>JARJEI010000016.1:1295833-2591666 GCA_029955415.1 Lottia scabra
GTCAACCGGGTTTCGAACCCGGGACCCCAAAGGTGGCGTGCAGGCACGGAACCCACTGGTCCACCGCGGCCTTGGTGAAACGGGCCTAGGGTTAGCTCAAAACCTGACTGCAACAAGGGGTAATGGCAATTTTTTAAAATGGCAACTAGGGTTAGCTCAGGAAAGTGTCAAAGGTTTTATCAAAAACAGATGTTTCGTATATCAAACGAATCGGCACGTCGTTGCGCATCTTCTCAGCACAAATTTGGGTTGAAAAAAATTCATGGGCGGCCTGCAGGGTCCATCAACCATACTTCCGTTCTGTAATTGCTCCGCGAAGCGATCAAAATTTGAGCAAAGGAAATTAGGGTTAGCATTGCACAGGCCTACCCCTTGTTCAAAAATAATATTTGTTTGGTGAAAATGATAGATTAGACAGTGTTCGATTTTGTAAAAATAGAAAAAATTTTTTTTCGTCAACCGGGTTTCGAACCCGGGACCCCAAAGGTGGCGTGCAGGCACGGAACCCACTGGTCCACCGCGGCCTTGGTGAAACGGGCCTAGGGTTAGCTCAAAACCTGACTGCAACAAGGGGTAATGGCAATTTTTTAAAATGGCAACTAGGGTTAGCTCAGGAAAGTGTCAAAGGTTTTATCAAAAACAGATGTTTCGTATATCAAACGAATCGGCACGTCGTTGCGCATCTTCTCAGCACAAATTTGGGTTGAAAAAAATTCATGGGCGGCCTGCAGGGTCCATCAACCATACTTCCGTTCTGTAATTGCTCCGCGAAGCGATCAAAATTTGAGCAAAGGAAATTAGGGTTAGCATTGCACAGGCCTACCCCTTGTTCAAAAATAATATTTGTTTGGTGAAAATGATAGATTAGACAGTGTTCGATTTTGTAAAAATAGAAAAAAAATTTTTTCGTCAACCGGGTTTCGAACCCGGGACCCCAAAGGTGGCGTGCAGGCACGGAACCCACTGGTCCACCGCGGCCTTGGTGAAACGGGCCTAGGGTTAGCTCAAAACCTGACTGCAACAAGGGGTAATGGCAATTTTTTAAAATGGCAACTAGGGTTAGCTCAGGAAAGTGTCAAAGGTTTTATCAAAAACAGATGTTTCGTATATCAAACGAATCGGCACGTCGTTGCGCATCTTCTCAGCACAAATTTGGGTTGAAAAAAATTCATGGGCGGCCTGCAGGGTCCATCAACCATACTTCCGTTCTGTAATTGCTCCGCGAAGCGATCAAAATTTGAGCAAAGGAAATTAGGGTTAGCATTGCACAGGCCTACCCCTTGTTTAAAAATAATATTTGTTTGGTGAAAATGATAGATTAGACAGTGTTCGATTTTGTAAAAATAGAAAAAAAATTTTTTCGTCAACCGGGTTTCGAACCCGGGACCCCAAAGGTGGCGTGCAGGCACGGAACCCACTGGTCCACCGCGGCCTTGGTGAAACGGGCCTAGGGTTAGCTCAAAACCTGACTGCAACAAGGGGTAATGGCAATTTTTTAAAATGGCAACTAGGGTTAGCTCAGGAAAGTGTCAAAGGTTTTATCAAAAACAGATGTTTCGTATATCAAACGAATCGGCACGTCGTTGCGCATCTTCTCAGCACAAATTTGAGTTGAAAAAAATTCATGGGCGGCCTGCAGGGTCCATCAACCATACTTCCGTTCTGTAATTGCTCCGCGAAGCGATCAAAATTTGAGCAAAGGAAATTAGGGTTAGCATTGCACAGGCCTACCCCTTGTTCAAAAATAATATTTGTTTGGTGAAAATGATAGATTAGACAGTGTTCGATTTTGTAAAAATAGAAAAAAAATTTTTTCGTCAACCGGGTTTCGAACCCGGGACCCCAAAGGTGGCGTGCAGGCACGGAACCCACTGGTCCACCGCGGCCTTGGTGAAACGGGCCTAGGGTTAGCTCAAAACCTGACTGCAACAAGGGGTAATGGCAATTTTTTAAAATGGCAACTAGGGTTAGCTCAGGAAAGTGTCAAAGGTTTTATCAAAAACAGATGTTTCGTATATCAAACGAATCGGCACGTCGTTGCGCATCTTCTCAGCACAAATTTGGGTTGAAAAAAATTCATGGGCGGCCTGCAGGGTCCATCAACCATACTTCCGTTCTGTAATTGCTCCGCGAAGCGATCAAAATTTGAGCAAAGGAAATTAGGGTTAGCATTGCACAGGCCTACCCCTTGTTCAAAAATAATATTTGTTTGGTGAAAATGATAGATTAGACAGTGTTCGATTTTGTAAAAATAGAAAAAAATTTTTTTCGTCAACCGGGTTTCGAACCCGGGACCCCAAAGGTGGTGTGCAGGCACGGAACCCACTGGTCCACCGCGGCCTTGGTGAAACGGGCCTAGGGTTAGCTCAAAACCTGACTGCAACAAGGGGTAATGGCAATTTTTTAAAATGGCAACTAGGGTTAGCTCAGGAAAGTGTCAAAGGTTTTATCAAAAACAGATGTTTCGTATATCAAACGAATCGGCACGTCGTTGCGCATCTTCTCAGCACAAATTTGGGTTGAACAAAATTCATGGGCGGCCTGCAGGGTCCATCAACCATACTTCCGTTCTGTAATTGCTCCGCGAAGCGATCAAAATTTGAGCAAAGGAAATTAGGGTTAGCATTGCACAGGCCTACCCCTTGTTCAAAAATAATATTTGTTTGGTGAAAATGATAGATTAGACAGTGTTCGATTTTGTAAAAATAGAAAAAAATTTTTTTCGTCAACCGGGTTTCGAACCCGGGACCCCAAAGGTGGCGTGCAGGCACGGAACCCACTGGTCCACCGCGGCCTTGGTGAAACGGGCCTAGGGTTAGCTCAAAACCTGACTGCAACAAGGGGTAATGGCAATTTTTTAAAATGGCAACTAGGGTTAGCTCAGGAAAGTGTCAAAGGTTTTATCAAAAACAGATGTTTCGTATATCAAACGAATCGGCACGTCGTTGCGCATCTTCTCAGCACAAATTTGGGTTGAAAAAAATTCATGGGCGGCCTGCAGGGTCCATCAACCATACTTCCGTTCTGTAATTGCTCCGCGAAGCGATCAAAATTTGAGCAAAGGAAATTAGGGTTAGCATTGCACAGGCCTACCCCTTGTTCAAAAATAATATTTGTTTGGTGAAAATGATAGATTAGACAGTGTTCGATTTTGTAAAAATAGAAAAATTTTTTTTTCGTCAACCGGGTTTCGAACCCGGGACCCCAAAGGTGGCGTGCAGGCACGGAACCCACTGGTCCACCGCGGCCTTGGTGAAACGGGCCTAGGGTTAGCTCAAAACCTGACTGCAACAAGGGGTAATGGCAATTTTTTAAAATGGCAACTAGGGTTAGCTCAGGAAAGTGTCAAAGGTTTTATCAAAAACAGATGTTTCGTATATCAAACGAATCGGCACGTCGTTGCGCATCTTCTCAGCACAAATTTGGGTTGAAAAAAATTCATGGGCGGCCTGCAGGGTCCATCAACCATACTTCCGTTCTGTAATTGCTCCGCGAAGCGATCAAAATTTGAGCAAAGGAAATTAGGGTTAGCATTGCACAGGCCTACCCCTTGTTCAAAAATAATATTTGTTTGGTGAAAATGATAGATTAGACAGTGTTCGATTTTGTAAAAATAGAAAAAAAATTTTTTCGTCAACCGGGTTTCGAACCCGGGACCCCAAAGGTGGCGTGCAGGCACGGAACCCACTGGTCCACCGCGGCCTTGGTGAAACGGGCCTAGGGTTAGCTCAAAACCTGACTGCAACAAGGGGTAATGGCAATTTTTTAAAATGGCAACTAGGGTTAGCTCAGGAAAGTGTCAAAGGTTTTATCAAAAACAGATGTTTCGTATATCAAACGAATCGGCACGTCGTTGCGCATCTTCTCAGCACAAATTTGGGTTGAAAAAAATTCATGGGCGGCCTGCAGGGTCCATCAACCATACTTCCGTTCTGTAATTGCTCCGCGAAGCGATCAAAATTTGAGCAAAGGAAATTAGGGTTAGCATTGCACAGGCCTACCCCTTGTTCAAAAATAATATTTGTTTGGTGAAAATGATAGATTAGACAGTGTTCGATTTTGTAAAAATAGAAAAAATTTTTTTTCGTCAACCGGGTTTCGAACCCGGGACCCCAAAGGTGGCGTGCAGGCACGGAACCCACTGGTCCACCGCGGCCTTGGTGAAACGGGCCTAGGGTTAGCTCAAAACCTGACTGCAACAAGGGGTAATGGCAATTTTTTAAAATGGCAACTAGGGTTAGCTCAGGAAAGTGTCAAAGGTTTTATCAAAAACAGATGTTTCGTATATCAAACGAATCGGCACGTCGTTGCGCATCTTCTCAGCACAAATTTGGGTTGAAAAAAATTCATGGGCGGCCTGCAGGGTCCATCAACCATACTTCCGTTCTGTAATTGCTCCGCGAAGCGATCAAAATTTGAGCAAAGGAAATTAGGGTTAGCATTGCACAGGCCTACCCCTTGTTCAAAAATAATATTTGTTTGGTGAAAATGATAGATTAGACAGTGTTCGATTTTGTAAAAATAGAAAAAAAATTTTTTCGTCAACCGGGTTTCGAACCCGGGACCCCAAAGGTGGCGTGCAGGCACGGAACCCACTGGTCCACCGCGGCCTTGGTGAAACGGGCCTAGGGTTAGCTCAAAACCTGACTGCAACAAGGGGTAATGGCAATTTTTTAAAATGGCAACTAGGGTTAGCTCAGGAAAGTGTCAAAGGTTTTATCAAAAACAGATGTTTCGTATATCAAACGAATCGGCACGTCGTTGCGCATCTTCTCAGCACAAATTTGGGTTGAAAAAAATTCATGGGCGGCCTGCAGGGTCCATCAACCATACTTCCGTTCTGTAATTGCTCCGCGAAGCGATCAAAATTTGAGCAAAGGAAATTAGGGTTAGCATTGCACAGGCCTACCCCTTGTTCAAAAATAATATTTGTTTGGTGAAAATGATAGATTAGACAGTGTTCGATTTTGTAAAAATAGAAAAAATTTTTTTTCGTCAACCGGGTTTCGAACCCGGGACCCCAAAGGTGGCGTGCAGGCACGGAACCCACTGGTCCACCGCGGCCTTGGTGAAACGGGCCTAGGGTTAGCTCAAAACCTGACTGCAACAAGGGGTAATGGCAATTTTTTAAAATGGCAACTAGGGTTAGCTCAGGAAAGTGTCAAAGGTTTTATCAAAAACAGATGTTTCGTATATCAAACGAATCGGCACGTCGTTGCGCATCTTCTCAGCACAAATTTGAGTTGAAAAAAATTCATGGGCGGCCTGCAGGGTCCATCAACCATACTTCCGTTCTGTAATTGCTCCGCGAAGCGATCAAAATTTGAGCAAAGGAAATTAGGGTTAGCATTGCACAGGCCTACCCCTTGTTCAAAAATAATATTTGTTTGGTGAAAATGATAGATTAGACAGTGTTCGATTTTGTAAAAATAGAAAAAAAATTTTTTCGTCAACCGGGTTTCGAACCCGGGACCCCAAAGGTGGCGTGCAGGCACGGAACCCACTGGTCCACCGCGGCCTTGGTGAAACGGGCCTAGGGTTAGCTCAAAACCTGACTGCAACAAGGGGTAATGGCAATTTTTTAAAATGGCAACTAGGGTTAGCTCAGGAAAGTGTCAAAGGTTTTATCAAAAACAGATGTTTCGTATATCAAACGAATCGGCACGTCGTTGCGCATCTTCTCAGCACAAATTTGGGTTGAAAAAAATTCATGGGCGGCCTGCAGGGTCCATCAACCATACTTCCGTTCTGTAATTGCTCCGCGAAGCGATCAAAATTTGAGCAAAGGAAATTAGGGTTAGCATTGCACAGGCCTACCCCTTGTTCAAAAATAATATTTGTTTGGTGAAAATGATAGATTAGACAGTGTTCGATTTTGTAAAAATAGAAAAAATTTTTTTTCGTCAACCGGGTTTCGAACCCGGGACCCCAAAGGTGGCGTGCAGGCACGGAACCCACTGGTCCACCGCGGCCTTGGTGAAACGGGCCTAGGGTTAGCTCAAAACCTGACTGCAACAAGGGGTAATGGCAATTTTTTAAAATGGCAACTAGGGTTAGCTCAGGAAAGTGTCAAAGGTTTTATCAAAAACAGATGTTTCGTATATCAAACGAATCGGCACGTCGTTGCGCATCTTCTCAGCACAAATTTGGGTTGAAAAAAATTCATGGGCGGCCTGCAGGGTCCATCAACCATACTTCCGTTCTGTAATTGCTCCGCGAAGCGATCAAAATTTGAGCAAAGGAAATTAGGGTTAGCATTGCACAGGCCTACCCCTTGTTCAAAAATAATATTTGTTTGGTGAAAATGATAGATTAGACAGTGTTCGATTTTGTAAAAATAGAAAAAAATTTTTTTCGTCAACCGGGTTTCGAACCCGGGACCCCAAAGGTGGCGTGCAGGCACGGAACCCACTGGTCCACCGCGGCCTTGGTGAAACGGGCCTAGGGTTAGCTCAAAACCTGACTGCAACAAGGGGTAATGGCAATTTTTTAAAATGGCAACTAGGGTTAGCTCAGGAAAGTGTCAAAGGTTTTATCAAAAACAGATGTTTCGTATATCAAACGAATCGGCACGTCGTTGCGCATCTTCTCAGCACAAATTTGGGTTGAAAAAAATTCATGGGCGGCCTGCAGGGTCCATCAACCATACTTCCGTTCTGTAATTGCTCCGCGAAGCGATCAAAATTTGAGCAAAGGAAATTAGGGTTAGCATTGCACAGGCCTACCCCTTGTTCAAAAATAATATTTGTTTGGTGAAAATGATAGATTAGACAGTGTTCGATTTTGTAAAAATAGAAAAATTTTTTTTTCGTCAACCGGGTTTCGAACCCGGGACCCCAAAGGTGGCGTGCAGGCACGGAACCCACTGGTCCACCGCGGCCTTGGTGAAACGGGCCTAGGGTTAGCTCAAAACCTGACTGCAACAAGGGGTAATGGCAATTTTTTAAAATGGCAACTAGGGTTAGCTCAGGAAAGTGTCAAAGGTTTTATCAAAAACAGATGTTTCGTATATCAAACGAATCGGCACGTCGTTGCGCATCTTCTCAGCACAAATTTGGGTTGAAAAAAATTCATGGGCGGCCTGCAGGGTCCATCAACCATACTTCCGTTCTGTAATTGCTCCGCGAAGCGATCAAAATTTGAGCAAAGGAAATTAGGGTTAGCATTGCACAGGCCTACCCCTTGTTCAAAAATAATATTTGTTTGGTGAAAATGATAGATTAGACAGTGTTCGATTTTGTAAAAATAGAAAAAATTTTTTTTCGTCAACCGGGTTTCGAACCCGGGACCCCAAAGGTGGCGTGCAGGCACGGAACCCACTGGTCCACCGCGGCCTTGGTGAAACGGGCCTAGGGTTAGCTCAAAACCTGACTGCAACAAGGGGTAATGGCAATTTTTTAAAATGGCAACTAGGGTTAGCTCAGGAAAGTGTCAAAGGTTTTATCAAAAACAGATGTTTCGTATATCAAACGAATCGGCACGTCGTTGCGCATCTTCTCAGCACAAATTTGGGTTGAAAAAAATTCATGGGCGGCCTGCAGGGTCCATCAACCATACTTCCGTTCTGTAATTGCTCCGCGAAGCGATCAAAATTTGAGCAAAGGAAATTAGGGTTAGCATTGCACAGGCCTACCCCTTGTTCAAAAATAATATTTGTTTGGTGAAAATGATAGATTAGACAGTGTTCGATTTTGTAAAAATAGAAAAAAATTTTTTTCGTCAACCGGGTTTCGAACCCGGGACCCCAAAGGTGGCGTGCAGGCACGGAACCCACTGGTCCACCGCGGCCTTGGTGAAACGGGCCTAGGGTTAGCTCAAAACCTGACTGCAACAAGGGGTAATGGCAATTTTTTAAAATGGCAACTAGGGTTAGCTCAGGAAAGTGTCAAAGGTTTTATCAAAAACAGATGTTTCGTATATCAAACGAATCGGCACGTCGTTGCGCATCTTCTCAGCACAAATTTGGGTTGAAAAAAATTCATGGGCGGCCTGCAGGGTCCATCAACCATACTTCCGTTCTGTAATTGCTCCGCGAAGCGATCAAAATTTGAGCAAAGGAAATTAGGGTTAGCATTGCACAGGCCTACCCCTTGTTCAAAAATAATATTTGTTTGGTGAAAATGATAGATTAGACAGTGTTCGATTTTGTAAAAATAGAAAAATTTTTTTTTCGTCAACCGGGTTTCGAACCCGGGACCCCAAAGGTGGCGTGCAGGCACGGAACCCACTGGTCCACCGCGGCCTTGGTGAAACGGGCCTAGGGTTAGCTCAAAACCTGACTGCAACAAGGGGTAATGGCAATTTTTTAAAATGGCAACTAGGGTTAGCTCAGGAAAGTGTCAAAGGTTTTATCAAAAACAGATGTTTCGTATATCAAACGAATCGGCACGTCGTTGCGCATCTTCTCAGCACAAATTTGGGTTGAAAAAAATTCATGGGCGGCCTGCAGGGTCCATCAACCATACTTCCGTTCTGTAATTGCTCCGCGAAGCGATCAAAATTTGAGCAAAGGAAATTAGGGTTAGCATTGCACAGGCCTACCCCTTGTTCAAAAATAATATTTGTTTGGTGAAAATGATAGATTAGACAGTGTTCGATTTTGTAAAAATAGAAAAAAATTTTTTTCGTCAACCGGGTTTCGAACCCGGGACCCCAAAGGTGGCGTGCAGGCACGGAACCCACTGGTCCACCGCGGCCTTGGTGAAACGGGCCTAGGGTTAGCTCAAAACCTGACTGCAACAAGGGGTAATGGCAATTTTTTAAAATGGCAACTAGGGTTAGCTCAGGAAAGTGTCAAAGGTTTTATCAAAAACAGATGTTTCGTATATCAAACGAATCGGCACGTCGTTGCGCATCTTCTCAGCACAAATTTGGGTTGAAAAAAATTCATGGGCGGCCTGCAGGGTCCATCAACCATACTTC
The DNA here is from genome assembly GCA_029955415.1 of Lottia scabra. Taxonomy (NCBI): domain Eukaryota; kingdom Metazoa; phylum Mollusca; class Gastropoda; family Lottiidae; genus Lottia; species Lottia scabra. The sequence goes on from JARJEI010000016.1 coordinate 1,304,756, forward strand.
CGTTCTGTAATTGCTCCGCGAAGCGATCAAAATTTGAGCAAAGGAAATTAGGGTTAGCATTGCACAGGCCTACCCCTTGTTCAAAAATAATATTTGTTTGGTGAAAATGATAGATTAGACAGTGTTCGATTTTGTAAAAATAGAAAAATTTTTTTTTCGTCAACCGGGTTTCGAACCCGGGACCCCAAAGGTGGCGTGCAGGCACGGAACCCACTGGTCCACCGCGGCCTTGGTGAAACGGGCCTAGGGTTAGCTCAAAACCTGACTGCAACAAGGGGTAATGGCAATTTTTTAAAATGGCAACTAGGGTTAGCTCAGGAAAGTGTCAAAGGTTTTATCAAAAACAGATGTTTCGTATATCAAACGAATCGGCACGTCGTTGCGCATCTTCTCAGCACAAATTTGGGTTGAAAAAAATTCATGGGCGGCCTGCAGGGTCCATCAACCATACTTCCGTTCTGTAATTGCTCCGCGAAGCGATCAAAATTTGAGCAAAGGAAATTAGGGTTAGCATTGCACAGGCCTACCCCTTGTTCAAAAATAATATTTGTTTGGTGAAAATGATAGATTAGACAGTGTTCGATTTTGTAAAAATAGAAAAAATTTTTTTTCGTCAACCGGGTTTCGAACCCGGGACCCCAAAGGTGGCGTGCAGGCACGGAACCCACTGGTCCACCGCGGCCTTGGTGAAACGGGCCTAGGGTTAGCTCAAAACCTGACTGCAACAAGGGGTAATGGCAATTTTTTAAAATGGCAACTAGGGTTAGCTCAGGAAAGTGTCAAAGGTTTTATCAAAAACAGATGTTTCGTATATCAAACGAATCGGCACGTCGTTGCGCATCTTCTCAGCACAAATTTGGGTTGAAAAAAATTCATGGGCGGCCTGCAGGGTCCATCAACCATACTTCCGTTCTGTAATTGCTCCGCGAAGCGATCAAAATTTGAGCAAAGGAAATTAGGGTTAGCATTGCACAGGCCTACCCCTTGTTCAAAAATAATATTTGTTTGGTGAAAATGATAGATTAGACAGTGTTCGATTTTGTAAAAATAGAAAAAAATTTTTTTCGTCAACCGGGTTTCGAACCCGGGACCCCAAAGGTGGCGTGCAGGCACGGAACCCACTGGTCCACCGCGGCCTTGGTGAAACGGGCCTAGGGTTAGCTCAAAACCTGACTGCAACAAGGGGTAATGGCAATTTTTTAAAATGGCAACTAGGGTTAGCTCAGGAAAGTGTCAAAGGTTTTATCAAAAACAGATGTTTCGTATATCAAACGAATCGGCACGTCGTTGCGCATCTTCTCAGCACAAATTTGGGTTGAAAAAAATTCATGGGCGGCCTGCAGGGTCCATCAACCATACTTCCGTTCTGTAATTGCTCCGCGAAGCGATCAAAATTTGAGCAAAGGAAATTAGGGTTAGCATTGCACAGGCCTACCCCTTGTTCAAAAATAATATTTGTTTGGTGAAAATGATAGATTAGACAGTGTTCGATTTTGTAAAAATAGAAAAATTTTTTTTTCGTCAACCGGGTTTCGAACCCGGGACCCCAAAGGTGGCGTGCAGGCACGGAACCCACTGGTCCACCGCGGCCTTGGTGAAACGGGCCTAGGGTTAGCTCAAAACCTGACTGCAACAAGGGGTAATGGCAATTTTTTAAAATGGCAACTAGGGTTAGCTCAGGAAAGTGTCAAAGGTTTTATCAAAAACAGATGTTTCGTATATCAAACGAATCGGCACGTCGTTGCGCATCTTCTCAGCACAAATTTGGGTTGAAAAAAATTCATGGGCGGCCTGCAGGGTCCATCAACCATACTTCCGTTCTGTAATTGCTCCGCGAAGCGATCAAAATTTGAGCAAAGGAAATTAGGGTTAGCATTGCACAGGCCTACCCCTTGTTCAAAAATAATATTTGTTTGGTGAAAATGATAGATTAGACAGTGTTCGATTTTGTAAAAATAGAAAAATTTTTTTTTCGTCAACCGGGTTTCGAACCCGGGACCCCAAAGGTGGCGTGCAGGCACGGAACCCACTGGTCCACCGCGGCCTTGGTGAAACGGGCCTAGGGTTAGCTCAAAACCTGACTGCAACAAGGGGTAATGGCAATTTTTTAAAATGGCAACTAGGGTTAGCTCAGGAAAGTGTCAAAGGTTTTATCAAAAACAGATGTTTCGTATATCAAACGAATCGGCACGTCGTTGCGCATCTTCTCAGCACAAATTTGGGTTGAAAAAAATTCATGGGCGGCCTGCAGGGTCCATCAACCATACTTCCGTTCTGTAATTGCTCCGCGAAGCGATCAAAATTTGAGCAAAGGAAATTAGGGTTAGCATTGCACAGGCCTACCCCTTGTTCAAAAATAATATTTGTTTGGTGAAAATGATAGATTAGACAGTGTTCGATTTTGTAAAAATAGAAAAAAATTTTTTTCGTCAACCGGGTTTCGAACCCGGGACCCCAAAGGTGGCGTGCAGGCACGGAACCCACTGGTCCACCGCGGCCTTGGTGAAACGGGCCTAGGGTTAGCTCAAAACCTGACTGCAACAAGGGGTAATGGCAATTTTTTAAAATGGCAACTAGGGTTAGCTCAGGAAAGTGTCAAAGGTTTTATCAAAAACAGATGTTTCGTATATCAAACGAATCGGCACGTCGTTGCGCATCTTCTCAGCACAAATTTGGGTTGAAAAAAATTCATGGGCGGCCTGCAGGGTCCATCAACCATACTTCCGTTCTGTAATTGCTCCGCGAAGCGATCAAAATTTGAGCAAAGGAAATTAGGGTTAGCATTGCACAGGCCTACCCCTTGTTCAAAAATAATATTTGTTTGGTGAAAATGATAGATTAGACAGTGTTCGATTTTGTAAAAATAGAAAAAATTTTTTTTCGTCAACCGGGTTTCGAACCCGGGACCCCAAAGGTGGCGTGCAGGCACGGAACCCACTGGTCCACCGCGGCCTTGGTGAAACGGGCCTAGGGTTAGCTCAAAACCTGACTGCAACAAGGGGTAATGGCAATTTTTTAAAATGGCAACTAGGGTTAGCTCAGGAAAGTGTCAAAGGTTTTATCAAAAACAGATGTTTCGTATATCAAACGAATCGGCACGTCGTTGCGCATCTTCTCAGCACAAATTTGGGTTGAAAAAAATTCATGGGCGGCCTGCAGGGTCCATCAACCATACTTCCGTTCTGTAATTGCTCCGCGAAGCGATCAAAATTTGAGCAAAGGAAATTAGGGTTAGCATTGCACAGGCCTACCCCTTGTTCAAAAATAATATTTGTTTGGTGAAAATGATAGATTAGACAGTGTTCGATTTTGTAAAAATAGAAAAAAAATTTTTTCGTCAACCGGGTTTCGAACCCGGGACCCCAAAGGTGGCGTGCAGGCACGGAACCCACTGGTCCACCGCGGCCTTGGTGAAACGGGCCTAGGGTTAGCTCAAAACCTGACTGCAACAAGGGGTAATGGCAATTTTTTAAAATGGCAACTAGGGTTAGCTCAGGGAAGTGTCAAAGGTTTTATCAAAAACAGATGTTTCGTATATCAAACGAATCGGCACGTCGTTGCGCATCTTCTCAGCACAAATTTGGGTTGAAAAAAATTCATGGGCGGCCTGCAGGGTCCATCAACCATACTTCCGTTCTGTAATTGCTCCGCGAAGCGATCAAAATTTGAGCAAAGGAAATTAGGGTTAGCATTGCACAGGCCTACCCCTTGTTCAAAAATAATATTTGTTTGGTGAAAATGATAGATTAGACAGTGTTCGATTTTGTAAAAATAGAAAAAAATTTTTTTCGTCAACCGGGTTTCGAACCCGGGACCCCAAAGGTGGCGTGCAGGCACGGAACCCACTGGTCCACCGCGGCCTTGGTGAAACGGGCCTAGGGTTAGCTCAAAACCTGACTGCAACAAGGGGTAATGGCAATTTTTTAAAATGGCAACTAGGGTTAGCTCAGGAAAGTGTCAAAGGTTTTATCAAAAACAGATGTTTCGTATATCAAACGAATCGGCACGTCGTTGCGCATCTTCTCAGCACAAATTTGGGTTGAAAAAAATTCATGGGCGGCCTGCAGGGTCCATCAACCATACTTCCGTTCTGTAATTGCTCCGCGAAGCGATCAAAATTTGAGCAAAGGAAATTAGGGTTAGCATTGCACAGGCCTACCCCTTGTTCAAAAATAATATTTGTTTGGTGAAAATGATAGATTAGACAGTGTTCGATTTTGTAAAAATAGAAAAAAATTTTTTTCGTCAACCGGGTTTCGAACCCGGGACCCCAAAGGTGGCGTGCAGGCACGGAACCCACTGGTCCACCGCGGCCTTGGTGAAACGGGCCTAGGGTTAGCTCAAAACCTGACTGCAACAAGGGGTAATGGCAATTTTTTAAAATGGCAACTAGGGTTAGCTCAGGAAAGTGTCAAAGGTTTTATCAAAAACAGATGTTTCGTATATCAAACGAATCGGCACGTCGTTGCGCATCTTCTCAGCACAAATTTGGGTTGAAAAAAATTCATGGGCGGCCTGCAGGGTCCATCAACCATACTTCCGTTCTGTAATTGCTCCGCGAAGCGATCAAAATTTGAGCAAAGGAAATTAGGGTTAGCATTGCACAGGCCTACCCCTTGTTCAAAAATAATATTTGTTTGGTGAAAATGATAGATTAGACAGTGTTCGATTTTGTAAAAATAGAAAAAAATTTTTTTCGTCAACCGGGTTTCGAACCCGGGACCCCAAAGGTGGCGTGCAGGCACGGAACCCACTGGTCCACCGCGGCCTTGGTGAAACGGGCCTAGGGTTAGCTCAAAACCTGACTGCAACAAGGGGTAATGGCAATTTTTTAAAATGGCAACTAGGGTTAGCTCAGGAAAGTGTCAAAGGTTTTATCAAAAACAGATGTTTCGTATATCAAACGAATCGGCACGTCGTTGCGCATCTTCTCAGCACAAATTTGGGTTGAAAAAAATTCATGGGCGGCCTGCAGGGTCCATCAACCATACTTCCGTTCTGTAATTGCTCCGCGAAGCGATCAAAATTTGAGCAAAGGAAATTAGGGTTAGCATTGCACAGGCCTACCCCTTGTTCAAAAATAATATTTGTTTGGTGAAAATGATAGATTAGACAGTGTTCGATTTTGTAAAAATAGAAAAAAAATTTTTTCGTCAACCGGGTTTCGAACCCGGGACCCCAAAGGTGGCGTGCAGGCACGGAACCCACTGGTCCACCGCGGCCTTGGTGAAACGGGCCTAGGGTTAGCTCAAAACCTGACTGCAACAAGGGGTAATGGCAATTTTTTAAAATGGCAACTAGGGTTAGCTCAGGAAAGTGTCAAAGGTTTTATCAAAAACAGATGTTTCGTATATCAAACGAATCGGCACGTCGTTGCGCATCTTCTCAGCACAAATTTGGGTTGAAAAAAATTCATGGGCGGCCTGCAGGGTCCATCAACCATACTTCCGTTCTGTAATTGCTCCGCGAAGCGATCAAAATTTGAGCAAAGGAAATTAGGGTTAGCATTGCACAGGCCTACCCCTTGTTCAAAAATAATATTTGTTTGGTGAAAATGATAGATTAGACAGTGTTCGATTTTGTAAAAATAGAAAAATTTTTTTTTCGTCAACCGGGTTTCGAACCCGGGACCCCAAAGGTGGCGTGCAGGCACGGAACCCACTGGTCCACCGCGGCCTTGGTGAAACGGGCCTAGGGTTAGCTCAAAACCTGACTGCAACAAGGGGTAATGGCAATTTTTTAAAATGGCAACTAGGGTTAGCTCAGGAAAGTGTCAAAGGTTTTATCAAAAACAGATGTTTCGTATATCAAACGAATCGGCACGTCGTTGCGCATCTTCTCAGCACAAATTTGGGTTGAAAAAAATTCATGGGCGGCCTGCAGGGTCCATCAACCATACTTCCGTTCTGTAATTGCTCCGCGAAGCGATCAAAATTTGAGCAAAGGAAATTAGGGTTAGCATTGCACAGGCTTACCCCTTGTTCAAAAATAATATTTGTTTGGTGAAAATGATAGATTAGACAGTGTTCGATTTTGTAAAAATAGAAAAAAAATTTTTTCGTCAACCGGGTTTCGAACCCGGGACCCCAAAGGTGGCGTGCAGGCACGGAACCCACTGGTCCACCGCGGCCTTGGTGAAACGGGCCTAGGGTTAGCTCAAAACCTGACTGCAACAAGGGGTAATGGCAATTTTTTAAAATGGCAACTAGGGTTAGCTCAGGAAAGTGTCAAAGGTTTTATCAAAAACAGATGTTTCGTATATCAAACGAATCGGCACGTCGTTGCGCATCTTCTCAGCACAAATTTGGGTTGAAAAAAATTCATGGGCGGCCTGCAGGGTCCATCAACCATACTTCCGTTCTGTAATTGCTCCGCGAAGCGATCAAAATTTGAGCAAAGGAAATTAGGGTTAGCATTGCACAGGCCTACCCCTTGTTCAAAAATAATATTTGTTTGGTGAAAATGATAGATTAGACAGTGTTCGATTTTGTAAAAATAGAAAAAAATTTTTTTCGTCAACCGGGTTTCGAACCCGGGACCCCAAAGGTGGCGTGCAGGCACGGAACCCACTGGTCCACCGCGGCCTTGGTGAAACGGGCCTAGGGTTAGCTCAAAACCTGACTGCAACAAGGGGTAATGGCAATTTTTTAAAATGGCAACTAGGGTTAGCTCAGGAAAGTGTCAAAGGTTTTATCAAAAACAGATGTTTCGTATATCAAACGAATCGGCACGTCGTTGCGCATCTTCTCAGCACAAATTTGGGTTGAAAAAAATTCATGGGCGGCCTGCAGGGTCCATCAACCATACTTCCGTTCTGTAATTGCTCCGCGAAGCGATCAAAATTTGAGCAAAGGAAATTAGGGTTAGCATTGCACAGGCCTACCCCTTGTTCAAAAATAATATTTGTTTGGTGAAAATGATAGATTAGACAGTGTTCGACTTTGTAAAAATAGAAAAAAATTTTTTTCGTCAACCGGGTTTCGAACCCGGGACCCCAAAGGTGGCGTGCAGGCACGGAACCCACTGGTCCACCGCGGCCTTGGTGAAACGGGCCTAGGGTTAGCTCAAAACCTGACTGCAACAAGGGGTAATGGCAATTTTTTAAAATGGCAACTAGGGTTAGCTCAGGAAAGTGTCAAAGGTTTTATCAAAAACAGATGTTTCGTATATCAAACGAATCGGCACGTCGTTGCGCATCTTCTCAGCACAAATTTGGGTTGAAAAAAATTCATGGGCGGCCTGCAGGGTCCATCAACCATACTTCCGTTCTGTAATTGCTCCGCGAAGCGATCAAAATTTGAGCAAAGGAAATTAGGGTTAGCATTGCACAGGCCTACCCCTTGTTCAAAAATAATATTTGTTTGGTGAAAATGATAGATTAGACAGTGTTCGATTTTGTAAAAATAGAAAAAATTTTTTTTCGTCAACCGGGTTTCGAACCCGGGACCCCAAAGGTGGCGTGCAGGCACGGAACCCACTGGTCCACCGCGGCCTTGGTGAAACGGGCCTAGGGTTAGCTCAAAACCTGACTGCAACAAGGGGTAATGGCAATTTTTTAAAATGGCAACTAGGGTTAGCTCAGGAAAGTGTCAAAGGTTTTATCAAAAACAGATGTTTCGTATATCAAACGAATCGGCACGTCGTTGCGCATCTTCTCAGCACAAATTTGGGTTGAAAAAAATTCATGGGCGGCCTGCAGGGTCCATCAACCATACTTCCGTTCTGTAATTGCTCCGCGAAGCGATCAAAATTTGAGCAAAGGAAATTAGGGTTAGCATTGCACAGGCCTACCCCTTGTTCAAAAATAATATTTGTTTGGTGAAAATGATAGATTAGACAGTGTTCGATTTTGTAAAAATAGAAAAATTTTTTTTTCGTCAACCGGGTTTCGAACCCGGGACCCCAAAGGTGGCGTGCAGGCACGGAACCCACTGGTCCACCGCGGCCTTGGTGAAACGGGCCTAGGGTTAGCTCAAAACCTGACTGCAACAAGGGGTAATGGCAATTTTTTAAAATGGCAACTAGGGTTAGCTCAGGAAAGTGTCAAAGGTTTTATCAAAAACAGATGTTTCGTATATCAAACGAATCGGCACGTCGTTGCGCATCTTCTCAGCACAAATTTGGGTTGAAAAAAATTCATGGGCGGCCTGCAGGGTCCATCAACCATACTTCCGTTCTGTAATTGCTCCGCGAAGCGATCAAAATTTGAGCAAAGGAAATTAGGGTTAGCATTGCACAGGCCTACCCCTTGTTCAAAAATAATATTTGTTTGGTGAAAATGATAGATTAGACAGTGTTCGATTTTGTAAAAATAGAAAAAAAATTTTTTCGTCAACCGGGTTTCGAACCCGGGACCCCAAAGGTGGCGTGCAGGCACGGAACCCACTGGTCCATCGCGGCCTTGGTGAAACGGGCCTAGGGTTAGCTCAAAACCTGACTGCAACAAGGGGTAATGGCAATTTTTTAAAATGGCAACTAGGGTTAGCTCAGGAAAGTGTCAAAGGTTTTATCAAAAACAGATGTTTCGTATATCAAACGAATCGGCACGTCGTTGCGCATCTTCTCAGCACAAATTTGGGTTGAAAAAAATTCATGGGCGGCCTGCAGGGTCCATCAACCATACTTCCGTTCTGTAATTGCTCCGCGAAGCGATCAAAATTTGAGCAAAGGAAATTAGGGTTAGCATTGCACAGGCCTACCCCTTGTTCAAAAATAATATTTGTTTGGTGAAAATGATAGATTAGACAGTGTTCGATTTTGTAAAAATAGAAAAAAATTTTTTTCGTCAACCGGGTTTCGAACCCGGGACCCCAAAGGTGGCGTGCAGGCACGGAACCCACTGGTCCACCGCGGCCTTGGTGAAACGGGCCTAGGGTTAGCTCAAAACCTGACTGCAACAAGGGGTAATGGCAATTTTTTAAAATGGCAACTAGGGTTAGCTCAGGAAAGTGTCAAAGGTTTTATCAAAAACAGATGTTTCGTATATCAAACGAATCGGCACGTCGTTGCGCATCTTCTCAGCACAAATTTGGGTTGAAAAAAATTCATGGGCGGCCTGCAGGGTCCATCAACCATACTTCCGTTCTGTAATTGCTCCGCGAAGCGATCAAAATTTGAGCAAAGGAAATTAGGGTTAGCATTGCACAGGCCTACCCCTTGTTCAAAAATAATATTTGTTTGGTGAAAATGATAGATTAGACAGTGTTCGATTTTGTAAAAATAGAAAAAAAATTTTTTCGTCAACCGGGTTTCGAACCCGGGACCCCAAAGGTGGCGTGCAGGCACGGAACCCACTGGTCCACCGCGGCCTTGGTGAAACGGGCCTAGGGTTAGCTCAAAACCTGACTGCAACAAGGGGTAATGGCAATTTTTTAAAATGGCAACTAGGGTTAGCTCAGGAAAGTGTCAAAGGTTTTATCAAAAACAGATGTTTCGTATATCAAACGAATCGGCACGTCGTTGCGCATCTTCTCAGCACAAATTTGGGTTGAAAAAAATTCATGGGCGGCCTGCAGGGTCCATCAACCATACTTCCGTTCTGTAATTGCTCCGCGAAGCGATCAAAATTTGAGCAAAGGAAATTAGGGTTAGCATTGCACAGGCCTACCCCTTGTTCAAAAATAATATTTGTTTGGTGAAAATGATAGATTAGACAGTGTTCGATTTTGTAAAAATAGAAAAAAATTTTTTTCGTCAACCGGGTTTCGAACCCGGGACCCCAAAGGTGGCGTGCAGGCACGGAACCCACTGGTCCACCGCGGCCTTGGTGAAACGGGCCTAGGGTTAGCTCAAAACCTGACTGCAACAAGGGGTAATGGCAATTTTTTAAAATGGCAACTAGGGTTAGCTCAGGAAAGTGTCAAAGGTTTTATCAAAAACAGATGTTTCGTATATCAAACGAATCGGCACGTCGTTGCGCATCTTCTCAGCACAAATTTGGGTTGAAAAAAATTCATGGGCGGCCTGCAGGGTCCATCAACCATACTTCCGTTCTGTAATTGCTCCGCGAAGCGATCAAAATTTGAGCAAAGGAAATTAGGGTTAGCATTGCACAGGCCTACCCCTTGTTCAAAAATAATATTTGTTTGGTGAAAATGATAGATTAGACAGTGTTCGATTTTGTAAAAATAGAAAAATTTTTTTTTCGTCAACCGGGTTTCGAACCCGGGACCCCAAAGGTGGCGTGCAGGCACGGAACCCACTGGTCCACCGCGGCCTTGGTGAAACGGGCCTAGGGTTAGCTCAAAACCTGACTGCAACAAGGGGTAATGGCAATTTTTTAAAATGGCAACTAGTTTTAGCTCAGGAAAGTGTCAAAGGTTTTATCAAAAACAGATGTTTCGTATATCAAACGAATCGGCACGTCGTTGCGCATCTTCTCAGCACAAATTTGGGTTGAAAAAAATTCATGGGCGGCCTGCAGGGTCCATCAACCATACTTCCGTTCTGTAATTGCTCCGCGAAGCGATCAAAATTTGAGCAAAGGAAATTAGGGTTAGCATTGCACAGGCCTACCCCTTGTTCAAAAATAATATTTGTTTGGTGAAAATGATAGATTAGACAGTGTTCGATTTTGTAAAAATAGAAAAAAAATTTTTTCGTCAACCGGGTTTCGAACCCGGGACCCCAAAGGTGGCGTGCAGGCACGGAACCCACTGGTCCACCGCGGCCTTGGTGAAACGGGCCTAGGGTTAGCTCAAAACCTGACTGCAACAAGGGGTAATGGCAATTTTTTAAAATGGCAACTAGGGTTAGCTCAGGAAAGTGTCAAAGGTTTTATCAAAAACAGATGTTTCGTATATCAAACGAATCGGCACGTCGTTGCGCATCTTCTCAGCACAAATTTGGGTTGAAAAAAATTCATGGGCGGCCTGCAGGGTCCATCAACGATACTTCCGTTCTGTAATTGCTCCGCGAAGCGATCAAAATTTGAGCAAAGGAAATTAGGGTTAGCATTGCACAGGCCTACCCCTTGTTCAAAAATAATATTTGTTTGGTGAAAATGATAGATTAGACAGTGTTCGATTTTGTAAAAATAGAAAAAAAATTTTTTCGTCAACCGGGTTTCGAACCCGGGACCCCAAAGGTGGCGTGCAGGCACGGAACCCACTGGTCCACCGCGGCCTTGGTGAAACGGGCCTAGGGTTAGCTCAAAACCTGACTGCAACAAGGGGTAATGGCAATTTTTTAAAATGGCAACTAGGGTTAGCTCAGGAAAGTGTCAAAGGTTTTATCAAAAACAGATGTTTCGTATATCAAACGAATCGGCACGTCGTTGCGCATCTTCTCAGCACAAATTTGGGTTGAAAAAAATTCATGGGCGGCCTGCAGGGTCCATCAACCATACTTCCGTTCTGTAATTGCTCCGCGAAGCGATCAAAATTTGAGCAAAGGAAATTAGGGTTAGCATTGCACAGGCCTACCCCTTGTTCAAAAATAATATTTGTTTGGTGAAAATGATAGATTAGACAGTGTTCGATTTTGTAAAAATAGAAAAAAAATTTTTTCGTCAACCGGGTTTCGAACCCGGGACCCCAAAGGTGGCGTGCAGGCACGGAACCCACTGGTCCACCGCGGCCTTGGTGAAACGGGCCTAGGGTTAGCTCAAAACCTGACTGCAACAAGGGGTAATGGCAATTTTTTAAAATGGCAACTAGGGTTAGCTCAGGAAAGTGTCAAAGGTTTTATCAAAAACAGATGTTTCGTATATCAAACGAATCGGCACGTCGTTGCGCATCTTCTCAGCACAAATTTGGGTTGAAAAAAATTCATGGGCGGCCTGCAGGGTCCATCAACCATACTTCCGTTCTGTAATTGCTCCGCGAAGCGATCAAAATTTGAGCAAAGGAAATTAGGGTTAGCATTGCACAGGCCTACCCCTTGTTCAAAAATAATATTTGTTTGGTGAAAATGATAGATTAGACAGTGTTCGATTTTGTAAAAATAGAAAAAAAATTTTTTCGTCAACCGGGTTTCGAACCCGGGACCCCAAAGGTGGCGTGCAGGCACGGAACCCACTGGTCCACCGCGGCCTTGGTGAAACGGGCCTAGGGTTAGCTCAAAACCTGACTGCAACAAGGGGTAATGGCAATTTTTTAAAATGGCAACTAGGGTTAGCTCAGGAAAGTGTCAAAGGTTTTATCAAAAACAGATGTTTCGTATATCAAACGAATCGGCACGTCGTTGCGCATCTTCTCAGCACAAATTTGGGTTGAAAAAAATTCATGGGCGGCCTGCAGGGTCCATCAACCATACTTCCGTTCTGTAATTGCTCCGCGAAGCGATCAAAATTTGAGCAAAGGAAATTAGGGTTAGCATTGCACAGGCCTACCCCTTGTTCAAAAATAATATTTGTTTGGTGAAAATGATAGATTAGACAGTGTTCGATTTTGTAAAAATAGAAAAAAAATTTTTTCGTCAACCGGGTTTCGAACCCGGGACCCCAAAGGTGGCGTGCAGGCACGGAACCCACTGGTCCACCGCGGCCTTGGTGAAACGGGCCTAGGGTTAGCTCAAAACCTGACTGCAACAAGGGGTAATGGCAATTTTTTAAAATGGCAACTAGGGTTAGCTCAGGAAAGTGTCAAAGGTTTTATCAAAAACAGATGTTTCGTATATCAAACGAATCGGCACGTCGTTGCGCATCTTCTCAGCACAAATTTGAGTTGAAAAAAATTCATGGGCGGCCTGCAGGGTCCATCAACCATACTTCCGTTCTGTAATTGCTCCGCGAAGCGATCAAAATTTGAGCAAAGGAAATTAGGGTTAGCATTGCACAGGCCTACCCCTTGTTCAAAAATAATATTTGTTTGGTGAAAATGATAGATTAGACAGTGTTCGATTTTGTAAAAATAGAAAAAAAATTTTTTCGTCAACCGGGTTTCGAACCCGGGACCCCAAAGGTGGCGTGCAGGCACGGAACCCACTGGTCCACCGCGGCCTTGGTGAAACGGGCCTAGGGTTAGCTCAAAACCTGACTGCAACAAGGGGTAATGGCAATTTTTTAAAATGGCAACTAGGGTTAGCTCAGGAAAGTGTCAAAGGTTTTATCAAAAACAGATGTTTCGTATATCAAACGAATCGGCACGTCGTTGCGCATCTTCTCAGCACAAATTTGGGTTGAAAAAAATTCATGGGCGGCCTGCAGGGTCCATCAACCATACTTCCGTTCTGTAATTGCTCCGCGAAGCGATCAAAATTTGAGCAAAGGAAATTAGGGTTAGCATTGCACAGGCCTACCCCTTGTTCAAAAATAATATTTGTTTGGTGAAAATGATAGATTAGACAGTGTTCGATTTTGTAAAAATAGAAAAAAAATTTTTTCGTCAACCGGGTTTCGAACCCGGGACCCCAAAGGTGGCGTGCAGGCACGGAACCCACTGGTCCACCGCGGCCTTGGTGAAACGGGCCTAGGGTTAGCTCAAAACCTGACTGCAACAAGGGGTAATGGCAATTTTTTAAAATGGCAACTAGGGTTAGCTCAGGAAAGTGTCAAAGGTTTTATCAAAAACAGATGTTTCGTATATCAAACGAATCGGCACGTCGTTGCGCATCTTCTCAGCACAAATTTGGGTTGAAAAAAATTCATGGGCGGCCTGCAGGGTCCATCAACCATACTTCCGTTCTGTAATTGCTCCGCGAAGCGATCAAAATTTGAGCAAAGGAAATTAGGGTTAGCATTGCACAGGCCTACCCCTTGTTCAAAAATAATATTTGTTTGGTGAAAATGATAGATTAGACAGTGTTCGATTTTGTAAAAATAGAAAAAAAATTTTTTCGTCAACCGGGTTTCGAACCCGGGACCCCAAAGGTGGCGTGCAGGCACGGAACCCACTGGTCCACCGCGGCCTTGGTGAAACGGGCCTAGGGTTAGCTCAAAACCTGACTGCAACAAGGGGTAATGGCAATTTTTTAAAATGGCAACTAGGGTTAGCTCAGGAAAGTGTCAAAGGTTTTATCAAAAACAGATGTTTCGTATATCAAACGAATCGGCACGTCGTTGCGCATCTTCTCAGCACAAATTTGAGTTGAAAAAAATTCATGGGCGGCCTGCAGGGTCCATCAACCATACTTCCGTTCTGTAATTGCTCCGCGAAGCGATCAAAATTTGAGCAAAGGAAATTAGGGTTAGCATTGCACAGGCCTACCCCTTGTTCAAAAATAATATTTGTTTGGTGAAAATGATAGATTAGACAGTGTTCGATTTTGTAAAAATAGAAAAAAAATTTTTTCGTCAACCGGGTTTCGAACCCGGGACCCCAAAGGTGGCGTGCAGGCACGGAACCCACTGGTCCACCGCGGCCTTGGTGAAACGGGCCTAGGGTTAGCTCAAAACCTGACTGCAACAAGGGGTAATGGCAATTTTTTAAAATGGCAACTAGGGTTAGCTCAGGAAAGTGTCAAAGGTTTTATCAAAAACAGATGTTTCGTATATCAAACGAATCGGCACGTCGTTGCGCATCTTCTCAGCACAAATTTGGGTTGAAAAAAATTCATGGGCGGCCTGCAGGGTCCATCAACCATACTTCCGTTCTGTAATTGCTCCGCGAAGCGATCAAAATTTGAGCAAAGGAAATTAGGGTTAGCATTGCACAGGCCTACCCCTTGTTCAAAAATAATATTTGTTTGGTGAAAATGATAGATTAGACAGTGTTCGATTTTGTAAAAATAGAAAAAAAATTTTTTCGTCAACCGGGTTTCGAACCCGGGACCCCAAAGGTGGCGTGCAGGCACGGAACCCACTGGTCCACCGCGGCCTTGGTGAAACGGGCCTAGGGTTAGCTCAAAACCTGACTGCAACAAGGGGTAATGGCAATTTTTTAAAATGGCAACTAGGGTTAGCTCAGGAAAGTGTCAAAGGTTTTATCAAAAACAGATGTTTCGTATATCAAACGAATCGGCACGTCGTTGCGCATCTTCTCAGCACAAATTTGAGTTGAAAAAAATTCATGGGCGGCCTGCAGGGTCCATCAACCATACTTCCGTTCTGTAATTGCTCCGCGAAGCGATCAAAATTTGAGCAAAGGAAATTAGGGTTAGCATTGCACAGGCCTACCCCTTGTTCAAAAATAATATTTGTTTGGTGAAAATGATAGATTAGACAGTGTTCGATTTTGTAAAAATAGAAAAAAAATTTTTTCGTCAACCGGGTTTCGAACCCGGGACCCCAAAGGTGGCGTGCAGGCACGGAACCCACTGGTCCACCGCGGCCTTGGTGAAACGGGCCTAGGGTTAGCTCAAAACCTGACTGCAACAAGGGGTAATGGCAATTTTTTAAAATGGCAACTAGGGTTAGCTCAGGAAAGTGTCAAAGGTTTTATCAAAAACAGATGTTTCGTATATCAAACGAATCGGCACGTCGTTGCGCATCTTCTCAGCACAAATTTGGGTTGAAAAAAATTCATGGGCGGCCTGCAGGGTCCATCAACCATACTTCCGTTCTGTAATTGCTCCGCGAAGCGATCAAAATTTGAGCAAAGGAAATTAGGGTTAGCATTGCACAGGCCTACCCCTTGTTCAAAAATAATATTTGTTTGGTGAAAATGATAGATTAGACAGTGTTCGATTTTGTAAAAATAGAAAAAAAATTTTTTCGTCAACCGGGTTTCGAACCCGGGACCCCAAAGGTGGCGTGCAGGCACGGAACCCACTGGTCCACCGCGGCCTTGGTGAAACGGGCCTAGGGTTAGCTCAAAACCTGACTGCAACAAGGGGTAATGGCAATTTTTTAAAATGGCAACTAGGGTTAGCTCAGGAAAGTGTCAAAGGTTTTATCAAAAACAGATGTTTCGTATATCAAACGAATCGGCACGTCGTTGCGCATCTTCTCAGCACAAATTTGAGTTGAAAAAAATTCATGGGCGGCCTGCAGGGTCCATCAACCATACTTCCGTTCTGTAATTGCTCCGCGAAGCGATCAAAATTTGAGCAAAGGAAATTAGGGTTAGCATTGCACAGGCCTACCCCTTGTTCAAAAATAATATTTGTTTGGTGAAAATGATAGATTAGACAGTGTTCGATTTTGTAAAAATAGAAAAAAAATTTTTTCGTCAACCGGGTTTCGAACCCGGGACCCCAAAGGTGGCGTGCAGGCACGGAACCCACTGGTCCACCGCGGCCTTGGTGAAACGGGCCTAGGGTTAGCTCAAAACCTGACTGCAACAAGGGGTAATGGCAATTTTTTAAAATGGCAACTAGGGTTAGCTCAGGAAAGTGTCAAAGGTTTTATCAAAAACAGATGTTTCGTATATCAAACGAATCGGCACGTCGTTGCGCATCTTCTCAGCACAAATTTGGGTTGAAAAAAATTCATGGGCGGCCTGCAGGGTCCATCAACCATACTTCCGTTCTGTAATTGCTCCGCGAAGCGATCAAAATTTGAGCAAAGGAAATTAGGGTTAGCATTGCACAGGCCTACCCCTTGTTCAAAAATAATATTTGTTTGGTGAAAATGATAGATTAGACAGTGTTCGATTTTGTAAAAATAGAAAAAAATTTTTTTCGTCAACCGGGTTTCGAACCCGGGACCCCAAAGGTGGCGTGCAGGCACGGAACCCACTGGTCCACCGCGGCCTTGGTGAAACGGGCCTAGGGTTAGCTCAAAACCTGACTGCAACAAGGGGTAATGGCAATTTTTTAAAATGGCAACTAGGGTTAGCTCAGGAAAGTGTCAAAGGTTTTATCAAAAACAGATGTTTCGTATATCAAACGAATCGGCACGTCGTTGCGCATCTTCTCAGCACAAATTTGGGTTGAAAAAAATTCATGGGCGGCCTGCAGGGTCCATCAACCATACTTCCGTTCTGTAATTGCTCCGCGAAGCGATCAAAATTTGAGCAAAGGAAATTAGGGTTAGCATTGCACAGGCCTACCCCTTGTTCAAAAATAATATTTGTTTGGTGAAAATGATAGATTAGACAGTGTTCGATTTTGTAAAAATAGAAAAAATTTTTTTTCGTCAACCGGGTTTCGAACCCGGGACCCCAAAGGTGGCGTGCAGGCACGGAACCCACTGGTCCACCGCGGCCTTGGTGAAACGGGCCTAGGGTTAGCTCAAAACCTGACTGCAACAAGGGGTAATGGCAATTTTTTAAAATGGCAACTAGGGTTAGCTCAGGAAAGTGTCAAAGGTTTTATCAAAAACAGATGTTTCGTATATCAAACGAATCGGCACGTCGTTGCGCATCTTCTCAGCACAAATTTGGGTTGAAAAAAATTCATGGGCGGCCTGCAGGGTCCATCAACCATACTTCCGTTCTGTAATTGCTCCGCGAAGCGATCAAAATTTGAGCAAAGGAAATTAGGGTTAGCATTGCACAGGCCTACCCCTTGTTCAAAAATAATATTTGTTTGGTGAAAATGATAGATTAGACAGTGTTCGATTTTGTAAAAATAGAAAAAATTTTTTTTCGTCAACCGGGTTTCAACCCGGGACCCCAAAGGTGGCGTGCAGGCACGGAACCCACTGGTCCACCGCGGCCTTGGTGAAACGGGCCTAGGGTTAGCTCAAAACCTGACTGCAACAAGGGGTAATGGCAATTTTTTAAAATGGCAACTAGGGTTAGCTCAGGAAAGTGTCAAAGGTTTTATCAAAAACAGATGTTTCGTATATCAAACGAATCGGCACGTCGTTGCGCATCTTCTCAGCACAAATTTGGGTTGAAAAAATTCATGGGCGGCCTGCAGGGTCCATCAACCATACTTCCGTTCTGTAATTGCTCCGCGAAGCGATCAAAATTTGAGCAAAGGAAATTAGGGTTAGCATTGCACAGGCCTACCCCTTGTTCAAAAATAATATTTGTTTGGTGAAAATGATAGATTAGACAGTGTTCGATTTTGTAAAAATAGAAAAAAAATTTTTTCGTCAACCGGGTTTCGAACCCGGGACCCCAAAGGTGGCGTGCAGGCACGGAACCCACTGGTCCACCGCGGCCTTGGTGAAACGGGCCTAGGGTTAGCTCAAAACCTGACTGCAACAAGGGGTAATGG
Organism: Lottia scabra; assembly: GCA_029955415.1. Lineage (NCBI taxonomy): Eukaryota > Metazoa > Mollusca > Gastropoda > Lottiidae > Lottia > Lottia scabra. Next base: position 1,322,744 of record JARJEI010000016.1, read on the forward strand.
CAATTTTTTAAAATGGCAACTAGGGTTAGCTCAGGAAAGTGTCAAAGGTTTTATCAAAAACAGATGTTTCGTATATCAAACGAATCGGCACGTCGTTGCGCATCTTCTCAGCACAAATTTGGGTTGAAAAAAATTCATGGGCGGCCTGCAGGGTCCATCAACCATACTTCCGTTCTGTAATTGCTCCGCGAAGCGATCAAAATTTGAGCAAAGGAAATTAGGGTTAGCATTGCACAGGCCTACCCCTTGTTCAAAAATAATATTTGTTTGGTGAAAATGATAGATTAGACAGTGTTCGATTTTGTAAAAATAGAAAAAATTTTTTTTCGTCAACCGGGTTTCGAACCCGGGACCCCAAAGGTGGCGTGCAGGCACGGAACCCACTGGTCCACCGCGGCCTTGGTGAAACGGGCCTAGGGTTAGCTCAAAACCTGACTGCAACAAGGGGTAATGGCAATTTTTTAAAATGGCAACTAGGGTTAGCTCAGGAAAGTGTCAAAGGTTTTATCAAAAACAGATGTTTCGTATATCAAACGAATCGGCACGTCGTTGCGCATCTTCTCAGCACAAATTTGGGTTGAAAAAAATTCATGGGCGGCCTGCAGGGTCCATCAACCATACTTCCGTTCTGTAATTGCTCCGCGAAGCGATCAAAATTTGAGCAAAGGAAATTAGGGTTAGCATTGCACAGGCCTACCCCTTGTTCAAAAATAATATTTGTTTGGTGAAAATGATAGATTAGACAGTGTTCGATTTTGTAAAAATAGAAAAAAAATTTTTTCGTCAACCGGGTTTCGAACCCGGGACCCCAAAGGTGGCGTGCAGGCACGGAACCCACTGGTCCACCGCGGCCTTGGTGAAACGGGCCTAGGGTTAGCTCAAAACCTGACTGCAACAAGGGGTAATGGCAATTTTTTAAAATGGCAACTAGGGTTAGCTCAGGAAAGTGTCAAAGGTTTTATCAAAAACAGATGTTTCGTATATCAAACGAATCGGCACGTCGTTGCGCATCTTCTCAGCACAAATTTGGGTTGAAAAAAATTCATGGGCGGCCTGCAGGGTCCATCAACCATACTTCCGTTCTGTAATTGCTCCGCGAAGCGATCAAAATTTGAGCAAAGGAAATTAGGGTTAGCATTGCACAGGCCTACCCCTTGTTCAAAAATAATATTTGTTTGGTGAAAATGATAGATTAGACAGTGTTCGATTTTGTAAAAATAGAAAAAATTTTTTTTCGTCAACCGGGTTTCGAACCCGGGACCCCAAAGGTGGCGTGCAGGCACGGAACCCACTGGTCCACCGCGGCCTTGGTGAAACGGGCCTAGGGTTAGCTCAAAACCTGACTGCAACAAGGGGTAATGGCAATTTTTTAAAATGGCAACTAGGGTTAGCTCAGGAAAGTGTCAAAGGTTTTATCAAAAACAGATGTTTCGTATATCAAACGAATCGGCACGTCGTTGCGCATCTTCTCAGCACAAATTTGAGTTGAAAAAAATTCATGGGCGGCCTGCAGGGTCCATCAACCATACTTCCGTTCTGTAATTGCTCCGCGAAGCGATCAAAATTTGAGCAAAGGAAATTAGGGTTAGCATTGCACAGGCCTACCCCTTGTTCAAAAATAATATTTGTTTGGTGAAAATGATAGATTAGACAGTGTTCGATTTTGTAAAAATAGAAAAAAAATTTTTTCGTCAACCGGGTTTCGAACCCGGGACCCCAAAGGTGGCGTGCAGGCACGGAACCCACTGGTCCACCGCGGCCTTGGTGAAACGGGCCTAGGGTTAGCTCAAAACCTGACTGCAACAAGGGGTAATGGCAATTTTTTAAAATGGCAACTAGGGTTAGCTCAGGAAAGTGTCAAAGGTTTTATCAAAAACAGATGTTTCGTATATCAAACGAATCGGCACGTCGTTGCGCATCTTCTCAGCACAAATTTGGGTTGAAAAAAATTCATGGGCGGCCTGCAGGGTCCATCAACCATACTTCCGTTCTGTAATTGCTCCGCGAAGCGATCAAAATTTGAGCAAAGGAAATTAGGGTTAGCATTGCACAGGCCTACCCCTTGTTCAAAAATAATATTTGTTTGGTGAAAATGATAGATTAGACAGTGTTCGATTTTGTAAAAATAGAAAAATTTTTTTTTCGTCAACCGGGTTTCGAACCCGGGACCCCAAAGGTGGCGTGCAGGCACGGAACCCACTGGTCCACCGCGGCCTTGGTGAAACGGGCCTAGGGTTAGCTCAAAACCTGACTGCAACAAGGGGTAATGGCAATTTTTTAAAATGGCAACTAGGGTTAGCTCAGGAAAGTGTCAAAGGTTTTATCAAAAACAGATGTTTCGTATATCAAACGAATCGGCACGTCGTTGCGCATCTTCTCAGCACAAATTTGGGTTGAAAAAAATTCATGGGCGGCCTGCAGGGTCCATCAACCATACTTCCGTTCTGTAATTGCTCCGCGAAGCGATCAAAATTTGAGCAAAGGAAATTAGGGTTAGCATTGCACAGGCCTACCCCTTGTTCAAAAATAATATTTGTTTGGTGAAAATGATAGATTAGACAGTGTTCGATTTTGTAAAAATAGAAAAAAATTTTTTTCGTCAACCGGGTTTCGAACCCGGGACCCCAAAGGTGGCGTGCAGGCACGGAACCCACTGGTCCACCGCGGCCTTGGTGAAACGGGCCTAGGGTTAGCTCAAAACCTGACTGCAACAAGGGGTAATGGCAATTTTTTAAAATGGCAACTAGGGTTAGCTCAGGAAAGTGTCAAAGGTTTTATCAAAAACAGATGTTTCGTATATCAAACGAATCGGCACGTCGTTGCGCATCTTCTCAGCACAAATTTGGGTTGAAAAAAATTCATGGGCGGCCTGCAGGGTCCATCAACCATACTTCCGTTCTGTAATTGCTCCGCGAAGCGATCAAAATTTGAGCAAAGGAAATTAGGGTTAGCATTGCACAGGCCTACCCCTTGTTCAAAAATAATATTTGTTTGGTGAAAATGATAGATTAGACAGTGTTCGATTTTGTAAAAATAGAAAAAATTTTTTTTCGTCAACCGGGTTTCGAACCCGGGACCCCAAAGGTGGCGTGCAGGCACGGAACCCACTGGTCCACCGCGGCCTTGGTGAAACGGGCCTAGGGTTAGCTCAAAACCTGACTGCAACAAGGGGTAATGGCAATTTTTTAAAATGGCAACTAGGGTTAGCTCAGGAAAGTGTCAAAGGTTTTATCAAAAACAGATGTTTCGTATATCAAACGAATCGGCACGTCGTTGCGCATCTTCTCAGCACAAATTTGGGTTGAAAAAAATTCATGGGCGGCCTGCAGGGTCCATCAACCATACTTCCGTTCTGTAATTGCTCCGCGAAGCGATCAAAATTTGAGCAAAGGAAATTAGGGTTAGCATTGCACAGGCCTACCCCTTGTTCAAAAATAATATTTGTTTGGTGAAAATGATAGATTAGACAGTGTTCGATTTTGTAAAAATAGAAAAAATTTTTTTTCGTCAACCGGGTTTCGAACCCGGGACCCCAAAGGTGGCGTGCAGGCACGGAACCCACTGGTCCACCGCGGCCTTGGTGAAACGGGCCTAGGGTTAGCTCAAAACCTGACTGCAACAAGGGGTAATGGCAATTTTTTAAAATGGCAACTAGGGTTAGCTCAGGAAAGTGTCAAAGGTTTTATCAAAAACAGATGTTTCGTATATCAAACGAATCGGCACGTCGTTGCGCATCTTCTCAGCACAAATTTGGGTTGAAAAAAATTCATGGGCGGCCTGCAGGGTCCATCAACCATACTTCCGTTCTGTAATTGCTCCGCGAAGCGATCAAAATTTGAGCAAAGGAAATTAGGGTTAGCATTGCACAGGCCTACCCCTTGTTCAAAAATAATATTTGTTTGGTGAAAATGATAGATTAGACAGTGTTCGATTTTGTAAAAATAGAAAAAAATTTTTTTCGTCAACCGGGTTTCGAGCCCGGGACCCCAAAGGTGGCGTGCAGGCACGGAACCCACTGGTCCACCGCGGCCTTGGTGAAACGGGCCTAGGGTTAGCTCAAAACCTGACTGCAACAAGGGGTAATGGCAATTTTTTAAAATGGCAACTAGGGTTAGCTCAGGAAAGTGTCAAAGGTTTTATCAAAAACAGATGTTTCGTATATCAAACGAATCGGCACGTCGTTGCGCATCTTCTCAGCACAAATTTGGGTTGAAAAAAATTCATGGGCGGCCTGCAGGGTCCATCAACCATACTTCCGTTCTGTAATTGCTCCGCGAAGCGATCAAAATTTGAGCAAAGGAAATTAGGGTTAGCATTGCACAGGCCTACCCCTTGTTCAAAAATAATATTTGTTTGGTGAAAATGATAGATTAGACAGTGTTCGATTTTGTAAAAATAGAAAAAATTTTTTTTCGTCAACCGGGTTTCGAACCCGGGACCCCAAAGGTGGCGTGCAGGCACGGAACCCACTGGTCCACCGCGGCCTTGGTGAAACGGGCCTAGGGTTAGCTCAAAACCTGACTGCAACAAGGGGTAATGGCAATTTTTTAAAATGGCAACTAGGGTTAGCTCAGGAAAGTGTCAAAGGTTTTATCAAAAACAGATGTTTCGTATATCAAACGAATCGGCACGTCGTTGCGCATCTTCTCAGCACAAATTTGGGTTGAAAAAAATTCATGGGCGGCCTGCAGGGTCCATCAACCATACTTCCGTTCTGTAATTGCTCCGCGAAGCGATCAAAATTTGAGCAAAGGAAATTAGGGTTAGCATTGCACAGGCCTACCCCTTGTTCAAAAATAATATTTGTTTGGTGAAAATGATAGATTAGACAGTGTTCGATTTTGTAAAAATAGAAAAAAATTTTTTTCGTCAACCGGGTTTCGAACCCGGGACCCCAAAGGTGGCGTGCAGGCACGGAACCCACTGGTCCACCGCGGCCTTGGTGAAACGGGCCTAGGGTTAGCTCAAAACCTGACTGCAACAAGGGGTAATGGCAATTTTTTAAAATGGCAACTAGGGTTAGCTCAGGAAAGTGTCAAAGGTTTTATCAAAAACAGATGTTTCGTATATCAAACGAATCGGCACGTCGTTGCGCATCTTCTCAGCACAAATTTGGGTTGAAAAAAATTCATGGGCGGCCTGCAGGGTCCATCAACCATACTTCCGTTCTGTAATTGCTCCGCGAAGCGATCAAAATTTGAGCAAAGGAAATTAGGGTTAGCATTGCACAGGCCTACCCCTTGTTCAAAAATAATATTTGTTTGGTGAAAATGATAGATTAGACAGTGTTCGATTTTGTAAAAATAGAAAAATTTTTTTTTCGTCAACCGGGTTTCGAACCCGGGACCCCAAAGGTGGCGTGCAGGCACGGAACCCACTGGTCCACCGCGGCCTTGGTGAAACGGGCCTAGGGTTAGCTCAAAACCTGACTGCAACAAGGGGTAATGGCAATTTTTTAAAATGGCAACTAGGGTTAGCTCAGGAAAGTGTCAAAGGTTTTATCAAAAACAGATGTTTCGTATATCAAACGAATCGGCACGTCGTTGCGCATCTTCTCAGCACAAATTTGGGTTGAAAAAAATTCATGGGCGGCCTGCAGGGTCCATCAACCATACTTCCGTTCTGTAATTGCTCCGCGAAGCGATCAAAATTTGAGCAAAGGAAATTAGGGTTAGCATTGCACAGGCCTACCCCTTGTTCAAAAATAATATTTGTTTGGTGAAAATGATAGATTAGACAGTGTTCGATTTTGTAAAAATAGAAAAAAAATTTTTTCGTCAACCGGGTTTCGAACCCGGGACCCCAAAGGTGGCGTGCAGGCACGGAACCCACTGGTCCACCGCGGCCTTGGTGAAACGGGCCTAGGGTTAGCTCAAAACCTGACTGCAACAAGGGGTAATGGCAATTTTTTAAAATGGCAACTAGGGTTAGCTCAGGAAAGTGTCAAAGGTTTTATCAAAAACAGATGTTTCGTATATCAAACGAATCGGCACGTCGTTGCGCATCTTCTCAGCACAAATTTGGGTTGAAAAAAATTCATGGGCGGCCTGCAGGGTCCATCAACCATACTTCCGTTCTGTAATTGCTCCGCGAAGCGATCAAAATTTGAGCAAAGGAAATTAGGGTTAGCATTGCACAGGCCTACCCCTTGTTCAAAAATAATATTTGTTTGGTGAAAATGATAGATTAGACAGTGTTCGATTTTGTAAAAATAGAAAAAAAATTTTTTCGTCAACCGGGTTTCGAACCCGGGACCCCAAAGGTGGCGTGCAGGCACGGAACCCACTGGTCCACCGCGGCCTTGGTGAAACGGGCCTAGGGTTAGCTCAAAACCTGACTGCAACAAGGGGTAATGGCAATTTTTTAAAATGGCAACTAGGGTTAGCTCAGGAAAGTGTCAAAGGTTTTATCAAAAACAGATGTTTCGTATATCAAACGAATCGGCACGTCGTTGCGCATCTTCTCAGCACAAATTTGGGTTGAAAAAAATTCATGGGCGGCCTGCAGGGTCCATCAACCATACTTCCGTTCTGTAATTGCTCCGCGAAGCGATCAAAATTTGAGCAAAGGAAATTAGGGTTAGCATTGCACAGGCCTACCCCTTGTTCAAAAATAATATTTGTTTGGTGAAAATGATAGATTAGACAGTGTTCGATTTTGTAAAAATAGAAAAAAAATTTTTTCGTCAACCGGGTTTCGAACCCGGGACCCCAAAGGTGGCGTGCAGGCACGGAACCCACTGGTCCACCGCGGCCTTGGTGAAACGGGCCTAGGGTTAGCTCAAAACCTGACTGCAACAAGGGGTAATGGCAATTTTTTAAAATGGCAACTAGGGTTAGCTCAGGAAAGTGTCAAAGGTTTTATCAAAAACAGATGTTTCGTATATCAAACGAATCGGCACGTCGTTGCGCATCTTCTCAGCACAAATTTGGGTTGAAAAAAATTCATGGGCGGCCTGCAGGGTCCATCAACCATACTTCCGTTCTGTAATTGCTCCGCGAAGCGATCAAAATTTGAGCAAAGGAAATTAGGGTTAGCATTGCACAGGCCTACCCCTTGTTCAAAAATAATATTTGTTTGGTGAAAATGATAGATTAGACAGTGTTCGATTTTGTAAAAATAGAAAAAAAATTTTTTCGTCAACCGGGTTTCGAACCCGGGACCCCAAAGGTGGCGTGCAGGCACGGAACCCACTGGTCCACCGCGGCCTTGGTGAAACGGGCCTAGGGTTAGCTCAAAACCTGACTGCAACAAGGGGTAATGGCAATTTTTTAAAATGGCAACTAGGGTTAGCTCAGGAAAGTGTCAAAGGTTTTATCAAAAACAGATGTTTCGTATATCAAACGAATCGGCACGTCGTTGCGCATCTTCTCAGCACAAATTTGGGTTGAAAAAAATTCATGGGCGGCCTGCAGGGTCCATCAACCATACTTCCGTTCTGTAATTGCTCCGCGAAGCGATCAAAATTTGAGCAAAGGAAATTAGGGTTAGCATTGCACAGGCCTACCCCTTGTTCAAAAATAATATTTGTTTGGTGAAAATGATAGATTAGACAGTGTTCGATTTTGTAAAAATAGAAAAAAAATTTTTTCGTCAACCGGGTTTCGAACCCGGGACCCCAAAGGTGGCGTGCAGGCACGGAACCCACTGGTCCACCGCGGCCTTGGTGAAACGGGCCTAGGGTTAGCTCAAAACCTGACTGCAACAAGGGGTAATGGCAATTTTTTAAAATGGCAACTAGGGTTAGCTCAGGAAAGTGTCAAAGGTTTTATCAAAAACAGATGTTTCGTATATCAAACGAATCGGCACGTCGTTGCGCATCTTCTCAGCACAAATTTGGGTTGAAAAAAATTCATGGGCGGCCTGCAGGGTCCATCAACCATACTTCCGTTCTGTAATTGCTCCGCGAAGCGATCAAAATTTGAGCAAAGGAAATTAGGGTTAGCATTGCACAGGCCTACCCCTTGTTCAAAAATAATATTTGTTTGGTGAAAATGATAGATTAGACAGTGTTCGATTTTGTAAAAATAGAAAAAAAATTTTTTCGTCAACCGGGTTTCGAACCCGGGACCCCAAAGGTGGCGTGCAGGCACGGAACCCACTGGTCCACCGCGGCCTTGGTGAAACGGGCCTAGGGTTAGCTCAAAACCTGACTGCAACAAGGGGTAATGGCAATTTTTTAAAATGGCAACTAGGGTTAGCTCAGGAAAGTGTCAAAGGTTTTATCAAAAACAGATGTTTCGTATATCAAACGAATCGGCACGTCGTTGCGCATCTTCTCAGCACAAATTTGAGTTGAAAAAAATTCATGGGCGGCCTGCAGGGTCCATCAACCATACTTCCGTTCTGTAATTGCTCCGCGAAGCGATCAAAATTTGAGCAAAGGAAATTAGGGTTAGCATTGCACAGGCCTACCCCTTGTTCAAAAATAATATTTGTTTGGTGAAAATGATAGATTAGACAGTGTTCGATTTTGTAAAAATAGAAAAAAAATTTTTTCGTCAACCGGGTTTCGAACCCGGGACCCCAAAGGTGGCGTGCAGGCACGGAACCCACTGGTCCACCGCGGCCTTGGTGAAACGGGCCTAGGGTTAGCTCAAAACCTGACTGCAACAAGGGGTAATGGCAATTTTTTAAAATGGCAACTAGGGTTAGCTCAGGAAAGTGTCAAAGGTTTTATCAAAAACAGATGTTTCGTATATCAAACGAATCGGCACGTCGTTGCGCATCTTCTCAGCACAAATTTGGGTTGAAAAAAATTCATGGGCGGCCTGCAGGGTCCATCAACCATACTTCCGTTCTGTAATTGCTCCGCGAAGCGATCAAAATTTGAGCAAAGGAAATTAGGGTTAGCATTGCACAGGCCTACCCCTTGTTCAAAAATAATATTTGTTTGGTGAAAATGATAGATTAGACAGTGTTCGATTTTGTAAAAATAGAAAAAAATTTTTTTCGTCAACCGGGTTTCGAACCCGGGACCCCAAAGGTGGCGTGCAGGCACGGAACCCACTGGTCCACCGCGGCCTTGGTGAAACGGGCCTAGGGTTAGCTCAAAACCTGACTGCAACAAGGGGTAATGGCAATTTTTTAAAATGGCAACTAGGGTTAGCTCAGGAAAGTGTCAAAGGTTTTATCAAAAACAGATGTTTCGTATATCAAACGAATCGGCACGTCGTTGCGCATCTTCTCAGCACAAATTTGGGTTGAAAAAAATTCATGGGCGGCCTGCAGGGTCCATCAACCATACTTCCGTTCTGTAATTGCTCCGCGAAGCGATCAAAATTTGAGCAAAGGAAATTAGGGTTAGCATTGCACAGGCCTACCCCTTGTTCAAAAATAATATTTGTTTGGTGAAAATGATAGATTAGACAGTGTTCGATTTTGTAAAAATAGAAAAAAATTTTTTTCGTCAACCGGGTTTCGAACCCGGGACCCCAAAGGTGGCGTGCAGGCACGGAACCCACTGGTCCACCGCGGCCTTGGTGAAACGGGCCTAGGGTTAGCTCAAAACCTGACTGCAACAAGGGGTAATGGCAATTTTTTAAAATGGCAACTAGGGTTAGCTCAGGAAAGTGTCAAAGGTTTTATCAAAAACAGATGTTTCGTATATCAAACGAATCGGCACGTCGTTGCGCATCTTCTCAGCACAAATTTGGGTTGAAAAAAATTCATGGGCGGCCTGCAGGGTCCATCAACCATACTTCCGTTCTGTAATTGCTCCGCGAAGCGATCAAAATTTGAGCAAAGGAAATTAGGGTTAGCATTGCACAGGCCTACCCCTTGTTCAAAAATAATATTTGTTTGGTGAAAATGATAGATTAGACAGTGTTCGATTTTGTAAAAATAGAAAAAATTTTTTTTCGTCAACCGGGTTTCGAACCCGGGACCCCAAAGGTGGCGTGCAGGCACGGAACCCACTGGTCCACCGCGGCCTTGGTGAAACGGGCCTAGGGTTAGCTCAAAACCTGACTGCAACAAGGGGTAATGGCAATTTTTTAAAATGGCAACTAGGGTTAGCTCAGGAAAGTGTCAAAGGTTTTATCAAAAACAGATGTTTCGTATATCAAACGAATCGGCACGTCGTTGCGCATCTTCTCAGCACAAATTTGGGTTGAAAAAAATTCATGGGCGGCCTGCAGGGTCCATCAACCATACTTCCGTTCTGTAATTGCTCCGCGAAGCGATCAAAATTTGAGCAAAGGAAATTAGGGTTAGCATTGCACAGGCCTACCCCTTGTTCAAAAATAATATTTGTTTGGTGAAAATGATAGATTAGACAGTGTTCGATTTTGTAAAAATAGAAAAAAATTTTTTTCGTCAACCGGGTTTCGAGCCCGGGACCCCAAAGGTGGCGTGCAGGCACGGAACCCACTGGTCCACCGCGGCCTTGGTGAAACGGGCCTAGGGTTAGCTCAAAACCTGACTGCAACAAGGGGTAATGGCAATTTTTTAAAATGGCAACTAGGGTTAGCTCAGGAAAGTGTCAAAGGTTTTATCAAAAACAGATGTTTCGTATATCAAACGAATCGGCACGTCGTTGCGCATCTTCTCAGCACAAATTTGGGTTGAAAAAAATTCATGGGCGGCCTGCAGGGTCCATCAACCATACTTCCGTTCTGTAATTGCTCCGCGAAGCGATCAAAATTTGAGCAAAGGAAATTAGGGTTAGCATTGCACAGGCCTACCCCTTGTTCAAAAATAATATTTGTTTGGTGAAAATGATAGATTAGACAGTGTTCGATTTTGTAAAAATAGAAAAAAATTTTTTTCGTCAACCGGGTTTCGAGCCCGGGACCCCAAAGGTGGCGTGCAGGCACGGAACCCACTGGTCCACCGCGGCCTTGGTGAAACGGGCCTAGGGTTAGCTCAAAACCTGACTGCAACAAGGGGTAATGGCAATTTTTTAAAATGGCAACTAGGGTTAGCTCAGGAAAGTGTCAAAGGTTTTATCAAAAACAGATGTTTCGTATATCAAACGAATCGGCACGTCGTTGCGCATCTTCTCAGCACAAATTTGGGTTGAAAAAAATTCATGGGCGGCCTGCAGGGTCCATCAACCATACTTCCGTTCTGTAATTGCTCCGCGAAGCGATCAAAATTTGAGCAAAGGAAATTAGGGTTAGCATTGCACAGGCCTACCCCTTGTTCAAAAATAATATTTGTTTGGTGAAAATGATAGATTAGACAGTGTTCGATTTTGTAAAAATAGAAAAAATTTTTTTTCGTCAACCGGGTTTCGAACCCGGGACCCCAAAGGTGGCGTGCAGGCACGGAACCCACTGGTCCACCGCGGCCTTGGTGAAACGGGCCTAGGGTTAGCTCAAAACCTGACTGCAACAAGGGGTAATGGCAATTTTTTAAAATGGCAACTAGGGTTAGCTCAGGAAAGTGTCAAAGGTTTTATCAAAAACAGATGTTTCGTATATCAAACGAATCGGCACGTCGTTGCGCATCTTCTCAGCACAAATTTGGGTTGAAAAAAATTCATGGGCGGCCTGCAGGGTCCATCAACCATACTTCCGTTCTGTAATTGCTCCGCGAAGCGATCAAAATTTGAGCAAAGGAAATTAGGGTTAGCATTGCACAGGCCTACCCCTTGTTCAAAAATAATATTTGTTTGGTGAAAATGATAGATTAGACAGTGTTCGATTTTGTAAAAATAGAAAAAAATTTTTTTCGTCAACCGGGTTTCGAGCCCGGGACCCCAAAGGTGGCGTGCAGGCACGGAACCCACTGGTCCACCGCGGCCTTGGTGAAACGGGCCTAGGGTTAGCTCAAAACCTGACTGCAACAAGGGGTAATGGCAATTTTTTAAAATGGCAACTAGGGTTAGCTCAGGAAAGTGTCAAAGGTTTTATCAAAAACAGATGTTTCGTATATCAAACGAATCGGCACGTCGTTGCGCATCTTCTCAGCACAAATTTGGGTTGAAAAAAATTCATGGGCGGCCTGCAGGGTCCATCAACCATACTTCCGTTCTGTAATTGCTCCGCGAAGCGATCAAAATTTGAGCAAAGGAAATTAGGGTTAGCATTGCACAGGCCTACCCCTTGTTCAAAAATAATATTTGTTTGGTGAAAATGATAGATTAGACAGTGTTCGATTTTGTAAAAATAGAAAAAATTTTTTTTCGTCAACCGGGTTTCGAACCCGGGACCCCAAAGGTGGCGTGCAGGCACGGAACCCACTGGTCCACCGCGGCCTTGGTGAAACGGGCCTAGGGTTAGCTCAAAACCTGACTGCAACAAGGGGTAATGGCAATTTTTTAAAATGGCAACTAGGGTTAGCTCAGGAAAGTGTCAAAGGTTTTATCAAAAACAGATGTTTCGTATATCAAACGAATCGGCACGTCGTTGCGCATCTTCTCAGCACAAATTTGGGTTGAAAAAAATTCATGGGCGGCCTGCAGGGTCCATCAACCATACTTCCGTTCTGTAATTGCTCCGCGAAGCGATCAAAATTTGAGCAAAGGAAATTAGGGTTAGCATTGCACAGGCCTACCCCTTGTTCAAAAATAATATTTGTTTGGTGAAAATGATAGATTAGACAGTGTTCGATTTTGTAAAAATAGAAAAATTTTTTTTTCGTCAACCGGGTTTCGAACCCGGGACCCCAAAGGTGGCGTGCAGGCACGGAACCCACTGGTCCACCGCGGCCTTGGTGAAACGGGCCTAGGGTTAGCTCAAAACCTGACTGCAACAAGGGGTAATGGCAATTTTTTAAAATGGCAACTAGGGTTAGCTCAGGAAAGTGTCAAAGGTTTTATCAAAAACAGATGTTTCGTATATCAAACGAATCGGCACGTCGTTGCGCATCTTCTCAGCACAAATTTGGGTTGAAAAAAATTCATGGGCGGCCTGCAGGGTCCATCAACCATACTTCCGTTCTGTAATTGCTCCGCGAAGCGATCAAAATTTGAGCAAAGGAAATTAGGGTTAGCATTGCACAGGCCTACCCCTTGTTCAAAAATAATATTTGTTTGGTGAAAATGATAGATTAGACAGTGTTCGATTTTGTAAAAATAGAAAAAATTTTTTTTCGTCAACCGGGTTTCGAACCCGGGACCCCAAAGGTGGCGTGCAGGCACGGAACCCACTGGTCCACCGCGGCCTTGGTGAAACGGGCCTAGGGTTAGCTCAAAACCTGACTGCAACAAGGGGTAATGGCAATTTTTTAAAATGGCAACTAGGGTTAGCTCAGGAAAGTGTCAAAGGTTTTATCAAAAACAGATGTTTCGTATATCAAACGAATCGGCACGTCGTTGCGCATCTTCTCAGCACAAATTTGGGTTGAAAAAAATTCATGGGCGGCCTGCAGGGTCCATCAACCATACTTCCGTTCTGTAATTGCTCCGCGAAGCGATCAAAATTTGAGCAAAGGAAATTAGGGTTAGCATTGCACAGGCCTACCCCTTGTTCAAAAATAATATTTGTTTGGTGAAAATGATAGATTAGACAGTGTTCGATTTTGTAAAAATAGAAAAAAATTTTTTTCGTCAACCGGGTTTCGAACCCGGGACCCCAAAGGTGGCGTGCAGGCACGGAACCCACTGGTCCACCGCGGCCTTGGTGAAACGGGCCTAGGGTTAGCTCAAAACCTGACTGCAACAAGGGGTAATGGCAATTTTTTAAAATGGCAACTAGGGTTAGCTCAGGAAAGTGTCAAAGGTTTTATCAAAAACAGATGTTTCGTATATCAAACGAATCGGCACGTCGTTGCGCATCTTCTCAGCACAAATTTGGGTTGAAAAAAATTCATGGGCGGCCTGCAGGGTCCATCAACCATACTTCCGTTCTGTAATTGCTCCGCGAAGCGATCAAAATTTGAGCAAAGGAAATTAGGGTTAGCATTGCACAGGCCTACCCCTTGTTCAAAAATAATATTTGTTTGGTGAAAATGATAGATTAGACAGTGTTCGATTTTGTAAAAATAGAAAAAAATTTTTTTCGTCAACCGGGTTTCGAACCCGGGACCCCAAAGGTGGCGTGCAGGCACGGAACCCACTGGTCCACCGCGGCCTTGGTGAAACGGGCCTAGGGTTAGCTCAAAACCTGACTGCAACAAGGGGTAATGGCAATTTTTTAAAATGGCAACTAGGGTTAGCTCAGGAAAGTGTCAAAGGTTTTATCAAAAACAGATGTTTCGTATATCAAACGAATCGGCACGTCGTTGCGCATCTTCTCAGCACAAATTTGGGTTGAAAAAAATTCATGGGCGGCCTGCAGGGTCCATCAACCATACTTCCGTTCTGTAATTGCTCCGCGAAGCGATCAAAATTTGAGCAAAGGAAATTAGGGTTAGCATTGCACAGGCCTACCCCTTGTTCAAAAATAATATTTGTTTGGTGAAAATGATAGATTAGACAGTGTTCGATTTTGTAAAAATAGAAAAAAATTTTTTTCGTCAACCGGGTTTCGAACCCGGGACCCCAAAGGTGGCGTGCAGGCACGGAACCCACTGGTCCACCGCGGCCTTGGTGAAACGGGCCTAGGGTTAGCTCAAAACCTGACTGCAACAAGGGGTAATGGCAATTTTTTAAAATGGCAACTAGGGTTAGCTCAGGAAAGTGTCAAAGGTTTTATCAAAAACAGATGTTTCGTATATCAAACGAATCGGCACGTCGTTGCGCATCTTCTCAGCACAAATTTGGGTTGAAAAAAATTCATGGGCGGCCTGCAGGGTCCATCAACCATACTTCCGTTCTGTAATTGCTCCGCGAAGCGATCAAAATTTGAGCAAAGGAAATTAGGGTTAGCATTGCACAGGCCTACCCCTTGTTCAAAAATAATATTTGTTTGGTGAAAATGATAGATTAGACAGTGTTCGATTTTGTAAAAATAGAAAAATTTTTTTTTCGTCAACCGGGTTTCGAACCCGGGACCCCAAAGGTGGCGTGCAGGCACGGAACCCACTGGTCCACCGCGGCCTTGGTGAAACGGGCCTAGGGTTAGCTCAAAACCTGACTGCAACAAGGGGTAATGGCAATTTTTTAAAATGGCAACTAGGGTTAGCTCAGGAAAGTGTCAAAGGTTTTATCAAAAACAGATGTTTCGTATATCAAACGAATCGGCACGTCGTTGCGCATCTTCTCAGCACAAATTTGGGTTGAAAAAAATTCATGGGCGGCCTGCAGGGTCCATCAACCATACTTCCGTTCTGTAATTGCTCCGCGAAGCGATCAAAATTTGAGCAAAGGAAATTAGGGTTAGCATTGCACAGGCCTACCCCTTGTTCAAAAATAATATTTGTTTGGTGAAAATGATAGATTAGACAGTGTTCGATTTTGTAAAAATAGAAAAAAATTTTTTTCGTCAACCGGGTTTCGAGCCCGGGACCCCAAAGGTGGCGTGCAGGCACGGAACCCACTGGTCCACCGCGGCCTTGGTGAAACGGGCCTAGGGTTAGCTCAAAACCTGACTGCAACAAGGGGTAATGGCAATTTTTTAAAATGGCAACTAGGGTTAGCTCAGGAAAGTGTCAAAGGTTTTATCAAAAACAGATGTTTCGTATATCAAACGAATCGGCACGTCGTTGCGCATCTTCTCAGCACAAATTTGGGTTGAAAAAAATTCATGGGCGGCCTGCAGGGTCCATCAACCATACTTCCGTTCTGTAATTGCTCCGCGAAGCGATCAAAATTTGAGCAAAGGAAATTAGGGTTAGCATTGCACAGGCCTACCCCTTGTTCAAAAATAATATTTGTTTGGTGAAAATGATAGATTAGACAGTGTTCGATTTTGTAAAAATAGAAAAAAATTTTTTTCGTCAACCGGGTTTCGAGCCCGGGACCCCAAAGGTGGCGTGCAGGCACGGAACCCACTGGTCCACCGCGGCCTTGGTGAAACGGGCCTAGGGTTAGCTCAAAACCTGACTGCAACAAGGGGTAATGGCAATTTTTTAAAATGGCAACTAGGGTTAGCTCAGGAAAGTGTCAAAGGTTTTATCAAAAACAGATGTTTCGTATATCAAACGAATCGGCACGTCGTTGCGCATCTTCTCAGCACAAATTTGGGTTGAAAAAAATTCATGGGCGGCCTGCAGGGTCCATCAACCATACTTCCGTTCTGTAATTGCTCCGCGAAGCGATCAAAATTTGAGCAAAGGAAATTAGGGTTAGCATTGCACAGGCCTACCCCTTGTTCAAAAATAATATTTGTTTGGTGAAAATGATAGATTAGACAGTGTTCGATTTTGTAAAAATAGAAAAAAATTTTTTTCGTCAACCGGGTTTCGAGCCCGGGACCCCAAAGGTGGCGTGCAGGCACGGAACCCACTGGTCCACCGCGGCCTTGGTGAAACGGGCCTAGGGTTAGCTCAAAACCTGACTGCAACAAGGGGTAATGGCAATTTTTTAAAATGGCAACTAGGGTTAGCTCAGGAAAGTGTCAAAGGTTTTATCAAAAACAGATGTTTCGTATATCAAACGAATCGGCACGTCGTTGCGCATCTTCTCAGCACAAATTTGGGTTGAAAAAAATTCATGGGCGGCCTGCAGGGTCCATCAACCATACTTCCGTTCTGTAATTGCTCCGCGAAGCGATCAAAATTTGAGCAAAGGAAATTAGGGTTAGCATTGCACAGGCCTACCCCTTGTTCAAAAATAATATTTGTTTGGTGAAAATGATAGATTAGACAGTGTTCGATTTTGTAAAAATAGAAAAAATTTTTTTTCGTCAACCGGGTTTCGAACCCGGGACCCCAAAGGTGGCGTGCAGGCACGGAACCCACTGGTCCACCGCGGCCTTGGTGAAACGGGCCTAGGGTTAGCTCAAAACCTGACTGCAACAAGGGGTAATGGCAATTTTTTAAAATGGCAACTAGGGTTAGCTCAGGAAAGTGTCAAAGGTTTTATCAAAAACAGATGTTTCGTATATCAAACGAATCGGCACGTCGTTGCGCATCTTCTCAGCACAAATTTGGGTTGAAAAAAATTCATGGGCGGCCTGCAGGGTCCATCAACCATACTTCCGTTCTGTAATTGCTCCGCGAAGCGATCAAAATTTGAGCAAAGGAAATTAGGGTTAGCATTGCACAGGCCTACCCCTTGTTCAAAAATAATATTTGTTTGGTGAAAATGATAGATTAGACAGTGTTCGATTTTGTAAAAATAGAAAAAAATTTTTTTCGTCAACCGGGTTTCGAGCCCGGGACCCCAAAGGTGGCGTGCAGGCACGGAACCCACTGGTCCACCGCGGCCTTGGTGAAACGGGCCTAGGGTTAGCTCAAAACCTGACTGCAACAAGGGGTAATGGCAATTTTTTAAAATGGCAACTAGGGTTAGCTCAGGAAAGTGTCAAAGGTTTTATCAAAAACAGATGTTTCGTATATCAAACGAATCGGCACGTCGTTGCGCATCTTCTCAGCACAAATTTGGGTTGAAAAAAATTCATGGGCGGCCTGCAGGGTCCATCAACCATACTTCCGTTCTGTAATTGCTCCGCGAAGCGATCAAAATTTGAGCAAAGGAAATTAGGGTTAGCATTGCACAGGCCTACCCCTTGTTCAAAAATAATATTTGTTTGGTGAAAATGATAGATTAGACAGTGTTCGATTTTGTAAAAATAGAAAAAATTTTTTTTCGTCAACCGGGTTTCGAACCCGGGACCCCAAAGGTGGCGTGCAGGCACGGAACCCACTGGTCCACCGCGGCCTTGGTGAAACGGGCCTAGGGTTAGCTCAAAACCTGACTGCAACAAGGGGTAATGGCAATTTTTTAAAATGGCAACTAGGGTTAGCTCAGGAAAGTGTCAAAGGTTTTATCAAAAACAGATGTTTCGTATATCAAACGAATCGGCACGTCGTTGCGCATCTTCTCAGCACAAATTTGGGTTGAAAAAAATTCATGGGCGGCCTGCAGGGTCCATCAACCATACTTCCGTTCTGTAATTGCTCCGCGAAGCGATCAAAATTTGAGCAAAGGAAATTAGGGTTAGCATTGCACAGGCCTACCCCTTGTTCAAAAATAATATTTGTTTGGTGAAAATGATAGATTAGACAGTGTTCGATTTTGTAAAAATAGAAAAAAATTTTTTTCGTCAACCGGGTTTCGAGCCCGGGACCCCAAAGGTGGCGTGCAGGCACGGAACCCACTGGTCCACCGCGGCCTTGGTGAAACGGGCCTAGGGTTAGCTCAAAACCTGACTGCAACAAGGGGTAATGGCAATTTTTTAAAATGGCAACTAGGGTTAGCTCAGGAAAGTGTCAAAGGTTTTATCAAAAACAGATGTTTCGTATATCAAACGAATCGGCACGTCGTTGCGCATCTTCTCAGCACAAATTTGGGTTGAAAAAAATTCATGGGCGGCCTGCAGGGTCCATCAACCATACTTCCGTTCTGTAATTGCTCCGCGAAGCGATCAAAATTTGAGCAAAGGAAATTAGGGTTAGCATTGCACAGGCCTACCCCTTGTTCAAAAATAATATTTGTTTGGTGAAAATGATAGATTAGACAGTGTTCGATTTTGTAAAAATAGAAAAAAATTTTTTTCGTCAACCGGGTTTCGAACCCGGGACCCCAAAGGTGGCGTGCAGGCACGGAACCCACTGGTCCACCGCGGCCTTGGTGAAACGGGCCTAGGGTTAGCTCAAAACCTGACTGCAACAAGGGGTAATGGCAATTTTTTAAAATGGCAACTAGGGTTAGCTCAGGAAAGTGTCAAAGGTTTTATCAAAAACAGATGTTTCGTATATCAAACGAATCGGCACGTCGTTGCGCATCTTCTCAGCACAAATTTGGGTTGAAAAAAATTCATGGGCGGCCTGCAGGGTCCATCAACCATACTTCCGTTCTGTAATTGCTCCGCGAAGCGATCAAAATTTGAGCAAAGGAAATTAGGGTTAGCATTGCACAGGCCTACCCCTTGTTCAAAAATAATATTTGTTTGGTGAAAATGATAGATTAGACAGTGTTCGATTTTGTAAAAATAGAAAAAAATTTTTTTCGTCAACCGGGTTTCGAGCCCGGGACCCCAAAGGTGGCGTGCAGGCACGGAACCCACTGGTCCACCGCGGCCTTGGTGAAACGGGCCTAGGGTTAGCTCAAAACCTGACTGCAACAAGGGGTAATGGCAATTTTTTAAAATGGCAACTAGGGTTAGCTCAGGAAAGTGTCAAAGGTTTTATCAAAAACAGATGTTTCGTATATCAAACGAATCGGCACGTCGTTGCGCATCTTCTCAGCACAAATTTGGGTTGAAAAAAATTCATGGGCGGCCTGCAGGGTCCATCAACCATACTTCCGTTCTGTAATTGCTCCGCGAAGCGATCAAAATTTGAGCAAAGGAAATTAGGGTTAGCATTGCACAGGCCTACC
Organism: Lottia scabra; assembly: GCA_029955415.1. Taxonomy (NCBI): domain Eukaryota; kingdom Metazoa; phylum Mollusca; class Gastropoda; family Lottiidae; genus Lottia; species Lottia scabra. Next base: position 1,342,056 of record JARJEI010000016.1, read on the forward strand.
CCTTGTTCAAAAATAATATTTGTTTGGTGAAAATGATAGATTAGACAGTGTTCGATTTTGTAAAAATAGAAAAAAATTTTTTTCGTCAACCGGGTTTCGAGCCCGGGACCCCAAAGGTGGCGTGCAGGCACGGAACCCACTGGTCCACCGCGGCCTTGGTGAAACGGGCCTAGGGTTAGCTCAAAACCTGACTGCAACAAGGGGTAATGGCAATTTTTTAAAATGGCAACTAGGGTTAGCTCAGGAAAGTGTCAAAGGTTTTATCAAAAACAGATGTTTCGTATATCAAACGAATCGGCACGTCGTTGCGCATCTTCTCAGCACAAATTTGGGTTGAAAAAAATTCATGGGCGGCCTGCAGGGTCCATCAACCATACTTCCGTTCTGTAATTGCTCCGCGAAGCGATCAAAATTTGAGCAAAGGAAATTAGGGTTAGCATTGCACAGGCCTACCCCTTGTTCAAAAATAATATTTGTTTGGTGAAAATGATAGATTAGACAGTGTTCGATTTTGTAAAAATAGAAAAAAATTTTTTTCGTCAACCGGGTTTCGAGCCCGGGACCCCAAAGGTGGCGTGCAGGCACGGAACCCACTGGTCCACCGCGGCCTTGGTGAAACGGGCCTAGGGTTAGCTCAAAACCTGACTGCAACAAGGGGTAATGGCAATTTTTTAAAATGGCAACTAGGGTTAGCTCAGGAAAGTGTCAAAGGTTTTATCAAAAACAGATGTTTCGTATATCAAACGAATCGGCACGTCGTTGCGCATCTTCTCAGCACAAATTTGGGTTGAAAAAAATTCATGGGCGGCCTGCAGGGTCCATCAACCATACTTCCGTTCTGTAATTGCTCCGCGAAGCGATCAAAATTTGAGCAAAGGAAATTAGGGTTAGCATTGCACAGGCCTACCCCTTGTTCAAAAATAATATTTGTTTGGTGAAAATGATAGATTAGACAGTGTTCGATTTTGTAAAAATAGAAAAAATTTTTTTTCGTCAACCGGGTTTCGAACCCGGGACCCCAAAGGTGGCGTGCAGGCACGGAACCCACTGGTCCACCGCGGCCTTGGTGAAACGGGCCTAGGGTTAGCTCAAAACCTGACTGCAACAAGGGGTAATGGCAATTTTTTAAAATGGCAACTAGGGTTAGCTCAGGAAAGTGTCAAAGGTTTTATCAAAAACAGATGTTTCGTATATCAAACGAATCGGCACGTCGTTGCGCATCTTCTCAGCACAAATTTGGGTTGAAAAAAATTCATGGGCGGCCTGCAGGGTCCATCAACCATACTTCCGTTCTGTAATTGCTCCGCGAAGCGATCAAAATTTGAGCAAAGGAAATTAGGGTTAGCATTGCACAGGCCTACCCCTTGTTCAAAAATAATATTTGTTTGGTGAAAATGATAGATTAGACAGTGTTCGATTTTGTAAAAATAGAAAAAAATTTTTTTCGTCAACCGGGTTTCGAGCCCGGGACCCCAAAGGTGGCGTGCAGGCACGGAACCCACTGGTCCACCGCGGCCTTGGTGAAACGGGCCTAGGGTTAGCTCAAAACCTGACTGCAACAAGGGGTAATGGCAATTTTTTAAAATGGCAACTAGGGTTAGCTCAGGAAAGTGTCAAAGGTTTTATCAAAAACAGATGTTTCGTATATCAAACGAATCGGCACGTCGTTGCGCATCTTCTCAGCACAAATTTGGGTTGAAAAAAATTCATGGGCGGCCTGCAGGGTCCATCAACCATACTTCCGTTCTGTAATTGCTCCGCGAAGCGATCAAAATTTGAGCAAAGGAAATTAGGGTTAGCATTGCACAGGCCTACCCCTTGTTCAAAAATAATATTTGTTTGGTGAAAATGATAGATTAGACAGTGTTCGATTTTGTAAAAATAGAAAAAATTTTTTTTCGTCAACCGGGTTTCGAACCCGGGACCCCAAAGGTGGCGTGCAGGCACGGAACCCACTGGTCCACCGCGGCCTTGGTGAAACGGGCCTAGGGTTAGCTCAAAACCTGACTGCAACAAGGGGTAATGGCAATTTTTTAAAATGGCAACTAGGGTTAGCTCAGGAAAGTGTCAAAGGTTTTATCAAAAACAGATGTTTCGTATATCAAACGAATCGGCACGTCGTTGCGCATCTTCTCAGCACAAATTTGGGTTGAAAAAAATTCATGGGCGGCCTGCAGGGTCCATCAACCATACTTCCGTTCTGTAATTGCTCCGCGAAGCGATCAAAATTTGAGCAAAGGAAATTAGGGTTAGCATTGCACAGGCCTACCCCTTGTTCAAAAATAATATTTGTTTGGTGAAAATGATAGATTAGACAGTGTTCGATTTTGTAAAAATAGAAAAAAATTTTTTTCGTCAACCGGGTTTCGAGCCCGGGACCCCAAAGGTGGCGTGCAGGCACGGAACCCACTGGTCCACCGCGGCCTTGGTGAAACGGGCCTAGGGTTAGCTCAAAACCTGACTGCAACAAGGGGTAATGGCAATTTTTTAAAATGGCAACTAGGGTTAGCTCAGGAAAGTGTCAAAGGTTTTATCAAAAACAGATGTTTCGTATATCAAACGAATCGGCACGTCGTTGCGCATCTTCTCAGCACAAATTTGGGTTGAAAAAAATTCATGGGCGGCCTGCAGGGTCCATCAACCATACTTCCGTTCTGTAATTGCTCCGCGAAGCGATCAAAATTTGAGCAAAGGAAATTAGGGTTAGCATTGCACAGGCCTACCCCTTGTTCAAAAATAATATTTGTTTGGTGAAAATGATAGATTAGACAGTGTTCGACTTTGTAAAAATCTTTTTTTTTTTTTTTTTTTTTTTTTTAAAGTCCAAAATAGGTCGGAACATGGATAATTTCCCATTGGCTCTCTATTGAAATAGGTCATGCGGCCCCATCAGCTTATTAAATTTTACATTGACTTGTTAAGCGCCCTGTAAAATGGATAACTAATACTGTTTAATATTGACCATCAAATGTGATTGGCATTCATACCATGTAAAATTTTGTCGAGTTGTTATGTGGTTATTTTGACGCAATAGAACATGACATTTAATAACATGCTTAAAGATGGAGTTTACTTATTTTATAGTATCAAATGTAGCAAGACATTTTGTAATCAGTGTTTTTAATGAATCTTAATCTGATAATTTGTATATAAAATTGTTATTTTTCTACATAAATATCATTTTTAGACTTTTTTAAACGTCCAGTCCAGTCCAGTGTCATTCTTATAATTCTGTAGTTTTAATTGATTAATTAAACTGTGTAGGTATAGGTATAGGTAGAGTAAGGATAAACAATAAATTAATACTTTTTGACCTTTAATATCTATCAGCCACTCGGTTGGTATATTTCATTTTAGTTTACTCGTTATAAGTTAAATATAAAATGTGAGGCAAACACGTCAACACCTCTACATTCTATTCAAATATGTAATGGCATTATGATTTTCATAAATGAAATACGGAAATCCATCTTTATAGAGAACAGTTGTTAAGATATTTGTTCAGTCTAATTATAGATTTATAAAACTCCGGTTTGTACGTCATCATTACTGGATATTTGGTAATAGCAGTCGTATCTTCTATAAAGTAATTATTCCATTTTGAAACTGTTAAGAACGTCAAATCATTTACATGCAAATTACTTACATGCGACAAACATGATTCCATATGTGCGTTAGACGTATGCGTTATCTTTCTTTTGACGCACAGACTTCTACTAGAAGTTCTAGACGGATAGATGTTGTCAAAATATTGCGAGAAAAAGACAGTGAATCCCTACAAAATACGTCAGATTTGGAAGATCTCCACTCAGAAAGGCGTCCGGATGTGTCAAAAATAGCTACACCCGCCGTCCCAAAATTACACAAAATGCAAAATTATGTTTTCACACAAAAGCAGTCAGTAGTGTATCTATAAATTTAACCGAATCCTTTACAGCGAGAGTTGTTACAATGTATAACATAGTTCGTGACATCTTCCACTGTTTATACTTTAATTTAATGAATGAATAAACGAATAAATTCAAGGATGAATAGATTAATATAGGAAATATAATGAATTAATACATGAATGAATTTATACGAGGATGAATAAATGAATGGACAAACAGACGAATGAAGGAGGGAATAAAGGGATGAATGTTTTAGAATGTACGGGTGTAGCTTTGAATTTTACCAGTGAGCCGTGAGCAGTTTGTTGGCTTATCTTGACATCGGTCATACTTGATAAAAAAAAATATGAAAAATAAAAATGACTCAGGCAAAGTGTTAAAAGGCATTTTATACCAGCCGCAAATAACAGCTGAATTAATTTCCATTAGCCAGTTCGTTTTACCAATGTTTAATTACTGTCTAAAGTCTAATTCCATTTTACTTTTGTTATTGAGATAATAACTTTTTTTTTGTAAGGGATTGATTGATATTCTTTTAAATTCTGCTTATAATATTATGGATGGATAGATAAAAATTGATTTATGAATTTATTTTTAAACCGGAAATCATGGCAAGCAGCCTCAGGCTAAACGAAGTGCACCATATAATATATGGCTGCTGTTTTTATTTCTTTCGTTACGTCAAAATGAATAAAATTAACCTATCGTGCAATAAATGTAGGAAATTGGTAACAGTTCTGTCAATCACATAGTGTAAATGATATCCTTGCTTCATTTTTATTTGACCAAAAACTGTTTATTTGAGTGCGTGGGTGGGCAATGTTCGTTATTCAGAGTATTTCCTTGAAATAAAAAACATTGCCAAGCATGATAAGCTTGGGGGTTTAAATTATAATCCATATGATGTCAAATATCTAAAAATAGAAAGTGATACCTCTCTACATCCTCAAACGAAAAGGGGCTTGGTTGTGTGGGACTAATCTGGAGGAGATGACATGTGGCAATGTCACATGTAACAACACACCAAATTTGATTTTTCAGCAAGAGATAGTCAGTGTCACTTTATCATTACCAGCCATTATTTTAGCATTGTAAACAAATTGAACAACTAGGCTGGACAAGATTAAGCAGGTCAAAGGAAAGTAACAGAACAGCAGTTTGTTGTGAGGTAATAATTTATATTATATAATATAATGTGAATGAAATTAAACCCTCTGGCTCTAGCTGTATTGATTAAAAGTATGATAGGTTTGTGAATTGAGAAATAAACTCACAGTGGAAATATTTCTTGTGGAAATTGAAATAGATTAGACAAGGTGATTGGTTAGTAGCCTACATTTGTTACTCATTGTGCAATATTTAGAAATTGATGTAAGTGTATTTTCCTTAAAATGTTTTTAGTTCAAACTTTTCATATTATCTGAAGGCTGAATTTGATATTTAAAAAGCAAATATACTCTTTACACATGCTGGTACCTACTAGAAAAAAGTTTCCATTTTCCTGGATGTTGAAATCTTCTTTTCAAATTTTTAATATTTTGTTATCTTAAAAGTTTGAAGATATAAAATTGATCCTTTATTTCAGAGCAAAATTATCAAAGTTTTTACTATAAACAGTTTGAAAATGATCAAAAGTCATGAGTGTGGAAGAGAAAACGCGAAAAGAGTCTGTTAAGTCACCAGTGTACAAGAAGAAAAGTGTGGAATTCCAAAATATTGACAATCAGGATTGTGATCCCAACAAATTATTAGAAAGATCCCAGTCCGATGCAGCATTATTAAGAATTGCTTATGAGAAGGGTAAACTTCGGGAGACAAATTTTTCCATTGATCAAGTTCCAGTTCCCTTAGATCCAACTCTAAGTCAGAGACGCGAACGTTTAAAACTTGCTGAAAATGCCACTGTGTATAATGAAACTACTGAATCCAGTTCACCGTCAGGACATAGTCTACTCATTCGAAGTAGGTCACGCAAGGACCCCATATTAGACACTATAAAACAAGAAGAAATACTTAATGTGCGTAGACATAGTATGCCTGAATATGATTGTGGATTTGAGACCCCTGAACCCCCTACCCCTGACAGTGATGATTCTAGTGGAATAAACTTCTATGCTAAATATCCATTACATTTAAATCCAGGAGCAGCTATACACAAATTTAGTCACAACTTAAAACTTAGTTATCAAATCATGTCTCAAAAACTGGAAGATTCCATTTCTAAACTGAAGGCTGAAAGTGGAAACTCTGAGCTCCATTGCCAGAATTTAAATGACATCCTTATTGTGATTGCAGAAGCTTGGAATACTCCAATATATGGTAGAGACTTAGCTTATGGCTTGTGTGATATAGTGAGAATGGAAGGACTGCTAGATATTCTTATTCAAAACTGTTCATCAGAAGATGGAAATATTTTGAAAGGGTCTGTGGATTTGTTGGAGCAAGTCATGTCTACTAAAAATAGAGAACGGTTAGCTAGAATTGGTCTAGAAAGAATTGTGCATATGACTTGTAAGGCTATAGGTGATACTTCAATAGCGACTTCTACTGTGGGAATTCTGGAAAATCTTTTTAAACTCTCTGAAGAAACCTGTACAAAAGTGATTAATTTGGGCGGACTAGATGTCATTTTACATTGGTGTCGCAATAATGAGGTTGAAATTCTTAGGCGTTGTGCAAAAGCTTTGGCAAATCTTTCTCTGTTTGGAGGTTGTGAAAATCAAGAATTTATGGCCAAACATAAAGTACCAGAATGGCTGTTTCCATTAGCCTTTTCAGATGACAATAGTGTGCGATATTATGCTTGTTTAGCTATCAGTGCGTTAGTGGCTAATAAGGAATTGGAAGCAAAAGTTTTGAAATCAGGAACGCTGGATCTAGTCTTACCTTTTATTAACTCAAATCGTCCCTCAATGTTTGCCTCCAGTGATTTAACACATAAACAGGGACGAGATAAAATATGGCTGAAACATTTAATTCCATTGTTGTTTAGTCGCAGAATGGAGGCACAAACGTTGGCTGCATTTCATTTTGCTATGGAATCCTATATTAAAGCAGAACAGGGCAGAACTGAGGTAAGTCACAATAATACCAAATTTTTCTCCAAAAAGTAAATCTATGATATTATTGATAATTATTCCAGAATGAATGTAAATTGTTCATCTCAATTATATCGATATAATTATGTTGAAGTTTGCTGTGTCAGCAAAATTCTCTTTTGGAAGACTTCTAAATATCATTCACAGTTCAAATACCTTAATGGATCACTGAATCTCACTCAATATTGGATGAGGAAAAGTTCTCACACTGTATATTGAAGAAATTTATCACTTGTTAGTGAAAAATCATGTTAGAAATGTGGAATAAAAAGAAATGCAAGGATCTATCATATATTCATATCTTGTCTTCAGATCTTCCATGAAATTGATGCTGTTGAACCTTTAAAGAAAATTGCTAGCAGTCCAAATGCTGTGGCTTCCAAACTAGCAGTAGAGGCATTAAAAATAATTGGTGAAAAAATACCTCATAAGTTGACACAACAGGTACCATTATGGACGGTTGATGATGTTATATACTGGGTCTCTCAGGTAAGTTTATATTAGCTTGTAATGCTGCACATAGTTGAAAATGTCCACTTTACAATGGAATAGAATCATGGTCATATTTTAAAGGAATTATAAAGTGATTTTCTAAACTTTGTATGTGTATCGGGGACACTGATAGCATCAATTTGCGCCATTCCAATTTCTATTCAATTCTTGCAATTTTACTAAAACTAACGCATTTTATGATGTCATTTACAGTCATCTACCGGAAGCTACTATTGATGTCTATGCAGATCAATGGGGATGACGTCATAAAACGTGTTAGTTTAAAGGGGTTGTGCAAAGTCCGTTTTATGATTTATAACGTTAAATAAACGTTTTTATAAAATTATGTCGTTATTTTCATTTCGATATCTCATCCCGTTCTCGAGTTATCACCAAAAAACCACCTGTAATATCATAGTAACGGCCCTTAGTTACGCCATAAAAAATCATCGACTGATTCCGTCATTCATCGGAAAATGACGTCATACCCAGAACCAAACAATGGCCGACAAGTCACATTGAATTTATCGAGTGTCTAACCGTTTTGTGGCTATGCTTGAAAGTGATGTGGGTAATCAGTTGTATATATGGCTGAATTCTAATGATTGGATTGATCACCAGTGAATTATATTGGGGTGAAGAGCGTTGGATCGTTGTTATACGCTTGAAGCAGTCTCTAGCTAAGCCACCTCACCTGTTTTGACCGACCCGGCGACCGATGCCGACGATGACGATCTAATGTTTATGAATATAAGAATATAGACGGTGGTCAGCCTCTGAATTTTCTCAACAGGTAGGCCTGATTATTTAGTTTTTTAGAATAGTTTTTTAATTCTCCGAGAATATGACTTGCTTAGTTTGACCATGCCATGACCGGGTAGAAATAGGCCCTACTTTCAGTTTCACTTCAGTTTTTAGATGGAGCGGAGGAAATGAGAGCATTTCATAGTTTTATGCCTGGGTCCAAATAAATATTAAGACATAATGTCACATGCATTCGAAAATAATTTCGACCAGCCAATACCAGCCAAATGTCCTGCTAATCTATCTGACTATCACAGATATGAACTAGGCCTATTTTTCTTTTTTTTAATGCATGTTTTTTTGTGTTTAAAAAAAACATCCTGATCCTGGCTAAACTTTTCTCAATATGAAATTTTCATTTCATTATTTAAATGCTATTATTTTTTTCTTTGTAGATCATGCAGATAAATATTGAATAAAATATGAGAGTTAAACATTTAACATATTGGTGTTTTAAATAGAATGAATATACCAAATAAAACATTAAAGTACAAGTGACAATGACTATTCTCAAAGAGAAACCTGCCCTGTCCTAACTTGGTGGCAACACTGCCACAGAACATTTGCCTCCATGGACATGATTCAAATCATATGTAAAAGTAAATAAACAACTTATTTGATATATATGTATTTATTACTTATTAGTTATGTAACCATAGATCTGGGGCATTTAATTTTTTGACAGCAGATAAGCCCACTAGTGAATGTTTATTCTTGTTGGCAATGTTTGGAAATTAAAATCTTAAAATGTATCTCTTTATGTTCCCACACAGCTCAACACCGATGTCTAATGAACGAATTCTTTTAGTATGTCTACAAGTTAGTGAATTTCCACAGGCTTTAGGCTTTGACCGGGCCATTGTTTTAAATTCTGCATTAGTCCTGCAAACTGTTAATAGTTGGCTTGCAAAGCTGCGTCTTTTGACCTCTGGAGTCATTTTTGTTTGATGCCAAGTTGACTACAAATAACCCTGGGTTAACAGTTTCCTTATCGACTGACACCCGAAAAGTATACTTGACTAGAGTGCGTATTCAACATGAGTTTAATGAAAAACCTTTTATTTCCATGGGTCCGAAGATATTGTAAGACAAATGGCATGCAATTGACAATCATATTTTGAATACATGTAATATGAAGGAAACAATTCTAATCAAACTGGCCTACTCAGCAGTGAATATGTGCTTGAATGGTGACTTTAAAGATCAAATTAGGCTTAGAATAGGCTACGTTTTAAGTTTTGGCAAAAATAATAAAAGTGGCATTTGCATTAACCACTGCGATAGAACTAGACGTGATTGCTTTACAATTACTACTGCCATTCACATGAACGATCTGCATGAAAAACAAGCACTCAAAATGAAAAAAAATCATATAGGCCCAGTAATGGTTTATTCCCATATCGCCCCTTCCCACTCCACCCCTTTCCACTTCGCCCCCAAACTATTCCCATTATGCCCCTTGCCATTTTGTCCAACCTTCAACTATCCTACGTAGTGTGTGGGCCGATTTAAATTGACTTAAACAGGGATATAACTGTCAGGCATATTCTCCAGAAACCCCCTTCTCCTCGCTATTATAATCTCATTTACCGCCGCCATTTTTATTGTTGTGGAAATGACGCCACGTGATCATAAAATAGGTCGAAAATGCCAGTTTTTGACAATTTATTTATCGGTACATATCCGAAAAAAATACTGCTGTAGACATACTAAATAGACAATCTTATCGCATTAAAAATTAGAAAATTAACTTGGCACAACTCTTGAAATATCAATAATAAGAAATGGCACCACCAACCTACCCACCCCAACCTCAACTATAGCCTCCTCCAAGCGTTGATCTCGCTTCCTTTGATTCACTATTCGGAATAATTAGTACTAAAATTGGAAACCATTATCATTAAGCATTGAGGTACGGCTTATTTTACTTACTATTCTGCTAAGCGACCAGCACGAAGCCAAGACCCACCCTTCACCCCTATTCGAGTCATTAAAGTTAGCTTCTTCACCTCGATGAGACTTTAGATATAGGTTCAATTTTATTACACCCTTTTTAGGCGTGATCTGAATCAAATTCGCCGTGTAATAACACTCAGGCTTCGCCAAAGTCAGTTGATTCGGAAGAAGTATCCGACGTTTTGCCATAGTGTACTGCTTCCACTTTGACGTTGTGTTCTGGGTATGACGTCACTTACGTAACGTGATAACAAAGCGCGCCATTTTTTAAGCATCGCTCGGAAAGTCCGGTTTTTAGTCGTTTTTGAGGAAATAAACTTTTTGAGAAATTTTTTTTTTGTTTTTTTGTAATCGATCATCAATTCAGGAGTCATTCAACATGTTTTTTTAAAAATTTCAAAATGACTTTGCACAACCTCTTTAAGTTTAAACCACAGACATTGGAATGGAAATTATGGCGCAAATTTATTCCAACAGTGTCCCCGATACACATACAAAGTTTAGAAAATCTCTTTACAATTCTTTAAGAATGAATGTACAATCAAACTTGGCTAAAAAGATGTAAAATTATAACAGTGGCATAACTGTTATTATTGTTTCTTCACTATGACTAAGTAAATTGAACTAATGAAGATATATCTCCTGTCTAGGTCTAGACAGTAAATCAACTTGTTTTTGTTTCTTTGATATTTCATTTATTTGAAATACAATAAAAATTTAATTGCAATATTTCATATTTAGTAGCTGGGCTCTAGAAAAATATTTCTCAACAGTTTTACCTTTGTTAATCAAATTGTAAGAAGAGTATCAAAAAAATTTATAAAATTCGGAGTAAATAAATGTGGAACTCCTTATTGTACTTTGTCCAGATAACAAGCTTCATTTATAAAATATATTTGATATTTTGGTACTGGTATGATAAATTGATAGATTTATATTTATATATTGGCATCATTTAAAGTGTTTATACTGACCTATGTATTTTAGGTGGGGTTTACGAAATACAGTGATAGATTTCAAGAAGAACAAATAGATGGAGATTTATTATTGACATTATCATTAGATGATTTAACTGATGGCCTTGATATGAGAAATAGTGTTGTGAGAAAACGGTAGATATTTTATTTTTATTTTAATTATGCTTTGAATATCTGCGTCTAGGGCTGGGTCTAATAATTGAAATAATCGATTATCGAAGCTACAATTTAATTATTTTGATTATCGATTATCAAATTTCATAATCGATTAAAATTCATAGTCAAATTTTCTTATAATAGTATCTGCTACACGCTTATCAGAGAAGTCAAGACCCATTTTATCATGATAAACATACAAAATTCTGGACTTCAGTTTCATTTGTCTTCAATACCAGATATTGATAAATAACAAACATTCAGGTACAAAAACGGACACATTAAAAGATTTCCCAGTTAAAATATTTCGATTATTAATCGATAATTGATCGGTAACCTGCCTTCGATAATCGATCTCAATTTGGTAATCAATAACCAGCCCTATCTGCGTCTGTTGATGTTGTTAAAGAGCGCATTCACTATCCTTTTCAACAATCTTGCCTTAGTCCTAATAAGCTGAGCTAATCAGTAATAGTTTGCAAACTGTGTGTTTCAATTTGTATTTGAAAGTTAAAAAATACAACTAACAGAAATAGAAATGTCTAGTTTGAGGTATATTTGTGAGGATATGGCAATTTTTTGTGCAGTTATAGCCATTCTGAAGACTACAAATATTCAAGACACGAATCTAAACACAAAAATGTAGACTGTTCTAGTTAAACCAAAAACCCTTAGCAACATCAAGATATTGCTGGTAAAACGAAGGTCGTATTTAATTTTTCATTAATGTCTATCCAGGATTAAAAAACAAATAAAATGTGGGTGGTTTACTATAAAGGTGTGTAAATTATGTGAAGCATAAATTATTTTGTGATATGAATACAGGATAGTCCCTTCCTCTTCCTGTCCGTTTAATTAGGTCATGAGAATATTTTACCGAAACTATTTACTATTTAAATATGCTTTCCCTTATTTTCATTTATCAATATATATATACCATAATTGGACGGCTAATACTTATATAAATAGAAAGTAGAAATGTTCTAATTACTTGAAAAAATACCAGTTTGTAATTAGGCTAATTACAACACGGATTTTCTTGTTAGTACACTAAAAAAGTCTCGGTCATTAAGTCTTTTGATTTGTAGATTAGAGACTAGTCACGTGATCAAACATGAAGTCGAAATATAGCATTTCAAAGCGATCTGAGTCAAATGGATTACCCAAGCCTCTCTACGTCCACATACGGTTTATTAACTTATGAATACATGGATTATTCATTAGAAATTAATAAATTAGTAAGCTTGATTTTACCCTAAAACAATGCGAGAACCCATCTTTAAACTAATATATACATGATGACAGGTATTTTGAACGACAGAGTGTGAATGTTTTATGAGATGTCACACCAGAATGGACTTTAATAGGACCATCCTAATTTAGATTTATGGTCTACTAAGCCTTCACAGTACAAAAGTTGTTTGAATAAATCTGTAAATTAAGTTTACTATGAAAAGTAGGCCTATATGTGTACAAGGTTTTTAAACAAAAAATAAGCTATTCAAGTAGCAGTTCATGCAGATTTTCATTGCATATTTTGCAACATTTGTATTTTACTCTTAAACTAGTGTTTAAACTGCATGTTGTAGTGAAAAGATATTGAAATCAAACCCTTTTAAAAAAAAGAAACGGTCATCAAATAAGGATTGGAACTTTTAAAGAAAAATTGATCATCAATAAATGATGAAATGAAACTATTGAAAGAATGTTTATACAATTCTCATTATTTTGAGCTCGTGATAACTCTCTATTGAAGTATTACCAGATAAGATAAGAAAAACCTTATATAAAAGAAAAAGCTTATATAAAAGAATAAGCTTGTCATATAACATTTGTGAATATAAGAAAATAAATGAGGCAAGAAGTAAGTATAAGCTTATTACATATTTGTGAGAGATATGAAATAGCTGAAGTATGTCAAATAGCCTACATTGTTGGTTTAGATTTTCTGAGATTTTTTTAAAAGATCTTATTGAATTTCAATAAACTTCTTTGCAGTTAAAATACCATTCAATCTGAAAACTATCTTGATTTTTGTCAAATTCAAATTTTCCGAAAATGTAGTTTTTGTCAAAAAAAGAAATTAATTTGCTAGGTGTTTTTTAATATTTTAAAAAATTGTTTGTGTATCACAAGATCACAATAGATGGAAATACCATCCTACTTTGCTCGAAATAGATAGAGAAAATAACATCTTGAATCTTAAAAGTGGTGTGATGAAACTATGACATGAAAAATCCATATATAGGTAAACTCATGATAAGAATATTTACTTAAGGAGGCTACAGAAGGAAAGAATTTCATGTGTAAAAACGGAAGTTGAGGGATGAAAGAGAAAATCTGACATATAAGATTGAAAACTCCCTTGGCTATTTAAGACAAAATGCATCATTTAGACAGGTTGGTTTAAACTGCCTTTCTTCCCTAGATGTATGACTGCCTAAGTAGCCCAACAAATCTGACCCAATGACAATAACAATAAAATACCCCAGAGCCAGATTTATTGGACTGTAGCCAAATGTGCATGATTATGCCAATTTTAGGCCAATTAAAAGTTGCATCTTTACAGATTTTTAAAATGATCTTCCATTGTTCCAGGAACTGACATTTTTTAGTTGACTTTTGAAATAGATACATTTATTATCAAGAACATTTTAGTATTTTAGACGACAAAAATACAGAGTTATTTGTGGCAAATTAAACCCACCCATTCTAATCTTTAAAGCAAGTAAACTTTTGTAATAAATAAACAATGTATTGGATATCATTATTTTGAAATGTCAAAAATTCAAGTGTTTACTTAATGACATGTATGCCTTCCATCATTTCTAATTTTATTATATAATATTAGGTTTAAATATAGATTATACACATAGAGTAATATAGAGCCTCTATTGTTCTATGTAAATTATGTTGTATTTAGCTAAAAGGCATTAAATTAGATGATATTTCAACTTAAAGGGGGGTGACCAATTTCACCGATCCCTTCTACCGATCCTATCTTAATGTAAGAAACAGAAATATGCACAACTCAATGTCCATTATAAACCTTCAAATCCATGTGTATCCTTACATATCAGTGTTCAAAAGATAAAAATACAACTCTGGAGACTATGCTATAAGCTTATATAGATAAGACATAATTGGAAATAGAAATAGAAATTTCTAGTTTGAGATATATTTCAAGGGATTATTACAGTCTAGTTTATCCTAAGGACCATTGACATTTATGCAAGACCCAAATAAACTCAAAGAAAAGCCACCTGTTCTCCTTTGATATAATAAGTTTATTTTGTAGTGTTCTTTGTGTTTTGTTTAAGGTTAAATGGATGGAATTGCCTAAATGTTGACTTTTCAAGTTTTACCTGTAGCACTTTTCATAATTATCCAATTTGCAATTATCAATTTATTTTGATCAATCCCAAATCATGTTCACCAAGTTCATGAAGTTTCTTCTGCTTTTCAGATTTATGCGAGAATTAAAGTCCCTAAAAATAACAGCAGATTATTCATCATGTGACCCCACAAGCTTAGATAATTGGTTGATGAAATTATCACCTGATCTATCCCAGTATACCTACCACATGTTACGACAAGGTGTAGATAAATATGTTCTACAAACATTGAGTGAAGAAGAATTAAGGAACGAATGTGCAATTGGAAACAGTATCCATAGGAAATTAATTGGTACACATTTACATGGTAAGTTGTAGCTCCTTAGCTATTGGTCATCTTTCAGTGACAGGGTTACATTACATTGTTAAGGTTGGGGCACGCAATGATTTTTCGCGGCGAAAGTTGCAGCACACAATAAGACAGAAAATCTCAAGGCTGTCAATTTTATCTTTTTTAAAGTCGATAACTTAAAAGTCCTGGGGCCTTATTCTTGAAAACTTAACTTTAGATCATTTTATTGTTCTAGTTATTTGATTGGTCAGTTACTAAAATCGATTTTAAATTAAGTATTATTATCCAATCAGATTGTCTTTTTTCTTAAAATCTGGATTTTATCAAAGTTAAGTTTTCGAGAATAAGACCCCTGATCATGTGATGTCAGCTATTATCTGATTGGATAAAAGTCAAGCAGACTTGTTGTTCAGGCACAGGGGGGAATTGCATTATAAACAAAAGTCTTTTCTGTGCCCCTGCATGGAATATTTTAAAGAAACCAACATTACATTTTACAAGTCTTTAAAATATCTGTACTTAGAATTTAGTTCTATAATTATCATTATGTATATCTTATTGTTATTTTAGAATTGGTCAGCCCTGGTTCCAGTTGTCAGAATTTAGCCTTACCATTGTCAGACCATCAGTTAGGTATGAGTTTAGGTAGTGGTATGAGAACTATAGATGTATTTATATCTTATAGAAGATCTAATGGTTCACAGTTAGCAAGGTATGTCACTGTGTATTATCTCCCTTGGGTTAGATATGGGTGCACTTGATTGGCGAATCCTTTCATCTCAACAATGCTTGATTGTCTGTTTAGTTTTATGGGCTGAGCAAATATATACTTTTTAGCTTACCTGAAAAGATCCCTACATTTACATATTTGCGAAAATCAAGTTAATTGATTTAGTTACCCCAAAAAATGTCTGTTATTGCATACTACATGGTATTGCTTTTCTCGTTTACCCAATAATGTGCACAACTGAAACATTTCATTTCATCAATATGGATTTTAACCAATGCACTATAATGAGGTAACATATTTTATTTAATTTCAGTTTGCTGAAGGTTCATCTACAGTTGAGAGGATTTTCAGTATTTTTAGATATTGATAGGTTACGTGCTGGTAAATTTGATGAGAATCTATTATTAAGTATCAAAATGTCACGTAATTTCGTACTGATATTAACACCAGACTCATTAGATAGATGTATTGGTGATGGTGAAAGAGAGGATTGGGTTCATAGGGTAAATATTGATACTACTTCTTCTATCAGGGCTTTGCATTACCTTAATTGACTGAGCGGAGTGCCAAACATATAGGGATGGACTCCTGAGAAGGCGTTTACTGTTTTAACTAGCATGGTATCTAAAGCCTTGGAATCTCAGAAAGGAATGATTATTTGAGAAGCCTAGTAACAGTGGCATCAGGTTTTCCTTAAGGCTTTATTTTACAAAACTTAACTTTTAATGCTATTATTGTTCCATTCATCTGATTGGATAATCATTGAAAGCAATTTGTAATTAAGTTGTTAATAATTATAGGAAATCGTAGCAGCTTTAGAAAGTAACTGTAATATTATACCAGTAATGGATACCTTTACTTGGCCTGCATTAGAGAAATTACCAGAAGACATGCATCCAGTCGTCAGATTTAATAGTGTCAAGTGAGTATACGTTTTAACTCATCATTACAGTCATAATTTCAGTTCAGTTTAATTTCTTTTGTCACCTGCAGATAATGGCTCATCTGACTCGTTGCATCAGAATATTTTCTATGACCATCAAGTGTGAATGAGAGTACGGGCTTTATAATTGTCAAGTTTGCTCACAGACATAAAAAAATGAAATAAAATGATTGAATTCTTCTTTATGGAAAATTTCCCATCCAAAAGAACCAAAATAATCAAATAAACGAGTGTAAAATTACAAGAAATCCGAAACCAGATTAGTTTTGTAAAACAATTGTGTATTTGATTAGAGTTTCTGCTGATTGATGCCATATTGATTCTAACGAATCCACCTTAAGAGGCAGAGATTCACAGATTGAAATCTTGATTCAGATTCAGGACAAACTGTTGTAAATGAGTGTCACTGATTGGGAATCCAGTTTCAGTGTAAAAGAGTAGGCCTAAAGTTAAAACTGATTATGATATGCTTTTGTTTTTCAGGTGGATCCATGATTACCAAGAAGCATGTGTAGATAGATTACAGACATTTTTACGTAGTGACCCTGATAAACAGAGTACCTCCTTACGCCATAAAGCTTCATCACATAGTATAGCTTCTTCACCTTCCTCAGATGACTTATATTTAAAATCTGACACTTCCAATAATAGATCTATCTGTAGTTTATTAAACGAGGCTGGTAATTTACCTTATTGATGAGAAAATCTCAACTTTTATTGATTTTAGAATGTCAACATTTATAAATGTCAACTTTTATTTATGCCAGAATGTCAACTTTTAAAATGTCAACTTTGATTGGTACCAAAATGTCAACCAACATTTGTTAATGTCTACCAAAATTATCACCTTTGATCTATTTCGAAAAGGCATTTTTTATTGATGTCACTCACATCAAAAATTATTATGTTATATTTGAAATGTCATACCTATAGAAGATGTCAATTTCACAACCTTTATTGATGTCAGTATTGCAAAATGTATGCAGCATGTACTTTCAAAAAAAGATTTCTATTGAAATATGAATGTGTCTTCATTTTGTTCTTAGATAACAATGAGAACAAAGTACTAATTTTTACATTACGTATGCAGGTCACATAGTAGAGTTATATAAGACTATAAGTCTATATAATTGAAATATTTGACTCATTGCCAAAATTATACAAAAATCACTCTTAATATTATTGTAATGTACATAAATAAATCAGCATATATGATAGAAAATATGATATTACTAAATTCCAAGTCCAACACAAAAGAACTAATGAAAATCTAATTTATACTCAAATATAATAATACAATTATTTATTCATTCATGTGCTGTAGTGTCAACTTTATATGTAGATAAGTTTTAATCAAAAGTAACCTAAAAAAAAAATAGAGTAATATATATTTATTTTTCTACACAAATATATTCCTATTTATACAATATACTTATAGTGGAGATTTATTTATTATGTGACTTCTGTGTATGTGGCCACTTATTCATAAAGAGTTTCTCAATCACTCTTAGTAAGTTAGATTTGAAACCAAGCCCACGGCTTCACTGCTAAAATTGTACTTAATATGATTTAATTACATAATTGCCAGCTGTTTTGGCAGTAATTCAACAAAAATATGCCTCTAAAGTTTATACTGTCAACATTTAGATATTTTTGTTGCTCAATGTATGTTATTGTTGTGACCTTCAGTTGTAATATTTAGGAAGGTTGTGAACAGACAATTTATGTTGTTACAATTTACTCTTTAAAATATTCATTTAAAATGGATAATATAATTCAAATTGCATTGCACATTTTTTGCATGATTTATATCAAATTTTGATGCTTGGATGGTTTTTTTTTCTTTAGTGATAGTATTTGTTTTACGTAGGCTAAATTATTATTCTCTTAAAGATATTTATTTTAGATATGATTAATAATATAAATAATCAAATCATTTGGGTGACTCCAATTACCAAAATAGATCACGAAATTGATAATGAAGAAGAATTTTTATCAAAGCTAAAAATTTTCAAGTTACAAAAAGTAGGCATAATATTTCTTTATGATATAGCTAAACGAAAATTTACTTGATTTGCAAGTGCATTAAGTCACTAATGAAAGGCATTATTTATTCAAGCTTCTAGTTACCGGTATCTGTTTTCATGATGTGTTATCTGTATTCATAATGTGTATCAGGGTTTTAATATTTTCAAATGGCACTTTCAGAATTAGTCACTTTAAATTAAAGATATTTGTATACTAGGGCAAAATGAATATACCTCTAATATACTTGCATTTTGCATATAATATGAAAAATTTCTGCACAAGATGTTAACAAATGAAATGAAATGAAACGAAATGAGAGCTCTTCTGCACAAGATGTTAACACAGGCTGTATTTTGTCCTCTATATTTTGAGGTGATACAGTGCAGAAAGAGACTGTAGTTTATTTGAGTTGTGAGATTTTTGCATCTAAAGATAAAATGTTGTCATGATATAACATATATTATATATCTTCTGCACATACTTTTTATTCTTCCATTTTGCACATTTAAATATTTGATTTTGATGTTTATATTTTCATAATCATTGATAACTAAATAATATATTAATTTATTTCTTTTGTAATATTTTTTCTTATTTACAATTCTTGACGAAATTCTAGATTATATTTGCAACTAAGTTCCAAAGAAATTTGGAAAACTGAATTTTACTTGCCACTCAACATTTTGCCAGGAGTGAAGTGTAAGATAGGTGAAACCAAATGGGAGCAAATATAAAGAAGAAAGGGATAGTGTGGCCATTTTTGTTTTGGTCTAAAGTGCTCGTATCTGAGAATGTTAGAAACTTTTTATGCTGCCAAAAACCTAATTGCAAATATGGCCTTGATAATAATTATTAAACTGATACCTTTTCCTTTGTAGTATTAACATGTAGTTATGTATTTGACATTGCCAAATAATACAATTCTGATCTAAAGGGCACTGCCAACTAATCATATCTTGGTATTAAAAACTTAGATTTTTTTTTATAAGGTATATAGTAATTGAATGAGACTAGCACATATATTTAGTGACATTTCTTGCTTGAGTTTGAAGGGAAGATAGAACTTTTGTGCAGTTTTCTTACTTCTGAAGAATATTAAGTATATTTAATACCAAAATCAACCCCCTAAAATGCTGATTGGTCCCCTTTAAGGTGCATAATTTGATAAAACTTTGCTAATATTTAAAGATTATTTTTAGAATGTTGCATGATGTTTTGTAATTAGTTTAGTAGCATAATATATCGTTCTAATGAATACAAGAAGAGAAAGATTAAAATAGAGTTACTTCCCTTAGAATATAGTAACTTCTCACAATAAAGTGTTCAATATGGATTCTTTCAGTTAAGAATGTTTAGGGCATTGTGTTAGCACAGTTTGTATTTTTAACAGTAGACAATACCATAAATATCATTTATCAAAATTATGCAAATTTAGAAGTTAGTATTGATTGCACATGACTGAAAGATACTGCTAAATCAATGGCAAAATTTTTTTTTTTTTAGTTTAGCTCAATTACAATGTATAGTTTTTTTTTCAAAATGTATTTCATCTTTTACAATGAACTTAGCTCACACTAAAGAGTTTTTGAATTATGTTATTTCTATATTTTTTAGCTTCAACAGTTGAAGAAAATAAATTTTCTTGACTTCAAGTTTTCTGTTGTTTATTTATATTTATAAAACTTTGTCTTAGAACAATTAAATGTTTGCATATATAATTTTTTCATTACAATTAAGCAATACATTTTGGAAATATTTTCTTAGCAATCTAATTAGAGATCAGCCATACATACCCCTTTTCAGAATTCCTGATTTTCTTCAAATTCAACATATTAAACTGAAATGTTGTTACTCTAGGGTGCATTATTATGGAAAACTGAACTAAGATAAGAATTCAGATTTTAATCAATACAATAACCTGGTTGAATTAAAAGACTAATTAACATCAATTTTACTTTCAGTTTCATTTTACGGATTGATTAATCAGTTTCATTTTACTGATTGATTAATCAGTTTCATTTTACTAATTGATTAATCAATTTAATTTTACTGATTGATTATTCAGTTTCATTTTACCGATTGATTAATCAGTTTCATTTTACACTAGATGTTGTATAGATGACTGTTTTATTTTAATATATTTTTTATTCTACTTAGATTGTCACTTTACTTACAATTGTTACTCTAAATTTATTTGTCACCTTATAAGAATCTTACAACATTTTATGTGTGTGCCAGAATTTTATTTTTATACATTTATTCCAAATATAACACATTATTTCTGATTCATTTGTAATATTCCTAAATAATTTTGTTAGATTTGTTATTATACATAGTTTGTTTTGCTTCTTACTAGATTTTGTTGAAAAGATTGAACAGGTTCAAGGGTGTGGATTATGGGGAAAATGGGAGGAAACTGTCCCCATCTTGAAATCAGAAGAAGGTCTTGGTACCCCCATAATTTGATTAGTAAGCAAGATTTTTTGAAGAGTAAAATCGTTCACATGAAAATCATAGTAGAAAGTCCCTATTATCAACTTAGATCCCGAAATGTCTGTCAGAATGCACAAAATTGTTGCCATTTTCCATTTTTTTTCTCTAGGACAAGGATCTTATATTTGAGCTTGCGTTTGCAGACATACTTGGACTCTACAAAGCATCCAGGTTCGTCCACCCCAAAATTTGGGACAAATCCACAACCTTGAACAGGTTCCGGTTCCACAATAAACATAGACTCCCAATTTTTTTTTATTTTAAGACATATTTTTGATATTTTTCATTAATACCATAAATATAAAATGCTTTTCATCAAATTCCTTAAAGGGATTGTAAAGAGGCTTTTAAAAAAAAAAAAAATGTACAATGTATATCAGGGACACTGATAGCATTCATTGGCACCATTTTAATTTTGAATCAGACATTTGTCGATTCTACAGTGTCCCAATGTAGATACAAAACCTCTTTACAATCATTTATAATTTAGTAAGCTATATTTGTGTATTGAAAGAACAAAACTATAGGAAACGGGCTGAAATGAGTTCAAATTTTACAATATTCAGTAAAAATACAAACTTTTAATGTGTTCTCCCTGTAGATTTCAACAATCCAAAGATTTCTTGTTATATTCTTGTACATTATATTATAGTTATTTGCAAAACAATTTATGAAGATGTACAGCTCTGTGTCTTTTATTTTTATATTTCAAATGAAAATGGCATGTCAAATATTGCAACTATCTGTGTACTATATACAGGCAAACACCATGCAGTGTGCATTGAGAGAAATTTTGCCAGGACAGCAGCGTTAGCCTATTCTTATTTTTTTATTTCCAACTTTACTGTTGAGGTATCTTCAAAGTGCACACCATGTCCCATACAGGGTCTTGGTTCATTGTCCCATATAAACGACTTTTTGCATGTCAACTCCTCAAACCTGTATTACTGGCACCCAGAAACCCGGTTAAAAAATAATTATCTCATCCCATACAAGGATAGAACCCTGGACCTTCAGGTTAGACTCCAACTAACTGAGCCACTACAGCCCCCTATTTTTATAATTGATAGTTTTTTTATATATTGAAATGGTGCAAATCCATTATTTCAGTGTTTCTGATAGAAATTTAGAAAACCTCTATAAAATCCCTTTAAATGAACACTACCTCTGAAAATCAACAAAAATGGAGAAAAAAATCTCAAATTTTGCCATTAAGAGTATGCTATAAGTATTCATAATTGGACTTTACTGGTGTCATATATACCACTGTACAACAGAATCCCTCTATATATAATCTGAAGTAAGAAAGATTTTATTGAAAAAAGCTTAAAAAATTTAACTTCATGGATTTTTTTACAATTAACAATATCAGGTAACTCCACTGAATATGTTGGCAAAGTTTGAAAATTTATATTTATTTTCATTCTAAGAGGTAGTATTCCTTTAAATTATAAAATAGTAAATGCAATATTCTAAGACTAGCCTTGTATTTCAATCAGAATGTGATATGTGAACATGTCATAATAACTATTGATAATAATATAATGTTTACTCACTGTATATAGTAAATAGATGTTATTGATAAGATTGATGATAAGATAATAAAAATATGTTTTAATAGTTTATTATAGTATCACAGCTTTTTTACAAATCAATTAAATCACCCTACATAATTTATTATGGTATACTACTACTATGCTTAAAGCATGGCAGCATAAATTGTTGAAACATTCTGTACAGGCCTGTAGCTTAAGGGGGTCAATGTGTCCCTCTGAAAAAAATATGGATTGACCTTCTTACTGAAAAAATCCTTGCAAATTGCACATAGCGGAACTGGAATTTTTTCAAATGAATTTTTAACAGTTCGTGCAAGAGCAAATGGGAGAAAACAATGTTAAACAGTTAAAAATATTATTTAAATAGGTACAAAAAATAGGATGAATGGGCCATTCAAATATTGTCTTATATCGATTACAATAGATTTCAGTGGTGGTTCAACAATATAATTTAATATTCCTGATTTCAATAGCAATTATTGAGTATTGCATTAACTCAAGGCGTAAGATCATCTTAATTTGGGGGCACCTTGTACAGACTTAGCTGAGCGCTGAAAATATAGGGCAAGGATCTTTTTATTATACATTTATATTACTCTCTTGAGTTTAGATATTTTCATTTATAGAGGTGGACTATTGTTATGTTGTTGGCACCTCTGGCTCTGCATAATGCTTCAATAGCATGGAGGGACATATTGTTTATTTGTTAATTTGAGCACAGAAAGTTATGAGCCTTCTTTTTAGGGCACAACCTTGTGTGAATATTGACATGAAAACTCGGGCAAAACATACTTTGTCAGATGTGATGATATGCTATTCCATGTGATATCATAACAGCTGGGTGACATGTCACATCTGTTGGCCTATGCCTGAGGGACATGTGATTTTCCCCCTTTGCCAACTCAACTCAGATTTCCCTCAATTTTAATTCTAAGTTAGCTTAAACCATAATTAAACTCGACATTGGCAAGAATCACCAAAAGTGAATATAGCCTATTATGTTTTGATACAATATAATTAATTGATTTTTATAATCTCACATTGCCACATAGATTTATCAAAATAAATATTATTGATATAACCTCAAATGAATCTCACTAAGTAAATAATCAAGTAAATTGACAATATTACAATAGAACCAAAGTACAAACATTGTTTAATATGATATTATGTTTATTATGATCTTAACATGGTAACCGGTTGTATTAGAGCTAAGCTCCTTAACAGGGAGCAGTTTGTGTTGCTGTATTAAGCGCACATTTTGTTTCGTTTTGTGTATAGAAAAATTATGAAATGAACTAAATCAATTTGTGCATATTTAATTAGGTTTAAAAACTAATTAGATGAATCATGAAAAAGTATTTGTGCTTCTACATTTTTCTACGCTGGAAAATAATTGCATACTTAAATGAATGCTCATTACAATGATTTGACGCATGCGTAATACAGAAGTTGATCAAGAGAGAAATATTTGTGCTTACACACAGGGCACAATGTCGAAATGTCAATTGAGTTGATTTTGGCGACAGTTTTGGCATCATGTTTATTTGGAGGATGGCTAGCTGATTGGATAATATTTTCCATAGCCCTTATTTACGGGTAAGTAATTTGCTTTGAGTGAGAAAAGGCTGCTAGTCGAAACAGTGTCAGTGGTGCCGATCGATGGGGAGGGGCGCCGGTAGTGGCGTTACCGTTGCGTTAATAAAATAAGATATTTGCTGTCAATGAATAGCCCCTAAGCCTAGGCCTACTGTCAGTTATCGAAATGTGACTTATGAATTTAGTTTTACCAGTTATCAACAGTGATTGCAAATTGAACTTACAATGATCAAATCTGACGAGTGATTAGGCCTTAGCAAGTTAGACTAGTGTAGAATTAGTTCTGTTCTGTTCTACTCACTGCAGACTACAGTCACAGAATGTCCAATTTATTAATCCTATTAATTAGTCTAAGAATAAGCCTTATTCTAGCTAGTCCTAGCCTACTACAGTCGGCCTATCTAAGTATCTAGCCTATGACTATATTCCTATACGCCTGTACACTAAGATGAATTGTTTCTTCATACTCTGTCCACTATCAAAGCATTTGTGGGTCGCTCTTATAATAAATATGTAGATCTCCCTGAATTTAGCAGTATAACCATGTCTTCAATATCAGCTATATTAGAAAAAATAATAGGCTAAATAAATTGTGTCTGAATCATTTGCTTTCAGTGACTTTACTACGTGGTTATAACTAGGTCAATTTAATTATTTTCTGCTAGTAACTAAATCTACATTGAATTGATTTGAAGTAAAGGACAATAAAAACTATTCAGTTGAACAAACCAACCATGACCCTCTTGCCAATTATAAAATTCATGCTTGAATTCATTTAGTTGTGGAAAAGTAATGTATTATTAATAAAAAAAATGAAGCTAGTAGGAATTTCCTATAACAGTTTCTAATATAATATGAATTTTTGGTCATGTTCATTTAAATTAATAGCTAATTCAATTGTTTTCTTAGTCTAATTAGAATAAGACCCAAATTTTGTTTCATTTGGCTTTCAACACTGGTTCGTACAACTAACAACGCCCTTCTCCCCTTCCAGTCAACGTGACATTGCCTTAACATTAATGACTTCGGTTTTAACCAATCAGATCCTCGCCCTCTTCAGTGCTGGGATTTTGTTATGCCATTATGAGGTTCATTCTGAGGGTTCTCAAGTGCCTTAGACCAAATAATAGTTGAAAAACTTGTTTTGATGATCAAATAATCATTTGACAACAATGCCAAACTTTTTCTGAATGTAAGCTTATATGATAAGAAAAAATTCTGATCATAAAAGATAATTGTAGTATGCAAATTAAGGCCTTCTTCAAAAGATGCATTAAATTATGTATTTCAAAATCTTGGGAATAAAATTTAAATTGCAACAAATCAATTTTGTCATTGATTAAACAAATAGCCTTTTTTTTTCTTTTTGTAAAACTTAAAACGATTTGTCGTCTTTTAATAAAATAAATAATAAATCACAAGATAACGTGCAAACAGTAGGTAAAAGGTTGATACAAATTGAAATATACAGTATGATCAGATGAATTCAGCTTTTAGATAAAATGTATTTAATGCATACATGTACGTCCTTTAAAGGAATACTACCTCAAAGAATAAACACAAAATCTACATTTTAAAACTTGGTAAATAAAAGTCATAAACTTACAACAGATTAAATCTGATATATCGAGTATAATTATTGAAAAAATGCTTAAATACAAAATATTTCAAGCGTTTTTCAACAATAAAGCCTGTAATTTTATGGAAATTGACTTGATTTTTATTGGATTCAGCTTAATATGTTTGTATTTTTTGACAGCGTATATATATATGAATGTATAAGCTAACACTTATTGGCTAAGTTTGAAAAATTTTTTTTTTTTGCTTAATTTTAAGAGATGGTAAGCGTATCGCTTTAAGTTTTAACCATAGAAATCTTACTAATTCTCGAAAGACACAAGTTATATACTGGTAATTTATATATTATTTATCTTTCAGAAAATGGCACTTACACTATCCCAAAGAGAAACTGTCGCCAGAAGATACCCCTGGTGTTTCCATCATCAAACCAATGATGGGAGTTGATCCAAATTTGAAACACAATTTAGAAACTTTTTTCAATTTAGATTATCCATTGGTGAGTAAATTGAGTGTGATTTATTTAAGGGGAGCAAAGATTTGTTAACATCTTTAAGATTGATTTATACAATTCCCTTATAATTATAACTAGTCTGAAATCTTGCTCAGATATCTTTATTGCTCAAGTAACCTTTAAGGGATTTGTAAACTATCATTCGATCAAACATACCTTAGTCTCAGTCTCTCAGAACCTTGAATTTTTTAGCTAAGTTAATCTGTGATAGTGTTCACAACTCTCCCTCGAAATTTGAGCATTCACAAATCACTGTGTATCTCGTATTTTTTAATG
Source organism: Lottia scabra (assembly GCA_029955415.1). Taxonomy (NCBI): domain Eukaryota; kingdom Metazoa; phylum Mollusca; class Gastropoda; family Lottiidae; genus Lottia; species Lottia scabra. The sequence goes on from JARJEI010000016.1 coordinate 1,368,833, forward strand.
AGACAATAATAGCCATACCTCAACTCCAGTATCAGCACTGACAGAAGGCAGAAACAGTACTGTTTGCAGTTAGAAAACTCATATACCGGTACAGAAAATGAAAAATAAATTTTTAGAATTAGAGAGGGATGTAATTGAATGGATTTAATACAATTCTAGTACTTCTGAAGGTTATTTACATATATTCAAGGCCCAAATCTACTCTTGAAAATGCTGAACATTCCCCTTTAAATAACTACATACTAGTAGCATAAGTAGAATTGTAAATAATAATGCATTAAACGTAGTTATTTATTTATTTATTGGAATACGCCTTCACATGAAATGTCAAACGGTCTCCGTGAAAGTTACGCTGGCGCTCTGCAACATATCACGGTAATGAACAGCGGCCATTTGACCGGACTACATCAATGTTATCACGTAATCTCGTGATTCTGGTAGTTCAAACATCAGAGACGGGTCATTCGAGGCTACAAGTATTTGTAAACAAATAACACGAAAACAAACAGATATGTATTTAAAATGATGATAAAATGCGTAAATGGTGAACAAATAGTCACTACGTAGCATTAAATGCACGAGCAGGTGTCAGAAAATTCCTCCACAGATTCTATTGCTATGAACTATATCTATGTCGCGACGTTACAAGCAAGTAGTAAAGCGTCAAAGTAAAGAGTCTTGCGCATGAAGACACAACGAAAAACACCATACATTACCGAGACAGATTATGGTTTACGGAAACTGCCGAGGATTGCCGATTGATGAAATGTGTACAAACTGTGTCAGTATGGCCAATATGGTTATATAGATTTTGATAGAAAATCATTTGTGTGTGGGTTTTATTATTCAAATTAGACTCTTGCTTGTGAAACCAGTCATATCAATAATCAAAAAAGTTATCAAATTACTTCCGGTTTTGATGACTAACTTTTCATGCTGTTATGAAGACTAACCTTTCAAGCATTGTTGAGATAATTCACATGACAGTGTCAAATGATCTATGTTATGATAACAATTTTATTTATTTTAGTATGAATTATTATTTTCTGTACAAGATGAAAATGATCCAGCTATATTAGTTGTTAAAAGTTTAATAGAATCATATCCTAAAGTTGATGTTAAATTATTTATTGGTAAGTATTTTTGTGATGTCTTTGATCATGTACAAACAGTAATATCATGTCAGCTTGTGCATGTACAAACAGCAATATGTCATGTACAGTGATCACTATTGTACAAATGTCAGCTTTCATGAGTTGTAAAGACAGAATTATGTCAGCTTTCATATGTACAGTCATATCATGTCAGATTGCACATGTACAAACAGCAATGTTTCAGCTTTCACATGTACAGTTATATTGTACAAATGTCAGCTTTCATATGAAAACACAGAATTATGTCAGCTTGCACATGTACAGTAATATTATACAAATGTCAGCTTTCACATAAACAGCAATATGTCACACGCACACGGTCAACAATAATGAAAGCAATAAGAAATATTCTAAGCTTTTAATTAACAAGCTTTCTGATGTATAAAGTGTCAAGCTCTTCAGAGTAAAAGTAAAAAAAAGTCTGATGTGTTTATATTTTGTCCTTCAGTACATCATATCTAATTTGTAACCTAGATATAAGATAAAATAATAGTTATTTCTACAACTGACTTTGTTTATCACTAGATTTGATCTATAGGTATCTCAAAACCATCAATCAAATGATATCATTATACAGTCTACTGGTTTACCAATCAATATTAAGTTATAGTTGTCAATTATTCCGGCCCACTTGTTCATCTGCAAAATTATAAATGTGACAGAAAAACAATGCATTTTTAAATTGTTTTTTTGTCTATTAAAATCTCTAATCTTATGATGTTTTTGTATACTTATTGTAGGTTTGAAAAATGTTGGTCCTAATGGTAAAATCAACAATATGATTCGGGCTTATGAGGCAGCAAAACATAATCTTATTCTCATATCAGATAGTGGTATTAAAAGTAAGTTTTTGTTTTCATCAGAGAATTTTGCATGCTGTGCTCACTAACATAAAGATCCAAGGTTCAATGCCAGCATGGGTCAAGATACTACCTTCAGATGGTCCAACCCCCTCTTTTTCTTTGTCAGTTATGCAATATGCATGTTGGATGTGCTGAAATGGAAACGGCGTTTAGTTTTTCAGATTGAACTATAAACTGAGACCCAGTTTACTGTAGAGCTCTCAACAGTAGGCTTAATCAGCTGTTCTGTGTTTTTCTGTGCCCTTAGCTCTATCTGGTTCAGAAAAGTAGGATGTTTAACTTATTTTAAGGGGAAGGATACTTTAAGGGGTAAAATTCTCTCTTCCCTAAATAAATTTTGTTTATTCGAACATGATTGATTTAGTTTTTTTTTTTTTTAATTTGACAGTGAATGCAGATTCTTTATCAGAAATGGCATCATGTATGGTAAAAGATGTTGGCCTAGTTTTACAAATGCCTTATGTTTGTAGTAGAAATGGTTTTGCTTCAGTTTATGAACAGGTACTGTCATTTACTTTAATTTGAATTCCCATGACATTTCATAATAATATGCCAATATCAGAGTCAAGTGTTTTGAATTTGGACGTGCAGGATTAATGGAATCTACCAGAAATACAATAAAACAAGTTGGAACAGAGTTCAGATCGCTTTCAAACTCTTCCTAAATAGTAGATGTAGACAGAATTCAAAATGGGGGAGAAGGAAATAGATAAGTACATTTTGAAAGGAATAGATCCAGTTCTTGGGACATATGGAACTATTCAATCATGCGCTATCAACGCAGTTCATTATTGTCAATGATTCAATCTTAAAATTAAGTTTGTTATTGTCAATGATTCAATCTTAAAATTAAGTTTGTTATTGTCAATGATTCAATCTTAAAGCTAGACTACAACTACAGTCCTCTTTTGAAATATGTGAATTTTAAAGAGTGAGGGTAATTGGGAAAGATAACTGTTAAAAGGATGTAATTCCAACTTTCTGAGCCTTAAGATCTTTATTGTAACTAATTTTTGCCTCAAATAGTCATTGGTTTTAACTTTAAAGAGTTTTTTTGTGTTTTTGTTTATTTATGTGAAACTTGTTAAATTATACAGTGATCTGATGAAATTGAGATAAATTGTTAGCACATTATATTGAAATGTAACAGCTGTATGATTAAAGGGGAACAGTTGGTTGATTTTGTCTCTTATCAAATGTACTTAAATTGCATGGAAATCACACTACTCCTTCAAAAATACACGAAACTAGCAAGTTCACTGTTTTTTTCTCAAGGAAACAATTGCTGTTCTTATAAAGCTTCTTTTCTTATTATTTTATTGTACTTTTTAGGTGTATTTTGGGACAATGCAGGCTAGGGCTTGTCTGTCAGCTAACGCTGTTGGTGTTAATTGTTCTACTGGAATGTCTATGATCCTCAAGAAAGATGTTCTGGAAGATGCTGGGGGTCTTCAAGAATTTGGAAAATATTTAGCTGAAGATTATTTTATTGCTCAAGCTATAAGAGAACAGTAAGTCGTTGGAACTTTTAATTTTAAGAAAAATGATATTATTGTACACATCTTTTGAAGAAAAAATGAAGCATCTATATTGTACATGGATAATAACTTAAATTCCATGAGGTCCTTGGCTAAACCTCTTGACATTGATCTTTTAAAAGCTGATCCTTATCCTTTTTTCCAACCCAGTCGTGCTAGTCAACCACTAGAATTTTAGATTCCTCATGTGTTTTCTTGCTGGAAATAGCTTACAGAAGGTCACCTAGTGGCCTTAAAGGTTACCAACATTTTGACATCTACTCTTTGAACCAAAAAACTATCTGAAACTGATGTAATTTTGATATGTTGATCAAATGTCAAAAATATAGTATACAGTATATAATGTAATTGTTTTTGAATTTTTCAGAGGTTATAAAATAGTTTTATGTACAAAACCAGCTTTACAAAATTCGGGTAATTATTCTGTCACAGATTTTCATAAAAGATTACGAAGGTAAGTTATAGTGTTTGTTATTTATTATACTGAGTGGGGTCTGATTAATATTTGTGTCTGTTTAACAAATTCGTCAGGTTAATGCAAAGATTTTGCTTAGCCTTGAGCAAGCCTATCTTTGATTAGCTAGATTTTGCAATATAAATTAGCTAATTATGAGCTAATTACGGACATTAAGACAAACTGGGGCCTTATTCTCGAAAACTTAACTTAGATAAAATCAAGATTTTAAGGAAATACAGCAATCTAATTGGGTAATAAAACTTAATTCAAAACTGATTTTAGTAACTGACCAATCAGATTACCTGATCACTAAAATCATCTTAAGTTAAGTTTTCGAGAATAAGGCCCCAGGTTTCAGGGGTGGATTCAGGAGGGGCTCCCCTGAATCAAGTCCTCCCTCCTATTTTTGACTAATGTCAGAACCCTCGGCGCTCGCAGTACAGTTGAATTTGAAGCATATTATATTTCAGAGCCTCCCCTTTCTCTAAATCCTGGATCCGCCTTTGGGTCTCTGGATCTCCTTTACTTCCTTTTCTTATAAGTATATAAGCATTTTTTATTTCATAAATGAAAATAAGGGAATCCAACTTTAGAATTGTTTAAAGTAATGGCCTTTCATATCTAAATTATATGTCATATATATTTTTCAGGTGGGCGTATATGAGATATTCTATGTTACCGTTATTTGTATTTCTGGAACCACTATCCGAGTGTATGATTGTGGGTGCTGCTGCCTCATGGGCTGTTCAGTTTTTATTTGATTTTAGTCCAATGGGATTTTTTCTTCTTCATGTTTTACTTTGGTTCCTCTTAGATTATCTGTTATTTTGTATAGTTCAGGTAAGAGACTTATTTTATATTAATTGACAATGCAAAACTATCTTTTTATATGCCCACACGTACACGATAGAGGCTAGGGTTGTCATTCGATTTGATATATCTAAATATCAGCTCAGGTAAGTGCAATCAACTTGGAATATTCAAATTTGCTGAAGTGGGCATATGTTACCTTGCAGAAATCCCACATGAAGGTTGTGTTTTCCCTATGCAACATGAACTTTGAAAATCAGAGTTGGCACTCTCTGAATGAATAAAAATCTTCCATTTTGAAACTCAACTTCGACAGCCAATATCTGTGTCAGAATGTCTGTGGGTTGGTAGAATTATAAACACAAGCACATGTTAAGTCTTCAAATTTACTTTTACAGACGACAATTTTCAACCAAAATATCATAATTTTTCATGTTTTTTTTTGTTATAGAATGGACCGTTACCATTTTCCAAGTTTGAGTTTGTTGTTGCCTGGTTGTTAAGAGAATTATCTTCACCGTATATATTGTTATTGCGTCATGCGGACAGTACAATCACATGGAGAAATAAGAAATATCGTGTGAGGTGGGGTGGAATTACAGAGGAAATTACTACCTAGATTCTAGTGTTGTGTGAATGTGATGCTGTTTGCTACATTGCCATTCATATCATTCTTAATTTATTGACGTCTGCTCAAAGATCTGGATTATTTCATAGGAGTTTTATAACGTCGGAGCTCAACTGGACAAGAAAGGAATGATAAATATGTCAGTGCTTACAGTAATCTTTCATTGGATTTATTTAGCTCAATTTAAGTGTATCGGTAGAATGTTCATTCTTATTCCATTTATTGTCACTAATAGATTTTCTGCGTGGGAGGAGATGTTCTCGACTTTTTGTTCTAAAAAGTATATGGATGTTAATAGACATTGTTGTGTGTCAAAATATCCAAATCTTAACTTCTTTAGAGATTTCTGTCAGTGTATGGATATGCACTAGCTCATAGCTGTAATATTTCACAAGCACTAAGTTTTAGTATAATAGTACTATTGAAAACGTTGTGTTGCTCCCTAATAACTAAACTTCAAAGATGTCAACTGGGTTATGAACACTCTCTGAAGTGGATGTTGAGTTGTCAAAGCCAGTTACAGAATGTAATCAAGTGTTTCGATTGTGTCATGCATCTGTAACTGAGCCATCCTCAGCTTGTTAATAGCTCTTGAACATGGTAAAAGTTAAAAGTCTATTTATAGATTTCTGAACTGCTCATAATTATTCTAAATGCAGTTTTGTGGTCATATTTTAGTGTGAAAGTGAATACTTCAGTCTTAATAACTACAATAAATGACAATCAACAATTAACATCCCTAAATACAAGTATTGAAATTATGGTCAGTAACAACTTTAGGAATGAGTAAGGGGCATCAGTGACAAAAATTCTTGATATAAGCTTAGGGTATGAAAATTCCAAGGAAAAAAGTTGGTGCCCTTCTCCATATCAAGATTTTTTTCATTCATGCTCCTTGGAAGAAGTCAGTTATGGCCCCCATTGATGCATGTCAAACTGTCTTCCATAAAACCATAACCCCTTATTTAACTGTAGATTGCTATCTTTTATCAGGTAAACTTTATGTGCTTTCAATTGCAGTATACTTATCAGGTTTTCATTTTGAAATTTAACAGATTGGTGAACAAAATGGATAAATTAGACAAGGGATTTGAGTGCAGGACTAGACATTTTCAAGTGATTATTCCAATCGCCAATCGGTTAAAAATGAAAACCCTGTTTATGCAAATAACATTTACAAATCCCACCAAATTATTTCTCTAAACGCATATCATTGACAATTTGACTCATTGACAAGTTAAATAGGCCCAGAAGAAGTTTTTTTTATCCTTTGTGTGTCAGAAACTTTTAAAGATTCTAACCAAGCTGAGTTATTCCAAAAAAAAAACCTGATCAGATTTCTAAATTGGTACCGTATTTGCTATCACCATTACTGGTTTTCTGTAGATTTAGAAACTGTTTTCATTAGGAACAAAATGGGAATGGTACAAATAGACAAGAAATGTGACAAGAAATCCCTTTAGATTTAAGCTGTATATCTGATAATAGTTTTGTATCAAAGCAATTTTAATTCATGTTAAAAATGTATTTGCTTGCTTAAAAGTTAAAGATAAGTTTATGATTGACGATGCAATTGCGATTTAACGCTTTTATTGACAGAGTGTTGTGAGCTTATATGTCGATTTCTGTTCTTTTGAGTCATTTACTGATCCCAATGAGTTTGGTTTGTGCTAGTAATTTAGTTTGCTTGACTTGAATATGATAGAATATTTTGGTTTGGAGAGTGAAGCTGCAACAAGTAGCCATATAAATATTCAATTTTGAGCTTGATCATAATATACCTAAAGCTGATTTGTAAGAAAAATAATTAAAAGTTACAAGGAATATACTGTAGCTAAAATTCAGCTCCGAATTCATAAGAAACTAACAGCTCAAAGCAATTGTAATGTCAGCATGAAGTGATAAAATGTATATCCTGGAAATTTTTAATGAAAGGACCTGGTAATATAAGAACATGTTAGATATTAGTATTCTGTTTTTGTTAAATTTTTAGTCTGTATATAGTTATTTTCTATTTCAAACATGTTTTCTGTAACAGTTATAGTTAGCAATGTACACAATAAATCACTTTGATCCTGATCTATGAAGTAACATTGTAAACAACTTTGATTTATATTGTTATTAGGGATGAGGATGTTTTAAAGGAATTTTGATTATTATTTTGTCTTGAGACAATTTAACTGCGTTTGTTATAATTTTTGTGAAAATTGTGTGATGAATTTTGATGTTGCTTTGCATTGATTTATTTGCTCAATTTGAAAAATTATTATGTGACTTGAAAAATGTTTTGGTTGAAAGATTTTAAAAGCATTTTTAACCTCATGTTTGTGGATGTGGTTTGTTGTTCGACCCGATAATATTGATAAAATTCTATGTTCAAATGATCTAATTTCATGAAATCAAAGTATATTACAATATGACTGAGATTAAGGCTGTCTCTACAGTCTAGTTCTAATTTAAGTTAATCTTGAATTTATGATCATTGTAAGATTTATTTGTTATTGTTGCTTTAGTTAGACAAAGGTATTTAAGTACATCTAGAACTTTACCGAGAAGCAAGAGAATAATGGTCAGTTTTCAAGTACTATACAAATATCAAACTAGAAATTTTATTTTCAATTTTTCGGTACAATTAGGAATTATATATTACAAATACACTATTAGTGACTTATAAGAAAAGCTAAAAAAAAAATTCCTATTCTGCTGTCAGACTAGATTTAGATTGTCCAGATTGTTCCTTCAAAGCTAACTACCTTGGAATAAAATTATTACAGTTTGTAATGCTTGTAATGAATATCTTTGTCCATTGAATGTGTTAAACTTTCCCTTTTTCTACTAATAAATGATAAACTTAGAATTTGTTTTCTTTTAATTGAAAGCAAGGAAGTTTTACATTCCTATTTAAGATAGAAGAAAAAAAGTGTATTAATTCTCGAATTCAACTGTCCGTGTAACTTTTCAGTTGGGCTGAGTTTCGAATGGTGCTTCAAAGCCTCTTACATTCAATTGCACACCTTTTACATCTACAGCCTAAGAACATAAGTGTATCTGCCCCGGACACATCCTCCGTCATCCAGCAAACAAGGAAGACCAGGGACCTTATTCTCAAAACCTTAGCATACAATGATTTTAGTGTTTGAGTCATCTGATTGGTCAATCACTAAAATTGATGTTAAATATAGCTTTATTATCCAACCAGAATACTGTATTTCTTAAAATCTTGATTTTATTTAAGTTAAGTTTTTGAGAATAAGGCCCCAGACACCAAGGAAAGGGGAGTATTTACATGAAGAGCCAGACGGATAGATAGCCTGTTTGGGCTATGAGGTCAGGCAAACAACATGTCAATGAGTGAAATTTTGCCAGGACAACATCCTTAGATTACTTATCTAATTGATTTCCAACTATCAAGGGATCTTCAACGTGCAAAGTCTGTATAACATCATTCAATAGTAAAACAAGTCAATTATATCTAAGATAAGTTTATTGGGCAAGTGGTTTAAAGTTATAACAAAGTTGATTGTATTAGTAAAGACTAGAAAAACAATCCATATAAATTAAGCAGATTGTTAATATAACACATAACAAAATATACAATATACCTCTTGATGCTAGAAAATTCTTACCCTAATCGTAATAATATATAAATCCTTTAAATACTTCTGATATGTGACTTGTGAAGTATACATGAATCAGGAACAAAATATCATGCCAAGAGGTTATTTTCTCTCAATGTAAAAGTAAGTCAACTTAAATATTTAAATCTCCAAAGGGGCTAAACTACTGTATGGTAGCTCAAGGCAATGTTAAATCTATTTTTAAAAATTTGCTAATACCAGTAGATATAAAATTTAGAACCAAGAATTCTACTGATAATAAAAAATCTTGAAACTCTTTTACATAAAATACTAAAAGGTTTTGATTTCAATAGTTTAGATTTTGTGAAATTGGTGCAAACTTGCGATAAGTGACTAACAAATGACTTCATTAGGGTAGGTATACATCATAATATAGAAATTTTGGTATTGTGGTAGTCCAAAAATTGCTAACCCTACACCAGCCTCTGATAGCTATTTTGACACTTGATAGCCAGTATAGGGTTGGCATGTTTCAGACAAGTATTTGTGGTAAATAAACATAGAGTATAAAATAACTAGTACAATAATGTAAATAATAACAAATACATAACAAAATAGAGTAACATAACAATAAGCAGGTGTTCATCTTCACAATGTCCAACTATAAAATGAACAAACATCTGATTTACAAGAAAAGTGCTTAAAGGAATACAACCTCCTAGAATGAACAAAAAATCTAAATTTCCAAACTTGGTCAATAGGCGTTAATATTCATCAGGGGTCTTATCTGGTGGTCTAACTATGCAACAGGAATAATCTGATAAATCCAGAAAACTATGTTTATATAAAATAATTGAAAAAACGCTTACTCTTAAATTTTAAACGTTTTTCAATTATAACCTGTAAGGGTGTAATTTATGGGTTTATTTGATGAATATATACTCTTACTGAGTTTGAGAACTTAATGTTTTTGTTCATTCTAAGATGTGGTATTGATTTAAATGATATCAAGGTGTTAGACAGAATTTGTAACTGGACATTGTTAAGATGGTGTCTGTTTGGCTTAACCTGGTTTAGGTTGTTGGCCTCAATTTTGGACATCGGACATCCCAAAAAATGAGTCCAAATTCAAAAGTGGCATAAGGTATTCCAGTTTTCACAGGAAACCAGATTATGTCAAATAGACATTACAATATACATCAATAATTTTACATTCAAATAATAACATAGCACTATACTCTATTTCTTTATCATATAATTATAGTGTTCTATTCCAAAATATAGACAACCTCATTTAGACCAAATAAAATTCATTTCTAGTTGCTGAGACATTAAGAAACCTTTTAGCTTGACAATAAAGAAAAGCCTTATCAAAAAACTGTATTTATACCTTATCAAAAACATAAAAAAATACCTCATGTTTATATATAAGATTTGGACAGCATGTTTAACCCTCATTAGCATAAGAAGCTAAAATTGGCCTGAGATTAATTTCATTTCGCCATATCAAAAAATCTCTTTATATTGCACTAAAATTCAGAACAAGGAATATAAAAAGTTTTTAAGACAATTTGTACAATTTCTGCTAGTTTTATCAAATAATATAAGGAAGACTTTAAAATAAGCAAGGAAAAAACTTAAATATCCTATCTTTACACTAATCAAATGGGAAAGTCTGACTCAATTTTCAGATTTGGGTCAGCCTATATCAAATGATATGAAAGAAATTGTAAAGGGGTTTTCTAAATTTTGCATGAACATTGCAGACATTCAAATTGCAATCAGAAGTGGAACTACTGGAACCATAAACATCTCATTGAATACTAGAATGATGCAAACTGGTGTTATATGTGTCCCAGATACACATACAAAATTTAAAAGCCCTTTAAACAATCCCTTTAGCAGGAAGACGTACAAGCAGGCAAAAAAGGGTAAAGTTAAAAGGTAGAATAACATTACATGTACCTAACACAAATGGGTCACAATGACCTGAACAAATAGGTGAAAGTATTTGAAATTAATTGAGTCACTGATTAAAGACATATCTTATCAATATGCATTACAATGTTTAAACTGGTATCTATATGTTTGATAGCATATCTAAGCTTAAACACTATGTACAGTCACTACAATAATATTGGGTCAAGTAGGGTTTGTGTGATAATTATCAACAATATATAGCAATAGGTAGTTATACCATGTTATACCATGTAATTTTCTATTTCAATTTTTTTTCGATACCATTAGATTTATATCCAATTCTTGACAATATAAAAAAAATCTAGCAAATAAGGGTTATTGTTGCCAATTTTGTGTGAGCTGAGGGGCGGGGTTGCTCTCCTGTGAAATTTTCAATACTAGACAAGCAATCTACATCAAAGCGTTTATCTCTTTGTTTGTCGAAAGCCAACCATTATTCTCACTAGACCCACACAGTCTATGATCCAAACAAAAAATAACTGTTATTACTATATATATATAATTATATGGTGATAAAAGATATCACTAAAATATTTAAATCTATATAATCCTAAACCATATACTATCAAATATTAATATACAGTTATACTAAATAGTAAAGATATTGTAATCATCTATATTTAATGTGTATTTATGCTCTATTACACCATTTAAAAGAGGTGTACACATGAATAGATTTAATGGCATTTTCTCTTTAGCGTAACTCATAACCAAACTTTTCTTTTGTGTTTTGACCTTGTTACTATTTTTAGAAAACGTACTTTAAAAACATAATGAAGAATAAAACACTATGAAAGACTAGATTGTGACAAGCATAATAATTTCTTTATGAATAAAGAAAATACTGTTTTGATTTTTTAAAAATACAATAGCTTTCAATTTTAAGCTATGTGGGCTCTCTTAAATTAATAAGTCATAATTATCACAGGGAATTCAAAGCCTAATTTTTTAACAGATCAGAAAATCTGACTTGTCCTATTTGTAGGCAATGTTCTTCAACTCAAATTTACAAGCCTATAAGATTAGTAGAACTCATTTACAATAGGCTTATATTAAAACTATTATATAAGTTATCTTAAACCCTAATGAAAATTCATAGGTATCTGTGAACACATAAAAATCAAACCAATTGAAAGAATATCACATTCACCTGATGACAAAAAATGAAAATTTTTCCCTTATTCCAGACAGCAAAATAGTTGAGATACCTGTCCTTTCATTAAGAACCTTTTCTTCCATGATTCTTATCAAAACATACCTGTTTTAATCAAATCTAAGAAAAAGTTGGATTCTCCTTATAATCTTCATGTATCAACAATTTTAAAAGACTATTAACAAACAGCAATTTTCATGCATGCATCATTTTCATTTTAAAAGTAACCTTTTTGGTCATTTTGATACAAGGCTACTATATATATATATAAAACTGAGGCCCAGAAGGCCGAAACAGTACTGTTTGCAGTGATATATAAAACTATTATAAAATTATCAGAAGATACAAGACTATATACCTCTACATGTACACTATGGAGTTGTAATGGCCTGCTCCAATCTATTGGCTTGGTGGGATTTCTTTCCCGTTTCACGTAAATATGATATCACACTTTCTTTCTCAAGATCTATTGTCAGAACCTGAATTTAATAAAAAAATAAAAGTTCAGATATTGAGGACATAAAACTTATCATGGCAGGGATATAACTATTTATATGTTTGCTTTAACAAGTGAGAAAGAGAGCTGTGTGCATTTTTTTTAGAATGTCTGCTTAATGTGTAATCTTTGAAAATGTAAGGACAAAAGTATCAACTATCAGAAAGTCTGTATTAACATCCCTAATAACACCTAGAATACCACATGTATCTTTATTAAACACCTCCTTGACCATCTCTAGTAACAACTAGAATACACTGTGTATCTGTATTTAACACCCACCTGACCACCTTTAGTAACACCTAGAACACCCTGTGTATCTATATGAACACCTAGAATACCCTGTGTATCTGTATATAACACCTACCTGACCGTCCCGAGTAACACCTAGAATACACTGTGTATCTGTATTTAAAACCCACCTGACCACCTCTAGTAACACCTAGAATACCCTGTGTATCTATATGAACACCTAGAATACCCTGTGTATCTGTATATAACACCTACCTGACCGTCCCGAGTAAGACCTAGAATACCCTGTGTCCTGTGTATCTGTATTTAACAACCACCTGACCAGCTCTAGTAACACCTAGAATACCCTGTGTATCTATATGAACACCTAGAATACCCTGTGTATCTGTATGTAACACCTACCTGACCGTCCCGAGTAACACCTAGAATACACTGTGTATCTGTATTTAACACCCACCTGACCACCTCTAGTAACACCTAGAATACCCTGTGTCCTGTGTATCTGTATTTAACACCCACCTGACCACCTCTAGTAACACCTAGAATACCCTGTGTCCTGTGTATCTGTATTTAACACTCACCTGACCACCTCTAGTAACACCTAGAATACCCTGTGTATCTGTATTTAACACCCACCTGACCACCTCTAGTAACACCCAGAATACCCTGCGTATCTATATCAAACACCCACCTGACCACCTCTAGTAACACCTAGAATACCCTGTGTCCTGTGTATCTGTATTTAACACCCACCTGACCACCTCTAGTAACACCTAGAATACCCTGCGTATTTATATCAAACACCTACCTGACCACCTCTAGTAACACCTAGAATACCCTGTGTATCTGTATTTAATGTGGAGGTAAATATAATATCCATAGAGATTCTGGCACAGCATAAACATGTAGCTGTCTGTATATCACATATATATAAATAACCATATTTGGTTATAACAAATAATATCCCATATTCTGATGAAACCTGAAATTGGAAAATATCCTTTCAATAATAAACAACAATAATTTTGTCCGGATAACAACAAAGTTTTGGTTTTACATGAAAATTTACATGGAAGATATTTCCCTTCTGTCATTATTGTTTGCCTTCCATCATAAAATAAACTAATAGTCATAAAAAATTTTAAGCAAAATCATCAAGCAAATATAAACACTAGAAAACTGCCTAAAAGAGGAAATCAAATGATTTTTACTTTTGGTACAAATGATACAACATTTTCTTAGATTTGTAATAGAAAAAAAGGTTACCTGTAAAGAAATAGGGAAATCATATCTATCTGTATCATCTAAATACTGTACATGATCATAACAATTTCTTGGTGCGAAATTACCAACTTTATATGGACCTAATTCAATAACATGTACCTAAAAAATATAATCATAGTAACCACCAATGACATTGATAACACATAGGAAGAAAAACACTAGATGATAATAATAAGAGTAATTTTCCTAATATCAATGGAATTTTAATAATTAAATGAAATTTTACGTTTTACTTTTCTGCACCTATTGTGCTAATGAGGATGGCAAACGCCATTCAGTATGTAATAAAAATTGCCCAGATAGCCTACTCCTTTTTTCATTTCCAAATGTCAAGGGATTTTTGACGTGCACAGCCTGTAACACAAGTGGTCTTGGTTTATTTGTGAATGACATAATATTTAGCAAATCAATGCTATTTATAAGGGTCCCCGATACACATAAAAAAAAGTCCCCTTAAAATTCAAGAAAAATTTTCAGCAACCCATTCAAAATTTTTGTGAAATGGCTTTGAGATATAATACTTTTGACAGACCATTTATCAACCTACCTTGCCATGATCATGGACATCTCGAGTACAAACGAAAAATAAAGTTGAAGGGCATGGATTATCTGTAAATTTATAATTAGCGAAACATACAGCATGGGCCGTTATACACTGAGTTATATCTTCTTCTAAATTATACAACTGTGTTACTCCAGATATCTTATCATCCTTAAAATTAAACAGAAAAACTCTCATAATTCACGTAGGACTTGGTAAAAGAATTGAAAATACCCACTCTAGGAATTTTAAATTATATAAAAATTCTCGATGTTTACTTCACTTCAACAACAAATATAGTTAAAAAAAAAAACATACATCAACATAAGAAACTCATTGATTGAAGATCAATTAAAATATTTCGATTATTGATCAGTAACCTAGTCTGAAAGGATGAGGACCATGCCCCTTTAAAGTCAATTAGTTTCATGATGTCAGAATCCAAAACAGGGCACAAAGCTGATTTAATCTGCATCGTTTGCATAATAATGACTGTTTTCCAACAACATTTATTACATTATTGTCATAAAAAAAATCATAAGGTACCTCAGGAGTCATTCCAGTAACAGCTAACCATTTTAGAGCAGGATCAGTTTTATAGCTGACTATTTCACTGAAAGCTAGTCTACTATGTCTATTGAACATCTTCTCTGGAGGACAATTCCCTTTATTCAAAAATACTTTATATGTTCATATCTGAATTTTCATAACAGTGAGCTAATTTCATGATTTATGATTCATGATTTAGTCTCATAAAATAAGACTGCTTAACTGCATTTAAAACAGGCCTTCTCAAAGGGCAGCCCATGGGCCAAATCCAGCCCGCGACGCCCTCGGGAATGGCCCCTTAACTATGACTTCTTCCACTAAAACACTCTGCTTGATATGCCAGTTAAGCTCTATTTGGCCCTTATATTTTATATATAAATGCATAATATGTCCCTTTACAAAAATCAATTGAGAAGTCCTGAACTAGAACTTCAATAAAACAAGTTGGAACAAAGTTCAGAATGCAAAAATAGGAGGTGTAGAGGGATTTCAAAACGGTAGAGAAGAAAATAGAAGGATAAATTTGATTCAAGGCAGTTCCACAGAATTGCTACCTATTGAACCGGTTTGGAATTGTCAAATCTATTGCTTCCCAGGATAATTCTATAAATCTACTTTATGTTATAGCAAAAGCATCAATATTTTTTTGAAAATCAAATACCTTGCCACAGATCCCAATGATATATAGCTGTTTCTGTAACCATAGCAATGATATCGGAGTTGACCCATGTCCAATATACCACAGCTTCATGTAACCTTGTTTTACTGATTAATACTTTCGTATCTAGATTAAACACCTCAAATCTCAGACCAGCTAAAATGAAAACATACATCACAAATGTCTTTTAACTGAACAAATTTAACAAAAATTATACAAAACTATATTTGATTAGCAAATTATCATAATAAATCTTAATTTTGGCTAATCATGCGAAATATTTGATCGTAAACTTACAAACTGTAATGTGATACCACTTGAATTAAAATGTTCTGAATCATGTGAGTTAAATCCTGATAATCTGTATCTGAGTATAATAAAGGAAAGTACGGTAGTTCTTTTTTTAGGGTGTAATACAACATTAACATCAAACTAATACCTTTTAAGGCCATAATAGGTCGAGTTGGATTCATAATGACAGAATCAGCAGTAGTTTGACCTGCATAAGATATTGAACCATCTTTGGGATTTAAAACTGTTACCTACAAGATAAAATACTACAATATTGAAATTGAAATGAAATATCTCCTGAAACTAGAAAGTTTATCCATGTCAGCAGCTCTGACCTGCATCATTATCACTGACAGGAGGAAACCGGGTTGATATTTTATTTGGTACTGATTATCAACGATACAATGAATATATATATATATTATATATATCTGAAATCCATCATTTATCAAATTTGACAAAAATTCCAAAGAATCAATACACTTTTGAGTCAAAAGGGTTAACAGGGTTAAAATATTAGACAACATGAAGATCCAGTTACAGCATGTAACCAGGTGTAGGTAAGGTGTACCTGGTATGCCTTTCTCTACATTAAGGTATTAGTTAATTCAACTTACCATAGCTTTTTGTGCATTGTCTTCACTTTTACCATGTCTGATAGCTATCCACCTATCTGATATCATTGTCACTCTTGACCATGTTACTTGATCTGATGGCACCCCAATATGTGCCAACTTTAAAAAATCAAAACAAAATTTTTTTAAACCTTAATCTACATCATTTAATAGACAACAACAATTTTATTGCCATTGTGATGCTGACTAGGCATAATATAAGTTTATTATAGAGAATGGAACAAAACCAAAAGTGACATTTGGCCTAAAAGTGACCGGGCACTTAGGTTACTCTTGGCAGTTGCATGATCGGCTGTTTTAGATGACTAGATGAAGCTAGTTACAGTCAACTCTCCATGTGTCTGATCAGTCTTGCAACATCTTCATGTTGGAACACATATTTTGACTATCAGTCATCTGGACTTGTGATTGGAAGAAGGAAAAATACATAAAATTGACAGATCTACAACTTCAAATACTGTCAAAACTAGGTACTAGCCCAGTGGCAATATTTATCAATTCAAAGAAGGCATTATATGGTCATGCTGTGCTGCTCATTAAGCCTTTAATCAGTTTAATCAGCCTAAAAAGGTCATTGATAGATACAGTTATACAGGAGTCAGAACTAAAAAAAGGAAATAAGCATCATAATAAAAACACAGGAAGAAGATAATTATTTTTTTTAGGTCACAAACCTGCAACAATTCAGTGATTGTGATAGGTTGCCCTTTATCATTGTGAATAGTGTTGTTATTACTCATAATGAGTTCTTCACTATGTCTTCAACCCCATATTTACCAAACTTTTATCAAATGTATCAACTGTCATCAACTTCCTACGGAATTACATCTTTTTGAGAGGTCAAGAAGTTCTTTTTCCTTATTGAATCTTCGTGATCCATCGACCGTCAACACAGAACTCATACACCATAAAAACGTCAGTCGCCAGTACACCGTACATTTGTAAGAATGCAAACAAGAAACATAGAAAACGAAATTATCACGGTTAATGTCAATTCTTTAATATAACTGATCGTGTATGGGCTGCTTTTTAATTTAGTAATATAAAAATAGCATTATTTGCTTAAAACTAAAACCTAGACTATCGAAAATAAGTTGCATTTAGGCTTCAGACATTCTACATTCGTTTCTTCGTTGTATAAAAATATCAGTTGTAGTTACCTATTTGTAAGGAAGCCTCTATCAGACTATGGCCGACGACGGATCGTCTGCTCTAGTAGCCCTTTAATTATCTTTTCTTGGCAAATTCAGCACCACCTACAGAACTCTTTAAAATAGAAAACCACAAATGGCCATTGGTTCCTGCTAGACCACAGGCATTAGTTTTTTAATTATGTGTCAAATTGTAAATGTTATTATTATCAAATAAATTATAAGTTTTTCACTTCATCACTTGTTCCTTAGATGTTTTTTATTTGCTCCCAACCTAAAAGCTTACCTAATTCAATAAAATGATAAAAATCAAAATACATTACAGAGAACCAAATGGATATAACGTATGCCTTTGGTTTGATTTTGTTTATTTCCGGTACAAATTGGTACATTAATGTTTTCATAATTTCTTCAACCTAGATCTGTGTTAATTTAAATCTATAACAATGGCCTTAAAGCAACCTACGGGTCAAAAGCGATTAACCAATATTGCTGTTATAAGATTGAAGAAGGGAGGCAAAAGATTTGAGATAGCATGTTATCCTAATAAAGTCACCAGCTGGAGAAGTAAAGTGTAAGTAGAAGGATCAGGAAACTGAGTAGAGTGCCATGGCCATTATTTTTGCTTAAATATTTGCCAATTATTGCTTTATGATTTAAGTTATTGATATATTGAAAACACATGCATGACATGTACATCCCTTATCCTACTTTGTAAAATCACTGTCAGGGCCCTTTGCTCTGAACTTGAACTGATAAGACTACACTGATCTAGCAATAAGCTAGACTTGAAGTTAAGGCTACTAGCATTATAAGGCCCATTTGTTATAAGAATTATGATATTATATTGTTTAAATTAAACTTTATTAAAACTTCATTCTTATTTGAATTTAAGTATTATACAGTAGCCTACCGGTACCGTACATTTTTAGGTATTAGACCTAATTATTGCCGCCCTATTATTAATACTTGAATGTTTAGTTTCAGATTATTATAGTTTTTCAGACTACATAATTATAAATATATCTTTTATATTTTAGAGAGACAGATATTGATGAAGTACTACAGACACATACAGTTTTCACTAATGTCTCGAAAGGTGAAGTTGCAAAGACTGCAGATTTAAAGAAAGTTTTTGAAACTGATAATCATTCAGAAATTTGTTTAAAGGTAAGTGTATTTAATCTCTGATTTGTCCTGCTCAATATTTTGATGAGCATGACTTGTGTTGAACAAGTTACATTTCTACTCTTAACAACTCAGCCGAATATGGGTAGCAAACAATATAATGTAAGAAAGCCACAAAGAGGTTTTGACATCAAGAACAGACTGCTAGAATTGATCCTTAATAACCTTAGTTGTTATCTTTTCTTCTAAACATGTCAACTTAGCATCCGTCCAAAATCTCAAATGAACTCTTTTCAATCTCATTCATTTTCTGTACAGTTAAAGTCAATTATTACATTGACCTAATTTGATTTCTTCACATTACAGATTTTGGCTAAAGGTGAATTACAAGTGTCAGAAAAAGAGCGGCAGGCCAATGCTGAATCTATGTTTCGTGATATAGCGACAGTTGTATCAGATAAATGTGTTAATCCGGACACCAATAGACCCTATCCTGTTACTATGATAGAAAAGGCCATGAAAGATTTACATTTCTCAGTCAAACCAAATAAAAACTCAAAACAACAGGTTAGTTCTGCTTAATAGCTACTCTAGTTTCCTTATATGTTTCCATAGGACAGTTGGAATGATTAATTTTCTGTATTTTGGACATAAAAAGAAAAGAAATTGGGGAATTGTAAAACAATCTGACTTGTTGTTTATCCTTCATATTGAGATGAAGGGATAGCACCATAATGTTTTTTCTTAAATGAATTGAATCATATTTTTATTAAAGGCATTAGAAGTAATTAAACAATTTAATGAGAAAGAAGTAATTAATATACAAAGAGCACAAATGAGAATAAAAGTTGTTGCACCAGGTAAGTAAATTTATTTTGACGGCAAAGAATATGCATTTAATAGGATTCATAGAAAATTAATTGCATTTCAATGGTATTCACAATGTTTTATGAAGAATATAATGTTCTCTTAATAATATTGTTTTAACCAATTTAAAATTCCAGCTAAAGATGGTAAAAAATTACGAGAGAAAATAAGAAAGATAGCCAGTCAAGTTGAAGAGGACAGTTTTGATGAAGATCTTGAAATGGTAAATCCTAACCTCCAAACTTATTTATTTAATATTTTCTGTATCAAATTTTGAGCAGGGAATGCACACTCCAGAGTGAGAGAGAAACAAAAATATTTCCAAGCATAACAACTTAGGTTCACAAGGATCCTCTATACTAATATTGGTCCTTGGCGAAACCTCTTGACATTGATTGATACTTGATTTCATTCAGCATCCAAATTGTCGATTATGTGAAACTTTTTTGTATTCTTTTTGGGAAATCAATTCTTTAAACATTTTTTTTTTATTTTTAATAGGTTGTGTTGGTAGATCCAGGAGTGTATAGAGAAATAGATGAAATAGTTAAACATGATACGAAGGGTAAAGGCTCATTTGAAATATTGAATTTAAAGAATGTAGAAGAAGGTGATGAGAAACTAGGATAATTCTTGCTAATTTTGTTTCATCTGTTGATTTGGTTGATTTAAAGTGCCAGAGAAAAAAATCAAGCTCATTATCTTTAAATTTGTAAATTAATTGTTAAATGAAAACTATGCATGATTTTTTTTTTTTTTAGTTTATTAAAATAGGAGTTATAGGATCCTTAGTGATTTCCTTTTTCTATATTCGCAGTAAATTTTGCATCTAAAACAAAATTCAAAATGTTTCGTTAGATGGGTTGTGTTCAGTCAGTATGCATTATTGAAGACAAATTCTTTTAAATACAGTTGTTTTTTAATTGTAAATGAAGAACTCTATCTTGTTGTATTTTAATTAAAGCGATACCACCTCTTAGAATGAACAAAAAAATAAAGTTCTTGAACTTGGTCAATAAGAGTCTATATTTATCAACGATGTTCAGAGCATACAAACCAATAATCCAATATACCCATAAAAATATGCAAATTTCCATGATACAATTACAGGTTATAATTGAATAACGCTTAAAATTTGATTAAACGCTTTTCCATTATTGTATATAAACAGTTTTCTCGATTTATCAGAATATTTAGGTAATCTGTTACATAGTTATGCCACCATGTAAGTCCCCTGATGAATAAATACTCTTATTCACCAAGTGAAAATTTAGATTTGTTCTTCATTCTAAGAGGTTGTATTCCTTTAAGTGATATCTAACAGATATATTAAAATTTGTTTACGCATAATGAATAATGGATACAACTGAAGCAATGTTTTCTACATGCTGCATTGTTTCATTTGTTAAGCATTTAATTAGTTTCTTGTTAGTTAAGATATTTTTGATTTGTAAATATTTTATAACTTCTGATTAAATACATTAATGATATTAAGATGCCCTAATGATTTATTTTTCTGCTTGTCCTTAAAGGGATTGTAAAGAGGTTTCCTAAATTTTATATGTGTATTGGAGACATTGATAGCATCAATTTGCGCCATTCCAAATTCCATTCCGACGTTTGTGGTTCTTGCAATTCCACTAAAACTAAAGCGTTTTATGAAGTCACTACCAGTGATCTACCGGAAGCTACTATTGATGTCTATGCAGATCACTGGTAGTGACGTCACAAAACGCGTTAGTTTTATTGAAATTGACAGAACCACAGACGTCGGAATGGAAATTGTAATGGCGCAAATTGAAGCTATCACTGTAACTGATACACGTACAAAGTTTAGAAAAAAGCAGATGCAGAACTTCCATTCTTCACAGGTTGTTGGTTGGTTGTTTTCTTGCTCACAAAATGAGTATATCGGTTAAACACTGTACTGGCATTACAGTTAATTCTAATAGGGTTTAATGGGTAATTTTATATCAGGATTATCAGAAACCAGATAAACACAGTTCCACTGTATTTTGCCTGCATTAAAAATCTGGATGAATAACATATATCACAACACATATTAGTTTAGATATCTTTTTATTATGATACAAAACAATCCATATATGATCTCCTTCAGAAGAACAAAATCTTCTGGTTAATGTTCATTATCAGTTTACACAAGGAGGATAATTGTCTTAATGGTTAGAAGATAATGAAACTTTAAGAAAAATAAATTACCTATTTAATGAATATCCTTTAAAGTAGATTTCCATTTTAGAAATAGATGCAGATCTAAATGATATTTTTTCTATTAGATAGATCTCCATATTAAAAGTAGCTCTAAAAAAAAACAATTGAAGATTTTAATATCTTGATTTCAGAGCTCAATGAAAAACTTAATACTAGAATATACAGTAAAAATTTATGGAAATGTGACATTAAGAAATAGACCAAAAAAAGACAAGGACTATTTGAGATGTCATGAAATAGTATAAAAATAAAAGATTGAATGATTAGTTATCTACTTTTTTCTATTAAAAATAAATTTACATAATAAACATTCTTTTAGCACTGTCTGATGTGTGCATACTTTTAGTTCTAAATAGAAAGATTTTTATACTGCACTGAAATTCAATCAGCACTATTTTAAAAGTTAAATGATTCAATTTTAATACAGATTTTATCCATATTGAAGAAGAAGAAGAATTGGATGTTAAGATCTTCTGTTGATCTTCTTGATGCTTTGCCATTTGATGTTAGTTTTCTATGGTTAGAAAAACAATCTTCACTGCATTTAGGACTACAATAAGAATCACTTGCATATATATTTTTTCAAGATTTAAAACCTAAGAAAATTAAAAAAAATAAAAGTTATGATAATATGGTCAAAATGGTTTCAAAATTAGTTAATTGTGATTGTTAATTACATTTATGATAACGTTATAATGATTTTAATTTAATGAATGAAATTTATTATGCATGATCACAACAAAATCATGTATATTTGCATGAAAAAGATCATGTTAAAAGACCCATATATGATACAATTTAACTGTAAATATGAACAAAATTAACACGTAATGACAACTTTATGTCCTGACCAAAAATAGTTTGTTCCAAATTCAGTCACAAAATAATTTTCATTTTCTTAACATAAAGAGGTTATAAATGAATTTTTTAACAAATATAGTCATACAATTCATTTTACTCAAAAACTTTTGCTTTATAAATTATAAACACAATTAACTACATTCCCTTAAATTTCAGTAAAGCTAGCACTTGAATTAGGCTTAAAATTGCATCTGAGAATATCTATAAAATTATACAAGATGGTGTAAAGTCATGTGAAGAAATGTGTTATAAATATCACAACACAGAATGTTCCAAAGTTTATACAAAATCTAATTTATATCTATAAATAATCTAGAAAATCACTTTTGTTAATATTCACATATAGTCTGTTTCATAAAACTTGTCTTTATATTCACAACATTTGAATAGTATAGTCTGTTTCAATATTTCTCCATAAAATCACTAACTTAGTATTCACAAGTACCGGTATATATTTTACTAAAACCATCTTCACTGTGTGTTCTTTCTAAAGTCTGGATTAAATCCAACGCTTGAATCTTAGAAAACATAACAAATACCAACAAAACACAGGGCTGCCTTTAAAAAGGTCTATGAACGATTTAAATGATATCTTTCTTTCTTCCAATTTGATAAATCACACCCAGGAGTCGGCACCCCCTGCACCACCTCCGCCTCCCCCGTCAGTTTCTAACATGAGTTCATTGGAATGAGAATAGTCATCTTGGCGCCGTCTGCTACCTTTATTAACTTGTGCATACAATGGTTCTGGGTTGGAACTATAATCATGTCTTCCATCATGAGGGGAAGAACTCTGAAAAATAAAATGGAAATTGTTATTTATACATTATCAGAAAGTGAAGGTATGACATTACAACATTACAGAAAAATACTCCTGGAAAAAATCCATGCCAAGAAAACCAGTCAAAGATGAGCTTGTACAAAGGATCCTTGACCTATGTCACCAAAAAAATAGACAGGAAATTTTAAGAAAATTAGATGAAATGGAAGATATTTTGTGAAAACTCAGTTATCAGCTGTCAACAAGGAATTTCAGAAAAAAAATGATAATTGAATCGTTTTTGTATAAGAATCTTTTTTCAGTATTTATTGCTTAGTACCAGAAGTTTGCTTACCGGTGGTAAATTGGGGAATAAAGGAACACCACCAACTGGTGTTTTACTACGTTGTCTTGGTTCATCAATAGTACCATAACCTGGACTTGGACCAAGATCTGTCATAGGTATATCACCAGGCTACAAATACAATAAATACTGTTATAAATGGATTCATATCAATAGCGTTCCAGGGAATACATCTAAAACAAATTCATAATTTGAATCTTCTGATTTATGTGAAAACCAGAAAATGGTTAGAATTCATATACCCTATATTGCCAATATAATGCGCACCCCTTCCGAAAAATTTTTTCTTAATGCTTGTAATTTTTACTGCAAGATGCTATGTTTTAAAGTGAGTACATACCCGACCGATTCTAGCTGAATTACTGTTAGTCATTGAATTATAACCATCATTATAAAAGGAATTATCATTGGGTGGTGGACGTTTATACATTGGACCACGAGAGAGTGTATTATCGTCGTAACCTTGAGCAGAGATTGGTCGACTTAATGTATTATATGGTGTGGTATGATTACTACTTCCTGGACTTTTTAATGTACTCATTGATGATTGATGATAACTTTTACCTTCAGCTCTGAAATATCCAAGTAAAACAAAAATTAACATAATGTAATGAGCTGAAATTTTACCAGGACATTCCAGTAGTAACCTTCTCTTTTTCCTTTCCTATGTTGAGCGATCCTTTCTGTGCAGAGCCAATAGCACACAGAACTCATTTGAATGAACTGGTGCTTTTCCTGTTAACATACATATCTGTAGAACATTTTTTGAAAGATGGCAAAAGAATCAGGCAGTCCTAGCAAAAATTATAATCTTTCACAACATACAAGTTAAGCTACAAATGACAACAAAAAAAGAGTGAAGAAATCCATATGAGATAATCTTACCTTGGTATAGCTGATGCTGAGAGGAAATTACTTTCTTTATGTCCTAATCTAGCATATTGATTATGTAAGGCTTTAAACTGCCACATAGTACGTAAAACCTACAAATAAAATACCAAAAATTAACATAGGTTAAATACTTTTTAAATCACAAACTATAAAAACTAAGTAATTGTCAATAATTATTGCTCTTAACTTCATACAGGCAACAAGTATCATAATTCCGTACCTTAAGCTAAGTTTTTGATCTTGTATGTTTGTTATATTTTGCTTTTAAAAGTTAAAATCCTGTACTTACAGTTGATGCATATTTGATAGTTCTGGCAAGATATTTTCCTTCAGACATCGTTATAGACATGAGACGAGCAACACCTTTTTCTTCTAAAAATGATCTGAAATAAACAGTCAACTTTTCTTTACAAAATATTAATTACATGGCTATGGGTAACATAAAGTTTGAAATGAAATGAATGGAGTTTTACGTCCTACTTTTCTGCACCTATATGGGCTAATTGAGGACGGGCAAACGCCATACAGAGTGCAATGAGAGAAATTTTGCCAGGACAGCGGCATTAGCCTGCCCCTTTTTTTGATTTCCAACTGTCGAGGGATCTTTAACGTGCACAGCCAATAGCACACAGGACCTCGGTTTATTGTCCCATCCGAACGACTAGACGCTTTTCCAACATAAAGTTTGAAGGAAAAAATTATGTTGTCCATATCAATTGACCAATAACGCAATAAGTTTTCTTTTTTAAATTTAACAAACGAAGTGCAGTGCCAGTATATTGCTTTGAATGAAGAGTTAAAATGCTTCATATTAGTTTATTGTTTATAGATGTACAGAACAGAATTTTGTACAACTTTAAGTTCTGACTTGCATTAAGTTTTGAAATTAAAGCTCATAACAAAAGATGATCTATACTTCACTTAATAATCATTAGCTACCGGTATACTTCATTGAATGAAAAAAATCATTACTTACGATGCGAAGTCTTGATTAGTTTTAACTACTTCATACAGTGTAGCAATAACAGCACATAGCGTATCATCTGGTGGGACTAATTCTGAATGTCTTGTATCTTGTGGTAATTTACTAACTAACTGTCTCATAGCATACTTTCCTGTAATCAAATATCACATTATCATTATAGAACTACCTTCAACATAATTTACTAACTAACTGTCTCATAGCATATTTCCCTGTAATCAAATATTAGTATGACATTATGGGACTATCTGCACTCACTATTTTCATGAGCTATTAGGAATATAATGGGATATAAAATTCTATTAGATAAAATATGAAAACCCTACTAGTGTGCAATGAGAGAAATGTTACCAGGAAAGTTTCATAAGCCTACTTTTTTCTATCTCTATTTTTTCCTTCTTCTGTATCACAGGAGCCTCAATTGATCTGTACAACAAGACAAATTTCTTCCATTACTGTCCCTTGCAGATGCATCACTTACAGATAAAACCATGATTTTTGACCTGTATGGTGCAGATCATTTAAAGAGTTTTCAAATGATGAAGCAACAACTTGAAAATATTTACTTACCAACCAATTCTTTATTTCTTTCATCTAAAGATAAGTTACGTAATGCTGTTGCTGCTGCACACACCACTCTATCATTTTCAAAGGCTAATAAATCTACTAGATGTGGTAAACCTTTCTCTTTACGAACATTACCTCTAATTTCTACTGCAGGCTACAAAATAATTCATAGAATATTACAATAAGTGTTAAACTAGAAACGGTAATCAAATATATGATAAACTTTGTACTGTGAAATGTTATTATAAAGGCCTGTGCTCCAAAATTCTAAGTTCATTAGAATATCCTAGAAAATCAATTATCAACACAGTTTTTGATTGGTTGAATATCTAATGATCCAGATATGGGATGTCGCCTATAACAATTTCTTCAGATAATGGATGGCATAAGGAGCAAAAAAAAACAACAACACTGAATTCCATCTTTATCACACTAATAAAATTAAATGAAGTTCAAGACTATTATTCACAGTAACAAGATAATTTTTAAAAATTGCAGACGTTATCTTGATTTTTCTCTTTCAATCAGAAGTTGGCACTCTTTAATTAAAGAAAATACTTACAGCCCAATCACAAGCTACTAAATTCTGTATAGCACCAGCACCACCCTCTAATGTAATAGGATTGGAAGTATTTTTGATTAAAATTAAATATTTCTGTATAACTTCTATGCCCCATAATGCTTTATATTCACTGGCAATAGTTGGAAGTTTGGTATTCACATTTCTACAAAAAATAATACAAAATACATTTAAAGTTAGACATGAACCAAATGATAAATTTGATTTTTATTATGTTAAGTTCACACTTAAATCAAATTTAAATCTTACAGAGGACAGTCTACAAGGGTTACTTTTGGTCCAGAATATATATGTAAGTTGTCTAAACAAAAACCCATAATCTCTGAAAATTAGCCCGAACTAGAAATTTCAATGTCTAGGTTTTTTTCATATATAAAGCCAAATGCCCTACAAATCTTATTTATGAATGTTAAAACTTACACTGTGTTTTGTGCAGGACTACTTTTATTATCTCCTTTCTGCTGACCTTTCTTTTTCCCTGCACCACCGCCAAAACAACCAGAATTTTCACCTATAATAGAAATAAATATTCAAATATTAATTCACTTAATGTTTTAAAAAGAAAATAACATTAATTATTAATACTATAAGAGAATTTCCAAAACCAATTTCCAATGAGGTTATGCTTTGAAAAATTTGTGTTGTTAAATATGGAATTCCATTTAATTCCATTTGGAAAAGAATAAGTTATGGTCTACTTCTCTTGTGACACTTGCTATTACTATACAGGTGAACATCATAAAATACAATCGTGAAGTTGTGACATTACCTTTATCAGTATCACGTGACATTCTTTGTAATGTGTTATAACGTTTCTTATAGAAGTCGCGATCTTGAACTTCCTGTATTCTGTATGATAGATTCCGTAAAGTACATACGACGTTTTCTATTGGTTTATTATCTAAATCCATGGTATCAGCAGCCTGTTTTAACGTATGTATCAATGAATTCACTAAACCACGACATTCACGTAATCTTTTTCTCGACTCATAACCAGCAGAACTCACATTTCTGTAAAAAAAGAAATATTCAATTTATCAAAAGGAAAGAGTCAGAGGTTGATTTTGGTCTTATATAGATAGACAAATAATTAAATAGCTTTCTGATGTATTTTCCATCAAATATACCTCAAACTAGAAATTTGTTAACATATTTTAATTTGTGTAAAGGCGTCTCACTAAAAATAGAAGTTATATTCTTAACTTTCAAAGCTGATAATCATGAATATGTATGGATTTGAAGGCTCAAATTTGAGCAGTGAGCAATGAACACTATAATGTCTGCCTTAGCTTTTGCTACAAAATTAATTATCTTATTTCTGGAACATAAAATATTCCAAAGAGTTCTACTTGAGAAATATCTTACCTAATAACACCAGTACCATTTCTAAATACAGTTGTCCATTGTTCATGATCTTGATATGGTGTAGAACCTACTCTATCATAGCCTGAACCTGGTATTATTACTACATTCACTAATACAGCTAGTCCATCATCAATTATCGGCATCTTTAAATCCTAAAATTATTAGATATTATTATTACTACATTCACTAATACAGCTAGTCCATCATCAATAATCGGCATCTTTAAATCCTAAAATTATTAGATATTATTATTACTACATTCACCAATACAGCTAGTCCATCATCAATAATCGGCATCTTTAAATCCTAAAATTATTAGATATTATTATTACTACATTCATTAATACAGCTAGTCCATCATCAATAATCGGCATCTTTAAATCCTAAAATTATTAGATATTATTATTACTACATTCACCAATACAGCTAGTCCATCATCAATAATCGGCATCTTTAAATCCTAAAATTATTAGATATTATTATTACTACATTCACCAATACAGCTAGTCCATCATCAATAATCGGCATCTTTAAATCCTAAAATTATTAGATATTATTATTACTACATTCACTAATACAGCTAGTCCATCATCAATAATCGGCATCTTTAAATCCTAAAATTATTAGATAGTATTATTACTACATTCACTAATACAGCTAATCCATCATCAATAATCGGCATCTTTAAATCCTAAAATGATTAGATAGTATTATTACTGCATTCACTAATACAGCTAGTCCATTATCAATAATCGGCATCTTTAAATCCTAAAATGATTAGATAGTATTATTACTACATTCACTAATACAGCTAGTCCATCATCAATAATCGGCATCTTTAAATCCTAAAATTATTAGATAGTATTATTACTACATTCACTAATACAGCTAGTCCATCATCAATAATTGGCATCTTTAAATCCTAAAATTATAAGATAGTATTATTACTACATTCACTAATACAACTAGTCCATCATCAATAATCGGCATCTTTAAATCCTAAAATCATTAGATAGTATTATTACTACATTCACTAATACAGCTAGTCCATCATCAATAATCGGCATCTTTAAATCCTAAAATTATTAGATAGTATTATTACTACATTCACTAATACAGCTAGTCCATCATCAATAATCGGCATCTTTAAATCCTAAAATTATTAGATAGTATTATTACTACATTCACTAATACAGCTAGTCCATCATCAATAATCGGCATCTTTAAATCCTAAATTTTTTAGAAGGATTTTGTATGTGTGAGAAACACTGATAGCATCAATCTAAACCATGTCAATTTTCAATCCGACATTGTAAGGTCTTTCTATACAATTCCACTAAAATTTAGTGTTTAATGACGTCCCTATCACTTGGAGAGATTGTAAAGAATTTTCCTAAACCTTTATGCACTGACAGAATTAATTTGCATCATTCCAGAATGTAACACAAGATAAATCTTTATATCTGTTTTTTATTAGATTAAGTTACATTGCTGGCAGGAATGACAACGAATGAGTCTTGTTCCTAATTTAGCAAAACATTTGTTTTTTACCTCACAAGATGATAAATTCCATAATATTCCTGTAACTGATTCTTTGACATCTTCATCTTGAGTTTTACGTAATAACCTGATTAACTCTGGTATACCATTATAGGCTCGTATTGCTTTCTGTAATCAGAAATATTAAAATCCATATACACATTATATTAAAATCGATTATTGAACTGTGTTTTTGTTTAAATTGTCTGGAACACAACAATTACAGTAGAGTAGAGAAGTAGATTGGATCTTTTGTTTCAATCCTGTGTACTCTCTAACCCTGAAGCCTAAGTGCTAAGAACATGTTTGGTTTTCACAATGAAACTTTCATTGTACTAATAGGGTTTTCTCTTTGCTTCTCAGGTTAAGGGACAAAAATTAGGCATCCAAGTGAAATTAGGGCATTATCAATAGGAAATTATTCTAGAATATCACACTGACCTTATTTTCATTATTAGCTTTACCATAAGATAAATTCTGTAGAGCACCACAAGCGTTTCGATGAACTTCAGGAAAATCATTACTTAATAATTTAACTAATGGTTGTATTCCACCTAACCCTCTATAATCATATATAAATAGTTTAATTAGAAGATGAAAACCAATAATCAGTTAATAAGTACTGTAATTAACTGAAATGGCAAAATTACTCAAAAATGGAGTATATTCTCCTTTTTCTGCCATGATTAGGCTAATAAAGACAGACAATTCCATGTAATGTGCAATGAGAGAAATTTTGCCAGGACAGTGGCATTAGTCTTAGTGACTTTTTAGATTTCTTTAACATGCACAGCCTGATGAACCTTGGATTCTTTTCCCATTTAAACTTTTTTCACAGACGGGGTGAAAATAAATCCATAACAAAGATAGGAGTTTATGTGAACTCATTTCAAACTAGTCCAATGGAGATAATGCAGCAGGTACATAATACGCTACTGGTATCTGAAATTCTCTGACATGAACCTCAGCATAAGTTACCTTGTTTTCGCTTTCATGTCATCATCCATAAAACATAAATGTTGTAAATAAGCTGCAGCATGAGCTTTCACATCATCATCTTCATCAAGTAAATAATCTATCACTTCTTGTAAATCAGGATTACGCCATTTTGGAAATCCTAAAATTAAATGATATGAACATAAAACACATTCCTACATTTGGAGTTAGCAAGGAAATGTTTTTTCAATGCACATACTTATGATTTTTATAATCTAATGGCTCTTCCAAATAGGTCAATACAAAGAGATACAACCAGATTAATTATGTCTATCCCATCAAAAAATCTAAGAGTCAAGCCAAGATTTATCAATTATCTGGTCTTTCACTATCACTGGGAGTATGTATAGGCCTACCATCAGGTGTTTCAAAATAGTAAGCATGAGCTGCTTTGTTTGTAACACCAAAGACTATATATATATAGGTCAACACCATGAAATACCAAACAAGATCAATCTATGCTTAACAAAACCAATCAGCCATGATGCAAGAAAGAAATTTGTGATATTACCTGGTCTACCACTATCACTGGGAGTACGTCTACCATCAGAATAATTATAATCATTATGTACTGGTGGTGCCTGTAACCTGTTCACATCTTCTCTTGTTTCTGGGTAATATGGTTGTTCACCTGGGTAATCTTCAGGATGGTCAACATAATCATTATATTGGGGTAAATCATGATCATTATAATGATCAGGTTCATGATGACTGGTATTGTAAGGTTGTTCTTCATATGGTGGTAGATGATCATCGCCTGGTACTGAAAATATAACACATGAAATGCCTCATACACAACACACAAAATGCTTAAAACACAACACATGAATTGCCTAAAAAACAATGCAAGAATTGCCTAAAAACCAACACATGAAATGCCTATCATATATAATATCAATTGTCAACCTGGGCCAACCCATTCATATTTTTTTCTAGAATTGGCCAGTTATCAAAGTTGTAATAATATCTTACCATGCATAGGCGATGACCCTCGGTAATACGGATCTTCATCTGGTGCGCGTAATCCACGATTATAACTAGCTTCACTACCACCACCATCACGAAATGGATCATCAGCAAATGGGTCAGATCTAAGGGGAGGTAATCCTTCAAAGCGTCTAATAGTATCAGGATCATCACGAGGTGATGTAGCGTTATATTGTTCTGGACGTTGATAAGGGTCTTCTGGTTTATTAGATGAATAACTAGCTCGGGTTCGTGGATCCTCTATATCATTATTCGCATTATGTTTAGGTCCTCTATAATCGGGACCATCAAGGTCAGTGTCTGCATAATTAGGGTTTGTCACATACTGGGAACTATCATGAGATTGATAACTGTTACGTTCACGTGGTTCACCTTGGTTATCATGACTATAAGGATCGTAATGAGGATCTTGATAACTATTTCGTTCACCAGGATATCCATTACTTTGATCCTCAACCTCAGGATAAGGTGGTCTACCAGGACCATTAAAATAAGGATCTTCTGGTCCATTCAAGTCTGGATGATCAGCGTAATTTGGATCATTGTATTGTCTTTGTGTTGGGGTTTCATTTCCATAGCGATCAACATCACCAGCACGAACATAAGGATCACTAACAGGTGAATCACGATAGCGATCATCCATATAAGGAGATTGGGAAGGAATGTGGTCACTATAATTTCCGTAATCTTCATGACCGGGAGGATGATATGCTGGACCACCATGATCAGAAGGGGCTTGATAACTGTTTCTACTTCCTGGATACGAAGGATCTCTGAAATGCAAAAAGTTAATGATGAGAAGATATTTTGAGATAAGATTCAACAGTACTTAGTTTGTTAACAATGAATTGAATTTCTTACAGATATTTAAAATTAAATTTTCAATTGTATACCATATTTGTTTAAGAATATCTTTGGGTCCATAGAAACATAAGGTTTGATTTTACATTAGACTATTTAAGCATTGTAGACTAGGAGTAATAATTTATTTTCCAAATTTCTTTACAATTTAATGTGGCAACTCATAAACAAAACAGTCTATCCTCTAAACACTTCAATATCTTTCATGTTAGCTATGCTTGACTTACTACTAAAGGAAACTTTTAAGGAAAAGAAAAATATATAGCTTCTAAAAGATAATTTTCAAGCTTGAAAAGATTTTTATAATTTAATCAACAAGGCATGAAATCTATAAGAATTTGCTCTGAGGAAAATAAAATTACATAGTAAATCATGGGAACTTGATAAACGTGTAAATAATGAAATAATGAAATCATAGGATTAAAGCGCATTGTCAAGCGTAGTACTTATTTTAGTTTCAAAATCCAACACTAAACTTTGTATGTGTATCGGGGAGACTGATGGCTTCAATTTGCACCATTCCAATTTCCATTCCGTGGTTCTTGCAATTCCACTAAAACTAACGCGATTTATGATGTCACTGATAGTGATTTACCGGAAGCTACTATTGATATCTATGCAGATCACTGTCAGTGACGTCATAAAACGCATTAGTTTTAGTGGAATTGCAAGAACCACAGACCTCGGAAGCCCTATCATACGAATTTCTGTGATAATTTAAGTCCACAAAACCAACAAAATGCTATTTAATTCTTACGATTTTGTTTGTAAAAATAACAAAATGCAGCAATGACCCAAGAAAAGTTTGCATATAGTTCATTAGTAACTAAACATGCTGCATCTAATGACAAACTATGTTATGTAATATACCAAAGTAAGCATTATCTAGTCCTTGTGCTTAATGCTTAATCTATCTCTAAAAGCTATACAGCATCTTTCAAAATAGTACCAGTTATACTACTAATTAGTAAGTTAATATATAATTAACATTCTACAGCAAGCTTTCATCCAAATCTCACTGAATAATTCTAGCAATTAACACAGGGTCAAAATTCAAATCCATTTACTTTCAGAATCAAAGATTTCAGGTAAACCTTAGACTAATTTTTTCTGTCACTCTTGAAATCTAGAAAAAGTTACTATTATCCAAAAAGACTGTGAGATTTCATTAATAAATTCATGCTTATATGCATCTCTATTTTTTTCAAAATGGTCAAACTTCTTTTAAAATCTTGCAATTTGATTAACTTTCTATTTATTCAGATTAAAAACCAAGATATCTCCGTATTCAGTGAGAAATGGATGAAGTATATTAGTAATTGATATAAGCTATATATACCTTCCACCTATTGTATCATAATGATTTACAGGCTCTAATTGCTGCTGATGACGATAGTCTCTAGAATCCAAGCTAGGACTAGGTGAGTCAGTATAGCGAGGTGAAGCTCCTCCCCCTACGTTATTATAATTAGACATGAGAGAGTTTGTAAACCTGGTGGGTGTGGTAGCTCCGTGAGGCGAAGCTGTTCGTCCAATGTGGGCATAGTTTCCATTATTCTCTGGTCCTCTTAATGAACTCATTGAATTTCTTTCTCTTGCCTCATAATCAGGATTCATCAAAGTTTTTGGCACCTGAAAAAACAAAATAACATTCCATTTGAATAAAAAAATCTATGTATGATATGAATCCACATCTACCTTGGAGAATGATCAAGGCATAGTCAAAATGACAAAACCTTTACTAGCTGAATACCACTGATACTCATTGATTTGATCCATTCAAATTTCCAGTTAGAAGTCTTCGTTTTTAGCACTTCTACTTAACATTTTAACCATTGTAGACTATGAGCAGATTTTCTTATAAACATAGGCTTGCGGCAAGTCTCGCAAGCGTATACGCCCACCAGCAGCTTGATAAAGAGGTAAATGTGAACACCAAAACAAACGCGATATCAGAGTTTTATGCGATAAAAATTATCGCATCGTCATTAAATTCAATAGTGCACATATTCATAATGATATTGAAACACAAAATATCTAAAGGATCCATGGAGAATTGTAGCCTGTAGAGTGAGCACGAGCAAAAAAAACAAACGCGATATCTCGAAAGAAAATCATCGAATCATCACCAAATTCAATAGTGCACATCTTCATAATAATATTGACACACCTACAAAATATCAAAAGGATCCATGAAGAATTGTTGCCTGTAGAGTGAGCACAAGCAAAAAAACCAACGCGATATCAGAGTTTTACGCGATAACTCGGAACAAAATCATCGAATCATCACCAAATTCAATAGTGCACATCTTCATAATAATATTGACACACATACAAAATATCAAAAGGATTCATGAAGAATTCTAGCCTGTAGAGTGAGCACGAGCAAAAAACCGAACGCGATATCAGAGTTTTACGCGATATCTCGGAAGAAAATCATCGAATCATCACCAAATTCAATAGTGCACATCTTCATAATAATATTGACACACATACAAAATATCAAAAGGATCCATGAAGAATTCTAGCCTGTAGAGTGAGCACGAGCAAAAAAACGAACGCGATATCAGAGTTTTACGCGATATCTCGGAAGAAAATCATCGAATCATCACCAAATTCAATAGTGCACATCTTCATAATGATATTGACACACATACAAAATATCAAAAGGATCCATGAAGAATTGTAGTCTGTAGAGTGAGCACGAGCTAAATGTGAACGGACGGACGGACGGACGGACGGACGGACGGACGGACGGACGGACGGACGGACGGACGGACCGACAGGGGTAACCGCAATATACGCCCATACTATCGTGTGGGCGTATAAAAAGTGATAATGGAATTGCAAGAACCACAGGACTGGAAATTGGAATGGTGCAAATACAAGATACAAAACCTCCTATAATCCTTTTAATATTTTGCATTGAGTTTTTGTATTGTAACGCAAAATAACACTCTGAATGCTTCTAAATCTCACTAAATATATCCATTGTAAAGTGAACCATAAACATCAATACATTTATTCAATCACAAAACATTTTATATTGACACCTGCCACAAAACATGGCATAACAACAAGTCACAACAGGTAGTTTTATGCCATAAGTCAACAGACAAAAATCCAAATGAGTTACAAAGTTAAACTCAATCCAAATTATTCTGACTTAAATTTGAATTCGATCTAATTACTATTCAAAGAATAACCAATAACCTTCAACACTAACAATGGTTGTAACAGTGACCTATTTCATGGCGTAATAATAATTTATTGACCAAATAACCTGTCGCCGTCTGCTATATCTTTCATCTTCACGTCTGCACTTAACAAATCAATGAGCTGAACATTGTCTCAAATAAATATTGATCAGTAGCATGACATTCAATTTCCTTCACTACACTACATTTCACTCAACAATATTTCTTATTATGTCTTGTTCCATGCTGGATTGAAGGCAATCAGGTCATGACACTTGCTCTAATTGTAATGTCACAAATTTGGTTGGAGACTATATTCCGTCACTTCTACTTCCTTATATTCAATTCTTGGTAGAAGAAAATCAGATCCAGACAATATCCTAAATGTGAAGTCACCTATTTATAGAAGGCTATTTCAGACGATTACAATTGCTATCATATCTTGCATGATGCCATTTAACTCAACTTTCGAGACTAACGCTTTGACTCGGTAATTGGGAATGGGAAGACAACTCTTGTTTTGAAATTGACTCCTCATTTTAATGCAACTAATTTAAAGGAAGACTACATTTAACTGAACTAAATTTCCTGTAGTAACTTGTTGGACACTGGATTAAAGACAAGCAGGTCATGACACTGTCGTAATTGTAAAATGTCACCAATTTGACGGAAGTCAGTCAATAGATTTCCTGATCAAATCTGGTTGATTCTGAATAGTTGCAGAAAGCAGGTCATGATTGTTAAGTAACAAATTAATAGGAAGAGTACATTCTGTTCATTATATTTATCATTTGTATCTTGTTCCATTCTGAATGTCAAAATGACACTGTCGTAATTGTAATGTCACTAATCTATTTTAACAGTAAAAATATTTTGTTATTATTGTAATCTAATTACATTCAGTCGTTTGTATTTCCTAACAAGTGCAGAAAAGTAGCATGTAAAACTCCATTTCATTTGTTTGATTCTGGATTGTATTGTAGGAAAGATACTATCCACAATTATTGAGTCGGCTATTTTATTCTATCTGACCTCCTTGCACAACTCTCTGAAATTCAATTGCACACTGTCAAGCTAATACAAACTTGGCATAATTTTCTTGACATTGCAAATATGGTTTACTAGCTTTATGTGTCAACAGTCGATTTCTGAACAGAAATAAATAAACAATGACACTCAAGAAGTCCTTAAATTAAAGCCATTATTATCGCCAGTTTTAATTTAATCTTGTTGCCTCTTGACATTGCATCATTTCTATAGAGCGAGACAATATCATTTCACAATACAGCTGCTCTCCTACACTGATGAATAAATTATAGGATTCACATAATTCAATTATTTTCTACAATTCTACACATTCCAACTGAATCAATGTCCATCAAATATTTTTCTGTTTAGTCTTCTTTCAAAATCACGCTCTGGAAATGGGTCACTGAGAGAAATTAACCAAAATGCTCAGATCTTATCAACTGAAGCACAGTTGAAATGGACCAGAATTCTGCAGAAATCTAGCTATACAATACCTGCCAAACCTTATGGGACTTCCTTGATTTGTAAAATCTAAGTTTTATTGTGTCAATTTCAGTATAACACATACAATGTAAACAGACATATCTTCTAAACCAGCAATGGAACCATATCAAAACAGTCAAATCACTGAATAATCTATTAAAACTGTCATTGCTTTAAAATCAGGTGGTCTTAAGATAATATCAAACCTTTCTGACAAATCTATTGCTCCCACAACTTGATATTCTCGCTTTGCATTGAGCTTTCGATACAAAATTTGCTTAAAGATACTTTTAAGGGTCCTAAATATTCAACTCTAGTTGTGAGAGCAATGGATAGATGTGATAAATGTTGTACTTACAGTATGATGATTATAGCGATTACTACCAGTACTTTGTAAAGATTGATGTGAAGAATGGGGGGATGTGTTTCTATCGTAGGGTGAACTGTCATAATTTACTGATCCATAAGGCATACTGGATGGTGGATGGTTATATCCACTAGGTGATGATTGATATGCTGAATCGTGTGAGTATGGATCTTCGTGTATATAATCCATTCTGTTTGGATTATCTTCACTGAAAAGATAAAATATATAACATTTAAACACTCTATGTCAATGGCATAATCAGAATATATTAAATTTTAATTAACTTTATTGAAAATGATAATGTTGGTATAAAAAGTCATTTGAAATTTTCAAATTTATTTCATATATATATATAATTGTAAGAATTTCTTTAATTTAAGCAACATTTTTGCTTCTTCAGATATATATGAAATATAAACTTGTTTAGTAAATTTGGTACATTTTTTCAATTACACTCTAAAACTATTTAATTTTGCTATTTTATTTCACACTTGAAAAATCAAATATTTGAAAACTACTTAAAAATCTTTCTACATGATGATGTAAACAATGATGATAAATATGTCCTTGATGTCATCATCATTTGTCTTTAAATGATACTGTATTTGTACTTACATACGTAGGTAAATCAATTATATGTGGATTGGAATTACAATTTTAAATCATTTTTTACATTGATGAAAAACATTTAGGCCAAATGTGGGTCAATTTATAAGACAGAACCTTATTTATAATTATTGTAAATGGGCAAAACTTTAATATTTATAAAAGCAATTAAGAACATATTTCAAACTAATTCATTAAAGATAAACACTAAAATTTATTGAAGAAAATGCAAATGCAGTAGGTGAAAATTAAAGTTTACTCTATTTCTACTAACTCTCTGATTTTTTTTTTATCTTAAACTCTAACTCTCTGATGATAATAAACATAAACTCAAAAACATAATTTAGTCTCTAAACTCTCTCTCTACCAAAATTACTAATGATGTAAACAATGATTATTATAACATAAATTCCATGAAAAGTACTTATCATCTCTTGTACATCTTTTAACACATTATAATTTCATAAATGATACTACATTGTACAACTACAGAACTACTGTATAATATATCTGTTTTTCTAAAAAAAACTCTAGATAATATATAGAAGTGTGCAATGATTATCACAACTGAAATTGGATTAACACTGTTTAGTATGAATATGTACTAGAAACTTTATTGCATTTTTCTATAAAACTCGATTACAATCCTTCTTGAACTTTTTGCATTTGATAACGGTAATGAAATGGTGTTTATGTCCTACTTTTCTGCAACTGTTTGGGCTAATACAGCCAAATGCAGTGTGCAATGAAGAACAGCATTATAAGCATACTCTTTTTGGATTTTTAATTGTTTGACACTGAATTATTAGTCCAAACGAACAGAAAAGTTCCAAATTTCATTTCATTTTCAAGGTAAAAATAATTGTAAAAATAGCTCATGAAGGTACGGTATTGACATATGATAAGCTTGACCAATCGTACCAATTATAGATTGTGTGAAAGTTAAAATAAAGGGTCCTTATAACAAAATAAATTGAAAGTAAAGGTGTCTCCTAAGCTACTATACAGCTCGTAAATTGGCCATTTTGACACGCTTTCTAAACCTCTAATTGTTGATTTTGTGGTAGAAAGTAAACATCAACTAACAATACAACAACGGGAAAATCATTTTGACAAACAACCTATTGAATTGTATATATATCACATCTCAAACCATATTTCATAGACAGTAACATAACAATAGGTATATTCAAAATTTTTCAAGTATTGTTGTTTATATAAAGGATGAATCATCATATCACTTGATCTGTGTTTGCTATGATATCGACAACCAGTTTTTTACATTCTAGTGTTTGGGTGAGGAAGGTATTATTGTTTAAATGAAATTATGAAAGCATAGACTGAACACAGCTATATTTCGGATAATGCTTAATGCAGAACTACAGTCAGGGTGTTTATCCCTTGGGAATCTATTGATAATCTCCTTGAAGTTCATTAATTAACCCCACTTCGAGAACCCAGGGGTTAGATTTTTACTTTCTGATTTTAAACTAGACTGTATATATAATATGTACACCTCTAAGCTAAGAATTATCACACATCTACAAGCTACATTCTACTATAATTTCAACAATGTTACAGTTGTAAAAGTCTGATCAATCTTAACTGTCGAACAAACAAAAAACAAAGCTCTATTTTAAAACTAAGCTGTGAAAAAATAATGATTGAAGATGTACAAGTTAGTGTAGAAAATCACTAAAATATTCAGAAAAAATGCTTGACTTATTTCAGTGATTAAGTCATCTCTGCTTCTTTTGTGCTTGATAATTTACATTCATTCTACGTAAAATCTATACTGAATTCAATTAACACAAGATGCTTTGAGTCTCAAACTTTTCTAAACATTCAAAGAGCCTATATATTCTTATAATAATTGAATTCCAATTTTATCTTATTTTGTATTTTCCATAATAGACGTAAATTCATAGCATATGGTCTTTAAATTATGTCAGTCTGAAAATTCCAAATTTCAAATGAAAAGAAATGAGTTTTATTCTTACTTTTCAGCACCTATAGGGCTAATGGGAACAGGCAAAGGCCATGCAGTGTGCAATTAGGAAAATCTTGCCAGGATAGCGGCATTAGCCAATTCACATTTTCAATGTCGATCTGCCGAGAGATCTTTAACGTGCATAACCTGTAGCTCAAGAGCCTCTGTTTATTGTCCCATGCATCCGGACAACTCAAAACTTTTTCTATGTCAATCCGTCTGACCTGCATCATCCAAATATCAAAGACGTTCAGAATTTTTCACAGACTGGGTCTAGGAGTAATTTAATCATTATTCCTGCTATAAGCTCTTAAATGGCATATCAAGACATATTGCGATAACATCTTTATCTCCTAGTGTATATCTGTTTCTAATTACCCCATTCCTGCTAGTATAATTATATCTAATTGGATTAACGAGGAAAAAAAATTACCGTGTTCTAACACTATACATTAACACCACACATCTGTGAAACATCAAAACAACTGAATATATTTAAATTTGTGTCTCAATAACTTAACCTAATTGTTACCTAACCTACAAAATATAGATTTACTGGAGAAACCTGCAAAATATAATTTTGTGAACTGAATTCACGTTAATCCTATATATATATATTTGTGGAGAAATTATCCATGCCAAATAAAATAGGTTTGTAAACAGATTTACATACACTATACAATTCGGGTTTCACTGAATAAAGTTTCTACAAATTTAGGTTTCACCATAGAACTAAAAGGTAGGGAATGCCAAGAAGGACAAATAAATAGTTTATGCTTGGCACGCATGCGCTGAATATGAGGGTTATCGCATAACTTCCGCTTTCTGCAAAATGGCACCTAATTGCCTAACGACATTAATTCAACTGGCTACCGACTGCACCTAAACTCGGCGTTAAATGTATTGATGTTTACACAGTACGAATGTGAGAGAAAGGCTAAGATAGTGTTTTATTTGGAAGATGGACTAGTTTGAGATTTGACATGTTTAAAATTTGAAACAATTTCTTAAACATTTTTCGACCATATTGCGTATTGTTTGCTGGCTTATTGTTTGCTGGCCAAGTGTCTGCTACCTTCAGCCCGGTAAAACTCACTGCATGGTAGGTCTAAATTTAAGCCATGGCATAACAGGTTTTCATGCTTAAATTTAATAATTACATTATTTCTACAGTAACATAGGCCTATAACATTTAGAAATATTTATACTTATCATTACATATCAAATCATAAAATTACATTTGTAAAAATCTTGTTAAATTAGATTTTCTGTGATAATTTTCAAATTAACTTCTTTTGTTATTGTTTACCATAACTATTTTTACGCTGCACCAGAAGTTAAAAAAAGACCCCCAAGTAGAAATTCGGTCAACCA
This sequence comes from Lottia scabra, assembly GCA_029955415.1. Taxonomy (NCBI): domain Eukaryota; kingdom Metazoa; phylum Mollusca; class Gastropoda; family Lottiidae; genus Lottia; species Lottia scabra. Next base: position 1,410,877 of record JARJEI010000016.1, read on the forward strand.
TAAATTTAAACGGAAGTTCAATATTTATTTGTCCTTCTTGGCATTCCCTGCCTATAGTTCTATGGTTTCACTAAGAAACAATCTAATCTACATTTATATATAACCTACAAAATATATAGCTTGCGAGTGCTGGAGAACTTATTGGACAGACAAAACATAACACTGTTTTAATCATAGGCAACCATCTCTGAAAGATTGAGCCATCAGATGTCAAATAAGAGTATGGTTATTTCTACTTTATAATAATATTCAGCTGCATCATTTAGTACCGTAAAATAAATGAGATGAAACCAATGATGACAATATAATAAACAGGGTAGTTATACTAACTATGGGTTGAGTCATGTTGATATCAATACATCTACCAATTAAACTATTTAATATTGCATGTTTCAGGCTCATTGCCAGTTTACCAGTTATAGAAAAACTCGCCTAATAACAGGTTAGATTTAATTAACTGCAGAAAATGATTTTTGATTAACGGAGTGCAACTTAAACTGACAATGGTGATTAAGCTGGGATTTTGAGAAGACAAAGCATTGTTACCAGTGTTGCCAGATTAAAATTGTACCAAATCTTTATGCAATTCTGTTAAGTAAATGACTGAGGTTTTCTTACACGCAGTGGATAAAGCTTTTGTTGAAAATATCAATAGATGGATTAGTGGACATTTTATAATAATCTTTCAAATGGGGTGTCTCCAGTGAATGTTTCACTAATTTTATGACATTTTGTAAAAACAATGTCAAATAAATGGCATACTCTCTTAAAATCATTCTCTGACAGAAATAAATAATACACACCTAAATATAACATTATATTGTCAAGTTATATTATAAAGAATGCCAACCTAATGTCAGTGTCACCTTTCTATACAACACAGTTCATGCTGTGATTTATTCTACTCTAGTAAAGGGATATTTTACCAACTTGCGCACATTAATTAAATCTACACTGAAATTTGACTCTGATTATCCTTACAATTTAAAAGAAACATGCAATGGAATTTTAGACTGTAGCTTCCATGTCACTGCCAACCATAATCTACACTAATCACCAATATTATTCGCCAAAATGTGATATTTCAGATTTTTAGTAAGGTTTGATTAGTCGAACGAATGGTGAACATATCCCTTTAAAACTGTAAAATATAAAACTATATACCTTTAAGGTTTACTAAATGTATAGTGATACATGATATGTGCGTTCCTCAAGATTTGATAATCCCTTTCAAACTTATAAATAATCCTTTAATACATATTGGTAAGGAGAGCATATCAAATAACCTACAATCATTCTTGACAATATTTTTAGATATTTTTTCTTACTTGCGACATTTTACATAAGAATTTTTATATTGCAAGCAAAAACATGTCTTTGCAAGAATTTCAAAAAATTAGGTGCAAGGATTCTTATAATGTTACGGAATTGTTTTGATTGCACAGATTCTTATTATACTTTAGAATAAGACTCTGTTTTCTACTTTTCACATTTTCTTGAAATCACAAGGAAACATGACTAACATATTTTATAATGCTTAATCTAAATCCTGAATTAAAAGTTTTCATCATGAGACCAATTTATGATATCATATGAAAAGTGTCCGCCAAATATTATATAAATGACTCACCACATACCAAAAGATATAATTGTAAACCCTTAAAAAATGAAAATGCACCCTATCAGTGTTTACTGAATACCAACCATTTTTTTATCATTTTTCATACATATCTTTACTTTGTCCTATATATGTTATTATTATTCTATACTTCAGTCAACTTCTCAGGCATGTCATAATAATATGTTATCCAACATATTTGGTACATTACTGTTTTGCCTGTTGGATTAGTGTGGGAAATAGGTTAACTAATAAGATTTAAAGTTGACTTCAATCAGCATTTATAGAAAATCAGTTTATCCAAGATGGTACTTCTTGTATCGGAAGTCCACTATTAGACAATTATGCACCTGATTTTATCATGCTCTGGATGAGTTTTAGGATTACGTTGACAGAATTGTTTTGATTTTTATTATTCAGCACGACCTTTGCTTTTTTCTTTACTATTTTGGCTCCTATTTCAAGGTATTCATCAATCAAAATAATCCTCCTATATGACTATTATAGAAGTTACATGACAGGTTTTACTGTTACCACTATAATAAGATTAGGTAAGAGAAGGATTCATTAAGGATACAAGTATAAACCTATAGAACTAGCTATATATAAAGAACATGAGTAATTGATTTATCAATATCTCTTACTAATTCTATTAATCAATCAATTATATTTCCTTCTGGTTCTTATATTTAATCATTATATTTTCTACAGATAATCGTCTTATACCATCTGGTTTTTATCCATGATCAAATGAATCCCTAAAATAACTCATAGAATTAGAAGAGCCTTCTTGAATAATTTAACTCTCAGCCGAGCGCCCGATACAAGTCAAGGGTTTAGTGAGTTTTGTTCTTTCTTTCCGAGTGTTCGGGCGTATTCTGGCAAGATAACCAAAAATATGCAATATTAATCCAAAGTGCCTATTGTTTGGTATAGGAGGCTCATCTAAGAATAGATCTACGACCCAAGCACAATTCCATTAAATCCACTCTCACTGACCATAGAATAAATAAGCCTGTAGGGGTTATTTGACTTAATATTCAATGGTCTAAGCATACATCTGGTTGAATTGTCAAGTGATGTTATATTATCAAATCCAATAAGCTAAGAGTCTAGATATCCCACTCCCAATTGTAAATAGTAACAGACCATAGAATCTACCTACTTCAGATTACCATATAAATCACCACTTTCTGTGGAATATGGCAATATTTATATGAATTGTAGTTTGGATATGTAAGAAGTAATTGTAACAAAGGTCATTTTTAACTGTTCAACAAAATCACAATATTATGTGAACAGTGAACAGTCACGACTGTATTTTAAAGAAACTTAATAAAAAGTTTTACCCATGAAAATTATGCAACAGATAGCTAAAATTGAGTTTTGGCAAGAAAAAATATTTCAACATGTAAACCCAAAAGTCTAAAAGTCACAAGGTTTAGAAATGCTTGAAACAAGGTCTATAAAATGAGAAAATCGACCTTGGCAAAAGACTTTATTTAAAAAGTTTACCATTCTACTAGTTATGATGATTAATTTTACATTGAACAATAAACGCTACCTAATAAATCATCCTGTTATAACATAGTGTATGAAGGAATATTAATAATATGTTGTTAATAATTTTGGTGTTTTACACAGAAAAATATAAAAAATATATGAACTAAAACATCTTAGTGGCAACCTTTGCATTAAGTGTTCAAAAGAGTGGGGACTAATCATGAGACTATTTGCAGTACATTTTAGCAAAATCTCATGGTCCATCAATGTTTGGACATACAATCCATCATCAATTTTAGCCATTTAATACTGAACATTGAGAAAATAATAAGCTAATTTATGCCAATATAAATAAATAAATAAGAGTATAACCATAAAAGCAATGAGAAATATCTATATCTATAATATATACCTCATTTACTGTTGACACAAGGTATTTATGTGTTTACTAATCATTGTATTGATAAATACTTATATCAATATATACACATAAAGTAGGCGAAGGCATTATCGAACATAGTTTTAGAATGGTGAGGAGTTTTTGTCCATTTTATATCGTGGACCATGTTCGATGCACACAAAAAAGAAACAGATACAAGGTTCAATGTTTGTGGAATGATACAGCCACAAAATTGTTCAGTCGCAAAAAATTCATGTCAGGGTATTAGACTGAGTTTTATGACCTTGACATTGTTAAGATGCAACAAATTAGTTCATTGTTTTTTTTTAGCAAATTACAAATGATTACGACTCCCTGGGCTCACGTTGAAAGACCAGTTGAGCAAAGTCTTTTTCCTCTTCCCTTTCTCTCTTCCCTATTTAGAACAGAAACAATCAGAAGGAAGAGAGCAATTATGATGACTTTTCCCTAAATTTCAAATCAAACAACACATCATTGGTGAGAGATATTTGGTGCTTTACAGACAAACAAATCAAGTTATTATCTGAAACTTGTTAATCTTTGTGTCCATTTTGACAACATTTTTTTAATCTACATTATTTTTTTGAGGATTAGATTGAAACTAACAAAGAAAAAAAATGGATGAACATCTAAGTGCTACACACTAAAAACTATACAATGTTCATACAAACTAAATTCACACAACACTAAATAAAAGTGAAAATAATGAAACAAAATAAAACTTAGAAAAAACTAAAAGTGTTTTGAAAACATAAAAACCACAAAAATGGAAAGAGTAATAGTTACCGTTCTGTTAAAAACATAATAAAACGCCATGCAGGATTTCAGAAAAAATTAAAGTGAAGCTTTTAAGATAGTAGTGCATCCATCATAACATTGAGGGACTAAAAATAGAATTAGATAGCCTTACCAAACATACCCTATATTTGTAGTGCCTGCTTTTCGTTCATCAAACTCTCTCCTAAACATTGAAGAGAAATAATAGTAAAAAATAATAAACAGCATATAATATCTATGGTGTCCTATATACATGTTATACAGCAGTTTTTTAAGACATCATTTCATATCTCAATTAACCTATTCTACAGCATGTTGTCCTCATTATAATATCTTGTTATACATGGCAGTGGAATTGTGTATCTGCTTGGTAATTAAGTGTTACAGGTTTGAATCCTCCTCAAGGTCAGAAAAATTTAGATATCACAGCTAAAGCAACACCTTTCTAGAGTCGGCCAAGAGTTGGCATTCAACCCTTAATTATCATATCCTTTACTGACAAGTAGGGCTATATTTTGCTTTCTTAAGATTCTGTACACAAAATGACACCTACAGTGTTGCTAGCTTGTTTTTCTTGTAGACATGGTTTGTTGATGAACAAAATTGAAAAATTTTCAGCTTTTCCATGAGGCTCATGGTTAAAACTAAACATTTTGATAAAATCTTTACAGCAAAATTTGTCTATCATATTTCAAAGATAAAATCTTCTGAAAAGAATTATCGGAAGTTAAAAATTGAAAACTTAAAAAAATAGTTCAGATTATAGTTTCTGCAAATATAAAGCATAGTGAAAAGGCATTTAACCAAAAGTAAAATTTCATGACAGAAAAATTGGCAGTGAGCATATGTTTAGGAAGTGAAATGAATTCCAAACACCAAGGGCAGAAAGTAAAACTGAATGACATTTTAATGGTAAAAAAAAAACATAAATTGTACACAATGTTGGTACAGTCTAGATATGTTGCACAATTTACATTGTCAATGTCATGACTTGTGTACAATAAAATTTATGGTATTGAAAATAACATGCCATAAAAACTGTATTCATTATTCAAAATAGAATAGTGAATTAAAAAAGATGGTTTATGAAAGCTGTCAACTGCTGTATAAACATGTATAGTTACATTTCCTATTATAATAATTCACAAAATAAACCTAGAAATCAGCATGCTGTGACCTCATAATGAAAAGAGAAAAATGAAAGATGCATAAAAAATGCACAGTTTGAAATTTTTCATTATCAAAAATAAAATAGTTTAAACATGCAAACATATGTACATGCAAAAATTGTAAAAATTGTAAAAAGCATGCATTTAGATCTATTTCTTTTTTGAATTTTTGTGAAATGATTTTTTCCTGTGAAAAGTTTTTTCCTTTGACATTTAAATACTCACATAAATGAATCCAATAAATTTGTGTTCATTTTCATGCCTAAACTATCGTCCTGATAATGCGAATCTTGCGGAGTGCGGCTACGATAAGGATCTTCATAGGTTATAGTAGACATGCTAGCCATACTCGCTGTGTCACTGTTGATTTTAGACTGCAATAAACAAGGTATCTAGGGAATTTCTGGCAATTTGAAACTTGAAAGCTACAGGAGGCAGTAAAACGCCAGTTAAATTAAGCTGTTTTGAAGATGTAATTTTTGCATTTTCTCACATTTTTGCCATTAACCCATCAACTACCGCAATTACACAGTTAGATAACTTAAAGAGACCAACAGACAGTTAAAATACCAGAATCATCAAGGTCAAAATCAATCGAAATAACAATCGTCTTATTTCACACTCTTTGTAACAAAACTTTAAATGTTATCCAACTTAAATGATCAATTTTTCAATCTAGTGTTCCTAATTTTTAATCATAATCGAATGCTTCTTGATATTATCAGCATCTTAAACTCTCTTTAAGTAAACTAAATGGAATAATTTAATTGCCAAAATCGTAATGAACCCATTCAGCTGTTATGTTACATACTACTATGAAAATAATGGAAAAAACAACTCTCATGCAATTAAATTTTCTTAGCATGCAATCAAGCACATTCATACACGTAGAGCAAATATTACAAAGTAATTACTTTAATTAAAGAAAATTAACATCGTTAAGATTTCGTTCAGATAGTTTCTACAGATTCAAGGTAGGTAGCGAGTTGTTTTGGAGCAAAAAGTCATTATTGCTCCAATTATGAAATGTACACAACTGACTTCCTTCAAGAAATATAATAATCAAATATTTTTCTGGAATGCATTGTATCTATAGATCAAATGCCATCTGGAATAGTAGTCTCATTAAAAGCTAATATCAGAACAAGCATTCAAAATCTTTTTTCGATTGAAGAAATTTACCTGTTTCAAAAAACGACTTATTGCAATAAACTATGTGAACTCTCTTAAAGGGACATGTTCACTAACTCCAATGCCGCGGCGTTAGACAACATAAGTCTAGCACAGACAACAGCTTACCGCAAAAATATGATCCTTCAAATCCATGCGAATCTATAATCATCCTTGTTTGAAATAAAGCATGTCGAATCGAAATTTAAATGAACCGTCATTTGCAGCAAATATTAAGTTTGGATTATCCAGTCTCATACCTTCACAATAATTTTATATTAGACCTTATCAACAAGGCGTGCAAGCCTGATTTTTAAGCTGAAGAGAAATTTGTAAACAAAAGAAGATACAAGAAAATTATTTTCTACAATGTCTTATAGAAGTGATTTTTTGATTTTCGTAAAGTTTTATTACCGGTACTTATGAAGACTGGTTGTTTCTCTCTTAGTCCTGAAAATTTAAGTATGCTTAATGCTTACCCAACAGAATACCTAAGCCTCATTCTGCTTCTTAATCATAATAAACATTGTGAAATCTTTATCAATAACTTTCCGAGATATTATTGCTCTATATACCAATTATACCATAGCAATGGCTAGATTAATTGATGTATCTAATCAGAAACTTGTATGAGAAATGTATTGTAAAATAAAATAGATTTTGAAGTGTACAGTAATGATAATGTCATTGTAGATGATTTATTATAAGGTTACAAGGGTGAATGTTGAATCATTTCCTAACACAAACTAAATTCAATTTCTACATTTATTTTATTCTTCTAATAATGTTACTATATTTTACTTCACGCTGATGTCATCTTCACAATGTCAAGCTATTTCAAACTGAATCTTATACCTTGACATCATTTGGATGTTGTATTATCGGAATTCGGAAATGCAGCATATTGATGGAGATTCTAAAGCTGAATACAGTAAATTAAAAACCAAAACAATAAGACCATAACAAATTTGCAGGCGAGTAATCAAGGACTATGAGCACAGTCCAATCAAATTTCTTTATTTACAAACTTTGGTGCCTATGATGTCAAGGTAGACAGGGTTCATAATAAACAACATGTGAGATATTCTTCTTCAATCAAACTTTTAGTTAAGATTCAGATACCACTATCAGAATGTTGCATTCAATAGGATAATTTTAGTGTCAGATTTCAATTTTTAAAAATGTTATAAATAGCTCAAATTGAGTTTGCATAAGAATATTCTTTATCAGAAACTTTTAATTTCTGGTCCATTTATTTTATTCAGCTATAATTTTTGAGGAAATTATGCAAAATAATCAAATGCATAATATGGCAACATATATCTCAAGAAAAACATGTTACTTTTTCCTGATATGTCTTGTTGAAATTTACACTTAGATTTATTTCTATTCCACTGAGATCAAGAAAGCTTTCCTCATTGAATTGAGTTTTTCCTTCTTCAAACTACCAGTTAAATTAAACAGACTTCCTTTATTGGCCAGATGATTCAATATATTATAATTAATGATCTGGTTTTGATCTTGTATCGCGATGTTCAAAGTCGTTTCCTACAATTGAAACAGCAAGTTTTAAAAGATGTTCAAGTCGTTTCCTTCAGTTGAAACAACAGGTTTTAAAAGGAAACAGCTTAAAGGGGTTGTCTCATGCATTTAAGATGTTGTAACTGTCACATCTGCATGTCAGAAAATTAATTTAGATTTCTTTATTACTTGAAATTTAATGTACCCTGTTGACCTTGAATCAGGTGATTTTCCTGGTTGAGGTCATGGGTTCATGTTAAAGTCTGCAGTCTCATTTCTAAATCTGTATGAATAAATCATAAACAACATAGCCAAAATATTTGAAAATATTAATAACAAGATTGATAAAATTAACATGTTATCTTACGCACTGTGCTATCCAAATAGCTGTTGAGGTTAACCTGAAATTGGCAAATCCAGAGACAGGTTTCAGAAAAGGGAAATAAGGTAAAATCATAAAAAGAATAGATAAGTATAATATCAAAATTGCCCCAGTCCTTTCATTACAAATCTTCTGATGTAGTGAAAATGATAAATTCTAGCCACTCCTATGAAAATAACAGAGACAATAGGTTGGTGAGAAAATGTTAATTTTGAACTAGTGTTAAATTGTTTCATTGTTTCTAACATTACCTGACTAAGCTTACAATAGATGACTTAATACAATCTATATCACTGTAACAATGGGATACCAACAACTAAACAAAAATATCTTGACCTTTTTTAATACTTTACAATAAATTTGAAACATGTCAAATGTTGAAAAACAGATTTTAGTCTCCCTGATTTCACTTTAAGAGAGTTGTATGAAATATTAAGTTTTATTTCTAAGCTTCACAATTAAAAAACAAATCTAACTGAAATATCTTAACTTTACAATCAATTGGAGACATTTTGAAATTTGAAGGGAAATTTCAATCTCCCCAACTTCTAACTAGAGAGTTCATATCGTCAGTTCACACTTCACAAATAAAACATACCTTTAAAATCAAATTTTTCAGTATCTTTTATAGATAGAAACCTGATAACAACAAATTCCATATTCCATAAAAATCTCAATGACACATCCCTTAAGAATGAACAACTACAAACTTATCTTCATGCTTTGCCATTCAATATTGATAAAATAAAATCAGTCATAATGATAAATAATATATCAACTTCTAAAAAATCAATAACATAACTTTAGAATTGTTTCAAATTATATACAATACAAAACCAACTAACAAAACTGCTTCAAACACAATAAATTTCACTACATACCTGTCAACTAGTCAAACTAACCCTATTCAAAATTTGAATTTCAAGATGGCCTAATTTCACGAAAACTACCACAATAAAGTCTACCTGTCAACAGTATGGTTGATTGTTTTTTATCTACCTGTTTAAATGTACTTATCTACCGATATAATGGTCATAGTGTATAAGAAAAACTATTAAGTTTATCTAAGGAGATGCCCTGCGGCCATTTTGTCCCAGTATGGTGTATAACAGTGTTAAGCACTTCCTTTCAATGATATTGTGTATAACAATAGGCTGGTAGTTAAGTTTAAAGCTAGTATGGAGCTAGGATAACTAGGTCAGTGACAAACAGGTAGAAAATAAATAATGTGATAAGAGAATCAAAGTACATGATCAACCATAATACTGTTCTACATATGATTTATTTCCACTCTAGATATGAATATCGGCCCTGAAAAGATTGTCATTCTGTGTTAATGATGTGTAATATAAAAGTTATTTGGTTATTATGTGTTGTGGGGTTAAGGGAATAACCATACTGAATGTGAATTTACAGAAGAAATAACTTCACATTATACAAGTAATTTCTAATTTGTTGTCCTGAATTGTCTCTTATGTGAAAACTGTGTTACCAGACAAATTAGTCAAAGAAACCGACATCTTATAGACTGATGATGAAGTTATACATGAAAATAGTTTCAATGTAGAGCTCCAAATGTCTGGATTATAATAAAAGCCAGGTTTACAAATATAGTTCCATTTTGTTCAATTATGTGCATGCGCTCTTCAGAGGTACAACCAAACAGAGCATTAAGAATGATAAAAAATATCATATATATTAGATCCATGTAAATTTCAAGTGATACATAAGACATTAAATAATGGTATCTATTTCAGCAATCAATCACATCATGTATTAAATATATCAAACTGACATTTTATATTGATTCAAGATTCGGCTGACTTCATTATAGACATTATAAACATCTCCATTTTCATATTATTACTAAATATTCTCTTCATGAGTAGAAAATCAGAGAAATTTTAGCTATCAAGATCAAGATGCTTTGAGCTTTGAAAAAAAATATTTTCCATGAATAAATATGTATCTAGATACATACTTTACGATATGAACTGATGCATATCAAGATTTCATATTTGAAAAATCTTTTACTAAATATAAGTCAAGATGACTTTGACTTCAAACATCCAACATGTAAGAAATTTATTTCAAGAAAGTTTTCAAATAAACCACACCTTTTATCATTAAAAAGACTTCAATTAATATGAATGAATTAGACTAATAACATAAATAACACAAATTTAAAAACATCGCCATATGTGTGAATTTCAATCGTAGCAAATTACTAAATGGAAAATATACCTATGACCTTGGCTAATGTTTAAGCATACCTCCATCATTTTTAACCATAATATGAAAATATACAGGAAACTGTCCCAAAAGGTATAAAAATTACCATAAATAAATCCTCATTTCAAATTCCATAAAGCTTACCTTTTTGTTAGAAAATATTCCTAATCTACAAATACAGCTAAATCCTGTTTCATACTTTGACAATACGAACTGATATGATCACCTCTCTAGGCAAATTAAACTTGATATCTAGTCATATAGACAGTAGCGTCCTGTCAACATTCAATACTAGACATGGAGGTTATAGCTGAGAAAATAACTCAAGCGTTACCAGTATAGACTCCTTTACAAATTACAAATATATCACAACATCGGCCATCTTGATTGTCAACTCTCAACTTTTAACTTTTTTCAATGTCAAAAGAAGAAGACAAAACACACCTTGAAAAATGATGATGTCACCATGCACCAAACGGACAAAGTTAGTTGAAAATGAACAGACTCTAAACCACGCCCTCTATTGACTACATTACTGACATTCCAGTGTAGTAGAGTCTGTATAGTGTCACCCCAGGTCTACAGGTCACGCTAAAAACAAAGAGAGGCAATCTGGTGTGGACCTAACCTAAATATACCCTACAATAATTTAAACCTGCCTCTGTTTAATCTATAACTAGCCTCAGGCACGTTTCAATATTAGGCCATTTTGAAGAGGAAGAATTTTAATTTTCTCTTATCCAACTGATAACTATTAGTTATAAATAAATACAGAAGGCCCAACATTCCAAATGAAGAAAATATTCAGAAAGAGCTTTAAGGAAAAGTCATATATTGAAGATTTAACATGTAATGAAGCAGTAAGTCAAAGGGCATTATAAGTCTTAATTTTCACTATCTGTTTGGGTTAATGAGGACCAGTAAACACTATGCGGTGTGCAATGAGGAAAATTTAACTCCCAGAACCACAGGGCCAGGTTAGCATACAAGCAGAATATTGTCTTTGATCATTTTTGCATCTTTTATAAACATCAAATCAATTTGAAAGAATGACACTGTAAGTTTTAATGCAGACTCAACAAAGGGCAATAACTTATCACAAATATAGAGAAACACATTCAATTAATTAAACACTATTTAATCTGTTGCCATAAAATTGAATCACCTTTGAATCCCAATCTGACTTTAAGGAAAAGTACGTGACACATATATATTATTCTTTGCCTACAAAAATAGAAATCCTTCCTTTGTTTAGATATATTTAATTAAAAGATCTCAACATCAAAAGATACCATAATAAATGTTATTTTTCTTCTGTAAATCAAGTATACTAAATATTTATTGACTACTGATGAAGCAGTAGAGAAAAGAATTATCTAGGGTATAGTATCACTTTCAATAAAACAACAACTTGTTCAATGGCTGTGACAATATGTGTGACTCATTGAGCAAAGATTGATTTTTATTACCTACAAGTAAATAAGATTAAATGACCTATAGGTCACTTTGATATTATAAGGCTTGATCACAATTCCTTCTTTCAAGGATTACTTTCTCTTAGAATGAACATAAAATAAAAAATTTAAATATGACAAAACAATTATACATATTAATTGGTCAAATTATCTGGGGTCATAGATAGCATAACAGTATATAAAAACATAGCTTGCCAGGCAAGGTAATATACGCCCACTGGGCCACTGGCTTTGACTTTAAACAAATATATTTGACAGTTACAACAAAAGTGATTCAGAATATTTACATCGAGCTTCTTCACAATCTGTTCAGTATTGTCCTGTAGTGTTTATGAGCCAAAAATCAAACACGTTTTCAAGAACAAGAGCAATAATTCATAGTAAATATTTTTTTATTTTGCTAATTTTCAATAGGGTTCATCCTTGGGTGGTAATAAACATTATCAGTATGTTTCATCAAAATCCGTTATGAATTGTGACCTGTATAGTGTTTATAAGCCAAACATCAAACGAGTTTTCAAGAACAACAACAATATATCATGGTAAATATTTTTACATTTTGCTGATTTTCAATACAGTTCATGCTTGGGTGGTGATAAACATTACCAGCAAGTTTCATCAAAATCTGTAACGAATTGTGGCCAAAAATCGAACGCGTTTTCAAGAACAAGGGCAATAATTCATAGTAAATATTTTCAATTTTGCTGATTTTTAATAGGGTTCATCCTTGAGTGGTTATAAACATTATCAGTAACTTTCGTCAAAATCCGTTAAGAATTGTGACTTGTAGAGTGTTTACAAGCCAAAAATCGAACACATTTTTAAGAACTAGGGCAATAATTCATAGTAAATATTTTCCGATTGTGCTGATTTTCAATAGGGTTCATCCTTGGGCAGTAATAAACATTACCATTAAGTTTCGTCAAAATCTGTCAAGAATTGTGACCTGTAGAGTGTTTACAAGCCAAAAATCCAATGCGTTTTTAAGAACAAGGGCCCCGTTCCACTAAAGTGCGTAAGTTTACGCAAAAGAATTTGACTTACGCACATCTTACGTGAAATCTTACGCCTGTTTCACTAAGCAACTTACGAAGTTCTTAGCTACGCAAGGTATCACGAGCGTAAACGACAACATTGTTTAGACGAATTTACCTCTTTATTTCATCAAAAAACAGAAAAGAAATATGTATTAGAACACATTTGAGTCCTACAAACACTTTAAAACAGTCTTTAGTGCTGAAAATTGACGACATCATCCTCTAAATGGCGGTATGATTTTCGAAGCGTGAAATGACGTCAACATGACATTTACGACGTCATCGTAACTAATGTTTGACGGTCGGAAAACTGAAAGCTCAAAATGACAAAAATAGGGCAAATAATGCAGAAAAAAACGTGAAAAACATTCAAAGTTTTAATATTTATGAGTTCACAAAACAAAAAAAGCAGAGTTTCATTTATTTTCAAGCATTTCTTGGTCTAAGAAAAAAGTTACGACAGGGTGTAGCTGTCTTAAGTTACGCAAAAACTTACGAAAATTTCTTGACGTAAGAATCTTAGTGAAACGCAAATTTGGGGATTTTTCTTACGTAAGTGAGACTTAAGACAATTTTGGACTTAAGAAGTTTAGTGGAACGGGGGCAAGGGCAATAATTCACTGTAAATATTTTCCGATTTGCTGATTTTCAATAGGGTTCATCCTTGGGAGGTAATAAACATTACCAATAAGTTTCATCAAAATCTGTCAAGAATTGTGACCTGTAGAGTGTTTACGAGCCAAAAATCGAACACGTTTTTAAGAACAAGGGCAATAATTCATAGTACATATTTTCCGATTTTTCTGATTTTCAATAGGGTTCATCCTTGGGCGGTAATAAACATTACCATTAAGTTTCATCAAAATCCGTCAAGAATTGTGACCTGTAGAGTGTTTACGAGCCAAAAATGGAAAGCATTTTTAAGAACAAGGGCAATAATTCATAGTAAATATTTTCTGATTTTGTCGATTTTCAATATGGTTCATACTTGATCGGTAATAAACATTATCATTAAGTTTCGTCAAAATCTGTCAAGAATTGTGACCTGTAGAGTGTTTACGAGCAAAAAATCGAACGCGTTTTTAAGAACAAGGGCAATAATTCAGAGTAAATATTTTCCAATTTTGCTGATTTTCATTAGGGTTCATCCTTAGGCAGTAATAAACATTACCATTAAGTTTCATCAAAATCCGTCAAGAATTGTGACCTGTAGAGTGTTTACGAGCCAAAAATGGAACACGTTTTTAAGAACAAGGGCAATAATTCATAGTAAATATTTTCCGATTTTGCCGATTTTCAATAGGGTTCATCCTTGGGCGGTAATAAACATTAACATTAAGTTTCGTCAAAATCCATCAAGAATTGTGACCTGTAGAGTGTTTACGAGCAAAAGATCGAACGCGTTTTTAAAAACAAGGGCAATAATTCATAGTAAATATTTTCCGATTTTGCTGATTTTCAATAGGGTTCATCCTTGGGTGGTAATAAACAGTACCATTAAGTTTCGTCAAAATCCGTCAAGAATTGTGACCTGTAGAGTGTTTACGAGCAATTGTGGACGGACGGACGGACCGACGGACGGACGGACCGACGGACGGACCGACGGACGGATATGGGTGACGACAATATACGCTCCACATTTCATGTGGGCGTATAAAAATAAGTAATTATCCGCACAACTACAAATACTCAAACACAAATTTTTAAAAGGCTGAGTTTTATGAATTTGTCCGATTATACAGGGATTCTGTTAAATATTAATGCCACCAGATAAGCCCACTAATGAATGTACACTAATTGGCAAAGTTTGAGAATTGAAATTTTATGTTCATTTGTACAGGTAGCTTATTACTTTAGTTTTGTTACAACAAAGGCAAAAGTGAACGTAGCCAAATATGAGAATTATAAATAAGTAAGAGGGTATATCAGCCCTGTAGCTATTGTAAACTTCTTAAGAATTTATATATACACTCATAACTAGATACTTAATCTAATAAACATAGGTAACACAACATAAGTATTACCATTACTTCAAAACATTCCTTTGGATTATATCATTTTAACCAAACATATATTTGGAAACAATGTCAGAAGATTTTAAAATAAGATGATGCTTTTTATGCTCCTTCGTTCCACACCCTTTTTAACTAAATTAGGCACATAAAGACATAGTCGGAGTAACAAAGCAATAGTTCTAGAATAAAACATAATGGTTGGCTGGACATAATATCAATCCAATAGTATCAATAATAATAATCAATCAGTGACAAGAGAGAGATAATATATAATCAATAATCAATCAATAATTACTAATATAATCATCAATATAAAAACATCATCTTTATTATTATTAATCACAATGATTCATATATTATATCTAGTCATCATTATAGTATATTTTATACTTATATGGACATGTTACTACTTATTTTACAAATTATGAATTTGTGATGTCACTTGGTTGGAATGGCATTTTCTATGATGACATCATTATGTAGTTAAGTTTTCTGACATAAAATGAACCACAGAAATCAAAAAGGTTAACACAGGCCTTCTCAATTAATTTGAAAAATGCAAAATGCATTTAGGGCCAAACAGCTTAGTATAGATAGCGTAGCGTTTTAGCGAAAGGGGTCCCTATTGAGGGACCCTTCTCAAGGGCGTCATGGGTCGTCATTTGAGAAGGCCTGGGTTAACACATGTCACACATCACCATCACCACATAATAATATAACAGAAACTTAAATTTTTATCTCAAAATCTGAAACAGAATTTTTTCAGCATCTTCCAGCAATTTTTTTTTAGTCAGATGACAATTATCTAGGGGTATTTTGTGTGTGAAGGGTCAAATGTAATACAACAACATGCATGTACGTTCAATAAAATCCTAAGTGAAATGAAACTTTGTAATGTAAGTTTGTTCAAAGTGAATGAATGAAGATTTATAGCAATAACATTGGTACCATTATTGTAATAAGAAAATTGCTTTATATATTTTGATATGCTTTTATTTTGACATACCTAAAAAAGAAAAAAATCCTGTACCTATCACCGATTATATAGGTAGGTATATCGAAGGTATATCAAATCTAAAATTGACTATTACTTATCAATAAGGAGTGTATTATTATTGGGCTAGTTCACCACAATCTATTGATCGAAGTTATTATAGAAATATTAAAACCTGGCCTACCTTTTCTTCGTCTAATTCTAAAGCCAAACGTTCAAACTCAGCTTCCTATTCAATAAACAATAAATACAATCATAAATACACTAGGTATGAATAGGGTCATGATATAGGAGAGGTGTGGGAAAAACTGAGTTTGCCCCAACATTTCATAATAACTACGTTAATATAAAGGTAACCACAGTGATTTAGGAAGGTCAACATTATCAATATAGGTGAACATATTATCTTCAATTTCATTTAGAAACACTTTATAAATAGTTTTCAATTTCAAATATAGTGCCGGTATTTAGATATACACTTGACCAATGAGATGGAGACAGGCTTGAGCTGTTTTGTTTAAAAAATCTTGCAAACGAGCTTTGTCAAAAGGTAAACAAAAGTCTTAAAGTTGTCTTGGTTCATTTCTTTACTAATTCCTGACATTAGTGTTTTGAGAAATGGCATTGGGTAGTCAGAAAGTCTGACATTTTCTACTACACATTAGAATATACATTTAATTAAATATTTTACTTTGAAATTTGTAAAATGACAAAATCAATTCAATTGTGAAGTCATGATTGTCTGAGAGTAGGTTTAAATTTCAATACAAACAGTTTTCATTCCTTAATATCTATGAAACACAAATTGAAAAGAATCAAAGTGTTGAATTTATCCACTTAGAGCATCCAAGAGCATATATTATGTACATTTAAATTCTTGGTCTCAATATTCTCAATCAATTATGAAACACAATCAAATATGGAGAATCATTGAAAAGGAGAAAAGATTTGTTATTTGAGAATGACTGTAGAGCACCAACTGATACTAAATCAACTGTTATTTATCTAACATCAACATTAATCAACAAACTTTAAATGATGCCAACAAATTCTATTTTTAACAATAAACTTAACTAAAGAGTAACAATAGCATTGATAACAGCTAAAAATGGAACAAAGTAAATATAGAAGATGATTATCATTAATGAAAGATTAAAGTTCACATCTGAGAAAGACTGATATTGAAAATAAATCTTTCCTCTATGAAATAAGAATAATTTACCAATCTAATAGCCGACGGACGGACGGACAGGGGTACCAACAATATACGTCCACATCCGAAGGGAAATGTTGGAGTATAAAATTCTATTAGAAACTTAAGATTTTCCTCCGCACAGTTTACAATATAATTTTGGCACTATTCAAAAAACAAGAAAGTCAAAAATTGTTTCCAGTGAGACAAATTGAGTCATTTTGATTTACCCACAAAAAATAAAACCCTTTACCTTTACCTACTTCGTTCCTAATTAAGAGTGTCACCTCCAAGGAGTTGTAATTGCACAATTCTGCAACACTTATCTGCAAGGCTAATATCTATGACTGTGGGAATGAGTATGAATTCAGTTTCATTGTAAACAGTAGTGAAATGTTTACTAACATTAGATAATTCTATTAATACACATCAATTTTTTACAATTCCAGTTCATTAAAGAAGAAAAAGTGATAATAATATACCCTGCCGTGTTCAATATTCTCGAACCTGTCCATTAACTGACTACTTATTAATCATAATAGAAAAAGAAAAAGCTGTAAATTGTTGGAATGTCTGATAATGACTATCTATACAATATCCCATTGTTCAATTTATACCATATTGTATTCATACATGACCCGAGGTCATAACCTCCCTAAATATTTCTTTTTAACTGTTCTGGCTAGCCAAGAAATATTACTAACATTGAGAAAAGATCAAAGTTATGCTTCTCTTACATTAACATGTGTGTTGAAAATTGTGTTTCGATTGTTTGAAACATGATTCAGGGACAGTAACTCTGTACCTATCAACAAATTCATAAATTTCTTATGAACTTTTACATAATATTGAAAAACATAATAATACTATCTGTATTGATAAATGAATGTTGATAGGAACATCAATAGGGAAAAACTAAACTGAAAAAAAATGGCCAAGATTTTACTAAGTAATGAGTTCCAAACTAAAGAAATACAAAGTTCCAGTGTCTTATTTCGAAGAACTGAGAGGTAACATCCTTCGTGTTCAAACCAAAATGAGGGGATAAGGCATAAAGTTTCAAGATGTTTCAAGACACCATGCAAACCAATTTTATACAAACACATATGAAGAGAATGTATTTTATTTGATACATACTAAGTGAATAAGAATAAAAATTTAAGTAGACTAATGTTAATGAGGTCGAAACAACTCATAATGGTGCAAAATGCCTTTAATCGTCTTTCCGGTTTGTAGTCTCGTAACTCAAAAACACCTCCGCTATTAAAAGAGTTCTGTACTGCAACTTTTTCAGTAAATACACACTGTTAAATTTGGGAATCAACGAATATCGTTGGCGTCATGGCTGGTGATTAGGTTTGTGTCTTTATCTGCGACACATACGGAGCTAAGAAAGATGCGAAGTTTTGTATGGCATTAGACTGTGTAACAACTCTGACTTGATGTTCTTGCAACTATGAAAGGATCTTCACAATGTCTTGAAGCTATTACAAGTTTGTATTAAAGCATTAACATCCTGAAAATTCCATGGCAGAAGCATACATACATGTATCAACCAGAAAACCAGATGTATACCGGTATTTCAGATTCGGGAAGCTTAATTGAAGTTTAATAAAGAAAATGTTAAATATTCTTACCTGTTGTTGTACAGTTTTCATCAATGAAGCAGCAGACTCATTATTTCGATGAGATGAATTCTGGTTATTTCCTAAATACGAAGGCATTAGTAATATTTTAGTTCTCCATAAATTCACTATAAATATATCCTTTTAAAAGTAAATAGACTCCTTTATCTTCTTTCTTTTATATCTATAACAAACAGATAAACAATAAGCTTATTTCAGAAACAATATATTACTAGAAAACCAAATGGTAGCCATTCACCATGTCCAATGTTATGAATGATATTAGCTGTTTAAATTCATAAATCTTTGTATAGTACGGTATATCATTCAACTAAAGAATTGTATAATTATATATTGTTGTATGGAAAATTTCAAACATTTCCTTGTCTAAAGTACTGTACACACTGACAATATTTTCGACAACATATTGCCAAATGACACTTGGGCAACTCAAATTTGGCCCGGTACACACACGACAACAGTTCGACAACATGTTGGGCAACTTGTTGCTGAATGTTTTCGAACTTGTATATACATACGAACAACATGGCATTTCAGCAACATGTTGTCGAAAATGTTGTCAGTCTGTACAGTAGTTAAGGGACTCCTAAATGGTGACTTCAGATATGAAATTGATATTTTTCAAATAAATAAGTTTGGTGTCACTTTGATTTTTGTCCTGGCAATTTCTCTATTGATTCTTTGAAATAACACTGTCACTATAAATAAGCAATGATAAAATATGTCATGTAACCATTTAATCTCTTACAATGATTCCAATAGAACAGAGGTTCATCATGAATATGCATCTTAAAATGAACAGATCATGTGCAATGTTTAGACTTGGTATCAATTAAAAATCAAATTGGTAATGAACATGTGGGCTGCAAACGAACTGGAAATAATCTGAAATAGCTTGTGAGCACATCAACAACTTACATGTAATAAGAAATGACCCAGATAAATTGTTAAAAAAAAATCCTATGAAATTACAACTGTAAACGTATACAAAAAAACAGATGGTATAAACTCTTTTCTATAAAAATCTTGTAATTCCTGTAACATTACCACAGAGTTTAGTGTGGTTTAAATACTTCTAACAGGTGTAGTAGAGAAATTTACATATATCTGTTTGTCAGTTAGAGAGGTATTTTATACCAGTTGCCATAGATATTTCATTTTCAGATTTTCAAGTCAATGCAAGTTATTTGGAAAATAGTCACAATTGAAATATTTATGATGAACGAATCAATCATCAAATAAAAAGCTTGCCATTATTACTTTTTACACCCTTCAATACATTAAATTCTTCTAAGAGCAGATTTGGAAAAATGTTACAATTTAGATTTTACAGTTAATAGATATTGATGTCTTTTTTGAAGAGCCAGAAATTAATTACCAATGATAGTAACAAATAATGAAGTTGAACTTTGAATTGCTTTTTAAAAAAAATCAGTACCGGTACAGACTATTATAACCGACAAGACTTTGACTCAACTATTTGAGCTATATGACTTTGTGGTTACACTTCTTCCTTAGGAAAGTTACGTCAACTTCTTCTTTAAGATTATTAAAACACAATTTATACTGGACTTAACAATACTATTTATTATCTCACTTTGCCAATACTGAGGATGTTACCTACAGTATGGTGTCCGTGTCTAAACTCTTCTCTTTTTAATTACATTCTGGTTTACATATATATACATTTACATTACCATAGAAACAAACAATAAATACATATAAAAGATTAACAGATTATAATAGATTAACAATTAATTAAGGATATAATCCAATATTACAATAAGCAACTATTGGATGGTGATAAATGCCTCTCCTTTCAAAAATATTGCGTCCTCGCAATTAATGTGAAAATAATTTGTTTTTAGTAATATAAAAAAAAAAGAATCTGATTAGGTTTCACTCCCGACTTTAGATCAAATATTTGAATTAGAACACTTGTGATATTATTTAGAAATTCATACAATTCTTATTTCCAAGTGCGACCACTTATCATCTTTAAGTTGTCTTCAATCCCTGGAAGAAACGACTTGATTTCTGGTGCTGAATTCTGTCCTATTGTTAGTATACTTAAGTACATGGTCATTTTCAATTGTTCAAGTGTCATCATTTTAAGTGTTTGTATAGTTTCTTCTAAATCATTAAGTCGACAAGTATTATTATTTGTAACTAATTATCCAACCCATCATTTTGTTCTAAATAGTTGACTCTAAAATTAAGGTTTTCTAATAATTCTTCTGTTTCCTGTGATCTTGGACATTCTGGTATATTCTGATCCATTTTCTTCTCTGGAACAATTGTGGAAGCAGACTCTGATGTCGAGAACTTCTCACCTTCTGGAACTTCCACAACTGAACTTGAGTTCACAGACAAGGAATTTGCTGTTGTTGAATTATCATTAAACTCTTCTCTTTTTAATTACATTCTGGTTTACATATATATACATTTACATTACCATAGAAACAAACAATAAATACATATAAAAGATTAACAGATTATAATAGATTAACAATTAATTAAGGATATAATCCAATATTACAATAAGCAACTATTGGATGGTGATACTATATTAGATTTCAAGAGATTCATTTATGCATTTTATGGTATTCCAGACTTGGCACCAAATTTCCATTCTGATATCTGTGGTTCCTGGAATTGACACAGATACACACACAAAGGCTAGAAATTTTCTTTTAAATCTTGAAGAAATCAAATATGTGTGTATGGAGTAGTATATTGATCAAGTAAAGGAAGAAAGTCATTATTTGATAGAAAAATAACAGGTTCAAATCATCTATCATAAAACAGAAATATTAATGGTTTATGTTAGCAGTCTACTAGATTAGATTCCATATAAAGTTAACTTTGGTTGGTATTTTCTGAAAGTTGGCTAAAAACCTTTTTCGATATCTTTTACAGCTCATTAGTGAGAAAATCCATCAATCATGTCTTTCATGTTTTGCAGTTTGTCATCTCTTTTACTTTTGTAAATTTATTCTTTTGATGCATTTTAGCAATATGTTGAATTTTTAGGTAACAGAAGCTTAAAGCAATACCACCTCTTAGAATGAACAAAAAAGTTCTCAAACTTGGCCAATAAGAGTATATTCATCAATGGTGTCAAAGGTATAGGCCTACAAACAGAATCCAATAAACCCATAAAACTAAGTAATTTTCCATAAAATCACTGTTGATTTTTGAAAAATGCTTAATATTTTGTTGCCATTTTTCAATTATTATTATATATCAGGTCATTTTCTGGATATATCAGATTTTATACATATATTATATGTATGTTTTTAACACCAAATAAAGTCCTTGATGAATATAAATTCTTTATGACTAAGTTTGAGAATTTTTTGATCATTATTAGACATGGTATTGCTTTAAATCAGATTTTTATTCATCTCAATGCAGAGACAGGCAAATATTTAAAGAACTAAATCCCTTTAAACTTGTTTTATACAACTATATACCACTATCAGTATATCTATTGGTGACTTCTCTTTCTGGAACATTTCCAGAACTATATAAATATGAATTGAATATGAATATGTATTGATATTGTGTACTGGTCTATAATGAAAGTGTCTTTTCACTTGGCAAAAACTAGTCCTTTTCAATCTACACAAAAACTAAATGATGAATTAAAAAGTTTAAAATCACTCAATAGGTACTGTACATATACACTTGATGCTATTCTGATCAAAACATCAGACTGATGGTAAAACTAAGTCAAATCCTAAACCATAGACCCTGTGTTCATATCAAGCTACAGGTATTTTGTCACATTACAGATCAATGTAATTAGATCAATCCTACTGCTTATGAATTAGATTAGGATATGAGGTAGCTTATTAATCATTGATTAGATAATTTAATTCCTAATTAGCACTTAATTAGTACAAAATACAACTTTGTACTATAATAGGTGTTATTTTTCACATAAAACATTCAAAAAAGTCAATATTTCACCGTCGACTGTAAAATTTGAACAAACTTACTGACATCATAACTTTTTTTCTTGTTTAATTGGTGAACATTTCAGTTGGTTTTTCTTTAAAATATATAAAAAATTTTAAGTTTAAATAATGTCTCGAAATTAATAACTTGTAGTGTCCCTTATGAAGAACTTTTAACTTAACAAAATCATCAACCTTACCATAAATAATCTAAAAAAAGACCTACAACCTTTTGTAAATATGGTTTCTGATCACTTGCCAAATTTGGTGACCATAATAAAAGTCTAAAAGTTGTAAGGACAATGGCATTGTATGACATGTATTGTTATTGGGTGTGCCAAATAATACAACCCAGTATTGGTTTATGAAAAAGAAAATTATTCAATGAAATACGGTACCAACTTTGTAGGCCTAGTTGATTCTTGATGAAGACATTTTATATAACATTTTAAGATTTGATTTATTAAATGTGTCAACTTCATAAGATGAACTGTATTTAGATTCTATTTGAGGCTTCTGTTAGTCCAGAGACTTATTATACATTGCAAATTAAAATATATTTAATAGGCCTATTTTAAAGGGACAGTCTGAATTTTTTTTAGTTCAAAATTTTTTTTGGCTCAAATTTGTGAAAACTTTACACCAAAATCTGTAACTATGTGGCCTTTAATGTATCTGAAAGTTTTAACTAAAAAAATCCAGCCAATAATTTTTAAACGCTAAAAACATGCTCACATTTTTAAAAACCTTACGTAAGGTTTTTAAGTGTGTTATGTTTTTTGGACGCTGATAGGAAACTACTGAACGGATTTGAGTAAAATAAACGCTTAATTGTAGAGAAATGTCCCTCTTGTGTATTTAAAAGGTTTCAGCTAGAAATATTGAGCCATTTAAAGGGAAAACACCAAAACTAGGTCAAATTGCTTAATTAACAATAAGTACTCCCTGTTTGTAATTAACCCTTTAAAAACAAATTCAGTTTTATCTAGAAGGCGCTTAGATATAATGAGCATACTTTAAAAATATTTTCAGGTAATATTTGCGCTGTTTTTGATAAAGGAAACTTTTTGGAAAAAAGCAGAATGGCCCTTTAAGTATCAACCTACCCTACCATGTTTAAAAAACACAATGCTAACAGTAAAGCCAAAGCCTATAATAAGTTGAAGATGGAATTAAGTGTGATCTGTAATGTCACTAGGCCTAAGTCTAAATGTATTATAATCATTAGGCTACATTTGCCCAGTAATAGTATGGCCAACAAAATAGGTTAAATATCAGTCAACATTGATGTCAACAATGAACAAATCTTACTCCACAAAATCCCTGTCTGATAGAGTCAGGAGTCTGAGATAGATTTGTAAATTGTATTTTTATGTCACGCAAAGCCTGCTGGATGCAGACTGCACTTGTTGAAAACCTCAAATACCTTAATCCCCTGATACAGTTTCAATCTTAAAGTCATAACTTAACATACCATAAAAGAAAGTTAAATCCAATTAATCAAATACGGTTGGTTTGCAGACAAAAAATGTTCCAAATATTAAATAAACATTCCGATGTACCTTCCCAGCTGTCAATCAACATGAACCGGTCTGTAGGCTATTGAATGTACTGATTTTACTCCCTTTGTGACATATGAAAAAATCTCATTCTCAACCTAAATTTCTTTAATATTTCTCTTCCCTAACATGCTTCTCGTTACAATACGCTATATTTTATGTCTTAAAAGAAATCAATCTCGACGGACTTCACGTAATGCACAAGAATGATGTGAAAACTTTGGTCTTACCAGAGGAAAACAGGTGCGTGAAAGCAGACCGATCAGCCGTGTTTTCATCCAAGGGAAACAACTTTCTTTTTCTTTAATTTTCGTACAGACTACAGAAAAGTCGTTTTTCAACTAAATCAGCCAAAGGGAGAGAACCAAACTTTAAGCTGACCACAATCGATTGAAAAAGTAACTTATTTCCAAGATGGCAGCCCCCACTGAGTTACGTGTTTTAGAACTATACAGTGGTATTGGTGGGATGAATTATTCATTGAAAGGTAAGTACTAAGTAGCCTAGGTTTCAATGATACATGAAAACTGGTAGGCCTGCTGCTTCAAATTTTTTCAGGCCGCAAGTTACGATTGTTTGTTTTTATTATTTTTTCGGACAAGGGAGGTAACTATAATGAATTAAGACAACAAAGGTTATTACATTTTAAAAGTGATATGTGCTCCTCATTAAAAAAAAACCCAATTATTCCTTAGGCCTTAGGGAGGCCTAGCCGTAGCCTTAGGGACCCACGACTCAGCACAAGGGGTTGAAGGGGTTGCAGACCGACAGGTCCAAATTTTAATGATGTTTGTCTAGCTCACTGTGCCGATTTTGCCTAATTTTTTGGATCTCGCTGCTACGGCTATGGGCTTTAAGCTTAATAATTAAGTTTTTTTTTTAAAAATTTAATAGAAAGTGGAGTGAAATATGAAATAGTGGCAGCCATAGATATTAACACAACAGCTAATCAGATCTATCAACATAATTTTCCTGAGCATAATTTAATGGCATTTGGAATCGAGGTAAGAGCCCAACTTCATACAAAACCACAAATATATCAATTATTTGATTGGGAATAAGATACCTCAGAATTGCAAGAAATGCATTCTCCAGGGTTTTAGATTTCCAAAATTCATGGAGATCACCAGCTCCACTTTAACAAAAAACCTCGGACCCTTCAGCTCAACTTCATGTTTGGTGACAAGGCTACAGGATTGACAGACAGACCTCGTTTTTCTGTCACTTTTCTATTAAATTGAAAATCTACATGTGAAAGTCCAGTGACGACGAAAAGGCCATAACAATGTTTTTAAATTTGATTTCTAGAAATTAACGTTAAAACAGTATGAAAAATGGAAAATAAATACTATTTTAATGAGTCCACCATGTCAACCATTTACAAGAGTTGGAAATAAAAAAGATGTTAATGATATTAGAACTCAGTCATTTCTTCATATATTACAGTTGATTCATCAGTAAGTAAGAATTTAAATATATATCATTCTTCATCTTATTTATATATATCATTCTTGTCATTCTTCATCTAAACTATATAGGCCTATTATTCTTCATCTAAACTATATATAGGCCTATCATTCTTCATCTAAACTAGATCTAATATATATCATTCTTCATCTAAACTATATATAGACCTAGCATTCTTCATCTAAACTATATATAGGCCTATCATTCTTCATCTAACTATATCTAATATATATCATTCTTCATCTAAACTATATATAGACCTAGCATTCTTCATCTAAACTATATATAGGCCTATCATTCTTCATCTAACTATATCTAATATATATCATTCTTCATCTAAACTATATATATCATTCTTCATCTAAACTATATATAGACCTAGCATTCTTCATCTAAACTATATATAGGCCTATCATTCTTCATCTAAACTATATCTAATATATATATCATTCTTCATCTAAACTATCAAAATTTAAAACGGATTGTAAAGAGGTTTTCTAAAATAATTATGTGCATTGAGGCACTAATGGGATTGTAAAATGTTTTTCTCAATTTTGCTTATGTATCAGGGAAACTTGTAACATTTTCATTCTTAAGTCTGTGGTTCCACCAATGTCATTTTCACCTGTAAAGGACATCATAAAAAACTTTGTTTAAATTAGTATGGTATTGGCCTTGCTGGAAACTGGCCAGGGGTTTGTTATTTAAACTGTCTGAACTATTGCAATTATGTAGAACACTAATAACTACTTTAAAGAGGCTGGGGCTTTATTTTCAAACATTGTTGAATCATATTCTGAAATGATCATAATGACAAGAATATTGGTATTTGATTCAAGTCCACAATTCTGTTCTCTTATTACCAGTTCTGTATTAACTATGTGTACAAACTTTCCAGATGTAAAGAAAAACCAAGCTATATTTTGGTTGAAAATGTGAAAGGATTTGAAGAATCTGAAGCCAGAAATAAGTTGATTGAAATGCTGACAAGTAATCATTACCATTATCAGGTAAAGTTACATTCTATAATATTTTTGCAATATGGTGGCTTTTCTTTAGAGCACTGGTAGTCCACTGCTATACCAGGGGTCTCAGATTGTCTCTAGAAGTGTGAGGGACCTTTGGTTGAACATTTTCAAAATCCATCCTTTCTCTCACCCATTCCACAGAAACTCCTCGGATTTCGGCCACGCAATTTTTCAGATTTTGGAAATTAAAAAAAAATAATTATAAAAATGACAAAAATATTTTGATGAAAAAAAATAAAAATTTAAGAGCCAAAAAGATTTTGCCATATGAAATTAAAAAATAGAACTGTTTTTTCTATGTCACTGTTTTTATTAACTATTAACCTCTCCTTCTGTATTAAATAAGTAAATTTCGACATCAGCAAATTTCTCTTGTGATAGACCAGAACGACAATGTTTATATTAAAGAGACACTCAAATAAATTTACAATAGAAATTTCAAGATAAGAAATACAGGTAATATTTTTATATTACTGTGGTGACTATCAGTGAAAGAGTGATAAGATAGCTGAAATTGCGAAATACAAACAGTCCGAAACTCAATTCCAAACCTTTGATAGATATTTGGACAGATATGGCTGGGGGAGAGTCAGAAAAACTAGGCCACGATAACTTGCAATTTTCGACACCTTGCGCGTGCAGCATTCAATGGCGACCGATATATCTTTTTTTCTCTGGAAAAAAAAATTGATAGACTCGCATACATGGCCTGGTATGGTGTAGGGGGATAATGGTGGTATGATTGAACTACAAAATTATCCATCTTTCCACATATATCGAAGTTTTGTGGATTCGAGGTAATTAATACGTTTAAAACCCCTGTACCCGTGTCTGGCTACATCATGCAGTGTGTAATGAGATACTCAATGAGGGATATGTACATAATAGGGTTTATTACCATTATCAGGTAAGTCCAGTGCTATACAAGGGTCACCCTCAACAATAATTAAAGGGCCAAAAAGATTTTGTCATAATTTTGGATGCGATTGTTTTGCTTGTACGGATTTTTATTACAGTACCAGTACCTAAACTCTATGTTTAAGTGGACCATATTATGCATATTGAATAGAATATGGTGGATGTAGGTTTTGAAGCATTTAAAATAAAGATTTTTACATTGTCTACTGCTGAGACATAATGGACATTCCTGAATATTTTTTTAACATTTTTTTTTGTTATTGCTCTTAAAAGTCAAAAGTTTCAGTACTGATTTTTGAATGCAACATAATCTCAACTTTTGATGATTATAAACATGTCCATTGAATACAAATGTTTATGAAGTTATTCCAGGGGTATCACAAAATGCATAAAAATGAAATTTGTGAAAGTTGCAAATTGAAAAAATAGTTGCCATTGTCTTGGCAAAATATCTTCATTACATACTGTATGATGTAAAAACTTGAGAAGCCAATTTCAAAACTTAATGTTCAATATAATATGCAAGAAATTTAATGATAAACTTTAAATATAAAACGTAACTTTACATATAATATTTAACATGAATATAGATACAAGAAGAATACTAAGTTATTGAGACTTATTGTATCATACATTTCAATACTAGGATTACAAATATAATGAATCCATCAAAAATCAGCCTTGTATCCCCATTTCCACTTAGTACAGATTCAGTGTTTCCCATATTGGTCGTAGATGCGATGGTTGTGGTTGTTTTGATACAATCTTCTGGTTCAATAATTACTGATGATGTACAGTACAGATCGTGACATTCTCTTAACTTGTAAGCCATCACCAATGCTACAGAAGTAAAATTTCCAGTGATCTCAGATAGATTTTCTCGAAAGCTGCAAACAAATTCATTTAGAAATGAAGAATTATCTTGTTCAGTTTTATTTCTGTCATTGGTCTTGTTTTCAGTTATGAAAACAGACAAATCAAATTTTTCAATGACATATAACCTTCGAGTGGATGTATCTCTCATATCATTGTGGAAAGTGTGAAAATACCATAGAATTCTATTTTGGTCCCAGTCAAGTTTTTCAGCTATGTAGTTGCCCACTTTGTTTGATAGTATCATATAAAGGAACTCAAAATAGCT
Source organism: Lottia scabra (assembly GCA_029955415.1). NCBI lineage: Eukaryota > Metazoa > Mollusca > Gastropoda > Lottiidae > Lottia > Lottia scabra. The sequence goes on from JARJEI010000016.1 coordinate 1,440,104, forward strand.
CATATCAATATCATATGTTTTAACAGGTAAATCGTTGCACCCTAATTTAATCTTCAAAAATCTCATTGATAACGGTATGGATGCATCACCAGTATAGTCATCACATTTACTAACTATATTTAACATTTGTGATGAAAGTGATGAAGCCGATGGAAGTACTATGTTCTTACTAGATTTAAAAGTCCATAACACTATGAAAATGTCTTTCAAGTCCAACATGCAGAGATATAACTTTGGATCATTCTGACCTATCTGATTGGGATCATTGAAACATTTGGTTACGGAATCAGACATCTTTTGGTAGATATCATAACAGTCATAAGAATATGCTGGTCGTATGGTGGGAATTAAGGCAAATTGTAAACAACTTCTCACTGCTGAAATCCATTGTCTTGCTTTACTGGACATATTTCTCTGAATTGTAGGCGGTATCATTCCAAATTCTTTAAAAATTCCAATGCTGTGGTTATTATTACAGTTGTATCTTTGTTGAAAACATCTGCTATACCAGCTTTCATCTGGCACAGTTGGTGCATAACAAGAAGATGGTAGAGTCAAGTCTGATTCTTCAAAAATATCTCCCTTAGAATCTCCCACACTACATTGACATTCTTTTGGCATGGGATACACTTTTATCTTATCATACATTTCAATTTGACAGCTGAGTGTACAATAATAATGAGGACAGTGAAAACCTTTCTGACTTAAATATTCTCTTGACAAACAGGTATACCATTCATATCTTCTATTATCTTTTGTGTTATAAAAACATTTCATAATCCCATTGGGTCCAGAATTTGGTGAGCACCAACTTTTCACCACAGATACTTGTATCATTATCATTATGATACTAAATAACAAAGCAAAAGGTCTGTAGTTCAATTTCAAAATGGAATTCATATTGATTCCTAAAATATAATTCCTGAATAAAAGAACTGGTATTAGACTAGTACTTTCTCTTTAGCTATATTACAATTCCTATTCAAAGAACTTGATTTTCGTAATTCTGTCGTCACAATTAATGTTTTTGGTTGTTATACACATTATTCAACTTCAACAAATATCCGTCAACTGGTTATCAAATTTAAGATAAAGTTGTAATTGTGAAATACCTAGATTGCTCTGTTTGCACATAGATATGTAGATAGGGAATTATAACACAAGATTTATGCTTGGCACGCATGCATTGAATTGAAGATATGCCCATAACTTCTGGTTTCTGCAAGAATGTACATAATGTGTATAGATGGCACGTCAAAATAATACAATATAAGGGTGTAAGCCCATTTATTCCTATCTTAGAAACAAACTAACCAGTGCTTCTAGTGGAATTAGGGTTGGATTACAAACTAAGGGGTGCGGGTGCGGGTGCATGAATTTTGTGAATAGAAAAAATGATTTGATTATGCAGCATTCTGTACTACATTTTTGTCAATTAAGCATAATCTGTTAAATATTCAACTGTTCAGAATGGCTTCTAGAAAATTAATTCTTATTGCCATAGATTCTTTGGGTGATATCACCCCTTGAAATGTCAGGGGGTGAAATTTCGGGAAAATGGGAATTAGGGTTGGATTACAAACTAAGGGGTGAATTTTGTGAATAGGAAAAATGAGTTGAGTATGCAGCCTTTTGTGCATAGATTTTTGTCTTTTTTTTATGACTGAAGGTTGAATATTTTTTCCTTTAACTGTCAAATATATTATATCTATTTGAAATCAAAGCTGCCAGTGGGCATTTATTACCTTGCCTGGCAATCTATCTTTGTAATACTTGTTACTTTGGTGACTATCAGTGAAAGAGTGATAAGATAGCTAAAATTGCGAAATACATAGACCTTAGTCATGCCTTTTATTTATTATACGCTCACATGAAATGGGGGGCATATATTGTCCTCACCCATGTCCATCCGTCCGTCTGATGGTTGTCAGTCCACAATTGCACGTAAACACTCTACATGGCACAATTCTTGACCAATCTTACTGGTAATGTTTATTATCTCCCAAGGATGAACCCTATTGAAAATCATCAAAATCGGAAAATATTTATTTTCAATTATTGCCCTTTTTCTTGAAAACGCGTTCGATTTTTGGCTCGCTAACACAGGTCACAATTCTTTACGAATTTTGACGAAACTTACCAATAATGTTTACGGTGAACCACATTGAACATCAACAAAATCAAAAAATACTTACTATGAATTATTGCCCTTGTTCTTGAAACCGTGTTCGATTTTTGGCTTGTAAACACTCTACAAGTCGTACCCAAGAATGAACCCTATTGAAAATCTGAAAAATCAAAAATATTTACTGTGAATTACTTTCTTTGTTCTTAAAATTGCATTAAATGTTTGGCTAGTTAACACTCTATAGAATACATAATCTTTGATGGATTTTTATACGCCCACATGAAAATGTGGACGTATATTGCCGTCACCCCTGTCCGTCCGTCCGTCGGTCCGTCCGTCCGTCTGTCAACAATTTCTTGTGTACGCGATAGAAGCCAGAGTTTTTATCCGATTCGAATGAAACTTGGTATATGTATTCATCTTGATATTATCTCGGATGAGTTTGAAAATGGCGCAATTCCAGTTGTCGGTTTATGAGTTATTGCCCTTGACTTAGTGAAAAAACGTTAAAATTAACTTTTGTACGCGATAGAAGCTAGAGTTTTTATCCGATTTTAATGAAACTTGGTATATGTATTCATCTTGATAATATCTCGGATGAGTTCGAAAATGGCGCAATTCCAGTCGTCGGTTTATGAGTTATTGCCCTTGACTTAGTGAAAAAACATTAAAATTAACTTGTGTACGCAATAGAAGCTAGAGTTTTTATCCGATTTGAATGAAACTTGGTATGTATATTCATCTTGATGATAACTCGGATAAGTTCAAAAATTGCGCAATTCCAATGATTGGTTTATGAGTTATTGCTCTGGACTTAGTGAAAAAAAAACGTTAAAATGAACTTGGTATGTGTATTCATCTTGATAATAACTCAGATAAATTCGAGAATTGTACGTTTCTAAACGTCGGTTTATGAGTTTTCGCCCTTGACTTAGTGAAAAAATGTTAAAATTAACTTGTGTACATGATAAAGGCTACAGTTTTCATTTGAATTGATTCATCTAAATATCAGCTCAAATAAATGCGATGGTGCAATCAACTTTTTCAAATGTTTAAATTTGCTGAAGTGGGCGTATGTTACCTTGCCTGGCAAGCTATCTTGATAATATTTTTTCAGTAATATAACAAAAAATTCAAAGGAGGTGTATGACTGAAGGTTGAATATTTTTTTAAATTACTAAAATAATTCCAAATGGAATGGAGTTGTACATCCTACTTTTTGATACTTTTGTTTGGGCTAATGAGGATGGGTGTCTGGCTACACTATGAAGTGTGTAATGAGGAACTCAATGAGGGGTATGTAAATATGCAGTGCCCTTAATAGCACATGAGGCCTGGTTTGTTTATCATCTGAACAACTCGATACTTTTTCCATGTCAGTCACTCTGACCAATTTGTAGTATCTTCACTACATAATAGGGTTCAATACTTCAGAGGGGGACTGCCATCTAACACGACCTCAATATTCAAGCTAGTTTATTCAAATAAAGTGCATGTGCAATACAATTAAAGTGTAAACAGTAATTGGCATGGATTTAGTACAAAACGTAATCAGTTTATTAATCATAACCATTATTAAGATATTACACAATTCATAATCAATATTAAAGGAATACAACCTCTCAGAATGAACAAAAAATCAAAATTTTCAAACTTGGTCAATAGGGGTACATGTATATTCATCAGGGGACTTACTGATGGCATAACTATGCAACAGGAATAATCTAATAAATCCAGAAAACTATGTTTATATACAATAATTACTCAGATTTTAAGCGTTTTTCAGTATAACCTGTAATTGTATAAATAATAACATTGTTTTATGGGTTTATTTGATACTGTTTGTATATTTTTGACACCGTTGATGAATAAGGTTATATACTCTTATTGACCAAGTTTGAGGACTTATTTTTTTTATCATTCTAAGAGGTAGTGTTCCTTTAAGACACTAATTCTAATGTTACATTACAATGGAAAACCCAAAAAGTCTGAAAAGTATGAAATAATTTAAAGAATCTGTCTGTTTGTCTGTTTACAGCCTCAGTTCTCAAAGTCAGGGGCTTAATGAGGGTTTCCCAGGAGGTTAACATATTATATTTAACTTGAATATAGATATTTTTTATATGCCCACACATTAATGTTGGCGTATATTGTCCAGAGCTGGTTTCTTGACATGTTCCTTTAGCAACATTAGACATTTGCATTATCTACCGTTGCTTGGATTGACGGGGTGTTCTTGTCATTAACAACTAATAACTTTGTTTTAAAAACACTACATCACATTCAATTTATGACCGTTTAGACTCGATTATCACAAGGTAAATTTGTTACAAGAAATTTGACGTCTGGTCATTCGAAAGTTTTCCCGCAATTATTTGTTACAAGGAATATAACTGGTCGAACAATAATCGTTCGACCAATCAAAGTTAATGACGAGAAAGTCTTATCATGATAGCAACGGATTAATGTAATGAAATGAAATGATAGCCGTTGCTAAAGGAACATGGTTTCTTGATGGATTTTGATGAAACTTGTTGTGAGTATTTGTAATGATCCAAGGATGAACCCTTTTCATAATCATTTCAAAATCATCAAAAATATTTCATGGGTTATTGCCCCTGATTTTGAAAACATGTGGACATGATAGACAACTGGTTTCTTTATGGATTTTGATGAAATATGGTGTGAGTGTGCTTAATCACTTTAGGATGGAACCTATTGAAAATCAGGAACATCAAAAGATATTTGATAATGAGTTATTGTCCTTGTTTTATGCATGTAAACTCATAATTTTGAATCCAGGAATATGTAAAAGAGAGACAGAAGAGATTTTAAATGAAACTAGACATGGTTAAGTTAAATAACATAAAGAAAACAGCTGTAAACAAAACTCCTGTTATCAAAATGTCACTCTCAGAATCTTTCATTTACTGACAACTCTTGTCAACCCCCCAGATGAATTGGCTGCCATTTACAAAAGTGGACATATTACGATGACCATCATTATTTTTATACAAGGACATACTTGGTTATTGAGACTTATTCTCATGTTCCTTTAGCAACGGCTATCATTTCATTTTCTTTACATTAATCCGTTGCTATCATGATAAGCTTTTCTCGTCATTAACTTTGATTGGTCGAACGATTATGGTCGACCAGTTATATTCCTTGTAAAAAATTATTGTGGGGAAAACTTTCGAATGACCAGACGTCAAATTTCTTGTAGCAAATTTACCTTGTGATAATCGAGTCTCAACGGTCATAAATTGAATGTGACGTATAGTGTTTTTTAAACGAGGTTATTAGTTGATAATGACGAGAAAACCCCGTCAATCCAGCAAGGATAGATAATGCAAATGTCTAACATTGCTGAAGGAACATGACTTATTCTATCATATGCTTCAATAGTATTGAATCAATACTAGGATTGCAAAAATAATAAAGCCATCAAAAACCAGCTTTGTGTCCCCATTTGTGTCCCAGTCTCTGTCCCAGCCTGGGTATAAATTTGAAATGGTTGTAGATTCGATGATTGTTTTGGTACAATTTTTTGGTTCAATAATTTCTGATGATCTACAGTAGAGATCATGGCATTCTTTTAACTCGTGAGCTATTACAGATGTTACAGTTATTTTATTAAATAATTCATATTTGATATTTCCCTTTAACTCTGATAAATTTTCTCGAAAGTTGCAAACAATTTCATTTAGAAATAAAAAATTATCTTGTTCATTTCTGCCGTTGATTTTGTTTTCAGTTATGAAAACAGACAAATAAAATTTTTCAAAGATATCTAACCTTTGAGTGGATATATTTTTCATATCATTAGGGAAAGTGTGAAAATACCATAGAACCCTTTTCCGGTCCCAGTTAAGTTTTTTAGAAATGTAGTCGCCCAATTTGTTTGATAACCTCCTATATTGATAGTCAAAATATTGATCACTTAATTCTTTAACAGGTAAATCATTGTACCCTAATTTAATTTTTAAAAATCTCATTGATTTTAACGGGATGAATTGATTACCAGAATAGCTATTACATCTACTAACTATATTTAACATTTGTGATGAAAATGATGGAGCTGATGGATATAAAGGTCTTATAAATATATTAGATTTGAAACTCCACAACACTTTGAAAATGTCTTTCAAGTCCAACATGCAGATGGATAACCTTGAGTTACTGGGATTCTGGTAACAATTTTCTCTGGAATCCTCTATCATTATGCTGATTTCGTAACAATCATAAGAATATGCTGGTCGTATGGTGGGAATTAAGGCATACTGTAAACATTTTCTCAAATCTAAAATCCATTGTTTTCCTAAACTTGACAAATCATTCTGAATTCTAGACGCTATAATTCCAAATTGTTGAGAAATTTCAATGTCGTAGTCATTATCACATTGGTATCTTTGTTGAAAACATCTGCTATACCAGCTTTCATCTGGCACAGTTGGTGCATAACAAGAAGATGGCAGAGTCAAGTCTGTTTCACCATAAACATCTTTTATCATACTACATTCACATTCTTTAGGAATTTGATTTACATCTATCCGATTATATTTTTCTATTGTACAGCTTATTTCACAGTATTTCACTGTACCAGTACACTGATGATTAATCTGAGTTAAATATTCTGATGATAAACAGGTTTTCCATTCAGTTTTTCCTGATCCTACGTTATAACATTTCATAATCCCACTGGGTCCAAAATCTTCTGTGCAAAAACACTTCACCACAGATACTTGTATCATTATTAATATGATACTAAATAATAAAGCGAAAACTCTGTTGTTGAATTTCAATATCACATTCATATTGATTCTTCAAAATATAATTCCTGAATAATGTTATTGGTATTTACTGCTTTTGTTTTGTTTTGCCGTTCAGATTGGTAATTCTTTGGATTTATTTTAAAAGTTATTTAAACTACTGTAATGTATTTGGTAGTTACACACGTTATACAGTCAATTAAAAATCGAAGAATGAAAAAGCGACTGTTATTGTGAAATATATACCTTACAGCGTTTGTTTGCATTAAGGAAAAATCATAAATTATGCAATACTTAATCTTTGTTTGTTTAAAGAGATGTTTCATTGAGATGAATTTCTGCACCTGTAGTTTGAGATAATGTCCTGCAGGCTGCAACACTATGCTGTGTGCAATGAGAAACTGTTGAGGGATCTTTAATTTGCACAGTCTCTAGCACATTAGAATGGTTAGAATAACCCATAGTTATTACCAATAGCTTGCATCTAACTCACTGAACTAAAAATATTATAGAAAAAGAAACTGGAGTGTAATCTTGTATATTAAATCATTAATTTTGTTCCCACATTGCACATAATCTGTCTATCAACAGATAGCTTGTGATCACGATCAAGACTAAAGTTTTGATCACATTTTGATGAAACTGGGTATGCATCTGTATGTTTATGAGATATCAGACAATATTTTCTGTGTTTTGATAAAAGGTCTTTGAGTTATTGCCCTTGATTTGTCTGAAATATTTGAGCCCAAGAGAAATAGTGGTCCATATACAACACAGAACCTTTTTGTTTTATATACCTTGAATGTTATTATTTCTCCAAAAACCATGGTACAAGTACACAATTTTAACATTTTGATTGGACATTTCAGTTTGACTAAAAAACTGAATTAGACCACTAATGCTCTCAGGGATCACATATGGGCTCATGAACACAATAGACTTTATTCACGCGTCGTCCATCTTGGATCCATATCTAAGCTCATAATGCAAGCAAACAAAAGCAGCATCTTGCCACTGCAGAACAATCACCACCTTGAGGTCTTTAACACCACTTTATCAACTCCCACTAACTCAAACCTAATCAAATTTAACATCGTTAAAATCGGGATTAATTATGCCATTTAAAAATACTTCTGAGAGAAGGGCAGAGAAGGGCGGAAAAGGCAGTTTGTAGACCATTTTCTTGCTATTGATATGATGATCAGTGACATCATGTTCCTTTCATTCATTTGACGTCGTATTTTATGAATGGGTTGACGTCATTTGCATTATGAACCTCGGTTTCTAAGCGGTAAAAGCGATCTTTAGATGCTACAGTTTTGACCTTTTTTAGTTTTTGAATAGTTTTTGAAATGTAATTGCCCTTTACTTGGTCGAATTATGACCAACTTGGTTTATTTCTTCATAGAATAGATAATGTTTTGATTTATTTGCAGGAGTTTTTACTGACCCCTCTACAATTTGGTATTAGTAACTGTAGATTACGATATTATATGATCGCTAAATTACAAACAGTTGAGTTTCTGTTTTCACCATCTAATAAGGTAATGTCATCATCTATTATGACTAGAACTGGGGGCGGATCTAGGATTTAGAGAAATCTGAAATATAACATGCTTGAAATTCAACGGCACGGCAAGAGACACATTTTTAGAGGTTTTGGCGTTAGTGAGCCAAAAATCGGGGGGAGATTGAGCCGGGAGAACCCCCTTATTGGATCTGCTCCTGAGAACTGTACAAATATACCCAAGACTAGACATTTCACTTTTTATTGTCCTTTCTGTATATAGCCTAGTCTCAAAAATTTACAAGTCATATTTTAATTTTCAAACATGGATAAACATTGATTTGAAGACTCAAATCTTGAAAGTGAGCTGTCCAAAAATTGTTATTTTTGAGATTAATGTACGATTGGTTGAATGGATGGTGAACATACCCCTTTAAAATGAAAATCATACAATTGTGAATCATAAGCTCTAACTGTATTGTGAAATGTTGACAGGACAGCCAATATTCATTTCAACAGGAGTAATGTATATATTTAGACGTAAACTATATAGGTAAAATGAAATCAATCTTCTGATCTGCAGACATGTTTGCTTAAATCATTATTGTACGTAATCAAACACTAAAATAGAGACGGTTCATTAATATCAAATTTCTCCATTTTGTTTTTGCAACATACACTATCTCTTAAAAACTAGCCTTAAAAGTAATATTCAAAACGTGGATTAAAAGGCTGATGTTAACTCTTTGGTGCATCTGAGCCACTGATATAAGTTTTTTGCATCAATCCAATATTCAGTCAGACATCTCTTGTTTATGTGATTCCACTAAAGCTAGGCCTAATTCGTGTATAACATCACTATTGTAATGATATGTTAGGACTTTTATGACATCATTAAGCTAAGATTCCATATACGCGTCATGCGGACATAAATGATCCATGCGGATCCGTCATGCGTCAAATATGATTCCATATGTGCGTTAAACGTATGCGTTATCTTTCTTTTGACACACAGATTTCTAGACAGATGGATGCTTGGTCGAAATATGGCAGGAAAAAGACCTGGGAATCCCCACAAAATACGTCACATTTGGGAGATCTCCGCGCGTCAATTCAATCTGATGCGTCAAAAATCGCTACACCAGGGGATTTTTTTTGGACGCATGACGGAGACAATTTGACGGATACCGCTTCCGCATATATGGAATCATACCCTCTTAAATCAACCATTTCGATTTTTAACGCATGACGCTGACGCATGACTCATCCGCATGACTTGTATATGGAATCTTAGCTTAAGAATATTAATATAAGTGAAATTTGCAAGAACCACAAAGATCTTACTGAAAAGTCTGTACGGTATCCCAAATGCACATATTATAAGTTTAAAAAGCCTCTTAGACATTTTTTATTTTAAGTTGTCTCTCCAGAAACTAAGTAGATAAAGAGGTATTACGATGGCAAATTCTTCCATGATATATTTCTGTTTATTTTACATTTTCTATATTTCAGATTTTAACATCTATTCCAAATTGTCCTGAAGATTGGTTCAAATATATACAATGTGGTGAAAAGACTAACGATCCTGTTTCTGATAAGTGGGACCTATTGGAATCTTGTGATCAAAATATCCATCAAGAGGATATTGAAACAGACTATATCTGTGATAAATGCCTCAAATTAAAGTATTTTTTAGAAAGTAAAAGTGACGATTATTTCCAAGACTATTTAGTGGAGAAAAAAGATTTTAAATGGTTTATTGTCATGGATATTGTTCATCCTGGTTTGAAAAAATCAATGTGTTTTACTAAAAGGTAATAAGCTTATAATGAGCCGTATAAGCCTACTTGTTACAGAGTGAAACATTGGCCAACTCTCAGAGGCACTGGCTGTGGCATCAGAATGTTTCTTACTTTGAGGAGGGTTCAAATCTATGCACTTCAAATTCTAGCTAGCAGACGACAATCTACCTTGCAGACGATCTTATGATATCAATGATAACTTTAAGAGAAGTTGTTACTCCATCATATCTATATAATGCACGAAAGTTGTAACAAATAACATATATATTTCTATTTGTACAGATATGGTCATTATATTAATGGTGCTGGACCAATTTTACAAATGTCACATGACTTAGATGTAAGTTCGGTACACATGTTATTAAAGAGGTTTTCTAAACTTTGTATGTGTATTGGGGACACTGATAGCATCAATTTGCACCATTCCAATTTCCATTCTGATGTCTGTGGTTCTTGCAATATCACTAAAACTAACATGTTTTATGACGCCCTAGTGATCTATCGGAAGCTACTATTGATATCTATGCAGATCACTGGTAGTGACGTCATAAAACGTGTTAGTTTTAGTGGAATTGCAAGAACAAAGTTTCATTGCTGAGTTAACTTTCTAAGTTACCTATGTACATTCCAAGTCCAATTTAAAAATTTAGCTACACTGTTTTCTTTCAGGATTTTAAAGCAGCATGTGATTTGAAAACGAAAATAACCACTTTAAATTCGCGTGATTTCTGGACTGAAGAAGAAACTAAAATAGTAGAGAAATTAAAACTACGATATTTTACTCCAAGAGAAATTGCTAATTTACTCTGTTTTCCTTCTAGTTTTAGTAAGTTATAACAACAATATTTTATCTGAGAAAGATCAGTGCTTTGTAATGACCAGCTTGTAGACAGAATTTTCAGACAATAACAAACTGACAATACTTAACCACTTGAATTAAAGGCACTTGGGCTATAAATTACTTAGGGTTGTCCGAACAGGTGTGGATATATGAATATTTCAGCACAATATCAGAAATAGTTTTTATACGCCCTCATCTCTCTATGAGGACGTATATTGTAGTCACCCCTGTCCGTCCGTCCGTCGGTCCGTCCGTCCGTCGGTCCGTCCGTCCGTCGGTCCGTCCGTCCGTCAACATTTGCTCGTAAACGCTCTAAAAACTAGAGTTTTTGACGGAATCAAATGAAATTTGATATGTGTATACATATTCATAAAACGAAGATCAAGTTCGAATTTGAGCTATTTTCGATCGTTAGAAGCAGAGTTATTGCCCTTGCCCCAAATCCGTCGGTCCGACCATCAACATTTGCTTGTAAACGCTCTAAAAACTAGAGTTTTTGACGGAATCAAATGAAATTTGATATGTGTATACATATTCATAAAACGAAGATCAAGTTCGAATTTGAGCTATTTTCGATCGTTAGAAGCAGAGTTATTGCCCTTGCCTCAAATCCGTCGGTCCGTCCATCAACATTTCCTTGTAAACGCTCTAAAAACTAGAGTTTTTGACGGAATCAAATGAAATTTGATATGTGTATATATAATCAGAAAACGAAGATTAAGTTCGAATTTGAGCTATTTTAAATCATTACAAGCAGAGTTATTGCCCTTGCCCCAAATCTTAAATATGCTATTACTCTCTTAGTTTTCAACCGATTTTGATGAAACTTAAAATGGATGTTATTGGACCTAAATCGAAAGATTTGAGAAAGTTTTGTTTTCTCCTGATTATATTTTTTCCTTTTTCGACTTTTTCGTTAGGCGTATATGGCCGTGGTCCACTATCTTTAGAAAAGTATCTTGAAATGAACATAATAGGCAAAGCTTAAAGCTTTTTTTTTATTTTTTAGGTTTTCCTGATAATTTGAGTAGAATTCAACTTTATCGGTGTCTTGGTAACAGTTTAAATGTTCATGTAGTATCTATTTTGATAAGATTGCTTGTATTGGAAAAAATGGCATCCTGATACTTTCTTTTGTTGGAGTCTTTGTGGTATTGAAAGTAACATAGTTTAATGAACTATTTACCAACTTTATGTGAGGAATTTTGTGATATTCATTGTTAAACCTTTGAGGTGTTTTGCCAGCAAACTTGACGAGCATAAAACATTTTGGCAATATTGAGCAGCATTTATGTTAAAAATTAATGAAGAATTAGGTCAGATTAGGACAAGGTAATTTAAAATAACTGCCAGAAAAACGTTTAGATCTGTACCTTAAAAAGATTTTTGTGTAATCGTCTTTAACCTTGAAATAAAGGATGGGTACTATATGGGTGTGTAATAAATTCACATTCAAATGTAAATAGTAGGGTATTGGTATAACCTGTTAAAAACCAAACCCCATACAACCCCAATTCAGAGTTATCTATTGTTATATTATTATTATAAGAAAATGTATTATTGGGAACACGTAACTTTATTTACAATAAATATGTATATAATAACTGAATCAATATTTACTTTATGTGTTAATTATACACCAGTTATACACTAGTTGTACCTAGTTACAAGGACAATCTATCACATCATATATTGGTAATCTTTTCAAGTTGGATTTCTCCTTGTAAGAAATATGTCATTGGGTCACAGGATGAGAGAGGGTTTAGTTATTTCTATTTACAAGGAGAGTCCATCATTTCACAACATACTTTTTTTTTCATTTTGTAAGCAACTGAATGACATTTTGGATTTTTGGTTGGAAAGCTTTGAAAATGTTTTGATAAAACTTGGAAATTGAAGATCAAGTTTGATTTTGAAGGCTTTCTGAATATTAAACCCAGTGATATAAACCCCTGTGATTTCACATATGATACTTCACTGCCTTTAGGTTTCAATCAAATTTCATAAAACTTGGATATGATCAAAAAAAAAATTGGCAGTTCGTGACAATATCAAATTTTAACTTCTCCACAATATTTTGAAACTCATTATGTTATGCTTATTTTTTGAAAATTTTTAAGTTTAAACTTTGAGAAAATTTTAATTTAATTGGATACTTAGCAGGAACAAGGAAACCTCTGGACATTTACCTTTCCCAGATTATCATTTCAATTGACAACTGGTTCCACTAGAATTATGAGTGATGAGATGACTTATTCAAGGTCATACACACGTCGTACTTTAATTTTGATCTCTAACAAACAAAAATGTGAAAAGGGGAAAGCCCGTATTAAAGGGATATGTTCACGAACTGTTTGACCAAAAAACTTTTAGTCTCAGAACCTGGGATTTTTTAGCTAATCTAATCCATAATGATCTTACTCATGTTCAAAATTTAAGCCTTCAAATCTCTGTGTAACAATATGTATCAGCATTTGAAACTCAAAAATACAACTTGTCGTTTAGTAAGACTATGACTTATATAGAAAATATGCAAGATAACTGTTAAGGTACAAGTATAATTGAAGGGATTGTGCAATTTTTGGGCAGTTCCAGTAAATATGAAGGCTATTTACATAAATTCAAGGCCGAAATCGAACCTATAAAATGCTGAATATTCCCCTTTAACATGTTTACTTTCTATAAAGCTCAATAGATTTCTGCTCAATTTATCAGACACAATGGAGAATTAAATATTCAAATATCAGTACAAATTGACTGTCAACTTTTTCACTTTAAAGGGAATGTTCTGTCTAATTATGTACTATTAATGAATGAATGAGTGTGTATTGTATCAGAACTGGATCTATGATTACAATTCTGAAAATTGCTAAGCATAGCTGAAAGAGTTCCACTAGCTGGTATAATAAATATTTAATAAGATATTTTAATAAGATTATGACAGCACCAAGTTGTCATCCCAAATCTCATAGTTTAAACAATGCCCGATTAGGCCTACTATGGTGATTTGGATTTTTTTAAATTTAAAGCGATACCACCTCTTATAATGAAAACAATTTGGTGAATAAGAGTATAATATATAAAGTGTGAAATGATTTTCCATAAAATTATTGGTTTTTATTGAAAAACACTTAATGTTTTGTATTCGTTTTCAATAATTGTAATATTATGCTAGTTTTCTAGATTTATCAGATTATAGTATAGTTACGACACCAAACAAGTTTCCTAATAAATATAAACTCTTATTCACCATGTTTAAGAATTTAGCTTTTTTCTCATTTTTAGAGGTAGTATTCCTTTAATAAAGAAGACTTAATACAGAGCATAGTGTTGTAAAAAATATTTCATTATCTGAGGCATTACCCTTTAAACCCCTAACAAACGAGATCTTTATAAAAAGGTGAATTTTCTTTAATCTCCATAATCAATAATAAAAAGTAAAATATGTAATATAAAGCATATAACACAAAGAATTGTTTGGTAAGGTATATAATACAAGTTTATAACGAATATTTGAATATTGTGTAGTGTATATCAAGTATTTTAATGGTGTATTAAAGCTGTGAAGAATAGAGAGTCAAGGAGAATAAAGTATTAAATAAAAGTATTTGATTAGCTCATACTTCATATACTTGTAGTGGACTATTGAAATTCTAGTGGTCTGTCCGATCTCTAGTGGACTATTATATAGTCGAATGATATATTGAGATCGTACCACTCCAAACAACTGGGTTATTCCTCCGTGAACAGGCATTCTCCTTCAGGTAGGTTTTCATTTTTTTTTTTCAATTAACACAGGTGACTCTTGAAATCATTGGTTAAACGTTGTCTGAAAAAAATTCAGTTGGTCACTTTCACATCTGTCCATTCTTCAAAGAGAACAAATTAAATATTTAAAAAAAAATTAAAAAAAAAAAATACTTTAGTGTATGCTTTATGAAATAGCCAAAACCAATGCCTGTAATGATTCCATTGCCATTCAAGTAATGGCTCTTCTTTATTTAGCAATATTATCATTAAGTGAATTTGTTATCTAAGTTGATGCACTATACAGAAAGTTTCTCTTTCCATGGTGTTTAGGTTTTATCATCAGATTAGATCAACCTTTAAGGAATTCAATCTTTTAGAATGAACATGAAATTTAACATGTGTTCTGACATCATTGTATTAAATAACGGAATACAATTTTTATGGTATACTACTCCTTAGTTTTATTACACACAACGTTTCAACAATTTACATTGTCATCTTCCGGTGAAGTGAGGACATATAATGTCGCTTAAGGATTATTAGATGCGAGATCTTTACATTTTTTTGGAAAGACCAATCGCTGAGAAGTTCCATGAATACATTTCGGCCAACTAATGTAAAACTTTTTACTTTCATTATTCACCTGATGTGTTTTCACCCTTCAATAATATAAGGCTAATATATAAAATATAACAAATAAGGTAAAATAAAATTCGAACAAAACAAGCAAAGCGATTGAAAAGGGAAAAGTTTGAACTTGATTGACATAAAACATTAAAGATATGTTAACAATAAAGATATTGTATTGGTTAAGGTATAATGTAGTATGTCAAAAACTTCTTGAACATTAAACAGTCTTTAGTAAATCATTTTAATTCATTCAATTATTTTTTTTCTAATTCTATTCAAGTTTTAGAATGGCCTTATTCTCCAAAACTTAACTTAAGCTGATTTTAGTGTCTTAGTCCCAAAAACAATTTGAATAAAGATATATAATCTACTCAGATTATTGTGTTTCCTAAAATCTTGATTTTATCAAAGTTAATGTTTACAAGAATAAGCCCCTTATTTTCAAGACCTTCTTTCAATATTTTGAAAAGCTGGAAATGTGTTTTATGCGTTATAAATTGATACTAGATTTCTATTTTGAAAACTATGCCTAGTGCATAGCATGAAAGAAAAAAATATTTATTTCCTATAGTTTATAAAATTACGGTAGGAAATCGGATATTGAATTTTTTTCTTAATTCACATCTTATAGATATTTGTTGCAGTATAATTTGATAAGTTTCCTACTGTATTATTATTGCCATATTACCGTAGTCATTCTGATTATGGCATTTTATGAAAGACATGTGAAAGACATGATAACCTAAGCCAACTTTTTTGAGGTATATATTTCAAAAACCTAAAGATAAGATTCTTAAAAAAAAGAATGGTTCAATTCACAATTCATTTATATAAGAAGATACATAATTAATCTCAATCTTCAAATGATTCTAGAAAAATACCCTAATGATTTTAGTAGAAAAATATTAAATACCGGTACAGTGTATTTGAATGTTTTTTGTGGAAAAATATTCATTTTATTTTAATCAAAGTTTTTTGGAAATTTTTTGGTTAGAATTAAAGTAATTATATTATTTAAATTTCAGAATGTCTGACCATAGAGAAAAGAATGGTAAAGATGAAAAAGAAACTATGCTTCCAAAATTACAACTGGGATTTAAACCTTTTAATATGACTTATTTACAACATCCTCCAAGAATAAAACCAAATTATGGTAAAAAGAAGGTTCAAATCTTACCAAAATCTAATGTGACGCGTGTATTGTTGTATGACAACATGACTCAGCAACAGTTGCTAGATGTGAAATTAGCGAATATACGAATTGAAAAACATAGAACAATAAGATTAATGGATTTACATCGAAAATCGTTTGCTATGCAGAGAATGAAAAAAATGAGAAGGATGTTTAAAACTGAAATCGAAAATTTAAATAAAACCGAAAAATGGCCAGAATTTCCAGAAAAATCTAGATCTGCTGAAGGACATGCTGATTTCAAACTGCCTGAAATTTCATCAAGGAAAAGTTTGGGCAATATTGAAACAGTGAATGGTATAACACAAATGTTCAATACTTTTGGAGTTACTGAAGACAATTTACAACCCGTAGGTGTCAAGTATAAAAAATCTGTAAAAGATCCACGATTTGTGAGTTTAGAGAAAGGATTAGCTAATCTTGATAATCCCAGTGATGGATATTTAGAATTAAGTCCCAGTTTTGAAAAAGATTACTCCAGTATTTCTAGAAGTATATCTCGTATTGGATTAGTTCCCTTGGTTACAGTAGAGGCACCTGCAGACACTGCAGACTAGTCTTTCATTTGCAGAATATAATTACCAACCTTATGTCACTATGGCTATTGGGATCCCCTAAAAAAATCCCCTGTGGTGCCTGAATTTCATTTTGCCAAAATATAACTTTTATGTTTGAAATTTCATTCAATAAGTAGATATCTTTTTGAAATTTCATATTAAAGAAATTTTCATATGGAAATTGTGATTCATTAAAAAGTGGACCTACAGATATTGCATTATTAATGGCATTTATTTTGTATATTAAAATTCATCTAAAAGACGGCAAAAGTCAGATAAATGTTAAAGTTTTTCTGTTTAAAATAACCTGACCTTGATCAAAACTGATCATTTAACTTGATTTTTATTTTGATAAGCAACTTAGCTGTAGTGTTTACAAAATGGCTTAAATTGTCACACATTTCAATCATCAGAAAGTTATTTTGACCTCAATGAGAAAAGTGGTCACTCAGTACAATATCATTGACATAATGGATCATCTCCAAACCCCTTGTCTACCCTCTAGGTTGCAAAAATACATTAGGATTTTGAAAATGCAGATCATTTGAATGGGGCAAAAATATAGACCTATGAGGTTTGATAAATGATAAGGGATGTTCCCTCATTGCACACTGTGTGGCATCAGTTTTCGTAAGCCCAATCAGGTGCTGTAAAGTATGATACCATACACCATAAAATCAGTTGTATGAATTGATATTTCCAAGAAAAAAGAAACAATTTATAATTGGAATGTATTAAATAAAACTATCACAAAAACATGGACGGAAATAAAATATACCATTAATATTATGATCACAAAATAAATACTTAACAAACTTATGAAAATAATAGCTAACATGAGGATGGACACAAAATGGATGGATTTTCTTGAGGAGAAAAATGGGACTTTCTTAAAAATATTCTGTAAAATCTATGAGACATTCATTTAGTATAATATGAGATACAACATATGGGAGCAGATTATGCTATAGAATGTAAACACTATATTCCTGCAAAATTATACCAAACTTTTTTGTCATTTGCTTCACATAACAATTGACAAAAACTGTTACTATTAGCAAATTTTTGAATCTTCACTTACATTAATATGTGCGGTTATAAATTTCCGATCAAAAACCCTGCTTTTCCTTGTTATTGATAATGATGCAGAAAATGTAAGCATAGTCTAACACTAAATATACTTAGTACATGGTAGTTTTAGTCCGAAACTTGCTGACTCCATTCCAGCTTTTGATAGATATTTGGACAGATATGGCTGGGAGAGAACCAGAAAAACTAGGTCACAAAAACTTGGGATTTCCACACCTTGCGCGTGCAGCATTCAATGGCGACTGACAGATTTTATTTCTCGAGAAAAAAAACTTTGATGGACTCGCACATCACCTGTATGGTGTAGAGGGATAATGATGGTATGATTGAACAACAAAATCATCCATCTTTCCAAATATTTCGAAGTGCGGAAAATTGCAAGTTTTTTAGTGTTTCCGTCCAAATAGCTATCAGAGGCTGGTGAAAGAGTTAGCAAGTTTTGGACTAATGTAGTTCTAATCTTATCTTTAATAAATTATTATTATTATCTCAAATTTACAAGAAATGATACCATTTTTTTGTAAAGAATTCTTGAAATTCAGAAGAAAAAAAATCCTATCTTGTGGGAATTTTCAAACAGATTTTGGCTTTAAATTGACAATCTTTGATAAGTAAAGGATCTAGATTTCTAACTTAAATTAAGAAGAAACCAATTGACAAAATAACTATCAGAGAGTCTAGAAAAGAGCCATCATGAATAGGCTTTGAACAGTACATGGAGAAGATGCTTTTCATGTATTTAATGTATCCACAACTAAGTGACACATAATAAGCAGGCCATAATAATTTTGATATTGGGTAATTCAGGCAGTGATATCTAATATAGCAACATAAAAATATTAAATGTCCAGCACTTCTAGATACGTCTATATATAATATACACAACAAACTAAAAACAATACCAAATATATCTAATGTCAACAATTCTATAGTCAGTCAATGATATTTATCAAAGTTTCAAAACATGAACAAGGACAAGACAAGATAAATGTGCATGTCTTGACGCGCTTGATTTGTAAATCATGCATGTTATGAATTCATGGAATCAACTGGAAGTTTAAAAAAACAAGTTGGTACAGAATGCATTCCATCTGTTCCATAAAATATTAGGTGTAGACAGAATTCAAAATGGTGGAGAAGGAAATAGAAGAGAATTCAAACATACAGAACCTGTTCAGAACTCCCCAATTGAGAACTGGAAATTCACAATAAAACAAGTTGAAACAGAATTCAGAATGCATTTCACCTGTTCCAAACAATATTAAGAAATAAGAAATTTTGAATATACTGTTCTAGAATACGAACATACAAAACCTGTTCAGAACACCATAATTGAGCACTTTCTTTTGGATCATCAGAATGTTCAAGTTCATGTTTTGAAGTATGGTAATTGTGTCCAAGGGACTCATTTTTAATTGGTCCAAATTTGTGTCAAATAAACCAAGTAATGAGTAAATATCATTGACTAAATTATTAAATCAATAAATAATTTCAATATTTACAATTATCATGATATAACAATACTGTGATATGCGAAAAGTATTCCATGTAAATAAATAAGAAATTCTCAAGATGGATTTTTCTAGATATTAACAAAATTGTTAGAGAAATTATTACGAATTGCTTTTCACTTTCAAATCATTAACACAAATAAGAATTTTCCCTGATGGAAGAAAAAATGATAATATATCATTTGACCCCAAAATTGAAAAATTAAATTCAGAGATCCATTTGCAATTCAAAAGACAGAAAAAACTCAAACATGACTCCAGTTTAAGAGAACACTAATATACCCATCTAAAAGAATTTCTTATTCATCTACTTTAAGCTCGATTGATTGGTTTAATGGCCCCAAGGATTATTGCTTCCCATTTCTAAGGAATCTGAAAATAAAAGAGTCTGATTTGAGCAACTGATCTGTTGATTTCAATTTTTTTAAACATCTAGCAAAAAATCGTAACTATGTTTGATGACAAAATTTCAAATGGTTCATTTATAGTTCGTTCGTCAAATTCTTTAGAACTTTAGAAGAATCTAGTAAAAAAACAATGCATTAAAAATTGAAAGTAAACAAACCTTGTAACTGTGAGCCATTAACACTTCTACCAATATTAGATTTCCTCATCTGAACCTCCTCTGCTGTCATTGGTCGTAAATCTCTACGAGATATTTTAACTGGCGTAGTTATCTGTGGTAAATCAGTACTACCACCATTCTGACTTGACTCACGATGTTTTCCACTTGTTGGTCTAAAAAAAATTTAAACTACTTGATAAGGCTTGAAGCATAGCTGGTCACACTAAATTAACCATCCACAGTTGCATAAAGATAATATTTTCACAAGAAAATTGGCATCCATCTTGTAAGGATTCAAACATGTTACAAAATATTACCTGCGAGGGTTTTCTCTTCTAGGTGTTTCAGCTATAGAATTCAACACTCCTAATTCTTCAAATACTAAAATACAATTAAATACCTACTTAAATCGCATTGTCATACATATATTGTGGTCTTAAATTATCAAGAATACATTGAGAGTTAAATCCCTTCAAAAAGCAGCAGAGAAAGCCTGAATACAAGTGATGATCATTACAGTGTGCCCTTTCCTCAAATCTAATCTAATTAATATACAGTAAAAACTGCTCGTGCGCCCACCTTTATTCAGCAATCACCTTCAATAAGCGACCACAATATTTCCCCCCAACGATATTTCAATGTAATTTACTCTTGCTAAGCGCCCACCTTCAATACGCGACCAGCGACCACCAGTTTCCACTCCCAATCAGTCAAAACAAGTCAATTAAGCGACCATGACACTGATTGTCTCCCTTGATTAATCCTCTCGGGGTTTCACACGGCGGTGAGATCATACGAGATTACCGCTAATCGGTAATTAACTGATAATAAAAAGATTAATTTTATAGCAAGCTGGCTTGTTCACGATTAATGTCAGTATAGGAAATAAAAAGGGGGATAGAATGCCAAACCATATTCAATTTTGAAAATGTCTAAGTCAGCAGCACGAAAAGTTCTTACTCTGAACGAGCGGGTCAAGGTTATGTTGTATTGTTATGTTGTTGTTGTTAATAAATATATTATACATGTACAAGTATTCTTTTCTTCTTGCCATCGCCGTCCTTCTCACCCTTTGCTAAGAGCCCACCTTCATTAAGAGACCATTTTGAATCATTCCCCTGAGCGGTCTCTGAAAGCAGGTTCTACTGTATGCAATGTTTTGTTGTAAATTTATGAATTTCTCATCAATTCTTCAGCAACTAACCTACCTTGTGAGTTAAGAATTCCATTCGAAATCAAATCTCTAATTTTCTTCTTTAAATCACGACTAGTTTTCTTGTAATAATATAATTCTTTTTCTAAATGCTGAATCCTGAAGAAAAAAAAAATTTATTTGAAAGAATTAAAATTGTGCAAGAAAGACATCAACTATTGGATAATTTAGAGTCAGATTTCCATTGTTTATTGTTTATGGTCATTTCAGTTGTATAATAAACCAATTAAGATGGAAAGAGACCAACAAAATAAGAATTGTAAATACCTTGATTTTGTAATATAACCATATTTGCCTACCTTAAGTCTACTCCACCCTCACCCATTCCACCACCTCCCTCTGCTAATTGTGTCATTAGCAATTGCATCTTCTGTTCATACTCCCTCTGTTGTTTTGTTAACTTCCTGTCTACATCTAATGTTGTACGTTGTAAAGCACTTTCTAGTTCTCGAATCAATCTTTCTTGTTCATCAACTTTAACCTGAAGACCAAAAAATAAAAATTTCATTTCTGTACCTTTTTTCATGGTCTGTCATCTGCTAGTTTCTTTGGATTCAAAACTTCATCAACGAAAGATAAATTTGTAAATAACTGTAGTGAAATGAGTTTATATTTTCACTAGGAGTCATAAAATATAGCTTGCCAGGCAAGGTAACATACGCCCACTGATAGCTTTGATTGTAAGTGTGAATGTTTGTTTGTTGCCCATTCACATTTAGTTGAAAGAAAGAACTGTGAATATAAACTGAATTAACACTTATTAACACAGTGTCAAGACAGTTAGACACGATATGTCCGTGAAAAATTATCGGATCATCACAAAAATCAATAGGGATCATCTTCATAATGACATTGACACACATAATCAAAATCAAAACAATCTGTAAAGAATTGAAGCCTGTAGAGTGAGCAAGAGATGCAGAATATAGCTAATAGAGTGAAACGTCAAGTCGGACACGATATTCCGGTGAAAAATTATCCGATCATCACGCAAATCGATAGGGATCATCTTCATACTGACATTGACCCATAAAATCAAAATCAAAATAATCTGTAAAGAATTGAAGCCTGTAGAGTGAGCACGAGATGCACAATATAGCTAATAAAGTGAAACGTCAAGTCGGACATGATATTTCGGTGAAAAATTATCCGATCATCACAAAAATCAATAGGGATCATCTACATAATGACATTGTCCCATAAAATCAAAATCAAAAGAATCTGTAAAGAATTGAAGCCTGTAGAGTGAGCACGAGATGCACAGTATAGCTAATAGAGTGAAACGTCAAGTCGGACACGATATTTCTGTGAAAAATTATCCGATCATCACGAAAATCAATAGGGATCATCTTCATAATGACATTGACCCATAAAATCAAAATGAAAAGAATCGGTAAAGAATTGAAGCCTGTAGAGTGAGCACGAGATGCTCAATATAGCTAATAGAGTGAAACGTCAAGTCGGACACGATATTTCCGTGAAAAATTATCCGATCATCCCAAAAATCAATAGGGATCATCTTCATAATGACATTGAACCATAAAATCAAAATCAAAAGAATCTGTAAAGAATTGAAGCCTGTAGAGTGAGCACGAGATGCACAATATAGCTAATAAAGTGAAACGTCAAGTCGGACACGATATTTCCGTGAAAAATTATCCGATCATCACAAAAATCAATAGGGATCATCTACATAATGACATTGACCCATAAAATCAATATCAAAAGAATTTGTAAAGAATTGAAGCCTGTAGAGTGAGCACGAGATGCACAGTATAGTTAATACAGTGAAGCGTCAAGTCGGACACGATATTTCCGTGAAAAATTATCCGATCATCACGAAAATCAATAGGGATCATCTTCATAATGACATTGACCCACAATATCAAAATCAAAAGAATCTATAAAGAATTGTAGCCTGTAGAGTGAGCACGAACTAAATGTGAACGGACGGACCGACAGACCGACGGACCGACAGGGTGATTACAATATACGCCCATCTTTCGAGTGGGCGTATAAAAAAGGGGTTTACCAGCTAATAGTAAGACAATCTCCTCAAAATTCTATATCATAGAAAACCCACGCAAAGAAATATCCAGATTTATTTTGATCTAACTGTTAATTATCAAGAAGCACCATAATAACCAAATAAATTTTATTACATACCTCATATTCACTACAAGATAATTGTAGTTGTCTTTCTTCTTCTCTTAAACTGATAACTTTCTCAAAATATTTAGCTAGTAGTGACCTTAATTCTGCCGTCTTTAAAACATTTAATTTATTTACCAAGTTTTCATCACTCTGGAAGATAAAACATAGACAAGTGCATTTTAAAGACAACTTTTTTCTCTTCCACTAAATAAACGAATAATAATCAAAGACGATCAGAGACGGACTTGTTAACCATGGAGAAGCAAACATGATGTAATACTTATTGAGATATAAATTTTATATCTATTAAGTTGTTTGAAAACTGAAGTATATTCTACAGTATAAATACAATTTTATTACAATGAACATTATTGTAAATGTCTGAATATGATTTACCTGTTGTGTAAGTAATTGTGACTGACGTAATTCAGCTTTTCTATTATTAATAGTATCTGTTTTATATTCTATAGCAGCATCTAACGCTTCAATAGCTTCATCTAATTCTATTAATCTAAATACAATAATAATACAGAAATTATATGTTTAGAATAATAATGTAAAATTAATGAATTTTTTGGGGCGATACGCTTTTCTTTAAATGTCTTCAGTGAAAAATACCCCTTTTTTTATGTCTTTTATAATTTAATGAACTGAGCCTTGGGCTTTATATCATGAATACTTTTACTTAAGATCATTTTGGCCCATATTCAGTTCAATCACAATGAATATCAATATTTTTTCATCCAATCTATCAATCTATCCAGACTATTTCCTTTATCTGGAAATCATGCAAAGTTCTGATCAACGTGACTCACAAATACATAAGTAAATTTTTACCTTCTTTCTTCTTCATTAGAGAGTATTTCACCACCACCTAATTTTTCATCGATCACCAGACGTCGTTTGAGTAGTTTTTCACGACTATGTTTTAACTTCTGCATATCATCTTTAATGGCTGACTTCTGTTCATCTGAAGATTCACTGTATTCCTTTTTCTTCTCATCAATTATTTTTTCAACAGAATCAAGTTTGGACGATAATGTGACTAGATCCTAAATAACAAAAAAAGTAAACTATTAATCAAAAACAAACAACAATGGAAGAAAATGATGAAGTCAGAATGACAGATAGATCACTGAGTTTTGATGCAGACACACACATACTTTTCAATAAAATTTTCAATAGACCTACCTTACTCAACATCTGACTTGAACGTAGTTTTTTAATTTCTAATTCACTTTTCTGAGATAATATTGCTTCTTTTCTTACTATAATGTCTTCTCTTTTACGTAATTCCTGAAATATCAGTTAATTGATATATTGAACATTGACATTCAAAGCAGATAAAAACAGTATCTAAATTAACATTTACAAACATAAACATTATTTAAAGAAACAACATTGTTCTTGTTTCAATATCTTAATAGTCATAAAATCTTTCCAGTGGCACATTTACTTATGATAAATCTTGTGGATCACACTAGGATAGGTGGTTAGAAAAACTGTAAAGGCTTAAGTGCTAACAAGGAAATGGGAACAGAACTATATATGCCGACTTGAACTAAGTCAAAATGACAATTTACCTCTTGTAGACCCTCCATTTGTCTACGTTGTTGTATTATTTTCTCCATTTCAATATCTAACCATCTCTTCTGTTCATCTATCTTCTCTAATTGTTCCCTGGTGAGAATATCAAATTTGAGTTATGATCTTAAATAAATCTTCTAATACAGAAAAATTACTTGTGTATTCTTTCTGAATTCAGAGAGTTCTACAATTAAACTGCATTACTGAAAGGAAACTGATTGAAAAGTTAAAAAAACTCTGTCAAAACTCAATGCTGCTAGCATGTTTGGGATAATCAAAGTATTAATTCAACTTACATCTGTACAGGCGGTAATGAACCAGATCTTAAACGTCTCTGTGCAGCAGCAATTTCTTCATTTTTACGTTTTAATATCTTCTGTTGTTGTTCGTTCTTTATTTCTAATTCTTTAACTTTCTGTAATTCTTTCTGCATGTCTCTCTAGAAAAGATTAACATACTATTAAACTGGCATGTTCCATTTGACAAATTCGTCTCAGGAAGGTCATTTTCTTTGAAAGCATCAAATCCATGTGCATCCATTATTATCTTCATTTGAAAGTAAAAAATACATCGCCAATTTTAGTAAGTCTATGCAAAATAAAGACAACACAAATAAAAGTATAAAGCGTAATTTCTAGTTTGAATTATAATTGAAGGGATTGTGCGATTTCGCGCAGTTCTAGTATTCCTATCAAACAATGACATATTCTGAAGATCAAAATCAACCGCTGCAAATGCTGCCTGTTCCCCTTTAAGAAGTCATTGAGATAAAACAGGCATAATCTTGCTGGAAGGTATTTTCTATCTTTTCTTGCATGACATAACAACTCTTTACTTACCTCTACTTTCGATTTCTGTTCAGTTTCATCTTTTAATTTCTTATGTAAATTATCTTGTTGTTGTTTCATTCTATCTACAGCCAGTTGTAAATCTTGGATTCTATATAAAAATGAAATCAAGTTATCCGTAGAAAATTAATAAATAAAATTTAGATTAAAATAAGTGTCTAAAATAAGAGTTAAGAAAACATCTTACAATCTCTTAAATTTCTGTTACAGTTCCCAATCTACTTACTTTTTCTCATTTTGCTCAGCAAAATCTGCAACTTTCTTTGTATCTCTTTGTTTTTGTTGTAAAGCAGTCATCTTACTTTTTGCTGCATCAATTTTCTTCTTATATTCACTAAAATGATGTGTTGATTTTTGATTTTTTTTTACAGTGTAATGTCAAAAATATGAAACCTCATTAACACTTTTAATACTGTCATCTATGTTTAGTCTATGTTATTGTGTAGTGAAAAATTGAACAAAAATATTTGGAATGCCTACATCAAACAAATAGTAAGTTCTAATCTTGGGCAACGTGGGAAAGCAATCTTTCCTCATTATTAGAGTTGTCCAAGCTATAAAATGGTGTGAGTAATCTCGAAATGGTCATTACAAGACATGAAAGATAGGATCCACAAAAACTTGTTGTTACCCTTGTAGAAAATGATTGTTTATTTTCTATTTTTTAATTCAAATGATGAATCCAATGGTCAGTTAAACCATTTCTTATGATTATCAATGGAATGAAATTCAATGACTTACTTTTCTAATTTCTGTTTTTCTGTTATTTCTTGATGTTCTTTAACCTCTAAGCCTTGTAGAGCCTTCTGTGTTTCAAGTAATTCTTTCTGTACCCCATTCTTTACCTGGAATGAAGGAGTTTAAAAGAGTTGTAAAGACTAAAACTAACACGTTTTATGACTTCACTGACAGTGATCTACCGGAAGCTAAGTAACTATTGATATCTATGCAGATCACTGGTTGTGATGTCATAAAACGTGTTAGTTTTAGTGGATTTGTAAGAACCACAGACATCGTAATGGAAATTGGAATAGAGCAAATTGATGATATCAATGTCCCCGATATACATAGTTTAGAAAACCTCTTTATAATCCCTTTAAGTCTTGCCTTGGAGAGATCAACTTGATATTCAGATAATTACAATCAATAAACAAAATGATTAGAAAATCCTTGGTTGAGCAATATGAATGAAACTGTTATGAGAAATATTTCTTATTTACCTTTTCTAAACTTTTAATTTTTTCTTCATATTGTTTATTCATTAGAGCAGCATCCTTACCAGATTTAACAAGTTCTCCAATTAACTGTTCTTTTAATCTAAAATTATAAGGAAATAAAATGATTTTCTTTATACTTTTTGTTTGCTCCCATTACAGCAATATTAGAATTCACTTTTTGTACTTAAAATCTTTTGAAGTACCAACTTAAAATTCTCAGGAAAACTAGTTCAGAGCTCCCCATTATTAAATTTTTCCAGTAAATAATCCTGAACCTTCATTTTAGAAGCTTTAAATATGTTTGGTCTTCTGAAATAAAGTAAAATCTAAAAAATATTTCAAAATGATCACCACGAATAAGAACAAACCTGATATTGATGGATAAATCTCTCATTTTCTGACTGGATTCCAGAACTTTTAATTTAGCCTGTTTAATTTTTTTCTTCTGTAGATCAGCGTTTGACGTGTTATCAATATTTGTATATGTTAATCTACTATCTTGATCTCTACCATCCTCTACATCAATACTTTTATCTAATATACGTGTACTGCAGCGTAAATCTGAAATATAAAGGTGGTGGGTTTTAATATTGGTTGAAGTGTGTGTGGAGACCTCTCATCGATGAAAAATAAGAAGACTTCTTTCACAGTTAACATGTTTATTCCGCCATCACTAATCGGACTATCCTACCCCATCACCTACTCTTCTATTCATACACACACTTCTCTAATACCCAATAGACATACCAAATGAGGTTTGTCACAGTGTGAAAGTCTGGTTTCCTTAAATATATCATATTTCCTCATTATTTCAGTTGTTTAAAATATAAATAGGTATGGATATTCTCGGAATGATCAATGCCAAGAAGTTTGACCAAGAACTTGACAAAGATTAGACCGGATCCTCAATATCCTCATTTGTTATAAAATTTATCACTTTCTATAAGCAAAAGATAATAAAATTTAAACAAAGCTATATTTTACCAGATTTAAGTCTGTTGAGTTCAGCTTGATGACTTTCTATATCTTTAGTTCCATCTTTCTTCACTCGGAATGTTCCTTTACGAACAAAATTACCTTCACTGAAAGAAATAAACATACATTACAGTGATGACAGCAAATCAATTGAAGAAAACATATTGGTAAGATATTACAAAACAAAAAATCTTACTCCAAACAAAAAATAGACAGCTTTTATAAGAATGTTTCTGAAAAAAAAACTTTATTTCCAATATCTTTGTTAATACTTTC
The DNA here is from genome assembly GCA_029955415.1 of Lottia scabra. Taxonomy (NCBI): domain Eukaryota; kingdom Metazoa; phylum Mollusca; class Gastropoda; family Lottiidae; genus Lottia; species Lottia scabra. The sequence continues at coordinate 1,468,718 of JARJEI010000016.1, forward strand.
ACTCATCATCAAAAAACATCATAAAGTTATTTACAAAAGTAATTATAATCCATAAAAATATGTCCAGTAATATATTCTCCAATTATAAAATCCAGAAAGTTTATACAAGTATAAGTCGTTATTTTGGTGTAGTGTGGTGTGGTGTGGTGGGGCTATTCTGTACTTAACAATAGAGGTAATGCTTACCCTTCTGAGTCACTATGAGAACTATCATCACTAAATGTTTGATGTAAGACATCATCATGATCTTCTAATCGACTAACAAGTAACTGACTTCTAGCTCTAAAACTCTGCATCACTCTTTCTAATGAGAACAGGGCAGGACTAGTTTTAATATTCCGTGATGCTGGTCTATGACTTCCATTATTGATCTGAAAACAAAATGCCAAAATCACTAAAAATTGTTTCTAAATATATCTAACTTATTGTGTGTAAACTTCTGGAGATTGGAAATTATAGCTCAATCCTGATAACAAGGTTATCTGCTGGTAAAAAAATAAGTCCATGATTTTTATTCATACAGTACGAGTTTTAATTGAGGGTAATTGTAATATATTTGACTGTACTTACACTATCAGATCTATGTATATGTACTGGAACTGATTTTGGTCTTCTATTAGATAATGGTAATCTATCACTAGTCAAACTATCATCAACTTCTGTCTTCTCATGACTTAATGCCTTCTGTAAAAAATTGTACAAGTATGATAAGTCTCTGATGAATGTGAAAGCTTTGTCTTGGATGGCTTTCTGGAAACTCTCCTATGTGTCATGTGGCAATTCTTTTAACATGGTGCTAAGATCTTGTGACATAAGCCAGCAAAATGCCAGTGGCTTTGCATAAATTGTTGTAACTTGAAACTACTGTGTATGTACATGAAAAACTGGTACAAAAGTTGTGGTATGTAGTTATATGAGAATTATCAAATCAGAGAAGAACTGTAGAATGTAGGTAGAATAATCTATAGAACTAACCTTTAAAGCCTTCTGAAGTTCTTCTATTTTAATTTGTTGTTGTAGTAACTGTTGTTCTTGTTGCTGGATTATTTCTTCTGCTGATAACAGGGAATTAGCTGTTTCTTCTGCAGCATCTTCCTATAAATATCATTAGATAATGTCATGCTCTTAACTTTAAAAAACAATTTTATACAATGCGAGCTGTAACAGGACAATGCATATTTGAATTTTCGAGAAGGTCCAAAGAAAAGAAATCTTACCAATTCTAAAATTCTTTCAGATAAATTATTAACTTCTTTTGACTTTTCAGCAAATATTTCTTCATCACTGTGTAGATCTGCTCTACACTGAAACAATGAAAATATAATCATAAATAATCAATATAATTACAAACTAATTGTATTTGAATTTACATAATTTCAAGCCATTTGAATTCACATAATATTAAACCATTTGAATTAACATGATTTCAACTCAGTTAAATTAACATGATTTCAACCCATATGAATTAAAAGAAGTTCAACCCATTTGAATAAACATATTTCAAACCAATTGCATTAACATAATTTGAAACTACCCAGTATTTAAATCAACATAATTTCAACTCATGATTCTAAAGCAAACACATTTGAATTAACATAATTTGATTATGTCTGAGATAAATTCAAACCACCAAAATCAATAGATCAAGCCAGAATAAATAATAAAACCGACTAACATGGGAAGCCATATTTAAATTTTTACCAGCTCTTACCTTCTTTAACTGGACTTCTAAATCTTTAATAGTTTGATTTTCTATTTCACCTGATGTTAATGTTGATGGTACTTTATTCTTTATCTACAATACATGAACCATATTAATTTGTGAACTTTAACTATGGTGTTCATTTCAGGTGTAAATAAAGGCAAAACAATATTTGAATTACTATGCACAATGGAATTAAGACCAGATCATCATAAATTTGTGTACAGATATTCATTGTCTCAAAAAATCTGAAAGATAATGTGCTATAAGTCATCCAACACTGGTCCAAAATCATAAAGTAAAGAGAGAAAGAATCAGTTAGAGCAAGGAATCTTTCTTCAACAACTCTGCAAGTCATACATATCTTGTCATAAACCTATCAAGTTGTTGCAATTCAACTAACGCTATTAAAAATATTTTATGACAAAAATTGCAAAACCCACTCAGCATGATCTAGCTATTGTTGTTGAAAAAATAAGGCAATTAATAATGATGTTTACCTCTTCCATCAAGTCTAACCAATCTTTGAGTCTAAAATCTTGACTTTTAGTAAGAATATTTCTGTCTTGTATCTCCATTAGTTGTTTATAGGCTTCTTCTCCTATCATTCTATAGTGAGCACATTCTGTTTGTAACCTAGGGAAAATAACACAAGAAACAATATCATGCTTTTTTTCTGAAAATTACTTTTGTAAAATTAAAATAATCATTTCAAAATATGCTTAAATGGCCATCAAGTGCTTTCATTAAAGGGGACCAGTCTTCCTTTTTATTGGTTGATTTTGGTCTTGAATATATTTAAGTATCCTTCAGAGGCACTAGAAATGTATGAAAATTGCATATTTCCTTCAAATATATCTTAAATTAGACATTTCTCCTTCTATTCCTAGAGATGACTTTTCTATATATTGCATAGTATCGCTATGTGTAGTAGGGCATTATAACTTTCAAATGCTAATAATTATGGATGCACATGGATTTGAAGACTCAAATTTCAATGGTGAGTTGTGATAACCAGTACTAAATTGCTGAACTAAAAAAGTCCGTGTTTCTGAGACTTGGAAAAATCGACCCACGAAAATTAAGACTGTGCCACTTTAAATATTACCTGTACTTAGAAATTGTAATTTTTCTATTGAAATTTACCATCAGAGCATGGCCTTACTTTACAGATATATTTATTGACCTTAGGTCATTATATTTTGATAACAGGCCAAAAATCCAGAAATATTGACCCGCATTGACATTAAGATTTACCTAACTACTTTATCCTCTAAATGTTTAATATGATTAGTATCTTGTATAACTTTCTCTATATTAATATCACCTCCAGCTACACTAAACATAGTGGTTCTCTGTCGAGATAACTCTTCTCGTAGTGCCTAGTAATATAAATAGTTTAATATGATTAGTATCTTGTATAACTTTCTCTATATTAATATCACCTCCAGCTACACTAAACATAGTGGTTCTCTGTCGAGATAACTCTTCTCGTAGTGCCTAGTAATATAAATAGTTTAATATGATTAGTATCTTGTATAACTTTCTCTATATTAATATCACCTCCAGCTACACTAAACATAGTGGTTCTCTGTCGAGATAACTCTTCTCGTAGTGCCTAGTAATATAAATAGTTTAATATGATTAGTATCTTGTATAACTTTCTCTATATTAATATCACCTCCAGCTACACTAAACATTGTGGTTCTCTGTCGAGATAACTCTTCTCGTAGTGCCTAGTAATATAAATAGTTTAATATGATTAGTATCTTGTATAACTTTCTCTATATTAATATCACCTCCAGCTACACTAAACATTGTGGTTCTCTGTCGAGATAACTCTTCTCGTAGTGCCTAGTAATATAAATAGTTTAATATGATTAGTATCTTGTATAACTTTCTCTATATTAATATCACCTCCAGCTACACTAAACATTGTGGTTCTCTGTCGAGATAACTCTTCTCGTAGTGCCTAGTAATATAAATAGTTTAATATGATTAGTATCTTGTATAACTTTCTCTATATTAATATCACCTCCAGCTACACTAAACATAGTGGTTCTCTGTCGAGATAACTCTTCTCGTAGTGCCTAGTAATATAAATAGTTTAATATGATTAGTATCTTGTTTAACTTTCTCTATATTAATATCACCTCCAGCTACACTAAACATTGTGGTTCTCTGTCGAGATAACTCTTCTCGTAGTGCCTAGTAATATAAATAGTTTAATATGATTAGTATCTTGTATAACTTTCTCTATATTAATATCACCTCCAGCTACACTAAACATTGTGGTTCTCTGTCGAGATAACTCTTCTCGTAGTGCCTAGTAATATAAATAGTTTAATATGATTAGTATCTTGTATAACTTTCTCTATATTAATATCACCTCCAGCTACACTAAACATTGTGGTTCTCTGTCGAGATAACTCTTCTCGTAGTGCCTTGTAATATACAATCAGAATTGGTATACAAAAAGTAAAGGCTTTATAAATATGCAGAACAGAATGATGTTTGCTTACTAACCACTGTAAGGATCGATTTGACAAGTTATTTTGGTGAAATAATATGCTGATACCCTAAGTGATAGTTAAAAATCTTAAAAAAGAGTAGGACATTTCTGAAATGACCATTCTAAAAGCCTTTCTGAATTTAAAATAGATGGAAAAATACCTTTATTTCACACTGCATCTCTTCAAATCTTATTGACTGTATATCTCTATTAATTATAGGTTTATTCTTAATATTTCTAGCCTAAAGACAAAACCAAAAAATACATGTTTACACATCATCATATTCCTTATTTATGTCAAAATTTTCGGATCTAAAAAAAACGGCTGTATCTCTGATATACTTCAAAAATGTTTTTATAAATATAATTTTCTTACTTAATTTTAGAAATAATTAATCAAAATTGTAGCTGATGATGATAAAAAGAAAACAGAACAAAGATGCCACTTACTCTGTTTGCATATTTCAAAGCATTCAAAGATTCATCTAAATTAGAGGTAGCAGGACTGATACAACAAATCATTAATGTTTTAGCATTACCACCAAGTGAATCCTACAAAAACACAATAAAATAATAAGTTCATGTTAAAAGTTGTTTTCTCACGCTTCCAAGGATCAAAATATTTCCATTTCCAACAATCTGAAAAGAAGCTTTACTAGCCATAAAACCATAGAACCTATAGCTGTCTCAATCAAAAGAAAATCAAATAACCCTACCTTTAATAATCTAGTAATTTTAGAATCTCTATAAGGAATGTGTGTAGATTTTTTCTTGGGATCACCTAAAGCACTAATAACATTACCTAATGATAGTAAACCAGTGTTGATATGGATAGATTCTGAAAATATACATCAAAATATCAGTATAATACTTAGAGATCTGGAAGACAATGGAAAATATGAGATATTTTAGTATTCTTCATATGTAAGTATTTCTAAGATGCTTATTGATTGTGTTATTGCTGATATGTAATAAGACTTTGTTAAATACAGTAATTTAGATTCTATCATTGTTATTGCATTATTGTTAAAGCAATATTTTTTTAATATCATGAAAACGTTTAAATGTATATTAAACATTCATTTTACCATGAAATTTCATTCTACATAGTTTTTTAAGAAAAATCTTCATCTCAGGATATTTTGTGAAACAATTAAATTTATTACCTTTAAATCTATCACCAACATTTCCAGTTCTATGAGCTCGTTCAGAACCAGCCAAATCAACAAAATGAAATTTACCACACATAAAATGAGACAGATCTGAAAGAAATCATACACCAATATAAGCAATTTAGATTGTACAATTACCATAAATATCACTTTTTAAGTTTATATTGAAGGAACATAGACTGGTTAAAGGGCCATTCTGAGTTTTTGAAAAAAGCTTCCATTGTCAAAAAAATCGCAAATGCTAACTGAGAGTATTTTAAAAGTATGCTTATTGTATCTCTATACCTTCTTGATCAAACTGAATTTGGTTTTAAAGGGTTGATTACAAACAGGGAGTACTTATTGTTAATTAAGCAATTTGACCTAGTTTTGGTGTTTGCCCTTTAAATGGCTCAATATTTCTAGCTGAAACCTTTTAAATACACAAGAGGGACATTTCTCTACAATTAGGCGTTTATTTTACCCAAATCCGTTCAGTAGTTTCCTATCAGTGTCCAAAAAACATAACACACTTAAAAACATTACGTACGGTTTTTAAAAATTTTAGCATGTTTTTAGCATTTAAAAATTAACGGCTGGATTTTTTTAGTTTAAACTTTCAGATACATTAAAGGGCACATAGTTACAGATTTTGGTGTAAAGTTTTCACAAATTTGAGCAAAAAAAAATTTTGACCAAAAAAAAATTCAGACTGTCCCTTTAAAGATAATTGAATATTAATAGCTGAAATAAATTATATCAAAGCCTATAAATGATGACATTATAAAGGTACTAACCTGGTAAAGAGTCAGAACTATCAGAACTTACTCTTCTTGATTTACAACTACTATTTCTACTATTATCAAATTCAGACTCCTGCCATGTTTGACCTATAGGATAAGTCAAAAACAATCAAATTAATCAATCAACGAATGAATTGACATTCTATAAGGGATTGTAGAGAGATTTTATAAATTTTGAAAGGATACAAGGGATACTGGTAGTATCAATTTGCACCAGTCCAATTTTAATCAGACATATTTGGTTCCAGCAAATTTGACTTCTCTTGTATATTATTGATTGAAATCTATATTGGAAATAATGTTTTATTTTTTTATGCCATATGATACTAAAACTGAGGTTTTATTTTCATTCAGCAGGAATCAGGTCAATAATAATCAATATAATCACTATATCCTGTGTTTATTCATTTATTTTCTCAGAGGGAAAAAACCTTTTCAGTCATATATCTAATTTATATAAACCATAAAATCACAGAAATGCCATAAAAGTAACTCATAAATCTCAGCAGGTCAAAAATTTAAGAAAAATGAGTTGAGTTTGAATAAGTGCAACAAGGGCTGTTCCAGAAAAAAAATGTATAAAAAATATTTTTTCTGGCACAGCCCTAACGTATGAAATTGGTTGAAACTAAAAGCCAGAATGAGAATTGTAAAGGTATACTACTTACCAATAACTATAGTAAAGACAGAATGTGAGCGACTGGAATGTTCATTCATCTGAGTAGAACCAGTATGTCTAGCAGCTGAACCTGCTTCTAATAAATCCATAACTTCATCTAATGTTTCACATATAATATCTCGTGTACCAGTCACAACTACAATACAATAAAATGCAATTAACACAACTCAAAAAAATGAAACAAAATAAAAAGTTGCTGACAATTTAAATTATTATTTTGTTTGTTCATTTCTACACATTCCTGAATTTTTATCTCTTAATTAATTAAACAGTGTTAGTGGAAAAGCTCAGATTGTCTTCTAATAGGTGACTAAATGCTATAGGCTTAAAATCTTCTCAACATAAAAATTAAATCTGATGTCACAGCCAGCGCTTAGAGAGTTTGCCTAAAGTCAGCTTTCAATCCCCATTCACCAATCAATGATGATGAAACTATGATTGTCTCAAGGAATATTATCATACCTGTATTGCCATTTTCATCTTCTCTTACATGTAAATCTTTATTAGTACTATCAGTATCTAATAAATCTTTTAATTCTTCTTTATATAGTTCAATATACGATACTTTTATACTGTATTCTATATGATTGTTTTCCTGTAATTATAATTCAGTAGTTGTTATAAAAACTAAATTTTACTTATAACAAGCACAAAAGCAATGTTAATGGAAGCTGATACTTTGCAGTGCAATAAGTAATTACAGAGCTAAAGCAGTAACTAAAGGTGACTATACTTTCTTAAAGTACAGCCAAAATATAATTTGGAGAATTGTTGCACGTATTTATTTGCTGTATGGTCTTGAATATTTTTAAATGATGTTTGCTATTTTAACCTGAAAAAAACTCAGTGACACTGTTAATATATAAGTTTAGTTAAGTTAAGTCTATAGTTAAGCTTACCTGCATTATTTGAAACATATGTTTTATAGCTCGAGGTAAAATACCATACTCCTCTTCTGTTAAAGATGTAATATTTCCACCTCCTATTGTATATGTTTTACCAGAACCCTGAAATATATTTTATAATTACACCATAACAGCAAACCACTAGACATCCATATTTAATAACGCATCCGATTGTCTGTAATTTGATTCTTCTCTTAAACTACTGAAGATGGCTTTTTTTTAATCAGAAATAACCTATACCCTTGAGATACAATATACATGTAGCTTCATTCTGTGCTTCAAAATTCTTAATAATTTACATTAAGTCAACAATAATTTGTTCCAATATAATTTATTCAAAAACATAAGATTTTTGAAAGAAATTCCCTAAAGGATAGTCTGCAATACTTCATTTAACAGAAGCATACAGATAATATTCATATATAAAGCCATTATACTTACAGTTTGTCCATATGCAAACACAGTTGAATTATAGCCTTCAAATAAACTGTTGACTAATGGTGAAACACATGTTTCAAAAACTTCAGCCTACAAATAGAATAAAATTGAAAACATTCAAAACATTCATCTGGCAAAATTACATCTTTAAGTCTAAGACTATTTTGAAGATATTTATCTTGAATAGCATTATAAAACTACAATAAACTAAGCAAGTCAACCCACCTGAGTGACCTTTTGAGACAGTACATAATCATAGGTAAAAGCTTTATCTTTTCCTATAACTATTTGTTTAGATGTAGGTATAATACGAACACATCTCTGTTCAGAAGCTATTTGTTCTTTTGGCAGTAAAGGGCGAACCTGAAACAAATAATATTACTTATTATTCCTCAAACAATACCAATGATAATCATTATTTAATTTTTCAGTGCAATCCAAAATACAGTTGAGATACATCTATATTACAAAAATACAGTTTGCATACATCCACAAAACACTTGTCATGGCATACATAACTGTGATAAACAATCATCAGAATAGCTTACCCTTACTGCCACTTGAACATTATCATCTGACATCTTTGTAATTTGTTTACATTATCCTATAAATACAATCAAAAGAAAAATTGTCATCTATATGATCTTTAATACTAAACTTAATTTAAAAACAATTATGTTTGAACAGTCTTTGTGAGCTGATATCCAAATTCAAATAATTGCAACACTTGATCTTAATTTTTAGATGGAGATGACATCGACAGAATAGGCTTAATGTTTGCATCTTCTTACTCTTATTAAGTCTTAAGTATTTTGACCAATTCATTTCTCACGCTCAACTGCTGTTATACCTGTTATACCTGTTCTTCGGTCTGTTTGTAAGCACAACGACTTCTTGACCACCTTATATATTTCTAATAAGACTTCCAAAAATGAAGTAATAAATTATTTGTTTGGTTATGTTTTGTTTTGTTTTTTTTTGCGCATACGACAAATACGATAATGGTTGGTCTAGGTTTCCATAAAACTTGGTGTGAATTTGATATCAAGGTGTTTCCAGGCTATGTTCAGGTTAGATTTGAATTCATTCAATGATGTCGAGTTTATGACATAGTCTGGAAGAGAGTTCCAATCGTTGACGACACGTACGGTAAAGTAGTTTTTCCTTACATCAAGTCTGCATTGTTGTTTACTCAACTTCATGTTGTGTCCTCTGGTTCGGGTTTCTTGAGACAATTGTAACATTGAAGTATTAACAGTTTCATCTATTCCAGTGATAATTCTATAGACTTGGATGACATCGTTTCTCCTTCTTCTATATTGTAATGTCGGTAGGCCTAGGTATTTTAGTCGTTCAGGGTAGCTTTTATGCCTTAGTGTTGGGATGATTTTTGTAGCTCGTCTCTGGACATTTTCAGTAAGTTGGATGTCTTTTTTAAAATTTGGATACCAGACTGTAACTGCATATTCCATGATGGGCCTAATGAGTGATTTGTAAATAGGGAGAAAGGAGTCTTTGTCTATACATGTGAAAGTTCGTTTGATCATTCCTATCATTCTATTGGCTTTCTTACATTTCTCAGCTATATGTTGGTCAAATTTTAGGTTTGTTTGGAAAGTCACTCCAAGATCCTTTTCCGCGTTTTCCTGCTTTAATTGTGAGAACATTCCATCTGGTTCTGGGAAGTAGTATTGATGATGTGGGTTGTTGTGTCCATAATGCAGGGATTTACATTTCTCTTTATTAAATTTCATTTGCCATGTGTCAGTCCAAGATACTAGATTGTTGATGTCAGTCTGTATTCTCTCTCTACCATAGTCGCTGTTGCATGGTCCATATAGTTTAGTATCATCTGCGAATAGTTTAATCATTGAGTTTACAGCTGCCGGAATGTCGTTTATGTAAATAAGGAATAATACTGGGCCTAAAACACTACCTTGGGGGACACCACTCTGCACCTTTGTCCAACTCCAAGGAGAAAAAGTAGAGTTTAGGATGCTCAAGCAGTGGCTAATTTATAGAAAAAGTCTGACATGTTCTATATTTTAGGAACTCATGATATTACATAAAAACTAACTTGGACCTACTTGACTTAATCTACAGTCAAGTCAAATCCATTCTTTTATTTATATTCTTTGTTCAACTCACAAATCAAGTTCCAAGAAGAAGAACGGAATTTCAATCATTTTTATACAATTTTAGTACAAAATGGAATATAGCTAGTTCTGATATTTATTTAAATTTTGCATGACTGCACTTTCTGCAAATTACCTTTACAGTTTGAAATAATAGAGTATTTGATTGCTTTTTCTTCCTCAGTAACGATGTAAACAATTTTTATCGATTGGTTTCAGACGCCATCTTGAAAGAATGCGAGTAGTCGCGTTTATCCAGAAAATAACAAGAACAGTGAACTGTTTAAGTCAAATCGTACTAATAGTTAAATTGGACAGAACTTGTTGACTCTATTCTGAGATTTAACAGATACTCTGCCGATTATAGAAATTATTGAGACAAGACATTATTTAAATGTGAATATTTTGATGCGATTTATTGATAATTTGGTCCTTCAACTTTATTTCTTTTTTTCTGCGTTTTGACCCGAACGTTTGACTGTTTTTGACAGAATATGGGCAGGATGACTTACATTTTCACTTCCTGTGAGAATTTGTTTGCGTGTAATGATATTAAACAAAATAATACTTATATTTCCCGAATTTTTAAGTGACGATAGTTTGGATCCGTGATTTCTAAGTTTGTTCAATTGAAATAGTACAGAAATTAGGAATGCTATGGTTACATTTCTTCAAAAATGTATACTTCAAATTAACCTAACAAGTGAATTAAATGCTCCCTCTAAACCGGAAGTCAAATAATCTTCGTCGTTTATATTTTGTAACTTTTCATTCATTTATTCATCATTGTGAGTAAATCTGGCCTACACAGCTATAATATGAGCCGAATAACAATTATTTCTTATTCCTCAAAGATAAAATCTATTCGGTTTATACTATTTCCACCTAAGGTCTTTTCCAAGTCTTCTATAGGCTGCACAAATGCATGACTATGACGTAAAACTCCACTCCCTCCCTCCACATCTTACAGTGTAGTGGCTACCTTACCTATCACACGCTCCTACCGGTACTGTTTTAACAGGTAGCTCAGCGAGTTAGACTTGTTCACTATCCTGAAGGTCCAGACGATGTGTGCAACAGGCTGAGCCAGTGACAGTTGGAAATTGCTAATAAGAGTAGGCTAATGCTGTTGTCCTTGCAAAATTTCCGTCATTGTACACTCCGCGTTGCATTTGGCCATCCTCTTTAGTCGAATAGGTGCAGAAAAGTCGGATGTAAAACTCCATTTCATTTCACTCCTTAGGTTCACTCACTGCTGCCTGACTGAATTTATCACCAATTCTTTCTGATTTTTTTACTGTGAATGACACGTCAATCTAGATCTAATAATATTGACTTTGCTGAAAACAAACAAATATTTAGGGATTCAATAATAACTTGTACGATACCTTACCTTACTTACGCTTACAGTTAATTTTAAATCACTACAATATTATGAATAAACCATGATTTAGAGTACCGTAGTTAGAGTGTAAGAACAAAGTATTTAATAATACTGTAAACAATTTGATTTTATATTTCAGTAACAGATAAATCATGTCATTAGAAAAGAAAGAAAGCTCTACAGCAATTTCATCTTTATTATCACAATATGGTGATGTATCAGATGACGATATGCCTAATGAAGGAGCAAGTGCTGTAGATAATATATCAGATGAAGAAGTTGATCATTTAAAACATAAATTACATCCTAAAGTTGAACTTGTGGATGAAAATTCTTCAAATAGCTTTAAGGATCAGGGCACAGATACACCAGTCAAAAAGAAAGCCAAAAAAAGTAAGATGCTCAAAGCCAACTCTGCAATATTTAAACTAAAGAAACATACTACCGTACTTGGTTATAGGTTTGAAAATAGATGGGGATTACAGTCTGATAGTCAAATATTATAATTTGTTGATACGCTGGTATAAAGTTATAAGAATGGCTACTGAATTATGGCCCTTGATTTGAATAGACAGAATAACTGAAAATTGAATTGTCACTCATTATTTATCCAAACCATATATTATGTTTTGTATAATATTATCCATATTCTAATGATAAATCTGTTTATTTCAGCTGCCCTGGTATCATATGTTGGTGATGATCATGAAGAAGATAAAAGTTCATCAGAGAGTGAAAGAACAGTAGAAGATATAGATGATTATCAATTTAACACATCCAAGGTAGGGTTACCCTTCAACAGTCCTTAAAGTGCTGAAATACTTAGTATCTTGGATACTTATAGATTTGAATTTTATGATTAACCATAAGAACTGTTATTAGGGATGTCATAAAGACAGAAATCATATTTCTGAACTAGGATGTTCTGTTTGTAAATGCCAATTATTGAAATATTTATGAACATTGCAGGGTGGAAGTTGTTTAGAAACTGAAGTAGCATGTAAGTAATATTTATTTAAATTATAAAGGACAATAGTCAATGAAAATTGAACAGGACTGGAAAAAACCCACTATAGTTCATTACTATTTACTTCATTGATTTCAGAGTCTTAAAAGTAGCCCATTTAAATTCCAAAGAACATTTTTTTTAAAGTTTGACATGATGTGACCTAAATGTTAATATATTGTCTTAGAAAAAGATACATTCAGATCTTAAAATGTTAATTGGTTATTTCCTTTATTTTCAGCCTCATTATCAAGAAGTGTATTATATATGCCAGCAGAAGATATAAAATTACCACCAGAACCTTCTGGTAAATGTTCCAAATCTTTACAAGTAAGTGACACGATCAGCATAATTATTATTTTACATAATTGTAAAGATATATCCTGTTCATCATAATGTGTATCCTAAATTATATTTGTTGATTATTTATTATTTTTCAGGATAAAATAGCTAATTTATATGAGAAAATGAGAAGGGAAGGATTAAATTTAAACAGAACTATACAAAATAGAAAAGACTTTAGAAATCCCAGGTAAATTTTCATTAACAAGCTTGAAACGATTTAAATGTTTCCTGAAATATTTGATATCTATGATTTCTCCAACCAATAAAATATCGAGCTCTGCCAAATTGAGTATTTTGAATATAGCTTTTACTAGTGCTGTAAATTAAATTGATGGGTGATCAAAGGGAGGTAATAATTGACATTTGATTTTTTACAATGATTAAACTTGGTTTTTTTTTTTTCAGTATATATGAGAAATTGATAGATTTTTGTAGTATAGATTCCCATGGCTCCAATTTTCCCACTGTAAGTTTTACGTATTATTTTTTTTATGTATTAGATTTTGGTTATACTGACCGTGTATAACAACAATACCATTAATTATCATTTATTAAAAAGACAAAATTATACAACAAACCTTCAATAACGAGGGGGAGACAAGCTCCTGGGATTCACAAACAAGAACCGAACCTTTTCAAACCAGCTATTCTGATCAACTGTAGATTACTGTCTAACAAATCATAAACCGCACAGACTTGCGTACCACATGACCTTCATCAGTAGTCCAAACATACCAGACACAAGTTACCTGATAAGAGTGTTGACCCGTACAAAACAGTAGCATCAAATATGACTCTTGTTATGAGATATATGTAGCAGAACAATGGTACCCAGTAGACCACAATCTAACACCTTTCTAAATGAGCTAGCCCTTCTCTCAAACATGTTTCATCATTGTAATTTATTATGTATGTGTATTTTACAGGAAATTTATAATCCTTATTTATGGTCTAAAGAGTCTTACTATGATGAATTAGGTAAGTTATATTTAAAGTGTATGACTTTTAAATACACGTAATCAGATAAGATATTTAAATTTTCATAATTAGGTAATTCATATTTATATGATGAAAACATTGGCTAAATGTATGAGAAAATCGGTTCATTCTATTTGTACAAATGAATCACTACTATTTTCATTACAGATAAAGTACAAAAGAAAGAAATGGAAAAAAGAGAAAAGGAAAGAAAAGATAAAACAAAAGTAGGTGTTGTAATTTATAGTATTTATTTTATTTGTGAAATTCAACTAAAAACTGTAACTGTTGTTTCTTTTGGTATCTGGATGCAACACTTTTAATATTCTCAAAGATCAAAGGTTTGTAACAGTTGCTTTTTTTTCTGTTGACTGTGTTCTAATTTCTATTTAAAGGTTGAATTTGTAGTTGGTACGAAGAAATCTCATTCCTCAGAATCTACAGGTAATATTATCTCATTTATATTTCAAATACATTTCAATCTAACTAGAGCCTTACTAACCTGGTATGCTTTCAACCTATCAAGAAATCTCAACTCAGAAATAATTTATTTCACTAAAACTAACGCATTTTATGACGTCACTCATATCAATAGTAGCTAGTCACTGTCAGTGACGTCATAAAACGCATTAGTTTTAGTGGAATTGCAAGAACCAATTGGAATGGCACAAATTGATGCTATCAATGTGCCGATACATTGGGTCAGCTGGTAGACAAGATATTGGGTTGATTTTAAATTGATTTGTTTATATTTCAGATGACAAGAAACGTAAATCAAAATGGGATTCAGCACCTCATGCCTCTTCATTAACTACCTCAATTACTGGAACCAAATCAACTGTTATATCAGCTATAGGTGTCATTTCTAAAAAATCTAAGTGACCTTGAAACTAGAATAGTTTATTGGAATACATTTCATTGAGATTTCATGAGCAGTAACTTCGTCCTAGACTTGGATAATAAGTGTTTTGTCCTGGTCTTCCATATACAGTGGTTGACACAGCTTTACATCATGAAATATGTTAATAAAATCAACCTTATATAGATCAATCATTTGTATATAATTGTACATTGAAAATAAAGTTATAAAAGCTGGGTTTTTTTTTTTATATCTACCCACTTTGTTTGCTTACGACTTTTACATACAGATTGCAAATCAGATAGCTAAGCAAAATATGTTTTATCCTTATAATAAGAACTGGTATTAAATCAAGTAGACCTTCTTAAATCCGTAAATTGAATATATTCATTTCATGAATAACTTCATATTTGATGTCTGAGTACATAAAGTTCAATTTCAGAATAAGCATATCCCAAGCTAACTATTAATTCTAAGAATACGTGGTTACACTTTTTGAAAGCATTTGTCTTCTGTCAATTAGCAAGTGCTCACATTAAGCTTCGTCTACACGATCAAACATTTTGTTCAAAACATCATCATACATTTGTATGACGGTGTTCGTGGACAAATGTTTGATCGTGTAGACCGTTTTCCCAACAAGGTTGAACATGGTCAAACATGTATGACGATGTTCAAATTTTTAGCTGCATGTTTCATCTTTACAACAATTGTTGGCAATATTTAAATTAGTTACCAAAATTTAACAAATCAGCTGCTGTATAGGCGTCATGTGACTTCCTTCCCATCTTTCAAAATGGCAGCCAACACAGACAAAATTTGGACTGTGTCCGATGTAACTAGGTTAATTAGGCTTTGATTATTTGATGTATTTGGGATATTGCTATTGATTAAAGAAGATTTTGTTTGAGGGAAGACAGTATAAACTTGAAAGTTTTTTTTTAACTACAAATGCATTATGAAGTTCTTTGCTTTGAGATAATTTTGGGTAATAAAAACAGTATCATTTCTGCCAGTGCCAGTGGGCGTATGTTACCTTATTGGCATGCTATGTTTGAATTTATTTGATAACATATTTAAAGCATACTACCTACATGAAAATAACATTGAAAATTAAAATTATCAAAATTTGTCAATCCGGGCATATATGGATCCAGTCCCTAACCAATTTTAGCAATGCAAACAGGTTTTTTTAATTTCAGATTTTTGGGAAAGTGAATACATCACCAGAATCGTACAACCTTCCCATTGAATAATCTGGAAATATTTTTAAAATCGGCTGAAAAGACAAAAAGTTATTGCACTTTTTGTGTACGCATCCAGAGGGCCATTTTTCGATCACTTTTTCAAAACGGATGAAAAAGTGACCGCGACCCATAACTCAGGCACCGTTCAATATTTTTGGCTGAAATTTTGCCTGTGAATGGATGAAGATGAGTCAAAACTAATGACATCAATACCAGTTTTGTTTGAATTGTAGTTGTGCCACTGCAGCACTCTGAACTTATCAAAAATCCATTTTTTTTGTTGTAAAATACTAGGATTTTCATTCAGTTTCATCTAAGACAATTGGATGCTTATAACCCCAAAGTATATGCTACCCCACCATAAAGAGTAAATATAGAAAAAAATCCAGAAACAACCTTTCAAAAAAAACATTTATTAAAACAAGTACTTACTGAAAAAAATTAGCATAGATTTATATTATAAAAAAGTGTAACAATAAAAAATCTCACACATGTAAAACAAAAATGAAAATATATGTCTATATCTCCCCAAAAAAATAATAACCAGAAAAACATGGAATGTTTTAAAAAAATCAAACCATAATAATGAGTCTTTTGGCATATTCTGATGATTGTAATTGTGAAGTAACAAAATAAAAAATAACAGTCTTCAGAGTGTGTAGTCAGAGTGTGTTTGTAGAAACTTTCTTGATGAAATAACTTGATTATTCCAGCTACAGTTCAACAATGATACCTGTTTATAAAGATTTACATAAATAACAAAAGGTTTATTGCTCTCGTCTTTAATTGACCCATACTATAATAATGCATCTTCTTCATTTTCTGGAGATGAAAACAGAGCTTGATTGAGAATTTTCATCATCCAGAAGACTTTTATTAAACCCAATACAAAATAATAGGTCTAATCTAAAATACAAATAAAGAATATTCTATCAAAACAAATTAAAATGGGGGGAAAAGGTCAAAATTGAACGTAAGTATGTGAGAAATACTTGTAGTCTGTAGCTATTTATGCAAGAGTTATCTTTTCTTGGCTGTCAAATGGTAATGGTTCTGGCCCGTTTGCCATCCCCTACGGCACAAAACAAATATTTTAGGAGTTGGCAAGGGTAAAGAAATGTTTAATCTACTGAATGGAACACGAATCGTGAGCGTCGAGCGCCGTTTTTGATATTTTCTGAAAAATTTTATTTTTTAAAAAAAGAAATAAATCGGTTAAAATTACCTTTGAAAGCTCTAATACCACTCGACAACGGGTTTAACATGTCTTCTACTCAGAAATTGTCGCGTCATCAATTCTAGTGCACGAGAATCGTCAGGAAACGGCGTAATCGGAACCATACATTTTGGGGTCACTTTTTTAGCGGTCTCGAAAAAAGCGATCGCAGCGCCCCTAGCGAGCATTTGCATTGCTACCAATTTTCGAACCTTTCGCGCTCCCCTTTTTCGCTTTTGACGACGAAGAATTGTTAAAACAATAACAGATGCAGCAGCACCACTCAACAGACTGTTTTGAGCATCCATGTTGAATTATTTTCCCACCAAAAATGATAATTACCCTTCATTATTGGTCATACATCATCATACAAATGTTGGATCATGTTTGACGATGTTGGACAGTGTAGACAGAAATCCACAACAAGCTTGAACACCGTCATACAAATGTATGATGATGTTTTGAACAAATGTTTGATCGTGTAGACGAAGCTTTAGACTGTAAACTTGTGTATAGCGTCATCTGTGAAACTCGTTTTAAGGTGGTCACAGAAAACCGTTAAATAAGTTCCTAACTCTAACCAGTCGATAATGGTATCAAAAGTTTTGTGAACTGTTCACTAATTTAGACCCCTATTCACGACACGGAGCACCAACCCTTTTCTAGTCTCTAGTCCCTGTAGTTCAAGAAAAGTCTTGGCAAAGTTTTATTACCACCAAAATATTTTCGTGATTGTGGAACGACGGTCGTCGTATTGGAAACAAAACAGTTGGGAAGTGAAAGTTTTAAGTTTCCCCGATACACATCAGATGAAACAAAACCAACCTATTTTACAGTTGGTAATATTGGCATGATAAAACTTTGAATATTGGCATTGCTAATTAGTTTTAAACTTTAACCTCTTTAAACGGTATCGGACTATACACGTCTCACGTATGATTTATAACTGTGGCTATTTAGCTGTTTGAAGCTTTAATTGTTCATAAAAACTCACTAACAAATGGCGACAAGTGTGCCAGTGTTGACTTTATTTTGTCA
Source organism: Lottia scabra (assembly GCA_029955415.1). NCBI lineage: Eukaryota > Metazoa > Mollusca > Gastropoda > Lottiidae > Lottia > Lottia scabra. Next base: position 1,487,116 of record JARJEI010000016.1, read on the forward strand.
ACGTAGCTTGACATGTAAACACTAAACAGATTATCGTTTATCTATAAACTGGCTTACTGTGTGTTGTGACCATGAGTGCCCTGTTGTGTGTCATACCCGAGTGACATCACCATATTTATTTTATCCAATATAACAAGTATGATGATGTCATGCATTACATTCTGGGTGGACACGAATCTTATTTAGATTACTTTATTTTTAATCCAGATGTATTCTACTCATGTGAAATATTTAGACAATCGGTCAAGTAGGCTACGGGACAGAAAATTAATGATGATTCAATCAACCCTGCTGCGAAAAAGGGGGAGGGGGGTATTTACATTATCAAATATTTCTGGAATCCTGCAGACTCCCCAGATTGGAATTATAACCCCGACAATATTGTCCCTTAATTAATAAGTATGTCCCTTTGTATAACCCCCAGTTAAAGAAGGCCAATCTGAAAGCAAAAACCACCCTGACGGCAACTGGAAGATTTTGATCAATCGCCGAATAAGTCGATTTGAGCGCACCGAACACATTGTTTCATTTCTATTTCCCAGCAAAGTTTGATCCTATTGTCGAGCTGAGCGATCAGAATATATAACCATCCAAATTGATCCAATTCATCGCATTTGCTGTAGTCGGCCAATTGTCTCTACTGTGTCGGATCTGATGAGATGACAGCCCATCCTAAGGATGTTCTTCAGGCAATGGTTGAAAATCAGGCAATATATTGGACCAATCAGGAAAATGCACAGAGAAATGATACCTCACCGTCAAAAGAATTTTATAGATAGGATTTCACGTTATCAATGAACAAAATGTAACCCACACCATGCATACCCTTTCTCGACCTCACAATTTTCAGCCACCGTAGCAAATATATCAGTCATGTATAATTATTTCAACACTTTACATGCATTGTAACTCTATATACATCTATTATTATTAACGTTTGATTTGCAGTTCTGTATAAACATTTTTTGCTCGTAATTTGAATGAGAAAGAAATTGCAAGTATGTGTTAATTAACATTTAACTACGTTGTTGCTTCATCTTTTTCTCTCATTATTTATATCTTTGACAGTTTCGTGGCAGGCGTTAGAGCATTTTCCCATTAAGATTTTTGTCTAAATCTAAATACAGATCAAATGTTTAGGATGGTGACTCTGTTTTTGTGCACCAACTGTAGAGCAATATTGTAAGGTTGTTGCCGGCAGAAAGGTGCATTTGTGAAATCTCTTTGAAACTATTACTGAAAGAGTATCTAGAATTGGAATGACAAATTCTTACTGTTGATAATGACCTCCAAACAGGCTCGTTTTGGGAAGAACGGGATTACATCTTAGGTCTTTAGAAAAAAAGATTGACCTTTGCTTTGTGCCGAGGTGGCGTCAGATCGGACCAATTAATGTTACTGCTGTATCTTAGAGCAATTTAATTTGATCAACTACTTACTATTGGGGCCATCTTGGGGGTCTGATCAACCCTCAGGTTATTATTTGTAGACGAAAAAAGAAGAACAGTCGGTTCTATTGATGACAGTTGCCTGTTGTTGGCCAATTTCTTGTTTTGAATGACTGACTTTGACACATTTCATTAGATGTTTTGAATAACTATAGTCGACCTGAGCACACCTTTTAAACTTTTAATACCAGTGATGTCATTGTTTGTGATTCTGAAATATTTTAAGCATTTCTAGATTTTTTGATAACAAATTATATTCCACTCCTCGGTTATTTATAAACCAGACTTCAAACAGATGTAGCCTAATTCCTCAAATGAAATAATTTTTAAACAGATTTATATTGAATTTTTTTTTTTGTTCATAGTCTGTAGCAAAATGCAATGAAAAAAGTGAAAGAATAAGGTCTGTAATTCCAAAAATAAAACGAGAATTGACGGTACATATAAATCCCTTGATGTAACTTTCTGACTTATGTTTTGAATTAATCGACCACTAATTGCTCTGAATTTGAGGACAGATTGTGCATTTTGTTCATCGAGAGGAAACCAAATTTGTTCAAGAAGTAATGCATTTAAAGACAAAACATGGAAAATTATCATTTGAAATAATTGGCTTATCGTTCGACAAAGAAAAGATAAACTAATTGATTGGTCTTAAATCGAAAAGAAAATAAATTTAGATTGTCACTAATTCCGTAGAAAAATATTTCTTCATAGTATAATGGATCTTAGTATTAATGAACATATTGTTGTTTTAGTTGCGGCAATCTTCAAAGTACAGTTATATTTTTAAAATGGATTACATTAACTTTATTAAGAGATAGTTTAACTTTAAACGTGAAAGGGAGATAAAAAGGACGATCATTGCAGATAATTGTCATTACGCCCTATTACAACAAGCGTGGTGACAAAATAGACACTTCATATCGTTTACTTTGTGGCTCAACCTGTTCATTGTTTAATTACCGTGTTTCAATTATCCGCTAAATAAGTAATAGTCTCGTTATTTTATTAGCGCTGTCATTAAAGACTTCAGAAAGCTAATAGAAAATGTCAACAACTCACATCTCATTAACATTTTACTCGTAACAAGGCGACGATTAACTTACACACTTCGTAATCGATCACAAGGAGGAAAGCGAAACATCAAGATTAAACGTGTCTTTTATATCACTTTTTGGTTTATCAACTTTGCTCGTTTCTTTTAAAGAATTGATGGGATAACAGACATAGTGAAAGGTAAGTTATATTTGATTATTGCAATGCGGGGTGAGCCAAGGCGACACTCTTTCTCGTTGCTTGTTCAATATTCTCATTAAAGAATTTGAGAATTTACCGGAGATAAATTGCGACTGGGACAGGTACACACAGAACACAATCCTTTATAGGACAATGCAGAAACATTGTTCAAATAGATGGACATGCAAGCATGATATCTATTCGCATTTAAAATCTGACATAAGATGTTCTGAAAAGAGTTTTATGGAACTGTTTAACTTCTAGGACGTAATATTCAGTCTCATATGAAAGAGTAAGATATCTGGACAATGGAAAAATCAAGAGCACTAGTTGTATAGCAGTGGAGTCCTCCAAAGAGAAGTACCATCAGGTGTTTTGAAAAGAAAAAGCATGGGCAGTTTCGCGATAAAAGCATGCTAATAAAGACCTGGAAGAGACCAAAGTCTGAACTATATACTTGTAGAATGTCTTTTATTGGACCTCTATTTGTTGCATTGCAGAAGAACCAGACTAATGATTCTAATTCTGAAAAGCGCGTCGTAGAATTGGAATTGGTCTCTTTCACCAACCTTTTTCCTTTTAACAATCAATTCACACGTATATTGCAATATTTGAGAATTTGTCTATTTGATAACCCCAAACCTCGAGTTAAATCAAATGAAATATTAAATTTAAACGGGATTATTATGAGGTATATAAGATAGTTTATGTTAATTTTATCTCAGTATTTATGGGTTCAACATGCATAAAGTGTATATTTATAACTATATTAATGGTATATAGAGTAATAATAATAAACTATGCCAGTATACAGGGAATTAAAAACTAATAAGATCTGTCACTGTATCAGGTTCACAGGCTGTCATGATAAAAACCCTCACTGTATTCTAGTTCATGCACATACCGGGTTAACATGGGTTAATGCATCTCTCTTAAAAAAAAAAGGTATGCACATACATTTTTAGAAAGTGTAAATGATTCGAGGATTTTTCTGGCAGAGTAAATGACTCTTGGAATTTTCAGATAATATAATAACTCATTGACTTCGCATCAAGGATTTCATGACAAAAAATGACTCTCAGACTCTGAATAAAGACTTGACTCCAAGAAAAGACAGTACAAAAGTCTCTTTATCTTTGTAGACTTTTATTTAAGACAGTATTAGGGATCAGAATGAATGACTCGCAAATTTTGTGACCTGTATGAATGACTTGTAGATTTTGTGACCTGTATGAATGACCCTTATGAATGCCTTATTGTAGATTTTGTGACCTGTATAGACTGTGTACGATGTTGTAGACTGTGTGGACGGAATAAATTATTTTGTAGACGGCACAAACTGACCCAAAGATTTTTTAGGCAGCAAAAATAATTAAGTATGCACGAATCTTTTACTTTGCAGACAGTAAAAATGACTCACAAATTTAACAGCAAGAATAAACTATTCGTAGATCATGTTGACTCAAATATTTTGAAAACAGATTTTAAGACTCTTAGATTTTGTAGACAGCACAAATGACTCAAAGGTTTTGTTGGCACTACTTATGACTCGTAAACTTTGAAAATACATGTAGTATGAATGAATTGCAGTTTTTTTTGTTAACAGTATGTATGATTTGTACATATTTTGGGCAGTATAGAATATGACTCGTAGAATTTGTAGACATTATAAGTTACTCGTGAACCTAATAGGCAGTATAAATTACTCGTAGACTCAATATGACTAAATGATTTTGTAGACAGTGTAAAAGACTCGTAAACTATGTAGACATTATAAGTTACTCGTGGACCTAATAGGCAGTATAAATTACTCGCAGACTCAATATGACTCAATGATTTTGTAGACAGTATAAAAGACTCGTAAACTATGTAGACATTATAAGTTACTCGTGGACCTAATAGGCAGTATAAATTACTCGTAGATTCAATATGACTCAATGATTTTGTGGACAGTATAAATTACTCGTAAACTTTTGAGAATGTATAAATGACTCGTAGACTTTGTAGACATTATAAGTTACTCGCTGACTTAATAGGCAGTATAAATTACTCGTTCTAGGCAGTTTGACTCAATGATTTTGTAGATAGTATAAATAACTGTAAACTTTGTAGAAGGTATGAATGAACTACTCGTAGACTCAATATGACTCAATGATTTGTAAACAGTGTAAATGACTCGTAAACTGTGTAGACATTATAAGTTACTCGTAAACTGTGTAGAAGGTATGAACTACTCGTAGACTCAATATGACTCAATGATTTGTAAACAGTGTAAATGACTCGTAAACTATTGTAGAAGGTATGGACTACTCGTAGACTTTATTGGCAGTATGACTCAAATATGTAGACAGTGTAAACGACTCCATGAATCAAATATTAACAAATCTATATAACATGGATAACATTAGTTTGAATGATATTCTGAATAGACTACAGTATGAGAGAGAAATTGAGTGAAGAAATAAAGTACACCAGTTAGAATTGAGACAGGGGGCGGAGCAGTGTAGATATTTTATCACAAGTTGAATTAGTAGCGACACGTCGAAAGTTTACCCATGTCATCAACTATATTATGTCTGCCCCCAATGGGGCGTAGCTTTACTACTTCAAATCTGTCAAACTGTCAGAAGGATACCCAATCTTGTAAACTAAACGCTTTACTCTAGATTAAATACTTTTAAACGAGCATGTGCTTACAATTGTGAAGATAACGACGGGGGTTAGCCATCAGAAACCCGGTTTTCAATTCAAACACAATCTTATTCACATAATTCATCTTACTTAAATTGTACTGTATTGTATTGTAGAATACCAGAGAGGAACAATTTAATCAAAATATTGGCCAGACGATTGAAATAACGGCCCTCGAGGCAATACATATTGAAAGAGGGGAGCGGAATACAAGGTGAAGACATGTATTTTGAAAAGAAACTGTAGACAAAGAAAGATGTGTTAAATGAATTAAGTGAATAACTCAACAAAACAGAAGTGTTCAACAATTTCTCAGAGAGGATAACCTGTTTTACATGCACCATTCTTCTACTCTTAACATGTGAATTTAGCATTCGAGACGCTTTTAGTCTACAAACATTTAAATCATTTCAAATATGGATAGCTGATGGTCTAAGACGTGAAATTTGTTCGAGGTGGTTTTAGTGCTAAAATATATTTTCATGGATTCACCTCAAACCTTTAAGTGCATCGTATGTCATTCGAATTTAGACTAGACCCAAGACGGTCTTTTAGAGTCATTGCCCTTCGTTATTCACAATCTAGTGAATAAAAGTTTCTAGTGGAACAGACAAAATGGAGAAAATGTGTTGTTTTATAATATATGTGCTGTGCTGTTTGTTATACCCAGTTTATGGGGATTATGATTACCGTTATTATAGTGATAATTATGGGCAAGGTGATTACCTTAGTGACTGGAATCAAGATTGGGCTACCATGAGTGGTGGTCGAATACAGAGACCCAAATGTATCGACATTCCATCCAATTTATCTTTGTGTCAAAATATTGGCTACACAAGAATGAGACTACCCAATTTATTAGATCATGATACTCTACAGGAAGTTACCAACCAAGCGGTATCGTGGGTACCTTTATTGGGTATCCATTGTCACCCAGACACCAAATTGTTCCTTTGTTCCTTATTCTCTCCAGTTTGTTTGGACAGACCTATTTTCCCATGCCGATCTCTATGTGAGAGTGTGAAGCAAGCTTGTATGGGAAGAATGCAACGCTATGGATTTCCATGGCCGGATATGGTGAGATGTGACAAATTTCCAGTAGATAATGATTTGTGTATCGAACAACAAAATCATGTCAAACGTAAGCCACATTTTTCATATCTTTATTATTAAAGACGCTATTCAGCTTGAGTCAATTAAATAGCCATTCATTACACGCAAATATATTTATCCAGCAAATGTATAAATTCACTGCTTATCTGAGGCACGTTATGTCAGTTTTTGAAATAGTGATATTAGGCAGAAATCATATTCTAACAATATTCATTGCAATATATTTTCTATTATCATCATGATTTACTAATAACAAGCATTTTTCTTCTTCATTTCTAGATGATAGAATTACAGGTACAATGTATAGTTTTCATTCTGCACCCTTTTTCTTTTACAAACTTCATTTTAATGGATCATTATCATGATGACCATAGGCCTATACCGTTATAAAGTTAAGATTAATTCTTGCCATTATTTCTTCTGACGTTTTGTACAATTTAAAGAGATTATACTATTATTATATAAGCCTAGAGAATTCGTGACGTCACTAAAACCAAAGTATTTGGTGATGACGTCATAAAATATTTGGAGAATCACCGAATTTTGAGTGAAAACGCTTGTAAAATTGCAATTAGCATTATGCTTTTTGTTTCTATTTTAAGAAAATATTGTTCAAAAGCGAAAAGATATCTCTACAAAATTCCATATACCCCAAAAGCAACTTGAAACATCATGATTTCCATTATTTGAAGTTTGTAAAGAAATAGTTTCTATATGTCATCTAACACATAAATGGGACGAAGGAATTTAGAATATTAATAATTTTATATGTCATATTTGAATTAACAATAGAATAGTTTTTGTTTTCTAAATGAATATAATATACAGTTATTTGGTGAAATGATACCAGGTTTTTTGTCGTGTGAACTGACGTTTTTTATGTTTATTTGTGTAACATTTTAACATAGAATTTGAATGTGACACTAATCTAACATGTAAAATGTGAACTATTAGACTAGACATGTTGACAAACTTTCCTAACACTATATCTTCTTAACACTTGTTAATAGTCCGAATATTTCTGTCTCCATTATGACTCCAGGCATAAAATAACGAAGCATCCATATCAAAGCATTGATACTATAATGTATGGACTATAGATTTTCACAATACGAAATTTGAAAGTATAATCGATTACATCAAAAATAGGCAAAGGATTCAAAACTGAAAAAAAGACATATAAATATCATAATTTCCTGCATTTAAAAAGGTCAAGTATAAATTCAAATGACATCTATTCCTTCAAATGGAATAATTTCGCTCCGGTATTTTAAAAATTCCTTTATTATCGATACCCATTTTTGCACCAGTGTGCTGTGTACTTCCGGTTGGAAGGTTAAGAGCTGTTGCTATTTGATACCATCTGGTTCATGACCAAACCTTGTAGCAATTCCTTTTCCAATTTTGCCAAAATACAATTTTTGTTCAAAACCAAAGAATCTCGTTTTTTCTGGACCCAGACATGCAAATAAAGGCTCTATCAATCCGAAATAAATCTCTATCAGTAATAAGGTTTCCCATAGAGGCCTGCCTGCCACTTCATACACGAGTGTCGCAATCTGTGGATAGGCCTATTATTTGTTGAATTTGATAAATGTGAGATTTTACTGGACAAGATGCAATTGATCACCTGGTAAAACTAGGAAAGTTTTCGGACTACCAGTCATTGTGTCTGCTCTGAATTCAGCTGTCCAACTTTCCCAAAATGTAGCTGTCAAACCTTCCCAATCTTTGCAGGTCATTGATAGTGAAGAATTTTAATGGATTTGTATGTCAAGCGTACTTTGTACTGATATCCTTATGGCTTATGGTATTTTACCTAGATATATCATTGAAAATTTATTGACAAGCTTTACTTGTATTTGATTGTCAAGATTTGATTTTATTGGATTGTCAAATTTTATGTGGTTTTGATTGTCAAAATTAACTTGGAATTACGTAACGTCACTTGAATGCGGATTTGTCAATCTTTACCAGAATTTGATTGAAGTTCCTTTCTACTGCAATCTACTTTTATTGTCAAATATTTTACTTTAAATTAAATCTAACTGGACAAACTTTTTAAGCAGAACAAGCTTTTGGTTTTATTTGTCAATCATTTTAGTTGCCAAGCTTCACATTAACAGTTTAAGCCTGTTTGGTTCGGTTTGTTCAGCATTTAAGAAAGCGGCCTTTGTCTGATTTAGTTGTCAAGCTTATGTTAACTGCATTGTCGAGCTTTATATGAGTGTGGTTGTCAAAAAAGTCCACAAATTCCTTAAATTGAATAAAGTTTGAAATACATTGGCTGTGAACAACTTAATATTAGCATATTGCTAATTCTATATATTTACACAAGCTATAATATTCGCGACTATTTACTGTAGAAAAGTGTCTAGATTTCGATATAAGTATAAGGTTATTGTTGAGAAGAAGATATTCAAGTGTGCTTTAATCTCTAGAATTAAATTTCACTGTCTGACATTTCAATCTGTAGGATTAGGTCAAAAGTATTAGAGATATTATTTGTCTAGGATTTTACACGGAGTTTATTGAATATAAAGCTACGACAGAAGAAAATTATTGTAGTTTCGCTAAGGGGCGACTGAATTTTTTTTGTCATTTCGAATTCATGGAAATATATAAGTGCCTAAATCCGATGTGAAAATTGAGAAAAGGTGGGGTGAGGACAAGGAAAATCTAGGAGAGCCAAAATGGGTAGCGTTGTAGCGCAAGTGGATGATATTATAACACAATTTTTGTTATTAAAATGACAACCATCTACAACCGGAAGTTTCCTTCCTACATGTGCACCTTCAATTGAAATGACACCAATTTGATGATACTAGACATTTTCTTAAAACGCAATATCTGCCGAAGAAATAATTTCATATGAATGAATATATGCAGTACTTGAACTAATAAGAAGATATTCAGATTCTATTTTCTCAATTCTTCCAAAGTGATTTGCATGTAACTTTTCAAAGCGTAGAATTGATGAAGAATGTTACCCTTAATTTCCACTTTAAAGTGATATCCCTTTTGCACAATCTATTAATAGCCAAAAGGTAAAAAACTGCTTGCTTATATGATTATATGTGATGTTCTTTATGGAATATTATTTATGATTATGTCATTTTCTTCTAAAGACAATGAAACAATTTAGAATTATTGTATTTGACGGAACTCCAGACGATTCGGCTTGAAATATATCGAATTACAAGGAAACACGAGGCAAATTTCTCTCCCAGTCAGTTTTGAAACCGGTTTCTGTAATACCCTTTCTATAATTGAAAATAAGAGATAAGGAAAATCACTTAGAATTGATTAATGTCTTTATAAATATGGCATGAAAAAGAAACATACTTGAACACGTGTGCTTTCAATCATTCACATTTTTCGAGAACCCTTGCCAACATGAAAGGTAAAAAAATGTGTTAAAAGTTTTTCAGACACTGATATAGTTACAATCAGGGCTGTTGATAAGGTGGTATTTACCAGTTTTAAGGAGTGCTGTTTTTTCTGTCTGAATTAAAGTTTCCACTTCTCCACAACCGGTAAATCAGAGCAGATGGTCAACATTTTCGTAGTAGTTTACCAACTAACCTATACATAGATAACAATTCGTATTTTGTTATCCAGATCCCTTTTTATACGCCCACACATTAATGTGGGCGTATATTGTAGTCACCCCTGTCTGTCCGTCTGTCTGCCTGTCCACAATTGTTGTGGACACGATCGAGAGATGGTTTATTGATGGATTTTGATGAAACTTGCTGTGAGTGTTTGTTATCACCCAAGGAAGAACCCTATTGAAAATCAGACGAATCCAAAAATATTTCCTGGGTTATTGCCCTTGCTTTTGAAAATATGTTGTGGACACCATAGAGAGCTGGTTTCTTAATGGATTTTGATGAAACTTGGTATGAGTGTTTGTATTGACATTGGGATAAACCCTATTGAATATCAGAAACATCGAAAAAATATTTTATGAGTTATTGCCCTTGTTCTTTAAAACGCGTTAATTTTTCAGCCGTTACACTCTCAAAATTGTGGACAAGATAGAGAGCTGGTTTCTTGGTGGATTTTTATGAAACTTGCTGTGAGTGTTTGTTATCACCCAAGGATGAACCCTATTGAAAATCAGACGAATCGAAAAATATTTTCTGGGTTATTGCCCTTGCTTTTGAAAAAATGTTGTGGACACCATAGAGAGCTGGTTTCTTAATGGATTTTGATGAAACTTGGTATGGGAGTTTGTACTGACATAACGATAAACCCTATTGAATATCAGAAACATCGAACAAATATTTTATGAGTTATTGCCCTTGTTCTTTAAAACACATTAATTTTTCAGCCGCTACACTCTCAAAGTTGTGGACACAATATAGAGCTGGTTTCTTTATGGATTTTGATGAAACTTGCTGTGAGTGTTTGTTATTACCCAAGGAAGAACCCTATTGAAAATCAGACGAATCGAAAAATATTTCCTGGGTTATTGCCCTTGCTTTTGAAAATATGTTGTGGACACCATAGAGAGCTGGTTTCTTGATGGATTTTGATGAAACTTGGTATGAGTGTTTGTATTGACATTGGGATAAACCCTATTGAATACCAGAAACATCGAAAAAATATTTTATGAGTTATTGCCCTTTAAAACACGGTAATTTTTCAGCCGTTACACTCTCAAAAATGTGGACACGATAGAGAGCTGGTTTCTTGGTGGATTTTTATGAACCTTACTGTGAGTGTTTGTAATCACCCAAGGATGAACCCTATTGAAAATCAGACGAATCGAAAAATATTTTATCTGGGTTATTGCCCTTGCTTTTGAAAATATGTTGTGGACACCATAGAGAGCTGGTTTCTTGATAGATTTTGATGAAACTTGGTATGAGAATTTGTACTGACATAAGGATAAACCCTATTGAATATCAGAAACATCGAAAAAATATTTTATGAGTTATTGCCCTTGTTCTTTAAAACACATTAATTTTTCAGCCGTTACACTCTCAAAGTTGTGGACAGGATACAGAGCTGGTTTTTTGATGAAACTTGCTGTGAGTGTTTGTTATCACCCAAGGAAGAACCCTATTGAAAATCAGACGAATCGAAAAATATTTCCTGGGTTATTGCCCTTGCTTTTGAAAATATGTTGTGGACACCATAGAGAGCTGGTGTCTTGATGGATTTTGATGAAACTTGGTATGAGTGTTTGTATTGACATTAGGATAAGCCCTATTGAATATCAGAAACATCGAAAAAATATTTTATGAGTTATTGCCCCTTGTTCTTTAAAACACGGTAATTTTTCAGCCCTTACACTCTCAAAGTTGTGGACACGATAGAGAGCTGTTTTTTTGGTGGATTTTTATGAAACTGGCTGTTTGTGTTTGTATTGACCTTCGGATACACCTTATTGAAAATCAGAAATATCATCAACTATGTGACTGCTCTTAATCATTTTAAGATGGAACCTAATCGTTGATTGCCCTTGTTTTATGCATATTTCAGTGACATATTTGTTTTTTCCAGGAAACTTGAACCCATGGTTTTACTCTTGTAAAAAGAGAAAATGTTATCAGAATCTTTCATTTACTGATCACTCTTGTCAACCCCTCGAACGAATTGGCTGCCATTATAAAAGTGGGCGTATTACGATGGCCATCGCTATTTTTTTTCAAAACATTTGAAATCTATATTTGCTTGAAATTTTACTTGAAAATTTGTTTGCACTAAAAAAAACTCAATGGACATCCTCCTCACATCGACTTTTGATTCAAATTTTTAGTGAAATATACGGGACTCCCCCTTTAGCGGCAGTAGCTTTATGGTGATAAATAGCATGTCATGTTGACATTATATATTCAATATCATTCATATCTTTAATTGGCACTTCATGTCGGTTAGAGTGGGTGTAATTTAAATTGATAAGAACAAGCATCCCATATCAGTTTTCACTTATTTCTTATCACCTTAGAAATAAACAATTCAAGAGAACTGCACCTGAATTTTTCATATACGATTATATATATCTTTCAATCACATTTCCATCTATAGAACCCGAGTTCTTTTGGTCATTCATTCTGCACTGACCCCAATTTTAATTTTTAAAGGTCACTCATACGAAGACACTAATTCGATAATTATTGCATCCTATCTGTACTAGCAAGCTAGGAAAAGTGTTCCTCGACAGAAGAAATTAAGACCAAGGCGTTTGCCCCTAGAAACCTCTCTTTAACCCCCTGGATTTTGGGAGCCAACGATCTAGAATACGATTGAGTACGCCAAAAATATTTTACTGATCATTTGTTTGTTACTGTAATTTTTTGCTCGTTTTTCCAGTCCAGTCGGGTAGTATTTGGCTCAGCAGGGTGGTTTTGTGTAAAGCAAACTATTAAGTACATCACCCACCCAGTACAGCTTTGACATATCATAAAGCAATTGTTTGTCTGAAATCTGAACAATGCATGCCAAATTTTCAAGGGTTGAATAATTAAATAAATAAAGGGTCGACTTTTTAAACGACTTTCGTTTCGAGACATTAAATGTAAATAATAATTTGTGGTTTTTGCCCTTCCTCGATGTTTTATTATTATTCAATAAAAACCTCTTGTGACGTCATCCCATTGTTATGGCAGGTCTTTCTTTTTGCTAATATCCCTCAACCAAGGGACATTCGAGAGAATATCCCTCAATCCAGGGATATTCGAGATAATATCCCCGTGGACAGGTACATTAGAGATAATATCCCCCTCTACCGAGAGAATATACTTTAATCTAACACTAATACATTTGAGCAATCAACTCTACGTCTTAAAGATTTTTTTTCTTTCAAACTTAATATTGAAGTTTCAAAATCAAGCTGATGAATCGTAACTAAGTCACTACCCAGTGACAAAGTATGCAATCTTATCAGACAATATGAAGTCACATCCCAGTGATCTGTAAGGTTTCTTGCTTCCTATGATACAATAAAGGTTGATACAACAATATATACCCTCACATTTCTTGTAATGTTTTTTACTGGTCATCTTATTTTTTAAAAACGGTTTGAAAAATTTAAAAACTAGATTTTTAGAGCGTAATTAATTTTCGAGGGATTTATATCTTCCAATACTAAATTTTAGAATTTTTTAATGTAAAATTAGATATTTAATATTAAAAACTAAATATTTCTGAAAATTCTGGAACATTTTTTCACACGATATGGATTACCTCCCATGTGATGTTAAATGTATTGATTGATTTTTCAACATATTTACCAATTATTGAATTAGGAATCGGTTTTTATGTCGGATAATGCATGGTTTCTATCGGGATTAGTTGACATAATGCCCTTGGGCTCGGAAAAGCCCTCGGGCCTTCGGCCCTCGTGCTTTCCCGAACCCGCGGGCATTATGTCAACTAATCCCTCGAAACCATGCATTATCCTACACGTAAAATCTTACAACCATTAGCGTACAGTATTTGCTTAAACAAAGAAGAAAATTTACTTCAATGATTTCACGTTTAGCTTAAAGAGAATTTCCAAATAAAGAATACTCACCAAAAGATACTCAAAATCTTAATCTATGGCGTCTACAGAACTTTGGATGGAAGAAAGAGAGGGTGGGCAGGGGCGTATACAGGATTTGACGTTAGGGGGGGGGGGGGGGGGGGCGCAGAATCAAATTTCGGCGAGCGGAGCGAGTAAAAACATTATTTGAGGTTAAAATAATCAAAGTTATTGAAATATTCTTCTAAAGTTGGTGCAATGTAGATAGATATCTTGCCAAGCGAAGTGTGGCGAGAAAAATTTGTGGTAAAATGGTGCGGACAACCCATGCTTTGCAAATTTTAGGGGGGGGGGCGCACGCCCGCCACGCCACCCCCTAAATCCGCCCCTGGTACTCATCAAAAATAGAGGGCTTAATTAAATGATACAATAACTTAAATATATAGATACATTAGAATTTGCTTATTGTAGAAAGCTCTGACCTCAAGGAATAATTTATTGTGCGATGACTGTTGTTCTGGTTTTGAGAATTTTGTTCTGGATTCGATGCAGAGATAAGTACCTGAGCGCGAGGGAAAACTCTGAACCCATTTCATTAACATTTTACAATGCATGTTAATATTTTGTTTTTAACAGTTATTTTAGAATAGATTAGATAGAATTAACCCATTTTTAAACCAAATGATCCAAATTAAGAAACCTGCAACATTATAGCCATGTTTCATTTTTTGCAGCTTTGGTCTTGTCAAACAAAGGGTTTTTTTGATAGCCATAGTATGGGTGCTTCAATATTATTATGTGTGTGTATTGTATGGAGTTGTTTTGATGTCAATATTCATTTCTTTGCAAAGTGACAGAGTGTATATTTCGATTTGCTGAAGTGCATTTGTAAAAGTGTAGAAGTGCAGAAGTTAGAAGTGTAGAAGTGTAGAAGTGTGAAAATACATTTGTCAAATTGTAAAAGTTCAAATGTAAATTGGTAATTTTGAGATTGATGTGTAAATGTTCATTTTTCGATTTGTCAACTTTACAAATGTAGAAATGTATAAGCTCGATGATGAAATGACGATGTGTGAAATGTCGATTGTACAAATGTAGTTGTTACATTTGTCATTTTGGACCGAGAGTTCGGGCAAGTATGCAAATTAGTGGGTGGAGTTGACCTCTTACGGAAAAGTACGACTATTAAATGAGAAATTGTCGGGAATTCCCGAAGACAATTTTCACATATAAAAATGATTACTCCTAAACAAGGGCAAGTAACAATATTTCTGAAACATGATATAGGGCCTATTGTGGAGATACGACAAGAAATCAGAATTCGTCTTAACAGAATAGCTAGGTATTTAGAACAATCATTTCCGTCAAATTCTCATTTAGTAGTCGTACTTTTCCGTAAGAGGTCAACTCCACCCACTAATTTGCATACTTGCCCGAACTCTCGGTCCAAAATGACAAATGTAATAACTACATTTGTACAATCGACATTTCACACATCGTCATTTCATCATCGAGCTTATACATTTCTACATTTGTAAAGTTGACAAATCGAAAAATGAACATTTACAAATCAATCTCAAAATTACCAATTTACATTTGAACTTTTACAATTTGACAAATGTATTTTCACACTTCTACACTTCTACACTTCTACACTTCTAACTTCTGCACTTCTACACTTCTACACTTCTGCAAATGCACTTCAGCAAATCGAAATATACACTCTGTCACTTTGCAAGGAAATGAATATTGACATCAAAACAACTCCATAGTATTGTGGATGTTAGGTATCAATGAGCATGTCCTGGACACAATGCTTTTTGATAGTGCAATATAGATGTGCTATGGTGTCGGTTTTATACTATCAAGTATAATATCAAATAAGATAGCAATAGGTCTACAATATAAACTGATGTTGCCAAACATGATATACATTGTTTTAATAAAATAGATTAATCTAACATTTTACTGTTACAGCAGATAATAATTGTACTTCCTGTAAACATCCTCTAACATTTGAAGCTATAGTTGATAACTACTGTGGTGCCGATTTTGGTAAGTTTGAATTTTTTAAAATTAATGGGATTGTAAAGATGATTTCTAATATTTTTTTTATGTGAATCAGGGACAATGATGACATCAATATGCAGCATGTCAGTTTTCAATCAGACGTTTGTGATTCCACTAAAACTATGACACTATCAGCGAAATATGCCTAGGTCACATAATGCCTTAGTTACATCATCGAACTTTTAGTTTTGCTGGAACCACAGACTTCTGATTGAAAATTGGAATGGAGAAAATTGTTGTTATCTGTCCCTCATACACATAATCGAAAATCTTTTTGTGATACGTGAATATGGTGGTCTCGAAGTTGTCGCAGGCCAAGATTATACGGTTCATCCCTTATTAAAGGGGTTGTAAAAGGGTTTTCTAAATTTTGTATGTTTATCCGGGATACTGATAGCATCAATTTGCGCCATTCCATTTTATGACGTCACTAATAATGATCTACCGGAAGCTGCTATTGATATCTATGCAGATCAATTTTAGTGAAGTCAGAAAACGCGTTAGTTTTCAAGTGGAATTGCAAGAACCACAGACGTCAGAATGGAAATTGGAATGGCGCAAATTGATGCCATCAGTGTCCCCGATACACACACAAAGTTTAGAAAACCTCTTTACAATCCCTTTAAGACTGTTAACTGTGTCCAAAAGTGCAAGAAAAATCTCTCATTTAGGACATTACTCTCTGTGAACATCTTGTTTTCTCAATGGGTAAATTGACTTGAATTAAAGTGTCAAAGATTACATCAAAAAGCTGCCGATAAACCCATTATAGTTATCTCTGCATCATGGTTTAGCCACCCTGCCAGATTTTATACTGCTCTACATTCAACAAAACGGGTCATTTTATAAGGAGGTGTCAAGTATCTGGATATAAGTGACATTAATATTTAGAAAATATCTGAAAAGTTAATCGGATACTTTGACATTTGGAGTAAAATAGGGTTCAGAAATAGCGAGTTATTGTGAGACGATTCGGATCGTTGTTATTGCGATATGATATTCAAAATGATTATCTACGCTTATATTTAACCATTTATTGTAAGAGAAAATAATTTTGCTCAGATAACAAACCATAAATCATAAAATGACAGAAGTTATATATCAATCCTGTTTAAAGCCACACTTGATATGAAGCTTGTACGAAAACTTACAAAATTCATTTTCTCGCCTCATCATTTAACTTGAGGGTGATAGGTGTAATATGAGGGCTAATCCTCAATATTTTAGCTGGTAAAGCCTGATCGTGAAACAGTGCAGGAACTTAAGAACTAAAGATGAAAAGACGGCACCAAATAAATTCTATTTCAATTTTTTTTTGGAAGAGGGTGGAGGGAGACCTTTTTGTTACATCGTATCCATCTGTAAGTGGTGCAGAACACGACTAAGTGTCCTGTTATGGCATGGGTACCCTATCCCTACCGTTTAATATATAGTAAATGAAGTCTTCACTAATGTGTTGCCCGGAAAGCCAATGCTCTGAGTTCAAAAGCTGTTCAAGAGTTTTCCAACTTTTATTATGAGGTCCATTTGTGACTCCCATTTTTCGTCAAAAGTCTGTGGTTCGTGATATTATGGATTGCTTTATATACATACGTATGACGTCACTATCGCAAAGCTGCTTAAAAGTATCTTGCGATAGCGACGTACAAAAAACGCTTAATTAGTGGAAGCACAGACGTCAGAATGGTGCAAATTAGTAATATTTGATAAGGGAACATAATGTTTGTGCTATGATTGTGCTTTAATATTCAACCATTTTCTATTTCTAATTTCAGTGATACGAGCTAAGGTAAATGAAATGAGAGACCTTCTCAATGGACATAAAGGATTTCTATTGAAAAAGAAGAAGAAATTCTTCAAGAAAAATAATATTTCTAGAAAGGAACGTAAAAAGATGCTTCCAATGATCAAAAATGGAAAAGGGTGTTCTTGTGATATTGTGAATTCTACAGAAGAAAAATATCTCATAATGGGAAATAAAGTAAATGATGAATTTTACGTATCGTTTGTTACTCTTTGGCAACGAAAAAACAAAGACTTCAGACGTGCTATCCGTGCCATTAGGAAAGGGGAGATTTGTGAGGGCATCATACGTGAAATAACTGCCGGAGAAATGGACAAGGGCAAAAAGAAAGGATCTCGTAAAAAGGGGAAAGGGAAGGGAAAGAAAAAGAAGAAGAAAAACAAA
The DNA here is from genome assembly GCA_029955415.1 of Lottia scabra. Classification (NCBI taxonomy): domain Eukaryota; kingdom Metazoa; phylum Mollusca; class Gastropoda; family Lottiidae; genus Lottia; species Lottia scabra. Next base: position 1,505,342 of record JARJEI010000016.1, read on the forward strand.
AAGCGAAAGGGAAAAAGGAAAAACAAAAATCGTAAAGGAAGTTCACGAAAAGCCAACAAAAAACAAACAAGTAATGAAGCTACAGCTCTAAATTGAGAAACTGTGCCAGGTAAAAATTAAGTTAAAAAAAACCTTGATTTGGATATTTATCATGTCACTAACTCGACTACGTCAATGTACATCATAGCCAGCAGTAAGACAATTATAATATGGATCTCTGGTCATTGTCTTCTTAGCTTGAACAGTATCCAGAAAATGGACTGGAAAGTGTACTATTCAAAATAGTTGTGACATGATCAGTTATTACTGGTTTGGCACCAATGTGACAAACAACAACAAATGTCATAAGAAATATATATCAGAGGAATAAGTTGTTGGACATTTTATTGTTGTGATATGGTGCGGTTACGTTAAAGATACGTGTCCGTGTAGGCTTTGTTCATTTCTATCTGAATCAATGATTAAAAATGTCCACCTGAAAGAGATGGATTTAAATAGGACGCAATGGACATTGTTAATTCGGAATGGTTTATAGATTTTTAAAATGATACTTTTGAGGCGTAGCTCTTTTGAACACAACTGTTGTCAAGTAGGACACAAGTTTGTCTTATTAAAGTTTATTTAGTCGTGCTTCCTCTTCCCAAAATAAACGCACAGAGCTTCAAAAATAGCCTATACCTTACATGATGTACTCTTTTGTGCTATAGAAACATTAAAATGTTCGTGTACATATATTTCAACCTATTATTGTTTTTTGTTATGAGAGAATGTTGTGTTTGTTTGTTTATGGAACTTATTGTTATTCCTTATTTTGGATGGAAGATAGCACCCATAGACTGACTTACGTGTAAATGGTTTCGTAAGATTCGTATAGTGCAGATAGATATCATTTTTAAAATTCACAAGAGTTTTTGGGATTTGCTATTTGTTTACCAATTCCCTTTATCATAGGACAATGATATGAAATTGTTAAAGTAGTAATATGTAGTAAGACAGTCAAAAAATAAAAGTTTCAGTCTACCATTGTTATTAATACCTAAATCCGTTGTACTAACTTGTACAGGGCATGCTCACAGTATCATTGGTCAATGATTGCAGGAACATAATACTTAATAATAACAGAGATCGAATATTCCCTTGAAAAAAATGTATAAACTATATATATATAAACTCTACAGTCTATAACAATAAACTATACCAGTCTATAACTATAAACTCTACAAGTCTATAACTATAAACTCTACAAGTCTATAACTATAAACTCTACAAGTCTATAACTATAAACTATACCAATCTATAATTATAAACTCTACCAGTCTATAACTATAAACTCTACCAGTCTATAACTATAAACTCTACAAGTCTATAACTATAAACTATACCAGTCCATAACTATAAACTCTACAAGTATATAACTATAAACTCTATCCGTCTATAACTATAAACTCTACCAGTCTATAACTATAAACTATACTAGTCTATAACTATAAACTATACCAGTCCATAACTATAAACTCTACCAGTCTATAACTATAAACTCTATCCGTCTATAACTATAAACTCTACAGTCTATAACAATAAACTCTACCAGTCTATAACTATAAACTCTACAAGTCTATAACTATAAACTCTACAAGTCTATAACTATAAACTCTACAAGTCTATAACTATAAACTATACCAGTCTATAATTATAAACTCTACCAGTCTATAACTATAAACTCTACCAGTCTATAACTATAAACTCTACAAGTCTATAACTATAAACTATACCAGTCCATAACTATAAACTCTACAAGTATATAACTATAAACTCTATCCGTCTATAACTATAAACTCTACCAGTCTATAACTATAAACTATACTAGTCTATAACTATAAACTATACCAGTCCATAACTATAAACTCTACCAGTCTATAACTATAAACTCTACCAGTCTATAACTATAAACTCTACCAGTCTATAACTATAAACTATACCAGTCCATAACTATAAACTCTACAAGTATATAACTATAAACTCTATCCGTCTATAACTATAAACTCTACCAGTCTATAACTATAAACTCTACCCGTCTATAACTATAAACTATACCAGTCCATAACTATAAACTCTACCAGTCTATAACTATAAACTCTACCAGTCTATAACTATAAACTCTACCAGTCTATAACTATAAACTATACCAGTCCATAACTATAAACTCTACAAGTATATAACTATAAACTCTATCCGTCTATAACTATAAACTCTACCAGTCTATAACTATAAACTATACTAGTCTATAACTATAAACTATACCAGTCTATAACTATAAACTCTACCAGTCTATAACTATAAACTCTACCAGTCTATAACTATAAACTCTACCAGTCTATAACTATAAACTCCACCAGTCCATAACTATAAACTCTACCAGTCTATAACTATAAACTCTATCCGTCTATAACTATAAACTCTACAAGTCTATAACTATAAACTCTACAAGTCTATAACTATAAACTCTACTGTCTATAACTATAAACTCTACTGTCTATAACTATAAACTCTACCAGTCTATAACTATAAACTCTACCAGTCTATAACTATAAACTCTACCCGTCTATAACTATAAACTCTACCAGTCTATAACTATAAACTCTATCCGTCTATAACTATAAACTCTACAAGTCTATAACTATAAACTCTACAAGTCTATAACTATAAACTCTACTGTCTATAACTATAAACTCTACTGTCTATAACTATAAACTCTACCAGTCTATAACTATAAACTGTACTAGTCTATAACTATAAACTCTACCAGTCTATTACTATAAACTCTACAAGTCTATAACTATAAACTCTACAAGTCTATAACTATAAACTCTACTGTCTATAACTATAAACTCTACCAGTCTATAACTATAAACTCTACTAGTCTATAACTATAAACTCTACCAGTCTATAACTATAAACTCTACCCGTCTATAACTATAAACTATACCAGTCTATAACTATAAACTCTACTAGTCTATAACTATAAACTCTACCAGTCTATAACTATAAACTCTACAAGCCTATAACTATAAACTCTACTGTCTATAACTATAAACTCTACTGTCTATAACTATAAACTCTACCAGTCTATAACTATAAACTCTACCAGTCTATAACTATAAACTCTACCAGTGTATAACTATCAACTCTATCCGTCTATAACTATAAACTCTACCAGTCTATAACTATAAACTCTACTGCCTATAACTATAAACTCTACTGTCTATAACTATAAACTCTACCAGTCTATAACTATAAACTCTACCAGTCTATAACTATAAACTCTACCAGTCTATAACTATACACTCTACAAGTCTATAACTATAAACTCTACCAGTCTATAACTATAAACTCTACCAATCTATAACTATAAACTCTACCCGTCTATAACTATAAACTCTACCAGTGTATAACTATAGACTATACCAGTCTATAACTATAAACTCTACCAGTGTATAACTATAAACTCTACCAGTCTATAACTATAAACTCTACCAGTCTATAACTATATACCCTACCAGTCTATAACTATAAACTCTACCAATGTATAACTATAAACTCCACCAGTCTATAACTATAAACTCTACCTGTCTATAACTATAAATTCTACCAGTGTATAACTAGAAACTCTATTAATCTATAACTAGAAACTCTATTAATCTATAACTATAAACTCCACCAGTGTATAACTAGAAACTCTACCAATCTATAACTATAAACTCCACCAGTCTATAACTATAAACTCTACCAGACTATAACTATAAACTCTACCAGTCTATAACTATAAACTCTATCAGTCTATAACTATAAACTCTACCAGTCTATAACTATAAACTCTACCAGTCTATAACTATAAACTCTACCAGTCTATAACTATAAACTCTACCAGTCTATAACTATAAACTATACCAGTCCATAACTATAAACTCTACAAGTATATAACTATAAACTCTATCCGTCTATAACTATAAACTCTACCAGTCTATAACTATAAACTCTACCCGTCTATAACTATAAACTATACCAGTCCATAACTATAAACTCTACTAGTCTATAACTATAAACTCTACCAGTCTATAACTGTAAACTCTAACCGTCTATAACTATAAACTCTACTGTCTATAACTATAAACTCTACCAGTCTATAACTATAAACTCTACTGCCTATAACTATAAACTCTACTGTCTATAACTATAAACTCTACTGTCTATAACTATAAACTCTACCAGTCTATAACTATAAAGTCTACCAGTCTATAACTATAAACTCTACCCGTCTATAACTATAAACTCTACCAGTCTATAACTATAAACTCTACTGTCTATAACTATAAACTCTACCAGTCTATAACTATAAACTCTACAAGTCTATAACTATAAACTCTACAAGTCTATAACTATAAACTCTACAAGTCTATAACTATAAACTCTACCAGTCTATAACTATAAACTCTACTGTCTATAACTATAAACTCTACCAGTCTATAACTATAAACTCTACAAGTCTATAACTATAAACTCTACAAGTCTATAACTATAAACTCTACAAGTCTATAACTATAAACTATACCAGTCTATAATTATAAACTCTACCAGTCTATAACTATAAACTCTACCAGTCTATAACTATAAACTCTACCAGTCTATAACTATAAACTATACCAGTCCATAACTATAAACTCTACAAGTATATAACTATAAACTCTATCCGTCTATAACTATAAACTCTACCAGTCTATAACTATAAACTATACTAGTCTATAACTATAAACTATACCAGTCTATAACTATAAACTCTACCAGTCTATAACTATAAACTCTACCAGTCTATAACTATAAACTCTACCAGTCTATAACTATAAACTCCACCAGTCCATAACTATAAACTCTACCAGTCTATAACTATAAACTCTATCCGTCTATAACTATAAACTCTACAAGTCTATAACTATAAACTCTACAAGTCTATAACTATAAACTCTACTGTCTATAACTATAAACTCTACTGTCTATAACTATAAACTCTACCAGTCTATAACTATAAACTGTACTAGTCTATAACTATAAACTCTACCAGTCTATAACTATAAACTCTACAAGTCTATAACTATAAACTCTACAAGTCTATAACTATAAACTCTACTGTCTATAACTATAAACTCTACCAGTCTATAACTATAAACTCTACTAGTCTATAACTATAAACTCTACCAGTCTATAACTATAAACTCTACCCGTCTATAACTATAAACTATACCAGTCCATAACTATAAACTCTACTAGTCTATAACTATAAACTCTACTGTCTATAACTATAAACTCTACCGGTCTATAACTATAAACTCTACCAGTCTATAACTATAAACTCTACCAGTCTATAACTATACACTCTACAAGTCTATAACTATAAACTCTACCAGTCTATAACTATAAACTCTACCAATCTATAACTATAAACTCTACCCGTCTATAACTATAAACTCTACCAGTGTATAACTATAGACCATACCAGTCTATAACTATAAACTCTACCAGTGTATAACTATAAACTCTACCAGTCTATAACTATAAACTCTACCAGTCTATAACTATATACCCTACCAGTCTATAACTATAAACTCTACCAATGTATAACTATAAACTCCACCAGTCTATAACTATAAACTCTACCTGTCTATAACTATAAACTCTACCAGTGTATAACTATAAACTCTACCAGTGTATAACTAGAAACTCTATTAATCTATAACTATAAACTCCACCAGTGTATAACTAGAAACTCTACCAATCTATAACTATAAACTCCACCAGTCTATAACTATAAACTCTACCAGACTATAACTATAAACTCTACCAGTCTATAACTATAAACTCTACCAGTCTATAACTATAAACTCTACCAGTCTATAACTATAAACTCTACCAGTCTATAACTATAAAATCTACCAGTCTATAACTATAAACTCTACCAGTCTATAACTATAAACTATACCAGTCCATAACTATAAACTCTACAAGTATATAACTATAAACTCTATCCGTCTATAACTATAAACTCTACCAGTCTATAACTATAAACTCTACCCGTCTATAACTATAAACTATACCAGTCCATAACTATAAACTCTACCAGTCTATAACTATAAACTCTACCAGTCTATAACTGTAAACTCTACCCGTCTATAACTATAAACTCTACTGTCTATAACTATAAACTCTACCAGTCTATAACTATAAACTCTACTGCCTATAACTATAAACTCTACTGTCTATAACTATAAACTCTACTGTCTATAACTATAAACTCTACCAGTCTATAACTATAAACTCTACCAGTCTATAACTATAAACTCTACCCGTCTATAACTATAAACTCTACCAGTCTATAACTATAAACTCTACTGCCTATAACTATAAACTCTACTGTCTATAACTATAAACTCTACTGTCTATAACTATAAACTCTACTGTCTATAACTATAAACTCTACCAGTCTATAACTATAAACTCTACCAGTCTATAACTATAAACTCTACTGCCTATAACTATAAACTCTACTGTCTATAACTATAAACTCTACTGTCTATAACTATAAACTCTACCAGTCTATAACTATAAACTCTACCAGTCTATAACTATAAACTCTACCAGTCTATAACTATAAACTCTACCAGTCTATAACTATAAACTCTACCAGTCTATAACTATACACTCTACAAGTCTATAACTATAAACTCTACCAGTCTATAACTATAAACTCTACCAATCTATAACTATAAACTCTACCCGTCTATAACTATAAACTCTACCAGTGTATAACTATAGACTATACCAGTCTATAACTATAAACTCTACCAGTGTATAACTATAAACTCTACCAGTCTATAACTATAAACTCTACCAGTCTATAACTATATACCCTACCAGTCTATAACTATAAACTCTACCAATGTATAACTATAAACTCCACCAGTCTATAACTATAAACTCTACCTGTCTATAACTATAAATTCTACCAGTGTATAACTAGAAACTCTATTAATCTATAACTAGAAACTCTATTAATCTATAACTATAAACTCCACCAGTGTATAACTAGAAACTCTACCAATCTATAACTATAAACTCCACCAGTCTATAACTATAAACTCTACCAGACTATAACTATAAACTCTACCAGTCTATAACTATAAACTCTATCAGTCTATAACTATAAACTCTACCAGTCTATAACTATAAACTCTACCAGTCTATAACTATAAACTCTACCAGTCTATAACTATAAACTCTACCAGTCTATAACTATAAACTATACCAGTCCATAACTATAAACTCTACAAGTATATAACTATAAACTCTATCCGTCTATAACTATAAACTCTACCAGTCTATAACTATAAACTCTACCCGTCTATAACTATAAACTATACCAGTCCATAACTATAAACTCTACTAGTCTATAACTATAAACTCTACCAGTCTATAACTGTAAACTCTAACCGTCTATAACTATAAACTCTACTGTCTATAACTATAAACTCTACCAGTCTATAACTATAAACTCTACTGCCTATAACTATAAACTCTACTGTCTATAACTATAAACTCTACTGTCTATAACTATAAACTCTACCAGTCTATAACTATAAAGTCTACCAGTCTATAACTATAAACTCTACCCGTCTATAACTATAAACTCTACCAGTCTATAACTATAAACTCTACTGTCTATAACTATAAACTCTACCAGTCTATAACTATAAACTCTACAAGTCTATAACTATAAACTCTACAAGTCTATAACTATAAACTCTACAAGTCTATAACTATAAACTCTACCAGTCTATAACTATAAACTCTACTGTCTATAACTATAAACTCTACCAGTCTATAACTATAAACTCTACAAGTCTATAACTATAAACTCTACAAGTCTATAACTATAAACTCTACAAGTCTATAACTATAAACTATACCAGTCTATAATTATAAACTCTACCAGTCTATAACTATAAACTCTACCAGTCTATAACTATAAACTCTACCAGTCTATAACTATAAACTATACCAGTCCATAACTATAAACTCTACAAGTATATAACTATAAACTCTATCCGTCTATAACTATAAACTCTACCAGTCTATAACTATAAACTATACTAGTCTATAACTATAAACTATACCAGTCTATAACTATAAACTCTACCAGTCTATAACTATAAACTCTACCAGTCTATAACTATAAACTCTACCAGTCTATAACTATAAACTCCACCAGTCCATAACTATAAACTCTACCAGTCTATAACTATAAACTCTATCCGTCTATAACTATAAACTCTACAAGTCTATAACTATAAACTCTACAAGTCTATAACTATAAACTCTACTGTCTATAACTATAAACTCTACTGTCTATAACTATAAACTCTACCAGTCTATAACTATAAACTGTACTAGTCTATAACTATAAACTCTACCAGTCTATAACTATAAACTCTACAAGTCTATAACTATAAACTCTACAAGTCTATAACTATAAACTCTACTGTCTATAACTATAAACTCTACCAGTCTATAACTATAAACTCTACTAGTCTATAACTATAAACTCTACCAGTCTATAACTATAAACTCTACCCGTCTATAACTATAAACTATACCAGTCCATAACTATAAACTCTACTAGTCTATAACTATAAACTCTACTGTCTATAACTATAAACTCTACCGGTCTATAACTATAAACTCTACCAGTCTATAACTATAAACTCTACCAGTCTATAACTATACACTCTACAAGTCTATAACTATAAACTCTACCAGTCTATAACTATAAACTCTACCAATCTATAACTATAAACTCTACCCGTCTATAACTATAAACTCTACCAGTGTATAACTATAGACCATACCAGTCTATAACTATAAACTCTACCAGTGTATAACTATAAACTCTACCAGTCTATAACTATAAACTCTACCAGTCTATAACTATATACCCTACCAGTCTATAACTATAAACTCTACCAATGTATAACTATAAACTCCACCAGTCTATAACTATAAACTCTACCTGTCTATAACTATAAACTCTACCAGTGTATAACTATAAACTCTACCAGTGTATAACTAGAAACTCTATTAATCTATAACTATAAACTCCACCAGTGTATAACTAGAAACTCTACCAATCTATAACTATAAACTCCACCAGTCTATAACTATAAACTCTACCAGACTATAACTATAAACTCTACCAGTCTATAACTATAAACTCTACCAGTCTATAACTATAAACTCTACCAGTCTATAACTATAAACTCTACCAGTCTATAACTATAAAATCTACCAGTCTATAACTATAAACTCTACCAGTCTATAACTATAAACTATACCAGTCCATAACTATAAACTCTACAAGTATATAACTATAAACTCTATCCGTCTATAACTATAAACTCTACCAGTCTATAACTATAAACTCTACCCGTCTATAACTATAAACTATACCAGTCCATAACTATAAACTCTACCAGTCTATAACTATAAACTCTACCAGTCTATAACTGTAAACTCTACCCGTCTATAACTATAAACTCTACTGTCTATAACTATAAACTCTACCAGTCTATAACTATAAACTCTACTGCCTATAACTATAAACTCTACTGTCTATAACTATAAACTCTACTGTCTATAACTATAAACTCTACCAGTCTATAACTATAAACTCTACCAGTCTATAACTATAAACTCTACCCGTCTATAACTATAAACTCTACCAGTCTATAACTATAAACTCTACTGCCTATAACTATAAACTCTACTGTCTATAACTATAAACTCTACTGTCTATAACTATAAACTCTACTGTCTATAACTATAAACTCTACCAGTCTATAACTATAAAGTCTACCAGTCTATAACTATAAACTCTACCCGTCTATAACTATAAACTCTACCAGTCTATAACTATAAACTCTACTGTCTATAACTATAAACTCTACCAGTCTATAACTATAAACTCTACAAGTCTATAACTATAAACTCTACAAGTCTATAACTATAAACTCTACAAGTCTATAACTATAAACTCTACCAGTCTATAACTATAAACTCTACTGTCTATAACTATAAACTCTACCAGTCTATAACTATAAACTCTACAAGTCTATAACTATAAACTCTACAAGTCTATAACTATAAACTCTACAAGTCTATAACTATAAACTATACCAGTCTATAATTATAAACTCTACCAGTCTATAACTATAAACTCTACCAGTCTATAACTATAAACTCTACCAGTCTATAACTATAAACTATACCAGTCCATAACTATAAACTCTACAAGTATATAACTATAAACTCTATCCGTCTATAACTATAAACTCTACCAGTCTATAACTATAAACTATACTAGTCTATAACTATAAACTATACCAGTCTATAACTATAAACTCTACCAGTCTATAACTATAAACTCTACCAGTCTATAACTATAAACTCTACCAGTCTATAACTATAAACTCCACCAGTCCATAACTATAAACTCTACCAGTCTATAACTATAAACTCTATCCGTCTATAACTATAAACTCTACAAGTCTATAACTATAAACTCTACAAGTCTATAACTATAAACTCTACTGTCTATAACTATAAACTCTACTGTCTATAACTATAAACTCTACCAGTCTATAACTATAAACTGTACTAGTCTATAACTATAAACTCTACCAGTCTATAACTATAAACTCTACAAGTCTATAACTATAAACTCTACAAGTCTATAACTATAAACTCTACTGTCTATAACTATAAACTCTACCAGTCTATAACTATAAACTCTACTAGTCTATAACTATAAACTCTACCAGTCTATAACTATAAACTCTACCCGTCTATAACTATAAACTATACCAGTCCATAACTATAAACTCTACTAGTCTATAACTATAAACTCTACTGTCTATAACTATAAACTCTACCGGTCTATAACTATAAACTCTACCAGTCTATAACTATAAACTCTACCAGTCTATAACTATACACTCTACAAGTCTATAACTATAAACTCTACCAGTCTATAACTATAAACTCTACCAATCTATAACTATAAACTCTACCCGTCTATAACTATAAACTCTACCAGTGTATAACTATAGACCATACCAGTCTATAACTATAAACTCTACCAGTGTATAACTATAAACTCTACCAGTCTATAACTATAAACTCTACCAGTCTATAACTATATACCCTACCAGTCTATAACTATAAACTCTACCAATGTATAACTATAAACTCCACCAGTCTATAACTATAAACTCTACCTGTCTATAACTATAAACTCTACCAGTGTATAACTATAAACTCTACCAGTGTATAACTAGAAACTCTATTAATCTATAACTATAAACTCCACCAGTGTATAACTAGAAACTCTACCAATCTATAACTATAAACTCCACCAGTCTATAACTATAAACTCTACCAGACTATAACTATAAACTCTACCAGTCTATAACTATAAACTCTACCAGTCTATAACTATAAACTCTACCAGTCTATAACTATAAACTCTACCAGTCTATAACTATAAAATCTACCAGTCTATAACTATAAACTCTACCAGTCTATAACTATAAACTATACCAGTCCATAACTATAAACTCTACAAGTATATAACTATAAACTCTATCCGTCTATAACTATAAACTCTACCAGTCTATAACTATAAACTCTACCCGTCTATAACTATAAACTATACCAGTCCATAACTATAAACTCTACCAGTCTATAACTATAAACTCTACCAGTCTATAACTGTAAACTCTACCCGTCTATAACTATAAACTCTACTGTCTATAACTATAAACTCTACCAGTCTATAACTATAAACTCTACTGCCTATAACTATAAACTCTACTGTCTATAACTATAAACTCTACTGTCTATAACTATAAACTCTACCAGTCTATAACTATAAACTCTACCAGTCTATAACTATAAACTCTACCCGTCTATAACTATAAACTCTACCAGTCTATAACTATAAACTCTACTGCCTATAACTATAAACTCTACTGTCTATAACTATAAACTCTACTGTCTATAACTATAAACTCTACTGTCTATAACTATAAACTCTACCAGTCTATAACTATAAACTCTACCAGTCTATAACTATAAACTCTACTGCCTATAACTATAAACTCTACTGTCTATAACTATAAACTCTACTGTCTATAACTATAAACTCTACCAGTCTATAACTATAAACTCTACCAGTCTATAACTATAAACTCTACCCGTCTATAACTATAATCTCTACCAGTCTATAACTATAAACTATACCAGACTATAACTATAAACTCTACCAGTCTATAACTATAAACTATACCAGTCTATAACTATAAACTCTACCAGTCTATAACTATATACCCTACCAGTCTATAACTATAAACTCTACCAATGTATAACTATAAACTCCACCAGTCTATAACTATAAACTCTACCTGTCTATAACTATAAACTCTACCAGTGTATAACTATAAACTCTACCAGTGTATAACTAGAAACTCTATTAATCTATAACTATAAACTCCACCAGTGTATAACTAGAAACTCTACCAATCTATAACTATAAACTCCACCAGTCTATAACTATAAACTCTACCAGACTATAACTATAAACTCTACCAGTCTATAACTATAAACTCTATCAGTCTATAACTATAAACTCTACCAGTCTATAACTATAAACTCTACCAGTCTATAACTATAAACTCTACCAGTCTATAACTATAAACTCTACCAGTCCATAACTATAAACTATACCAGTCCATAACTATAAACTCTACAAGTATATAACTATAAACTCTATCCGTCTATAACTATAAACTCTACCAGTCTATAACTATAAACTCTACCCGTCTATAACTATAAACTATACCAGTCCATAACTATAAACTCTACTAGTCTATAACTATAAACTCTACCAGTCTATAACTGTAAACTCTACCCGTCTATAACTATAAACTCTACTGTCTATAACTATAAACTCTACCAGTCTATAACTATAAACTCTACTGCCTATAACTATAAACTCTACTGTCTATAACTATAAACTCTACTGTCTATAACTATAAACTCTACCAGTCTATAACTATAAACTCTACCAGTCTATAACTATAAACTCTACCAGTCTATAACTATAAACTCTACTAGTCTATAACTATAAACTCTACTGTCTATAACTATAAACTCTACCGGTCTATAACTATAAACTCTACCAGTCTATAACTATAAACTCTACCAGTCTATAACTATACACTCTACAAGTCTATAACTATAAACTCTACCAGTCTATAACTATAAACTCTACCAATCTATAACTATAAACTCTACCCGTCTATAACTATAAACTCTACCAGTGTATAACTATAGACCATACCAGTCTATAACTATAAACTCTACCAGTGTATAACTATAAACTCTACCAGTCTATAACTATAAACTCTACCAGTCTATAACTATATACCCTACCAGTCTATAACTATAAACTCTACCAATGTATAACTATAAACTCCACCAGTCTATAACTATAAACTCTACCTGTCTATAACTATAAACTCTACCAGTGTATAACTATAAACTCTACCAGTGTATAACTATAGACCATACCAGTCTATAACTATAAACTCTACCAGTCTATAACTATAAACTCTACCAGTCTATAACTATAAACTCTACTGCCTATAACTATAAACTCTACTGTCTATAACTATAAACTCTACTGTCTATAACTATAAACTCTACCAGTCTATAACTATAAACTCTACCAGTCTATAACTATAAACTCTACCCGTCTATAACTATAATCTCTACCAGTCTATAACTATAAACTATACCAGACTATAACTATAAACTCTACCAGTCTATAACTATAAACTATACCAGTCTATAACTATAAACTCTACCAGTCTATAACTATATACCCTACCAGTCTATAACTATAAACTCTACCAATGTATAACTATAAACTCCACCAGTCTATAACTATAAACTCTACCTGTCTATAACTATAAACTCTACCAGTGTATAACTATAAACTCTACCAGTGTATAACTAGAAACTCTATTAATCTATAACTATAAACTCCACCAGTGTATAACTAGAAACTCTACCAATCTATAACTATAAACTCCACCAGTCTATAACTATAAACTCTACCAGACTATAACTATAAACTCTACCAGTCTATAACTATAAACTCTATCAGTCTATAACTATAAACTCTACCAGTCTATAACTATAAACTCTACCAGTCTATAACTATAAACTCTACCAGTCTATAACTATAAACTCTACCAGTCCATAACTATAAACTATACCAGTCCATAACTATAAACTCTACAAGTATATAACTATAAACTCTATCCGTCTATAACTATAAACTCTACCAGTCTATAACTATAAACTCTACCCGTCTATAACTATAAACTATACCAGTCCATAACTATAAACTCTACTAGTCTATAACTATAAACTCTACCAGTCTATAACTGTAAACTCTACCCGTCTATAACTATAAACTCTACTGTCTATAACTATAAACTCTACCAGTCTATAACTATAAACTCTACTGCCTATAACTATAAACTCTACTGTCTATAACTATAAACTCTACTGTCTATAACTATAAACTCTACCAGTCTATAACTATAAACTCTACCAGTCTATAACTATAAACTCTACCAGTCTATAACTATAAACTCTACTAGTCTATAACTATAAACTCTACTGTCTATAACTATAAACTCTACCGGTCTATAACTATAAACTCTACCAGTCTATAACTATAAACTCTACCAGTCTATAACTATACACTCTACAAGTCTATAACTATAAACTCTACCAGTCTATAACTATAAACTCTACCAATCTATAACTATAAACTCTACCCGTCTATAACTATAAACTCTACCAGTGTATAACTATAGACCATACCAGTCTATAACTATAAACTCTACCAGTGTATAACTATAAACTCTACCAGTCTATAACTATAAACTCTACCAGTCTATAACTATATACCCTACCAGTCTATAACTATAAACTCTACCAATGTATAACTATAAACTCCACCAGTCTATAACTATAAACTCTACCTGTCTATAACTATAAACTCTACCAGTGTATAACTATAAACTCTACCAGTGTATAACTAGAAACTCTATTAATCTATAACTATAAACTCCACCAGTGTATAACTAGAAACTCTACCAATCTATAACTATAAACTCCACCAGTCTATAACTATAAACTCTACCAGACTATAACTATAAACTCTACCAGTCTATAACTATAAACTCTACCAGTCTATAACTATAAACTCTACCAGTCTATAACTATAAACTCTACCAGTCTATAACTATAAAATCTACCAGTCTATAACTATAAACTCTACCAGTCTATAACTATAAACTATACCAGTCCATAACTATAAACTCTACAAGTATATAACTATAAACTCTATCCGTCTATAACTATAAACTCTACCAGTCTATAACTATAAACTCTACCCGTCTATAACTATAAACTATACCAGTCCATAACTATAAACTCTACCAGTCTATAACTATAAACTCTACCAGTCTATAACTGTAAACTCTACCCGTCTATAACTATAAACTCTACTGTCTATAACTATAAACTCTACCAGTCTATAACTATAAACTCTACTGCCTATAACTATAAACTCTACTGTCTATAACTATAAACTCTACTGTCTATAACTATAAACTCTACCAGTCTATAACTATAAACTCTACCAGTCTATAACTATAAACTCTACCCGTCTATAACTATAAACTCTACCAGTCTATAACTATAAACTCTACTGCCTATAACTATAAACTCTACTGTCTATAACTATAAACTCTACTGTCTATAACTATAAACTCTACTGTCTATAACTATAAACTCTACCAGTCTATAACTATAAACTCTACCAGTCTATAACTATAAACTCTACTGCCTATAACTATAAACTCTACTGTCTATAACTATAAACTCTACTGTCTATAACTATAAACTCTACCAGTCTATAACTATAAACTCTACCAGTCTATAACTATAAACTCTACCAGTCTATAACTATAAACTCTACCAGTCTATAACTATAAACTCTACCAGTCTATAACTATACACTCTACAAGTCTATAACTATAAACTCTACCAGTCTATAACTATAAACTCTACCAATCTATAACTATAAACTCTACCCGTCTATAACTATAAACTCTACCAGTGTATAACTATAGACTATACCAGTCTATAACTATAAACTCTACCAGTGTATAACTATAAACTCTACCAGTCTATAACTATAAACTCTACCAGTCTATAACTATATACCCTACCAGTCTATAACTATAAACTCTACCAATGTATAACTATAAACTCCACCAGTCTATAACTATAAACTCTACCTGTCTATAACTATAAATTCTACCAGTGTATAACTAGAAACTCTATTAATCTATAACTAGAAACTCTATTAATCTATAACTATAAACTCCACCAGTGTATAACTAGAAACTCTACCAATCTATAACTATAAACTCCACCAGTCTATAACTATAAACTCTACCAGACTATAACTATAAACTCTACCAGTCTATAACTATAAACTCTATCAGTCTATAACTATAAACTCTACCAGTCTATAACTATAAACTCTACCAGTCTATAACTATAAACTCTACCAGTCTATAACTATAAACTCTACCAGTCTATAACTATAAACTATACCAGTCCATAACTATAAACTCTACAAGTATATAACTATAAACTCTATCCGTCTATAACTATAAACTCTACCAGTCTATAACTATAAACTCTACCCGTCTATAACTATAAACTATACCAGTCCATAACTATAAACTCTACTAGTCTATAACTATAAACTCTACCAGTCTATAACTGTAAACTCTAACCGTCTATAACTATAAACTCTACTGTCTATAACTATAAACTCTACCAGTCTATAACTATAAACTCTACTGCCTATAACTATAAACTCTACTGTCTATAACTATAAACTCTACTGTCTATAACTATAAACTCTACCAGTCTATAACTATAAAGTCTACCAGTCTATAACTATAAACTCTACCCGTCTATAACTATAAACTCTACCAGTCTATAACTATAAACTCTACTGTCTATAACTATAAACTCTACCAGTCTATAACTATAAACTCTACAAGTCTATAACTATAAACTCTACAAGTCTATAACTATAAACTCTACAAGTCTATAACTATAAACTCTACCAGTCTATAACTATAAACTCTACTGTCTATAACTATAAACTCTACCAGTCTATAACTATAAACTCTACAAGTCTATAACTATAAACTCTACAAGTCTATAACTATAAACTCTACAAGTCTATAACTATAAACTATACCAGTCTATAATTATAAACTCTACCAGTCTATAACTATAAACTCTACCAGTCTATAACTATAAACTCTACCAGTCTATAACTATAAACTATACCAGTCCATAACTATAAACTCTACAAGTATATAACTATAAACTCTATCCGTCTATAACTATAAACTCTACCAGTCTATAACTATAAACTATACTAGTCTATAACTATAAACTATACCAGTCTATAACTATAAACTCTACCAGTCTATAACTATAAACTCTACCAGTCTATAACTATAAACTCTACCAGTCTATAACTATAAACTCCACCAGTCCATAACTATAAACTCTACCAGTCTATAACTATAAACTCTATCCGTCTATAACTATAAACTCTACAAGTCTATAACTATAAACTCTACAAGTCTATAACTATAAACTCTACTGTCTATAACTATAAACTCTACTGTCTATAACTATAAACTCTACCAGTCTATAACTATAAACTGTACTAGTCTATAACTATAAACTCTACCAGTCTATAACTATAAACTCTACAAGTCTATAACTATAAACTCTACAAGTCTATAACTATAAA
This sequence comes from Lottia scabra, assembly GCA_029955415.1. NCBI lineage: Eukaryota > Metazoa > Mollusca > Gastropoda > Lottiidae > Lottia > Lottia scabra. Next base: position 1,523,433 of record JARJEI010000016.1, read on the forward strand.
CTCTACTGTCTATAACTATAAACTCTACCAGTCTATAACTATAAACTCTACTAGTCTATAACTATAAACTCTACCAGTCTATAACTATAAACTCTACCCGTCTATAACTATAAACTATACCAGTCCATAACTATAAACTCTACTAGTCTATAACTATAAACTCTACTGTCTATAACTATAAACTCTACCGGTCTATAACTATAAACTCTACCAGTCTATAACTATAAACTCTACCAGTCTATAACTATACACTCTACAAGTCTATAACTATAAACTCTACCAGTCTATAACTATAAACTCTACCAATCTATAACTATAAACTCTACCCGTCTATAACTATAAACTCTACCAGTGTATAACTATAGACCATACCAGTCTATAACTATAAACTCTACCAGTGTATAACTATAAACTCTACCAGTCTATAACTATAAACTCTACCAGTCTATAACTATATACCCTACCAGTCTATAACTATAAACTCTACCAATGTATAACTATAAACTCCACCAGTCTATAACTATAAACTCTACCTGTCTATAACTATAAACTCTACCAGTGTATAACTATAAACTCTACCAGTGTATAACTAGAAACTCTATTAATCTATAACTATAAACTCCACCAGTGTATAACTAGAAACTCTACCAATCTATAACTATAAACTCCACCAGTCTATAACTATAAACTCTACCAGACTATAACTATAAACTCTACCAGTCTATAACTATAAACTCTACCAGTCTATAACTATAAACTCTACCAGTCTATAACTATAAACTCTACCAGTCTATAACTATAAAATCTACCAGTCTATAACTATAAACTCTACCAGTCTATAACTATAAACTATACCAGTCCATAACTATAAACTCTACAAGTATATAACTATAAACTCTATCCGTCTATAACTATAAACTCTACCAGTCTATAACTATAAACTCTACCCGTCTATAACTATAAACTATACCAGTCCATAACTATAAACTCTACCAGTCTATAACTATAAACTCTACCAGTCTATAACTGTAAACTCTACCCGTCTATAACTATAAACTCTACTGTCTATAACTATAAACTCTACCAGTCTATAACTATAAACTCTACTGCCTATAACTATAAACTCTACTGTCTATAACTATAAACTCTACTGTCTATAACTATAAACTCTACCAGTCTATAACTATAAACTCTACCAGTCTATAACTATAAACTCTACCCGTCTATAACTATAAACTCTACCAGTCTATAACTATAAACTCTACTGCCTATAACTATAAACTCTACTGTCTATAACTATAAACTCTACTGTCTATAACTATAAACTCTACTGTCTATAACTATAAACTCTACCAGTCTATAACTATAAACTCTACCAGTCTATAACTATAAACTCTACTGCCTATAACTATAAACTCTACTGTCTATAACTATAAACTCTACTGTCTATAACTATAAACTCTACCAGTCTATAACTATAAACTCTACCAGTCTATAACTATAAACTCTACCCGTCTATAACTATAATCTCTACCAGTCTATAACTATAAACTATACCAGACTATAACTATAAACTCTACCAGTCTATAACTATAAACTATACCAGTCTATAACTATAAACTCTACCAGTCTATAACTATATACCCTACCAGTCTATAACTATAAACTCTACCAATGTATAACTATAAACTCCACCAGTCTATAACTATAAACTCTACCTGTCTATAACTATAAACTCTACCAGTGTATAACTATAAACTCTACCAGTGTATAACTAGAAACTCTATTAATCTATAACTATAAACTCCACCAGTGTATAACTAGAAACTCTACCAATCTATAACTATAAACTCCACCAGTCTATAACTATAAACTCTACCAGACTATAACTATAAACTCTACCAGTCTATAACTATAAACTCTATCAGTCTATAACTATAAACTCTACCAGTCTATAACTATAAACTCTACCAGTCTATAACTATAAACTCTACCAGTCTATAACTATAAACTCTACCAGTCCATAACTATAAACTATACCAGTCCATAACTATAAACTCTACAAGTATATAACTATAAACTCTATCCGTCTATAACTATAAACTCTACCAGTCTATAACTATAAACTCTACCCGTCTATAACTATAAACTATACCAGTCCATAACTATAAACTCTACTAGTCTATAACTATAAACTCTACCAGTCTATAACTGTAAACTCTACCCGTCTATAACTATAAACTCTACTGTCTATAACTATAAACTCTACCAGTCTATAACTATAAACTCTACTGCCTATAACTATAAACTCTACTGTCTATAACTATAAACTCTACTGTCTATAACTATAAACTCTACCAGTCTATAACTATAAACTCTACCAGTCTATAACTATAAACTCTACCAGTCTATAACTATAAACTCTACCCGCCTATAACTATAAACTCTACCAGTCTATAACTATAAACTCTACTGTCTATAACTATAAACTCTACCAGTCTATAACTATAAACTCTACCAGTCTATAACTATAAACTCTACAAGTCTATAACTATAAACTCTACAAGTCTATAACTATAAACTATACCAGTCTATAATTATAAACTCTACCAGTCTATAACTATAAACTCTACCAGTCTATAACTATAAACTCTACCAGTCTATAACTATAAACTATACCAGTCCATAACTATAAACTCTACAAGTATATAACTATAAACTCTATCCGTCTATAACTATAAACTCTACCAGTCTATAACTATAAACTATACTAGTCTATAACTATAAACTATACCAGTCCATAACTATAAACTCTACCAGTCTATAACTATAAACTCTATCCGTCTATAACTATAAACTCTACAAGTCTATAACTATAAACTCTACAAGTCTATAACTATAAACTCTACTGTCTATAACTATAAACTCTACTGTCTATAACTATAAACTCTACCAGTCTATAACTATAAACTGTACTAGTCTATAACTATAACAATCGGCAATCCTCGGCAGTTTCCGTAAACGATAATCTGTCTCGGTAATGAATGGTGTTTTTCGTTGTGTTTTCATGCGCGAGACTCTTTACTTTGACGCTTTACTTCTTGCTTGTAACGTCTCGACAAAAATATAGTTCATAGGAATATAATTTATGGAGAAATATTCTGACACTTGCTCGTGCATTTGATGCTACAACGTGACTATCTGTTCACCAATTACGCATTTTATTATCAGTTTTAATACATATCTGTTTGTTTTCATGTTCTTTGTTTACAAATACTTGTAGCCTCGAATGACCAGCCTCTGATGTTTGAACTACCAGAAGCACGAGATTACGTGACAACTTTGATGTAGTCCGGTCAAATGGCCGCTGTTCATTACCGTGATATGTTGCAGAGCGCTAGCGTAACTTTCACGGATACCGTTTGTAACTATAAACTCTACCAGTCTATAACTATAAACTCTACAAGTCTATAACTATAAACTCTACTGTCTATAACTATAAACTCTACCAGTATATAACTATAAACTCTACTAGTCTATAACTATAAACTCTACCAGTCTATAACTATAAACTCTACCCGTCTATAACTATAAACTATACCAGTCCATAACTATAAACTCTACTAGTCTATAACTATAAACTCTACTGTCTATAACTATAAACTCTACCAGTCTATAACTATTAACTCTACCAGTCTATAACTATAAACTCTACCAGTCTATAACTATAAACTCTACAAGCCTATAACTATAAACTCTACTGTCTATAACTATAAACTCTACTGTCTATAACTATAAACTCTACCAGTCTATAACTATAAACTCTACCAGTCTATAACTATAAACTCTACCAGTCTATAACTATAAACTCTACCAGTCTATAACTATAAACTCTACCAGTGTATAACTATCAACTCTATCCGTCTATAACTATAAACTCTACCAGTCTATAACTATAAACTCTACTGCCTATAACTATAAACTCTACTGTCTATAACTATAAACTCTACCAGTCTATAACTATAAACTCTACCAGTCTATAACTATAAACTCTACCAGTCTATAACTATACACTCTACAAGTCTATAACTATAAACTCTACCAGTCTATAACTATAAACTCTACCAATCTATAACTATAAACTCTACCCGTCTATAACTATAAACTCTACCAGTGTATAACTATAGACCATACCAGTCTATAACTATAAACTCTACCAGTGTATAACTATAAACTCTACCAGTCTATAACTATAAACTCTAACAGTCTATAACTATATACCCTACCAGTCTATAACTATAAACTCTACCAATGTATAACTATAAACTCCACCAGTCTATAACTATAAACTCTACCTGTCTATAACTATAAACTCTACCAGTGTATAACTATAAACTCTACCAGTGTATAACTAGAAACTCTATTAATCTATAACTATAAACTCCACCAGTGTATAACTAGAAACTCTACCAATCTATAACTATAAACTCCACCAGTCTATAACTATAAACTCTACCAGTCTATAACTATAAACTCTACCCGTCTATAACTATAAACTATACCAGTCCATAACTATAAACTCTACTAGTCTATAACTATAAACTCTACCAGTCTATAACTGTAAACTCTACCCGTCTATAACTATAAACTCTACTGTCTATAACTATAAACTCTACCAGTCTATAACTATAAACTCTACTGCCTATAACTATAAACTCTACTGTCTATAACTATAAACTCTACTGTCTATAACTATAAACTCTACCAGTCTATAACTATAAACTCTACCAGTCTATAACTATAAACTCTACCCGTCTATAACTATAAACTCTACCAGTCTATAACTATAAACTCTACTGCCTATAACTATAAACTCTACTGTCTATAACTATAAACTCTACTGTCTATAACTATAAACTCTACTGTCTATAACTATAAACTCTACCAGTCTATAACTATAAACTCTACCAGTCTATAACTATAAACTCTACTGCCTATAACTATAAACTCTACTGTCTATAACTATAAACTCTACTGTCTATAACTATAAACTCTACCAGTCTATAACTATAAACTCTACCAGTCTATAACTATAAACTCTACCCGTCTATAACTATAATCTCTACCAGTCTATAACTATAAACTATACCAGACTATAACTATAAACTCTACCAGTCTATAACTATAAACTATACCAGTCTATAACTATAAACTCTACCAGTCTATAACTATAAACTCTACCAGTCTATAACTATAAACTCTACCAGTCTATAACTATAAACTATACCAGTCTATAACTATAAACTCTACCAGTCTATAACTATATTCCCTACAAGTCTATAACTATAAACTCTACAAGTCTATAACTATAGACTATACCAGTCTATAACTATAAACTCTACCAGTCTATAATTATAAACTCTACTAGTCTATAACTATAAACTATACCAGTCTATAACTATAAACTCTACCAGTCTATAAATATATAATATACCAGTCTATAACTATAAACTCTTTCAGACTATAACTATAAACTCTTTCAGACTATAACTATAAACTCTACCAGTCTATAACTATAAACTATACCAGCCAATAACGATAGAAGCTTTTCTAACCTCCAATACCGTTACGTTACGGAACAGGAGAAACAAAACCTCTTTTGAAACCTTCGATTGTACATGTATATTTGATCTGGTATAGCTGAAGTGTTAAGATGCTTTATCTTGAACATACAATGTTCAAACAATGGACTGAAAGTTTCTGTTTTTCTTCTCGCTTCAAAGGACGATATATTAAAATGTGCATGGTGATTTGGTTATGTGTGGTTATTATACAGATAACATGATATTATTTCATTGTGAAAAAAATATAAACATATAAAATGCAAGATAACAGATGATAATCAGAAAATTAAAAACATTTTATAATGATAGTAACAAACAAAATTATGTAGGCTTGTGCGATAAGCCAGTAGAAAGTCGTCGTCAGTTCTATTATAGAGTTACTGGTGGATGGAATATGAAATAAAGGTTCTGACACATCTAACACATGATGAAAATAAGTGCCTAAAACATGATGAAATTTAGTTCTGACACATTATGGAATTTTGTCCGGACAAATGAAGAAGTTTTGTCTGACAAATGAAGAAATCTAGATCTGACACACGAAGAAGCAAGTTCCAACACATAATAGTACTAGTATTTAGATCTCACACAAGACAAAATCGAGTGCTGACGTGAAATGAGTATCTGACACATGATTGACAAATCTAGTAGCTGAAGCATGATGAGATCCATCACACAGATGTTTCAATCGAGGGTCTGATACATGATGATATCTATTGCAAAACACATGATTAATGCATCAATTGCCTGATACATGATGATATTCATCACATAACACATGATGAGAGCATCGAGCGTCTGACACATGATGATATCCATCACATAGCAATTGATTAAATCGTGTGTCTGATACATGATGATATCCATCACATAACACATGATTTAATCGTGTGTCTGATACATGATGATATTCGTCACGACATAACACGTGATTAAATCGTGTCTCTGATACATGATGATATCCATCACATAACACATGATTAAATCGTGTGCCTGATACATGATGATATCCATCACATAACACTTGATTAAATTATGTGTCTGATACATGATGATATCCATCACATAACACATGATTAATTCGTGTGTCTGATACATGATGATATTCGTCACGACATAACACTTGATTAAATCGTGTGCCTGATACATGATGATATCCATCACATAACACTTGATTAAATCATGTGTCTGATACATGATGGTATCCATCACATAACACTTGATTAAATCGTGTGCCTGATACATGATGATATCCATCACATAACACTTGATTACATCGCGTGCCTGATACATGATGATATCCATCACATAACACTTGATTAAATCATGTGTCTGATACATGATGATATCCATCACATAACACATGATTAAAATCATGCGCCTGATACATGGTGATTAAATCGTGTGCCTCCTGATACATAATGATATCCATCACATAACACATGATTAAATAAATCGTGTGCCTGATACATGATGATATCCATCACATATCACACGATTAAATCGAGTGTCTGACACATGATGATACCAATAACATTTACACAAAAATAAATTGATTACATGGCACATGATGATAACTATCGTTCAACACATGATTAAATTCGAGTGACTGATACATGATTAAATGGGTTGCTAGGATGTGTTTTAGTCCTGAACCTACCAGGATTACGTGTACGTATACAAAATGTAAGTACATGTAATCACTCAATTGTACTCATCTGAACTTGTGTTGCATCTACATAGATCTAAGGGCCCAGGGGGTAAAAGACATTAAAAATTATATAACAATTCTGGAGTTTTAAAATTTCATAACGTAATTATTGCCATATGGCATGTGTATCTTCTTTTTTATCTTTTCACAATTTTAGCGATGAGATTCCACAAGATAATTTGACACTAACCAAATTGTGAAGTGCAATAAATGTCAATTTTCATTATGTTTTATCAACTAAATGATAATATTTATTTTATGGTCGTTTTTAACAAGAAGAATTTTCAGGAGAGTCTGATGAACGAAATAAGGCGATAAGAAATGTTGAAGTTGCCAGTTGGCAGGTGAACAAGCATGTTGAATATATTACCTACCACTTCTTTAGCCACCAAATTGATATCAATGTTATATATGTAAATATTCAACCTTCGCTATAAATGAGCTATGAAATGAGTAACAAATGTAGAGGGCAGACTGTAGTGGACTTTTTCTGGTCGATGACATGTGTCAATCAATGTCAAGGTAGCACGTGGATCCAGCTACAACATGGTAAAACAAGCAATTACTAAGTTATATTGTTTTGTCTGACATCAGAATAATCAGGTGTCACATTGTTTGACAAATTAATGAATTAAATCTCATTTCTATTTGACATAGGCGTCCACTATACATATGGTCTATCTAGAATATATAGTTCCCAAACCTCAGCTTAAAGATCTATGACGGTTTCAAGAAACCATATAGATTATAGAAATGATATAGATTGTAAAAACGATATAGATTGTAGAAATAATATACATTGTAGAAACAATATAGATTGTAGAAACAATATAGATTGTAGAAACAATATAGATTGTAGAAACAATATAGATTGTAGAAACAATATAGATTGTAGAAACAATATAGATCGTAGAAACAGTATAGATTGTAGAAACTATATAGATTGTAGAAACAATATAGATCGTAGAAACAATATAGATTATAGAAACTATATAGATTGTAGAAACAATATAGATTATAGAAACAATATAGATTATAGAAAATAATGATATAGATTGTAGAAACGATATAGATTGTAGAAATAATATAGATAATAGAAATAATATAGATCTTAGAAATAATATACATTGTAGAAACAATATTTATCATAGAAACAATATCGATTGTAGATCCAATATACATGTGAATTGTAGAAACAATATAGACTATAGAAACAATACTGATGGCAGAAACAGTATAAATTGAAGAAATAGTATAGATAATAGAAACAGTTAAGATTGTAGAAACCATATAGATTATAGAAGCATCATAGCTTGTAGAAACAATATAGATTGTAGAAACAATATAGATTGTAGAAACATTATAGTTTATAGAAACAATATAGATTGCACAAACAATATAGATTGTAGAAACTATATAGATTATAGAAACAATATAGATTGTAGAAACAATATAGATTGTAGAAACATTATAGTTTATAGAAACAATATAGACTGTAGAAACAATATAGATTGTAGAAACTATATAGATTGTAGAAACAATATAGATTGTAGAAACATTATAGTTTATAGAAACAATATAGATTGCACAAACAATATAGATTGTAGAAACTGTATAGATTATAGAAACAATATAGATTGTAGAAACAATATAGATTGTAGAAACATTATAGTTTATAGAAACAATATAGACTGTAGAAACAATATAGATTGTAGAAACTGTATAGATTGTAGAAATAATATAGATTATAGAAACTATATAGATTGTATAAACAGTATAGATTATAGAAACAATATAGATTGTAGGAAAAATATAGATTATAGAAATAATATAGATTGTAGAAACAATATAGATTGTAGAAACTATATAGATTATAGAAACAATATAGATTGTAGAAACAATATAGATTGTAGAAACTATATAGATTGTAGAAACTATATAGATTGTAGAAACAATCTTGTAGAAACTATATAGATTATAGAAACAATATAGATTGTAGAAATATTATAGTTTATAGAAACAATATAGACTGTAGAAACAATATAGATTGTAGAAACTATATAAATTATAGAAACAATATAGATTATAGAAATGATATAGATTGTAAAAACGATATAGATTGTAGAAATAATATAGATTGTAGAAACCACATAGATTATAGAAACAATATAGATTGTAGAAACAATATAGTTTATAGAAACCATCATGTTCCTTTAGCAACGGCTATCATTTCATTTCATTACATTAATCCGTTGCTATCATGATAAGCTTTTCTCGTCATTAACTTTGATTGGTCGAACGATTATGGTCGACCAGTTATATTCCTTGTAACAAATTATTGCGGAAAACTTTCGAATGACCAGACGTCAAATTTCTTGTAGCAAATTTACCTTGTGATAATCGAGTCTCAACGGTCATAAATTGAATGTGACGTATAGTGTTTTTTAAACGAGGTTATTAGTTGATAATGACGAGAAAACCCCGTCAATCCAGCAACGGTAAATAATGCAAATGTCTAACGTTGCTGAAGGAACATGAGAAACCATATAGATTGTAGAAATAATATAGATTATAGAAACTATATAGATTGTAGAAACAATATAGATTGTAGAAACAATATAGATTGTAGAAACGATGTAGATAGTAGAAATAATATAGATTGTAGAAACAGTATAGATTGTAGTAACACTATAGATTGGAGAAACAGTATAGATTGTAGACACCATATAGATTGTAGAAATAATATAGATTGTAGAAACAATATAGACTGTAGAAACTATATAGATTGTTGAAACAATATAGACTATAGAAATAGATTGTAGAAACAATATAGATTATAGACACCATATAGATTGTAGAAATAATATAGATTGTAGACACCATATAGATTGTAGAAATAATATAGATTGTATAAACTATATAAATTGCAGAAACTATATAGATTGTAGAAACAATGTAGATTATAGAAACCATATAGATTGTAGAAACAATATAGATTATAGAAATAATATAGATTGTAGAAAAAATATAGATTATAGAAACAATATAGATTATAGAAACCATATAGATTGAAGAAACAATGATGATTGTAGATTGAAGAAATACTATTGATTGTGGAAACCACATATATTGCAGAAACAATATAGATTATAGAAACAATAGATTATAGAAACAATATAGATTATAGAAACGTTATAGATTATAGAAACTATATAGATTATAGAAACAATAGATTATAGAAACAATATAGATTATAGAAACCATATAGATTGAAGAAACAATGATGATTGTAGATTGAAGAAATAATATTGATTGTGGAAACCACATATATTGCAGAAACAATATAGATTATAGAAACAATAGATTATAGAAACAATATAGATTATAGAAACAATATAGATTATAGAAATAATATAGATTATAGAAACAATACAGATTATAGAAACAATATAGATTAAAGAATCAATATCGATTGTAGAAAAAATATCGATTGCAGAAAAAATATAGATTGAAGATCTAATATAGTTTATAGAAACAATATAGATTGTATAAACTATATAAATTGTAGAAACAATATAGATTGTATAAACTATATAGATTGTAGAAACAATATAGATTGTAGAAACAATGTAGATTATAGAAACAATATAGATTGTAGAAATAACAGAATTTAAGAAATACTATAGATTGTAGATTGAAGAACTGATATTGATTGTGGAAACCATATATATTGTAGAAACAATATAGATTGTATAAAACAATACATATTGTAAAAACAAAGTAGATTACAGACATTATTGAGATTTCAGAAACAATATCGAAAAAGAAACAGTATAGATTGTAGAATGTAGAAACAATATAGATTGTAGAAACGAGACAGACTGTAGAAATGACTATATAAACAATGTAGATTGTAGAAACAATATAGATTATAGAAACAATATAGATTATAGAAACTATATAGATTATAGAAATAATATAGATTGTAGAAACAATATAGACTGTAGAAACCACATAGATTGTAGAAACAATATATCGGGTGTCCCAATAAAAACGTCCCCAAGTTTGACGGTAAGTATCTCAGCTGTTGGAGAATCGATCTCTTTCAAAATTCTCACAGATTTATTTCAACATGTCTGTGTCAGACCCTGAAAATTTGAAAGTCATCGAATAAAAATTGTACAAGTACTGCCTCAAACAAAATAGCATGTCAAAAAATTCAATATCAGAACCAACTACACAATATTTCAACCTGTGTCTATTATGCTTTCACCACATCGACCAGCAATATCATTCATTTTCCATCCTGAAATGCTCTCACCGATCTCATCTTAAGATATTTTCTCCCAAAAAGCAACCTTCCTGCCTTTCAGTTACTGTTCATCCAGTTTGTTCCACTGGTGAAGGTAATGACTCCGAGCAGTACGGGATTCTCTTAAGAAACAGGTGTACTGCACTTGGGTTAGAGGGACACACTGATTAAACAAGAACTGAAATGCAGGATGGTCGCTTCTCGAGTGGTACCTTTAGATGTGATCCGAGAGAGTTTATCAGGATGGAAAATGTTGGATATTGGTGGTTGTGGTGAAGGCAAAATGGACACAAATACAAATATGTTATTTGCTCTGATATTGAATTTTTTGACAGGCTATTTTCTTCGAAGCAGTACTCGTACAATTTTTGTTCGATGACTTTCATATTTTCAGGGTTTAGCACGGACATGTTGAAGTAAATTTGTACGAATTTTGAAAGAGATCGGCTCATCAGCAGATGAGATATTCTTCGTCAAAGTTGGGGACGTTTTTTTTGAGACACCCGATAGTTTGTAGAAACAATACAGATTATAGAAACCATATAGATTATAGAAACAATATAGATTGTAGAAACAGTATAGATTATAGAAACAATATAGATTGTAGAAACCATATAGATTGTAGTAACAATATAGATTGTAGAAACAATATAGATTATAGAAACCATATAGATTATAGAAACAATATAGATTATAGAAACCATATAGATTGTAGAACCAATATAGATTGTAGAAACAATATAGATTGTAGAAACGATGTAGATAGTAGAAATAATATAGATTGTAGAAACAGTATAGATTGTAGTAACACTATAGATTGTAGAAATGAGACAGACTGTAGAAATGACTATACAAACAATGTAGATTGTAAAAATAATAAAGATTATAGAAACCATATAGATTGTAGTAACACTATAGATTGTAGAAACAGTATAGATTGTAGATGCAATGTGGAGTAAAAAAGGCATGTGTATATTGCAGACACACATATGTCGTGGAAACAATAGATTATAGAAATAATATAGATTTAAGATCATAAAAAACCCGAAAAATTACAGATAGTACGAGAAAATGATAGAACAAAGCAGCATGGATTGTAGAAAAGACAAAAACAATCATATGAATGAAGAAAGACTTTTGATCGCAGGAACCATTTGGAATAGATGAATTGAACAAATAAATCGCTAGGTTCTTAGTAACAATCTTTACTTCTATCTGAAGGCCCGGGGCGGTGATAAGATTATACCAATTTTATTCCTATCTGTTAAAATCTTTTCCGGTTTCACAATTTTCAAATTACTGTTAATGATAAGAGATTTCTCCTGGCTGAACCGGATTTGAGATGATAAGTAAAATTTGTAACTATTTTGAGAAAATTCATGCAAAAGAAAAAGTTCTCAGATTATAAACAATTCATTTAAATTTCTTTAATTGGTGGAGTTTAACAGACAGCGATGACATGACATGAACATGCTCAAATTTTTGGGCTTTTTTAATGAAAATATTGAAAAATTTTCGGCCGCTATTTATAATTCCTGTCCGTCCATATTGAACCACCATGGTGCTTCTGGTAGTAGATCGATGACAAAATCGGTACTGGATCAGAGAAATAACAACTAATGGCGCCTGGCAGCAACTGAAATTTTACAATTAAGCCCATGCCACTAGTCGTATTCTGTGATTTCAGATGACAACAGCTGCTAGCAATCGTTATTTCATCCATATTGGTTTCCATCCACGAGTCTTTGATGATAAAAGCTTGTAGGCTACTGTGCCAGCTGTCCTTTCAATGGATTCCCCAATCAAGCTTTACCAATTGGTTCGGTTTTGCTGGACAGCAGAATATGAGCAACTGATGGCGTCTGGTAGCAACTGCAGTTTAACAAGTATGGGTGCGCTCGTGCCACTGATCAGATTCTATTATTTCAGATGACACTATATAACTGCATGCAATCGTTATCAGTCACAAAACCGATCTTGGTTTCCGCCCATTTGTCTTTGGTAATACAAGCTTGTAGGCTACTGTGCCCACTGGCACTGTCTTTCAGTGGATTAATCAATCCAGCTAAACCAATCGATTTGGATTTGATGGACAGAAGAATAAGAACAACTAATGACGTTTTGCAGCAACTGAAATTTGGCAATTAAGGTTGAACTGCTAGCAATCGTTATTAATCGCAAGAACCATCTTGGTTTCAGCAGTCTGTTGGTATTTGATGATAAAAACTTGTGCCCAGTTCCCTTTACATGGATCAATCAATTCAGCTTTACCAATGCTGGTTTCATTGCTTTAAAACCGATTAGATGGATTGTTCAATTGCTGTTGAATAACTAAGCCTGAAATAGTCCCGATTTGCTGGTGCACTTGACCCTTACATTACATTACAAATATATCGGGTGTCCCTTCCTGCCTTTCATTTCATGTTCATCCAGTTTGTTCCACTGGTGCCGGTAATGACTCCGGGCAGTATGGGATTCCCATAAGAAACAGGTGTACTGCACTTGTGTTCGAGGGACACACTGATTAAACAGGAACTGAAATGCAGGATGGTCGCTTCTCGAGTGGTACCTTTAGATGAGATCCGTGAGAGTTTAGGATGGAAAATGTTGGTGGTCGATGTGGTGAAGGAACAATAGACACAAGTTGAAATGTGTAGTTTGCTCTGATATTGATTTTTTTTACATGCTATTTTGTTCGAGACAGTACTTGAACATTTTTTGTTCGATGGCTTTCATATTTTCAGGGTTTGCAAAGGACATGTTGTAGTAAATCTGTGAGAATTTTGAAAGAGATCGGCTCATCAGCAACTGAAATACTTTTCGTCGAAGTTGGGGACGTTTTTTTTAAAACACCCGATATATCAACAATGTGCAAATTAAGAAATCTTGTACCCTTTTCTCACATAAATCAACCTGCTGTAAGGAAAGGATTATCCATGTAGGTCAAGTAGATTAATATAAGAACTATGAGAAGATATTCAAATAATGACATCATTTTGACAGTTTTAAGTTCAGTCCATAACCAAAGTACTTCATTCATAATTTATTCTCACAACATTTGCATGGTTTTGTAGTGTTTTATGTTCATCCAATATAAACATTTCAGAACCATTATGAAAAGGTTGACATATTTTCATGTAAAATACTCCAACATCAATGTCAATATTATTAATTATCTCGAGTGTTGGTGAAACATTATGTAACATTTAAAACGCGGTATGCCATTATATCATCTAAAATCTATCTATAGTCGGATGATATAAACTGCACGTAACAAGCAGTGTCAGAAATAGCATATCCTATTATCCTGTGCTTCTTTACCTATACCGTCTTCAAAACATCATACGGTACAGTAGTGACACAGTTACACAGCATACTTTATGCTACCAGTCAGAACATTCTTAATAATGCTACGTCAGATGCACCTGCATCAATGATAAGACCAAATAATTAGACCTATATACTCCTTTAAAGGATAACATTTGAGGATTTATATCGAAATATGGCTTTAGGAATAAGGACAAGAATGTATATGAAAGGATCCAATAGCCATTAGTTTCAAAGACTATAATGTTTGGAATTCTCTATCCTCGGACTAATGAATAGTGTAGCTTCTAGTTCTAACAGACTGCTGGAGAAAGCCACGGTAATGTACAATTAAATAAAAACATAAACCAAAAATTTCTAGACATAATTTATTAAAAACATAAAAGAAAAGACAATGGAAAGTTATAAAATAGATTTTCAGGAACACTGTAAAAACCGGTATACAAAATTATAAGACATCAGATAACTTACCAGGCAAAGGAACATACGCTTACTTACAGTTTACAGAAATTGAACATGTTCGAAGACCAAGGGAAATAGCCAATATTGAATATTGAGTAGGCATATAAAAAGTGGCAAACCAGGACATGTTCCATTTTTTACGTTTTTACGTGAACGGTTGCGTTTATTTCTTTGGGAGTTTATTATAAAGGAGAAAGTCTTTTATAGTATGCCAAATATTGCTATCATGATAGAGGTACGTCATGGATGAAGCAAGAGATGGTTGTAATGTGTCCTTTTCATGTTCAAACAGCCACAACACTACACCCCACACAATAGCTGCAAACATTGGAAACACTTCACCTTTAGGTTTGGGAATATAACCCTTTTTAACAGCTAACTGGGCTAAACCATATAATATTCTAGATAAAAGATAAAGGTTAATCTGAAAATAGACAAAAATATAACCATATATTATATACTGATAAACAGTATAATAAATTCCATACACAGTTTAAGCATCACAGTGGATAACAATACTTAAACAGTTGATAACAATACTTGAACAGTCCACAGCAATACTTAAACAGTGGATAACTTGAATAGTTGATTATGAACAGTGGATGACTATGCTTGAACAGTGGATACCAGTTCTTGATCAGGAGATAAGAATAGTCTGAGAGTGGATAACAACACTTTGGCAGTAAATAACACTACTTGAACAACAGATAACAATGCTTGAGCAGTGGATAACAATGCTTGAATAGTGGACAACACTACTTGCACAACAGATAACAATGCTTGAATAGTGGATAACACTACTTGCACAACAGATAACAATGCTTGAATAGTTGATAACCAAACTTGAAGCGTGAATAACAAAACTTGAACAGTGGATAACAATACATATTTTTAACTACATCTTGACAGTGGATAACATTTTTTGAACAGTAGGTAACAATAACTTGACAATGGATAATAATGTCAGTGTGTAAACATAAAATCTTTAATAGCTTAGTAACACTATTCAAATCATAAAATTTCTATTTCATATGATTCAATGGTAAAGATACCGGCACCAACCAACCTGTCAAGTGTACATTAAGTACAATGCAATTAGACAACGAATATAACATGATTCTAAAAATAGTGAGTAAATGAAGTTAAAAATACTATTTATTTGTCTGGTCCCATCAGTTACTTTCCTCATCATCTCCACTAAGTTGGAGAAAGAAATGAGTTTTGGTAACCACATACCTGGCAGATACATTAGATTTTGGGTGAAAAATGAGTTATTTCATGAGAGGAGGTGAAAATAAATCTCTTTTCTTACAAATTGTGTTGTCTGGAGATGATGTAGTTATACATTTATCATGTGAAATGTGAGTAAATAAGGTAGAATAAGTAATGATAGAAATATTCCGTGTATGTCATTCTTGTCTAGATCTGTTATTATTTCTATTATTTATTCATCATTTACCTGACTTCATTACACCAAATTAAAATTTAAATTTTCATCCAATAATATGAGTTTGATTATGGAATACTGAGAATTCTTGAGCCACTGTTAAAACATAAATTCAAATGATTAAGGACCACCTATTCTTTCAAATGAACAATTTTCCAGACATACCACTTGAACAGGCGGTTGACCAATTTGTACCAAAGCATACTTAAGCAAACTTGTGTCTGGAGCCACCCCCAATTGAAACCCTTGCTCCCCTGCTTGACTGCCTCAAAGCTGTACTTGGTTTGTCTTATGACCTCCCCCATTTCAAGTCACTGCCCCTCCTTCCCAAAGTGAAAAAGTCTATTAGTTTTTACAGTGCAGGACAGTAAAAAGGACAGTGGCTGATTCTTGATTTAGGCAAATAAACATAAAAGGGCATCCATAGAACATTTTTGAAATCGACATAAGTAGCAGAGATTTGGAGTGTATCTACGACTGGGAAAATACATGTATTGTAATTGTTGACCAAATTTTGGGGATAAATCTGCAACTTTTACATGTATGGTATATGTTATTATGTAAAGTAGTAATGACCTTATTAAAACAGTTGTTGTGACATCAAATCTATGACATTCATGCTGATATTCAAGAAAATGTGAAATATTTTCAAGGTGAGAAAAAAAGAGTATTAAATGTTATCTTTCATAATAAAATATTTCATAAAATTACTGAGGCATTTTTAAAAATACCAAAAAATAAAACCGAGGTATTTCACATCAAAAAAGATTTTGTTTCTTTGAAATCTATTATATGACCTCTGTCACAAATGTAATCAATTTGCGAGCCTTATTCTTAAAGTTGACAATTTCTATTCTTGAGCAAAATATACATAAGTATCATATACAGATACCATCTCCACAATGTGAAGCTATTGCACACTTTGTCTAATACCTTGTCTTTCTCTTCTAATTTAAATTCACTATTCACAACAACCCATAGGCGTACGGGAGGTTTTGAAACTGGGGGTGCGGGAGAAATTTGTGCCCGAATCTCGGACTCTGCCCGAATTCTACTGAACACGGAGCCGCGTCGGGCCAAGACTACGAGAAGTGCTGAAGGCGCGAGCCCGCTGCAGGGGGGAAAATTTTGAAAATCTACATTCAATCTGTTGCACCCGAAACCTCCATGAATCCTGCCCGAACAACCAAGGTAAATATCACCAGCCCACAAGGCTTACAAACAAATATCACGATATTCGGGTATTTTGCTTTAATAGAATCTAGGGATTCGGGCAGGAATCGGTTCCCGGCAATATTAGTGGGTATTTTTCTAAAAAAAAAACAAGAAGACTCGGGAACTTGCAGTGCCCGAATATGTCGAAAATTTTGCCCTGCTCCCCCCTCCCGTACGCCTATGCACCAACCTCCTTAAGAACAAAAAATTTTGTTGTCTAATTAATTTGGCCCCACCTCTTTTCCATCCCTTCTCTGATTAAGAGAAAGAATATTTTAAAAGTCACCAGACAGTTCCTTCAGTTCGAAACAGGTAAATTTCTTGGCACTAACTAATTGACCACCCAAGGTATAAAGTGAAATGAATTGAAATGGAAGTTTTTTTGATGGATGATTTAAGATGAAGAAATAATGAGAATACAGTTGTAACACTCATCATTTACATCATTTCACATCTTATAGAAATAAATCACTAAAACATCATTACATACAGAATGGAGAACTGAAATTCCATAGAATGAGACAGGTATGAAACACTTTCAAAATTTGGAACGAGTTTTTGTTTAAATGTAAAACATAAAAATCAATTACAAAATTAAAACTCATTTCTTTTTCATGTATATTGAAAATTTTTGAACTTGAAACAATTGTTAAAGGGATTGTAAAGTGATTTTCTAAACTTTATATGTGTAATGATAGCATCAATTTGCACCATTGCACTGAAGTCTGTGGTTCTTGCAATTCTACTAAAACTTTCATTTTATGACGTCACTACCAGTAATCTACCGGAAGCTACTATTGATATAGACTATGCAGATCACTGTCAGTGACGTCATAAAATGCTATATCTCCATCTTTAGTTCAGTGATTCAACAGTAACTCTTAACTTCCAAAAATATCAGACATGCATCTGAGGCCCCCAAAACTGGCTATATATTGTTACTATGTTATGATATCAAGGTTGTTAAGGTGGGTTCATTCACTGTGCATGCATATAGTGACATTGTTTTACATAATCTAATAAACTGGTAGTAGTACACTAGGACTTATCTCCCATGTTAAATTAACACACAACCATGACAACCATTCTTACAAACTCTATCATGGCACTGCTAACAACTAATGTGTGGGGATATTATGATAGTTTATTACAATAAGGGTTGTTTCCACAATTGGAGTTGCAAGCAATTTCACAAAATATGACAGAAGCATAGAAATATCTATCACATAAGCAAAAGTCCATAAAAAGTGCATATAACTCAAATAGCAAAATGTCAAACTAGAAATGAAATGAAATGGAGTTTTAGTCCTGCTCGTCTGCACCTATATGAGAATGAGGATGGGCAAATGCCATGCAGTGTGCAATGAGGAAAATTTTGCCAGGACAACAGCATTAGCCTTCTTTTATTTTCGATTTCCAACTCCCGATGGATCTTTAACGTGCACAGCCTGAAGCACACAGGGCCTCGGTTTATTGTCCCATCCAAACGACTAGACGCTTTTTCCATGTCAGCCCCTCCGACCTGCATCACTGACAAGGGGATGTCAAACTAGAACTTGATCACATTATTATAGTCCTAAACTGCAGTAACTTCACTTTAGGAAAGGGAAAACAGAAATAGAGTTAGATTTCTATGCTATGATTGGGTCTACATAAACATAGAAATGTAAAGTTGACATCAACTCTGGAGTTGATTCAGAAATGGAGGCAGTACATAAATACAGTAGCGAGCTAGTCTACTTACTTGTTCATTGACTTTATTATATCTTCCAAATATCACATAACCTGCTAAAAACGCTGCTATAAAAGACTGTGGTTGACATTTCTCATTTTGAGCAAACTGCATTAATAAGGTTAAAGTTTTATATGCCAAAACAAATAATCCTAGATTCTTGGAATGGGTATAAGTTGCTTGTAAAATACCAATTATTTTATTTCTTAAACTGTAATAGAAAATATAAGTTTATGATAATTATTTTAGATGTCCTGATGACTTCCACATTTTTTTTATGTTTTTTTAATTTAACCCTTTGAACCCTGACGTTATTTTGGATACAACGTCATATACCCTGTGTTCCCTGCAATATTTCTTGTATTATGATGTTAACTTTGTGTGACGTCACTTGACAACGGCCGTCATAACGGAAGGATGAGTCAGTATACCAGCCTCTCGGGTTGAAAGGGTTAAGGACAAATTACATATTGATGCATGAATGAATAAAGATTAACTATAACTATAAAGAATTAGACAAATAAATTAATCAGTTAAGTAACTTATAAGTAAATCAGGTTTTTCTTACCTGTCACTCTTAAAGAGAAATGTCATAACCAATGCATGTGGAAATCGTACTTTAGCTCCATATCTAAAAACATTAAAAACCAGCATAAAACAAAACAATTTGAAGTTGAAGCAAAAGAATTTATAGCCCTGTATTGTATTGTATTTCAAACAAACAGTGCATACCCGCATAGCCAGAGCATAAAGCTACATGACAAGATATTATTGGTACAAAATTACTGAGACTTATACTTACACAACTCCATTCCGTAAACCTTTTATTAATGATAATACTGCATGATGATCTCCAGAAGCCAAAATTTTATTAATCATTTGTATTGCCGCCGCCATTTTGACCACCATGTGATCAAACTACCGGCTTGTACATTCGATATTGCTCAAACTAGGTATTCTCACCAGATATAATCTCAGATACAGACCAGAATAAGGGTGTTACTGCTCAATACCACGCCATTGTAATAACTTTTGCCAACAATAGTAAAGATTAGTTGTGAAAAATCACGCTAATCAACTGAAAAGTTGTATCAAAACGTTAGTTTACAAGTTTATAATCGGTATTGAATGAAGCATAAAATCCTGTTAAATGCACTTTGACCCTTTGTATCACGTGATGTAAACATCATGGAGTCGTGGAAGGAACTCTCTCCAGAATTTCAGAAGTATTTTTGCAAATATGCACTGCCTGTAAGCGTGTCTGCAGTATCAGTGGGGTTAATCTTCTTCCTAAGAAAGTTTGGTATCATTTACAATTATCTTCACAAGGTATTTCTTGTCAGTTTTAAAGCATTTTTTATTTTTTATATGTCATCTATAAGCTCTTACTCATGTCATGTGCTTGAAATGGACCTTTGCCCTCTCTGTATAAAACTTTTAAAATATGAATTAAAAAGAAATTTTGTTGAAAGCTACTTGTTATGCACTAATTTAATGTAGGCCTAGTATTAGTGAGTGCAGGCTTTATTCAACTGGAACCTGAATATAATTGGACCTACCATTGGATTGAATGTATGTTTTTTTTTTTTTTTTAGCCTGCTGTAAATTCCACAAGGCATGGAGGAGAGCTGGTTGCTCAGGTCCTAAAGGTATCTGATCCATTTATCTTTATTTTATTAAAATTTATGTTCCTTTAGTTACAGCTCTCGTTAATGATCTTACCGTTGCTCGCATGGCACGCTGTTTTTGTCATTATTTTTTTCATTGTTCAATAGTTTACCTCTTGATATATCATATTCCTTAGAACATATTATTGCGGGGAAAAATGTACTTAACCCTTCCATTTCCTCATTATAAGGAAACTTATTTTTATTTTACATGGAAGAGAGTTTTAGAATAAGCTGAAATTTAAAATGGCTACAATGGACATATATTAGTATTTTTCTGTAAAGTTTTAAATCAATATCTCAAAGCAAACAGTTTATTAGTCATGTATGACACTAATATTGGGTCATGTAAGATCATATACCATTGCTAAAAGAACATGATTAACATTGTGATAGCAGACTATCATGAGTAATACTCCATGGTATTATAGACCTCAACCGAATGATGATTAAGCTTAAGACATACCAAAAAAGAATTATTAGATATATGTAGATTGTAGACCCAAACAAAGTGATGGGACTCTAGCAAGCTTTCTGAAGAGTGGAGCTCTGGAGGAGCAATAGTGACATAGGTGAACTATTTATTGATTCTTATAGTGTACAAGGTTTCATGGACTTAAAAAATGTTAATTTCAGGATCATAATGTAGAGTATGTATTTACTCTAGTTGGTGGACATATATCACCTATATTAGTAGCTTGTGAGAAGATAGGAATTAGAGTCATAGATACTAGACATGAGGTAACTTAATCACCATCTAGATCTTTCAAAATGAGAAATGTTGCCAACAAAGTTGTCATCCCAAATATTACAAATAGAAGAAACCTTATTCATATTTTTTAGAAGCATCATTCATTTCAATGTAAAAAGTTGTTTTAGATATTTGACAGTGTTTCAAGCAATATTTTTCTGATCATGGTTCAGCTTATTGATAACATCAGCCCTGCTAACTGAACTGGTTTTTTTTTCTGAAAGGTAACAGCAGCATTTGCAGCCGATGCTGTCGCTAGGATGTCTGGTAGTGTAGGTGTTTGTGCTGTGACAGCAGGCCCAGGTATGTGGACAACATTTACTGTTGTGAATGCTAGATTATATATATAAACATTAGATTTCTGTACATTTAACAGAAAGGGATAATTTTTAGTTCTTAAATATTAAAAAAGATAATAGATGGAGCAGCAATGAAAGATTTTCTAAAAGTAAATGATTTCCATCTTCCACAGGAAGTATGTATTGCACATTGATAATACCGTATATTAAATTGATATGTTTTTGAAAAGCGGGATATAACCTTCACTTTAGCACCTTTTACCATACCGGTGAGCAATCAAATGCAACTTTGTCGATCCTCAAATTGGCTTATTCATCTGTATTAGGAAATTCCTTAATTTTGTATCACTAAATAATGTGAACCCTTATAACGGTAGTCCACTGAGACATAACTAGGAGGGAATTTAAACTTTCAATTTATATTTAGGATTAACTAATACTGTAACAGCTATAAAGAATGCTCAGATGGCTGAATCACCATTATTGTTACTTGGTGGAGCTGCTGCTACATTATTGAAGGTAAATGTTCTTTAATCTTGTTTGTTGATTTTGGAACATTAAAGGGATTGTAAAGAGGCTCTCTAAACTTTGTATGTGTATCAGGGACACTGATAGTATAGATATCAATAGTAGTTTCGGGTAGATCACTATTAGTGACGTCATAAAACGCGTTAGTTTTAGTGGTATTGCAAGAACCACAGACATCATAATGGAAATTGGAATGGCGCAAATTGATGCTATCAGTGTTCCCGATTCACATACAAAGTTTTAAAAACCTCTTTACAATCCCTTTTAGGTAAGGTTTCAAATGTTGATCATATATATTAGACATAACTGTCCAACACAGGCCTATAAAAAGTTATTAAATATTCCCTCGAAAAGTAATAAGAAGTTGATTTGTTGTGATTATGTTTTAATAGAAACTATTATTTTGAAGGGTCGAGGAGCTCTACAGGATATTGATCAGATGTCATTATTTAAACCATTATGTAAATTCTGTAAATCAGTGACAACTGTAAGAGATATAATACCTACATTACGTCAAGCTTTACAGATAGCTCAATCTAATACACCAGGTCAGTGAGCATTTCATTGATATTTCTTAGCTATCTAAGCCGAAGCATAAAATACAAAAGAATGGACCAATGTGTAGCTTTGTCCCTGACTAATTCATGTCAAGAAGTCTTCATTCCATATTAGTTCAATATGGTGGATATCAAACCAACATAATGCTCTGGGGCCTTATTCTCCAAAACTTAGATAAAATCTAGATTTTAAGAAATACAATAATATGATTGGATGGAACAACTAAATTTAAAATTGATTTTAGTGATTGACCAATCAGATGCCTGGAACACTTAAATTATTTTAAGTTAAGTTTTTGAGAATAAGGCCCCAGGTCAGTGGTTCCCAACCTTTTTCATACCGTGGATCACGAAACTCCCTGTTTAATTTGAAATATAGCCCAAGGGGTGGTTTTGTGCCTCCTCATCATCATCATGCATTTGACCACAACCACAACAACACAACATCCACAGGTTGAAATGATGATAATTTCAGGTCCAGTATTTGTAGAATTACCTATTGATGTATTATATAACTATCAGCTTGTAAAAGATCAAATGGGAATCAAGGATTCTGGAAAAGGCTTGGTTGATAAAGTTGTACAATGGTAAGAATTTTATGTATGATCTTCAGTGTTTTTGCAAGGAACTTGATTTTGCCCTTGATATGTTAATGGACACCTGCATTTGACAATGGGAACATCCTTCAAATGACTTGTTTTATGAAGAGATGAAGGCTGGAGTTCAGTGAAATTATCTTGTCTATTGATTGCGATTCAGAATAATTAAACTTTGTTTGTTGTTTATTTTTAGGTATTTAAGAAATCATTTGACTAACCTGTATGCTGGAGCATTTGAACAAAGACCAACTGGTCCATTACAAGTAGATAGACCTGTTGCTAGCCACTCACAAGGTAATTTGTACAAAATTACATGTCTACTTAAGAGTTTGTATTGCCAATTGTCTGAAAATTCTTATGGTTTCTGCCACTGCCTGTCTAAAGTTTTTTTGTGGATGCAGAGAGACTTAATTGTCATTCAATTAAATCTCAGAATTTCCAAAATATATTCATGGGTTTTCAGAAAATAGAAATTAAAATAGATTTACAGTATTTATTTACAAAGCATAAAAACTTAACAATAAACGAAAATCATAACAAATAATAGATCACAATTTACAATAAGAGAAAAGATAGGATCATAAGAATCCCGATTACAGTTCCTGATACACTTCCAGCACTTGATGGCACTGTCATTACTGATACTGTCCTGGTAGATTTCTTAGAAGGATATAGAAAATATTCCTGAAAGTTGGTAGGGTGTCTTCTTTCACTGCAGTCTTGAGATTTGGATGGTAAACAATGAAATAAACCATTAAAACATCGACAAATATTACACTGATTTTTAAACCAAACACCATGCATTACTTTACCACATGATTTCTTCTTGTTGTTTCTGTTTACTTTCTTGATACCATGAGCATGTTTGTGGATTTTTCTTGGTCTTTCTACTTCATTTCTGCCATTTTTTATAACATAACCTATATTGTTTTTCTTGTTAGATTCTTCAATTTCTGTAATGTCTTCAGTATTTTGAATACCATTTTGTGTGGAATTTTTACTGTAAGTTTCAACCAAAAGTCTTGAAAACTTGTTGGACAAACCATGATGATGTCGGGTTTTCACCAATTTGTACGACTTTCTAAACCAACTTGGTGGCTTAACACTGGATACTGTTACAACAACAACACAAAATAAGATTAACTGTTTCATATCCATTTTTGTACTTTAGCTTGTTAGTTTACCAATGAAGGAATGAATTAGAATGATTCCTAAGCAAGTTTCCCAGGTTTATATACCATTTTCAACTTTCTGACAGATTTCAATAAATATTCACATGTCATGCCAAGGAAAAAGTGTCACTTAAGTGATGTCTACAAACTAAAGCATATCTTGACACCAATGTCATGTTGAGCCTTTGTCTGATTAGTAAGAGGTATTAGAAATTAATTAGTTGTTTTTATTAATTAGTAGAACCATTTAGGAAGGTGTTAATCTGATTAGTTAATTATTATTATTAAAAGTTTAACTAATTGGTTTTTAGCTTCTATTTTTCCTATGTGGTGTTATTTTTTGTTTGTTTTATACTTGATTTCATCTTTTGTGATTGTATTTCACCCTGTCTTGACTGATGTCATGTGTTTGGAAACTTGTGATGAAAAAAATAGATAAATATATTTTTTTAGGTTTTTGAAAAAAACTAGGGCAAGAATTTTTTTGGTAAGAATTGAGATACTAACTTTTGATTATAATTCAAGAAAATGATTACTGTGCTACGAAAGCAGACACTTTGTGCCATTTATTATTTGAGGTGAATGGACATAGCTTATAATTTCACTATCATATTATATTTAATTGTTTTTCAGTAATACAATGTAAAGAGCTGGTATCAAGAGCTAAGAGACCAGTAATATTAGTTGGAAGTCAGGCAACTCTACCACCTACAGATATCAATCATTTGAGACAAGCGTTTGAGGTAGGTCACCTTTAAGATAATATCCTCATAAATTAAAAAAAAATGGTTGTCTCTAAACTGAACAAAAAAAGTAGGACATAAAACTAATTTTCTTGTGTAAAATATTTTTAGTGTAATACTGCAATATTCTTTGATGTTTTTTTCAATGTATTTAACTAGACACCATGTTGTATATTTCAGGCTATGGGTATACCATGTTTCCTAGGTGGTATGTCTCGTGGGTTATTAGGTAGAAAGAGTAATATACAGTGTCGTCAGAAACGTAGAGATGCATTACGAGAAGCTGATCTAGTTATACTAGCAGGTGATTGTATATATCATTAACATTAAATAAAGTAAATTATTTGTATATTTATTTAATAGAAATAAGTTCATTATTTCTGAAAACTGGGATAAAAAAATGTTCAAACTGACAAACAGTGACAGGATAATCCAACTCAGCAGCCAATGTTCCTTTATGTGAATATTTTTCCATCACCACCCATATATAGGGTTGGGTGAAATAATTGGTAATGGACTCTACAAATTTTTAATTTCGATTAAACATTATCAAAATTTTTATCTGATTAAAAGGTACAAAAACGTACACAAACAGATGAGGATCAGAGGAGTTCTCAAATGAAATATTTTGATTATTAATAGATTATTGATCGGTAGTCTGCCTTCGATAATCGATCTTAATTTGGTTATCGATACCCAGCCCTACCCATATATCTGTGTACCCTTCAGGCCACTGTTATCTATAAAGTTGTGGTCAAAATAAACTTTAATGTTAATTATAGGTTCAATTTGTGATTTCCGTTTGAATTATGGCAGAGTACTGAATCGAAAATCAAAAATAATTGCTGTAAATAGAGATAAAACTCAACTTTATAAGGTTAGTCTTTCATTGTCTAACATGGTGATGAGACAATTGTAGGGGGTCAAAATTTGTTGTGTGTTTTAAATCAGATGAGGGCGAGGGAACATTAAAATAAGATGATTTGGGGTGAATATACAGAATATAAATTGGAATGTGAAATTATAAAATGTTCATTATGTCTCATCATATGATTGTATATTGTAGAATTCTGACATGTTTTGGAAACCAACTGTTGGTGTACAGGGTGACGTAGCTAGTTTTATTGTAGACTTACAGAAAGAATTAGGATCACAATATAAATGTGATTCAGAATGGATTAAACAATTAACATCTAGAGATGAAGAAAAGGAGATTGCTAATAGGTAACTTGAGTATTTTTTATAAGCTGTAAAATAAAGGGGGCCAGTAATTCATGAAATCAACAAGAAGAAACAGGGGTCATATTCGCAACTACTTTCTTGAGAACTTGAGATTGAGTAGAACTGAAGAACCTCGTTTCAAATGACAAGGAAAAAACTAAACTTTTATCATTCCCCATTTTGCTCGGAGTGGAGTACAAGAACAATGGATACAAAATGGCAGCACATGTAAATGTCGCCATCATTGTTTTGTTCTTAGATGATCAAGTTATCATGATATTACTCTCTGAACTTTTAACAATTTGTCTGACATTGGATTTACAGTAACAATGTGATATCCTATTTTAGTCACATCTGTAGGCCTATATCATACATAAATAACAGTCTGTTGATAGTGTAATAAACAGTTAACATTGATGCTGCTTTATAAACTGTTTACAGGAGTAAAGCTGAAGAGAGAACTGACCAACATTTAAACCCATTAAAAGTCCTACAGATAGTAGAAAATGTAATGACTGATAATACTATTATGGTGGCTGATGGAGGAGATTTTGTAGCAACTGCTGCTTATATTCTTAGGTAATTTAGATTATTTTGGCAGTCGATCCATAAAACTTGTTACTTTCTACCATATTCGGTACCATATTCTTTTTTATACGCCCATGTCCGTCCGTCCACAATTGCACGTAAACACTCTACATGGCACAATTCTTCACAGATTTTGACGAAACTTAAGGATGAACCCTATTGAAAATCAGCGAAATCGAAAAATATTTACTATGAATTATTACCCTTGTTCTTGAAAATGTGTTCGATTTTTGGCTCGTAAACACTCTACAGGTCACAATTCTTACCGGATTTTAACAAAAATCACTGATAATGTTTATTACCACCCAATCACAATTCTGAAAGGATTTTGACGAAACTTACTTATAATGTTTTTTACCACCCAAGGATAAACCCTATTTAAAATCAACAATTATTGCCCTTGTTCTTGAAAATGCGTTTGATTTTTGGCTCGTAAACAGTCTAGAATACATAATTTTTGATGCATTTTGATAGTATTGTTCAGTATTACCACAAAAAGTTCAAATGAGGTGTATGACTGAAGGTTGAATATTTTTTCCTGTAACTCTCAAATATATTTGTTTAAAGTCAAAGCTGCCAGTGGGCGTATATTATCTTGCCTGGCAAGCTATGTTTGATACTGATAAGAAGCAATTGAATCTAATGTTTATTACCAATTTGATCTTACTTCAAACTAAAACTTGACCAAAAACTAAAACCAAAAGTCAAAACCCAAGGAGAAGAAAGTTAAAAGCAAATTTTTATATGATAGTGCACCTTTAACATACTAAAAGTTTTAGTGTAGTAGCTCAATACTCAATACTTGTAAACAATAGGAACTAGTCTTGATTACCAATTTGATCCTTGATAAAAGATTAAAACTATGACCAAGGGATGAAAAGTGTTCACTCTATTGTCAGTCTTTTGTTTTAAAATTGTGGATATGGAGACTAAGATATTTTAACCCCAGCTTGGGTGTGAGTAGAATTCAGGGGTTATAGTCAGGTTGACAACAACAGTATACAGCCTCATTCAGTCAGCAGATATCCCAGGGTTCACTTCATGTTGCTATGAAAGCAGAAAAAAAACATTTGATGAAGAACTGAAGACTAATTTATTTTAAAGTTGGAGAAAAAAGATAAGTATTCAGCTACTATAGTTTAATTTAAGGGTAGATCTTTTATTGGACTTGTGCCTCAATTGGAAAATTTGGTCTGATCCAAGACTGTTTTTGAAAAAAATACATTTAGTTTAATTATTTACATTTTAATTATTTCAAAATGTACCTCAGTTTGAAGTCATTAATATGATTTGTAAATCAACACTGAAAAGCTTGTCAGACATGTCAGCATTAATCAATTACCGACACTACAAAGTCACAACCCATTTTATCATGATCCTCATACAAAATTCTGGACATTACTTCAGTTTCATTTGTCATCGATACCAGATAATGATAATCAATCTCAATTGGGTAATTGATACCCAGCCCAACTGAAAATAACTACTATATTTTTATCTGTAGGTTTGTCTAGTTGGTGTAAGCCAGGGGTAACAAAATGGTAGTTTTGAATATTGGTTGATGATTAAACTGTTTTGTACCTCAAAATTATTTGGTAAGTACTCTTAAATTTTACTTTTAAAATGTTTGTATTCATATCAAAGTAAGGAAAATTCCAAATAGAATAAAAAAATTGTTTTAGTTAAGATTGAGAATAAAGTAGACTGAATTAAAAGTGAGAATAAAGTAGCCTGAATTAAGATTGAGAATAAAGTAGCCTGAATTAAGATTGAGAATAAAGTAGCCTGAATTAAGATTGAGAATAAAGTAGCCTGAATTAAGATTGAGAATAAAGTAGCCTGAATTAAGATTGAGAATAAAGTAGCCTGAATTAAGATTGAGAATAAAGTAAACTGAAATAAGATAGAGAATAATGTAGACTGAATTAAGATTGAGAATAAAGTAGAATGAAATAAGATTGAGAATAAAGTAGGCTGAATTAAGATTGAGAATAAAGTAGAATGAAATAAGATTGAGAATAAAATAGGCTGAATTAAGATTGAGAATAAAGTAGATTGAATTAAGATGGAGAATAAAGTAGACTGAATTAAGATGGAGAATAAAGTAGACTGAATTAAGATTGAGAATAAAGTAGACTGAATTAAGATTGAGAATAAAGTAGACTGAATTAAGACTGAGAATAAAGTAGACTGAATTAAGACTGAGAATAAAGTAGGCTGAATTAAGATTGAGAATAAAGTAGACTGAATTAAGATTGAGAATAAAGTAGGCTGAATTACGATTGAGAATAAAGTAGACTGAATTAAGATTGAGAATAAAGTAGACTGAATTAAGAATAGAAATTAAGTTGTACTAAGTTAGATTGAGAATAAAGTAAACTGAATTAAGATTGAGAATTAAGTAGACTGAATTAAGAATATGAATTAAGAGTAAAAAGTAGGGCTATTTTAGAATAGAAAATAATAAGTAAAAATTTGATTTACCCATTGGCTATTTTTGCTTCCTGATGAACCTAAGTAAAGTGTGAATGTGTTTTTATCTATCTGATACTTTCTCTCTATCCAACTGCTTGAAGAGAAAAAAATGACTTCTTTAGGCTCTGAGGGAAGTCTGGCCAAATTTTTCTCTTCCCAATTCAAGTCTTATCCCCCACTGTGGCTATATTCTGATGAGCTGTGTATCATATAAGACGTAAAGAATGAATGTTTTAGGGAAATGCCAAAGATAATTCCCTTTTTAGTAGCTTTCCTTTTCAAGAATCATAAAAAAATGTTTAGGTTACAAATAAAAACAGATTTGGCATTTCTTTAAAGCTCATCAGATTGATAAGGGTTGATTTCATGTGGACAGTATTTTAGTCACTTAACATGAAGTCAATTCCATGTATGTGTGTATTTTGTGAGGTCATCAGAAAGTTTTCTCTGTAAAAACAACTTCTTTAGGATAAGAGGAGTTGTCCAAATTGTAGAAAATGGCACTTATTGTAAAGTCTTACTTTAGGAAAACCCCCTCTCACTGTAG
Source organism: Lottia scabra (assembly GCA_029955415.1). Taxonomy (NCBI): domain Eukaryota; kingdom Metazoa; phylum Mollusca; class Gastropoda; family Lottiidae; genus Lottia; species Lottia scabra. The sequence continues at coordinate 1,554,410 of JARJEI010000016.1, forward strand.
GGATGAATTGGGTATTGCCATTTACAAAATTGGATGGTCGGTTGGCTTGCGCCTCTGGAAGTGGTCATGTAGTAGGTGAGGGGACCATTTTGCTGCATGATCCTCGAAGGAAGTGTCATGTGTCCTACGGCAAAGATTAGAAAAGTGCTAAATTGGATGGTCGGTTGGCGTGCACCTCTGGAAGTGGTCATGTAGTAGGTGAGGGGACCATTTTGCTACATGATCCTTGAAGGAGTGTCATGTGTCCTACGGCAAAAATTAGAACCTTATAGATCTGACATTATTCATTTTGTCAATTCTTTGAGAGGGATCAAATCAAGACTGGAGTGCCATGGTTAGGTTTTCCCTGTGGATTTTATCAGACGGTAGGGTATTCCAGTGTCTAACTTTTAGTGACTATTAAGAGAGCTGTATGGTTGAGGACGGGGGCTATATTCTACCGGAGATACTATTCACTTTTTTTTTCGTTATTATTTTTATCCCCTTTATTATTATTATTATTATCCATATTATATATAGAATTAATACAAAATAATGGGCAATACTAATTCTTTTTTTTTGTCCGTGTGGATTTTATCAGACGGTAGATATACCAAAAGTCACTGACCAGGTGCTATATTCTACCTGAGATACTATTCACAATTCTTTTTTGTTTTGATATTTTCATTTTCCCCATTATTATTTTTATCCCAATTAAAATTGTCATATTTATACCTATTATGATTAGAACTTGATTTAAACATAAAGTCTTTGGTTTTAGAATTAACAGCTGAAAGCTTAAAGGATGAAAAATAGGTTAAAAAAATACTCATTCTGGTAAAATTTTGAATTTAAATCTAATTCCTATATGATAATTATGAAATAATAGAGTAACGATAATATGTGTGTAATGTGTTTTATCTTTGTAATATCTCAGAAAGTAATAATATATTCTGTTAGGACTTCCAATGCTGATAATAATCTCTATTAGATAATTACACTGTCAGTATTTGCTTTTTGCTCTTATTTCCATGGATTTCGCACTCTTTCAATTAGATTATGAAAATATATTATACTTAGTTTAAATATTTTCTTACCAAGAACATTGTAACACCAACAAGTTTTAATATAAGAAACCCAAGCACGAACGATCCCAACTGTAAAACAAATCTCAAAATCCATGTAAACACATTGGTAGCAGCTAATGAACTTGAGGAAGAATATCAATAAATGTTTCATAATGAAAAGTGGTATCAGGTGTCTAGAAGAGTTAGCATACACCTGTCACAAAATCAATTTTTAAGTTGAACTTTCAAGATAGTTAATTTAAGTTATTCCTGCATTGTTCTGAAGATTTAGTAAATATAACATGCAAATAATTTCTGTAATAACTGTAGATAAGTCATGACTGAGTTTGAAAACTATAGATTTATGTTTGCATATAGAACAATTGTTGGTCATATTATAAATAATTATAATGTCAAGAACTTAATTTGTTGTGGGTGAGTTTCTTGATGCCCTGAAACCATTGCGTTAAACGTTTATTGTCTAATTCTACAAAAATATTTTTGGATCATATAATTGTTGAAAGTAGTAATGTGTAATGAAAAGCGGGACGTAAAACTCCATTTAATTTCAATTCATTTCTAATGTGTGATATTTTGTAAATTACACGGCTTGGAGAAGCATTAACATGTCAGGACACCTTGTAGCTAGCTTCCTTGTGAGCGGAACACTTGAATCTGAGAATATATTAGGTTTATTTATGCTGCCTGTTGAACTTTTCAGTAATTGTGTGAATGTGATTTTATACATACATCAGTCAATCTTAAAATCTGTGTTTGAAGAGAAAATATGACATCTTTAGGTTATAAGGGAAGTCTGGCCAAATTTTCTCTTCCAAATTCAAGTCTTATTCCCCACTGTGGCTATAATCTGATGAGCTGTGTATCATTTAAGATGTAAAGAATGAATGTTTTAAGCTCATCAGATTTATAAAAGTTGATTTCATGTTGACATTATTTAGTCACTAGACAAGAAGTCAACTTCAAGTATGAGTGTATTTCTTAGTTCAACAGGGGCTTTGTTTATGAATACAACTTTTTTAGGATAAGGAAAGTTGTCCAAAACTAACTTTGGCTTTAACTGGACATATTTCAGTCTTATATATTAGGAATTCTCCTTCGGCAGCAATGGCTATCGGATTGATGATGTTGTTTTTTACTAAATTGGATAGGGGCTGGCGTCAACGGCGACCTGTATGGCCACTGAAGGCAAGCATGTAGTAGGTGTGGGGGCCACTTTGCTACAGGGCGGTTCTGAGTAGGTGTGTCCATGAAGTCCTACGGTCGCAGATTAGATCTTCACAAAATCAAATGACATTCTATATTTTATACCTTGCTTCAGGGGGATCAAAACTAGACTAGTGCCAGATATTTTCTAAATTATCCTCAGTTTTTATGTGTTCAGCTGACATGGTTCAATTAAAGTGTACCTATTGACACTTTGTGGTTAAAAAGAATAATTAGGAGCAGAAAAGGTATAAAAATGTATGAGATTTAGGGCATTGAGAAATTCTAATCAATATTTTGTAAAATTGAATCTGTTAATCTGTTTTCAATCATATTAATGATAATAAAAACCAAGCACAAACCATCACAACGGTAAATAAATCTCAAAATCTATGTAAACACATTCTCAATACATGTTTATTAATAGCAGGTAATGAACTTAGGAAGAAAGTATATCAATAAATGAGTAAATATTTCATAATGAAAATTATTAAGTAATCTACTACCGGTAATTGTTATTAATGATTTACTTGGTAAAAAATTCACTAAAGAAATAATTTACAATATAAACTGTTAATGTTCTTAAATGTTTATTGAATTAATTGATTTAGCTCATTATTTCCCGATTGTAAATTTGACCCCATCAGATTTATAAGGGTTGATTTCATGTGGACAGTATTTTAGTCACTTAACATGAAGTCAATTCCAAGTATCTGTGTATTTTGTGAGATCATCAGGAAGTTTTCTCTGTAAAAACAACTTCTTTAGGATAAGGGGAGTTGTCCAAATTGTAGGAAATGGCACTTATTGTAAAGTCTTACTTAAGGAAAACCCCCTCTCACTGTAGGGATGAATTGGGTATTGCCATATACAAAATTGCATGGTCGGTTAGCGTGCACCTCTGGAAGTGGTCATGTAGTAGATGAGGGGACCATTTTGCGGCATGATCCTCGAAGGAAGTGTCATTTGTCCTACGGCAAAGATTAGAAAACTGCTAAATTGGATGGACGGTCAGCGTGCACCTCTGGAAGTGGTCATGTAGTAGGTGAGGGGACCATTTTGCTACATGATCCTCGAAGGAGTGTCATGTGTCCTACGGCAAAAATTAGAATCTTATAAATCTGACATTATTCATTTTGTCAATTCTTTGAGAGGGATCAAATCAAGACTGGAGTGCCATGATTAGGTTTGTATTTGATGTCAATTTGATTCACCCATTGGCTATTTTCACTTCCTGATAAACCTAAGTAAAGTGTGAATGTGTTTTTATCTGATTCTTTCTCTCTATCCAACTGCTTGAAGAGAAAAAATGACTTCTTTAGGCTCTGAGGGAAGTCTGGCCAAATTTTCTCTTCCCAATTCAAGTCTTATTCCCCACTGTGGCTATAATCTGATGAGCTGTGTATCATATAAGATGTAAAGAATGAATGTTTTAGGGAAATGCCAAAGATAATTCTCTTTTTAGTAATTGTCCTTTTTCAAGAATCATAAAAAAAAATTTACTTTACAAATCAAAACATAGATTTGGCACAATTTTTGTTATTTTTCCTATTTTTATTTTCCCTGTTATTATTTTTATCCCCAATAAGAATATCATTTTCATTCTGATATAATCAAAGTTTCATTTAAGGTGGTTTTAGAATTAACAACTGAATGCTAAAATTGTGAAGAATAGGTGATTTAAACATTTAAATTTTTGTTTCAATATCAATATTTTATATGATGAAAATAAATAAAATTTTTAGATCAGGATTCAAGTACTTGTGGTCTGTATCATAAATTACAAAAATACTGAATATTAGAGCTTACATTAATAATGTTTATATCCACAACATTAATTAAACATATTGTTACAGCTTGAATATTCAATTTGAAGATTTGGGGTCAACATTATGTAAAGGAGAGTAGCCGAAAACTATACATTCTGTGGGAGAATGGATCAACCGAGGCGCGTTAGCGCCGAGGTTGATCTATTCTCACACAGAATGTATAGTTTGAGGCTTCTCTCTGACTTAAACCATAGCCACCCATTGTTGTAATAATGGACAGACACTAAAGTGAGTTAATTTCAACAACACAACTCAGGACCTTGAGTAGATTTTATCAGATTTAACCAATAAATCAATTGATAATCATTCATTGATTTAGTCAAGGACCATGTCTTCAAACGGAGAGGATATGTACATTGTGGTGTTGATTTGGGATTAAATGTGGAGTATTGTGACACCCGTAACATATAAAATGAAATCTTAATATGTTACTTGGATATTTTATAGCAGAATGTCATCAGCGACATAAATCGGATGTCATTAGGTCCTTTAAACAAGTGTTTTCAACCTTTATGATCTATTTCCCCACTTGCTAAAAAAAAGTGTCAACATTCACTCTAGATGCAGGTAACGGCGGGGGGTTCTGGAGTCTTATCTAAGAACCATAAAAAAACATGTCCAATGCTATTTTGGAAGTCTTTTCAACATGTCAAAATTGTCTGTTTTCATACGAAAACCATAAATTTCTTATTGCAAAATATAATGATGCTCGGCAACATCACACTCAGTACCATGGGTGCAAATCCCGGGGAAAAGGGTGGCATGATGTCCTCCACCACCGCCCCCCCCCCCTCCCCTTTTAACACACAAGCATGGTTGAGTAATAGGGCTTACTCTGTAATAGACGTAATATAGGCACAATTTGCCGGCGACCCTATTGTGAGACCCCTATTGATCAATTCTGCGTACGCCGCTGGTCTCCCCGTCCCCGGGCATTGAAAAAGCAATCTGAACCCATGAGAAAATAAATGATAAGCTCAATCTGGTGGGTGGGGGGGGGGGGGGGGGGCTCTTCCCGGTAAATGACTGTATATTGATATTATGGTGGGGAAATGTATCATAAAGGGTAAGAATGCACTGATATATACAATATGCACACATTCTGATCGATGGCTCCCTTTCAGTTGAATCTATACTGTCAAAATTAAATTCTGACCCGGATGACCCGGAAAACTCACTTTATGCAAGTTTCCCTCTTATTGTTGCTGTCGGTTAGTTATACTCTATTTCCACTGTCACCTTTACCTAACTGTCCATTCTTAACGTTCAACTGTCCATTATTTCATTTAATAATGTACAGTTCCTGTTTAAGAATGGACAGTTATAGCTTAAGAATGGTCAGTTGGTGAACTGTGTTGAGGGTGTTTAAGACTGGAGTAAGCCACTCTTCTGGATAATGGATTAAAAGAACAATAGATGACGTCATAGCTATGGTTTAATAAGGGATATGTTCACTAACTGTTAGAAAACACATACAGAAAATGAAGGATTAATTTTAAAGTAGGGATGCGGTATAATTGAAGGAATTATATGATTTTCAAGGCTATTTAGAAATATTCAAGTCCTAAGTCAACCATCGGAAATGCTGAACATTCCCCTTTAAGATATTAGGTTAATGTCTTTACAAATATATTCATGTTTGTCTTCTTAATCAAACTCTAAGATAAATATAAGTTAATAATTAAAGAATATCTCAGATTTCACAATCTAACCATCTTTTGATAGTTTATTAGCTACTACCAATGTGTTTACATGAATTTCTAGTAAAAGCTGAAACTGAAATATATTTTTTTGTTTTGTTTATCTTTTTAAACATATAGTATGAACGGCAAACAGTACTGTTTCAGCCTTCTGGCCTCATCAGTGCAGTGCTGATACTGGAGTTGAGGTTTGGCTATATTGCCACCTCAGATGATCTCACATATGTGATTAATGCAGTTGTTGTGCAAAACAGACCATGCTTACTCTTTTCAAAAGACATAATAGTACTTCTCTTTTGTGGAGTCCACTACAATGATTGCTCGCGATTTTGCCATTCTGTGAAAGAGTATTGCGATTAATAAAAGATTTATCTTGCTTGTACAGAATTTTATTGACAATTCATCTCATACTGATGACAACACATGTTTTGGATACAAAATTCTCAGCAGAAGAGATTTGGAAAGGGGTAGGGGGAATTTACTTTTAAAAACAAATTTATAACTTGTAAGACTCTAAAAAAATCATTTTCTTAAAAAAATGTTTATCAAAATTTTAGTGAACTAGTCTATTTTTGAATCAGATTTGTCAGCTTTTTCATTATTTGAATTTTGTGAAGAATGGTATTTTTCAATTTTTTGGAAATTTTGCTCATCAAATGATTCTTTCTTACTATGTCCAAAATGAAGTCAGGAATATTTATTTGGTACCGTACTGAACTATATGGTGTATATTTATCAGAAATTTATGTACTGCAACGTTTTATTTGTCAATGCCAGCATTAACCATTAACATTTAACCCTACTCACCCTAACTTACCTTCTACTTAAATTTCTGATAAATATACACCAAACAGGTCTCAAAAAATATTGATACGTTCAGATTTCTATTCGTACAATTTCAATATCTCGTAACCTAATGAAAATAAAGTGTATGAGAAAGAATCATTTGAAAAAAAAAATTGTTCAAATAAATTATAGAAATTTGTAATAAAATTAAAAATCTTTATTTTTTCATATAATGAATAATTTGACATATCTGTAGACCAATTTTCAATCAAAAAGTTTAAAAGAATAAAAAATAGAATATTTAAATTTCTGAAGATTTTCATTTTTTTAGTCAAATATTAGAAAATCAAAAACATAACAAATAAACTATTGTTTTGGCTTGCGACATAGAATGAAAAAAAAAATCTACAAATTTGGAAAGATTTTTATTTTTTCGTTCCAGTTTATTATAAACTCAAAATGTTTGATATTGTTTCGGTTTGCGACAAAGAATGAAAAAGAAAATCTACAAATTTCTGAAGATTTTTATTTTTTCGTTCCAGCTTTATTATAAGCTGAAAATGACTGATATTGTTTTGGCTTGCGACGTAGAATGAAAAAGAAAATCTACAAATTTATGAAGATTTTTATTTTTTCGTTCCAGCTTTATTATAAGCTGAAAATGTCTGATATTGTTTTGGCTTGCGACAAAGAATGAAAAAGAAAATCTACAAATATAAGAAGATTTTTATTTTTTCGTTCCAGCTTTATTATAAGCTCAAAATGTTTTATATTGTTTTGACTTACGACGTAGAATGAAAAAGAAAATCTACAAATATAAGAAGATTTTTATTTTTTTCGTTCCAGCTTTATTATAAGTTCAAAATGTTTGATATTGTTTCGGTTTGCGACAAAGAATGAAAAAGAAAATCTACAAATTTCTGAAGATTTTTATTTTTTCGTTCCAGCTTTATTATAAGCTGAAAATGTTTGATGTTGTTTCGGTTTGTGACAAAGAATGAAAAAGAAAATCTACAAATTTCTGAAGATTTTTATTTTTTCGTTCCAGCTTTATTATAAGCTGAAAATGTTTAATATTGTTTCGGTTTGCGACAAAGAATGAAAAAGAAAATCTACAAATTTCTGAAGATTTTTACTTTTTCGTTCCAGCTTTTTTATAAGCTGAAAATGTTTGATATTGTTTCGGTTTGCGACAAAGAATGAAAAAGAAAATCTACAAATTTCTGAAGATTTTTATTTTTTTGTTCCAGCTTTATTATAAGCTGAAAATGTTTGATATTGTTTCGGTTTGCGACAAAGAATGAAAAAGAAAATCTACAAATTTCTGAAGATTTTTATTTTTTCGTTCCAGCTTTTTTATAAGCTGAAAATGTTTGATATTGTTTCGGTTTGCGACAAAGAATGAAAAAGAAAATCTACAAATTTCTGAAGATTTTTATTTTTTCGTTCCAGCTTTATTATAAGCTGAAAATGTTTGATATTGTTTCGGTTTGCGACAAAGAATGAAAAAGAAAATCTACAAATTTCTGAAGATTTTTATTTTTTCGTTCCAGCTTTATTATAAGCTGAAAATGTTTGATATTGTTTCGGTTTGCGACAAAGAATGAAAAAGAAAATCTACAAATTTCTGAAGATTTTCATTTTTTCGTTCCAATATTAGAAAATCAAAAACATGACAATGAGATGAATTGAAATAAAAAAAAATCTGGAGTTTCTGTTGGTTTTCATTCAGGGAATAGTCAACATATATTGATAGGAATCTAACTGAATCTGTGAAAACCTCAAAGGAAACGTATATGACCCTGTTCCCTTTGATATTTCTATTATTTCGTTTAATTTGATAACTTATTATAATTGCAGGTTTAAGAAAGAATCAGAAATGAAATGAAGTTTTACATCATGCCATATTGGGCTTATAAAGATACAAATAGGATTCAGAAGAAAAATGAAGTACATGTTTATCTGCAATCAAATACATTGCTGTGATTCAAGAGAAGAAAATGGTGAAAGTGGTGTGATATTATAGCCTATATGATTACAATCTGATTTCGTTTCGGTTTTCTTTTTTTTTCGTCTCATTATAATCTAACAAGATTTATAAGGCTAGTGTGTTAAGTCGATTTCAGAAAGTGGCTTGTTGAACATGTGTCTATGCATTGTGGGAGAACGAAACAGAGAGTAAAACAACAGAGCAGTCCAAATTATGACTTTATACAAAACGCGTTTGTAAACTTTGTTCTGATTGGAGGAAGGGGCGGTGGAAGGGAAGCATGTGCTATAAATAAAGTATTTTGTCTTGGTCTTGTTTATTTACTGTAATAGCCTTGAACAACTGGTCAAGTTCAAAGTAACATGCCCTTTACATACATATCATGTCATTGGTACATTGGTACAATGTACCCGTATGCTTTGGTGATAGCTAAGAATGGTTCCCTTGTTACAAAATCACAAGGATAACATAGTATTTAATATATCTACTCTCAAAAACACTTTACAAGCCCATAAACCATATAAATATTGGTGGCTTTAATAGTCCATGCTAGAGGATCACATTTTTTTTTTATACGCCCACAAAGGTCAAAGTTAACGTGAACGTTTGTTACCGCGTCTCGTTCTCAGACCCTAATGTAGTGGTTAAAAAACCAGATTTAAAAAAAAAACAAACGAAATTAGGGTCTGATTTTAATTAGACTGATGAAATGGCACAATTCTTGATGGTTTTTGATGAAACTTGTTGTGAGTGTTCACATCACCCACTGATGAACCCTTTTGAAAATCAGTAAAATATTTAATGTGAATTATTGCCCTTGTTCTTGTAAACATTCTAGAAGTACTATTCTTGACAGTTTTGATAAAACTTGGTGTGAGTGTTCATAATCACCCACTGATGAACCCTTTTTAAAATCGGTAAAATATTTTATGTGAATTATTTCCCTTGTTCTTGAAAATGCGTTCAATTTTTAGCTCATACACACTCAAATATTTTTGTTTATATCAAAGCTGCCAGTGGGCGTATATTACCTTGCCTGGCAAGCTATCTTTAGGCTTTTACAAGAAAAATTCCTTGACAATAATAGTTGCTCATAGTGTGAAAAAATCATATTTTATATATTGTGCTTATCTCATCCAATTTGTATCTATGAACAGTCCTCAAAATTATAAGAGAAATTGTGTCCTTAATCTTTTTGGTCCTTGCAAACACCGGCTGCTTGATAAAGAGGTCAATGTAAACTCCAAAACGAACGCGATATCAGAGTTTTATGCGATAAAAATCTTCGCATCATCACTAAATTCAATAGTGCACATCTTCATAATGATATTGACACACAGACAAAAGATTAAATGAATCCATGAAGAATTGTAGAAAATGAACGCGATATCAGAGTTTTATGAACACAATTACAGAGTTTTATGTGATACCTCTGAAGAAAATCATCGGATCATCACCAAATTCTTTAGTGCAAATCTTCATAATGATATTGACACACATACAAAAGATCCATAGAATCCATAGAGAATTGTAGCCTGTAGAGTGAGCACGAGCACAAAAACGAACGCGATAGTTTTATGCCATATCTCTGAAGAAAATCATTGAATCATTACCAAATGCAATAGTGCACATCTTCATAATGATATTGACACACATACAAAATATCAAAAGGATCCATGAAGAATTGTAGCCTGTAGAGGGAGCACAAGCAAAAAAACGAACGCGATATCAGAGTTTTACGCGATATCTCGGAAGAAAATCATCTGGGGCCGTATTCTAGAAAACTTAAGTTATATAAAATCCAGATTTTAAGAAATACAGTAATCTGATTGGATAATAAAGTCAAATTTAAAATGAATTTTTGTGATTGACCAATCAAATGACTGGAACACTAAAATCATCTTAAGTTAAGTTTTCGAGAATAAGGCTCCAGATCATCACCAAATTCTATAGTGCAAATCTTCATAATGATATTGACACACATAGAAAAGATCCATAGAGAATTCTAGCCTGTAGAGTGAGCATGAGCACAAAAACGAACACGATAGAGTTTTACGCCATATCTCTGAAGAAAATCATCGAATCATCACCAATTGCAATAGTGCACATCTTCATAATGACACACATACAAAATATCAAAAGGATCCATGAAGAATTGTAGCCTGTAGAGTGAGTATGAGGTAAATGTGAACGGATGGACGGACCAACAGGGGCAACCACAATATACGTCCATACTTACTTTACTTTGATAATTTGGATTTTATTTTTTAGACCAAGAGGACCATTAACTTGGTTAGATCCAGGAGCATTTGGTACATTAGGTGTTGGAGGAGGGTTTGCTATAGGCGCTAAGCTATGTCGTCCTGAATGTGATGTATGGATTATATATGGTGATGGTACTGTAGGATATAGTATTGCAGAATATGATACATACACAAGACATAAGGTATTGTAAGATTTTTACCAAATTTTACATCTGATTGGCCATGTTAAAGAAGCTAATCTGGGTGATTTTGTGATGGGACTATCACCTTGGATACACCAAATGTCTGTCAAATTGAAAACGAGAAGACTAAAACTTGCAAAGTCCTCTCGTTTGACACTGCATTCCATATTACATCCTTTTATTTTGGATTTTGTCTTTTTGACAATTGACTATTTGTGCCCTACATTGTTGTAGCTACAATTACTAGAACCATTCTGGTGTTCAAAATATGTGTGTTCAGTTTTCCCAAATTCTAATTTAATTTATTTCCAGCTACCAATAATATCAGTGGTAGGTAATGATGCTGGTTGGACACAAATAGAACGAGACCAAGTTCCATTATTACATAGTTCTGTTGCTTGTAAATTAGCAGTGAGTATATTTTGGTATAAATTGTCTAGATGAGGCTCTCAGCCATATTGCCAAATCGCCAATTTACATTTCTAATCACTGCTAATCTAACCAATTGCACCAATTTGTACTACCCAATCGAATTGGCCCACAAATATACGCCTTAAGTTCACATCATGAGATACAACCAAATGAAATGAAATGAAATGAATGGAGTTTTACGTCCTACTTTTCTGCACCTATGTGGGCTAATTGAGGACGGGCAAACGCCATGCAGTGTGCAATGTGGGAAATTTTGCTAGGACAGCGGCATTAGCCTGCTCATATTTTCGATTTCCAACTGTCGAGGGATCTTTAACGTGCACAGCCAATAGCACACGGGGCCTCGGTTTATTGTCCCATCCGAACGACTAGACGCTTTTCCATGTCAGCCCCTCCGACCTGCATCACTGACAAGGGGAAACCGGGTTGAAAAATCCGAAGGTATCATCTCGACCCATGCCGGGATTGAACCCTGGACCTTCAGGTTAGCGAGCAAGCGTCTAACTCACTGAGCCACCGCGGCTACATGAGATACAACCAAGTGCTGAAGTTCAAGTCAAATGTTTCCAACATCAAGAAACATTTTATAAGTCAAAATTTCAATTTTTGTTTTGAACTCAATGATTTCTGTTTTAGTTTACTGAGTATGATGTGGTAGCAGAAGGTTATGGAGGTAAAGGATATAAACTAGACAGGTCTAATGAAGATAAAATAAAGGAAATACTTCTAGATGCCTTAAAACAAAGTCAAAATGGTAGTGCTGTACTTGTTAATACCTATATTGGAAAAACTAATTTTAGAGAAGGCAGTATTTCTATATAATAATTAATTATTTATTTTTGTTAATTTTATAATTTAAATTAATTCTTTAGTATATTTTGCCAGATAATTCAATTTAGCTCAAAATATATTTATCACATTAACTGTAGTCCATCTTATTTGCCTTTTTGGGTGTTAAAATATTTTTATAAAGGTATACTTGAATTGATAGTTTAAAATTGCACAATGTGGGCTGAATATTTTGTATGCTCAATCTTTTATATTGTTTGTTAATTATTAATAATCATGATAATATGTAATGAAATTAAACAAGTTGAAATTAAAATATACAATTTGATTATTTTATATCTCAGATTAATTATTTTGCTGAATAGATTTTGGTAATCCGTTATGTTGCTTTTGCTTGAAGGATGGAGAAGTTTTTTTTTGTCTATAGGCCTACTCAGTAGAAGTGTAATTTCTATTTGCACATATTCAATATTCTGTGTGCTGTAGGGAATTGATACTTCTATGTAGTTAAAGATAAAATCATAGGATTGAAAAAATGAAATTAAAACTTGCAAAATTAATTTTATTTAACAAATATAGAAGTAGTCATAAACACATTTTTTAAACAATAAGATTTGATAATGAACTAATTTCATTTTTTGATTTCTAATAAAGCACCTTTACATGAATTAAATCTAAACATATTACACTAGTGAATAATTAATTGTCTATGAAAAACTTGTGGATTCAATGAACTTATTTTGGGAAATGAATAGAATATTGGGCCAGCCCCCTATCATATAATTATTTTGGATCAAGTCATGAACTAAAATCATCACAATTTGCTGAACAAGTAATAAAATATAAAGCAACCCCCTTTTCAAATGCAAGGGTTCATTAAATTGCTCTATACTGTACAAGGGTAGAAAAAATTATATAAAGCTCTGCACCTATAGACCTTATTCACACCTCGTTTTTTACCGCTTAGAAACCAAGGTTCATAGCGCAAATGACGTCAACCCATTCATAAAATGCATCAAATGAATGAAAAGGAATATGACGTCACTAATCACCATATCAACAGCCCGAAAATTGTCTAGAAACTTCCTTTTCTCAGAAATATGTGAAGAAACACTTAATCAGAAAGTATTCTTAAATAGCGTAATTAATTTCGATTTTAACGATGTAAAAATTGAGTAGTTTCAATCTAGTTTGACTGAAGAAGGAGGTGATAAAGACCTCAAGGTGGTGATTTTGCTGCAATGGCAAGACGTTGCTTTTGTATGTTTGCATTATGAGCCTTGATATTGATCCAAGATGGCCTATGCGTGAATAAGGTCTATAAGATATATTTTCAGAAAAGTATAATACGAGATAAAGAATAATGCACTAACAATATTATGATATTTCAGGGAGCAACATTACTTGAAAATTTAATGAAAATACAACATTTAAATTCTCTTAAAAAACTATGAACTATAATTACAATATTTAAACATAAAACAACAAATATAACAAATTATAAAAAATAAAAGATATGTGTAAAATTAGAGATTGCATCAAGTTAGTCATCAAGGCAATAAGGCACTATTATATCAAGCACATTTGTATTGAATCGTTGAAGAATTTGCATTACTAAACAAAACATATTCACTATATTTGTAATATTTTAAACGAATACTACCGCTTAGAATGAACATAAGATCTCTTTGACTCAAAACTTGACCTAAATTTTATTGATTTATCCAATTATATAAGGATTCTGTTGTATAATTATGCCACCAGGTAAGCCCACTGCTGAATATATACTCTTATTGACTATCCTAGAGAATCTAAATTCCATGTTTCACTCTAAAAGGTAGTACTCCTTTAAAAATAAATAATGTAAAAATTGCCAGGCTGTAAAAGATTGTGTACCAGTACATTCTTCAAAATAAGGTTTGATTGAGAATATAAATATATGAGTCTGTATTTGAAATATTCTGTAATTTATCATTTTCTTCTCCACAGGAAATTAACCGCATATTTTGGCGCAACCGATTCCTCAGAGATAATTGTCATATCATGTTTGATGAACTGGGTGGGGCCAGAGTAGTCAAGCTTACAGAAGATGAGACATATTTTGGCAGGGTGGTTTATATCAAACTAAAAGCACATTGTTATCAGGACATTAGAGCTACCGGTATATCTTAATAATAATCTGATATATAGGGTCGTAAATCCATCATATAATCTAATGTTGGTTTACAGTAAGATCTGATACGATTTGGTTCTGGACTGCTTGCACCCCTACAAATATAATAAATCATCATAACTTATACACAGTATAATATCTGAACTTAGGCTGAATATCGATCACCAAATTGAGATCAATTATTGTTGGCAGGCAACTTATCATTCAATAATCAATTAATAATCAAAATATTTCAATGGACAAATCTTCTGATCATCATTTGTTGATGTATCTGTTATTAAAGACAAATGAAATTGAAGGAAACATCTAGAAAATATATGAAATATGCTTATCGAAATTACAAAGGGGCAAAAATGGATTATTTAACCTAACCCTATGGAAACTGAAAATTAATTTAACTTTGTATCATTAAAGAATTATTCTAATAACACTTACCCAAAATTATTGGTATTAGGTTGCTGTAGATGTTCATTATGCTGATGATGAAGCTGCCTATATTGTGAACTATCAGGTACGTAATCATTATCCATAGATTCTATTTCTGCTTCAGTTTCTAATGTTGTATTAGAATAGGTTTCATCACATAGGTCCATTATCATATCATTCTACAGACACAAAAATCATTGGATATAATATTCCAGATTCAAAAATAAGATGCAAAACAATAGCTAAAATCAAAAACATTTTCAGATAATTATTAGCCTACTTGGAAACTTTCTCATATACTATAACATAAGACATCAAATGGAAATTTATCCCTGAAAAAGTGAGACTATATATTAAAAAAAGAGCTTACCTGTGATGAAGGCTGAGATTCAGGTGTATTTGTTAATAAATTTTGTGATTGGTGAACAGTAGCAATGTCTTTCATACAACCATGTATATCCTACAATTACAAATACTACTGACAGTTCTTTCATCATTTTAAGTCCAGGGTAATATTTAAGATTTTTCCTTAGCATATCAGATGGATATGTCAACATTTACAGTACAAAATGCAGAATCAAGTTAAAAGTAACTTAGAATCTTTCAATCTTACCTCCGGGCTGATATTATTATTGTTGTTATTATTTAAGTTTGGAAAACCAGAGTTGTGGTTAATCTCCACTTGGTTCATATGATGAGATTCAGGGATCATTTGTGAGTGACAATGACGTTTTGATGCTGCTGACATATCCTGGAACAAAAAAATGTTTTATGTTCATTAAATTCTTCTGAGTCTGATGATAAATTTGATCTTATTCTTTGCTTTAATATCAATACACTTCTAACTTTCAAATAAATAGGCAATCAAAATAAACTTATATCTATGGATTGCAAGTAGAGTAGCCTGTAGTGTAGACTAAATGTTAGTCAGATAGTCAAGGCAAAAACCTTATTAAACCCATTTAATGACTCGGTTCTGTTAATGAGACTATACGTTGTTGTATAAAACACTTGCACTTACACAGGATTCCATATCTACGCTGTCATCTTCTGGTAGTTTTCTTTTATTACTAAACACTGGGTTGACTGACCAACCAAATTCTGGTGATGGTACTAATGGCATTATGATTGAAGATGATGATGATGATGAATGATTATATAACAGCTTGACATCAATCTGAAAAAAAATCCCCAAAAATAATGTATTTCTGGTAAATCAGGGATAGCCATGTCTTGCATTTTTTTTTTTTTTTTTTAAGAGATGGAACCGTTCCTTTGTATAAAAACAATTTTTTTTTTTTGGATTATGACATTTAACCTGCCGTAACCCATCATGGCCATGTTTAGAATGACTACCGATACATACTGTTTCAATGATGAGTAAGTACTCTATGGATTAATATAAAACCAATCATGTGCCAAAAGTAATTAGCTGATTAAGGGGGGAATTCATTAGGCTATTTATTCTTATCTATTTAGGCTATGCTAGCAAGGATCAAAAAGTGCATAAACAGTGATAAACAGAAAATGTTCAAAAGGGTGGCAACAAGGAATAAAATTAAACTGTCAATTTCAAATAAAAACATGGGGATCAACGATTCTTTCTACAAAACTTAATCTTAAACTTTAATTCAATCTAGATGATAAATTGACTACCCAAGTTAGCCGGTGCGTCCAACTTCGGTCAAACAATAACAAAGTAACAAAGTGCTCGTTTGATTGCCGCCGTATGTTATGATCACGTGACCAATTAGGCTACATCTCGCACCTAATGAAACCATTGAAAAATAAAACTGAACATCATATAATTTATTCTAATGAAATTCTCGATTTAATCGTACATAGTTTCTGATGATTCTACATTTTAGTTTATGCATTTTTCACAGGGCCATAAAAAAAAATAACCCGTTTCAGATTTCCCATGATGCAACGTTTAGTTTACATCATGGCGGCAGAGATGAACATTTTTTCAATGGGAGGAATGTTTATTGCTGTAAAAGTGTTCCTGCTTTGTAATATAGTACAGATTGCTCTGTGTGCAACCACGTTACCACCGACCACACCAGCAGCAGGAACTAATGGAACCCCGACAACCCCCACAACCCCAGTTCCAACAACTCCGAGTTCGACACCACAAGCCCAGACAACTTCCATTCCAACCGCGACTCCTTCACCTATTCCGTCAAATACAGGTGAATGAATAGGCCAATATGAATATGAAAGATGGTGTCACTTTATACAACTAAACAAATTGATTTGTATATTTTATCACCTTTCTGATTACCCAAATTTTTACCCCACAGGCCCTTATATTTATAATGCCCAATAAATGTCAATGAACTTATTTAGGCTAACTTAATCAATCAAGAATTGATAGGCTAATGCCAATCATTGAAGTTTATTTTTAAACTTGATGCTTGTTGGGGTGTCTTCCCGGGAAGTCACCAGTACGAATTTCAAAATTCCCGGGAAGTCACCGTTTTGTTTTCTTTGATGATTTGAGGTAAATGCCGCCACGAGATTAAAGGTGTTAAGACCTCATTAACGGTGACAAAAATTCATGAAAATCGTTCACTTACATTAATTACTATTTAACGATGTCACTCATCGTTCTGTGATTGAAATATTGAACTTTATTCACCATTTGATATATATAAAGACGTTTATGTCAAGGAAAAGCATGTTCATTCAAAATGGCAAACGCTCAGCTCGCTTCCGACTTTTTACAGACACGAAACGGCCGATACTGTTGTTGACAGTTTTTCCAGATTCGCAATGGAAAGGTTCTTTCTTCCATTATACACAGTGCATATATGGAGACGCACGCAGCAGTGTGGTCTACAACGACAGTATGGTGATGACGCAGATATTACCCGTTTTGTTCGAAGATGTGCTGTTTTGCCAATGGTACCAAGTAATATGGTAGAGGAAGTCTTCGTCAATGCCATGAGTGAAATGCCAAACATCCTAGATTGGTAGAACTAGCCGACTACGTAACGAATCAATGGTTGGAAGGAGTTTATGGCTTGGATGAATGGAACCACTATGGATCCGAAGCTCCCAGAACAAATAACAATTTAGAAGGTTGGCACAGTCGCGTCAAAAAACTTGTTGGAAAAGCACATCCCAATATATTTGAAATAATTAATTTCTTGAAAGAAGAACAGAAATATGCCGGTGGTCAACAACAACCTATCAAGAAACGAAAGTACAGGACCCTCGAAGCCCGTCTGCTTCAGACCAGACAACAATTCACTAATAATAATGTAAATGTGTTTGAATTTGCGGATTCTGTTTCTCATTTGTTAAAATTAAAGTAGTTCTGTTAAAATGTTAAATACTTTTTTGTTTAATTGGCTATAACCCGATTAAGTAGGCTTAAGTCTGCTAAGATAACAAAAAATAATCCTATTGTTTCCAAAATCCAAATTTTGAAAAAATTCCCGGGACGTCACCGTTTTTCATTTTTTGGGGGTTAATTATGCCCCAAGCGGTGACTTCGTGGGAATGAACCCTTGTTGGCCCCTATCTGAATGAAACAATAGTTATTCGTAATTAGGTCATCATCTTTCACAATATGGATAAAAGCTATAAAGAATGCAATGATTTTAGAAACATATCCATCTATGACAATTATCGTACAATATTGATAATCTTTTTTTTTTAATTTTCAGACTTAGCATATTGTCCTTGTGATTTGACTGGTAATGCTTGTGATGTGAATTGTTGCTGTGATACTGATTGCTCTAGTGATGATAGATTAGCTTTTAGTGAATGTCTCCCCACATCTGTCAGGTAATTCTCTGCTATTCTTGTGTTGGCTAAATTATTGATAAAAACATGTAGGCCTACTGCTAGTATTTCATTTTTTTTTACAAATGGAAATATTATAAGAGTATTTATAGAGGCACATTCACAATCTATATGATCAATTATACCTTATCTCAAAATTGGAAAAAAAAAATTGAAAAGTTAATCAGTAATATAGTGTTCACAGCTCTCTGTAGAAATTGAGCCTTCAAATCCAGGTGTATTCAAAATTATCTGCATTTGAAGTTACATGGATGAATCCTGTTTTTAATTGTGAAATAATTAAAATTTTTATTAATTTCAGTGCGGATGATAAGTTATGTGTGAGATCAGAGTTGTTATTATTCGATAATTCACCTTATGTTTCAAATTTTACTTCTAATAACCTCTTCTGTTTATATTTTGATAACAGTAAGTATTATATTATATTGCCATTTTCTTAGTCTCTCAATCAACTAACGGTTGAAAATACAGTAACATGGTTTGTCTAATTTTTGTGAATTTAATTATTTTCAGGAAAAACGGTTGGCGGGTTTGCAAAAATCAAAACGATTACCTCAAACTTAATTTTTAGAGACAGTGGTTTCGACCCTATTTGAGACGCAAACCTTATATATTGGCAAGTTTACTCAAAGGAGCATCTTTGAATTTTTTCAAGACATTCTGACCTGTGAAATTTCTAAAAAACTGGGTGATTTGAGATGCAATGATGCTTTAAACCTTTTTTGCTGCTATATATTTTCATACATTTTAATTTCAGATGTAGACAGAAATTATTATAATATACCTGATTTAGTAACAACAGAAGAGACATTCAATTCCTATGTTAAAGATTATGGTGATTTTAGTTTTCAATCTGCAGCCAACCCTAAAACTGTTTACTCTGATTACTATAAGGTTAGAACATTGATATTCTTTAAATATTGATGTTAAACTATAGATAAATATTTTATTTTACTTAAAGGCATCATCATCATGTTTATCAGTTTCACACGTTGCTCTCTACATCTCCAGCACCTCTAGTCATGTATTACGTATTATCTGTTTTAGAGTGGAGATAATATATATGTAGTATTTGATAGTAATACTCAAGGTGTTTTAGCTCTACCTACAGCTTTAACATCAACATATTGTACAGATAATAACCCTTCAGGTATTTACTTTTACTTACCTCTAGTCTGCGCTTAATTCATAGTCTGTGTTTCAATAGAAAATCATGTTATAAATCATGATATGTATTCTTATATATCCATTAGTTTGAGCTGTACCCAGGCAGAATTTGTAACCATATCACTTAGATACTCAGTTTATTGTCCCATCTAACTGACTAGACGTATATTTTTACTGAGAGCATTATTATTATCTTTTCTGTTTTTATTACGAATATAATCAGTGAATTTGGTAATATATCTTAATCTCTATACAGTGAAGCCTTTCAAAAGGGCATTCTTTATAAACTAACATCCCCTTGAAACAATCATTTTCTCTAAGCACTACAGTTTGCTGTCTGTTAAGAAGAGTCTTGCTGAGTTTATACTGAACTATCTTTTTGATATATTTTTAGCTTATTTATATGATGGTGAAAGTGAATGTGTAAGGAAAATAGCTGATTTATCTACTCAATGTACTACTTTATCAGCACTATCAGCTACTAGTTATTACGATGGTTTCCGTGTAGTTACTGTAAGTATTTCTTAGAACTTGTATATTATAATGCTATGCAGAATAGACGTTATTCATGCCCACTTTGAAACTAAGGTTCATAACGCAAATGACGTCATCCATACATAAAATGCGACGTCAAATGAATGAAAAGGAATATGACATCACTAATCACCATATAATAAGGTCTATTGTAAAGCTGAGTGCCTGAAATTTGCTGCTTTATTTATCTGTTTTTACCTGGAAAATAAACCTCTATTTCTACAACTAACTTTCTTGATGATGAATGTTTATCCAAAAATCATGTTGGTAGCATGTTGATTTTAATCAATTATTTTCTATAGCGAGTTAAATGAGATATTAAATAATTAATGTTATTTTTCAGTCTCCAGTGTTATTTAAAGAATACCAGCCTGATGATAATTCTACTACACAAGGTAATAAGATATGAGAAATATATGAAAGAAATTATTGACTTCTTAGAAGGAATGCTTGAATAAGCTCTATGACTTCATCAATTAGGAGACATTAATGTCAGGCTCAGGATGCAAATTATGCCATCTATTGAAAAGAAGGCAGTGTCAAACGAAAAAAAAAATGCTTATGTGAGGTTGCTTATATAACAAATCAAAAGCAAGAAAAAGGAACTTAAAAGTGTATCTCAGAAATGTGTTATGGTAAACTTCATTCGAAAGTGTTATTAAATAGTTTGATCAATTTCAATTCCCCAAATGGAAGTATGTACAAATGTACAATTAGTATGTACAATTAAAGTTCCGAACTGACTAATTTATTTGATTATATGTATATTGTAGAAGAAGTTGGAAGTATAACAGACCTATATAACAATACCTACACTATACCTATTGATATAGGTACTATAAGATGTAGAGATGACTCTACAGGTCTTACAACTAATTGTACTTTATCATTACCATCTTATAATACTGTCACTCAAACTTGTGAAAATGTTGTTTTACAGGTTAGTACAGCATATTGTTGAAATGAAATCTGCATGAAATATAAAACAAATATACTACTACTATTAAATGAATATACATGTACTTTCATATTGGAGTCAAACTCCTTCCAAAACTTTCTCTAGCACTATCAGTTAGAGCCTATGGTATAGTGGTTGTGGGTTCTAACCTTAGACGGCTTGTCAAATTCTGATGACCTTGAATAAGTCATCTTCACTCATAATTCCAGTCAACTCAGATGTAAATTGGTAATATCTCGGAAAGATCAATGCCAAGAGGTTTGGTCAAGGATCAGCTGGTAGAGGTAAACTATTGATGTTAATTTTTGTTTTCTTTTTGTGTTGCTAACTTTGTATCAGAAACATCTATCTGCAGCATGAGATGAGCTCTTGCCTCTTATATATTTTAGACTGGCTACAACATTAAACATAATGGTACTCAGGGTATAAAAAGTGTAACAGTTGATTTTTTACTTGGTTCAATATCTACTACCAATAACCAGTTAATATCTCAATCTTATTTTACTAAATTTACTGGGGTAAGTTTTACTCTTTATTAAGACATCTATACATTTGATTATATTTTTTTTTGCCAAGAGTCAATATATTTTTATTTAATTTTAAATTATATGTAATAATCTTAATGGATCGTCTGAGGTTGTTTTCTCTTGACTCCAAAATTTCTTAGCCAGAAGTTTGAAAGGAATGTTGAACGTTGAACTCTTAGCTTTAACTTTCCCAGAGACTCTCTTTTGTTTGTCGTCCTGTTCATTGGATTATACAGAGATTCCGTTGTATATTTATAACACCATATAAATCCACTGATGAGTATAATATCTCAAATTTTATGTTCATTCTAAGAGGGAGTATTAAGAGTGTAATGAAACATTGTATTCTAGGAATTTGATGATGATGCGTTTGTTAGAAGTGGTAATCCAGGTTATGTTGATGGTGAACCAGTAATGGCTGGTATATTAAATAATACAGTAGATACAGAGGGTATAGTACAACAAGATATAATGTTAAATTCTAACCGAGATCAATGGTTAACTATACAATCTAATACTGGACTTGGTGAATGTAATAATAGACTCTCTGTAGTATTTGGTGAAGATGTACGATCTGGATGTTTCTTACAGTAAGTCTAATTGATTCACTAAATATTTTTTTATCTGAAGCTATTATGAAGTCACGACAACTGTTCAGGGTGGCGCTTGAGTTCTTTCTGATTCTGGCCTACATGTATTTCACTTTCCAAATGTTTCCTTCTCTGTTCTCCAACATTTGAAGGAACATATTCTGAACCTGTTCTAACTTGTTTTATCAATTATCTGGTTGATTCAATAAAGTCATGTTTACCAGTAAGTCTAAAGTGCCAGTTAACCATCTTTTTTGTTGCTATCTGCTATCAGATTCTGTATTGCTTTAAGGTTTGAGAACAGACTTCAGGCTTGACTACAATTTATATATATATTATCATTTAGTGCTAATATTCTTGCTTTTGTAGAAATACATGCACACTATCATAGTTTTGTATAGATTTTATCTTTCTATATTTTCAGAATATCACTGGCTGGAGTCACTGATTATTGTCAGTTATTACAAGAGAGAATAGTAAAGGCAGTAGAAGGAGAACTAGCCCCTATATTTGATGTTGCTACAGGGCAGTATGAGGCTATTAATAGATATGTCGCTACTTTTGGTAATTCTGATATCAACAAAGTAGGTGATTGGGTACCTATACAAGTTCAAGGTAGACCTATTCCCTCACCAGTAAGTTTTTTGCATCATTCTGATATCAATAGACTATATTCATGTTTCGTAACCATTGCATGCAAGACTCAAAACAGAATTTATGTCATTTGACAACGTCAACGGATAATTGACAACACATTTATAAATATTATATTTCGTTTTCGTGTTTTTCATCCATGGATATGATAAACATATCATATAAATTTATCTTTTTGTAGGCTGTAGGTTTGAGATGTTCACTATCATTAGGAATGAATATACAGATATTATATGCTAAAGTTGGTTCTTTAAACAATCCACAATCTAAAATATTAGGTGTAGCATTTGTTTATCATACACCAGAAGATGTATACTATAGGGTGAGTTAATTTCCTGTCATTTTGTGTCTTTCAATATACTGGATATTGTTGTTGATTGAGAACAGTTTGAAGGAGCATTCCTGTCCTTTTGAGAGCCAAGGTGGTGCTTCTTTCTCACTTGGATGTTCGGGAAAGTTTGATTCTCGCACAGATCATAGGCGTGCAAATAGGCATTTTCCTGGCAGTAATGGAGGTCCATGGACTAATGTGCCATGAATTTGTTGAATAGGACAATTAACATAGGCCAAAGGTGCTACTGGCTGTATACTTAAAATTCCCTTGTTTTTATCTTTTTACAAGTAGATGCTTTAACAGTTAGTAAAAAGTAAGATGTAAAATTCTATTTCGTTTCATATTACAATGATGCTGCAAAATTAATTCATTTGTACAAATATTGGAAGTAAAAAATGTTAACTAAATTGAACTGCTAATTTTTTTTGCCATTAACAGTATTTGTTGAAACTATTTTTCAGTGTATTGGTCCATATTGTCAACCAGGTACAGATTTAAGCCAGAAATTAGAAATCATCACATCTGTATCATTTATAGATGTATCACAACCTCCAGAAGGCATTGAGGCAGAACAACCATTGTTTTTAGCTAAAGTGCCTCATGACTTTTTCTACCCGTTTTTAACTGATACATCAAGCCAACTGAATACTCTTAACTTATTTTTAGTTTGTGTTTGTTTATTTGTTTCATTATTGAAGTTATAGTATTAGGTTTACTTAGTTTGTTGTCAATTTTCATTACCAATTATGAGTACCTTCAAATTTTGAAATCCAAGTCTGTTTTGCTTTTGGACTAAGACAGATTTCCATACTGTATTGTGCCTCTTTATGTTAATTCTTGTTTCATGGTAAGATTTTATGTACTTAATGATAACTATATCCGTCCATTTACAATAATTGTGTAATCCATCCATTCCATGTTCATAGATTTTATGTTATGTTTATTTATGCTAAAGTGTCCTTTTTTTCTTGTCCAGATTATAGAATTTAGAGTTTTGATGAAACTGAATATCCATATTGTCTAATTTATAGAGTTTTCAAAGAACAAAGATATTGCTCTTTTCCCTGAATAGAGAACTTATTTGTATCTGCTTGTATGTCTGAAAGGTCATGTTGGAGATAATAACAATTGGAGCCTTTTTTGGCATTAAAATGCTAGTTATCTCCCATGCCCCTTGAATTTTAAAGTTAATGCTCAGTTTTGTCCCCAATCAAATGGAACAGATTCATATTTGAAATGATTCATTCTATTTCCTTCTCTGCCACTTTTTAATTATAGAACATAATCATCAATCTTATTATTGAATGAGTCCATATCAATACTTCCCCTGATTTATAAAGCAAAAGATAAGGTCAAGTTGTCTCCATCTATAACAGATTTTCATAAATTTTGTTAATATATATAAAAGAATTGCCGAAGTGGGCTTTTAAGTTATTCTGTAAATAATTTTATCTCTATAAATTTAAATGTATATCATGTAGATTAAATATTTTTTTATTTTTTAAAATGCTCTTGTTTTTATTGTCCTCGAATTACAATTTAAATTCAAATTACTTCTGAGTCAACATAATCTGTATCTATTAATTTGATAGGTCTGCATTGGATTGAATGAGATGCTCTTAATCACCAATTCACCCCTTTAAAATCGGTATATAAAAATATGGAAGATTACTTGCTAAACAAATCTCTCACAGAGTGCAAAAAATATATACTATATCTTCTCTTCTGTTACGCTATCAAGCAATATGTAGCTGTTAATGCATTACAGTTTCAATTATTTATGTGAAGTTGTTTCACCAAATGTGTTATATCGACTTTATGTAATACAGATTCAACGGTAAAATTGCTGACTTAATCTCTTTAGTGTACAAAAAATCCTACTGACACAATTCCTCAGTCTAGGATTGTTATATTGACAGTTGTTGCTGGCTGCTTAACATGTTCACACTTCCATTTAATTAAAATTTTTTCGCTCTATCATCAAAAAATGGTGGGGTCAAAATTAATCTGAGGTGTACATCAATTCTTGGTATTATATCTTGGCTATGCCTAATTTTGCCAAAAAAGGAAAAGCAACCAATTAAGAATGGTTATTTATTCATTAAAATGAAAACATGTTAAAATGGTTTGAGTTTTGTGCTCTTTATAATGAAATATTTACAATAGGTACAATAATAATACATAAAATACTCTATAGGGCTATACCTTCACAAGGCACTTTATATAACCATTATATCAAGGCACATATCAACCTTTTATCATAGCAATTTGAAGTATATTATCATTTACACAGGTGTTTGAGTTGGAGAACCCTTGATACAACAGATAGAGATTATCAACTTTACAATAACTTTCAAGTAAAAATCTGGTTATTTAAGCAAACATCCATCTGTTGGATCAAAGGTTTATAATTACTCCAACACTTTTTACAAATTTAAAAGTCTTGAAGTGATGATCAACTTTTTAACTTATTTTATCTCTGTAATTCTTCTGTAGTTTAGATTTATCACCCGGCCTATGTTGGCAGCAATATGAATTGAGTTAATCCCAAAATATAAGAATTTTGAATGGCAGATTTCATTTAAAAAAGGTAATTAATTTTGGCAAATAGGTCTTAATTAATTGAATAAGTAAACTAAATTATAAAATCAAAATGAAAGGTATTGTAGTTAATTTTGCTTCGAGAGCCCAAAAACTCCATTTGATTTGAGAAAAATACCTTGATCATTTTGTATAAAAGTAGTTAAGACTTTATCTAAAAGGAATAGAACAAAATATACAAATAAAATATACAATGTCTTATTTCCTTATTGTATAAAAACAACCAGTAATCTTAAAGGAATTATTTACACTAATTCTATAATTAACTATGAAAGGCCATGTTCAAAATTTCTCAAACTCATGAATCTAAAATTTAAATAACTGTATTTTAGTCCAAAAAATTTTATGTATAAGCATGTTTTAAATTTAGAATGCCCAATATAAATAATTATAGAATTAAGTTAAATATTCCTTTATAGGCAATGGTGATGATTTCTAATCAGCTGCCAAACATGTGCTAAAACAGGTAGCTTAAAAATTCATTAATGATTGAAAATAACCTAAATATAATAATTGATCATTAAAATGATAATTTGACTAAAACATTTGCCATTATTCAAAATAAATGAGAATGCCAAGGCTTATACCATAAAACTGATAGAGCTTTGCAGCTTCTATGCCACAAATAAACCCAAACTTTTAATAATATCATAATTTCAAAACATTAATGAAAAATTATCAGCTTCCGTGGGACAAAAAATTTATATTTAAAAACTAAAATATATCCGCCTTGGCATTCCATTCTTAGATAAAATAAAACAATTTAGTTTAAAAAGACAGCAGCATTGGTTGATGATAAAAATACAATCTTAACAATAACAAGTCAATAATAATAGATAGCACTATAACTGTACATAGCACTATATTAATCAGTCCTAAAATACCAGAATCTAGACTTCACAATGTCAAGCTATAAACTCTGTCTCATACCTTGACACCATTAAACACTTTCCTTGTATCATATATGTTTGTATTTGATTAGATTGTAAGGGTAACAAATACAGACAATTAGAACAGTTAACATGGGTAGATATATTGGTTACAGTAATCTGTCCATTGCTCTGATCCTCATTGGTTGTATTTGTATTAAGTGTACAATGTAACCAAATACAAACTTACATGAAACATCAAAGTGCCCAATGATGTCAAAGTAGTAGACAGAGTTCCTTATGGCTTGACATTGTCACCAAAATCTGGCCTTAAATTTTGATAAAACTTGCATAAATTACATAGTTCAAATATGATAATAATATTTGCAATAATCTTTATGAACAAGTTATCTCTTTATGACATAATTTTGCATATTAAAATTCATTATCAGTTGGTTTAAGTGGAATTTAATTGGTTTTGAATATGAAACAAATGAAATTATAGAAAGATAAATAATTTTTGTGAGACTCCTAAAAGGAGTTAAATTCTATGTTCTGTGACTAATAAATTCATATTTCATTAAACACAGAGTATTCATCATTAAATAATTTTTACATTTCCATCAGTGTGTTAAATTTAATGTTCAAAGAGGTAGCATCTCTTAAAAGAGATTTGATTTGTAATTTGTATTTAAAAATTTCAAGTAGACCCATTGAATATGTCTAACATACAAAAAAAAAAATTCAAGTCACATTCCCTAATAACAGTAGAGTGCCTACATTTGAATATTTTCTTTAAAGCTTAATACATGTATATGAAATTAAATATTTTCCTATTGTGCAATTCTATATATTTCTTGTTATGAGTAGTACTCATTGAGTACTGTACAAAATATACAGAGCTATGAAATGGGTCAAACTCAAACAGTTTATAGGGTTAACTGAGTCAAACTGTACAAATCTGTGGTGTCATATATAATATAGATACTGTACAATTTGTATGATGTTTAAACTGGTTCAAATTCTATGTTTAACAGACTTCTAAGAAATTGTGATACCACACTTTTTGTTAAAATTTGAAAAAATTCATTAAAAATACATCTGTTAAAAATTGATTGTTCTTAAAATAGAAAGAAAAATGTTCAATATGTAGCATAATTCATGTATGAAAATCTAATAAATAAAATCATAAAAACTCAAAATGGGGCATCACAAATCTGAACGTACCAAATCATAGAATTTGAAAATCAGTTTCTAATGGCTTATATAGTACAATTTATGTTAATATATCACTGAATAGTATAAAATATATTCTGAGGTTTTACCAACTTGGTACACACATTTTAGTATTGGATCAACATTTTGTCGTTTTTACTTTACTTATACAACAATTATTACATGCATATAGTCATATAATGAAATACCTAGGCCTAAACAATATCAGATGGGAAATCAGCAATAAATTTTGGAAGTTTTCATAAGATATTATTTTCAAGTTCAAGTAAAGCCCAAAATTTCATATCTAAAATGGATTCCATGATATCAGTATATGCAGTGATACACAATTGTTCTATCAGTAAGTAAAATTGATTAACTGTTCAAACCCAAGTTTACTCAATAATTAGTCTTGAACGTTCACATCTGGGAGGTTTGTCCAACATCTATAACTTTTAGTTCGTTCACTTTTCATCCTTTCACTAATATCAACATTGATGGAATGTTCTTCTGGTGTTTTTGTTTATTTTATCATTGTTTACTATCTGATAATGTAACTTCATTTTCTTGTAAAGTTCATTCAAGTTTATGATTATTGGTTACATTTCTATAACATGGCTCAATGCCTCTGGAATCAAATTCACAAAAGTCTAAAGAATCACCATTATATTTGTAAGTCATTCTTTTTAAATGGGACCAGTCATTTAGCTCAACAATTCTTGAGTTTTCAACTATTGTGTGATTGCCCAAAGAAAATGGTGACTGGTCCCCTTTAAATCACATTTCATAAAATTTTATTGAATAATATACCTTTAGAATATTTGATGATTTTCCATTTCATTTTAGCAATGTTCAGCTTTCTTTAACATGAATGCACCAATTCATCATAAACTGAATGAACTCTCCAATAAATAAGATACAAAAGATAGCAATGATGTTTATGACAAGCACAGAAAAGATTTTCACTTCCTGTTTCTGGCTGTTTAAATCTCAGTCAAAACACTAATGCCCTGGATGGAATGTTGAACTTCCACTAGTTAAAGTATGTATAAAGATTGTAGATTTCACATCCTATATTAAAATAGTCTGGAGCTAATATCCAATCACTTGAAAGTACTATAGTTGTTGGACTATAATGTAAGTTTAAGGTAAGTTCAGGTAAGTTTGAATCACAAGGTAGTGTGTGAGGTAGAGTCTGGACTGGCTGTTGAAGTTCTCCCTACTATACGGTCCATATCTTTACAGTGCTGCCGTGGACCGGGTTCTGGGGTATATGTGAATGTAAGGCCTGTAGCATATATTACACCATCTAATCGCACCAGTGATACAGGGGCCTGAAAAATACAAATACCTTTTGTTAACTTCATTAAAGAATATTTACCATCAGACATAGCTGTAGGAGACTGGGCAAAATTGGCCCAGTGATCTGGGCAAACATCATAAAAATTTAGGCAAGTCAGTCCACCCCCGCCCCCATTGAGTCGTAGGCCCCTACAGCTATGCCATCAGGTTGTTGCTTTTATTTGAAATTTGATTGATTAAGTTCAAAGCAGTCAGCAGAACCTGGATATTTGACTCAAGTGGATCAATGAGCTACACCCTAGTTAACGATTCAATCTTTGGTGCTCATCGGAGAGACTGACTTAAAAAAAGCATCTCGTTGTTCAGATGGGACAACAGACTGTGAATGTTTTAATTTACTACATTGAACACTACATGTTGTTTGTCCGTCCCCATTTTCCCAAACAGTAGCAAAAACTCCATTACACTTTGATTAACATAGAAATACATACTTGTAATGGTTGTCGAACCCATTTCCAGCCAGGTCTAAAAGCTGCTATATCTGGTACAACACATAACATACTATCTTCTGCCCTGCATTCATAAAAATATATGATTACAATCTATGAGGCAGATACATTGCCAATTTACAGATTGACAAAAATCTGTTTACAGAATGTACTACCTATGTATTGCCAATGTGTTGACATGGTTTTCAATATTTGTATTACGGTTGGGATCATTCTTTTATTCTTGCACCCAAGTTAAATATTCAGATCTCAAGATACATGACTCACTCAAGGTGATTTCACCAAAAATCATAAAACTCACCTAAACATGGTTTCAGCTTCGACATCACCAAACCACACTTTTAATGAAGGATTAAAATTCTCTCCATTTAATTCTAACATAGCCACATCTCCCCCTCCATTTAACTATTATATTAAATAAACAGTGAGAAATCATATCACATATTATTCCTAGTAAGAATAAATATTAACATTAGAAATAAGTTGTTTTGTTAAAAAATAATAAAGAATTATTAATAAATTCTTAATAATCATAGCTTGTTTTAAAACTAGAAATCTAACTTAAAAATCAATAACTATAATGTTTTATACCTTGAAACCACAAGCCATTTTTTTGTATTACTGAAGTTTAAAATTTAAGCTATTTGATTAGATTGTACTCTCGTGAATACAGCCAATAAGAGCACTCGATAGAAAGACTATTAATAACTAAGCCATATACTATTCCGTCTTTGCATCAAAAGGGCGCAAAAGGCTCTGATTGGCAATAATTTCTAGCATACAATCCAATCGAATTGCCTCATTACTACTGTGATGCAAGAAAATGCCTTAAGGCATGGATTTTAATTGCATTACATAGATGTTTTGCTAAAGCAGAATTGGCTAAGAAAATCAAACTTACATGTAAACTGTTGACCACTGGAACAGGCGTCAGTGAATTTTTGACAGGACCCATTCCTTCATAAAATGTATATTCAGCTTTATCAGTACTAATAATAGTCCATGAAGCACCATCATTGATCATTTCTTTATTAGGTTCTTTTGGACATGGTGTAGCCTACAAATTGAATATAATAACTCAATGCGGGGACAATACTGATATAGTTTTCAGATGTTTGCTCTTTACTCGCAGCACTTGCACTGACCTTTGGCTTAAAAAATTAATGAAATTTTTTTATTTTTTTATTATTATTACAATTCTGATCATCTACAAATTATCATGAAGTCAGAATTGATTTGTTAGAGCAAACTCTAAAAGTTACGATAATATTCACATTAGCTTAAGTTAAGCATCAAAGCATCTCATTGGATTTGTCATAAACAAACAAACTGCTTTTAGGTTCTGCTGGTATATTTGTAATTTGACCTTCAAAACACAATAAAGCTGAAGAAGAGAAGCGACAATAGGTTAACCTACCTGAAATTGGATAATTCTCTCCTGAGAAAGACAGAGGTACATACGTTCGGTATCTTTGAGAAAAAATGCACATTTATGTAATTGTGACACCGGGTCATCAGCATCTAATAATGCTGTTTGTTTATCAACTTTTCTTATCACCTGAAGTAAATAGACATTCTTAATAAGTAACCAATTAACAGTAAAAGGGGTGACGATAAACTTTTTGTACTTAGCGCGGACTAAAGTGCTGTTATTAAAATCACGTGAATACACAGGAAACATATTGCTAGGCATTAAGATTTTTGAAAGATTCCTTAAATTTATAAGCACGATTGAGAAAGACAGTAATGTAAACTATATTCTATGGATTCTGTTTCAAGGTAAAGTTAATCAAATATCATGAAGACAAGAGCACTTGTCATCTACATACTGGGTTCCAGAGAACAATGTCAATTGGCACAAGAAAAATCTGGATAAAAAGTTCCCTATTGTGTTATCTATATGTAATGAAAATTGTAACTTACTAAACGAGGTAGTGCCATGCCAGTAACAGAACAAACTAATTTTACTGTGCTGCCATAATGTATATAACCATCTCTAACAGTAAATTCTTCAGATTCCCCTTCATTATCATCCACTGTAAATATAAACAACAAAAAGTTAAGCATTGCATTAAATCTTCTGATTTTAAGAAAGGTTTAGAAGTTTGATTTTGACAACTGTTTTAACCAATCAGATCTCCAGCGCTGGGATTTTGTGACGCAAACAATTGGTGTATTCTGAAGTGCCATAGTCTTGTTTTTCAAGTACTGTGCCGAACTCGGTTGAAACACGTTTTTTTATTGGTTGTTCCATATGACATCATTGAGATCTGATTGGTTAAAACAGAGGTCATTAATATTAGGTCAAAGTTAACTTAGACGCTTCTTATCGCGTCTGGTTCTCAGACCCTAATGTAGTGTTTAAAAAAAGGATTAAAAAAAAAACGAACGACCGAAATTAGGGTCTGATTTTAATTAGACTGGTTAAATTATGTATGTACTTACATAAATGAATAGTAAAGGCACCCCACTGTGTTGAGCTGGCATGAAAATTACATTTACCATTATAATTTTCAACATGTAAATATCTGGTACTCACTGTTTGAGAACGTAACCTATTAAACAGTGCTACTTTGGTCCCAGAAGCAATGCATACTGAAAATAATTATAACACATGTCATTAATAGTATCATATCTGTCTTTAAAAATTTGGCAAGTAACAAAATTTAGTATAGGCATCATCCTTAGTGAACCTTCCATTTGCCATGGCGAGGTAAATGAAGAAAAACCTCCAATTTGCCATGGCAAATCAAATGGAGATTATCTCCAATTTTAATTCTAAATAAACCAAGAATAAGTCAGTGATCTTATATTACTATTACACGGGCAGAGCATATACATTAAAGGTTCAAATAAGTTTTCTTTTTCAGCCTTCTTTTTTTTTAACTCAAATTCATCCTTAATCAACTCTCCACAAAGGGAGATTCCACATCTGAGACACCAACAGACACAAACTATCACAAACAAAATAGTTCACTTACATTCAGCATTTTTTAAAGATTGTTTTTTCTTGGAAGGTTTGGAAATGACTTTTATTCTTTTGCCTAAAAATAAACCAATGTCTTGTCCATTTCCATAGAACATTTTCACAGATAACATAAAATGTTTTCGTTTATCTGAATCAGATATGTACAATGTCTTTGCAGCACAGTAATCCTATAAGAGAAAAAAAAGAGTGACATTTAATTTGGGCACCTTATTGTCTGATGAATTTAGAAATTGCAATGGTCCAATCAAGGACACCATAGATGTCTAATTCAAAGAGTCATTAATGCAAGATGTAATCAATGCTAAAATATATAGAGCATGATTTTTAACTAAAGATACCAAAACAGATACTTTCATTTAATACATTTTAGTCTTGATAATCAAGAGTACCAGGTGTAGAAATACAGGTGGCATTATTACAAGTGTCTGTATACCAAATGATGCAGATTGCATTCAAAATACTATGAACTCACTTTGTCTTCTAAATGAAGTTGCACCATTTCTTGATCTGAATTCCCAATTCCCATAAATGCACAAACTTGAGCTTCATCTTTGGTTGAACCTTCTTCTTCCATTTGATCATGTTTCCGTTTCCATCCTTTACCAAATAAATATATACAGGGTGGTGGACAAAAAAATCTGGAAGTATGAAAAATGTCTTAAAAATAGATTCAATTATACAAAATCACTAGCTTTGGGCAGCTGATATAGTCTGGAATTTTCTAAGATGACTCCTTGAAAATGTACGGCTAATGAAAGCTGGAAAAATATAAATCATTTTTACCTTTTTTCATTGCCATATGATTTTTGAGCGACTTTTGCATGAAGTATAACTAATATTTGATCACTTCTGTCTCGTAAATATTTTCTCATTGCTTCTCTGAAATTTTAAATCAAATACGTTAAAATTGCTGAAATCAAATTCAACATAATAATCACTGCAAATAAAAATTTCCTAAGAATATATCCTATACAGTCTAGGAAAACTTGATAAATTTTCTTGGAAAGTTTTTTTTAAAGAATCAGGACACCCTTTATCAAAGATAGTGGACCACGGCCATATACGCCTAACGAAAAAGTCGAAAAAGGAAAAAATTAAATCAGGAGAAAACTAAACTTTCTCAAACCTTTCGATTTAGCTCCAATAACATCCATTTTAAGTTTCATCAAAATCAGTTGAAAACTAAGAGAGTAATAGCATATTTAAGATTTGGGGCAAGGGCAATAATTCTGCTTGTAACGATCGAAAATAGCTCAAATTCGAACTTGATCTTCGTTTTCGGAATATATATACACATATCAAATTTCAATTGATTCCGTCAAAAACTCTAGTTTTTAGAGCGTTTACAAGGAAATGTTGATGGACGGACCGACGGATTTGGGGCAAGGGCAATAACTCTGCTTCTAACGATCGAAAATAGCTCAAATTCGAACTTGATCTTCGTTTTATGAATATGTATACACATATTAAATTTCATTTGATTCCGTCAAAAACTCTAGTTTTTAGAGCGTTTACGAGCAAATGTTGACGGACGGACTGACCGACGGACGGACGGACCGACGGACGGACGGACAGGGGTGACTACAATATACGTTCTCATAGAGAGATGAGGGCGTATAAATAAAAATTATTATTTATTTCAATATCTATTCAACATTATTATTAATATTAGCTTAGTTGTTTTCACATCGTAATTTAAGGCATGTGAAATATGGAAGAAAGTGAAACAATAATACTTACTTTGTTAATCGTTGATCTTTTCTCATACTGAAAATAAACAAATATTTTTTAATTAATTTTCATATAATTTACACAAATATTGATTTTAAATTTTTTGATATATACAATTTCTCAATGAAAAGCTATATATGATGCTTATGCTGTTGTAAAAAATTATCCGTCTTTAATACTGATTGCAATACAGATTTGGTTGATAAATTGAACATATAATGGCTTCAAACATATTAAATTATGGAGGTGTAGAAAATCACCAAAATATTGCACCTAAATCTCTTACAATACATCAGTCAAAATAAATATCAGATGTTTATCATTGGTGAATTTCACTTTACTATTTTAACTATCAGTGATACCTTTCCTATCATTTTTAACGTTTTTATAACCCAAAAAATTTGAGAAGATATAATATTTAATGCTCTATTATTCACACTTAAATTCTTTGAGATAAGTTTATAACTCATAATAATAATTTCAAACCAATTATCAGGTCAATAAGATAGAAAAATGTATAATTGAAATAGGCTGGGTTATATATGAGAAATTAGAAAAACATTCGTAAAAATCAACATGAAATTATGAAAAGAAATTCAAGTTGGCTATGTAAGTAATTCGGTCACTGCTATTTTCTTTCTATCATTAAGTCTACAATTGTAAGAAAAGAAAGTTAACCAAGTGGAACAAACCAGTCTCTAGCTAGTTCTCTTCTAACACTCAATTAATATCATAATACAGGGTAATTTTAGTGCATTCTATCTTTTACTTTTATTACAATATTTCTTGTTACAACTAATAGATAGCATCTTATTTCAACCCTGTGGGCATAGGGCAATAACCTACATTCTCAATGCAGCTTAAAGAATGTGTCTGGCAATTTGGGGGAATTTATCACATCAAGTATTGGCTATGTTGGAAAAAAAATTTACAAATAAAATTTATAGTTAAGTTTTATTCTTAAAGTGTGAATTTTAACACATACAAAAATTTTCAATCATGTTAGAAATAAACCATTATATTTTAGACATTTTGATAGTTGGGTCTTCTGGGTTCATGAAGATGAATAACGTATCTATAGGCAAAGCCGTAAAGTTAAAGTGAAACTTGGAAATTAAAGATAAAGAAACCAACCTGTGATGAGGTGTGCCATCATATTGTGGAACTCTTAATCCGGAGCCATCTGATGGGTGTCGCATAGGTGGAGAGGGTGTGGGAAGGGGGCTGGGTGGGGTTTGCATCGGTGGACCAATGGTTGTGATACTGAGGGGACTGGTTGTGGACATTGGTACAAGGTCTCCATTAGGTTTTTCTGGAGGAGTAAGGGAACCCGTAAATAAATGTGAAGTTGCATCTGAAATAGATAAAACAAAAAGAAATATAAAATTGAGCAAATTAAATTCCAGAAGAATTGAATACAATGCACTTTCTCAAGGGATGTTGCCAAAACTTTGTGACCTATCGAAAATACTAAGTGCTAAGAATTATAGTTGAATGTTTTCAAATCAGTTATAATAGAATTCAAGAAATAAGAAGATAAAGCATCAAAATTCTAATATTCTGATTACAGGTTTTATACCTGGACAACTTAAAGGAACAGTCTGAATTTTTTTTAGGTCAAAAATTTTTTTTGCTCAAATTTGTGAAAACTTTACATCAAAATCTGTAACTATGTGCCCTTTAATGTATCTGAAAGTTTTAACTAAAAAAATCCAGCCGTTAATTTTTAAACGCTAAAAACATGCTAATATTTTTAAAAACCTTACGTAAGGTTTTTAAGTGTGTTATGTTTTTTGGACGCTGATAGAAAACTACTGAACGGATTTGAGTAAAATAAAGGCCTAATAGTAGAGAAATGGCCCTCTTGTGTATTTTAAAGGTTTCAGCTAGAAATATTGAGCCATTTAAAGGGCAAACACCAAAACTAGGTCAAATTGCTTAATTAACAATAAGTACTCCCAGTTTGTAATTAACCCTTTAAAACAAAATTCAGTTTGATCAAGAAGGTATAGAGATACAATAAACATGCTTTAAAAATACTTTCAGGTAGCATTAGCGATTTTTTTGATAATAAAAACTTTTTTTCAAAAAAGCAGAATGGCCCTTTAAAACTTCAACTGAATATCTCATATTTACCATCTTGTCTCTTTTAAAACAGTATCAATATATTGATCAAAAGTGAGAAACAACCAAACCCAAGATAACAGGTCTCATTAATTAACTTTAATGTACATGTAAGAATTGTCATAGTCCGAGAAACTCTTACCATTGAAATACCCAACTCAAAATGAAAAATTTAATGGCGTGCGAGAATGAACAAATTTTGTGGAATTCAGTCTGTGGATAGGGTTTGAGTTTCTTAACTATTAAACTTGCTTATCCCTTTCAGACCCTGTTCAAAGATATCTGGTACATGCAATAACAGAAGCTCATACACAAAATAGGACAAAGAAAACATGTTATGTTGATAATGGAATTATTAAATTACCAAAAATTACATCTTTCCTAATTCTAAGGCATTTAGATGTAAGATGGGTTCAGAGAAAGCAGTATCAATATAGAAGTCAACTAGGTAAAAGTCAACTAGGTAGAAGTCAACTAGGTAAAAGTCAACTAGGTAGAAGTCAACTAGGTAAAAGTCAACTAGGTAAAAGTCAACTAGGTAGAAGTCAACTAGGTAGAAGTCAACTACCGTTAGTAGGTAAAAGTCAACTAGGTAGAAGTCAACTAGGTAAAAGTCAACTAGGTAAAAGTCAACTAGGTAGAAGTCAACTAGGTAAAAGTCAACTAGGTAGAAGTCAACTAGGTAGAAGTCAACTAGGTAAAAGTCAACTAGGTAGACTAGGTAAAAGTCAACTAGGTAGAAGTCAACTAGGTAGAAGTCAACTAGGTAAAAGTCAACTAGGTAGAAGTCAACTAGGTAAAAAGTCAACTAGGTAAAAGTCAACTAGGTAAAAGTCAACTAGGTAGAAGTCAACTAGGTAGAAGTCAACTAGGTAAAAGTCAACTAGGTAAAAGTCAACTAGGTAAAAGTCAGCAAGATTCGGACTAATGTACAAGTTAGTGTGAGAATGTGAAACTTTACATGTACACATCAATATAAAATATCATCATTTCAATCACATAAAACACTTGTTTTACACTCAAACAAACTCTTTTACTTATCTCAAGTTTGCATGTTGGCACATCAAAAGCCTGGCTTGAAACCTATTGGCACTACCCTGATAAATCAGATAAAGAATCGCTTAGAATCACTTTAGATTCCAACACTACCTTCATCCTATTATCTCTGTGATGAGAATGGCGCCATCTGAAACTATAGTTAATCAATGAACTTGATTCTAGGGCAAGAATTGGGAACCTAACGCACCATGGTGCCATTTCTCATGAGAAATCTATCTGCCGTTACTTCTACACAAGACAAGATTTCTGAAGATGTTCAAATTCTCATGAAAATGTCGATTCCACAATAACAAGACAACTGATAGAAAAAATAGTTTCGGAAATCGATAAAATATGGCGAAGTTCCCATCATGTAGAATAAACAGCTAGAATCACTGAGTTGGTTCGATAAACTAAACTTATATCATTATTTCAACAAATAAACATTCCAAAAATAATCTAAGATATTGCAAAAGTCCATTTTGGCGTCTGCCGTAAATTTTTACGACTGCCCAAACCAGCTGTCTGAACTACCATATGGTGCAAACAGGTTATCTTTACCTTCAAACATAAAATGATTGAAATCGTCAAAACAGTACTCCGCACAATGTGACATGATGTTGGTCTCCGTCCAAAATAACCTATTTCCAACAACCACAGATTTTCTTTAAGACATTCGCTGTCAATATTTTTCCATGGCATTCGATTTTTCCAATGACTAAGTTTATCTGTAAAAGGCCATGCATGATATAGAACGCTTATCACATTATTGATAAGAGACTTGTCCCATCTGCAAGACTACAAGATTTTCCCACACTTCTTAAGCAATGTTCTATGAATACATTGTCGTGTTATATGGACTAATTAAATAGAGTCTACTGTAGTTTTCTCACTAGAAACCTCAATAAATTACAATTTCATCTCAACCTTTATTTCTTATTTATTCTGATTGGTCAGCCGCAATTGTTCTGTGGGAAAATTTTAATTTCTTATTTAATTTTTCAAATGTCAATCGATAAAATATAGAACCTTGAGATTTTTTTTTACAGCAAAATCTATAAGCTTACATTATTATCTTATAAACAAATCAAGGATACGAGTGCAAAAAATTAGTTGAATAAAGGGATTGTTAAGAGGTTTTCTAAAGCTGTAATATATATCAGGACCATTTATGGCTTCTTATTGGAATTTTCAGACATATTTATGTGGTTGCTACATAATCCATCAAGGTTTATCACATCACTACTGGTATTGCAAAAGATTGGTAAATCAAGATTGAAAAATGATGCAATGCCAATAGTGTACCCAATACACATAAAAGTTTGGAAAGCCTCTTTTCAATCACTTTAAGATATACCATTACATTTACCTAATAAATGCAGATTGTTTATTTTTAAGAGACTGTAATATTGATAGTCAATAATGATTGTTATTAATAACACAAACAACTGTTTATTATTTATTACAGCTGAACAAACAATTACTTCTTTAATCTTATTCCAAGTCATGATCATTTCTATCAAGAGAAGAACCAAGTCAAGAAAAACCACAACATAAACAAGGTGGCCAATCAGTGACAGTGTGAGTGCCCCTATCATAATCAGGGGTACAAAAAAAAGTTCTAAAACAAGAAATAATTTTGATACATTGTATATTTTGGCAGTTATGGTTTTTTGTTGCTATGTTCTTTGGCTACCGACAACAAATTCAAAATCACTAAAAGGGATTGTAAAGAGTATTTCTAAACTTTGTATGTGTATTGGGAACACTGATAGCATCAATTTGCGCCATTCCAATTTCCATTCTGATGTCTGTGGTTCTTGCAATTCGAATAAAACTAACGCACTGACAATGATCACCCGGAAGCTACTATTGATATCTATGCAGATCACTGTCAGTGACTTCATAAAACGCGTTAGTTTTAGTGGAATTGCAAGAACCACGGAGGTCGGAATGGAAATTGGAATGGTGCAAATTGATGCAATTAGTGTCCCCGATACACATACAAAGTTCAGAAATACTCTTAACAATCCTTTTAATAAAACCAAGGACCAAGAGCTTGAATCCATTTAATACAATCAAAAAATTGCTCTATAGTGAAAATATCCTCTGAAATTTTGTTTTAACATTGAGATTTAAAGAACTGAGCAAAAATGAAATGATAAAGAAATGAAACTTTATATTGAACCTGTATTTCGATTTTAAATTGTTTACTTACAGTGTTCAGTAATAAAAGATCCTGGGTATGATAATCAAGTTTGACATTGATAGATTATTATAGGTTTAGTAATAAGAGCACAAACAATAATTGTTCAATATGGTAAAGAAGCACAAGATATATGGATATACTATTTCTAGAAATAGTATATCCATATATCTTGTGCTTCTTTATCTATGCCTATTTCTATATGTCTTATAAACAATGTTCAATATGGTGTTTTAACAATTAAAGGGATACATTCTCCTTCATTTGACAGATCATACCTTGGTCTCAAAATCAAGAATTTTTACAGAAGCTTATCAGTAATCATGTTGACAGCTTACTGTTGAAATTTGAGCATTGAAATACATGTCTATCTATTATTATTATCCATGTTTGAAAAACTATGCCATATTAGAGAAAGAATGTGAAATTTCAAGATCGAAAGTACATTGAAGACCTACATAAATCCATTAAAATGCCCTTTTAAAGAGGACCCCAACCTAGAAATAAGCATACCGGTAATATCAACAAATTTGAAAAAATTCAATTACTTCAAAAAATCTTTTTTAAAATACCAATTTTTTCATACCCTGGACAAATTTGAAAAGCTACTTAAATGAAATTAATGTAAAAGAATTAACACAAAAGAAATTTGTGATGGCAAGATTTTTTTGTCTGTTAATTGATCTTATGACAATGAGGTGAAAATGTTCTTGGGAAAATTTCTAGATGTCCTTGATAAACTGAAGTATTTCTTTTGGTCGTAATTAGATTAAGATTTAAAAAATAAAATGTAGGTTATTGGATTTCACATGATTGTATTTTAAAACAGATAACCTATTTAATCTTCAATAATCCAAGACAAGTCAAACCTGCTCTACAACTTATTTCAATCAATCAAACTCTAATAAGCTCAATTATAAATATAATCTATCAATTACTTGTCCTGGTCTTGATTCATATAAAATCAATCAAATTACTTGTTCCAGTTATACAATTGTTCTGAGTGCAAGTTCTTGTTGATCATAGAATATGTCAGTACATACATTGACCTATATTGTACAGGTCATGGGAACAAAATCCGTCTCTATAAAAACTTAGCTGTCATTTTAATATTCCAGTCATCTGATCATTCAAATCAGATACATTAACCAATCAGACTGCATGGTTTCAGGACATTGGTCCAGTTCAAATTTAATGAAAGAATTTTGTCTGCCTTGATCTAAGATTAGATGCTGAACACTTCTATGTATGTCACAAAAAAATCCAAATCCCAAAGCACCCTGAAAAGGTCACTGAATATAACAATTGGACACATTTAACATTTGAAATCCATCACATCACATCCATTCCGTTTTTGGAAATGAATGTCCATGTACACTTTACAATTAGGTAATCTCAGATTTTGAGTTCTCCTGCAAGACCAAGCTGGTATGCAACTGTTTTGAAAACTATAATATGCCAAAAGTCATTACAAAGGATCAATTAAACAAACAATATACCTGATGTACAAAATGGAAAATTGAAAACTGTGGAAAAGTAAATAAATGAAAAGGGGTATAAAGGGATGAAAATGGAAGAACCTTGGATGAAGGTGATACTCTAATAGAAAATTTAATATACGTACGTAAAGGTAAATTACCATGTGATTGATCTGGAATGCCTACACGCACACCACTATGTCTATATTGAGATTGTTGTTGTTGTGAGGATTGTCTATCGTCACTATGTCGTTCATATTGGTTGTCACTATCACTAGACAATCCAGTCATGGATATTCGTCCATTTGATAAGTCCACAGGATTCTCAACTCCTGCTTGAGCCATGTGGCCATTTATGAGGTAGTGCACAGTATTTAAGTGTGGCGGCAATTCATGGTTCGTTCTTTTAATTCCACGACCTTGCTGTGAACTAACAAAGTTACCGTTACTATGTATTGCATAGTGAACTCCATGATGTGATAAGTTGGCACCGTCCAAATTTACGCCATAACCATCCTGAAAAGACAAGAAAAACTTTTTAAAGAATGCATAAATGTTTATCCTTTAATGTATACCCAATTTGAACTTTTTTGTCAAAGCCCAAAGGTTAAATATTATTTATCCAATCCACAAAAAATCTGAAAATTTGAATTAAGCTTTTGAATAAACTTAATGTTACACAAAAGGTTTGTTGATAGTTTCATCATATTTTTCTGGAATACGAGGCATCACACACATCACACACATCAGACATGAAAACATTTAAGCTAAACTATCATTATCCCTTTAAATATCCTAGAAATTTTAACCAACTTTTAAGTTTGCTAATGGCTTTTGGTTTATCTGAAAGTAATTCCAAGTTCACCTCAGCAATCACAGAAAGGAATCATGTGTTCTTATCCACATTAATACCAGCAAACAACTCGATAATTCAAAATGGACACACACATTGATCTCAATCCCGGTAAATAAATGTTTATATCCAAACACTCCTCTGATAAAAAGATCACTAATTAAAATAAGTGAGATATTAATCACAATAAACCATTATCATATTATCAATGATTTTCTATAATTGATGTCTAAAAACACCTTGATTTCTTCTATTCACCGTTACACCTGTGAGAAAAATGTTAAATTAATAATGAAGGTGAATTAGCTTTTTTATCAACTTAATCTCTTTTCCCTACCTGTCACTACCACTAATCCATTTATAACATTCAAAATAAGCCTCACAGAAAAAAATTGAGTTTTTAAAATCCTTTTCTAACATTCAGACATTAAAGTATGTCGTCTACATCGAAAGAGACATGTAAAACGGCCCCTAGAACTATTTAGCTTAAAGATTTGAACAAGTAGAGAACAGGTCTATATATAAGGCAAGTATAGGGTGGATATGTAAAAACATTTGAGGTTGATTTCTATATAGACCCCAGTTCATTCAGACTTGTTCAACAGCACAATAGACACCTTTACCACAGCCACTATTCAAATAAAAGC
The DNA here is from genome assembly GCA_029955415.1 of Lottia scabra. NCBI lineage: Eukaryota > Metazoa > Mollusca > Gastropoda > Lottiidae > Lottia > Lottia scabra. The sequence goes on from JARJEI010000016.1 coordinate 1,597,390, forward strand.
CCATAAAAATATGAAATCGGTCATGCAGATATTGTAAGAAGACGGCTTGAAAATCTTTCTTTTCACATTGTCTCTTGTGTCTGAAAGGAAGGGGCTGCCCTTTCTTATCCAGGGGAGAAGACAAGGTCAGGGTGAGGTCAAGACTTCCCGTCATATTTCAGCTTCCCCCTCTCTTCAGTGGTCATTCAACCAAAAAAACCTTGCCCCTGTATCTGACAGGATCAATGGGGGTGAAAGAAAAAATGTGAGAGAAAACAGCCGAGGTAATCATTTTGTATGAGATAGGCTGCCAGAATCTAGTTACACCAGTATCCATGTAGGTCATGGGTAGACACAAATTCTCACAACATTTAACTGACCTTTTCTCAACTCTGACTTGACCCTTAACCCTTATTACATTTGATCCTCAATACTTTCTCTTGACACTGATAGCCTTGATAATCTTCATTTACAAATTTTAACTATTTTAAATCTCGCAATATAAAGCTTTAAACTAAAATCATGTCGAATGATTGACAAAAGCTCAGATTTTATCAAAAATTTGAGGCTTTTTGGGGTAAGAAGATATAATATTTGACACTTTTAAAGATAAACTTATATTTTAACATTTTTTAAAATCTCAACATATGCCAGATTCAAATAAATAAACAATCCAATTCAATAAATGTGAATTATTAAAAACTATTTATAAAGTCCAATCAGATTAGAAAATTCTAAAAAAGAAACGGTTCACTGTCTTTGCAGGGACACTTTCCTCTACTTAATATTTGAAGATATAAAAATCAGCTTCCCTCAAGATGCCAATAGAAACGCAAGTGTCCCATGCAGAATACTGTGCACAATTATCAATGCAGTAAAAAATAGAATCAAACAGAACACACAAGGTACTTGTCCTAGCGCAATGCAGCAACAATTTGTCAACTACAAGACACATACATCCAACCATATCTTGTGTATATGTCTGGCAACATCAATGATAATGTTTTATTATTGGCATTATCTTTTTAGAACTCAAATTAACAAATGCATGATCATTATTAAACTGATAAAGCGTAGTTGATAATTGAGTTAATAAATTTAGAATAATTTTGAGCAATTCTTAGAGTCGGCTAAATATTCTTCAGGTTACCACAAATATTTTTGGTCACACAGGACATATTTGTGGGAAAATGTAATAGCCATGACTAAGTGACCATTGTCCTGTGAGAGATTTGAGTTTCCCAGGGTTGACTATTGATGTAAATGTGTTTATAATTAGATTTCAAGTCCAATGATTATAGATTCTAAATAAATAACAGAGTAGTTGAAATCTGATCAAATATCAAAGTGGACGAGAGGACATCCTTTGAAAACCTACCATCAAAAATACAAATATATCTTTTTGACTCAAATCTAATTGTTGAACAATTATATGATGTTTTTCTTTTTCAAACCTAATTGTTCTAATAAAGATGACACCAGTGTACAAGGAGGAAAAAATTGACACAGCAATGGTATGTTTTGTTGATGCATATTTCAGGTTTGCAAAATCAAGTACGGTACTCAGTCTCTCAATTCACCACAAAGTTTCATAGAAAACTGATTAAAAAAAAATTCATATTTTCAAGATTTATATTGGCTTTGATCTCATATGATAAATTTGTCTGTGGAAGTGGTAATAAATTCTAAATCGACAATTAAAGCAACAAGGAAAAGTTTTAAAGCAAAAAATCAACTAATTTTTCCATCTTAATGTTTAGCCTATATTTTATACAAAACAAAAACTTGCGTGGGAACAGTAACTGAACGAGGGTGTGTTTTTTGTGTGTTAAATTAACATTTTGTTTGACCAATCTAACTATTGACAAGACCATTAGGTTCAATATAAGGCAGAATTTGGCACTATTTGTCCGACAATACAATGAAAATATTTAAAGTTAATGACATTAGTTAAATTCATTAGGTCTAACCTACATTTTAATCCTTTGACAGTTTCATTTGATTTAGTCATAATATCAGTTTAATTTGACACTTGTGTCACTTGTCCAAAATATGGAACGATCATAAAATAAGAGGACAAATTTCAACCAGAATATACGCTGTCATAATTAATTGGAGGCTTAAAAAGACGTGTTTCCTTTTCAACCAAGAAACTTTTGAGCTAATCTAATCCATGATGATGGTCACTCCCTCAAAATTTAAGCCTTCAAATCCCTGCGTATCCATAGTTATCAGCATTTGAAAGTCATAAATATACGACTCGTACTTTAGTTTGACTATGCATTATATCGAAAAGACAAGTACAGAAAATGTACATCTTGAGGTTATTTCCAATATTCAAGGCCAAAATCGATTCTCGAAAATTCTGAACATTCCCCTTTAATTTTTCATTTTACAATAATTTTTTATAATATTCAATGAAATGGACTTCAACATCATGATTTTATAAACAATGCACAATGCGATGCACAATGACCAAAATGTGCATAAGAAAAGAGGAATTTGTATACCCTATTATTTTTTATTTCCAATATCTTGAAGAAAAGAGATGTCACCGACATGATCCTTTCTCCAAGTCAACCCTCAGACCTGCATAACTAACAGAAAAGTATAAATTCATATTTCAAAACCTTTCGAAATCAATGGTTAATTTAACTCAAGAGTCTGGGTAGTCAGATAAAACCAACCGTTGAGCGGGTCAAGTCTGGGTTATTCTTTAAGAATATTATGGGCCCAGTATGAATCTTAGAAACAAGCATCCATATGACTTTTGAAATAGTATCTTATATACATATAAATACAAACACAAAGTATCTCTTACCATTACAGAATATTATGTCAATAAGAAAATTTCACTCCTAGTTTATGACTGTATATAGTTCAGGATATCCTTCCAAGATTGAAAGCAAGTCATTTCAAATATTCAATACAAACTCTCCTTGAAATAGTCCATAAATTGTCTTAACACAATTGGCACAAAGTATAAATCAAAATTAAATTCTATTTTCCAGTTTAATCCACCTGCTCTTGTTTTTTCCTCCTCATAATCTGAGACTGATTCAAGTGGCCAACAGATTTAGTAGAAACACAATGTCACAATCTTTACCAGCAGACACACAAATGAAGCAGCCGGACATTTAGCTAGCCAATCACTTCCTTATAAACCCACATTAAACAGACTAACAATGGTGATGAGAAACAAAGTGAATGAGTCTTGTCCTCATGTCAACTTTGTCTCCTCCATTTCAAATCAAGTGAAGATCTTTCTTACATGTGTTAAAACTCGAGAAAATTTAATATTCAACCATTTTCTCAATTAAAATGAAATTTAAGTTACCCAGCATGATCTTGGTTGCAAAGGCCAAAACCAAAAATTAAAAAAAAAAATGAACTAATCTAATGCTAATTATTTGACAAAAGATTTTTAATTGATCAAATAAATTTTATTTTCATTTGGAATTTTCCTTCTTATTTTAAAAGTTATAGAAGATTCTCATGAATAAAAATATATTTCAAAACTATTTTAGTAGTGTAACAATTATTTTTATAACTTGGCCTTATACGATATCTCATGAGAAAATTTAGTGTGAGAAAAAAAAGTATCAACATAAAAAAAGTTATTGAGACAAATTTATTTGTGGTCATTGAGAAAGATAAACAAATAAAAGAAAACATGGAGAAATAATCAAATGATACTTAAAATTTGAAACAGCCACCTGTTTATGTTTGAAATGCTATCAGAAAAATAACATATGGTTTAAGCTACATATAGATTACAATTAGTCCTTGAGTTAATTTAAAATAGGGCCATTTCATACCCACCTGTTTTGAAGAAACTTTGTAACCTTGGAGAACTAGGTCTAAATTTCACAGGAATAAGACCCTAATACAGAACAAATATGAAATCTGACATCAAAATATAAAATTTTGTATTTTTTTTTAGATGTGCAGTCATGGCCATGTTTCACTCAATTCAAATTTTTATAATTTTCAGTTAATTGATTTTTACTGTTTATGGTTCAAAAGCTTGAAAGACTTTTTCAAAATAAAGCGGCAAAGTATGTTAAACATTTATTGCTTTTTAATTTTCAAACATTTTTTGAATGAGATATCAAAGGGATTGTTAAGACGTTTCTAAACGGGGAAACTTACAGACACAATTAGGGACATCTAACACACAGATTAAGTTGAATTGCTGGAACCACAGAAGTCTGATTGGAAATTGGATAGGTGCAAATTGATGCTAACAGTGTTCCTGATACACACATGCAAAAAAAAACTCTATACATTAGAATCCCTATAAATGTTTTTTGGAATATTGCATGAAGTTATTAAAAAGCAAAAAATGTAGCCAAGCCATACAAACCTCAGTAAGCAACCTGTTAAAAATGACTTGTAGTTTGACACTTTAAGTATATATGCCTCTTTAAATATTTTTTTCACAGAATTTCAATCCAACCATGGGAAAAATACTTCACAGTCGAGTTAAAAATGTTGAAATATAATATGAATGCTACTACTTGAGTAATATATATCTAAATAATTCTAATCTCATACTACTTATATAATATGATAACCTGCCTCAACCTTCCCATACATATTATATACTAACAAATTATTTCCCATCAAGACAAATTATACCTATTGCTTTAATTGGCTTTAAAGGGACACTGCCATCATATTTTGACAGAAGTAAAAAAGAGTCACTGATATATTGACAATAATTCTGTGTCAGAAAATTGTTTCATTATTTCTTCAAGATATTATCAATCTTCATTCAAAGTTTTAACAAATGATATTACACATCAAGCTAGTCAAGTTCTTTGTCGCACAACCTTTAATCCATTTATTGGCTTGAGATTTAACCAATTTATCATATTCAAATACAAAGATAGCTTGCCAGGCATGATAATATATGCCAACTGGCAGATCTTGTAAATGATGACAAACTACAATACATGTGATTTCATATTAAATAATTTCATAATGTGTTCAAAACCATTGATTGTATCTTATTAATTTACAAATTTATATTCAATTTCCCCAATCTTTGTAAACAATAGCACTAACCACAATATTTGAAAAGAATCATTTGTATACTTGTATGATGTCAAAGGCAAAAACTAAAAAGTTTGTCCAATTATGCCAAATTCAATATGACATCAAATGAATTATAAGTAAGCTTATATCAAAATGTTACCTCGATCACATCTACCAGCCAAATTTGAAAGTTTTGACCAGTAATGTTCATCAGCTTCATAGCAAACATCAACTTGACGGAGATCAAATCCAAGCATATTGACATACCAAGTTTTATCACGATCAGTATAAACTGTAGATCACATCTAAAATATTTGTGTATAGATGACAGGGGCTACAGCAATATAGATCTACATTTCAATGTGGGCGTATAAAAATAAGCTATTACAGTTCTAAAACGATGCTGATAGGTAAAATGTCTTCAGAAGAAATTCCACTTTTTAAACTAATCCAAATCAGATCAAATGAGTCAACAATATTGTTGCGGTGGCAATATGTTTCAATCGCCCAAACAAAACCAGAAGAGTAGAACGTAAAACTTAATTTCATTTGAATGTACATTTTCAGTCAGACATCTTTGGCTTCTGTCACCAGCACAACACACTTGCTTGAATTGCATATCAAAATATGATGTCTACTTCAAAATCTAATATCTGACCAAATAAAATGATAATTAATTGGAAATCCGATATGTGCACGGAAGTGTGTTTATTTCAAATGGAAAATTTTCATAATTTATATTTCCATGGACCCCAAGGCATTCCGAGTAAATGGCATGCCATATACAATCATATTTTGAATATTTGGGACATGAGAGAAAAATTTAATTCATAACTAAAAATGAGAGCAAATCAGGAACTACCCTGGATTATTGAAAAGGACAGGAAAAAAATACTTTTAATCACAAATAATTGCTGTTTGTTTAAAGCACTTTCTGTCTTTATTAAAACTAAGCTAAAAAAAAAATATTGAACATGAATAATTGCAAGGAAGGCATACAAGTGTATTCTGCATTATAACTACCAAAAATTAATAATTCTTAAATAAATGTCATTATTGACATGATCATCATACTTTTAATGGCCGAGCTAATGAAATATCATTTGATTTGAACAGTTAATAGACCTCATTCACAGCAATATATTTAAAATTGAAATCTCAAGTCCAGATTCAATTTGATTTAAAGATGTCAGCAATTTAAACGTTTCAGAAATAGTTCCAGCTTCAAAGACTGAAAACAACCTACTCCATTCATTTATTAATCCCTGTGACAAGAGATCTAGATGTTATAACTAATTATCAGGTAGCATTAATTTAACTAATTAATCAATCATTGTCCATTAACAAACAGTAGCCAATGTTAATTGACTATTAGGTACTGCAGGTAGCACTAATAAATGTAGCAGAGAATTGCATTTCAACGCAATATTTCAGATTTTTTTTAATATTGTCCTTCTTTGGGGTTTGTCTATTAAAGCAATATAAATTGGAAGTAAAATTAACAAAAACATTATGTTTAAAAATCTAAGATTCACAAAAGGTAAAAGTAAAATATAAAAACATTATTAATCATATAAGTCAAAAAATATAATGCTGTCAAAATTCTCAGATGATATTTTCATATGAGAAAAATATTGTTACTTCAACAAAGAAATGTAAATTGTTTCAATTCAACACAAAAGTCAATAATCATTATTTGATTAACAAGAAGCCAGATTTTTTCATATTGAAATAAGACAATCTTTGAATCGTTTCTAAAATGACTGGGAAAACTTGGTATTTTATTATCACAAGGATATTCATGCTGTCCACCAGTCTAAATATTAAGTGGACACAGTTGAAATAATAATGACCAGTTGGTTTAAACAAAGAAACATACTGAGCGTGGGAACTTTTCTCACGGCCTTTTATTATTTCCCATTAACAACTATATAACGGTAATATTTCCCATAGCGGTATATGCGTAAACATAGCTGAATTTTCAACAAATATCTTATGTTTTGGTCAAATTTCATATTCTTTGTTTGTTCTTTATTGTTCTACTTACTTGGGAACCAAAAAGGTGATGTTCATTCATTGTTAAAAAATAAAAACCACTGCGCGTAAAACAAATCTCACGGCAGTTACGCCACTGTCTTAGCGGTGGGATGAAAGACTACAAGAAGTTCCAATCGGTTACAGTAGTAAAGAGATTTGTTAACAGTATACAATCCAAATGTGACAGTTAAATCATATTATACACATGAACATGTTGTGAGAAAAAAGTCACCACCCTTTACAAAGTTTTAAACATTGAGCAACACTGTCTTACTCCTGACTTTGAAATGAGCACTCGTGGGAAAATCTATTTGCATCTGACATCGTGAGAACAATGATGCTTGGCTCTTACAACAATTGGACGTAAATAAACCTACAATTCACACTGTGAGAAAAAAGGAAATAAATCTCAAATAAAACCAAAAAACTATATTGATATAATTCTATGACATTGTACAACATTTTAATACATAGTAATGACGTATATCGGGCCTTTATTACGCCATTCTACTAAAATTATTTAAATACAACTCGTAGGAGGAGAAGGGAACAGCCATTAAACCGACTATGGGACAAAGCTTATTGGTAGTTTCCAAATATGGTTAGCAGGTGTTCCCACGACCCACGGCTAGCGAGCAGACAAATGACTTGCTCCACTGAACACACACAAGGACGGTCGGGTATTGCTCCTGCAAAAAAATCACCAAAAATATCACATTGAACTGGAAAAGGGTCATTTAATTTCGCGTGGAAACTTGCCGATAACAAAGAATAAGAATGCAAATTAGATGACTTAGATGTTGCATTAGAATATAACTGGCTAAAGAACACACTCAATGAAACCAACTGGATGATAATTGATTTAATCTCAAGAAAAGCCGCCCATTCATTGCAATATTCTGCTCTCATCAGACTCAGAACCGAGCAGCTGCTTTGACGATGACGGTGCCGGTGGTGCTCTTTCGGCTTTGCAATGTTCAGAGTTCAGGGCTTTTTTCTTCACATCTCTAAAAATTAAAACTTTTAAATAGTTGATTATTTTCCAATTATGAACTACTCTACAGACGAAATCACTACAGCTATATACAAATAGTTCTTTATTGAAAAAAAAACTTACCAAATCTTTACAGAACTTTTAAAATATATTATAAAAAATATGAATGGATGTCGTCCTTATTTTTGAGAAGTTCGCAAGAAAATCACAAATTATCAACGAGACCCGTGAAGGAATCCGACCTCAAAAAGTCAATATAAAAGGTTTTGTTTATACATGAGTTAGTCTATAAGATAGACGAATAGTTTCCGTATGAAATGCACACATGGATTACAATAAACAATCGCGTGACATAATCTTAAATCGAAATTCCTAACTTTAATCCTTGGAAAATCGCGATTTTCGAACAAGATGGCGAATAAGTGTTCTGCCCATGCGCATATTTTGGCATGACATTTCCGGTTCATCTGAGAATGAAGTGAAATAAAGGTGTCATCAAAACAATCCTGCGAAGTGTGAAGATTTGATTTGATTTTGTCACCTGTGATGATCGTTGTCATCTGGCAATATGGATCAGCCTGCAACTCAAACCACTCCAACGGTAACAGCAGTTGGGGGCCTCGAAAATATGGGTAAATATACAAAAAATCTTTCTGAAAATTCAATAATAAAATAGGCCTACTTCATTGCTTGATTTAACTTTAATTTAAGCCATCTTATTCTTAGTAACTTTGTTGTAAGGACCAAGGATTGTCATTCAGTTCAATGTCATGTGAAAATTAGCAATTGATGACTGTATTATTACGGTATTTATTATTTTAATTTTACCCCATACATGTATATACCAGTATTTTATTTTTTCCTAACTAGCCTATAAGCCAAAGGTGAAAAGGTATTGGTTAAGCTTTTCTATTTCTTTGACCTTTTTGTTGTAGATCTAGTTTTGGAATTCATGTACATAGACTAAAATATATAATCTACTAGTTTATCGAGGTATTGGCTGTCAGATTCAAGTTAAGATACCCAATCAAATTTGTTTGAACAGACATAATTGCCTACCTGTTACCTATTTGATCATTACTAAGCATAGTTACTTGACCTTAAATAGATTATTTAATCAGTAAGCAGGAGTGGATATACATCAAAAAGGATATGAAAAACATTTTATAGCTTTATTAAATGCATTTCAAGCTCATAATAAACTGTTAACATTATAATATGTAATGCAAATGAAGAGTTCATTATGATGACAGCTGAATTTAAAGTGTTTTTTTTTTTATCAATGATTAAAAAGTTTCAAATTTAAACTGCCCTATTGGGATTAAAATTGTCAAATCTAACAGTAAAGAGTTCATTTAGGTTTTTTCCTGTATCATTAGATTCTTGTCATTTTTATTTCAAAATATTTAGTGCTGTAAGTGTTCAATACTATTGTATGCTAATTGGTGACACTGCATTTGGAGTTAGTTGCCTTTTCATACCTTTTGTGTCTGTCTTGCAATCTTTAAATAAGTTTGTTTTGGATTAGTACCTGTAAGCTTACATTTTGCAGAGAGAGGTTCAATAATGATATTGTTTGGTATTTTAGAAAAGTATCTTATGAAAGTTTTGACAATATTATTAAAAGTTATATCTTCTAGATGTTAGTTATATATTTAGGTATCTGACTAAGCCAATGATATATCATAATGTATATTTATAGATAGTACTAGCCAATTAGTCTTAGCCATTATTGACTGACATGTAGTTTGATGATATTTATTGATGGATCACTCAGTATAAAGGTCATTATTAGGTCATAGCTCTGTTAAATCTTCATTACATCTTCTTGTTTCAATCATCTTACCTATTCAGTCTATTGGTAGGTATACTGAGACTATCTTTGTTGTACTTTCTCTGGAGGTTAACCTGATGTTAATGGATTGGCTATATTTGTGTTATTATCTACAGTTTTGGAATGTAATGTGGATGCCATGACCTTTTACATGATTTACCTTGTGAAGATGTTGAATATTCTGTTTATCTAGTTGTCTTGGGACTTCCTTTCATCAACTTCCTGTAGTAATTGCATTTTATAGGATTCTGTATTTGAATAATTTGTTTATCTTAAAAATCTTTTAAAAGCAATGATTTCTATGGTTAAAGTTCTGTTATTAAAAGTGATCTTATTATTTTCATGCTAAAATTACTGTTACTAATTGTGCAATGCTTCTTTTGCAGAGTATCTTCTATAACACCTTGTACTTGTATGTTTGATAAACAATATAGGCCCAGCAAAATGAAAAGAAGTAATAATAATAATATGCAATGCCTGAAATTCTATATATTCCAGAACAAGAAGTTGTAAATGTTAACCAAAACACAAATGGTAATAATGTAGAAAGAACTTGTTCAAGTCCAGCACAAGACGAAGATATTCCAAGTATTGATGGTGCTCCTTGTGCTAATACATCACCGGTTTTATCAGAAACCAAGATGGCTGACAATACCTCAAATAGCAAGACCAGTGAATCTTTAAAAGATAATGAACAAAGTTCAGAGACTCGTCAAAGTGAATCAAAACAGGATGCAGATGATGTGACTGACAAAAAAGCTGAAACAACTGATTCTGTACTTGATCAACCTAATCAAGTACAACTTCCTCCTGTTTCCATGGAGACTGAAGGTGCTACTGCTGCACCAGAAACTACATCTGCTGAGAAATCTCAATCTGAAAATGGACAGAATACCTATTATATAAAATGGATCTATTTTGCAAACATTCAAGTGCCGATTATAACACAAAATGAAAATGGACCATGTCCGTTGTTAGCTATTGTAAATGTGTTGTTATTGAAAGGTAAACTAACTCTAGCACCAATGGTGCAAATGATCAGTAGTGAACAATTAATGACGTACTTAGGTGATTATATTATAGAAAATAAACCTAAGGTTAGTAAACTCTGTAAATTTCTATGCCTCCTAGTCACTTTTGTCTTGGGAAAGGTTATGTCATGATATTTTTAACAGATGACTACATGCATGTAACATGATTGTCATATTGAAATCAGCTTTATCATATTGGGTTAAATGACTTATTCAGTCCCTAGTCTACTTGATCTTGATCTAGTCTATTTTATCTCTGACATTTGCAGATTCAATTTCTAGGTTGTTTCCTCATTGATTTATGTTATCAGGAATATTGAGGTTTATTGCTGACATTACAGAAATATCATTATATATTTGCTCGTCATATAAACCAACTTTGTATGTAGGGAACAACTTTTGCTTCCTTACTTTCAATTGAAAAAAATAATTTGTTTTCTTTTTATACTTGTAGAATTTAACAGAAACAATTCAAGCTAATTATGAACAGAATATGCAAGATGGTATTACTATAATGTGTAAATTACAGACTGGTCTTGATGTCAATGTTAAATTTACTGGGTAAGCAGGTCTTACATGCTAGTTATGTTTTGCCCAAATTAACAGCATGTCCAAATTAGAAAAAATAAGATCAAGAGATGCCAACATCTTTGAAGGCCAATCTGATCATAACAGTAGTCCTACCTTCTAAAATGAAACATGATTAACACCCAGAGAGTTCTTAGATAGTGAAAATGCTACAGGAGCTCTTCCCTATCCACTCTGTGAATACAGGGTGTGCCCAAATTAATGTAATCTAAAGCCCTGGAAGCTGAGAAGGCATTGTTCTTTTTTAAATAATTTAATAAAAAAGCAATTGGTTTAAAGTATTGAAAATTGCAAATAGTATTCATTTGTATGATAAAACCAAAGCCAAAAGTGAAACCTTTTTCCTAAAAAAAAAATTGATAAAAAGAGTTACCTCCCCTTAAATGTGTTGAGAACAGTTTTTAGTATTTTGATATTTAATGCATAGCTTGCTGTATTGTGTATTGATGATAATATCCACAAGATCCTGTGTTTCATGTGAGAAGTAGCCATAGTATATTGCTTCATTTGCCTGACAGTTTTCACCCCACCCTTGTTAAAACGCATATCACTATGAAGGCAACCAATATTTTCATGATATATTCCATCTTTATGTCCCACATACTGTATATTTTAGATGTAAAACCTATGTTGTTAATGCTGATGAATTTTATTTTAGGGTAGATGATTTTGAATACACACCAGAATGTATTATATTTGATTTGTTAGAAATACCACTATATCATGGTTGGCTCGTAGATCCACAAGATTCACAATGTATAAAGGCCATAGGTTAGTTTCTTTAACTTTTATTTGGTGTTCTGGTTATTAACTGACAAATGATATAAGTCTTTCAAAATTCTCACAAATATACTTCAAGATGTCCGTGTTCAATCCTGAAATCAGAGTCATCGAATAAAAATTGTACAAGTACTGACCCTTTTTTTAATCTTTCATATTAGTAGTTTAGATGTCTGTTATTGTTAATTTTGTTTTTCAGGTAAACTAAGTTATAATCAAGTTGTTGAAAAGATAATCTCACAAAAGAGTTCAGATAATGAGGAGGAATCCAGAGAAGGTAAATAAAAAATAATTATTTCAAGATCCATTTCGTATTTGTTTTGGAACTAATATAGAGAGGCACAGTGTGTTTTCTGGTTGCATATTTCAAGGATCCATAGATAAGTGGAAATAAAAAAAGAGTATATTTTCCTCATTGCACACTGTATAACAACTGCCCATCCTTAAATACGTGTAGGAATGAAAAGTGTAAAATCCATTACATTTGATTCATTTCAATAAAAAATGTATTAAACCCCAACGAATAATAAATTTTCAACTTTAGAGATATGCTTGACTTGACATGTAAATGATTGAAAAATGAACTATATTATATTTCAGCGCTAGTTGCAGATCAGTTTTTAGATAGAACAGCCTCTCAATTAACATATCATGGTTTATGTGAATTAGGACATAAAGTTAAAGATGGAGAACTGTGTGTTTTCTTCAGAAATAACCACTTTACAACTTTATATAAACACAATGTAAGTTTATTTACTATATTCACTTTTTAGGTAAAATCACTATTTGTCAATGTTAAGGTTGTGAACAGTTAGGCAGACATCCTTTCCAGTGACCCTTGTTCGAAGAATGATTTTGATGATATTGATGAACTATTTTTATTCGTTCCCCATCGATATACAATATACATAATATTGCATATTACAATAATAATAATACAATATTTTTACTGTTAAAATAGTGCTCAATACATCAAATGTAGAGCTATATAGAAATATTAAAAATATTAAAACAGAACCTGAAACATGTTGTTACTCAGAGTTTCACGCTATGCGATCTTCAGACAACTGATCTATTTCAGCCTGCGTCCCTACTGAAGTTTGACAAGTAGAACTTGTTCTCATGTCTACACTTCGAGACAAGTTCAGAACGTTCTGAACTTGTCTCGAAGTGTAGACATGAGAACAAGTTCTACTTGTCAAACTTCAGTAGGGACGCAGGCTGAAATAGATCAGTTGTCTGAAGATCGCATAGCGTGAAACTCTGAGTAACAACATGTTTCAGGTTCTGTTTTAATATTTTTAATATTTCTAATATTGCATATTAGTTAAATTCCAAAGTTGATAATAGTGATAAAGTCATTGGCTAATTGAGACTGGGTCGTTTACCCACTTTTCTGGAGGGCAATGTATCCAGTCCTTTTACTTATGTGTTGTGTCCCTTTTGCATTCTTTGATTTCTTGTTTACAACAATGCCAATGCCCATTTTGAATTTTGAAAACACATTATGACTTGTTTGTTTGCTTTACTTTAAATTCCATCTTGTTCAGAAGATATCAAGCCTATCAAACTTGTATGATACAGGCCTGTCTGTAAAGAAGGTTAAAATCTTTACTGTTGGCATTCATTAATTCAAGCATTGTTGACATGTTGTAAGGGAATCGCAACAATCTGAATGTTTATTTCGATCTTATTAGCATTAACCTTTGTAGTGCTACAATAATTGTCAAAGGTTGGGGCAATATTTAGGGAACACCAATACTTTTTTTTCTGCATTAAAAAAGATATCAACAATTTTCTTAAATATTGTTTTTATTACCTCATATAATAGAAAAACAAAACATACAATAAGCAAACTAATTCTGTACATCAATGCTGTTTATCAAAAAAAATTGATTAAAGGGGAACATCTGTGATACATTATAGCAAAAACAACAACGTACACCGCTACAGGGATAGAACCTGAAACTTATTGACCATATATTTCTTTCTGTGCTTAGTCCTTTTGGCTTTTCAATTTCTTCACTAATGCAAGGGTAGTGCTCGATTGGATAGTTCCGAACAGGTTCATTGGATTGTGTAATCACTAAAATCTATAATGAAAATTACACTTAAATAAAATTTTACACATTGTGAGCATACATCAATGGCATAATGGCATAATACTTTTGAATACTTTAATAGGGGAGACAATTTGTAATATATTACTGAAACAAAATACTACTCAAGTCACTGTTAATAACATTAAGAATATGTTTCAATTAAATCTATGCTAGCATGTCATCAACTATCTATGCAATATACATACAGCCAACAATATAAAATGATCATAATTTACAACATGTACATGGTGTAATTAGGTTGTTTGTATCAATAATTTTTGCACCATTCTTTATAGTGAATACCCAATACACAAAGTATATGAAAATTATATTTTAACTAACCACAGCATTTGTATGAATTAACATAGTTGGACTGAAAATGTCATATTTTTAAATGTATTAAGTAAGTAAAAGTAAGAAAACATCTATCCATCTTTTTATTAGATTTCCTTTAGAAATATATACAAATTACCAATATTTTATCTGAAATTTTTGACTAAGTCAAGTAAATTTGGAAAAATTAAAATTGGATAATCCTATGTCTATCTGTACATAGCTCATAGCTTGAGCATTAATTTTCTGTACATTTTGACAAATTTGTTCCACAACAAGAATGGTGAAGAGGCACTATATGAAATATGCTGAGAATTTTCATGGCTTTGTTTTATTTTTGAAACCAGTAAAGGTTTTGAGACTATTTAGTTTGATACTAGTGATATAATAATGAACAATGAATATAAAGATAAAATATGAAATATATTTTGAGTTGATGAATTTCCTGGTTGATCTCTAACTGTATTATCATTTCTAGTTGTTTCAATTGGAATGTTCACTGATATTTCTTCTGTAGGTTTCTCTGAAAAACAAACATTTAGTAGATTAAGACATTCAAATTAGGTTGTTGTTTGGGTAAAATTCTATAGTCTAAGGTAAAAAATAAATTATGCTGTATTTGAAGATGTAAACTATTATCTAATATCGCGCCTTTCAATGAACCAGTTACGCAAATTTTTTAATAAAGACTTGTTTGTCACGTGACACTATGATGTAGTCAAAGCACAAGTAAATTTTAGCAAGAAGGGGTGGTGCACTTAATTGACAGGTACCTGTAAATTGAAGAAAGAGCATTTTTTTTTCGGATTTTTACATTATATTATAAGTATTTTATCTAAAAAGTAAATATAAGGGATGAATGTGGATCTTGTTATCGTTATGGAGAAATAAACGTTGGTATATTCCCCCAGAATGATTACATAATCCACATTCAATTCCTAATGATTCATGTCTTTGTTCAACTCAATTGACTGCAATTATGAGTGAAGACGTCTTAAGGACATCAGATTTTTAGACCTCCAATTTTTCCAATGTTACCAATAAAATTACTTCATGATTGTAAATAACCAACGCTCTAACAGACTGTGCTATAGAACCGCATGCTAGGATATTTTGTATTTGATCATTTTAATGTTGAAAATTTGTGCCATGATCTCTAGTATTATTTCCTTCTTTCAGTCTTTTATGTTATAATTAATAAATAAGTTACATCAGATAAACTGATAGTTTAAAGAAATATTTTTTTTTTTTTTTTTTTTTTTTTTTTTTATTCCAATTTATTTATTTTATTTCTCCCATAAAGGTGCATTACTGGTGCCAGGTGTGGAGTGTAGCCTGGTTCATCAGTTTACAAAAGTGCATTCATGTATATGAACATATTATGTATTTGACAAATGACAATACAATAAAATACATTAAAGCGTTTTTTATGCATTATATCAGCATACGAAGTAATAATAAGAGGTATTGGTAATACAGGGCTATTTATAGACGTCCTTGGCAACTTAACCCCCTTCCCCCAGCCAGCACTCGGTCTTTACATAATAATATTATGATAAATAAACATTTTGATTGAATAACAAAGGTTAGAAACAATTAGCAATATGTATTTTTATCTAATAAGTATATTAATATCATCTTTAACATCCAATGTTACCAATAAAATTACTTCATGATTGTAAATAACCAACGCTCTAACAGACTGTGCTATAGAACCGCATGCTAGGATATTTTGTATTTGATCATTTTAATGTTGAAAATTTGTGCCATGATCTCTAGTATTATTTCCTTCTTTCAGTCTTTTATGTTATAATTAATAAATAAGTTACATCAGATAAACTGATAGTTTAAAGAAATATTAATGATGGCTACTTGTCTTTAAATTACTAATAGTCTTTGATATTTTTAACAACTTATAGTTTATTAATTCCATAAAACATCATGATGAATCTTTTAGAACATTGGACAAATTTTACAGAATTGCAAGAAGTAGGGATCTTACAAAGTTAAGTAATGATTACGCTATGGTAATATGTGTATATATAATCAAGTAGTTTAATTACATAATGCCATATTATGCTTTAAAAGGATTGTATTGAGATTTTTCTAAATATTTTTGTATGTATTTGGTTGTAGGGCTGGGTAATGATTACCAAATTGAGATCGATTATAGAAGGCAGGTTACTGATCAATAATTAATTAATAATCTTCATATTTTACTTGGGAAATCTTCATATTTTTGTGTGCGTTTTTGTACCTGAAAGTTTGTTATTTATCAATATCTGGTATTGAAGACAAATGAAACTGAAGTAATGTCCAGAATTTTGTATGATTGTTGTGATAAAATGGGTTGTGACTTCTCTGATAAGCGTGTAGCAGATAATATTAAAAGAAAATTTGACTATGAACTTCAATCGATTATGAAATTTGATAATTGATAATCGAAATAAATAATTTGTAGCGTCGATAATCGATTATTTCAATTATAAGACCCAGCCCTATTTGGTTGCTTGATTGCAGTCATCGCAAGGCCCTTAAATATTATGAGGAGCTTTTGTGACATTTATGTCATATAAGATGAAACACTTCTATCATTATTGGAACCACAGACATCTAAGAGAAAATTGGAATGATGAAAATAAAGCCATAAAGGTTTTTTCGAATCCATGATATATTTGATGATGCAAGATTTATCAAATTGAAGTGTTCAGTGGGTTAATCTTTAATAGAGATGCACTCTTTGTGCTCACTTCATGTTTGCTCAATTCATTTTGTTGGCTCTTAGACTTGAGGATGGCAATTACGAATTGTATATAACTGTGTTTCCACTGACAAAAAAAGCCGGCTTTAAGCTAGCTTTTGTGTGTTTCCACTGGGCAATTGCCAAATCATTACAGTTCAGCAATTTATCAGGGGCCACATGAAAGCTAGCTTTACACATTTTTTCAGTGGAAACACAAAAAGCTGCCTTTTTGGATTATTGGATTATTACCTGTATTATTGTGTTGTTTACTATCTGTTGAACAACTATAAGGATGAGCTGAATATGTATCTTTGATAATTTGGAAAGCTGAAGTGGCTGTACCATTACAATATCCTATTCTAGGATCCATACAGTTTACATAGTTAGCGAAGGCACTAAAATCAACAAATAAATAAATAAACAGTAAAGGTGAGGTGTAAAAATCAAGTCAATATTTAGTTTAAAAGACAAGCTTTCAACATCAGGCTGCTAAAACGAAGACTCAAACTCTTCTGTTAATGGAGGTAAAAAGCATGTCAACTATTTGTCAAGATTTAAAACATTCCTTAGATTTCAAGATTTTTAACCTCCATTTAGAAATGCAGAAAAATAACTTGAGGTCTTTCTATATTTGAAAAGCGGAATGGAATACACTTCCTTAAGAGTTTGATGGCATGCTTGGAACTCACTGAGATCTCTAGACAGATCGGCAAAGCAGCACAGTACCAAAAATTGATGTGGAGTTTTTGAATAAATATAAATAACTTTGCTAACGGCACCAGTTATATACAGACCTTCAATTGAGATCTTTAATTTTAATTAATTACATTTAAACATTCCACTAATGTAAGCACAATACTAGATATAAATTAATATAAATGCCTTGCTTCAGAAGGAAAAAAGATAAATGAAGCCAAAATGTCTTCTCCAACACTATTTGCTATTTTTTTTCCTCCAATTATGATAGACAGTTTTGTTTACTGGTACTTTAAACTGATGAAAATGATGAAAGGTGTGTAGAAGGAATTTGAATTATAATTGTCAAGTATCCAATCTGTTTGATATATTATAATTAAATATATTCTGAACTAATTAACTGCTACATAGCATCTGTTCTTCATATTGTAACATTGAATCTGTGTAAAAAAGTAATTTGCTAACAGAGTTGTCTAGATCTGAGCCCTCTAGAAAAGTAATTTGCTAATACTTCATCTTTAGATGGTGACTTAAAGTGGAAAAAAATTGCAGAACTCGCAGAGTTTTCTGTTTCAATCTTCGAGTATGTATGAATGGACTTTGTATATGCAAATCATTTTTCAAAAATAGTCTAAAAGCAAAGTTGAAACTTCACAATAATGACAATATTTAGAAATTAAATTGCATAACTTTTGAAAAATTATTAACAAATGAATGAAAAACAAAAACATCAGTTCTCTATCATACAACCATAAAAATACAGTTTTTCAACTGAGCAACAGACCAAAGAAATTACATAAAGTTAAGTTAATATAATAAATTTAATAATGAATCCACTCTACATGGAGAGTGCTAAAACCAGATAGTTTGACTATGATCAATAGGATACTTACAAACATAACTGTGAATAATTTGGTTCATTTCCAGAGAAAGAAGATCCACTTGCTGTTGATAATTCTTCACGTTGATTTTGACAAGCTTGTAATGCTTCATATACTGATTCTTCATCACATCCATAGACTACATCTAAAACAATATAATTATTTTATAACAAATAGACACTACATCAGGTTATAACCAAACATTTAACTTCAACTATCATATATAGTTGCATTCATAGTATGTTTGTGTAATGTGCATCCCTTCTGAAATAATCTTCGTCTCCAGAAATGATTTGGACCCCAATGTGGAAGAGCTCATTTTCCATCAAGTAAAATGTGTTCAGCTTTTTTGTGTCATTGATTTTCATTTCCAGTCCTTTTTTTGAAAAGAAAATAAAGATGCTATGATGCAGTGTTTTTGAGAATCAGCTAACTGTTTATCTGATGTAACTCAGAATAGTCTTGTGTATGTTGAATGAGGTAGAAATTAAGTTTTTCAATCAACATTAAAATCAGATAATTTTATCAAAATTTTAGGTTGTAAATTATTTGATATTCTAGTGCAATTTAATGAAATTTTGTAAGAACCACAAGTTCTTCGTTAACTGGAAAGTTATATTTTAAAACAACTGATTTTTTTATCTAATTTTAAATGAAGTTTTAGAAATTTGTTTTTAAAACTTACATTGCACTGATTGATAAACATTAATAAAAAATCTATCTCACAGTTAATCAAAGTTTTCAAATATGAATATTGAGTCTTACAATGGTTCATACTATTTAGCTCTAGAAAAGTTAACAGCGGTTTACACCTTTCCACTTACAAATTGTACAAAAGATTGATTATTTAAAAAAAAAAAGTTCTTTTTGCAAGATGTGTTGAAAAAAAAATGAAATTTTTTTAATTTCTATGCTTGTTTTAAGTTGGCATTCCAATGCATTTCAATAAGTTATCAGAATTTATTCACACCGCAGGATATTACCCGTATGCATTGGTTAAATCAAATGCAAAACATATATTAAACTCCTGTTTCATTGAATTATGTTCACTTTGTGGTTCTGTTATGCTAATATTGAAATTTCAGAAGTAAATTGGTCCTGCTTACCTGTAAATATCCATACAAAAATAAAACAAGATCCGCTAATAAATTTCATTATCTCTGTTATCCGCATCCTTTATGATATTATATTCCTTATTTGTAATCACATAAGTTTAAATTTACATTCAAAATCTCCAAAATCCTAGTTCAGCAAGATTTGATAGTCTGCTACTCCTACAAATACGTTGAATGTTTGTAAGTCTTAAGTTTGGTGAAGAAAATCCCTCTGTCGACTGTTGATTAGTTGGTTGGCCAAGCAGTCTATTGACTCACATACAACTGTCCCATTTCTAACCCGTCTGCTAAATTTAAACTCAAAGGAAGGTAACTCTTCCTTCTGCACATATTCTTCTGCAGTTATTTAAATCTGATCAAAGCAAGGATTTGAATTCAAGGCACATTGCCATGAAGAGATTTTCAAGGGAAAGAAAATGTAAAATAGTTACAGAAATAAACATGGCCATGTTGATATTGGCCATGCCCTTTTTTCAATCCAATTTTTTTTTTTTCAGATCTAAATAAATGCACTGAGACTAAAGGTACAATATCCTATTTTTGTCTCTGAACCTTTCAATGTCTGTTTTTGAATTCTGTAACTAAAATCACCATTTGAATCTTTAAAATAGATTTGACATAAGTTTTGTTAATGTTTTTTGAAGCAGTATTTTAAAATCAAATAGTTTAAATTTTTCTTGAACTATCTGCAGACATGGCTAATGTTTAAAAAAATCTAAAAAAAAATCTACAGAAAGAATTTTCAAGTTGAAAGCTATAATTTTTTTTTAACTCAGTTTAATTCTGATTGATCAAAAATTTCTTAATGCTTTGATTTTTTCCTGACAAATCTTCAAGTTTATGGAATTGTGCCTAAATAAATATTGATATGGTTTGTTTACTGGAAGGAAAATCATAAACATAGTGTGTCATCAAACAGATTACTGTCAACAAGAAATGAGGATGTCAAAATACCTCAACAAATCTAGACCATTTTACACCCCCAACATCATGGCTACACTCAATTGTGACAAGGCTGGTCTGGTCAATGGACGGAATGTTCCACATTACAAAAATCATATCTTAGAAGTTAGATCCTAATATAATTTGCCATTGAATCTAAGTTTTTGCATACTTTATTTATGATCTGATTGGTTATTCCTAGAATTCAGAAATGGTTTGATTCAAACTTGTCCTGAAACTTTGGATTGTATCAGGTGACTATGATAGGTTTGATTTTCACTATTCCAGTTTTCAGTCAAATGTCACTGATTCTTGCACTTTAAAACTGAGTGTTTAATGTTATCACTATTACAAAGACTTTTACATTATTAGCGATGACATAAATGCTTAGTTTTTGTGGAAACGCAAGTCCCAAAGACTTGATCCATTTGAGAAATTTGTCACATTAGTCTTTGCCATTACCAGTTTGGTATCATTCTGCTTTGATAAATTGAAAAGTTACATGGTAGTATATTTTAAACTGTTAAATATTCATTAGATCTACTTAATAAATTTAAAATAAATAGATAGCTTTATTGCATGTATCCTGTCATACGCTCATTGCCCATCAAATTTATGAGAGCAACTTCTGATATAGTACATATTTGAGACTCCCTGAGTGCAGTTTGAAAATTTGGCACTTGTAGAATATACTGAGGGAGTAGAAATTGATACATTTGATAGTCTGGTTTACTTGACCCTCGGAGAAATGTCAGCATCATTACTCAGCAGGCACATTTCATCTGCTATCCTAATTAAATATTCTCCTTTAAATTCAATTTCTCTTCTGGCAATCTCAGTACACAGTTTTTTATTTGCACTGAATCTAAACTCACTGTAGTGTATTTGATATTTTTATTGCATGTATATTATGTTGCTATCAATTAATTTGATACGCTGTTTGACTTTCATTCTAAATTAGATTATAATTTAAGTCTTTAGCTCAAGTACCGTATAGTAAAAAGGATATGTTCACTTAACTATTTGTTTGACTCAGATCTTGGATTTCTTTAGCTAAGCTAATCAGTTATAGTGTTCCCAACTTTGCTGCGAAATTTCAGCCTTCAAATCCCTGTGTAACCATAATTATCAGCATTTGGAAGTTGAAAATAACAATTGTATTTTACTGAGACAATGTATTATACATGTATGAACATTCCCCTTTAAATCTCAAATTAATTTAAACAACCAATCGTTTAAAATGTATACCCAACTAACTGCAAGATTTTATCAATTGTTGGGGTGTTGGAAGACATGAGGTTTTCTCATAAAAATGACAAAGGTTGTAAAGCAGTTTTCTTTACTTTTTAATGTGTTATGGAAACACTGATATCATCAATATGAACCGTTCCATTTTCAATCAGTCATGCATGTTTTGCATATGGCCACTTTAATGTGAATTGACTATTGCAATAGTGATATCATCATATGCTTAAAGCCTTGTACATGCGACAAAAATTTGCATGTTGTGTAAATTTGCATACCATGCAAATTTGCCCATGAGCAAATTTGCTTTTGCACAACCTCCAGACTTGGTGCAAATTTGCACAGTATGCAATTATACACATATGTGCAAATGCGTACATGCGACCATTTTACACACCTATGTAAAAATGCATATGTATGTATTGTAGCATATGTATGCAAACAAGGTCGCATGTACGAGGCTTTAGTTTCAGTGGAATCTGACTGAATATGTGAATGGTGCAGACCGCAGACAACTAATTGAACTAATGCTATCAGTGTTCCCAAATACATGAAAAATTTAAAACCGCATTACAATTCCTTTGTTGATGGTATCCAACAGGAATTGTGTACACATATGTTATGATGTGATATCCAATCTTCTTGCATTTTATAATATTTTAGATACAGATTGGGCTTGATTATTTAAGTTATTTGATCTCCGTCTATCCAAAATAAAAAAGAACTTCTAAATCATTTTAATTAAGTATGCTATCTTCCATATGAAATCTAATTTCAAACTTTTGTTTTCAATATATGTTGTTCTTTGCTAGCAAATGACTTCAGGACTACTTTAAGAATGGAGATGTCTATAATAATTTGTCGAATTGTCGAAAACATTTCTGTCGAAGAACAAAAACATCAGACAAATATTTTTGTTTTCTGTTATCTGCAGGCGATGAACATAATCCCGCAGACGAACAAACTTTTAGCTCGAACAATACGCCAACGATACGGAAAATCACATGTCCTCAAAATAGCTCTGTCCATTTTGAGTGTCATGTGGTCTGGCTCCGATGGCTGATTGATCTTTCATCAATGAATGTTTGGTGAAAATATTCGTTGTTAATGCAGGCGGCACACAAAGAATTGTTCATGAGGTGAACAATTAAAAAATCAAACATTTCACGAATATTACTCACAAACATTTTCGCTCGTGTTTCTGGAATCTGCAGACGGCGAACAAAATGATCGAATCATATTTTTCACAATTGTTTGCCTAAATTGTTCCTCGTCTGCGTTAGGCTTTAAGTTCTGTAGTACTTTTTGTCTGTGGGCGGTGAATCTTCCCATTGATTGTAATTTTAAGTATAAAGGCCACACTTATTGACAACATTGTTGATGCACCACAAATATCAATATTGAATATGTCAGTTTTATCTTTGGGAATACATTTAATTCAATATTTAGATCAAATTGTCTTTGAGTGTCATCAGTGTCTTCAAATACTAGACTTTAAATTTCTCAGTAATCAAAGTACATTTTTGTTTGCGGCCATATTTGTCTGACTGTCTGTTGAAGTAAGTTATGATTGGTTTAAATTAAAATTGATGAAATAGGCACAAAATAAAATTGAAATTTTCAAACTTTCAGGACTATGATTTATAAAGCTGACATCCATACTCATATCTACAGGGAACTGAATCCAATATGTTTACATGGATTTTGAATTTTTTTTACAGTTGGGATCGTTCGTGCTATGGTTTTATTATTTTTACCACTGAGTGAGTGACTCTGCTGGTGGACTTGAGTCCCCTGGTTACATTCAGCTCAGTAGCTTTAAATTCATGAAAAGTACGCACAATTACAGTTTCTGCTACCAATGTATTGCCAATATGTTTACATGGATTTTGATATTTTTTTACGGTTGGGATCGTTCGTGCTTGGGTTTTATTATTTGACACTACTGTTAGAATAACCCAGTTGTCTGTGGTAAAAAAATAAGTCATTTTTGCAAAAGTCTCTTTGACATTTAGTCTGTCTGCTTATAGAAACAGTCAGTAAAGCCAGTGAAGAAACAATGGGAATCCAGTATAAGACAAACAAAGTGGAAAAAGCTTAAAGAGAAATCATCTAACAATTGAGGATGTTTTTCTTTGGTTTTTGTGTTAAATCCATGTATTTGATTAAAGATATAATGTTCTAAGAAGATTTGTTGACAAGGTTACAGACGTATTCAATTTGGCAGCCATATTTTCCTCTTCTCATTGATTGAAAATAGAATAATATGTCTAAAACTTCCTCTTATTTCTGGCATCTCAATTATTTTTGGCTTCAGTTTTGTATTTTACTTGTCAGAAAGATGCACTTAACTGTTTAA
Organism: Lottia scabra; assembly: GCA_029955415.1. Lineage (NCBI taxonomy): Eukaryota > Metazoa > Mollusca > Gastropoda > Lottiidae > Lottia > Lottia scabra. Next base: position 1,622,089 of record JARJEI010000016.1, read on the forward strand.
GTTGAGAGTTTGTCTGTCCTTCCCAATATCTTATTCAAGGTTATAAACGGGGTTTTTTTGTCATCAATTGGTAACCAATAAGTTAAATCCATTAATTTAATCATATTGTTCAAATTGCTGACATATTGTTTATCCTTTCACATCACTTTCCAATGTAGAATATATGAGGGGAAACCCAAGGGGAAATTACAACATTGACCTTGTAAACATGGTAACCACAAAGTTCTGGTGCAGCATAAGTCACTGTTCAATCACCTAACAATGTCCTTAATAGAAATATCTGGTCTATATTTTACCAGAATAACAACTTAAAGTTCAGTGAGGATCCTTTCTCCCAGCTTGTCCTTGGCCAAACCTTTTGGCATTGATCTTTCCTTGATTATCCGTACCCATTTACAGCTGGGTTGACTGGAATTATGAGTGAAGATGACTTTGGAATTATGAGTGAAGATGACTTCTTCAAGGTCATCAGACTTTCACATCCCTATTGAGAACCAAACTTTTAAACATAACAACCTTCATTTCCTGGTATCCATGCAAATGACGTCTTTTCAACCAATCAAATAATATTTGGACATTATTTTATCTTTTTCAGAAAGAATTATTCCTGCTGGTAACTGATCAAGGTTTTTTAACGGAAACTAATGTTGTTTGGGAGACGTTATCTAATGTTGATGGTGATTGTCATTTTGTTGATGGTAATTTTCGGACCTATACTAAACCAGAACCGTCCACTCATGTCATTCCATCCCCTACCAATGTCTCTCTTGGTAGTGAAGAACAGATAGATCATGAGTAAGATTTCAAAGTTACCTACAATTTAACAATCTCAGGCCTTCTCAATTAATTTTTGTTAAGGGCCAAATGCATTTTATGAAAAAATATAAGGGCCAAATAGAGCTTAGCTAGCATAGAGAGCAGAGCATTTTAGCAGAAGGGGTCACTCTTGAGGGGCCATTCTCAAGGGCGTCACGGGTCGCCATTTCAGATGGCCTGTCTTAAGGGGTACATCCATCATATGTTTCAACCAATCATATCCTTTTATCAGAAAAACTTTTTAGCCAAGCTTAGCTGAGTTCATAGTGTAAAATTATCCATTTTGAAAGTGGATATTTGACTTGAATTTTAGTGAGACTAGGTCATATATAGTAAATGAGTGTAATGTAAAATGTAAAATAATTGTGAGTTATGTAAAAGAAAGCCTATTAGTAAGAGAATGTAAGAATTGATTGTGGGCTATTTTCTCCATTTATATATTGACTAGGGCCCAATATTGATCTCTGTTCTTCGTTTACATCTCAAGTCTTGACCATCGTCCACAAACTAATCTTTCAAGGTGACCAGTCAACAAACACACAGAAAATGTTGAAAATGACTATTTTTCCTATCCCATTGTTTACAATCAACAATCAAGCTAACGTGAAAATGTTTTATTTTTAAAGAGTGGCTAACTAAAAGAAATATAATTAAGCAGCTACAATTGATTAAAAAATACTCAATAAATAAACCGTCTGTTAAACATGTCACTTGATTTCTCAGATTGACACAATTATATAAATATACCATTGTGAAGGGATTTTGCAATTATTGTACAGTTCTACTACTTTTGAAGACCATTTAAATGCTGGTTTTTAAGACCTAAATCGACCCCAAAATATGAATATTGTTGCCCTTATAAAAAACCTTCCTTGCTCAAAAGTTTTAGTCAGTTTCCAAAAATTAAATTCAAACATTGTTCTGTCATTTGATTGCACTAAAAAATCTTTAAATCAATTCCAACTTGTGCCTCGTGGTGGGTGTTCGACATTTTTCTATAAGTTTAAATAATTTGAGATAAAAAAAACTTCCTTATGTAAAGTTGAAGAAATCAACTTGTTTTAAATCAAACACTGGCTAGATGTCGGCTCATGTATGTGACTTTATTTACTTGAAATTGACAAAAAACAATTTTGAATTATAAACCAAGTTTTAAAGTACTGTGTTTGTCTTGTGTTTGGTTCAAAACTTCAAAATTTATAGCAATTAAACCATGTTTTTGTAAGCAAAATTTTTTAGCGAACAAGTTATAATAATTTACAGTTACCTGGTAGCCCTATCATTACAACAAGAAGCTCAAGCTACCAATGTTGATAGTGAGAATACAGCATGGAGTAGTTATAAGAAAGATTATGCTTCTATAGGTCAATCAGAGTAAGTATATCTGACTTAAGGACAAGTTGTCATTTCAAATAAATGCTGTATCATAGGCTACTTTCTATTGCAAGCAATTCGGACCTTGATAACATTGATGATACTTGATGATTGTTTCAGGATCCATACTATACAATTAGGGTCTTGTCATGGTGCTATGGATGATATTTTTGGTCGGCTATGATTCTATAATTTTCACAAAGTCTGGTTGTATGTAATGGGACCCGGGTTAGAAAATTTTGACTCTTTACATGAACGCAAGCTCATAGAGCTTTTGTCATGGTTCTTGGAAGCCATATTGTTTAGTAAAATTATGTTGTACGCATCCACTGTTGCTCAGTACCCCGGGCTAACCCATTAAATACGTTTGAGTTAATCAGTAGAAATTGACTACAGTGACACCAGACCTGAGACACTTGCTTAACCAGGCTGGCACTTTACATATAACCAGGACAATAATGACCCAATCAAGTTAAATATATTGGCTGTATAATATTTTCAGTCATGCGTATGCTGTAAGACTACAAGAAGAAGAAGACAGAATAGCAGCAGCTGCGGAAGAAAACTCTCAACAGAGGGCAGCAGCACCTAGTAATCATTCTAATCCTAGTCATTCACCTTCCTCCTCCATTCCACGTCGTTCACCTCGTGATAGAGATAGAGATCGTGATCGACAGAAAGATAAGGACAGTGTAAGTACCAACTTAGTCCGTTCCTAAATGGATCCTTTCTCTTAGCATTGATCATTCCCAGATTATCTGTACCCACTTTAACTGCAATTATGAGTTTTACTAGCAACCAATAAAGGTCGGTTATATTTGGTTATACGGCAGTGATTATTTGACACCTAATGTTATATTATTTTATTTCATATTTATTATTTGTTTGTCTACTTTCAGTGTGCAATATTGTAACTTATTATTGGTATTTGGTTCCAAATGAACAAACTTCTACAAGTGCAAAGTACAACACATTGCTGAAAGTCAACTTAGACTCTAACTTATTTTTAGTTATAATATTTTCTGTTATTTGTCGTAGCACACTTATACTGCCTTATATTTAGTCATTATTAGCCTTACTGAGCTAGAATTTACTTTGCATACAAGGCCAAATTGTTACTTTTAGAAAATCTGATTTTTTAATATTTTCACTACAAAGACATCAACCAATCATATTTCTTAGTTTGGTGCAATTATTATTATTATAAAATTATGATTTTTTTTGTCAATTGCTTAATCAACTGCAATAGACGAATTAATGTTTCATATACTGTTTGTTTATGATTAGATTTATGAGTATATTATATGACAATAAGTCACTGATATTTTTACAGTACTAGTCACAAATATTTAGTACCACCTTATGTTCTGAAAACTTAACAGTAATGGTTTTCAATCAATGGCCAGAAATAGTAAATTACTTAGTTTTATGGGGTTTTTGGAGTCTGTATACTTGTGACATGGTTGATGAACATATATTATTTTTGGCGAAGTTTGAGAAATTTTTTGTTCATTTTAAGAGATGGAATCACTTTAATAATTTCTTCAGAATCAAAAGATTAATACAAAGGATTGGATCAAAAAATTCAGTTTAAAAAGAGTTTGGTTTATTAGGTTGATGTGTACACAATGTGACCAATGTTAAAAATTGATAAAACACTATATTGTTCACTCATTTATTCAGCACATGTATTAAGCGCCATAACATAAAACATAACAATGCGCATGCTCAAGTCGGCATGTAAAGGTATTCAAAATAAGGAATAACGGTAAGTAAACGAATATAAGTCAATAGTTTATCAACCAACACATAGTAAATATTATTGACAAAAGGACTATCAAAAAATTTATTATATGAATATTTATGAATTAATTATCATTAATCTCAATTATGCTTTAGCTTTTGATGTTTTGTCAAGTAAAGTTAGTGAAAAATTTTGTTTTTCAAGATCTGGTGTTTGCTAAAGTTTATTCTAAAATGAGCACATAAAGTATCAATTGTGTTTTATTTTAACATTAATCTCAATATTCCTGTTCATATTTTTCATCATTTGTTATTTTGTAATCTTCAACATTGTCCATGAATTGTTATTATTCCAATGAGATGTAAGAAATTGATTTCATTTGAGATTTATTGAATCAACGTATGTGTGGAATCTGAATTCAACAAGAAAGATAACTGGGCATACATTTGTATTTGATATTTATAAAAAATCGATGGGTGACGCCTTAAAAGCAAAAAGTGAAATTACAGGCACTTAAAGACTTGCTTCAAAAAAATATTATTATGGTAATTTAACATATTTTAATTTTAATATTTAATTGAAAATGACACCTTTGAGATACAAAATCAATGCTTTTTCATGCTTTGCATGTTGGTAATGTTTGTTAAAGGAATACTTCCTCTTAAAATGATCAAAAAAGCACATTTTTCAATCTTGGTGAATAAGAATTATGCAACTTGTCTGGCGTCATAACTATATTGTATAATCTGATAAGTTCAGAAAACTGCTTAATATATTATAATTACTACAAGATATACAAAATATTAAGCATTTTATTAAGCATTTTTCAATAATAACCTGTAATTTAATGGGAAATTACTTAGTTGTACAGTTTATTTGATTCTGTACACTATTGACACCATTGATGAATATATACTCTTTTTAAATCTTTTAATCTTGGACATAGGAGTATATATTCATCATGTGACTTACCTGGTGGCACAACTATAAAACAGATTACCTAAATAATCTGATAAATCCAGAAAACTATGTTTATATACAATAATTGAAAAATGCTTAATCAGATTTTAAGTGTTTTTCAATGATAACCTTTAATTGTATGTAAAATTACATAGTTTTATGGGTTTATTTGATTCTGTTTGTATTCTTTGGACACCATTAATGAACATATTCCCTTATTTACCAAATTTGACAACCAGGTTTTTTTGTTCATTCTATAAGGTTGTATCGCTTTAAGGTTAATTTGGTTATAAGTGAAATAGAAATATTGTTATATAAAATAGTTGTTAATTTATTGAAGTGATCTATCTATGTTTTAATTTGTATATTCAATAGATTGTGCCTATATTTATCATATCTATCATGTATATATTAACTTTATATGTTTTTACTTTCTCTTCAACTGAACAAATTTATTATTGTTGGGAGAAAAAATTTTGTGAGCCAACCTATACTTTAAGTCTTTTTGAAAAATTGGTGCCTGAAGGATTTTGCAGTCATTTCAAAACCCTTTTGAGTTTGAGCATTTATTGCCAGAGTGTATCCTAGGAAATATATTTAATGGAATTAAGCACCAGTCTTTTAGAGATTGCTGAGATGTTTTTCAAATCTTTTTACCTGTATTCAAAATAAATTTGTTCTTTATTAGTAATTGCAGATATGTTTTCTATTTCAGAAATACAATTTTTTGTCTAATTTTTATCTGTTTTTGAGATGTTTTTCAAATCTTGGAGTTGTATTCAATGCAATTTTCTTGTTATTCATGATATATTTGGTTGTTAGTGAATGATGCTAGTTAAGATTTTATAATGTGAAGAATAAGGGCCATGATTCAAGTGGATCACAAAATATAACAGTTGTGGATATGAAGGCTGTTTAAAACTTTGAAATTGAAATATAACTAGTGAATATAAAAGAAAAATATAAATACACTACCTCAATTTGTGAGTGGGCCTTAAAATCATTACCATTATATTAATCTTATATTCCCTTTAAATTCCTATGAATTATTACATTTATATACATTGTAAAGATGTCTATGGTTCTTGCTATTGCACTTAAACCAAAAGCTGCTTAAAACATTTAAGAGCCTTAAATGAAAGTGACGTGATGACATAATTTAAGTGGAATTGCAAAAACTTGATTTATCCTGATGAGAGTATCCCTGATGCAAATGATTTTATTTGAAAACTTTTTCTCAATATCACCTTGCTTCATAACATTCTTGTGATTTTCATTCAAATGGTTGGCATTTATTACCAGTATTTTCTAATTGAATTTTTCTTAGTATTTGTTTATTTAATCAAGAGATTATTTACTTCTATTTTAAATGATGTGGGGATATCAAAATTGTAATTATTTAAATTTATCTATATACATTATTAAAATGCTATGTACTCTTTATTTATTTGTTCTTTTTTTTTCGCACTGTAACTTAGTTTGAATGAAAAACATAAGTCGGTAACTATAGAGAAAGAGACATACTGTAATTGTAATGGCAGCCATGTTGTCAGGGAGGTTAGTGTGAGCTATCAGCAAATGGAGCATTCTACAAACATTTTCATGCCACAAATCAATCCAGAAACAAGCTTTCTATCTGTTAACAATTAATGTGAGAGGGTATCAAAACTGTCAGGAAATATGTACATGTATCAGAAGCATGCTTAACGGGAATGTTCAGCATTTTCGAGGATTGATTTGGACCTTGAATTTATGTAAATAGTCTTCAGAATTACTAGAACTGCCAAAAAAAAGAACTATCCCTTTAATTATACCCCCTACCTTAACAGTTATCTTTCATTTTCTGTATATAAGTCATAGTCTTACTAAACAATGAGTTGTATTTTCTACTTTCAAAGTTCAATCAAACACTGATATTTATGAATACACAGGGATTTGAAGGCTTAAATTTTGAGTGAGATTACATTAGCTAAAAAATTCCAGGTTCAGAGACTAAAAGATGTTTGGTTGAACATATCACTTTAATATATACAAGTATTAAAGAGTAAAGAGCAGATGGTAGAAAGTAGCTTTGATCAAATGGCATTACATTGATTTCAATTTTAGAATTGATTCAAAACTTAAATCAATATCCTTATAATATAACTCACACAGTAACATTCCTTGCATTGCAGTGAAAAGAAATTGTAGAAAAAAACTGTTTAATTATTTACAAACTGTACACTAATAATGTTATAATATCAGCTACGTGTAGTATGACTATTAAAATTATCAGGTAATCTTTTAAATACGGCTAAATATTTATCACCACTATTTCTTGTAACTTTTTGTCCTTCCTCTGTACTATCATAAAGCTTCTCAACTACTATATCACTTTTCTGAAGTACAAAAATTATTTCATATGATACTTCAAATTGCTGTCTCTTTTATAATTCTTCTGATGGTTTTTTTTTTATGAAGAACAAACATTTAAAACTTAATGAACATGATCTGAGAAGTTTTCACAATGTTATGAGATTATAGCAAAATATTTGAACTGATCTTCATAATAAATCAGGGATTTGGTAAGAATCAAGGCACACTCTCATTTTAGCAGGAAGAAATATTGTTATAATGGCTTACCAACTCATCATCTGGTACACGTTGAAATAAAGGGAACTGTATAAAATGTTCTACCATCCAATCATGTAGATCTTTAACATCAGTTATAGTATAAACTAAACCCTACAAATATAGAAATATTTCTAAAGAACTTATTTTTTATTATTTCAGTATCAAAATGAAAGACAAATTACACAATGTCATGGGTTAATCCTTTAATCATTAGCTTTTGTCGCCAAGTAAAAGAAAACAAGCATACCCCTTCTTGTAAAACATAAGCATATTCAGCTAACAATGTAGTGCTGATGATTCTCCATTTATGTTTAGTTTTCTTAAAATGTGGATCAGGAAACAAGAAAAACATCTTTGACAACTGAAATTGAAGATAGAACCAATGAAGAATATGTCAAATTAAATGAACTAACATTAGTTATATGTGTGGTTTGAAATCAGTAGTCTTTATTAAAAGGTAAGCACTGGCCATGGCATCAAGATTTATTTAACCTTGAGGTAGTTTTAAACCTACCACACCTAAATCTAGTTACCGGTAGCTCAAGTGTTTTGCTGATGGAAAAGGCCTAAAAAATAAAGAAATCTGCCTACCTGTCCCTTATGAAAGAAGTTTGGTAAATATTTCATAGCATTTGATCTAATACAAGCTACATTCTGATAAGAACCGGGATTCTGTAATCTTAATGCATCTATTCTATCTTTTACAAAATCTGACACTTTCACTCTAATCTCCATCCCCAACATTAGAGTTTCAGGAAACAGGGGAGACAATTTCACTGTAAATATAAATAAATTCTTTGAAATGGCATGGAATAACTTGAACAATTCTATTACAAGTACATGTATGTGAATAATAGAGTTTGATGTGCTGCTACACTTTAATGCTATAAGCTGTTAATATCATTTTAAGCAAATCTAAAGTTATATTAAAACTGAAGCCCATAAGCAGTAACAAGCCTAATGATTTCAATCTTTCTTTTGTCTATATAAATTCTCTGCAAAAGAAAATAAATATTTAAAAAAAAAATTACCAAGCAAGCCTCCATAACCACAGCCAATATCTGCAAATTTAACTTGATGTTTACTACTTGGTGACTTTATTTCTTCCCTATCTTTATCAATAGCTGTTGTTACTGGCTGACAAAACTGAGGATAATAAACAGACCAGTCCATAGCATCGGGATGTACAGGACTGAAAACAAAGTAATTTTACTAAAACTAAAGGAAGGAAAATAAAATCAGGATTTTCAATAACCTCCCAGCATAGATGTGAGTCTGACAGCTGATCCTTGGAACGTTTGATTGATCTTCTGTGGACCATACTGTCACTGTTGTAAAATTACACAGACACAAGTACAAAAGATATATCTATTTATAAAGTACTGAAACAGAAATACAACAAAAGGGAAATTGAAACATATGCTTGATGGCATTAGGCTATTGGGCTATATCCGTGTACTGGTACCGATTAAATTTAAATGCCAAATGGGTGAGATGGACATTGAAATTGAGCCAATGATCATTCACTTACTAATCTAAATTATGATCTGAAATCGGGTTTGAATGTGCTCTCTGTCTATAGTACTTTTTCTGTGGTAATTTTGCCTCCATCGTTAAGGCCAAAATCAAATAAAATCTTTCAGTTCAGTAACATGAAATACTCAATGAACATGTGTAATAAAAATTGTTTGTTTTGATACGTGATCATCCAGATTTAATCGGTCCAACAAGAAATTTCATTCCATTTCCAGTCTCATCAATCGAGACTATCATACCGGAAGCAGGTGCTTGCTACTCTCTAACTAAATCCAATTAGTGTAATTTTGATTAATCATAAAGTTAATTAACTCAACACATTCTTAACTATTTGATCAAATGCAATGATATTTTTTTAATTCACATTTCTGTAAATCTGTAAGTTAGACAGTGTTGATATTTGATCAAACTTCTTGAATAAATTGGACTAGAGATTAGATGTTGACATGTCAAACAATTTTACTCTGCTCCAATTTTTATAATGTTTCTCTAACTTTTAGAAACTCGGCAAAATTTTCCAATAATTAAGTAGGTTTTTTTAAACTAAAGACGACAACAATTTGTTTGAAAATATATGTGCTCTTTGATTTGTGTTGGAGAGCATCAAAATGTCAATGTCAATATGTGGTTTGGGTTGAGGAAAGGAGGAATTTTTTGGGATGTGAATTTCTTATGAACCCTTTTTATACGCCCTCATCTCTCTATGAGGACGTATATTGTAGTCACCCCTGTCTGTCCGTCCGTCGGTCCGTCCGTCGGTCCGTCCGTCCGTCCGTCCGTCAACATTTGCTCGTAAACGCTCTAAAAACTAGAGTTTTTGACGGAATCAAATGAAATTTGATATGTGTATACATATTCATAAAACGAAGATCAAGTTCGAATTTGAGCTATTTTCGATCGTTAGAAGCAGAGTTATTGCCCTTGCCCCAAATCCGTCGGTCCGACCATCAACATTTGCTTGTAAACGCTCTAAAAACTAGAGTTTTTGACGGAATCAAATGAAATTTAATATGTGTATACATATTCATAAAACGAAGATCAAGTTCGAATTTGAGCTATTTTCGATCGTTAGAAGCAGAGTTATTGCCCTTGCCTCAAATCCGTCGGTCTGTCCACCAACATTTCCTTGTAAACGCTCTAAAAACTAGAGTTTTTGACGGAATCAAATGAAATTTGATATGTGTGTATATAATCAGAAAACGAAGATCAAGTTCGAATTTGAGCTATTTTCGATCGTTACAAGCAGAGTTATTGCCCTTGCCCCAAATCTTAAATATGCTATTACTCTCTTAGTTTTCAACCGATTTTGATGAAACTTAAAATGGATGTTATGGGACCTAAATCGAAAGGTTTGAGAAAGTTTTGTTTTCTCCTGATTAAATTTTTTCCTTTTTCGACTTTTTCGTTAGGCGTATATGGCCGTGGTCCACTATCTTTAAGTTTTGAATGCGGTCTTTCTTATGTTTTTTACTAAGCAATTGCTTACAATATTATTGCATTTTGAACTTGTTATCTGGGAATGTTACCATGTTACTTTTTGTTTCTAATCTTATATAGCCTATATATAAGATTAGAAGAAAAAAAAGTAAGCTTAGATTGGAAGCTTCCTAGTGAAGATGATTTCATTTCATATGGCGCGCAATATGGATACAAAATAAATACAACAACATTCAACTTGATGTGCCATTTATTTCTAGATTTCTTTTGTAGATGTTTCATCATATAAAGGAAGAAGTTGAGTAAAGGAGCTGAAGATGTCGGCCATTAAGAAAGACGTTCCAGATCTCCTGCCTTATGTCTACTCAATATTTGGTGCTTTCTCAATACTTTGTGCCATACTTCAGTTCTGGGCTCACAAGATAAGGCGAGATGAAGCTATTGGAAACAATCCTCAATTTATTAAATTCCAGCGTGGCTACTTTATCGTTTACCTTGTTGCTATGTTTGCTGACTGGCTTCAAGGACCATATTTATACAAATTATACAGTTATTATGGATTCCAAGAAGAGCAAATAGCAATTTTATATGTCTTTGGGTTTGCCTCCACTGTTATATTAGGAACATGGACTCCAATAGCAGCTGATCAATTTGGCCGTAAAAAACTTTGTCTTGTTTTCACTGTGATTTATTCATTATCATGTTTATTGAAACTATCCCGAAGTTATGGAATATTAATTATAGGGAGAGTGTTAGGAGGTGTGGCCACATCAGTTTTATTCTCAGCTTTCGAGGCTTGGTACGTCCATGAACATATTGAAACTCATGACTTTCCGAAAGAATGGATTTCAGTGACTTTTGCAAAGGCATCATTTTGGAATGGATTGTTAGCTATATTAGCTGGAATGACAACAAATGTTGTATCGGAATGGTTTGGTTTAGGTCCAGTTGCACCTTATATGATGGCTGTGCCTTTTCTTATTTTTGTGGGAATCATAGTTTCTACCCATTGGAATGAAAACTATGGGGCTCATAAAATAACCTTTAGTAAATCGTGTTGTGAAGGACTACGCAATATTTTATCAAGTGAAAAGATTTTTATGATCGGTGCGATTGAATCTCTGTTTGAAAGTGTTATTTACATTGTTATATTTTTATGGACACCAATACTGGACACTGGTCATTCAGCTTTAGGACTAATCTTTGCTAGTTTTATGGTCAGTATACTGATTGGTCAAGCTGTGTTTCATATCCTTGCGTCCAGACGAATACCAGTTGTTACCATGTTGTTGAGTTCAACAGGGCTGGCCATGTTAGCTAATACTATTTGTGCTATATCCTGCCATCCAGATAAAAGAGACATCACCTCATCATATTTAGCATTCCTTTTATTCCAGTTTAGTGTTGGGATTTACTTTCCAGCTATGGGTTATCTGAGGACACAAATAATTCCTGAGAATTATCGCTACAGCATAATGAACTGGTTTCGTATTCCACTCAATTTGATATCATGTGTTGTTTTAATGTTGCTTCATGAAGACGTATTTAGACATGGTAACAGAATGATATTTGTGATCTGTGTTTTCTTGTTATTTTTAGCTTTGCTATCTGGTTTGAGATTTTTAAAGTTATCTAAAGGGGATGAAGAAATTAAACAAGATACATATATGATGGAAAGTGAAAGAATTCATAATATATTTTAAGTTTTTTGTGGGAGTTGTTTTGTTGACATATTTGTTTATTGTTACTCATTTTAAGAAATTTTATATTCGTATGCTCATTATTATGTGAACTGTGGACTTTTTTCATTGGTATACCATATTAAAAATATTTTTGTCTATGATGAATTTATGGCATTTTATCTTACCTTATAATTATAATTATACTTTGTGACAGTAAGGGGACATAACTTGCTAACTCTATGAAATGGAATTACACAATGCACCTTTCTGCATCTCATTAAACAAATGACAAAGAGCAATCACATGTAGTGTACAATAAGGGAGATTTTGCAGGACAGTAGCATTAAATTAGTCTCAATTTTCTCTTTTTCCAAATCTTTGCTTACGGAACATCATCATCCTCTCTAACTTGCAACACTGATGAGAGAATAGGCTTGAAAAATCTGAAAGGAATTTCTTGACCTCTGCAGGCATTGAACCATCATCTGTACCATCATGTTTTTGCATCATCATGTATTTATGAACTAAACATCATTCAGCAAGGAAGTTGGTAAACATAGATTATTTCTTAAACAAGTCTGTAGCATGGATTGTCTTATGCTTTGTTCTGCAGTTCTAGTAAGTTTTACACATTGGCTTATCTCCCTTGCCATGTCGAGCAGTATCAAGGGAAATTTATATTTACTGCCACTAACATGATGCAGAATAGTTGGTGACTATAAGTAATATTAAGACAATTATTGATACGAGACAAATGTTTTATTGACTTGAAAAGAGACAAGCAACAATTTCAATAATAATACAATTTAATCAAAACATTTAAAAAATCAAGGTTCCAAAATGCCATAGACTACATCGATGCAAAGGACAAAGTTTTAAAATATGCAAGAAATAATTTAATTATATTAAATGCTATATTTAAGTAAGGCATTCTCAAATCTTTTTAAAATATAAAAAAAGGTTTAAAATAAAAACGCATTTACATAGAACAGACATTACACTTCTAATGAAGGTTAAAATGAAATTGTAATTGGTAAAATTTTTACTATGTATTTTAAGCTAATGACGAAACTTTATCTTTAAAAATTGAGGTAGACAATGATGAACTGTTCAAGAAAAAGAAACAATTGATGTCATCAATGTTGTTCACTTATCACAAATCAATATTCATCATACCAAATTTGCTACTGATGAGCATTTCAAACCATATGATTGAAAGAGTTCTTTATTTAAAACAGTGAATTTGCATATGTTGATTCCATTAACTTGAACAGTTCCTTATTATGTCTAAGTTAAAACAGAAATCTAGTTGTAAAACAAAAAATCTTTACAAAAATGAAATATATGACTACATGTATTATGAATAGATGTCAATAAAAAAAATCTAACTGTACCATAAACCATCTACATTATCATTTCAACTTCAAATAAATTATATTCAGAAATATAAAATAAGCCTTCCACTATTACTTGCTTTGGATTTCAAATGAGTTCTTCCATTGGACTGAGGACAATTACTATATCAACAAAATCAAGTGATCTTTGACAATAATTAGGTGAAAAACATGTACACTATACAAAGGGACATTAAAAGCCTTTGGTATTAATTTGACCATTGTAAATTCATTCAACATTGGAATGATACAAGTACATGAACAAAATAACCATAGCAGCTTAGAATAGGAAACTTATTCACTCAAATCAGATTCTAAATAGTTCAAATTAGAATTAAGATATTAAGTTATATTTCACAAGAACGTTTAAATTTCAACAATCTGATTGGTTAATAAAACCCATAAATTAAATTTCATTCATTGATTAGATGACTACAAAAATTACCCTAGGTTCAGTTTAGAAGATAATAGCCCCCAGATATAAAGGAAAGACAACTGTAAAGAGCACTACATTTAGTCTGAGATTTCCTTAGCACTACATCTACTGTGTATATAATGTCTAACTGGATACAATTTGTATTTATAATTGTTTAAAATGAAGATATAAAACATCAAAAGCCTTGTGTCGGAATCAACGTTCTCCAAACAATATGATGGTTTAATTAAAATATTACTAAGGATCCTTCGATTACCATATACCACTAGATTTACCTCCTGGTGGATTTAAAGATCTATGTCCTCTTGGTACCTTTTGATCATCAAATTGGGCACCTGGAATCAAATTAGAAGTCTTGATAAATTTGCCTTATCCTTGAAATCAAATGATGATATGTATTTGAAGACATCCTATTGGGTTATTTTTTTTTGGTAAAATACAGACCCTATTTTCATCAATGCAACCTGTCAGCTAAAAATTTATGATAAAAATATAGAGCTGAGGAAAATAAAAAGAAGAAAAAAACTTACCACTAAGACTAAAGCTAGAATCCTGCATATTTCTAACACCATCTATTCTACTACGATTAGTAAAGTGAGGATTTTGAGATTCAGATGGTTGTAATGGATTAGCATTGAGTTTATTAACTGATGATTGTTGTACAATTTCTACTACAGCCCCAGTATATTCTTCTCTCTCAACTTTCTGTGGTTGACAAACCTACAAATAACAGATATTAATTCTTTACCTATCTCTTTATATCTACAGACAATATTTTATTAGTTCATTTGTCTGAAAATAACAAGCCATATAAGTCAAATAACAAAACACAAGACAATATTATGGAATATAACACACTTTTTTAATACAGTTAGGCACATAATGTTTCAACACAATATGCACGTGTCGTCATCAGATGAACCTTGCTTGTTTATTATCCTTTTATCTATTGTCCCTCTTAATCTCCTTATTGTTTCTTGTTAGTATATATTTTGTTATGTTTATTCTCTTACCATTACATCTGATAACGACACGTGTATATTGTGTTGAAACGTTATGTGCCTACCTGTATTAAAGAAGTGTTTTATATTCCATAATATCGTCTTGTGTTTTGTTATATGTGCTCCTCGCTTCTACATGTCGTTCAAATCTTACATATAAGTCAAAGAACATGAAACAATAAAACAGAAGTGTGCAATGAGCCATTTGTGATAGGATTTCAGACAGATGAGAGATGTCATTTGGAAGTCTTTCATTTTCAGCTACTCTAAACAGAGTAACACGGGTTGAACATTTTAAGTAACCATATTAATGAAACCTAATTAATAACACAAACTCACCTGTTCTCTAGTTCTTATTTTACTATAAACATAATCTGAATTACATGGTGTTTCTATAAATCTTCCTAAACCTTGAGTTACCTTTAACTACAATATAAAACATGTCATATTAGCATACTTAAGCAATAAACTGTAGCCCTATGGCTTGTATGGTCGTATATCAGGACACAGGTTGGCTGCAAAATTGAATGGATGCACTAGTAATTTAAGTTTTAAGAACATATATTTGCTCCAAAGTTTCATCAATATCAAACAAGCCTAGAAATGGTCATCTTGAATGAAACAAGCATTAAAAATTATCCAAGACCTTTGAAGTTTCAAAGATTACATTTGTCTTATATTAATGAAACACAATTTTTGCTTTAGATTACAAAACTATTTTACATGTACTTTCATGCTTTCTCAAAAGGAATATTCTTCATGTTTATGTAAAAGAATAATTACCTGTCCCTCATCTAAAACAACCTGTCCATTAGTTATAACATATAATGGTACACCATGTACTGTCATACCCTCAAATATATTAAAATCTACAGCTTGATGATGTGTTTTAGCTGAGATAGTTCTCTTCTCATTAGGATCCCAGATAACAATATCAGCATCAGATCCTACTGCTATTCTACCCTATAATCATTAGAAAGTAACATTATTATCTATCACAATATCAGCATCAGATCCTACTGCTATTCTACCCTATAATCATTAGAAAGTAACATTATTATCTATCACAATATCAGCATCAGATCCTACTGCTATTCTACCCTATAATCATTAAAAAGTAACATTTATCTATCACAATATCAGCATCAGATCCTACTGCTATTCTACCCTATAATCATTAGAAAGTAACATTATTATCTGTAATGTATATGCATTAATCCACTGGTTAAGATAGGGAGTGTGTTTACTGTTTCCAAAACTCTTATACAATCTTACTTAGGAGGGGATTCAAGAAAGATAAATTGATATAAAAATATGGACAAACCTTTTTAGGATAAAGATTAAATAACTTGGCAGTGTTTGTACTAGTAACAGCTACAAATCTACATTGGTCCATTTTACCACTTCTCTACAAGTACAATAAATATAATCATGTTTAAATGTAAAACAGATAATTTTTAAAGTGTATAATGAAAATTAAAGCACCATTTGAATATAACATTTGATTTAAAGATTTGCTTATGAATGCAGTCAGTGTCCACAAAGAATAGACTGTAAAAATGTTTTGTTTAAACCTCACAAGGGAGATAAACTGTATTAATCAAGATAGGTGATTTCCAAATTTCCCAAAAAGAAATCTCCAATGCTGTCAAATTAGATGGAGTTGTTCCTAAGAGCTTGTCAAAGATGCAAAGGAGAATTGTTATATAATATACTTACAACTCCTTTCTCCCAAATAATAGACATTCTATCTTCTACACCATTCACACCATTAGGTATATTTCTAAAATCATCTTTACCAATAGCTTTCTGATCAGCATTGAATGTACAGTTATCTGATCCTGATGTTGATAAATCATTGCTGAAAATTAATAAAAAATAACCTCATTACAACATTCAACATAGACTTCAATGAAGAAAATTTCACAAAGTTGGATGCCTTAACATCAGATTTTCAATTGCAAACTCTCTTTTAATTGCATACATAGGGATAAAAGTAAAAACAAAATTTTAGAGGCTGGAAAATATCAAAAGCACAAATACTCACTTTGCTAAGAGATCCATAAGATAACCAGGTGTTGTAGGGTCAGGTCTTAATGGTGGTCCCATAACATGACCTGAGGCATGTCTCCAACATTTATTCCAATAATGTGTACCATCAGTACCTAGACCAGCAGCTAGAGTTTCTCCAAATACTACTTTACCTATAATATATTAACAGAATTAATAAGTTGAATCAAATAAGAGAACAGCTATCATATCCTCCATACCAAAAGGAAAATTCCGTAAGTTTTACCCTCTATGTTTGAAGCTCAATTTGAAGATCAATGTGGCGTTTGTTGCTAGTGTCCAGTCATGATTAATTAGCCTAATAGACTAGTTGATGAGCTGGAGAAAAACTTTCCCAATGAAATCTTACTGGATTCTTAGTAACTTTTTTCTGGGAAGTGTACTTGGCATGCACTTTTCAGAAAAAATAAATGCAATTGGCAAGTGTTTCACATACAAATTTTGCTACATGTAACTATGAATTGAGGGATATAAAGCAAAGATTGAAACTATAGATTTTCGTTGTTTATCTAATATTTTATACGACAGAGAAAACTGTGCCCTTACCCTTTCTTCTTGCATCAGCTACAACATCAGCAGCACTTTTACTCATAACATGTACTATATATAGTGGTGAATTAGCTTGATTAGCAATAGTTATAGCTCTCTGTGTAGCTTCGGCTTCAACCTATAATAATAACATTAACATCAGTGACTGATAGATACAATTTCACATTATTGATGACATAGGAATACATAAAACAATGAATGTGGACTTAATCATTCTTGTCACTCACCACCTCACATGGAGTACCTAAATACCTAATGAGATATGAAAGTGCAAATCAAAATTATCTCATAAATTATATTTGATATAACTAACACCAAGAAATAAGACTTACTTCCTCAGGTCGGCACATCTCATGACCTTCAGGTCCTGTTATACCATTCTTTAACATTTCTTTAGATTTCTACAAATAACACAAACAAACATATAACATTCTTGAACTGTTTAACTCTTACATTAAACACGCTTCATCAAATAATGTAAATAAGCTGGCACTACTGAATTAAAAGATGGATTTATAGGTGGAACAAGTGTCTTCTGTTTCAACTGTCATCCATCATGTTTTATTGAACTTCCAGTGATTCCATGAATCCAAAATAGCAGAACTCATCAATCGAACGCCACCTTAGTTTTTTTTTAATTCCATGTTATTTTCTGTTGAAAAATACTTACTATGTCAATAAGATGACCATTTTCAGCATGAATCATAGGCACTGCTCCTAATTCACTACATTTTCGGAAAACTTCATAAATTTCATTATCTTCCAACATAAACACATCTTTATAGGCCATAAATACTTTAAAAGAGTTTACACCTGAAAACATAAACAATGAAACGTAATCAAAATTTGAACAACATCTCATTCTAATGTCATTAAATTAGATCATAAATTATCTTTCTTGGATTATTCCTCATATAAAATAACAATAGTTGAAAGTTTGCAGTAAAAGGAAAGTCTCTCCCCGAGGACTTGACAGTTTATTACACTGAACATTTTTCAAGAAAGATACTTCAGTGCACAAGACTTTCATACATTAAAATTCAACAAACACCAACTCATTTCATAAAAACAAACAACACTGCTGGCTATTTTGGAGCTTAATTAATACATATAACTGATAAAATGATAAACAATTTCAATCTTACCTTTCTCTTTACACAGAACTTCCATATCTTTAGCTACTTGATCACTCCACCAAGTAACACCAACATGTAGAGCATAATCACAACATACTTTAGCATCAGCCCAACCCCTCCATTTCTCATAGGCATCTAATAATGATACACCTTTCTGTTCTAATACAAAATCAACTGAAAATACAAAAATATTATCATTAAATCCTGATCGGGATTAAAGCCAGATCCTCTAGTTTTGATCCAAAGGATTTAGTCTTCTTCTGAATGGTCATGTCGTCATTTCCATATTTAAATCAAATGCTTAGAATATTGTCAGCCCCAAGAACAAAACTTATCGTATGTTTTTAATTCATCTGCAGCCTCTACACAAAGCTACTTCAATGCTGAATTGAGTATATTAGATGACTAATGAATGGGGTCACCTCCACCCAATCAGACAAAACAAGTCTGCATGTCATTCTAACAAATAATCAGAGTTTTCCTTAAGTATTGGAATTAAATGTGGAATTGGTTTATTATACTGTAAGTATACAAGATTGCGTTCATGGAACACTCAAGAAACATAGAAATACTTACTGATCATAGTAGTTCCACCAGCTAAGGCAGCTTTGGTACCACTGTAGAAATCATCTGCAGCTTGTGTTCCCATGAATGGTAACTGCATGTGTGTATGGGGGTCGATACCACCTGTAATAAACAAAAATTTTACCTTAAAAATCAATGTTAGCATTCAGCATGCTTTATATTCCGAAGAGCTACTGAAACTGTTCAAGTCTAGAGTCTGTTTCTAGTTTTCTATAAAATTTGTTACCTGCTTTGATTATTATCACTATAATCAAAGTCTATAATTGTGATCTGTCTCTGTCATTTGATTGGTATTACTATGTGCGATTACATCTTTTACGAAAACAAAATGCAATTTGTTGTACATTATTTACTTAATTTCTTCACAAAATAAGTTTCTATGGCATGGTAAATACTAACCAGGTATGATAAGTTTTCCTCGAGCATCAATAGTTCTAGCTCCTCCTGGTATAACCAAATTCTGGCCAACTTGTCTGAAAATATAAAATATTTCAATAATACAATTGGCAATAAAACAATCAAACACTTCTAAGTTTTTTCTAGGAAAACTCGGTTATAACTTAAAAAAATTGTGAATGTATTATAAAAATATGCCATGTAAAGTCTCGCAGACAAGGAACATTTTAGGCAAACCATCGTGAAAAATATGTTTCGATCATTTTGTTTGCCGTCTGCGGATTCAAGAAACACAAACAAAAATAAATTTGTGAAATCGAACATGTTTGTCCTCCAGAACAATTCTTTGTTCTCCGTCTGCGTTAACGATTAACATTAGCACCAAACATTTAACGACAAAAGACCAGTCAGCGTTCGAAGCCAGACCACATGACACTCAAAATAAATGGAGCTATTTTGCGTTCATGCGATTTTCCATGGCACTGGCATATTGTTTGAGATAAAAGTTTGTTCGTCTGCGGAATTGTTAATCGTCTGCAGATAACGGAAAATAAATATATTTGTTCGATGTTTTTGTTCGACAAATGGTCGTTGTCTTCGTTGGGCTTTAGCATTGACATTGTACATTTAAATGATACATGCAGCTGCATTTTCTAATCTTAAGAATATTTTTTAATAAATTAACTCAACGCCAAATTTATCTACAAAGACATAGATGTAATTTCCTGCAAGTTTCTTATCAATTAATGATATTTTTTAATCTGGAATGACTTTGATTTGAAATTGAAGATAGTGGTGCTAAGTTGGCAAATAAAAAGTATTTTAATTGAAGTTATCTGTACAGATTGGCTACTAGCCATACTGGGATCTTGGTCTAGATTATCTTTTGGCCTACTAATCAAATATATATATTTATAATATTAATAAAACACACAGATGGTAATAATATATCAGTGTTTAATAGAGCACAGATATTCAACAATTTACATCATTATTCTTTTAAAAACTGACATACTGATGACATGAAGCAAATTATCTGTTACTTCACAGGTGATGTCTGAAATTGATCTGCAAAAGATCAAAACTGACATGTGGTACTTGTAGATCCAAACCAGCATGTGGTGTCTCAGATCAACACTCCCATGCAGTACCTGCAGATCAAGCTGGCATGTGGTACCTGCAGATCATGAATACTATGTGGTACCTCCGTACAAGCAGATCAAGACTGACATGTTGTACCTGCATATCAGACTGACATGTGGTACCTACAGATCAAGACTGACATGTAGTACAGGCAGATCAAAATCGTAATGAGGTACTTATCCATAGCTGTAATGTCACCCTCATTTTTCATTTAGAAGGTTGTCAAAATTAGGACAGTGTATTTTTTAAACACTGGCTTAATGACAACTCCTTGCTAATACCCTAAATGCCGAAAATGCCAAAATAATTCAACTTACTTAATAATGCCATCTTCAATGTAGATGTCGGCAAAAAATGACTGGTCATCATTGACTACTTTACCACCCTTCAGCAAGAGTCTGGACTGGGCACTCTGAAAATATCCAAATAATCACACATTAATCGCAATATTCACAAAACATATTCCAAAATAGAATAACTTTATCTTTTCTGGAATTCTGAAGTCTTACCGAAGGCATTTCCTGTATAATGTAATCAATGTAAATGTTACAGTGTGAAATATTCCATGTGTTAGGCTGTTCTACTTATTTTTATAGAAATGTGGAGATTGAAATGGCTAAATAGGCAATACAAATAATATGTTTGGTTTTCCTCCAAAGAAGTTTGTGTCATACACTTGCTGCTGTTTCAGTAGCTGATGAAGATACTAAGACAGAGTGTGTCTACCGCAAATAAATATGAAAATGAAATTTTGTGGCAGCCATCTAAATTTTTAATTGCATTCAAAAAGCATAGTGCAGTATATGTGAGGTCTCCATTACTTTTCAAGCAAATTAATCTTTTTATTAGTAGGTATGGCATAAATATTTGAGCATTTTGTATTCCATGATCAAATGACATTTGTTCAAAACTATTAGCATAAAAATAAATAATTATGTTTAAAACTCGAACTGAGAACAACAATATTTCAAGTGGCCCAGAACATTATCGTTGTACGCCTACTGTATTTGTTATCCAATATGCACAATATACATGCTACTTATAATATGTATAAATCATTAACCAAATAAAACTTAATAATGGCCTGAATAGAAAATAGAGCATCCTATTAACTATGTAGGGTATGTATAAAACTATATAATTCTATATAGACTCTAATATAACACTCCAGTCTCACAATAAAGGTCTGGATATAGTTCAAGGATTTACAATGACAGTCAAAATTCCTTTACACTGTACAAAACATAACAAATCTTTATTGTAAACTGGGTAGTAGAACATTTTTTCAAGTACATAGTAAACTCAAACAGCCTATAAATAATAAACACTACAGATACAATACCCATATAAGTTTAAAATGAGAACTTTAATGACACAGACCTAGGTATGGTAAGATGAATAATGTCACTAATCAGGGAAAGAATTTGGTACTTGGAAAAATTTCACTCCCATTGATAAGCTCAAAATTCTGTTCAATGCAGAAGGACAAACCACCATTTTATCAAACTGTCCAAAAGGTATCATTGCATAACCCTACTCGGCCACCTCTTGAGGTGACGTACTTTACAGTAAGGACAATAACCTTTGTGCATTGTGTCAAAACTATTAATGTCAATTCTATATCTAGAATGACAATACAGACAGTCCAATTAATACAAGACATTGAACTAAAAATAAAATGAAAGATCAGCAAAATAATAAAAATTCTATATAAAAATATAATACCATAATGAAAATATATCCTTAATCAAGAATGATTCCAACTTCCAGCCACCAGTAATTCACTCTTAACTGCAGGAATGACATAGAATAATTCCAAAGACGGTAGTAGGTTATCCTGATCCTAACCTAGAGAATGTCAGGAACGATTCCAACTAGTTTTAATAACAGACACTGTGAGGTTATATTATTACTAGATCAATGAAGTCTGCTCGACCTATTCCAGGTTGCTTCTGGCAGACAGACAAGAGAGAGAGTATATTGAGACCTAACCAATCATTGGTTTATAGGAGAATAGATGACTCAGGATGTCACGGTCACAAGAGGTATCATCTGATATTAATTAACTAATGAGTAATTAACAATTAATTGGAAAGGTGTAAAAAGTTGTAGAAATAGTAAAGAGTTTTTATAGAGTAATGATATCATTAATTAACCTTTTGTTTATGGGTGTAATACACTTGATTATGATGATACAAAAACTACAAGGAAGGATGACATTACAATAACAATACAATAAGTTTACTTCCCTATCACTATAAACAATAATTTCATTATCTAATCAAAAGTTTGATTTGAAAATCACAACTGCAGAGTGGCATCATTTCTCTGGTAAAATTCGAAATCATAGGAATATGATTTGCCACAGACAACTTTCAACACAAAAACATAGAACCTTCATATAACAATTGGATTATGAACATTGTTTCGAACAAAAAATATGAGAAGTTTTTCCAACAAAAGTTTTTCTACTTTTTCAAAATATAAGCTCATTTAAAATCAGAAAAATTCCATATTTTGAAATCTACATGTATTTATGGAAAAATGGATACCGTTATATATGCTCACAGGCAAATCAAGCAGTTGTCTTTTCCAGAGAATAACTTGTAGTCAAAATTGAATTCTCATAACATTTTAGGAAACTGTTAACTAGATTCTCCAGTCATTTTTTGAATCTCCTCCACGGTACATGTATTCGAAACTGCATGCAAAGGCATTAAACTGTTATGGAAATCTTAACCTATTGTCCTTTGAACAACTTCACGCTTTTTCTACGTCAGCCCCTCCAACATGCATCACAGACAGGACAAACTAGGAAGAATAAATATTAATAATACAAAGTCTTACTATATGATCTGTACATTGGCAATACCACTGATCCTGCATACAGACATCATCATAGACTCTCATTTTATACACCTAATTCTTATAAAATACTCTTCTTTGATAAAACTATCATGGTTTTCTACTTTCAATCACAAAACACCTCTTATTCCTGTGGTGAATTATCTTTTAAATTCGCGAAAAAATGTTCACTTCCTAACTTTATCAGAAACAGTTAAAGACTTTAATCCTCAGGTTGCAAACTGCACATGTAGCTTGCAATAAAACAGTGAATTCTTTGGCATGTTTTTTTAAAAGATCAACTACTCTAATATCTCTTTAGAAATCAAATCTGAAATTGGCGTCTGCCAGAAAAACTTCATAAATTCATGTATATGTTATAGTGTATTTTGAATTGGTTATTTCACTTCCCAGATGTTGCAAGTTATTGGACTTTCTTAGTTTACTTTGAAATTAAACCTCATAAATCTAATAAGAAATCAAATATATTAAAGGGACAAACAAAAGTTCAGCTAAGATGTTAAAGATTAAAAAAATAAAATTCCATATTTTGAAGGTGAACTTGAATATTTGAACTAATGACTAATGATGTTCACATTATAGGTTCAATTTGTCTTTGTCAAAAGAATCAGAATTTTTTTTCAAATTCAATTTTTCAAATACATATGAAATGAAGATGGTCATCAAATAATCCAATCTATCATCCTGAAATTCTCTAGAATTAAAATCAATCTCATTATATTTAATTGGCACACTTTTAACTCAGTTTCTATGAACTCTGATCAGTGAAATACAGTCGAGTGCTGACTACATTTTTGTCTGATCCTATTTTAATTCATGAATATGTCCATTTGAAGGAGGATGTTTGCACTTTAATTCCAAAATTATCCGAAATTTTCTAAAATGTCTCAAGTCAACAGTTGAATAAGAACAATACTTTGCCAAAAACAGATGAAGTTTCAACCAGAGGAATTAGAGCCATGCTTTAAATAGAGAGCATCACCTGGTGAAGACAACATCTGAATTTGAGGATGGTATATCTGTTTATCTGTTCTAACAGCAGATGACAGGACTGTATTTTCAGTCAATTTTGCCAGAAGTCACTTGGAAATTATAAACAAATACAATTGTAAAATTTGATTCCAGTAGACTAAATACTTTTTTTTATACCAGGTTAAGTTTTAACAATTCTGAAACCTTTATATTTCTAGTTTACTGTGAAATTAGGAATCTTCTCTTCTTGTTCTAGCTTACATATTTTCAACACAGGTACATGGCTACAGGATAGCCTCTTTTTGGTGCTTCATGAGTCTGAGTACCCCAAATAATCCCCATTTTTATTTTTATTGAAAGATTTTTATTTAAATTGTGTATTTACTGGAAATTGTGCCGATATACTGAAAATTAGCATATTTGAAATTTTTGTCAAATCACACCATGCAATGTACAATAAGGTTAATTTTGCATTAATTCATCTATTGTTCATTATTTCAAGTTTACACAAAAGCCTGACATCTGAATTCAAGTAGTTTTGAATTGTATACAATCTTCAATGAGTCAACTTTGATGGGCTTAAACATCTGTATTTAATTTAAGTAAGAAGAATCTACTTTAAATATGTTGATAATAAAGAATAAGGTAATCTTCAGATTCCATACAGTTAAGAATAGGGTAATCTGTAGCAGAAGTGAACATTATAATTGGAAACTAAAGAATAATGAAGGCTTTATGATGACAGATATGATCAATCTTTAGTTTCACAGAGAAATTTTTGTTAATAATTTGAATCAACATCTTCCTTATGCTTTCTAAAAGATTTTGATGAAAATTTAAAATTCTCAACATAGGTCTTTATATTACATAATAATCCCGAATGAATAATTACTTTACCAGTTCTTGAGAATTTATAATTTGATAATTTACCAATATTTAATAAGAAGGAATGCTAAATTTAGCTTCAGGGAACACTTTACTTTACATGATTCCTTATCTCACATGCTAAAAACAAAAAAGTCTCCAATAACTTATAAGTCTAGAATATTCAATTCAATTCAAAAGCTTTTGTACATCACAAGTCAAGGTGAATATTTCAGAAATTCTTGGCATTGATTCATCTTGACTCCTGGAAAACAATTTGTGTGTAAGTACAAAAATCTGGCCAGTGGCACATTTTCTTTTAACAGTTATCTCCCTTTAATCTGTTTCTTCATAATCATTTTCTTCAATATTATTTTGCACATAATACCAGTCAAAGACCCCAAAAATGTTATTTCAATTCACAGGAGCCATCAGACTGCAAATATTACTTTTGTCTATGAATACACTGAACTGTTATAACTACCAAAGATACAGATTTGCCCTCACATTTCTCTAATAACAAATGTGGTTGCTGTAATGAAAGGAAATTGAATCAATGTCCTTACTCTCTATGTTACAAGGAGGAGGGAAATTCCATGCAGACTGCAAATTGCAATGACATAAATTTTGTCAGGAGAGCAGCATTTAACCTACTATTTTTTCAATTTTCAATTGTCGAAGATCTTAATCATGTGTTCATGGAACACAAAAGGGGCCTTATTTTTCATTGGAATGACTAGATACATTTTCCATGACAGCCCCTTGACCTGAATCACTATAGGATGAATGCTTGTTTTTATCATCTCAAACTATACCCATGATTAAACCCTAAACCTTTTGGCTAACAAACAAATGTCACTGAGCAATTGTGGATCCACAGATAACAAGGGGAAGATTCTTTAAGTTTTTAGAAGATAAAGATAGCTGTCAATGTTTGATGTTAACAAGAAACTATAAGAAATAGTTGTTGATGATGTGTATATAACAGACCTAGCCTATAAACATATTGTATAATAGTAATAGGTGACATAGTTGGCTTATAGCCACATTCCTGATATTTACCCACTCAGTGGTTTCCAGGAATAATCTCTACATACTCTGGAATCAATATCTAGCTCTAGGATCTACAATTTATTTTAAAATTATAAGAAATGTCTAGTCCTATTGGCTGCCTTGCTTAGTACATTGATAGATATTCCATTTGTAATAAGATTTGATTAAGTTTAAGAAAATCCATTAGATAAATTATATGTATCAGGTACCAATTCATGAAATTTCATCATCACTATTAGTTTCTCATATTCCCTTTGAACTGTTATATAGCCACCAACCAATCTGAACCTCACTGAACAATCCATTATGAAATTAGCTAGCAAATCCTGAATATTTATCAAATAAATTTAAATTCAAGTTAAAGCATCGAGAAAAATTATATCAAAGGGGAATGTTCGGTATTCTTGAAGGTCAATTTGGGTCTTGAATATATGTAAATAGCCTTTAAAAATAAAACGCTGATAATTATGGATACACATGGATTTGAAGGCTGAAATTTCAAGGGAGATCTGTGAACATTTTTCTATCTGAAAAATTTCCAGTTCTGAGACTTGGGTCGATTGTTCAACGGAGTTAGTGAACATTTCCCTTTAAGCGGAATTGTTTATGTATATTTTGAAAGATATAGTTGTATAAATTTAATAGTGCGTACTATAAGAGTAATCATAACATTAAAAGCTTCAATTATTATCAATGGGCCATTTCAAACTTGATAAATTTCAGTTCATCCATAACAATATAAATCCTGGTGCATCATTTTCTTGATATTTATATATAGGGAACTGAACATTAGATTAATTTAGAACTAAAGCAAATATCTCAAGGACTTTATCCCTTTAACCAAGTATGAAAACAGCAAATGCTAATATAATAGAATAACTGACTACAATTTCTGAAATAACTGTGAACGTCAATATTTTACTATTGTAGGTCTGTTAGAGTAAAATTTATTGTTAGGTAACAGATGTGGTTTATGGTGAAAAACTATTTTGAACAAAAATCAATTTATTAAACTTATTCTGTATTTAGAGCAAAAAAACCTAGTCAATAAGAGCTGCAGTTTATATTGTAACTGAAAATCATCTTAAATTTATTTATAATGCTATTTAGTAAATGATCATTTTTTAAAGTTTGCTAAAATGTAAAAGAATTTAATATTATTTTTGCAGATCACTGGTAGTGACGTCATAAAATGCGTTAGTTTTACTGGATTTGCAAAAACCACAGACGTTGGAATGGATATTGGAATGGCGCAAATTGATACTATCGGTGTTCTCGATACACATACAAATTTTAGAAAACATCTTTACTATCCCTTTAAAATGAAAATTTTGTCACACATCGGCTCTGTATTCTTGCACATTAAGTGCCTTCCTGATTTAGTGTGCACCTAATTTCTAACACTAATCTTTGGCATCTGGACGGCAGAGGTGACATTTATGTGGACATGCCATTGGAATGTTTTAGCTTTGATAAAGGATTTGTGACAAAAGTTGACTAGGTATAAGTAAGTAATAGTTAGAATAAGATAAAAGAAAGCTAATGTTTATTCTGTAAACTAGGAAGTCAAGGGTGTATAGACTAGTATAGAGAATTACACAATGATTCATAATGACTAATAATCCATTGTTAACAAAAAACATATATACAAGCACCAGTCAATTTTACTATACAAATTGAAAATATATAGGAGACAGTTAAGAATAAACCAGGCCTATTGCTAAAATGACTTTAGAAGTCTTTTGTTGCTCTGTGAACTCTCTGAAAGAGATGCCTATTTCAACACACAAATACATCACAACTTTCAGTAATTCCAATGATCATGTGACCCACGCTTTGTTTGATGCCCAGTTTCAAGGTCAATCCATTATGATTTTGTCCTGAGTAAATATCATATTAAAACATTGTCCAAAGTACCGGTATATAAAAAGATAATCTAATAAACCCATAAAACTATATAATTTTCCATACAATTACAGGTTATTATTGAAAAACGCTTAAAATTTGAGTAAGCATTTTTCAATTATTGTATATAAACATAGTTTTCTGGATTTATCAGATTATTTAGGTAATCTGTTGTATATAGTTATGCCACCAGGTAAGTCCCTGATGAATATAATATACTCCTATATTGACCAAGTTTGAGTTCATTCTTAGAGGTTGTATTCCTTTAACCTTATCTACACTTGGAATTTCTGAGAAGACAAAACATCCTAGCTGAAGCATTTCAAAGATTTGTTACCCAGCATGAGATCCAGGTAGTAAAATAGTAATTTACTGGTAGAGTGAAATAGAGACAGTCTAGCCAAGGTTCATACTTTATTTATTTACACTGTCATTTTACTGAGGGTCTTACTAAAATAATAAACCATTAAACTAACTATGTACCAGTAACTATCTTTTAAATCTGTTTTACTCTCTAACACATATGAAATTCTAATTTCCCTCAATGCTGGAATAAGAGTTGCTAAGCAACTAGGCAAAAAGATAAGCAGCCAGGCAAAAAAACCTTTGGTTGATTCTGTTAAAATCATTGAAATCGATGAAAACCCCTAACATTTTGAAAGCAAAAATCTGTATACCAACAGCACATGAGCAAAGAGATCTTCTCCAGCTTAATCTCAAAACGCCAAAATTGAAAATCCCTTACATATTGAAAGCAAAAAATCTGTGTTTACACTGAAATATGTAATAATTCACTTGGTATATCAAATGTCCATATTTATACAGGGGACTGGATAAACAAATCTAATTTTTAACTAAAGCAGATCACTTGCTATATCAAATGTCCATTTTCATCATCTGTGCAGAAATAGTCAATAAAGCCTCATTTGAGAAGTAAGCAGATCCATAATTTTATGGGACATAGCCAGCATAGCCTACCTCTATCAAAGAGATTGAATCTCAAATGATTTCAGGGTCAATGTTGTTGTTAATTATTATAAATATAAATAACCAAATTTGATTGATGTAATATAATTAATATTACCTGCCCTGTGACAGCTGTTACCTTTTAAAGCCTATATACCAGTATTATAAAGTCTCAATAACAATCAGGTCATTATTCAAATTCAAACTTTAACAGACGGCAAATTCAAATCTTTTCAAAAGAATTTTCTTAAAATTTCAACTCGAGAAGATTCTAGCATTTTCTGTGACCTTGGCCAGCACTTACATTAAGACAACTATCTATGCACTATGCTGGGACAAGCAATCTATGCCGGTTTTACAAGAGTCAAATTTTAATCTAAGGCACCTAATAACTACAGCAGGTTCCTAACTGTGAACAGGTCTGTATGCTCAAAAATGCAATTGTGCACCTTAGTAAAAATACCAGTCTTTATGGAACCAATAAAGTATGTCTAGGGTTTACAAGAAGCAGGTAAATAATGCTGACCATAACATTTTATTATGTTAAGAAAGGTCAAGGTTGAATTATGGGGTTTAAATGGTCTAATCTAAACAAAGGAGAAGCCCTACTGGCTGGACAGGTTATAATGATATACCGGTAAACTATTCACCATGACCAATTGTTTATTCTGTGTCATGCCTCATATCTCACATTCGTTACACAAAATAAAAGCTACCTTTTCAATCAAAATTGGTTTTCTTCAGAACAAACAAAATATTTGGGATGATTTTTGACCAAAACCTGTCCACTGAAACTTCATAAGTGACTTTCTTTGCCTATACATGTATAAGCTTAGCCCATAATGTTAATCTGTTTGCAGGAAAAGCAATTGCATTTATGGTTAAATATTTTTTCTTCATATTTCTGTTTTTGGAAGGATCACACATTATTAATCTCTAAAATGTATTGATCCCTTATCTTTCAAAAAGAAGTATTCAGAAAACATAGCTCAAATAAGAAGCCTTATCAAGCATGTACTGGTTTTAAATTCAGCAAGTACAAGCTTGCACCTTTTCAGTTTGTCCCCAAATTTATTCAATGGACCCTTCAAATTGACAACTGATTCTTACCTTCTGTCCATTAACTGGACTTTCTGACATTTTGAACTGCTGATAAATCCTAATTTACAGTATTTAAGTTATAATATCTATTCACTCAGTATATTTATCAGTTAAACCTTCAAGCTGTCCCCAATTCTATTCAAATAACTATGAATAAAGCAAGCGTGGGTCTGACCTCTTTGGTTCAGCAGAGATAGCTCCTCCCTATACTATATACTGTGATATATTCATATATATGTGTAATGTGTATAAATGGTATATAAAACTTTTATTGGCTTATATTGTATACAATATTGGTACAAGTAAACATGGGAGCTTTATCAACAGCATCCTGAGAGTCAGATATTAAAGCACATGTGATGGCATAAGCAAGAATTTTCAAAAGGGAAACATAAAAGGATGTACGATCAAAGGGGTTAAAAAGAGGTTTTCTCATCAATTTGCGCCATTCCGACGTCTGTGGTTCTTGCAATTCCAATAACACTTACATGTTTTATGACGTCACTACCAGTGATCTGCATAGATATGAATAGTAGCTTCCTAAAACGTTAGTTTTAGTGGAATTGCAAGAACCACAGACGTCGAAATGTAAATATGAATGGCACAAATTGATGCTATCAGTGTGTCCAATACTATACAAAGTTTAGAAAAACCTCTTTACAATCCGTTTTAAACAAGCCTAGAATTGCATAGTATTCAACCAGAGAGTGATAGAAGAGATCACATTGTTTTATAATTAATTTGCTCAAACACTCTAAAGTCGCTATCTAGTGACATTGAAATCAATGATTTGTCCTATAGTTATTGAATGTTAAGTTATAGAAGTGAGAATGAAACCATGGTATCAATGATGTAATAAAAGATAGTATTTAGTTCAATGACTGAGTTGAATATAGAACTCTTGTACTAATATTGACTTCATGATTCATCACATAACATTTATCACATTGATTTCTCCTACACTACAGTAACAATCTAGCTTTACTTTAAGACTAACAACATGGTGGAAGATGGTTGACAGCCATATTTACATTAATTATTGTAATTAGCAATCTAGTAATTCTCTCAACCTATATCAAGAAAGATTCCATCCTACTGTTCAATCACTTTCATGTTTCAAACTTACATTATCTTTGCCAATATATCACCTAATAATTCCAACCACTTTATTGCAACTTTTGATATACAGTCCCAATGCTACATGTATGCAACAATTGCAAAGCCTTAACCAAAACTTGCAGAAGCTATAAGCTTAATAATTATACATCCAAAATGGCAAGCAAGGCTAAAATGTCATATTAGTCACATTTATGTTAGGGACAAGATGGTCATTTCACTTCCCAATTGATATATGGTACCAACATAAAAGTGCCCACAATATGCAGATTATTTCATGAAATTTGATAGCATTCATCATAAACAAAAGAATTTATAACTGTTAGTATAAAGAAAACTGTTTGATGTAAATATTAGTTGAAAGGGAATAGTTAACATGTTGAAACATTCTCTCTATGTTATTGTTATTACTGTATATATTCCGACTGTCAGTAAAAGGCAAGCTATATTGGTGTATATTGATAAATATTTCTCTATTCAATAACAGCTGAATTTGTTATACCTGATTATTTTTAGATCGGAATTTAATAACAGTTTATTTAAATGTCATCAGTTTATTAATCAACTAACATAACAGTACATCCTACACTGCAGTCAGATGCAGAAGTCTTTGGTATCTTATCTAACAGAAATAACAGCGATAATATAAGCTTTGAGATTTCTTCTGCAAACATTTTATTTTGATTTCAGCTTCTGATTGGGCAAATCACACATGACACGAGAGGAGACAAATTTGTCGTCTTTTTCCATTTTTGACTGCAACAGTTGTACAACCAGTAGAACATGTTAACAGCGCCCATTAACATTTTCATCCATTCCATAGTAAGTATGAATCTATTTCTTACATGTATTTAATTGTGGTCTGTGTTTATCTCTCAAAGTATTGTCCCTTTGGTGATATTTGGATAATAGACAACGAACAATCTGAGGATTGGCAAGTCATTTTTTGACTTCAAATCTATTGTGATCTAATCTAAATTGCAAGTCAAGACACAAATTGGTAATGGTATAAACCTGAAAGTAACCATGTCTAAACTTTAAAAGAAAAATTCATGGCAACTACTCATCATCAACCAAAATCTAGACGCAGAGATAGACATAAGTTAAAATATTTTAATAACATATTAAACATAATCTGTACATGTAACATGACAGGTAAAAAAAGACTGTTAAATCTACAAGATGATAAATAGAAGTTTGCCAGATGTAGTATATTATCTGTCTTACATTCTTATTATAACTTATCAAGACTATTTTAAATACTTTAATGTATACACTTGTAGAATTCTAAACACAGTTCATGTATGACTAATCTTTATTAAGAACTTGAGTCAAGAACTCTTTAAGTAGAAATAACAAATTAAAGTCTTTAAGGGTGCTACCTCCAACTAAGTTCCCTTTTTAGTGAATGCGCCTGTGTCGGAGTGTCCACACCATGTTTTAACAGCCTATAGTCAGCAATGGCATTAGGTCTTTACAAGAAGACATTTGCTTGCTTTTGACAAGCAAATGGCAGTTGTTAGTTCTAATCTTGGTCTTGTGTGAAAAATCAATGCCAAGAGGTTTG
Source organism: Lottia scabra (assembly GCA_029955415.1). NCBI lineage: Eukaryota > Metazoa > Mollusca > Gastropoda > Lottiidae > Lottia > Lottia scabra. The sequence continues at coordinate 1,655,370 of JARJEI010000016.1, forward strand.
GCCAAGGAACTGCTGGCAAAAAAGTTGCTTTCAAAAAATCCTTAATTAATATAATGATACAGGACAAGTTTCACAAGGATTGACTGACATTAATTTTATTCATCCTGTATTCATTCATTCTATAAAATTGATAAGGAAGGTCAGGGCAATGTTTTTTATCTTAACTATTGACCTACTACTGTGATAAAATCTTATGTCAATATCATTTTTAACAAATTCTCTTTACAAATAATCTCTTATTAACCTTTTCCCTCATAATAGACCTTGTGACAGTGTTGGAAAATTATTGATAATTAGAGTCAGTCACGTGAAAACCATAAGCATGTTCTGACATGGCATCTGGTGAGCATCAAAGGATTGTCAAAGAGCATGACAGAATAGCATTTTGCATTAAAATTAAAGGTTTGTCTCCATGAGACCTTTTGTGTATGTTCAAACCTTTTATTTCAGACTTGACTTCTCTGATGATTACTAGCATTCAAACAACGCTCTTCTGGCACTATTATAGTGTGAATGAGGCGTGGTGGATCTGATAACCCATGGTAATTCAAAATTCTTCACCGTGTAATACACTAATTATTAGTTTTGATATACCTGGCAGCATACCTTTCAGTACTAGACTAGAACCGAATGCTAAAAATATTTACACTACACCTGGCAAATATTTCTTTTATCTCACTTTTAATCAAACTCTAAAAACAGCTTCTGTATTTTTACATTAAAGGGACATGAGCATCATCCGTTCGACTGATCAGACCTCAGATTGTTTACAACTAACATCAAACCCATGTTAATCCATTATTATCCATGTACAGAGGGCCGAAACCGTACTGCTGTTAGCTGTTATGTCTGCTTTTATCTTGTTCAGCACTCTTATCTGAATTGTACGATAGTCGTGTGCATATATCTCACTAACTTTCTAGTTGGTGCACACTGTCATGGTCCGATATTTGACCATCTGAGGAAGCTATATAGCCATTTTTTAACTCTAGTATCAGTCTGTTTGGAGGGTTTGAAGGGATTGAGCGATGTTCTTTCAATTCTAGTTCTTTGAAGCCAAATCAACAAAAATGTTGACTGTTCCCCTTTAAATCTTCATGGCATGTAGATATCAATCATCATCTGTCAACTATATACCAACATCAAACATAACCACAGGTAATATGTACCAGTTTGACCACTTGTACCTCTAACATTAACTTGACCAATATGGTAATTTTTAGTTTTTACTACAGCATCTCTAAAAGAAACTGCTGTTCCAATATCTAACAGAACACAAAAATTAGAACTAACTTGTGAAGGAAAAAAACACATTGTCAACAACAACAAAAATCTTCATCAACAGGGCAGAAGTCATGTGGGTTCTTACAAAGCCTAAAAATAAAATCGCTCAAAAAAAGCGATGATTCAAGCAATTGGACAAATATTGCTAGAAATAATATAACAGGTTATATACTGATTATCTTTGGTTCATAATTAATGACCATAAGGTGACCAATCAATAATTCTACAATACTATATTTAGTATTCATATGAGCTATTTGTAATAGAATTATGTATATTGGGGTCAACAAGTCATAACCCTTTGACCATTTTAAAGGGATTGTAAACTTTGTATGTGTATTGGGAATACTGATAACATCAATTTGCGCCATTCTAATTTCCATTTTGACGTGTGTGGTTCTTGCAATTCCACTAAAACTAACGTGTTTTATGACGTCACTGACAATTATCTACCAGAAGCTTATATTGATATCTATGCAGATCACTGTCAGTGATGTCGTAAACATATTATCACTTTAACAAGGACATGGATGAAAATACATACTTTTTCTTACCAAAATCTATGGTAGAAAATTTGTATTATATTCTACCACCCATATGTATCCTAGAGCCGAAAAAGTCGTTTTTAAACAAAAATAATTGCTCATTGGTCAAATATCTGTTTAGTTGCACCCAACATTTTGTGTATGGGACCAATGTAAAAATATATTGAAATCATTACATTCTTCTAAAAGGTTAATCCAAGATTATATCAAACTCATTACTAGGTAGGCTCCTTAATGTCTGAAAATTTAAATGAATTGGACTTTCTGTTAAAGAGTACTGTAGCAATATTATACAGCAATCTTATACACAGCATATTATGTAAAGTATATATAACAACTGCGTATTACCAATTGCTGTATTCAATTAATCAACGCATTCAAACTTTTGGGCACAGTGTCCTTGTCAGTTTCTGTTGTGCAAAATTTGTTAGAAATTCATCAACAACAGCAGGATCACTCTGGGCTGGGGTGTCCCAGACACAGGTTTGCAGAGAAATCTACTTGTCTTACAGATCAAACGAAAATTTATGTATATGTTGATGTCTTACTAGTTACTTCAAGAAACCAGTTGAGCATGAACCACTTCTGATCAGTCAAGCTTTTAATGGCCATTATAATACTATAATGTCGGACCACAGACTGTAAAATAAGATGATTATGTCAAGGTTTAAAAGTTGTAACTGTAACATAATAGAAACAAATTATTGGTGGCCTTCACTAACACTAATATTTATATTTACATTTCAAGGTTTTCAGACACTCAAATTAGGAAAATATCATGAAAGGCTTAGATCACTGCAGTACAGTTTGCTCATATCACTCATACAAATCAAAATGTATCTTCATATTGTGAGCTCATTGAATATGATGCAGAAGCGAAAGTTTATAGGGCTAAAGAAGTTCAATATCTGGTAGGTCATTCAACAATTTTCATTCTCCTGATTCCCCACCAACTGATAAGCATCATTCTCAGCTAGTCCCACTAACAACAAGGTATAAACCAACTGACCTATGATTGTTGTCAGGTGTTGACTGATAATCATCAATAATGGCTTCCTTGATGAGTAGGATGGCAGGGGCTTGAACAGATATCTCTCAATAATTACTGGAATGACTAATTACTGATCTGATAATTTCTAATGGCCCCTTAACTTTATTTCAACATAATTAATTAGCATAATGTTTACAGTACCGGTATAGTCTATAGATTAGTAATGGAACCAATGCAAAAAGGATAACAGACCAGTTTCTCATGGATTGAACAAAGATATTGCATATATATATATTGTGTGTAGAGTGCACATTTTTTTAACTTTATATGTGCTAGCCAAGGGGTGGGGGAGCAAAATTTCATGTGACATATACCATTATGGAATCTGAAAGCAATCACTATAAAAGATTTCTGCATGTACTCTTCCAACATTTATCAGCAATCAACCGCTTAATGTACCACATATTGGAAGCCATGAGTGCACTACATCAATAGCTTTGTATTCCTTTCATTAGCTTTATTTTAATTTGACAAACTGTTTCAACAAATTTACATTTTCGCCTCCACCCTTTCTCTACATGTCAACCAGAAGCTGTTTGTTTACCTTTATTAAACTGTCTAACAAACCCACAAGAAGAACAGCTGGCTATACAAACTGGTCCACAACACATCTGTATACACTGTCCACTAACAAGATGTCAACAAAGATAACCATTTCTCTTTTTATTACCTTGCGACAATGTACATTGCTACAGTTACGTACAGGACCATTTTTTAGGCGAGTGGTGCATTCCCATTAGTTCACAAAATCAAGCCTTTATTATTTACTGCTAACATGCATTCAAGTTGGCGATCTTAACTTCTTCAGACAAAATATTGCATGTTTTTATCTTCTTCTTTATTATAGAATCAAATTAAAAAGAAATTATCTCATAAATTCCTGAAAATCATAGGAAGAACCATCGTTTACTAAAAATAACCACAATTTAGATATATTATTTAAGAATCTGACAAAGTAGCTTTTATGCATTAGTGGAATACTACAAGTTATCATAAAGTAAAGTTGTCCAAACTCATTCAAACCAAATAATATAATATAGGTACAGCCTTTGTGCACTAAATGAAAGAGATGCACAGTTGATAGAGCCATTTCGTGCAGAATTGTGATAATAGCATGCTACCGGTACTTATTATTGAGCAGCTCATAACAATGATTTTTATTAGCTTATTAGGTTTATTACTAATATACAAGTAAGGTTAAATAAAACGTCTTCAAACATGTACCAGTAAAGATAAACTTATGCAAAAGCCACACCTTAAAATAAAGACAACCAATGACTTGCATTAAGACAGTAAACATTCAGGTGTGCCTAAATTACTAACATAGTAACATATCATTCAGTTACCTAGCCCTACAAACTTATTTTTGTATAGTTTTAGAACCAGAAAAGTTGTTTAATTGTCATGTGCAGTGAAGAGTTTTGCTGCATCTCGATACGTTATCTAAATTCCTTGCATTCAAATTACATAATCCATTCAAAAGTTTACTCAACATAATATATTAGCAAAGATTTCTCTAATTCTCAGTGTGTAAAATAGTCAAAAAGATTTTGAACACTCCCTTTAATATAAGCAGTATCTATTTGATAAACATCTTTATTACGGTAATCCATTTAATACATTTTTCATGTTTTATTAATATGTGAGATTAGATGAAATTAATATAATACGGTACTATAAAACTATTTAGATATTACATATTGTATTATTGGTATACATATATATACGGTACTATTAAACCAGATGTTTCTCTGGTATGTTTACTATCAATAATAATATACCACAGCTAGTATATATTAGTCATAAAAATCAATAGTTAACAATAAATCATTCCTTTCAAACCATTCTCTTCTAATGAATTGGAAAATATATAGGAAAATTTTCTACAATGACATTTTCAATCCCCTTTTCAAACTACTGGAATAAAGATGCAGATAAGATTGTTGTAGAATAGTATTTATAGAGTACCGGTACCGGTAGTTAAACCATAATACCGTACTAGTAATCACTAAACCAAACTTTGAAAACCATTTGTAGATTACAAACATGGAAAACTTCAACAAGATTTATTAGAGGTATCATAATATAGATAAAGGCTACTATAAAGGATCAATATTTTGGGTTATTGGGTGCAGAAAAGCAATAACTACCACTGACCCATATCCAAATGGGCATTATGACCCTAACATTAAGCTTACTTAGTTATATGTTATACTATGTACCTACATAGTACAGACTGGAATGGTACTGCAAATTCTGTGTAAAAGTTAATTAATGTGAATGTAACCAGTACGGCAGTAGGCCTATATTTAGAATATAATGTCATACAAAACTGCTTCCAGTTACATATGGAAATTTTCCCATGTAAAATGATTACCAAATAATATATTTCATTGGTTGGAATGAAACAATTAGGAGGATTTTGAGGATACATAATATATAATCAAGCCTAGGTCTATTCCAATGCATACAAAAATAATTGTGACTGTAAACATTGTGCCAATAAATTTAGCTGTGGGTTGACAGTTGGGTTGGGCTACTTATTACAACTTAATACATCTATTAGTATTAGGATTAGGCCTATTACAAGCCCAAAACATGCATAAATTGAAGTGGTAGCAATTGCCAATTATCAGTAATTATATAGAGCAATCAGCAACTATTGCAAGTATTGGTTGACCTGTGACAATACACAAAAGACTTCATTATCTCAATTCAGGCGTGACACACAGACAAGCTATGTTTTGTCTGGAAATGGAATCGATTCTTGTCTTGTGGAATCTTTCTTACCTGTAAATGGATGGGTACTTTTTTCACTGGTGTTCTGTTCATTTTGCTGCTTTAAAACTTGAGACACTCTTCAAAGACTCAAAATTACCCACATAGGATTTAAAACAACTTAAAATATTGCACAAAAATTCACTGTACAGTCAGATATCAGATCACACACAGCTCTTGGATTGTTGGAACTCGTTTGTAATTTATCTCCAGAATTCCAACAGAAAGCGTCAGTCGAAGTGGTTCAAGTTCGAGATAAAAATAAGATGTCCTTTTGAAGAATTCACTCAGCACAATAGATATAAATACCCGAAAACCTGTCGTTCTATTACATTAATAAAATCCTTTTGAAATACTAAAATACACAAGGAAATGCTGAATATAATAAAAGGACAGTGAAAAATGGTTCCCGCTCAATAAGCTATCGATGTGCCACATTTGATGGCCCTGACCATGGATAAGAAATAAAACTGTTCAGAGATTAACTATAGGCCTACCGGAAGTTCTAAAAATAACTACAGCAGACAACATTTTCATAATAGATGCACGTGTGGTGAAGTCATTAGGCTTATCGTCTGCAAACGCCCAACCTGACCAAGTATCAAGTCTAATGTCAATGACAATAATTGACTTTGTCCTTCGGGATTCATTTTGCAAATTGAAGAGAGATAATTCCTTGCCATGAGAAAAAGCATGGCTCATAATAAAAGTGAAAGTATAATTTGGCCTTGTTCTTTCCATCAGAAAACCTGGGGAGACTTGATATCCTATGTCGCCCCTCCCCCCACAAATGGTCAATCTTTGTTGAGAAGAGTGTCTGTAATAGATGTAAAAAAGACACAATTTGGCATCTGTGAGCATCTATATCACAAAAGTTTCCTACGGTTTGAACCCCTTTGATTAAATCCTGCATATGGTCGGACCCCTGAATTGAAAAAGATATCTATCTGCATCTCCTTCTAAAGATGATGTACACATTTGTACATTTGTCATGAAGTTTTTTAGCTTTAAAAATGGCTTTATTAACTAGTTGTAGGCTAGGGTAAGAGGATTGATACTTTTTCCAGGAGATGCATTGTAAGAAGTTCATGAAATCATAAACATCAGCGAACATAAATATGCAATTCAGAAATGTTCAGTTACTTGTTATCTTGCAATATCAAAATTTGTTGAACATATTTTACACCTAAAATTTGTGATATCTTTTGACACTCAACTCTGGTATATATATAGGCCTATAGGCTACCGGTACTATACAGGTAAATCATAAATTAGGTAACTGCACAGAAAATTCTAGATCTGAGGTAAATGAGTCGACTGATGAAAAAAAATTGGTAAATACATTCTGGTGAAAATGAACAGCTGGAAGAAAAACGTCAAATCTTAATGTTTTTAACAGACATGTAATGACTCAACCTAAGGAAAATTTCTACTACTAGCTTGCTAAATGACTTTTTCAATTTACAACACATTCTATCTTTCCTGTCTATTTCAAACAATTTAAGATTGTTAGTTAGATATTGAGTTTTAAAAAAGAATCGGCCCTTAGGCATTTTTTTTTTGCGTTTTTGACCATCATCCATTAGGGTGATAAAAACTACTAAATCCTTTTTTGTCCATGCCTTGTCCCTAAAGCCCTCAAACAATAAAGGCAAATGAATAAAAGCCAGTCTATAAACTAAAACCTGTTATAAGGGTAAACAAAAAAAACATAGGCTGGCTAAACCCCTACTGAAGTACAGTCTGTTATATAATGGAGAGAGCTAAACAAGAGATGCCAAAATATCTTATTGTTATACAGTCCTAAGTTTTACTACCACTTGGCAGCCATTACCAACAAATCTGGAATGTGATGCTTCATTACTCTTTGACAGATATGATACAAATATATATAGCACCTTGTCACCAATAGAAAACTTATTACTAACACAGTAGCAAAACTTGACCTGTTGTGGGTACTCTAGTATTAGATTTCATGCTCTATATTTAGCACAGAACCCTACTTCAGAGATTCATTGGATTTCAATTTGAAATTTTACTCTTGTACAATGTAACCTATATTTAAAGGAGTATAGTCATAGTTTATTTGTGTCTTCAATATATTATGTAAATAGTTTTCACAAGTATCAGAACTGCATGGGCAATTCCTTCACATTTATATCTCAAACTCATGTTTTAAACATATGTCTTTTCTATACACTTAAATTTGCTAAAAGATTCCTGTTTCTGTGACAATTTATACAAAGCACAATTTGTGGAGCGAATGTTGAACATGCCTCTTTAAAGTCAAATTTTCTGAAGATTTATTTTCTCGAATTATATAGACCAAAATGAGAAAATGAGACCAAAACTTTTTCTTAATTTTACGTAAACTAATCATTGGCGTTCAACCATGGGCAGTTATGAAAACTCATTTTTGGGTAGTAAAACTTGGGACTGTATAGTCTACTTTGATGTTTATCTACAAAGGTTAAAGATTTAGTTTAGGTAACATTATCTGAAAACAAATAGAAGATAGTTTAGGCCAAATTTAGGATATATATGGTCCAAAGGGGCAAAGGTTAGGGGTGACATTTGACATTCCAAATATATACTGAAATTGTCATTTAAGATTCTACAAAACTGGTTTTGTAAATGACAACAATCTTCTATCCAAATTCCAAATCCTCTTTCATTCTGGTCCAAATTTGGCCTTGCCTCTGATTCATGATAATGATTAAATGTTAATTTGCACAAAGGTGAGACTCAACATGTAAAACTTAACATTCTTCAAAAACAAAGAATGCATCACAAGGTAAAATGACATAAAAGAAAAATCATTAAGACAAAGATTAGATAAATTCACAGGTTCTGATTTTTAATCTGTTTTAATCTTCTATAACACATTTATAACTGACTGGTGACATGAACCATTGTTTGTTCTCACACTTTATAAAAATACTTAAATACTTCTCACTTTTAACCAGGGGCCAAGATGATCCCAAGTCACTTTGACTTTTATTAGATATCATGGGGCCAAGTCATTGTATATAATTGGACATTCAATTTTGGGATTATCTTTTGAATTGATACTTGTTACTTTTTTTTTAAATTTAAGCAGTGTTCATTGCAATGTAAGTTTATATTGTGTTTCATACAGTTTAAATTGCAAGCAATACAGATTAAAAAGGTCTCAGCTAATTGAGATCTATGCAAAGTTTTATGAATGTTATTGGAATATTCATAAATAACTTATTTCTCACAAGTTTGAATATGTTGCCAACTCCAATCATGATATGATTACTCAGGTTACAACATGAATTATTTTTTTTATCTAGTATTTAAAATTATTAATTAGCAAGACTAATTCTACAGTGTACTTTTCAAGAAGGTGATGAGAACTAGCTAAGGGAAACTTGTGCACCGGTTTTTTTTTCACATTATGCACTGCTGGAGAATTTTGCAAGGTATGATATGCTTATTACTTCATGAACACATCATCATTACATCATCATTTTAAAATTGTAGCAATGTACCGGAATGTTGTAGGAAAAGAAGCAAAATTTCATTTGCTTTGGTATTTTGAATACTTCTTCATCTATCCATGAAAATTAGGTACATTATCCACTAATTTATAGGATAAACAACATAATTTTCAATTTGTTAATTCAACAAAAGTGCCCCTACTTGTTAATAACTGAGTGAAGTAGGACAAGAATGAGCTTGTTAACAATTTAATTCAAAACCTGAAGAAAAAAATATCGTCGCTGTGGTTGCAAAAGGTCGTATCTCGGTTGAGAGGCGAAAAACACTTTTTCGTATGTATGGAATCAGCATTTCAAGGCGCGAAATTTCATCTAATACTCGTATCTCTATGCCAATTAAAAATTGTTTTATAGTCATGTGACGAAATCTCGGATATCGATTTGTTAATTTTTTGGTTACGCAAAAAGTCGTATCTCAGAAATAAAAGTTTACTTCACATCATTGACTACTTAAATGGTAAATAATCTAATTTGAGGTTTGTAATGTAATTTTCAACCATTGTCATTGTCATTTTAGTACTTATGTGGTTTATAAAGTTGGTAATTACTGGTCTTTTACCTAATTTATTCTCTGTTGCCAATGTTTACCACAAGTCACATGTTATTAAAGTCTGGGTTAGTCTGCAACATCCTATTTGCATAAAAATGTGTTAAAATCATTTCTAAATGCACAAGTTAAGTAGTATGCGGTGTTTCTTTTAAAAGAAGCCTCCCAAGGTACCTTGTAAATTTTTTGTCGAGATACGACATTTTGAGTGAAAAAAAAATCACTATAATAGAAATCAATATTTATGTGATATCCTTTCATTGCATTATACCGATAACGCAAATACATCTGTTTATGTTCTAATTTGCAGAAATACCAAGAAAGATGGCTGTTAACCCTCCTTTAACGCGTGGAAAACGGATGTTACAATTGGCATTGATTTCAAGTACCCGTGTGGATTTACCTGAAGAAACCTGTTCTCAAGTAGGCCCTAGCAACAGCCCAGCAGCAGATGCAATTGGTAGATACACACATGATAATCAGGAATTAAACAAATCAACAGACAGTGAAGAGCTCTCTGACGACTCTACAAGAGATCCAGAGTATACTCCTACGAAAAGGGAGAAGCGAGCTGCTGAGAATAGTTCAGATGATACAGATGATGATAATATAATAATGAGACATCAGAAACGAAAATTTTGTACTCGACAGATACATGTTTCACCAATAAAATCAGAAACTGACACGAATACACATAACTTTCGAATACTTGGTGTTGTAATTGAAAACGCACATGGGCAATTATCTGAAGCTAGGAATTTCGATGACGAAATCAATTCAACAACTGATGACAGAAGTTTAGATGGTATCCTGGCTAATTGTGAAGACGGGAGCGGAGATACAGTTGTCAATCAAAATGATCAAATGAATATTGAAACGAATGCTGCTAATTTGCCAAACAATAGTACCAACTTATTAAGTGTTGTAGATCACGAAGAGATCATCGAGAATCCACCGGCAATTTCTAAAAAGGCTAAAAGACGACTTTCAAACACAGAAGAATGGGCAAGATCATCAAATAAAATTTCTAGAATGGAGGGTAAAGCCTACCAGTCTCAAATTAAAGGTGCTGATGGGAAGTATCGATCTGTCCATAAAGGTGGGAGAAATCTTCAGCCCAGACCCTGCTTAAATGGTTGTGCCAAGTCTCTAGCCAGACAGTGTAGTGAACTGTCAGAAGAGGATCGTCTTAAGATACATGAATCTTTTTGGCAACTAACATGGCCTGAGAAAAAAACATTTGTGTCTAGTATGGTAGACACTAGTGCAGTCGGCGAAAGAAGGGTTACCCCACAACCTGATCAAAACTATCGAAAACAAAAATCATACCACTACCATCTAAAGTTAAATGGGAAACGTATCCCTGTTTGTAAAAAAATGTTCCTGTCAACACTTAATTTGGGCGAAAAGAGTGTGTACCACTGGATTGACAAAATTTCAAATCACGATTCTACAGTTCGTAGAAAATCAAGACGTGAACCAGTCGACAGAACTGGGGAACTGTACTTAAATGCTGTTGCATTCCTTGAGTCTCTGGCAAAAATGCCATCCCATTACTGCAGAAAAACCTCGTCAAAGATTTATTTAGAACCTATTTTCACTACTTTTATGAGTTTATACAGACTGTATGGCGAACGTTGTAATGAGAGCAATATTCCGATAATGAACAGAAAATCTTTTACATTCGTCTTCAACGATATGAATTTGTCTATATTTAAACCGAAGAAGGACCAGTGCGATACATGCTGCTCTTTTCAAACTGGAAACATCACAGAAATTGAATATAATGACCACATTTCCAGGAAGGAAGCTGCTAGGTCAGAAAAGGCCAAGGATAAGGATGAATCTCTTCTGGACGACAGTATGGTTGTTGTTACACTTGATCTACAGGCAGTTTTGCTGTGCCCCCTTTTAAAAGCCAGTGCTATGTACTATAAAACTAAACTTTCATGCCACAATTATACTATCTATGATCTAAAATCAAAAAAGGTAGTAAATTATTTTTGGCACGAAGGAGAAGGGGATTTGTGTGCCGATTCCTTCGCAACCTGTTTATCTGATTTTATTGCCAATCTTGGCCATGGTGTTAGGAGAGTTATTATTTATAGCGATGGATGTACCTACCAAAACCGAAATGTTACAGTATCCAATGCACTTATTATGCTGGCTGTTCAAAAAGGGATCATAATTGAACATAAATATCTTGAAAAGGGTCACACTCAAATGGAGTGTGACTCCGTTCACAGCACAATAGAAAGATCTTTGCGCAATAAACCTATATATTGTCCACAAAATTATGTAGATTATATTAAATCTGCACGTACAATAACTCCATATGAGGTGAAATATATTAGTCACGATTTCTTCAGGAAATACAGCAGTCTCAAATATTACTCCTCTATCCGTCCAGGACATAAGACAGGCGATGCTCGAGTAACTGATTTACGTGCCATGAAGTATACACCTGATGGTACAATTCAATACAAATTGTCATTTACAGATGAATACCAATCCTTACCACGTAGATCCAAATTAGGTGGAATTAATTTAAATGATACCATTGATAAAGTTCATACAGGACCATTACGTATAAAAACCACCAAATATAACCATTTACAAGAACTTAAGAAAGTTATTCCTAGGGATTTTCATCCTTTTTATGACAATCTCTTACATGGTTAAAGCTGTGTTTTGTTTACATGCGACACACATTATCATGATGTAAACCTAGTCTATTATTACTCCATAATACTCTGCTCAAAGATATGAGCCCTTCACTATTTAGTTCAATGTTATCAAAATATTAAAATAAACTATTCTATGTAATGTTTTAGATTTTTTGCTGACGAGACTTTGCATTTCACCATAACTTATATTACCTTAATGTCGTACATCGCTCAAAAATATTCTTATTTCTGATATTCAAGGGTTGTATCTCCGGCTGTCAAACCATTTTTCCATGTCAAAATATCGTAACTCCTCTAATGAGAGATACAAGGGGAATACAAGTGAACCGACTAGTCGTATAAAACGCGTAACTGCTTCATTTATTACATACAAAATTTTAGCTTCATATGTAGAATTTTGAAAATTTTACGAAGTTTTTTTGCTCTCCTGAAAAGTTATCTAAAACTGAGATACGACCTTTTGCAACCACAGCGACGATATGGGATTGAGAAAATAATAGCTGAGACTTCCTTTAATCCTTGCACAGTTACTCCCCTTGGCACACTCCTTGAGATCATAAAAAATTGTTTTGAGAGCAGTGTGTTCATGCTCAAGTACGATTACTATTTCTTGCTTGTACATGTTATGAATTTTTTGCCTTGTTTATCATGGCACTAGTGAAACTAGGCTTCTACTTAAAAATTCTACTTGAACATTTAAAGTGGAAGTTGGCAGTACAAAATCATTATATATAAAAGAAACCATGTATCCATCTATTATAATGGTGTTTAGCCAAGTCAAATTATTTCTGTAATATGATGCATACGCTGATGTATACCTTCATGTTTTTAAATACTACTACATGTATGCATTGGTCTTTCTGAAAATAAACAAAGTCTCATATTTCAGTATAAATGTAAGTCTCAACACTCAATTGGGTATAGAGTTATAAAGTCTCATAACTGAAAACTCAAACTTCTAGTCTCTATTTTTAACTAGTAAGAAAAATAAGTCTCATATATCTCAAGACCCTCTGAAAGATCATTCTCAAATTTCAACAGTGAGAAAAATTAGTTGCCTTTATCAAACCAGTATGAAAATTAAGTGTCAAATTGAAAAATAATTAAATCTTATCAACCAGTTAAGATTTCAGTCTTATAAACTACATGTAGCTGAAAAAGTATAACCCATATACTGAATTGAGTCTCATGCCAGACCCATGTTTCAAAACAATGGTCTATAATCAAAATTGAATTTCAACAAGTACCACATTTTCTCTCTACCCTCAAAAAAATACAGTTGTAAATCTAAAACAAGCATATAAATGGGCCCCATATAAAAATCAATTTCCAATTTAGCCTCAAATTTCAACAAATATGAAATCCATTTTGCTTTTTCTGAGCAATATAAAATGATAACTAATACCATTATTCAATATCTCATATTAGCTGATTATCTCATAACTAGACAGATGTTAAAACAAGAGTTTAGTTAGTCAACATTTAGATGATTCATTGTATAAATTATGATATTCTATTCTTTAGCTCTCTAGTTTACTATCTTCCCTCATTAATCATAATTTGGTTGGATTTGAGCTTTTCTTCGTTTAAGAAACATTACTGTAGAAAAGTTAATTTCTAAATGTTTAACAAAGAATGAAATAAACCTAATCATAACTAATTCTTTCAGATTTTTTCTGTGAATTATGTGATTAGTACAAACTGCCAAAAAAGTCACACGATATCAATATCACATCCAATTGGATTACTCTCAACAGGGGCTGATGAGCGGTCATAACAGTTAACATAAATAAGCAACAAGTGGTTGCCTAGCAATATACGCCCACTTACTACCATAAATTGTCAATATATCAAGGAATGTTACTATCTTAATTTTTGTTGGATGGTGTTCAGATATTTACACACAAAAGTTTATTAAATTCCTACCACAACTGTGATCTCTATCACCTTCACAAGTCATTTTTAACATATTTTAGGTGTAAAACTCCGTAAATATTTGTTGAATCGATCCGGAATTCGAAATTGTCCAAGATCTTATGGATATAATCCAACACACAAAATTTTATTCAAATCAAACCAAAACTGTGGTCTCTAATGCGTTGACAAGCCATTTTTAACACATTTTGGGTGTAAAACTCCGTAAATTTTTGTCGAATCGAACCCAAATTCGAACTTTTCCTAGATCTTATGAATATAATCCTACATACTAAATTTTATTCAAATCCAACCAAAACTGTGGTCTCTATCGCGTTCACAAGCCATTTTTAACGTATTTTGAGTGTAAAACTCCGTGAATTTTTGTTTAATCGAACCAAAATTTGAACTTGTTCGAGATCTTATGAATATAAACCTACATACAAAATTGTATTCAAATCCAACCAAAACTGTGGTCTCTAATGTGTTCACAAGCCATTTTTAACACATTTTGGGTGTAAAACTCCGTGAATTTTTGTCGAATCGAACCCAAATTCGAACTTGTCCGAGATCTTATGAATATAATCCTACATACAAAATTTTATTCAAATCCAACCAAAACTGGTCTCTATCGCGTTCACAAGCCATTTTTAACACATTTTGGGTGTAAAACTCCGTAAATTTTTGTCGAATCGAACCCAAATTCAAACAATTCCGAGATCTTATGAATATAATCCTACATACTAAATTTTATTCAAATCCAACCAAAACTGTGGTCTCTATCGCGTTCACAAGCCATTTTTAACGTATTTTGGGTGTAAAACTCCGTGAATTTTTGTTGAATCGAACCAAAATTTGAACTTGTTCGAGATCTTATGAATATAAACCTACATACAAAATTGTATTCAAATCCAACCAAAACTGTGGTCTCTAATGTGTTCACAAGCCATTTTTAACACATTTTGGGTGTAAAACTCCGTGAATTTTTGTCGAATCGAACCCAAATTCGAACTTGTCCGAGATCTTATGAATATAATCCTACATACAACATTTTATTCAAATCCAACCAAAACTGTGGTCTCTATCGCGTTTACAAGCCATTTTTAACACATTTTGGGTGTAAAACTCCGTAAATTTTTGTCGAATCGAACCCAAATTCGAACATGTCCGAGATCTTATGAATATAATCCTACATACAAAATTTTATTCAAATCCAACCAAAACTGTGGTCTCTATCGCGTTCACAAGTCAATTTTAACGTATTTTGGGTGTAAAACTCCGTGAATTTTTGACGAATCGAACCCAAATTCGAACTTGTCCGAGATCTTATGAATATAATCCTACATACAAAATTTTATTCAAATCCAACCAAAACTGTGGTCTCTATCGCGTTCACAAGCCAATTGTGGACAGACGGACCGACGGACGGACGGACAGGGGCGACGGCAATATACGACCACATTTAAATGTGGGCGTATAAAAATTGTGTCCTTGCATCAAGAAGAGTAAACATGATCATAAAGAGTTTGGAAGAATGAAGAAGACCAAGTAACTCGCATACCCACTAACATGGTTTACTCAACTCGACCAGGGGTGACCCTCAGATAATAAAATTGTGGCAACATCCTGAAAAGTTTGTGCACACAAATCACATAATCTTCAAATTTTTATTTAAATTTTACATATTAGGAATTAAATACAGGCTAAAACTGAAAAATTTAATAATAAAACTGACCTCCAGACAAAATTAAGAGCTCTTTCTACTTAATAATTGAAAACATATTGGTCCTGTAAAAGAAATATATTTGGTATATTTTCCAGATGTTGAGTAACATTGAAATTGCTTCCTATATACATGTTGAAATACTGTTTCTTTAAGATGGTTTATCTTAACACATTGCCTGTATTTGATACATATCAATTGTTCAGTTAGAACCATAAACAGCATTTCTTATAAAAAACAGAGTTACATTTTCAAACAGATATCTTAGAATGAAAAGCTGATTCCATGACTCAATGAAAATTTGACCCATGAAATTTTTGTCACAGTGAAAATGTCAAACAGTAAATTACCACAGTCCCCAAAACTCCTTAATAATGGTGATTTTATAAAGTTTCGAAACAAATGGGGAGTGAGATCTACCTGACATTTAGAAATTTTCGGAGAAATTAGTCCCTATATCGATTGTCTTTAATCAACCACTTTCTTATAGAACTTTTAACTAAGGTCAGGTTCCTCATCAACAGATGAAACTAGATCAAGATGCTGGATTTTAATGAGATCTGATTTTTCATTTTGTGAAAAAAAGATCTGTGAACACAAATTTGTATCAGTTAAATTTCTGCTGTAAAGTATTTTGTGTTCTATGTCAGATTTGCTTTACATGTGTTCTCAGTTTCACTATCACTAACCAACTTCATATTTACTATTCTGCTAATGAAGAATCCTTTGAAAATGATAATTGTGTTAATTTTGTGTGATTTTATCATATTTTCTTATCTTTAACTTTATGTACTTGGTGCAATGCAATAGAAATGTGTTCTAATTAAATGCATATTAAAAATATTATTTCATGCAGATAAAAATATAAGATTCATAACTTGTATTTCTCATGATTAAAAGTACAAAAAGAAAGGTTGAAGTGATAGTTCTTGTGTTTGGTCAATTCAATTTTGATACGCCCTCATCTCTCTATGAGGACGTATATTGTCGGCACCCCTGTCTGTCCGTCCGTCTGTCGGTCCGTCCGTCCGTCCGTCAACATTTGCTCGTAAACGCTCTAAAAACTATTGTTTTTGACAGAATCAAATGAAATTTGATATGTGTATACATATTCATAAAACGAAGATCAAGTTCGAATTTGAGTTATTTTCGATTGTTAGAAGCAGAGTTATTGCCCTTGCCCCAAGTCCGTCGGTCTGTCCATCAACATTTACTTGTAAACGCTCTAAAAACTAGAGTTTTTGAGGGAATCAAATGAAATTTGATATGTGTATATATATATATTCATAAAATGAAGATCAAGTTCGAATTTAAGCTATTTTTCGATCGTTACAAGCAGAGTTATTGCCCTTGCCCCAAATCTTAAATATGCTATTACTCTCTTAGTTTTCAACCAATTTTGATGAAACTTAAAATGGATGTTATTGGATCTAAATTGAAAGGTTTGAGAAAGTTTAGTTTCTCCTGATTAAAAATAAACTTTTTTCAAGATTTAGGTCTCTTTCATCAGTTTTGAGAAGTTTTCACCCTTTAACCTCTATACAGTAAGTGCTTCTATCAACATCAATTGCTTGTAAACGCTCTAAAAACTAGAATTTTTGATGGAATCTAATGAAATTCGGTTTGTATATACACATTCAGAAAACAAAGATCAAGTTCAATTTGAGCTTTTTTCGACCGTTAGTAGCAGAGTTATTGCCCTTGCCCCAAAATCTTGAATATGCTATTACTATTTAAGTTTTCTACCAATTTTTTTGAAACTTAAAAAGGATGTTATTGGACCTAAATCGAAAGGTTTGAGAAAGTTTAGTTTTATCCTGATCAAATTTAAGACTTTTTCGTTAGGCATTTATGGCCGTGGTCCACTATCTTCTATAAGAAGTTATTCAAAAAATGCAATAATTATTGTGCTTGGGGCTGCTTACCTAGGTAGGTTATTGTTCAGTCATTCCTCTGAACTACCTGAACTTCTTTTGGTGATTTGGTTTGAGAACCTGACATCTCTCTTAGAAATATCACAAAGTTACTTTAATATGTACACAGAAACAATGTTCATAGTGACACATTCAATGTCATCAGACTTCAGAGCTGACCAAGACCAATCATTCAAGGTAGTTTACATGCACGTGGTTTCAAACACCAAGTGAACTACAGCCTGTTTGTCCCCATTTGAAGAAATATAATCAATTTGGCCATTTCCAGAATTTATATAAAACATGAAATTTGGTTCAACATTTATATAATATTTTACCAAATTGACCTACAGATGTTAAGTCAGACTTTGGCAAAGATTTCCTCCCTTTTTTTCTTTTTAAAATTTTGATTTGATGCCAGGTATTTCTCTCAGCAACCATATCATTTAAAGTTTACATTATATTCAGTATATTGTACTTCCTGTTTTTATTGTGTAACAGGTATAAATACAAGTATCTTAAACTTCACATGTTTCTCAATCCTGAAGGTACTATTTGGTTGTTTTAAAACTTTTCTCAATTCCAAAATCCCAAATTAAATCCCAATCACCAACATGTATTTCAGTCGCACTAGGATAAAGGTTTTTTATCAGGGCTTCTTGGCCAACCAACATTTTTTTTTTCAGTTTCTGAAACTAACATGTTATTATAATTTTTTGCACATGCCTAAAATATTCCCATTGGAAAAAGCAAAGAAGCAAAGGTGCAAAGGCAACATACAAGCCATGCATGCAATGAAACAAAACTTAATGAGCATTTTTATTGTATTTAGGCTTTTTTTTACTGATGAGTCATGCTAATTTAAAGGTAAGACAGACTTGTTGTTAACAGAACAGTTGAATACAACAGTTTCAACAAATTGTTGTTACAGTTGTTTTGTAGAAGAGTCTGCTTTCAATAAACAAATATCACGGGGCGCATCCAGGATTAAGAGAAAAGGGGGGCTCTGAGATATAAAATGCTTGAACTTCGAGCGCATGCTCCAAATTTTTAGAGGGTTCTGACGTCAGTTGGCCAAAAATAGGGGGGGGGGGGGGGGCTCGAGTTGGGGGAGCCTCCGTTGGATCCACCTCTGAATATGGAAGTTGTATCAATATTAAAATGAGAGGTAACTCTTCAAAACATTGACAGGCATCAAGTCATTTTCTTGTTGGTGAAACATTCAACATCTTAGCAGATGACAATCCAACTAGCTACCGACTGAGTCCTACCATTAAGTTTATTTAGACTAAGTAGTAGAATAACTGAATGAAGTGTATCTAAACACAAGTATAAAGTGTTATCATAATAAATACACAACCATGATGTTTAACAGATGATAAAAACTACCTTTAACAAATGGTACCAATCACAAAATTATATTCTAAAGTGTGTTTACAATTTGATTTTAATATTTTATTCAAGTTAATACAATAGTGTAGTGCCATTTATTATGCTATTGGTGCAACCTGAGGTCTCAAAGACTTGGCACTACCAAGGAAGCTGAAATTATGTTTGATTCTAAAGCAAATCAAGGACAATTTGAAATTAAAATTATGAAGTGCAGGCCAAGGAAGAATACTAATGAAAATGCAACTGAGTTTTGTCTAGAGCACCTCACCCTCTGTCGTTTAAGTTCATGTAAGGTTTCATGTCTGGATAGAACATAATATTTAGAAAATAAACATGAAGAAACGTTTAGCTCCAGATATCACTCATCTTGTTATTTTCAAGTTCTAAAATTTATCTATGACAAGATCTGTATGCTAAAGACTTTTAAAGAAAGAATTTTAACATTTGTTTATGTGTACTGTACCTGTAATTCTATAGGCCTACATTAAACTTAAAAACTATAATTAATTTCATTACTAAAGTGTTTTACTTGCAATTTATTTGACCCTATAAATAATTTACTGAATTTGCTGAAATGAAATAGAGCTCTCGCTTTTCTGCATCGGATTTGATTAATGATTGAGATTTTATCAAGAATATGACATGATCCTTTTTTCCATCGCTACTCTCTCAAAACCTTGAACACTAGTTGCTTTATCTCCCCCATCCCCTCCATTCTCACCTCCCTCAACAGTGGTGGAAACAGGGTTGAAAATTTCAACCTAAGCTGTGATGCAGGTCGATGTGACTGACATGGCGGAAGTGTCTAGTCATTTTGCTGGAACAAGAAAATGAGGCCCTGTGTGCAACAGGCTGTGCAGTTGGAAATTGAAAATAAGAGTAGACTTATACCATTGTCCTGGCAAAATGTTCTTCATTGCACACTGCATGGCCTTTGTCAGTCCTCATTATCCCATACAGATGCAGAAAAGCAGTCATAAAATTCCACATCATTTCGTTTTCATTTCAACCTATGCTGTTTATCAATGAATGGTTTTTGTATCTATATGCAGGCAACAGGCACCTTAATCAATTAATATCCATTCACATATCACAAGCAACTGTTACTATCTTCTTGTTAAGAAACAGTTTGTATGTAAGAAATTTGAGTAATTTGTGAGATGGAGAGAAGTTTTAGTGAGATAATTTACTACAATTAACCTCCCATTATAAACAATCTATTTCTAGTTTCAGATATATCATTATACAGCTAGGATCATCTTTTTACTATTCTCTTTAACCTGATTCAATTCTATGTGATCTAGAATGCATAAAAGTACATAGATGTCCATGGGGAAAACTGGGTCCTTGGACAGCCCAGACTGAAACATATCTGACCCAGGAAATGGAAACCAGATGAAAGCATAGTTAGTTAATCAGTCTAAATGTTGAAATGAAGTCAGTGAAAAAGGGTTTGGATGAAGGTCAACTGCAGATTGATATCAAGTGTCATTGGAAAAATAATTATTGAGTCTGAAATTTGATTACGTTTTGACTAGACAAATCTGTTGTAGGGTCCTAAATACTAGGGTAACCCTTGGTCCTCACTCTTACAATTAGGCTGGGAAAAGTACACTAAGACTTAAGAAGTCTCAAATTTATGTTATGTGAACATACTTTTTCTTGCAAAGCACAAAATGCCCATGAAAATTAATCATTCTAAAATACTGGATATATATTGTAAGAAAAATAATGGTATGGATTGAATTCTTAATACCTCAAATATTGTTGGAAATCATGTTTGCCTAATCTTAACAAATACATGACGTATAGTAGTGTGTAGTAGGATGCATCAACCAATATCTCAGGGGTATTAAATTGATAATAAGGAATGACAGTTATCTAATAGGATAAAGAATTTATGACTGATTTTTTATGTATCTCACCACAAAATCAGGGTTGGGTAGTCAGAAGTCGCGTTTACACAGCCAATAATTATCCGGGCCGAGTCCAGACCGGCAAAAAAAGTGGTAATGTAAACGGGTTAAGCCAGCTCGGCCCGGTTCTAATTTCAAGTGGGCTGAGCCCGGCAAGTAGAGGTAAGCTCGACCCGGACCGAGCCCGGCTCGGCAAAATATTTGTGCAGTGTAAACGCGCCACTGGGCCGAGCCCACTTACCTGGGGAGTTATGCGCATGCGCGATGATGACATTGACCCTGTGACTTCATTCGCAGAAACTATTGTCGTAATAAACTACCTCGTTTGTAATAGCTTGGTAGGTAAGTAGGCATGCAAACATGAACTTTTATTATTGTGTGTCTCGAAAACAAAATTAAAGCATTTAAAGAATCGTTTGAGGTTTGAATGTGGCAAAATATTAACTACGACTTCAAAATCATCGCTTTGTTTATGGCATGCGCAGGCGGTGTGTACTTGATGTCTCACCATTCTGGCCCGGTGAAAACAGCGCTGTGTAAACGGTACCTGTCAGGCGGGCCTGGTCCGGGTCGAGCCCGGTTCACTTCAAGCAAGCCAATTTTTAAGGTAGTGTAAACACGGCTAGAAACATCATAACTAGAGATAATCAAATCATGATGATTTCCAGACCATTGATTGGTCAAAATAATATTGAAAATGAACATGCCAAAATGAAGTGCTTTAAACATATTTCATGTAATTATTAAGTTAAGATCACCTGAAGATATGATGATTTTGACAGTCGAAGTTAAGGATTATAGGAATATGTAATATCAAATTGTGAAATATTTTGTCAAAGCATAGGGAATAAACCTCTTCCAGCTTTCAAATGGTTAGATTAGTTGGATGAAACCACCTATTGAAGAAAAACATACATCAAATTTCCCCTTATTAGATTAAAAAAAAATGGTAAAGTTTGGATGTGCTATTTACCTACCGGTACATATAATTCTATAAGGGTTTGAGATTTAGGTACAATTCAAACAAGATGGTTTACTACGAAAGACTTTTAGGATTCCAGGTTAAAGAGGAAAGTGAGCAAGAAATTTAAGAAAAATCACACAAAAAAAAATAAAAATAAAAATAAAAACAAATTACCAAACAAAAGCCGCATATCCAGAAGAAGCAACATAAAACCAATTATAACCAAACACAAAATGGCAGCATGCTAAGATGATGTAAGTATACCCCATCTTTAGTGTTCCAGGGTTGAGCATCCACAACCCCATATCCAGTAGACTGCACCACTTCCTCTTCAACGACTGGTTGCTGTTCTTCCATTTCTTCTTCTTTCTCTTCCTCTGGAGTCTTCTCTTTTTCTTTTTCTGGAACCTTCTTTACTCTTCTCATGTCTCCAGTAAATGCAAGTGATTTGTCTGAGTAGGCGTCAGGCACTACTTCAAAAAATGAGGCTTTGACACGAGGCTTTGGATGTGGGTGTGGAGCAAAAAAGTCGTATTCTTCTTCCTTCTTTGGGTTATCATTTGCACCATTTTGAGCCATGATTTATGAATGGAATGGAAGCACTAGTACACCTGGAAATGAAAATTAAATATCTTAAATCCATGTTCATTTAGATTTCTTAAATATTGTGAAACCTTAAAACGCTTGAAAATACAGCTTTGATGACACAATAATATAAGCCCACATAAGTCATTGATCAATTTTCTATATGAGTAATTTCACATACGTACTTGAACATCTTGATACAATTCAACAACCACTTTTCAAAACTTTTACAATCTCAGCGAAAACATTTTGAGAAATATCACTTTCAGCCTAGGAGATTCTTGTGGTTTAAGTAATATCACAGCAAATTAATTTACAACTTCTTTACTATCAAATTTAAACTATTATCTTTTTTGGTTTAAAACATAATAATGTTATCATGTAAACTTGCAATCAATCAATCAATGATTCACGTCACAAGACAAAAATTAAATTCATTTCCTTCTCTGTAACATTATAGATTGTATTTTATTGTAAAAACTAGATTGTCATTTTCAAAAAGTTTTATACAGAACTAAAATTCAGGCCTAATTGAAGTTTACCCAAGCAGGTTTTTGTCCAATAGACACACAAGAGAAAATTTGACGACATCTTTAAACATTTTAAAAAACAACTTATTTAGAAAATTGAAAAGTACCGTAAACTAAGTTTCATCGAAATTTAATTGTAACTTTATTATAATCTGCTCACCAACAGATTGTTTATTCCAAATTCTCTATTTCCTAAATATGTTGGGCGTAAAATAAAATATACACAATATGAAACATTAAGAATAATCTATAAAAGAGGCATGGTTTACATGTTATAATGACAGAATAATGGTCGTCATACACCAGACTTACATAATCATTGATCTTGAACACACATCATTTATACACAGGAATTACAAATTCAGATTCAATTTCAAATGAATACTATTGCCTGCACGCAAGCCAAAAGTCCTACCATTCATATAATTGGACAAAGTCAGCCATTCTAAAAATCATTTAAAGGGCTTGTAAAGCAGTTTTCTAAACTTTGTATGTGTATAGGGGACACTGATAGTATCAATTTGCGCAATTCCAATTTCCAATCCGACTTCTGTGGTTCTTACAATTCCATTAAAACTTACGCGTTTTATGATGTCACTGACAGTGATCTGCAAAGATAAAATAGTAGCTTTTGGTAGATCACTGTCAGTGACGTCATACAATGTGTTAGTTTTAGTGGAATTGCAAGAACCACGGAATGGAAATTGGAATGGCGCAAATTGATGCTATCAGTGTCCCCAATACACATACAAAGTTAAGAAAACCACTTTACAATCGAATCCCTTTAAACTCCATCTACAAAATGTCAAGACATATTTTTTTCAGGGGATTATGAACCATCTTTGAAATAACAAGAATTGTCAAAATAAAAAAAATTCATTAAGAAAGTTTCTACAAAAATGTTACGTTTTGGCACTGCTTTATATCAAATATTAGAAATATTAAAAATATTAAAACAGAACCTAATACATGTTGTTATTCAGAGAAATGTATTGAGTACTATCTTAATAGGGAAAATATTTTGTTATTGTAATAATTAAATACTAAATAAATCCATGCATAAAAATAAGCTATTGCCTTAAGGAAAAGTGCTTTAAATGAAATGAATTGATAACTTGTGTATTTGTATTGCTTAAATTAAAAAGTTTGAAAAAAAAATTCCAATATATCTAAAACTAAGGTATAAGTTTATTAGAGTTCAGTAGATAAACACCAAAAAAACAAGTATTTGTGAGAAACACTGTTTTGAGCAAGTTCAAGGTTAATGTGAGATTTTGACTGACAGTAGATAAACTCTAAGTGATCAATATAGCAGAATACCTGACATTCCTTATCAATATTTATCAATAATGTTTCCAGCCACATCAATAAACTAAACAATAACTACTGATACTATACCAGAGGCGGATCCAGGATTTAGAGAAAGGGGGGGCTCTGAAATATAACATGCTTCAAATTCAATGGCAAAAATTCAAAATTTTTAGAGGGTTCTGACATCAGTTGGCCAAAAATAAGGGAGCTCAAGCTGAGGGAATAGGCCTACCCCTTTTGGATCAGCCCTGTATATCTTAATCCACCAAATGTCTCACTCCTTGAGTATGGGACTTAAAATAATCTGATATATTTTTCTCAAGCAAATTTCATCTGGCTCCTTGAGCACTTGGATAAGCTCAAATAGAAACCGCACAGAAAACCCAAATGTAAACAAGAAAAAGAAACTGTGAAGACTTAGGTCATAAGCATAAGCTATGAACCTCCTCTGAAGGGGGTGCTAAGCACATCCTGTCCTGTCAGTGAAGGTCAATGATGCACAACTACAATTGTGTCTAGTCCAGTGATATCAATTAGCAAGAAGGTGACAATTCAAAAGCTGTAGACTTATCTATCCGACTGCTCTATCAGGAGCTGATCTAGGCTTATTACCAAGTTTTTGCACATCCTATCTACAGACATTTGGAAATCAAATTGGTGACACCCAGGGAAAATTTCTCTCAATGCAAACTGCGTACACTGAGACAAAAAGTACTATTATTAGTTTCTTAAAGAGTAAAGAAATTAATTGTGGACTGACTTTGAGAATCAATTTAGAAGTGACAGATCAATAAACTAAATTAAAAGTAGAAAGAACACAGTCCACTCCAGTGGCAGCATGACTGTATCTTGACTCACCTCAGACATTTACATAAACTTATGACATTTTGACATTATGACATTTATACAATGCTGGTTTCACTGCTGCATATAAAGTTGCATTGAATGCACATGTTTAATTCTTCTTAAACAATAGAATTGAAATGTGAATGGTGATCAAATTAAACCATGTGTTCTATTTCTTAGATTATGATTTTATCTTGAACTTCAAAGAAACAAGTTCACAACACTGCCTATTTTGCCAATGGTCCATGAGCTCTCTATTCTAGATAAAAGAGGTAGATTAAGTCAACTTGTCAAAGTAATCAATCAGTCTAATCAATAGGAATGTCACAGTAAACACATGCTTGATATGACATTAGCTATGCAGACACTATTTTAAATACCAACAAAATCAATTGATAATCAAATATAAATATGGCCTCACCTCTAGCTTTAGTATCTTCTGTGTTAATTTGAAATTCAATACTTTAACTTGCAGGCTATGAAGGGTTTCTAAATCAAGAAACTCATTGATTCCATTTGTAAAAGACTCAAGTAAAGCACATGAAAGTTAATACACTAGAAAATGTGATCAAAATTACAGCAGCTGCCAGTAGTTAGTTATTCATGGTTAGGGCCAGCATGATGTGAGCTGTATTTCTGTAGAGACATGTCTATGGAATTGGCCAGCCAGGCGAGGCTGCTTGCTAGCATCCTTTATTAGCTTATCAGTCATAGCTTTGTCATAGCATACTAAATTATTCATAACAAAAAATACCAAAGTATATCTTCTATAGTACAGTGTTCCCAATGTTTTAATATGACAAAAAATATCATAAATTCTGTTAATCTTAATTAACTATATGATTTCAAGATAATCAATTTCATGTTTATTTTCTAAATATTTTACATATTTGCACATTAATCTAATTTTTTGTCCCTTGTGGGATTAATGGCGTTGAGAAAGTAGAGAAACCAAATTTCCATTTTGTCTATAGGCCTATTTGAGATATTTGAGGGATTTGGATACGCTGTATGTATATTTTACATCTATATGACCATGTTATAGTATATATCACAAAATATTAAAAAAATCTATCAATCTTATTGTCTACTGTTTGATTTCGTGATAATCAATTTCATGTAGGGCCTACATTTCATTTAATATTTGTTCATTAATTTAATTTAAGTCACTGTGGGACTAAATGATAAACTCACCAATTTTCTAAATTTTTATGTTTGGGGGATTGTGTCACCTTGGCATGTGGATCAAATTTTGGAGAAAAAACTAATGTTTCATTAGATCAATTTAAGGTCAAATGCATCATTTTAAATTCTTGGATTAGAAATAGTATAATAAGGAGTGAATGATGACTATTAAGATTACAAAGAAATAATGTCTGCAAACTGCAGAAACAGACAGAGCAGAAATCAGCAGATGTTAAAGATGTTGTCAAACATTGTAGTTAGGTTTATCATATAAATCTTCTGACACACTGGCAGATTGAAACTTGATATATTTTGTGTTGAAAATAAAGTGTGCCAACAGACAGACTGATGAGTAAGAATATACACCAATTGCTCACTTAAAGTAAACTTAAACTGGGGTGACTGAAATTGAAATCAAAGAAGAAACAGAAATTTCATAATATGTCTAGCATATCTGATACTATTGGTTAAAGGGAAACAATCTATGGTGAATAAATTGCTGTGTGGAATCATTTTAGATGTAATGATGCCTGCTCGCTTTTTGATGGCTGAGGGAATATTTGTGAATAACCAGAAGTAAAATTATTGAATAAAAATAATAAAACTGCAGCACAAATGATGCAAACAATTGCACCTCTTCTTTATCATTATATAATGCAAATTGGTAGCTCACTAAAATATAAGTCTTATTCAAAGGCAAATAATAGTTTCAGGGATACAACAGTGAGCTGTGAACATATTTTTCTATTTAGCTTAGTTAAGAAAAATCCGGTTTCTGAAACTAAGTTCAAGATTTAATATATCAATAGGTCTTCTGTCATTAATTAGACATTGACATTATTATAAGTGGCAAATTATATTTTTGATAAGTGATGACAAATGACAGATCACAAATTTTATTTGAATTTCAAACAATCCTCTTCTGTAAAATCATATTTCAAAATCGATTCAAAATTTGTTCAATATGATAAGTCTATTTGAGTTTCCATCAACCAAAATAAAGATTATCGTGTTGTGAGAATGGCAATTTTTTGTTTTTTTCGTCTGATACATTTTTTCTGTTGTGGTCTTTTCCGATTGTTAGTCTCGCCACAAATCTCGCATAGTACCGTGAGATCACGTTTCAGCCTTTTCAATATAACTTCTTAACAGTGAAGTGGTAGGCATCTAAACTCTTAATAAAATCCTTTCCAATCTGCCTACATCCAACCCATTTATCATATTCTTATGTATTAGAAATGTCATCTTATCTGTTTTTTAACAGATTCAGACTATAAAGGTGAAATAAATCACCTATACTGAATATTTTCACGTGTCGAGTTGGATTTTAGTCTGCTATTCGACAGCTTATGAATTTATTCGCCAATCTCTACGACAGCCGCAACTGAGCCATAGACTTAAATTACATACTACTTTGCCTGTACCAATATTTTAAAACTTTGTTTAAATATTTGTTTTCAGGAGTTGGTAACCAGGTAATTTGTCAACATGGGGGCATACAAGTATATGCAGGAAATCTATCGAAAGAAGCAGAGTGATGTTATGAGATTTCTCTTACGTGTTAGATGTTGGCAATACAGACAATTAAATCCTGTCCATCGTTGTCCTAGACCCACCAGACCAGAGAAAGCAAGACAACTGGGATACAAAGCTACTCAAGGTAAACATGAACTTTGATTTATAGATTTTAATGTGACTCTACTACTACATCTTTAAATAAAAGTGTAAATATGCTTGTGAATGGATTCACTGATGAATTCTGATCCCAGTTTTGGAACCCTCAACAAATCTACATTTGGTAAATACTTAACATCTTTGTTGTGTATTTCAGGGTTTGTTATCTATAGAGTTAGAGTACGAAGAGGTAGCCGAAAGAAGCCTGTCAGAAAGGGTATCACTTATGGTAAACCAAAGAGACATTGTGTTGTCAGAATTAAATTTGCCAGAAATTTGAGATCGAATGCTGAGGTAAATATTAAATCTATAAAAATCTTAAGATGTAAGACTGCATTGATTTCAACATTTCAGTAGCACAAGTGTTCAAAATAGCTGTACAAAAGTAGTTATGTCCCTTTGTATATAAGCAGGCCTGCCTCTGAGCTAATATTGGAGCCGCGGTGGCTCAGTGAGTTAGACGCTTGCTCGCTAACCTGGAGGTCCAGGGTTCAATCCCGGCATGGGTCGAGATGATGCCTTCGGATTTTTCAACCCGGTTTCCCCCTGTCAGTGATGCAGGTCGGAGGGGCTGACATGGAAAAGCGTCTAGTCGTTCGGATGGGACAATAAACCGAGGCCCCGTGTGCTATTGGCTGTGCACGTTAAAGATCCCTCGACAGTTGGAAATCGAAAATAAGAGCAGGCTAATGCCGCTGTCCTGGCAAAATTTCCCTCATTGCACACTGCATGGCGTTTGCCCGTCCTCAATTAGCCCATATAGGTGCAGAAAAGTAGGACGTAAAACTCCATTCATTTCATTTCATTTCATTTCTGAGCTAATATTGTATCACTGGAGCAATTAGTTTTGTCTTGAAGCTAAATTTTATAGTCTGATTGCTGACAATTATTTTATGTTTATCTAAATTTCTTTTCTTTTCCAGGAAAAAGTTGGTAGAAGATGTGGTAATTTGAGAGTTTTGAATTCATACTGGGTTTGTCAAGATTCTGTCTTCAAGTTTTATGAAGTAATTTTGGTAGATCCCTTCCATAAATCTATCAGGAGAAACCCAAGAATCCAATGGATTTGTACTCCTGTCTCGAAACATAGAGAATTACGTGGATTGACCAATGCTGGCAAGAAATCAAGAGGTCTTGGTAAAGGTCATAAATTCAACAAGACTACTGGTGGATCAAGATGGGCTAATTGGAAGAAACACAATTTTGAACAGATGCACAGAAAACGTTAAATTGTTTTCCTTGTACATTTTTTTTTTCAAAAATAATTTCAATGTGCTTTCTGCCAAACATTGTGCAAATAAAGTAACATCACTCCATATGTGTTTTTTTCCTCATTTCCTTTAAAATATCTATAAATTTGGTACCCTTTCAAGCTTGAAATACTCAGAATATACCAGAAAAACAATTTCAGTTGGATGGTTCAGTGTCATTTAGGCACACAATTTTTAAGCACACTTCATTTAGATACAGTACTTTAGGCACACTGTCGGATAAGTACATTTCATATATGCACACTTTCAATTTGGCGCTGTCATTTAGGCACACCAGACTCCAAAATTGGGGGTACATGGCTCCCAAAGCTCAAGGAAAAGCCAGATCACATATTGGAAGACAGCAAGGAATAAGATCTGATATCACTATCATATATTTGAATTGAATGAGTCAAGTGGTATGATGCTACAATATCCCTTTAGAATGGTTCTGTACAACGATACTATGCAATATATAGAAAAGTCATCTATAGAAATAGAAGGAGAAATGTCTAATTTAAGGTATATTTGAAGGAAATACATGTACGCAATTTTCGTGCATTTCTAGTGCTTCTGAAGGATACATAAATTATATTCAAGACACAAATCAATCAATAAAAATGAAGACTGGTCCCCTTTAAAATAGTCTTGACTTTTGTGGACTTTTCCCCAATGAATTATGAATTCAATTAATATTCATAATGCAGTAAAAACATCTGACATAAAATTTTCTTGGGTTAAAGAGGTTTTCGAAAAATGTATGCGTATCTGTGACAAATGGCAATATTTGAATCTTTCTTCTACAATTCAGTGTTTTATGATGTCACTATGGCCTTGCTAAAAACAAAATTAAACCTTTATAATCCCTTTATACTTAATAATATATTCAGTCTGCTAAACCCAAACAAGGCATAAAGTGAATTATTGTCACGTACCCTACCCAACCCGACTAACTACCCTTGAAATCCTAACCTGCTACTAAATGTATCATTCTCCAGGGGTTGTGGTTGTATGACCATGATATTTTGAAAATAACCTTTGGAAGAGTAAGGACCTAACCGTCATAGATATACATGTATATCGGGTGTCTCAATAAAACGTCCCCAAGTTTGACAGTAATTATCTCAGCTGTTGGTGAACCGATCTCTTTCAAAATTCTCACAGATTTACTTCAACATGTCCTTGTCAAACCCTGAAAATATGAAAGTCATCGAATAAAAATTGTACAAGTACTACCTTGAACGAAATAGCATGTAAAAAAATTCAATATCAGAGCAAACTACACATTTCAACCTGTGTCTATTGTGCTTTCACCACGTCGACCATCAATATCATTCATATTCCATCCTGAAACGCTCTCACCGAGCTCATCTTAATATTTTGTCCCAAAAAGCAACCTTCCCGCCTTTCAGCCCCTGTTCATCCAGTTTGTTTCACTGGTGATGGTAATGACTCCGGGCAGTATGGGATTCTCTTCAGAAACAGGTGTACTGCACTTATCTAGAGGGACACACTGATTAAACAGGAACTGAAATGCAGGATGGTCGCCTCTCGAGTGGTACCTTTAGATGAGATCCGTGAAAGTTTATCAGGATGGAAAATGTTTGATATTGGTGGTTGATGTGGTGAAGGCACAATGAACACAAATTCAAATTTGCTCTGATATTGAATTTTTTGACATGCATTCTATTTTGTTCGGGGCAGTTCTTGTACAATTTTGTTCGATGACTTTCATATTTTCAGGGTTACCCCAAGGACATGTTGAAGTCAATCTGTGAGAATTTTGTAAGAGATCGGCTCATCAGTAGCTGAGATACTTTTCGTCAAAGTTGGGGACGTTATTTTTTGAGACACCCGATACAACATTTAAAAATTCAATTTAAAAGTAATATCTCTTGGAATATTACTAATTAGTTTGCGCTATGCATAATATTCGACCCTAGATTATGTCATGAAACATAATGGACAAGGTAATGCCTTGCAACAGATCAGTAGATAGTCGGTTAAATCTGGTTCACTGCGGTAAATAGTCACACCCCATTGACTGTGGAAAAAACAGGAAATGAGGAATGATGACGCTCTGAGTAAATATAGATATACGACGAAAAGTAAGTTATAGATCAGATTAAATGGTTACAGAGTTGAAATGAAACTTCTGGCTTTTTGTATCTGAAAGAATTTAACTTCATTCTGTTTAATTCTAAAAAATATAACATAAAAAAGTTTTCATTTTCCCCTCTGTAGTGGGCTTGACTAAATATCCAAAGGCACACACATATTGCTTACAAAACATGATCAGTGGCGGATCCAGGGGGGGGGGGGGGATGCGTAGAGGGCGTACGCCCCCCCTTTACTTTGTCTTTTTTTTTTTTTTTTTTTTTAAGAATGGGGAGAACACGACATCAAAAATGTCTAATCCATTAACGTTTACTATAAAACATACATGGTCCTCTTCAAAAACCATCAAATTATTACAATTTATACTTATTCTATGTTTTTAAGCCAAAAAAAAGGTCAAAATTTTTTTTCAATCGCTGCGCTCATCAAAGCTTTGAATATACGCCCCCCCTTTCGAAAATCCTGGATCTGCCCCTGATGACTGTATAATTTGATGAATATAACTACTAAGTAAAGAAGCTAAACCATGATCAATGCTTGTAAGATATATGTATTTCTCACAAGTCCTACTAATAAAGTATAAATTATACCCCATGGTTGGTAATTTACTAAATCTAAAGGTAGCCTACTAAATCATACCTTAGGTTACCAATAATAATGCGATAGGTAGTCAACTATATCATAACTCCTAGGGTACCAATATTGTGCTGTGAAAGGTAGCCTGTTATATCATAACATATAACAAAACACAAGACAATGTTATGGAATTTACCATAGATAACACTTGGTTACCAATTGTGCTGTGCAGACTATATCATAAATAATAAATAACACTATCATGCTGTGATCTAGGTAGCCTACTATCATAACACTATCATGCTGTGATCGAGGTAGCCTACTATATCATAAAACTATTATGCTGTGATCTAGGTAGCCTACTATATCATAACACTATCATGCTGTGATCTAGGAAGCCTACAATATCATAGCACTATCATGATGTGATCTAGGTAGCCTACTATATCATAACACTATCATGATGTGATCTAGGTAGCCTACTATATCATAACATCATGATGTGATCTAGGTAGCCTACTATATCATAACACTATCATGCTGTGATCTAGGAAGCCTACAATATCATAGCACTATTATGCTGTGATCTAGGTAGCCTACTATATCATAACACTATCATGCTGTGATCTAGGTAGCCTACTATATCATAACACTATTATGCTGTGATCTAGGTAGCCTACTATATCATAACACTATTATGTTGTGATCTAGGTAGCCTACTATATCATAACACTATCATGCTGTGATCTAGGTAGCCTACTATATCATAACACTATTATGCTGTGATCTAGGTAGCCTACTATATCATAACACTATTATGCTGTGATCTAGGTAGCCTACAATATCATAACACTATCATGCTGTGATCTAGGAAGCCTACAATATCATAGCACTATTATGCTGTGATCTAGGTAGCCTACTATATCATAACACTATTATGCTGTGATCTAGGTAGCCTACTATATCATAACACTATCATGCTGTGATCTAGGTAGCCTACTATATCATAACACTATTATGCTGTGATCTAGGTAGCCTACTATATCATAATACAGGCAAATGCAAAAAATGACATGACAAAAAAAAAACATGTTAAATTTACCATGTTTATTATGAAAAGTTTAAAAATTTTTAATTGAAATTTTTATTGATTGGTATTCTAATTTTCAAATACACAGATATTTCTGGAAAGTCCGCCTTTAAATTGAGTGGGTTCAGTCAAGGTTAATTTAAGTCTATGTTGATTGATTTTCTATTTCCATCTGTTTCATAGTAAGATCAATACCCTCTCATAAACTGTTCTGAAGGCTGTTTTTTATATTTCTAAATGATCACATGTAGTGTATTGTGCAGGGTAATTCAATTGTAGGTGTGATAAGCGAGAGTAGGATATTATGATGGAATTATCTGATGGTAAGGTCATTATTATTGAGGTATCTGTTTTAAGATATTAATTGAATTTAGAATGTAGGTACCAGCATAATGGTTTTCTTATTATCATTGTTTGGTTAAAGGAAACGAACGACCTTATCTGGTTTGTTTTCATCTGCTTGGATTTGTTCCAGTAATTTAAAGGTTGGAATTGTAGTTTCAATGAAAATTTCCATTAAGCTGTAGAATACTGATTAGACATTGATATTTACCTAACATTGCTCAGGCTAATTTTCAGCCATCAGATATGTATTACTTTTCAGAAATAGGAATTGAGGTCCAGTTCTCTATCAATCCAATCCAACAACAACCTTCAGTATTTCACAATGTTAAGTTGAATTATTTGATTTTTCTAACTAATTTTTAGGAGAAGTACCATTTTAGGCAGTTTCAGGTGGTCTAAATATGCAAAAAAAGAATTGTGTTCATATTCTTTATGAAGATCAAGTAGTAACGTGGCCTTTATTATCAGTGATTGAATTAGTTATCTGATTATCAAGAACAGTAACTCATCCCAACTCTATCAAGAACAGTAACTCATCCCAACTCCTATCAAGAACAGTAACTCATCCTTACTATTCAAATTGCTCTCATCTGATTCTTGATGCCTGAGAGACTTGTATTTGGCATCAAGTCAGATTAAGATACTGTTATCACCTGAACTAATAAATAAGTTATTGCAGGGCGTACTTCGTACGCCCTGCTTTGTTTTCGTATTGATTATTTTTTTTTTTTTTTTTTTTCGTCCCCGGCCCGGCCTATTTCTCGGAAATGGTAAAATGTATGAAAAAACGGATTTCATGACGTTTTCTAACTCGTGGCTAATCAACTGTTAAATGTAAAACAAAATTGATATGCGCAACATGAAGCGACATGAGCAACAAACATAAAATGAACTGTAGAGAACGTATTTATCAACCGATTTTGGTCAAAGTACCTTCATCGTATTCCTTGTAACAAAGGACAAACAATGGAACTTGAAAAAATTCGATTATATGAAAATCGTTCGTCACTTTTTCATGCCGTAATTAATCGAAGTATGATTTTTTGTTTGATTTTTAACGGATCATTATGAAACTTATATGGTGTAGACCTATGACAAGTGCAAATAATTCTTCACACTCAAAATTTTTGCATCACTTCCGGTTTCAATGATATCACTTCCGGTTACATCGCTTCCGGTAAAACTGAGTTATGAGAAAAATAA
Organism: Lottia scabra; assembly: GCA_029955415.1. Taxonomy (NCBI): domain Eukaryota; kingdom Metazoa; phylum Mollusca; class Gastropoda; family Lottiidae; genus Lottia; species Lottia scabra. The sequence goes on from JARJEI010000016.1 coordinate 1,690,321, forward strand.
GGCATGAATAATGTTAGTGCAATTATTACAAACTGTTTTGACCCAACAAATATTTACCGGAAGTTATAATTTGGCCGCCATATTGTTTTTAGTCATTTTGCGAAAATTCCTATTCTGAATCTATTTATTATCTGAGTTTCACAATTTTGATGTTAATCGAAAGATTGAAACTTTGTCTTCAACAAATGGGAAGCCGAATTTCGATTTTCGATTTTGCCTTTTTTGTATAACGGAATGTTTTTTTTCTAAAGTTTAGAGGCCTGTATCACATGACCTTGACCTTGGATGACCTTCATATTGCACATAATGATACCTTGGGACTTTGACCTTCTGATGACCTTGTGACCTTTAGGGTCAGACAACTTAAACCTATTTTATAGGACTCCAAACATGGCTTTTTTTGCATATTGCCAGTGCTGTAACGCAAAACCTAACTGGAATAACACCCCAATGTTTGCTGATTTTTTAATGTACCCTTTAAAGGGTTTCAATTAATATAAGATTTGGCGATGTCAGAATTCAATTTAACAAAATGTTGCGATTTTGTTGAAATTTTGAAGGCTCCTATCTCAAGAACTTGACCTCAGATCAAGTTGGTATTTACAGATCTTAGACCTATTTAAAAGGTCTTTCACGTGATGTATTCATTTTTCATGTCCGACACGTGCTTTCTGTTTTAGAGGTGTGACTCAAAGGTGATTTTGCATCTTTAAAGCGTTTTTACAAGGGCCCTGATATAGATAAAGCAATAATTTTTTCGGATCCATAATGCTGAGATTCCGAGGTTTCCAAAAATGTGCAACACTTCTATGTAACTTGCATATTTCCATATCGTATACTTGAACATAGGGCAATAATAGGTATGTCGGTTAATTGACTGTTTATAAACAATGTCAATATTAATAGAGTCAGTAAGTTTGACATGTTAAAGTTAAAGAGGCTCTACCTCAATTTTTGTTAGATATGAATTATCTTAGGTTAACGCATTAAAGGGAGGTCTAGGATGGACTAAACTACAGCATGCTGAAAATTTTACTTACTGAAGCCCACTGCTTTATTGACTCACTTTCTTATTAATGATCCGATTTTCTTCAAACTTAACATATACCTCCATGTTGGAATAGTGATTTAAAGGAAAACGTAAAATTTGTATTGTGCGCATGCGCGATGCTAACTTTTTTGTTTGTTATCCGATTTTTACGAAATTTGGTATGTACATGTATAATCAGATTCAGAATCTAGGGGAAATGTTAAATTTGAGTACTGCGCATGCGCATTATCATCTTTCTTATTTCTTATCCAATTTGTTTCAAAATTTGCATGTGTGCGTATAATCAGATTCGAAATATCATGGACATATAAAATTTGTGTAGTGCGCATGCGCGACGCCAACTTTCTTATTTCTTATCCGAATTTCATGAAAGTTAGTATGCATATGTATATTCCGATTCGAAATATCATGGAGATATTGAATTTGTGTTTTGCGCATGCGCATCGCTAACTTTCTTATTTCTGAACCAAATTCATTCAAAATTGGCATGCAGGTGTATAATAAGATTTGAAATATCATGGACATATTAAATTAATGTAGTGCACATGTGCATCGACAACTTACTTATTTATTATCAGAATTTCTTCAAAATTAGCATGTATGTGTATAATCAGATTCGAAATTGCATGGACACATTGAATTTGTGTAGTGAGCATGCGCTTTAACAACTTTCTTATTTCTCAACCGAATTGCATGAAACTTGGTATGCATACGTATAGACTGATGTGTGATTTCATGGAAATAGAGAATTTGTCCAGTGCACATGCGCATTGCCAACTTTTTTATTTCTTGTTGAAATATTTTTAAATTTGATATGAATGTCTGCAATCATAGTCTCAATCACCCTGTTGAAATTCAATTCTCGCGCATTGAATTATTAGTACAGTGCATGCGCAATCGAATATTGCCGCACCGTCGAACCTGTATGTCGTAATCCGCCCTGCACCAGTACTGTTAACTGTACAGTTCTAGTCTTTTTCTTGATATCTGAGAAATGTACATTAAAAATAGACCAAGACCTTTGGTTATCTCGCTTATTTCTTTAGATACTTGTCTTATAGCAGTCAGGTAGCAATCCTTATTAATGTAGAATGGTTAGGATCTATTTGTGACGGAGGTATTAAATTAGTCTCTGATGTCTGGTTTCTTGAAAGGTCAAGGATTAATCTACATGTTGACAATATATGGGGCTTTTAATGGTGTAATTCACTGACAAGTTTCAGAAAAATATGTTATGTTTTGATCTTGAACTTAAATCTGTTTAAGAACATTTCCAACTTCTGTTTACCACATTTTGAAAATCTGTCTTCACATCGATTTCAGCAAGACTTTGCCAAAAATATTGAAATCGCTATTTAAGAAAGAAATCGTGAAAACTGTTCTTAATACTCACATATAAGGGCTAGAATTAGTACTCATATGAAATAAAAAGTACTCAATTAGAAGTAGAATGTTATGTCCATGCGAATGCAAAGTTAGATTGATATTAACTTTGGGTTGGAGGGGGGTGGGGGGGATCTTCAGTTAATGTGAAATTTATGTTTGTGATTGGTGAGCTTGCTCTGCTTAGCTATCTTTCTTGTCTGCTTCACATGCAAGAAACTGTTTTCGATATTTTTAATCAGAATACTCTTCGTATAGTGTAGTTGAAAAAGTAACTGGGTACTCTTCAACAGAAGGCACCAGCAGGGTGTTGAAGCGATGAGAGTTTCATTGTATTATTTGATAACTCAGATTTGATTAATGACTTGGGCAATTAACACCACCTTCCGCCTACCCCCCCTCCCTCTCCCCTCCTCCCCTTCATGATTAACCCTTATAGATTTATACAGCTGGGATATTTTGTCCCCCTCTGAGCTGAGAGTGAGTGTATTATAATTTTGTTTATCAAAGAGAAGAGATAGGGTAGGCCTATAATATTAATTTATAACTATTGTATTATTCATCAGGTTTAGTTTGTTTAACCAGTAGTCTAGGTCACTGGGTTGAATTTGTGTAAAAAAGGTGACCATATTGGACTTCATTGGGATTCATATGTAGTTGGGATATTTACATCAAGGTATTAACATCTTATATTGATAGGAAAGTTTCATGTACTACATGATACCTAAAATTGAATATGTGTACATGAAAATATTAATTGGATAGTTCTGTAGCCATAGTGGATAGTTTGGAGTCACAGGTAGTATTCGACCTCTAAAAACCTATCCTTTATTTGCATAGGGACACCTGTTCAATAATCCTTTGTTACGGAATTTAAATTCTCAGTTCAAATTAGCATTCAATGTGAAAAGTATAATGAATTTGTCAGTATTTGACCATAAAGAATTCAAATTTATGAGAAAATAAAATGAATATACCATAAAATAGAGGTAAAATTTTGTATTATTATAATCACATGGAGAATTAATGAGGATAAGGAAATTAATATAGACTTTTGCAAATTGAAAGATATGAATTTTATTAGTCAAGACCAAAGAATGTATGTTTAAGAATATTGATTTTACTTTTAAAGAATAGCTATTATAGATATTACCTCAGTTATAAGTAATTCAGTTATTTACATTTTAAAGGGGCATATTCGCCATCTACTCTACAAATCATACATTCTTGAAAACTGGAATACTTAAGCTTTTGCCGTTCTATTATGCTACTTCTGAGTTCTATATATATTTCAAGTCTCAAGTTAACATGAAAATCTAACTGTGCCCCATTAAATTGTTTTTTAAAGCTGTCAATAATATGCCACATTTGTTTAAATGTCCTGTTCTCCTGTTAAATATTTTCTAACAGGACAATGTTTGTCTGTAAACAGAACAACTGAGAAATATTGTTTGGTTGGCATGTTGTAATCTAAAACAAAAAATTAAAAAAAAAACTCTTAAAGAACACTAATGCAAATGTGCAGTTGTGTGTAGGCCTATGTATACTATAAATTCTGATGCCCCTGTCAGTGCTTTTTTTGCTATGAAGAACATAAAGAGCATTATATACATTCAAAGATTTAAACACCTAGTTTGTTTCTATATCAGATAAGGATTAAAATCTTATTAATCCTGTTAGCCTGATCTGATTTAAGATTTAATCTCATATTTCTTGTTCAAAGAATGTGTGAAATTGAAGAAACTGGTGTGTTAATCCCTAAGAAGTATTACTTATAGATTAGAAATTATATATCCAACTTAAAGCATCCTGGCAAAAATAAATTTAAAGCACAGCTGATAAAACCCTTTCATGTGAAACGATTACATGTAATTATGCAATAAGTTATAAATCTTAAATAACCTGACTGTCTTTAATTAAAAATGAGTTTGAGTTTAAATTTTAGATATTCTTTCACATTAATCCTTCAATGGCATATTAGAAGCACAAGTTATAGATAAATAAGACAATTTTATGGATATATACCTCTAGAATCTAGAATGATATTGTTTTGAAAATTGTCCTTCATCAATGAAAATTTAAGATATCTGTGCATATTAAGGTTTCAAGAGTAATCCTTCATTGCACACTGCAAGCTGTTAGTGCGTCATCATTAGTCAAAATTTGTGCAGAAAAGTTAGACGTAAAACTACATTGCAATAGAATTGTTTAGTCAAATTCAATTACTAGTCACTCATATGGCCAGAAATTGTCTATGCAAGTTCGACTGATAACAAGGGCACTAAATTTCCAAATCCTGTTCCAGTGCTTTCAGGGATTTTGGTGTATAGTGAGATATTTGTTCTACACCTGTGGAATATTAATGAATAATTGAAGATAATGATTTTATGAATTAGGCTAATGTTAATATTAACTTTGATTACATGAATGCTTTGATATTTAATTAATAACTTCTGACAAAACCCCCATTTTCTCACCTCTACCTCAACTTTACCTCAACTTTTTAACTGTCAGTTTATTTTTATGGTGATGGATTTCTTTCATCTTTTTTATTTTGACAGGTACTATCTTCCCTCCCTCCTAACACAATGGACTGTTCCTATCTGCCGGCTACATTAACATGTTAAATCAATAATCGTGAGAGTGGGTTGTTCCAAGATGGAGTTGAATGGATGGAAGGATTGTCAATGGCAAGGAAAATCTGCCATGTCCCTTATTCCACCAGCATGGGACGCATATCGGTCAATTTATAAAGAAGTGTTTAATGTTGTCAACAAATTTCCATTCAGAAAGAGACTTGTAGTGTACTTTGTCTTCCGTGGAACTCATATAAAAGTCGATTTTGGAGATGGTAAGTGTTATAGAACTATATCTTGGTGTTAGATAGTTATTTTTAGACAATCCTTGCCTCTGAAGAATTTTGACCTTGTGTTTCAGACAAAAGTCAGAAAATACCAGACTTATGAACTGGCATGAAAACCAATATCTTTTCCCTATAGTTATTAACTGTTCCCCCTTCTTTGTTCAATATTCCTATATGACTAATGACCAGTCTGTAATCAATTAGACCTTGAGGGAGGGAAGGAGGGCTTTATTATAATAGGGTACCAGTTATGTAATTTGTTATGATAACATTCTGTAAATGATGTGCTTTTGCATGTATTTTTTAAGTCTTGAGTTGTCCACATAGCATGTGTATGTGTTGTAACTTATAATAGTTATTTGTATTTTTTCATGTTGTACATCACGTATCGGAGCCATCAGGTTCTTATCAGTCAAGGTGATTCACTTCTATCTAATAGACATCAGGTTCACTCTCAGTACTTATAGTAGCTATCTTAGTATTAGACGTAGGGGTATTAATTAGACACATTTTCAACATTCAAAAACCGTGACTGCATGGGTATCAGAATCTTAATCTTAAGAGAAGTTCCAACATGGAGCAACAATTCTTCTAGCAGACTATAATCAAATTTGATACCGATGAAGCAATCCCATTCCAGTTTAGGGTTTTGAAAATCCCTTTTCGCACTCCCTTTAAAAATAACCCCCTTTTTTTTTTAAATATGTTATTTTATAACAATCAGCAAGTCTTTTTGCCTATTACATAACAACAACTCATTATTTGGATATGGATTTTCCATTACCTAATGGCATTTAGTTGGTTACTCAAAGATAGCATAGCATAGTTAAGACTGAGGTTTGAACCTGTGAACTAAATTATATTAGTTACATAATAATATAAAATACTGATAAACACAGATGCTCTCTCCAACACTTGTATAAATAACCCTATTATCATTTAACATTTATAGTATGGAATGTTTATATATGTATAATAAGTACCATTATATTACAGGCCTATTCAAATTATCAATTGAAGCATACTTAATGCTGAACATTTCTAAAATTGAAAAACAACCAAAATTTCAAATAACTGGGCCCTTGACAAGACTTTTCATGAGAGGTAACAATTTGAACATCACAATTTCATTGTCTTACACAACTTTTCTAAATTTTTTAGTTTACTAGGGACACTGATAGCATCAATTTGTACCGTTCCAATTTTTAATCAGACGTCTGTGGTTCAAGCAATTGACTAAAAAATAGTGTTTCATGATGTGATTTGTGATGAAAGCAAACACTACAGGCAGGGCGGGGCGGAGCAGAGTGGTTAGTAGCAGCATTAATGTACAGATGGTTTTAAATGTACAGACGTTCAGCTGTTTACATCGCAAGCCGAACGACTCGACACGGAGGAGAGCAGAGCAAAGCGATATGTATTTTGCGCTTCACCGCTCCACCCTGCTCTGTCTGTGATTAAACCCTCAGTTTTTGTATCTATATGATAACAATTCAGGGTAGTTAGTAGATAATGTTTAAATCTAGACAAACAATTCTACTGATGTTTATGCTGAGGAAATGTCAAAGTTTACATTAGGTTGAATAGAATACCAGTACATTAATTTTGTCTGAAAATAAAACAATTTCATAAATACTGATGATATATTTTATGACCGGTTAAGTTGTGTCTATATGTTATATATCTGCTGCCCTGCAGCTCAGGTTTGACCTTAGTTCAGGTTTGGTTTTTAATGATAATGCCATTGTACTAGCAAAATTTACTTCATTTCATACTTGGCCTATTTTCATTAGCCCAATTTGGAACAGATTAGTTATTGAAAACTACACTTAATTTAATTTCAAACACTTAATTTCAATTTGATTATGGTAAAATTCATATGATAAAATAATTATAATATACACATAATATATAGAAATTCTATTTTGAGAAGTTACTGTAAGAACTTGATAAATAAATAACAATTAATTGAGTTAATAATTGACCTGATTATTAATCATATAATACTCTACATATACCCTAGTACTAGTCAAGAGTTATTGGTACATTTATATATTAATATTTATCATTATACAATAGCTTCATTTCCTTCCTAGACTTTAAACATTAAAGAGATAGTACCAGATCGATTGGTTGAATTATATTTAGAAATCAAGATAAATTTGTTCAGTGACAAAAAGAAATTTACATGTAGTTCAATACTACAATTACAAAATTGTTTTAGTGTTAAAATATTGCGCAATACATTAAAATGTAAAGCATTATAGTTTAAAAATATTAAAATATAACCTGAAACATGTTACTCAGAGTTTCAAGCTGTGCAATCTCAACAGACAATTGATCTATTTCAGCCTGCATCCCTACTGAGGTATTGACAAGTTGGGAACATTTGTACAAAGACTTGTACTCATGGGCATTTATAATAAAGATTTTTAAATAGACACAGATTACAAAGTTTTATTTGCAAACTTCCATACAGGTCAGGCAGTGCAAATCATAAAATAATTTTGTACTTTTAAATTACATTATGAAACCTACTTTAACATTAGTGAATAAATACCAATGAGTAAGTCATGCATAGCATTTAATTTTTTTCTAATAACATTTTAAAATTTCACAGAATTATAGTCTTAAGATCTCTAATCATTTAAATCTTACACCCTTCCTTTAGGCTTCATATTATTATATTAAAGAGAATCAAAAAAGGTTTTCTACATTTTGTATGTAAATCAAGGAGACGTCCATAATATCAAAAATATATTTGGAATCCCTTTTAAGTATATTTTTAGTGTCAAAATCAAATTAAGTCCCCTTTAATTAATCTTGATTAATCTAGCTTAATGTTGAGCTAGATTTCAGTGAAAGTTATTGAAACATCTAAATGGAGCCAAGATTTTGTATTTGTATCTACTATCAATCTACCCAGGCACAGAGCTATATTGACTGCTTCCCTTACAAAAAATGAGACATGGTTTTACTACATGGTTATGCATGGTTTTACTGTACAGTTAACCATATGGTTTTTTGAGACGGTAAATCATGAACTGTATGGTTTTACCACAATGGTTAACCATGAACTGTATGGTTTTACCACAGCGGTTAACCATGAACTATATGGTTTTACCACAACGGTTAACCATGAACTGTATGGTTTTACCACAACAGTTAACCATGAACTATATGGTTTTACCACAACGGTTAACCATGAACTGTGTGGTTTTACCACAACGGTTAACCATGAACTGTATGGTTTTACCACAACAGTTAACCATGAACTGTATGGTTATAGCAGAACTACCCCTGACAATGCGCAATTTTCTAACCATGGTAAAACCCTGGTCAAACATGGTTGAGCATGGTCTTATGGAGATGCCTTGACCATGGTTGGTTAATGATGGAAACAAACCACGGTCAACCTTGCTTCAACCATGCTTCAAACAATGGTCAACCATGCATTTAAGCCACAGTTAAGTTGTCGACATTGAACCATTGAAAATACTTTGTGTTAACTACTGGCATATTGTTCCAAAGCAGATAGTGAAACACACTTGGAATTTTAGACCAAACATACACAATATTTTTGAAATAATACTTTTATTAGGTACCAGTGTTGGTAGGCATAATAAGTTTATTCATGTCAACTGTCTTGCCTAGAACACTAGTGTCACTGGTCTCAAATAAGAGGGCTGATTGCCCTGATTTTAAACACTGTTAACTCAAAAATCCTATTCATAACTTCTACTTTTTTTCAGTCCAAACCAAAAATAACTTTTTCATCAAAAATATATCCGTTCCTTGTCATTAACACTCATTAAAGCTAAAAAGCCCATTTTTCATAGACTTTGATTTTCATTCCACAAAAACAATAATTCCAACCTCAAATTTGATCCAAAATAAGTTTATCAGGTAGATGATAATACTCAAAAAAGTAAGGCATCTCCACCATGTTCTGTTAGGGTCTGAATTATCCAGGATGGTTTGGATTAAAAAATAAAATACACTGAATTTTAACCGCCATCTTTACTCATGCAGGCCCTCCACCTATCTTTTAAGGGAGATAACTCTCAATGATTAACCATGGTCACCATAGTTAAAAACCATGCTTACCATGGTCAACTGTTTAAGGTTTATGCATGCTCAACCATCGTCAAATAAATGTCCATGGTTCACCAAGGTTGAAAATTTCAGCTTACCATGGTTGACCATGGTGGAAAATACTTCCAAGCATGGTTTTACCATGGTTATCTATGGTGAGTGATGGTTACCATGGTTATCCATGGTGTAAAGTAATTCCAAGCATGGTTTTGCCATGGTTATCTGTGGTGAGCGATGGTTACCATTGTTGACCATGGTGTAAAGTACTTCCAAGCATGGTTTTGCCATGGTTATCTATGGTGAGTGATGGTTACCATGGTTGACCATGGTGTAAAGTAATTCCAAGCATGGTTTTACCATGGTTATCTATGGTGAGCGATGGTTACCATGGTCGACCATGGTTGCATTTTGACAGGGGAACCTTTACCATGGTTAAACTATGTATGGTTACATGGTGAAACTGTATGGTTATATTTAAACTATCTTTACCATGGTTAAACTACATGGTTACATGGTGAAACTGTATGGTGGGTATGGTTTTACCGTGAAAACCATGTCTCAATTTTTGTAAGGGTTAGGACATGAACTAGAGTGAAATTTGAACAATGAATGATATAGATCTTGTTACAAACTGTAACATATTGATGCTCTAACTTGGTGCATAATGATGCTATTTAGCTAGTAAGGCCACAGATTTTTTATTATTAGGTTTACGGTTCCGCCGCCGGAATATTTGCGTTTTTGAAATAAAAATAAAATTCGAAATTTCTCTTATTTTATTTCCTCCGCTCATCCGAAAGTAAAAAAATTCAAAATATCACGTCGGAAAGTCAAATGTCCTTGTTTACAAATAATTCGGCTAACGGTCGATCGCGATTATCATCACTGAATGCGTAGCGGCTACCAAGATAACCTGTGGCAAGTGAATTACGGTTACGGCAAGAGTGTAGATATAAAATTGGAAGGTCGTCGACTTTTATATTCTCGATCATCCACGCGCTTTACTCTACACGAGTGGGCTATATAGAGACTGTATGATCAAGGCTAATTTGAAGTCGGCTCCGGTAGCATAAATCTGTATAGTCAGTACTGCGAGATCTCGTTAAAAACTGGGCCAAAAACTGTAAAAAAAATGCATAAGATGTCCGACTAGGGAAATGATCGGTTCTATAATAAACGCGGTTATTGAAGAATCCGACGATATTAAATACACGGAAAGAAAAGACTTCAAATAACCGTTGATCAAATTGCGATACCAATAATATCGATGTATAAAATCACGGAAAGAAAATACTCAATGCGATACCAAAAATACACGGAGAGCAAGTAGGTTCCGTTTATCAAAACGAGCCTCTTACCGGGAACGACCTTAATCCTTAAATCCATTAAAATAATCCAAAAGTTTTTTCAAACACATTGCTGACAAGACAATAATACAAGTTATAGTTGACCTCAGATTGCGAGACTTACTGGCGCCAATAAAATTGAGCGGGAAAAAATAGTTCTGATGTCAGTACTCAGGACAGTAGTAATTCTGTAAACCTTTTGTTAACAATAAACTTAATCTACTTGAATAAACGTGGGATTAGGTGACTAAAAACAATAAGATCCCGTTAAATTGTGACATCATTGATAAATTTAATGAGTACAATTAGAATAGTAAACAAGACCCATTGAGATCAAAGAATATTATGAACACCTGCTGTCCACGTGATCAGTGGAAGTAAAATTAGGCCAGGCTTTTACTCTACTGGAGTCAAAGGCACTTGTTTTATATCCATGGAATTTTCCACTACAATATATAGGGTTAATAGACCGTCATTGATAAAAAAAACCAGTGCCTGTGTTCTTACCATATTTATATAGAAGACATTCCGATTAGAATTTTTACGCTTCAACGCTTTATCATTTGAAGATATTAATACAACACTTGTCTTTTTAACGGAATCAAATTAAAGAAGTTAATCATTTCTTTAAAAACATTTTAATTATTTAACATACATGTATGAATATAACACTTCCCAAAAACATTTACCGTTTTCTTTTGACTTGAACGAGATTTATACGCGCGTGACCTTGTCAACTTAAACTCAATGTCACGGGGAAAAAAAATAATCATTAATTTCAAAATAATTTAGAAAATTATAAAGAGTAAAAATTAAGCCTGTATTTAAAAAAGAAATTCCATTTGAGTAACAGAAAGTAGATATGTGAAATTTGATTTTTTTATCACTTATTATTTTGGTGTCTGTGTTATGCCAACTTTAATTTTTTCGTCAACAAGGGGTGCGCACTATACATAGGAAAATGAATTTTTTTCCCGATTTTGATGGGGTAAGGAAGGGGCGCACATTATACATTGGTGCGCATTATATTTTGAAATATACGGTACCCGGAAAGTTTACTTAATTAATGGATTTTAAAGCGACTAAGGCAAAAACGTGGCTGAATTTCCAGTGACACTTGAGAGTTCATGCCATGCAGTAGGCCTATGCTTGCTTCATTCGATATCCGATACATCGACGTATTAGACGATGACAGCGCAAGTAGCTGAGGCGGTGAAACACAAGCAACAAATGCTTTTACTAATGAGTTTTATCTAAAATGCAAGTGGCCCATTTTTTGTAGAATTTTTTTTATTATTTATTATATTTCCTCCTCCTGCCAACAAATAAAATCCCATGGTCCGTAAACCTAAAAATAAAAAATCTGTGGCCTAATGTACAACTATTACAAACTGCATCTAAAACATTGGATCATTAGGAACTTTTCTAGTATCACTGAAGCTTGAACAATGCATGAATCATAAAAAATAAAGATAATATAAATGTTATGGCAGATTCAACATTTTTTTGTAACATTTTGTAAAAACAACTTAAGAATTCAAATAGGATGGTTATATATAGAATTAAAGAAATTGAAGTGTGGCGTTTCTCCACCAAAAATTTAAGCATTCTCTGCCTCATTTGCATTCACTTCCACAATTAAACATGGAAATTCACGAACTTGAAAAAGGAAAACTTATTTACTTGAACTAAATTGTGGCAAATGCTTCTTTAAAGAATGAATATATCTTAACTCTTCAACAATAAACCCTTATATAAGTTTTTATTATTGATGACTCAAATAACCTGTTTAAAAACAAACAAATTATAGAATTTTATCATCTGTATTCAGTCAGGCAGTTCATTTAAAATAGTAAGAGGTTCATATACATAATAAAGAAAGGGACCTCCAATTGATAGTGATTTAGTGGAATATAATATTACCAGAGATCTGTTCTTGTGTTCTTTATTTTGAATGGAACTTTCAGACTTTCCATGAATATTAAGAATCATTCTTTATTAAAAGTTTACGGAATTTGGTTTCCAAGTAACACCAAATCTGAGTAATATATCGGGAAGATTTGAATCTGAGTTAGTCGTTACTGTTATTAATTTGAGTATATTGCAATATATATATATTGATTATATCAACTCTTTAACACCATCTGTTTAAATTATATTTCAATTTACCTATATATATATAATGTAAATACTGTATATTACATTTGTATGACTGGCTTGTTTCGTAATGGCATATGCACCATGGATGGTGTCCCATATTGGTGTTTTGTTTGGTAAATTTCATGATGGATCTAGGAGTGAAAAAGGTAAAGATAACATCTAAACTAAATCTGTGTAAGAAATATGTTTGTTCTAGCAGCTGTTTTTGTTTTTATATGCCCACATGAAAATGTGGACGTATATTGCCGTCACCCCTGTCCGTCCGTCCGTCCGTCGGTCCGTCTGTCGGTCCGTCCGTCCGTCGGTACGTCCGTCGGTCGGTCCGTCCGTCCGTCCGTCCGTCCCTCCCTCCCTCCGTCCGTCCGTCCGTCAACAATTTCTTGTGTACGCGATAGACACCAGAGTTTTTATCCGATTTGAACGAAACTTGGTATGTGTATTCATCTTGATAATATCTCGGATAAGTTCGAAAATGGCGCAATTCTGATCGTCAGTTTATGAGTTATTGCCCTTGACTAAGTGAAAAAACGTTGAAATTAACTGTGTACGCGATAGAAGTTAGAGTTTTTATCTGATTTGAACGAAATTTGGTATGTGTATTCATCTTGATAATATCTCGGATAAGTTCGAAAATGGCGCAATTCTGATTGTCAGTTTATGAGTTATTGCCCTTGACTAAGTGAAAAAATGTTGAAATTAACTTGTGTACGCGATAGAAGCTAGAGTTTTCATCAGATTTGATTGAAATTTGGTATACATATTCATCTTGATAATATCTCGGATAAGTTCGAAAATGGCGCAATTCTGATCGTCAGTTTATGAGTTATTGCCCTTGACTTATTGAAAAAACGTTAAAATAAGATTGTGTACGCAATAGAAGCTAGAGTTTTTATCCGAATTGAATGAAACTTGGTATGTGTATTCATCGAAAACGGCGCCATTCCAGTAGTCGGTTTATGAGTTATTGCTCTCGATAGAGGCTAGAATTTTCATTCGAATTGATTCATCTAAATATCAGCTCAAATAAGTGCGATGGTGCAATCAACTTTTTCAAATATTCAAATTTGCTGAAGTGGGCGTATGTTACCTTGCCTGGCAAGCTATCTTTCTATTTTTCGCTGCAGATAACTTCAGTATGTATAGTTAAAATGTGGAATAACCTGGTAGAAATACTGAAATCAGATCTATTTCATCCCTAAATTACTAAATTCTGTAAAAATTGGTTTGTTACTATGCTAATCGTTACATTTTCATTCTGCCTCCAACATTCTATTCACATCACCTGTACACGAGTCAAGTAAACATTTTTTTTACCTATATGCAGACTTTATGACATGTATTTTCAACCATTTTGGTTTTAGTTTTTCTTTCATTTGACTTAATTAATCCATTTAAAGAGGACAATCAGTTTTTTTGTTAGGTAATCATACCGTAGTATTAAATATTTAGTTGAATGGTCAAAAATTGTTTTTTTTGCTAAAAAAACTTTAAAAGGTGTAAATTTCTGTTGTATGTTTGTGTCGTTTTGTGTTTGTATAGTTACTTTTAAATTTCATGTTTATCTGTTGTGTTATTTCATCTGTAAAATAATCTGTTTGTGTATCATTCTCATATATTCCTATCATGTGTATCATAATCTCTATTGGGTTGTCAGACATACATAATATGTATCCATGAATAAATAAATGTGTTGAGGTCTGCATTGAAATATTTGTTATTAACTGACAAAATTAGGATGCCTCGTTCAGCATGTATTTGCATTGTAGAATATATAGCATGTGTGATACATGATATAAGCAATTAAGAATGGGGACCCAAAATGGTGCTTCTAAACCTTAAAAATGAAATGACAAAGTTTCACGTCCTTCCTCTGCTGCCCCTGCTTGGGCGAATGAGGGCGAGATATAAGCTTTGAGATGAATGAGGATTGACCTTCAAAAATACAATTTTTAGATCCTTATAGATATGTAAAATATATTGAAAATCTTTGCTCTGTTTGGTTTTAAAAATCATCACCTCATACAAAAATTAAAATACTTAAAAGAACAGTTACTTCAAATACTTGATACATTGATTCAATGTTACGATAATGATATAATTGTTATGTTTTGTTATTTGTAGTAAAAGCAGCCGGTATAGTATGTGCATTAGGGGTAGGATTTGGTCTTGGTACCTATGTGATATATAAGATATATACAAAATATATCCGTCCAGCATTCACCAAACCTGATCCCCCGCCAGAGAAACTAGATACAACAGAAGATGAGGACTGCTATTTATATGTCGTAAGTATTCTTATTATTAATAATTGTCATTTGTTAGTTTTAGCCCAATGCATCAGACAGACATTTGTTATATTTAGTTTTATGAAGCAATTAAATTTGAGCAAGAAATCTGAACAAATGTTTTTTGAGCACTTGTTTTTTGTCTGTGGTGTGTTGAATAAAACAATTTTAAGTAACGAGAAACATTTAATATAATTGCATTCATATAATTCATTTGACAAAGCCTTTTATTTTCTTTTGAATAATGTCTATTGCGGCTAAGAAAAATTTAACACATAATGTTTTTTGTTTCCAACAGACAAAAAGTTTGTTATTTGTCCTAAGCTTAAAAGATCTGAAAGGAAAAATGGTTTCTTTGTAAAGAAAATTTGTAATTTGCATGTTTGTCATAATGCATATGAAAATAGCTATCAGTAGCTGAAACTTGTATCGATTTGTGTCTACAATCCTGTGATCCAATCTAAATTTCATCTATTCAGTCTAGTTAGTTTCTTCCATAATTGTTTGAAATCTGACAATTTTTTTTTTTTATCTTTTCAATGCATAAAGATTACAAAGTTTTCAATTTTTGTTATCAATTTTAGAAACAAAGTTTTACTCGGGACATTAACAAATGCAGAAATCGCATGAAAATTATGTTTGTATAACACTGTCCCGAGTAAGAACAAAAATTATCTTATAATTTGTGAGAAAAACATAAAATTTCACTCAAATTCCTCCCTAAGAATTGTTTTAAAATGTTTTTCTTTGTGTTCTGGATGGAATACAAAATATTATTCAGACTGAAATATTACTTTCTCTCAGCTTTCTTTGTTATTTATTTCACTAATTAAGGCTTAGATAAAGTTAATAAATATATCTTTGACATGATAAAAACATCTTTTTCTCATATTAGGTCAATCTTTCTAACAAAGCAGCCCCTAATAAGTTGCCTTGTGACAGCAGGTTGAGTGTTGCTTATGCCAACCTACGCTAAGAGATTCAATAAAAAATAGATCATAGATTTGTGAGCACTTGATGAAGATGCATGATGTCTATTTTAAAGAGTTAATGATAGTTGAGTTTTATTGAGTACATGAAAATCAATGTTTTAAACATGGTAATTTGGTATTCAAATTGAGTAAAGGAATTTCAATTGATCTGAAATACATTGATGTGAAAGTGGAATATTCTATCCTGTCTTTTCTTTAGGCTAACTTTAGGTTGGTGAATCATGAATTTAGTCATCTTTTTATACGCCCACATGAAATGTGGAGCGTATATTGCCGTCACCCATGTCCGTCGGTCCGGCGGTCCGTCGGTCCGTCCGTCGGTCCGTCCACAATTGCTTGTTAACACTCTACAAGTCACAATTCTTTACGGATTTTGACGAAACTTGCTGAAATTGTTTATTATCACCCAAGGATGAACCCTATTGAAAATCAAAAGAATCGAAAAAAATTTAATATGAATTATTGCCCTTGTTCTTTTAAACGCGTTCGATTTTTAGCTCGTTAACACCCTACAGGTCACAATTCTTTACGGATTTTGACGAAACTTTCTGAAATTGTTTATTATCACCCAAGGATGAACCCTATTGAAAATCGAAAGAATCGAAAAAAATCTAATATGAATTATTGCCCTTGTTCTTTAAAACGCGTTCGATTTTTAGCTTGTTAACACTCTACAAGTCACAATTCTTTACGGATTTTGACGAAACTTGCTGAAATTGTTTATTATCACCCAAGGATGAATCCTATTGAAAATCAAAAGAATCGAAAAATATTAATATGAATTATTGCCCTTGTTCTTTAAAACGCGTTCGATTTTTAGCTTGTTAACACTCTACAAGTCACAATTCTTTACGGATTTTGACGAAACATGCTGAAATGGTTTATTATCACCCAAGGATGAACCCTACTGAAAATCGAAAGAATCGAAAAAAATCTAATATGAATTATTGCCCTTGTTCTTTAAAACGCGTTCGATTTTTAGCTTGTTAACACTTTACAAGTCACAATTCTTTACGGATTTTGACGAAACTTGCTGAAATTGTTTATTATCACCCAAGGATGAATCCTATTGAAAATCAAAAGAATCGAAAAAAATTTAATATGAATTATTGCCCTTGTTCTTTAAAACACGTTCGATTTTTAGCTTGTTAACACTCTACAAGTCACAATTCTTTACGGATTTTGACGAAACATGCTGAAATGGTTTATTATCACCCAAGGATGAACCCTATTGAAAATCGAAAGAATCGAAAAAAATCTAATATGAATTATTGCCCTTGTTCTTTAAAACGCGTTCGATTTTTAGCTTGTTAACACTCTACAAGTCACAATTCTTTACGGATTTTGACGAAACTTGCTGAAATTGTTTATTATCACCCAAGGATGAACCCTATTGAAAATCAAAAGAATCGAAAAAAAATTTAATATGAATTATTGCCCTAGTTCTTTAAAACGCGTTTGATTTTTATCTCGTTAACACTCTACAAGTCACAATTCTTTACGGATTTTGACGAAACTTACTGAAATGGTTTATTATCACCCAAGGATGAACCCTATTGAAAATCAAAAGAATCGAAAAAATTTAATATGAATTATTGCCCTTGTTCTTTAAAACACGTTTGATTTTTAGCTTGTTAACACTCTAGAAGGCACAATTCTTTTTCAATAAGATTTTAATGAATCCTATTGAAATAGTTTATTATCACACGATAAACCCTATCGAAAATCAAAAAATATTTGATATGACTTATTGCCCTTTTCGTTCAAAATAGGTTTTAGTTTTAGCTCATAAACAGAAGAATTTTGATTATCTTGATGAATGCTGAACCCTTGATGAAATCGAGAGAAAAAAATGTTTAGACGACACTTAATTTAAGTTCTGAACGAAATGTAGGCCTATGACGACAGGTTGAATATTTGATGTGTTCTTTTTCGAACAAAGCTGCTAGTGGGCGTATATTACCTTGCCTGGCAAGCTATCTTTATGTTATTTTGGAATATCAAATTCAAAATAGTAATAATAATCTCAGAATAACCTCTGAAGGCACAAATTAGTTAAAGGAATTGTATAGAGGTTTTATAAACTTTGTATGTTTATCGGACATTAGAGATGCTGATAGCATCAATGTGCGCCATTCCAATTTCCATTCTTCTGTGGTTCTTGCAATTCCAATAATACTAAAGCGTTTTATGACATTACTGACAGTGATCTACCGGAAGCTACTATTGATATCTATGCAGATCACTGTCAGTGACGTCATAAAACCTGTCAGTTTTAGTGCAATTGCAAGAACCACAGACTTCAGAATGGAAATTGGAATGGATCAAATTGATGCTATCAGTGTCCTCGATACACTGCAAAGTTTAGAAAACCTCTTTACAATCCCTTCAAAGAGATATATAGATTGAGTATAAAAAGTAAATTTTCAATCTTGGCCAATGAGAGTAAATATTCCTTGTGCCGTAAGTATTCAAATAGAATACAATGGATCCTTAAAACTAAGTAATTATCCATAAAATTACCAGTTATTATTAAAACACATTTAAAAGAAATCTTGTAAGGGTTATCAATATTTATATAACATAATTTTCTGGATTTATCAGATTATACTGATAATCTGTTGTATAGTTATAACACCAATTAAGTTCACTATAATGAATATATACTCCTGTTCGAAAAGCTTGAGAATTTGTGTTCATTCTAAGAGGTAGTATTCCTTAAGGTTAGTGCACATGAGAGCTCCCAGCTGAGCAAATTTCATTCGTGGC
Source organism: Lottia scabra (assembly GCA_029955415.1). Lineage (NCBI taxonomy): Eukaryota > Metazoa > Mollusca > Gastropoda > Lottiidae > Lottia > Lottia scabra. The sequence continues at coordinate 1,709,265 of JARJEI010000016.1, forward strand.
TCTCAGATTATGTAAGGTTTTTTTAATTCAAATGAAAAATACCTAGCTTACAGTGTGCGCACTCGAAGGCTCTTAGCTTTTAACTTCGAACTAGAGCGAATGCCCAGAACAAAAATGGCTGTGCCAATCGGTGAATGCGGGTTTGTATCTGAAGCAATTATCTTTGTATCCATCGGCGTATCGATAGCTTATGAGTATTCTTCGTCGCGACGATGGCAACAACAATAGAAGAAGTAAAATTTCTTCATATTCTTAATCATTCGAAAGGTTGTCTACGTCCAACATTTTGTTTACCTTACGTGAGAATGTCACATGATATAGTTGTTTTTAGACGTCCATGACTCGACACTCAGTCTACGAAAGCTCTAAGCTTAGCAAGTGTGGGGAAACTGACGAAAGCTGCGAGCTGAGCTGGGAGACACAAATAAAATGTTGCTCAGCTGGGAGTTCTTGTGTGCGCTAGCCTTTATGAAAAAGTTGTTTAACAGATGGCAATTTTCAGCCTAATAGTTAATAATTTGATGGAAATTTCTATATTTGTGCAGTGATCTAAAGATATTTCAATGCATATTAAATATATGATTATTCATGGTATTTTAAAGCGATATTCCAATTTACAAAGCAGTTATTGCTTGTGAACGACTTCTTAACATGGAATGAAAGGAAACAGAAATATATTGGTTAATATAAGGTTTATAATTATAAACATGTCAGAAATGATCAATAATCGATAAACATGTTCCTATTGACAATCATTAATTACAACTTGTCCATTATGTCTTATATAAAGCTTATACCTAGCTTCACAAACATAATACCTAGTCATGTGACTTGGTCTGTGAAGGTGAAGGTCGTTTATCTTAGTCATGATAGAAGTGGTGGTGTGCTACAATTCCAATCAATATTACAAGAGATAATTTTTATTCTGCCATACTGGATTCTTTCTCGTATCGAGTATCAGTGCTAATCAAAATGTGAAAATCGAAGGTTAAGTTAAGACAACTTATATCAAAAGGCAGCAGAAATGGATTACAAAATTGTCAAAATCTTTTGAAAAGATGATTTTTTGTCTTAGGTAGGTCGTTTTCGTTGAAATTTTGATTGCTTTCAAATGTTTTTGTCCTATTTTCTAACATGAACTATAGAGCAGTGATAAGAGTTATGACATTTGGTTCAATGTCTGAGAATAGGACAGATAATGGAATTCCAGACAGCTCTTAAGCTTTTTCTTTTTTACAGTCTGTCATTTTAGAGTAAAAAATGAACACACAGTGACAGTGACAAGATTCTTATATGTGTTTGGATTTTCATTGAAATTGAAAAATAACTATTTGTTTTTGTGGATTCAACAACAAAAAAAAAAGGGCTTTTGAGTGATATGAGAGTAAATTTCCGATAAAAATTCTGGTTAAGCAAAAGAAGAAAGCCTGATCATTAATCCCGTTTATTTTAAATCCATTATTAGAATAAGACCAATTAAGCCAATATGATGTAGGTAGGGCATAAAGACAATTCTAATTAGTTCTGTGAAATGAATAGATGTCAGTATATTGTATTATAATAAGATATCATGAAGGTTAATGTCGTTAATGATAGTCTTTCTACCTGTCTTATCTCTTTATAAAGTCTTCTAATTATTCCCTAAACATCTTGATTGGTGGGAAAATACAAGATAATAACCTAATTGGGTGCTGGTAAGGGGTACGTATGAAAAGAAATTGTGAAAACATCCTTAATTTGGATAGTTCTTTAAATGATAAAATTCCAGAACAGAACAGAAAGTGCTGGAAATGGAGGTAACTTTCCAAAATTAGACTTAAAGTATATTAGCAATGTAAACAAAATCAAAAATAGCAAAAATTAGTGAAATATAAAAGTAGGAGCACTACAAATTTGTATTTTTTCAGGTGAGATTTAACCATAATTCCATTACCTTTTGTCACTTAAAACTCCCTCAGCCATTTCTGTCCAAATAGCTATTGAAGGCAGAAATAAATAGTGTTGGCAAGTTTAGGACTATATGAGCTTTGCATGGAAAATTTAAGTGGCCATAACCCTTAAAAAAAATTTGTGTAGAAAAAGTTGTGTAAAGTGCCTAATTAGAGCACTATATATTCTTTGAATAATTGATAGTATTCAACCAATTTATTCTGATATAATATAAGGGAAGTTCAGTCTCTGACTTCTAATTATTGGAATCATGTTACTGACTTGTAAAGAGAGAAATTATCATTTAAATTTTAATTGATCTGGTAGCCATGGAAACTGAAATGTCAGTCTTACATTAATATCAGTTTGATTCTAGTCATGCATGATGTGCATAAATTAATTCCTACAAAAGGGTAGAGTGGAAAAGTCGTTCATACCCTCTTTTGAAGCGTTACAAAATGTTATCTAATTAGCAGGTCTATTGACAAAAAAGTCTGTTTGAAATCTTAGGGATTGTAGGTTGTAACTTTATACTAGTGACAAAGTTACGAAAGCACAGGCACAGGTATCTTAGGATTAGAATCCATGAAATTGTATTGAAAACTTTAGTATGAAGGGAGGGCATGTGCAACAATAATTGTATTAAATATCTTTTAAGTAAAGTTTTGTTATTTCTTTTTGTGTGAAAACTTTGAAAAAAAAATCCTCTCAAAACATGCCAATTTAGTATTTTACGCGACTTGCTTTGCACTAACAGCAATGTCATAAACAATACCCAAAATATTCAGAAACAATGCCCACTATGTTTTTGTGAAAAATAATGAAAATAGTTGCTGTGTTTTTGTTCTGTATTTTGTTGATTTTGTTTGAATAAAAAAAACAACAAATATTTTATGGATATGAATGAAAAAAGACATTAAACCTACATGAGATTTCATGAATAATATTTATTGAGAAAACATTACAAAATCTATTTTTATGCCCGGATTAAACAATATCCGATAGTTTCAATATTTAGATGACATATATAACACTGGACATGATTTACTGAATAGAATACTGAAATTATCGTGATTAATTTTCATGTCAGAGTCACAGTAACATTGAGTTTTGTTTGTTGTCACATCCTGATGACGTAAGATAACATAATGTAAATATTAATTCTTTGAGTGTGACATTTAAAAAAAAATTTCATTGTAAAGTAAATAGCTCAATTTTATTCTCAAAGTATTACTTGTTAGACCTGAATGAAATACAAGTCAGGTTCTTTTACAATTCAAGCAAAATGGACTATTGTGAAATCTAAGAGTTCAAAACCCTACAGAATCACAAAACCCTACAGAGTTTCAAGCAGTGCCAGCTTACCAGAATTGGGGTAACAAATAAGAGGCATACTGAGGAAAGGGCACGGCAACTGTCAGGGTTGAAATTCCAATTAACGAAGATCCAAAGGGGATTAGGCCTCTCATTGGAAGTTAGACAATTAAAAGTTTTAATACACATTTTCGACAGAAAAGTATTGGAAGACTTATTTTGAAATATCTTATTTGGGGGTGCAGAACCCTACAGAGTCAAAAACTCTGACAGTCATAAATCTGTACAAAGTAAAGACTTCATAATATCTATTTATAGTTTAGACTGAAACTAAAACTATTAAAGTTTGCTTCCTGTTGAATCAGAGGATATGTTTACTGTATTTTGAAAGTTGGTATTAACTATAATTGCAAAAATACACTTACCTTAACATGATAAAAGTATTTGTACACATAGTGAGTATATTGATTTCTAAAATGGATGTTATTAACTACATTACATATAACTAAATTACCGTATTTCTCAATATCTGCACACCTAATTTCTATTAGGTGACACAATAATAGCTATAGAATTATATCAAACTGTATTAAGGTGGGGTTTGATAAATCTTGTACTTTCAATTGATATCTAAAAATAATGTTTAATGAAATGAAAGTAAAAACCAAATCTAGGATTAAGTCATTAAAAAGTGTGGAAAACGTGTTCAGAGGAGGAAATGGGTTGAAATTTGGTTTAAAAAAAGAAATTAATAGTTTAGGTTTTCATTAAAAGACGTTGGTTATATTACGTCATGATAGTTTTTGGGTTGATATTTGGACCAGTGGTGTGATTGAGACAGATAATATAATATTTTTACTGAGATAGGTTGTTTGTCTGTGTATTAGAGGATATATTATTGTTACAATGAAGAGTACTAGAGACTCAATGTTAATGTTGACCAAACGTTATACCATGGTAATGAATTATTTACACCTTTGAGCGTTACTGTTTATGATGCATTTTACACAGAACTTATTTTTTATATGAAAAATTTTGGATTTGTAGAACTTGATTTGATTTTAAGATCTATATTACTTTGATAATATGGTTTTCTGTTCAAATAATATAATATATTTTATTTACTGACTTTTGTTCATGCTTATGACAAATAATATTTCTATATATTATCAAAGATACAGGAGAACTTCACATCAAATTTCAATAAAATAATTTCTAATGTTTTTGTGTCTTTGTAGGGATCATCAGATAATTCCACAGTATTTAAGATGGGCAATGGGAGCTCATCGGAGGAAAATGAACCATCAGTACACTACAGTGCAGAATATGGAGTAGCATTTGGTACCGATTATCGCAAAAAGAAAGTGACCATGCCAGAAGGGGTCCGTTTGCGTCCAAAGAGACGCGACAGACAGCCATCGGTTCAGTCAGACAAAGATTCCGCGATAGGAGTTCCATCTGAATTAGGACAGTCTTTTTACAGTGATGCTGGTGGATTCAATCGGGATTCCTTCTATTCAACGGCTGAAAGTGGATTTGAAAATATGCAAGAATCTTACGACGAATCTCTATGTGAGAACTGTTCACACGGCCGTCTTCCATCAGGGAAAGGAACTCAAAGCCCACAAACTTATAATCGTGTTAACAAAACTTCTCATGATAATCATGTAGTTAGTGCTATAGATAGTAAATCTAATGTGTCAACAATAAGTGAAGAATCACCCTCACATTCAAACTCAACCCTACCTCATACTGTGATACATACAGATCATTTAGAGAGTCCCCAACTACATGATACAAGCTGGTTTAACCTTCCCGACAAAAATAACTTATCACCCGGTTACGACCCTTCATTAGACCAATCAGAATCTCTACGTAGTTTTAGTGGATGTGCTAGTGACATTTGTAGTTGGGATGGGGAAGAAAAGAATACACATCCTCAAAATGAATGTGCACAGAATGATAGACAATTTCGACAGACACTTTTAACACGCTTAAAAGAGTGGTCTAATCGTTCATTAGATTTTCAATCACGTTCTCCAACTCCAGAACTATCTGAAGGGTTAATACGACGCAGCAGATCACTGGACAGACACATGTCATTATTGACAGCTCCTGATAGTGCTTTATTTGAAAACGAAACTTTAGGTGGAAAAACTACTGAAAATCTGACACACATTGAAGACGAGTTGCATGGCATTCAAGATGAATTTGAAGAAATTACCTCTCAGATTAATGCTCTGATCCAACGAAGCAACAGTCAAGATGACATTTCAGATGAACCAATCACTTTCAGAGCCAAGAGTCCTGAAGCTGAGCACGCTTGTTATCTGGTTGACAAAATCAGACATCATTTAGATCGTAGAAGTAGTTTTCCAAATGAATCTGTAAATAGTTCACGTGCTAGTAGTGTAGATTTAACCTGGGATTTAGATGTAGATGATGATTTTGTGAAATATAGAAGTCGTCGTCTGCATTCATCTGTCAATCAATCTGTTGATAGTAGTGACAATAGTGCTGATCATAGTGAAAAGAACTCTCCATACAGGAGAGCTCGACTTGCTGTTTCCCCTGTACGTAGACAATCCAATGTTACTGATAATCAAGAAGTATTTTTAGACAGTATTAAAGAAACAACTGAATCTCCACCAAAATCAAAACAGAAATCAAGTAAGTCACGTATTTTCATTTTTAGCAAGTATGTGACATTGAGCCAAAGAAAGAGAATACATTATTTTGTTGCTTAGGATACAGAAAATGAGTTTTTCTTTCTTAATTTTTTATGAAGATTTATTGGTTGTCCCAATTCATGTAATTTTTAAACTCTCTTAACAAGAAGGTCAGACTATGAAAAGTATTCCGTTGGTGAGTTTTCAGTTTCTAGGTTGAATTATCTCTTTGTAAGTAATGCAAATTAAACTTTTGTCAGATTAGATGTCTAGTCAGTAAAGAAGCAATTATCCTAATTGCTGAATTCAAGTTTTTTTTATCAGGATTAAGGCTAGCCAACCTCTTGTTGGGAAAAAAGATATCTTGAACTCAGTAGAGAAGTATTCAGTAATAAATAGCTGGGAGTTAGTATTGAGTGACTAAGTAATGAGATTTTCAGGTGTATTCAAAAAGTTGATTACACTGACCTACTCTTGAAAACTATCTGTTAACTCTTCTTTGCGCGAATCTATATTGAGTTTTAACCAAACTAATTATGTGTAGAAGTCACCATGCAGGATTGTTTGAATTCTGATATCAATCAATCAATAATATTAGTGCTGGCACGATATATCGTTGTATCGATGTATCGCGATACGACATTCCACGATACGCGTATCGTATCGCGAGGTCGTGTATCGATACTTGACGATACCTCTCATTTCATAAAAAGTGAGGATTTTTTAACAAGTCAGCGTATGAAATCACAATTTCTTTCGAACTGACTTGATTGAAATTGTTGGGAAATATTTTAAGATGTGGATATGGACCACTACTATCAACTAAATACCAAATTAAAAAGCTTTAAATAAATAAATATTGAAACATTGAAAATGAAATGTTAATTTTTGTCCCTTTATCCCATATCGCGATACGTATTGTATCGTGACCTTTGTATCGCGATACGTATCGTATCGTGACATGGTTGGCAATACCCAGCACTAAATAATATCAACATAGTTGTTGATTTTTTTGCCAATCTGACACTTTTCAGTGACCTATGATATCTAAGCTGACCTCAATTTTCTAATCAGAAGGTGAATTATTTATTGACATAGTGTTGAACATTTGACCAACATAATTGTTGTCCGATTTGTAATTCTTGGACGTTTGAGCTGCCCTGTCGCACATGTCCAGAATATAGAACCAATCCAACAGCCCCGATCTAAAATCATAGAAACATGATAAGGCTTGGTATCTGAATAAATGTAAACAGATTTGAGCCTACTCATACCAGCTCTCATAACCAGTTATAATGAAGTCACATGGCATCAAACCGGAGCTAAATGTTAAATAATCAATAACCTTATCTTAATTATGATGTCACAGTCTGCTATGATGTAACCGAGCTGTTATATTGTTAATTGTTCATGAGATTTTGTATATTCTTGGTCATTGTTTTGTTTCTTCATATGGTAAGAATAGTTCAGGGGTCACTTACTGAAAAACTTAATTTAATATAATTTAGCAGTAAGATTTCCAGGTATTGGATTGGTCAGTCAGTTCAACGGATTTTGAATTAAGTTTATATCAAATTACTGTATTTCTTATTTGAATTTATCTAGTTCAGTTTCTGATAAACAGGTCCCAACTGTGTGTATACATCTTTATATGGAATGACCTGTGTAGTTGACATAGTTATGTAACTGTCAATTGACAGCCACCCAGACCAGTGTGGAATTACCAGTTTAAAACTGAGTCAATGTATATATATATTTTATTATTTTATAGAGAAAATGAATATTGGTGATGCAGTAGAATTGATAGAGTATTCAGAATCAGAATGGAAGGGTGATACACAGAAAGCTGTTGTTATAAAACAGGTAAGTTGGTAAATAAATATAGGTGTGGTTGTGATGATATACTATTTACCGTTAGATAAATATACTGCATTGATGTTACACCTCAATTTGCCCTTATACAAAATATATATGAAAGAAATAAACATCTATATTTTACAAGGATAACAACTTGGGTTTCGGAGGATCCTTTCTACCAGCTGGTCCTTGGCCAAACCTCTTGGCATTGATCTTTCATGGATTATCTATACCAATTTACACCTGGGTTGACTGAAATTATGAGTTAAGATGACTTATTCAAGATCATCGGACTTGCACATCCCGGTCAACAACCGAACTCTGAAACATAGCAATCTTTGTTTCCTCGTATCCAAGAAAATGACGTCATGTTTGTACGATGCATTGTGCCATATCAATGATAGGATTTATTCTAGTGATCACACATTAAATTTTTATTTTAAATATCTATTCTTGTGCAAAACCTCTGACATGCACTGTCTAACCACAATTACATCAAATCAAATGGCATCAAATGAGAAATTTATTTTTTCGATATCTGTCCAGTGACAAAAAAATTCTGTGTTCACTAGACATTATAAATTTTATGATGTTTTTTAATTTTAGGCTTACAAAGAATTACCATCCATTACCAACTGTTCAAATCTACGTCAGATCAGGGGAGATAATTACTGTGCAATACGAGGTTGTGTTTATCAAATGTTGACATGTGGCAGTATGGATGTCAGTAAACTGCCAGGGATGATGTGTATTATTGACACTCTACATGAACTATATGAAGATCCCACATCAGGCCTGTCACAATGGACGTTTGCTAATAGATTGAAAAGTACCGGTGAAAATAAACTTTCTACATTGTGTCGATGTGTTTTAACTCTTTGTTCTGTTGTAAGTATCGGCAATGTTTATTTTCAATTTGTATGCTGTACGTGACTCAGTGAATAGACAAAAGTTGAGAATATATCTTTGGATTTTTACACAAATTTTATTGTTTGATGTCTATCTTAGGGAACTTGATATTGAAAACTTTTATTAAAATCTATTTTTTCTGGTTTCTTGTTTAGTTCAGAATGTTTAACAAAATGAAATATATTGGTGTCAATTATAAGGGAAGGGATTTAAGCTTTTCAAAGAAAAAAGGTGTCTGCATGTCAAAGGAAAAGAAAATTTGGTACTGATGTGTGTCAAAAGAATTCTGGACGAACTAAGCTTAGTATTGTTTTATTTTTTCATGTAATATTGATGGATGTTTTCTATTAAAGGTTGAAGAAGTGAGTAAAGTATCTACATATAAAGAAAGAGAAGAAATGACCTTGAACTTGTTAAATGCACATCCTGATACAGACGTAGAAATAATGGAGGGTGTCAAACTGCTAATGTTGGTTAAAGCTGTTGAATTGTTTCGTGATAACCAAAAAGGAAAAGATGTACCGATATTTGCTAGCTTGATGTTTGCTCGAGATACTTCAGATTCTATCAGTAATTTTGTTTTGAATCATCTCAATCCTGTTGGCGATTCTTCTGGTCTTGAACAGGTGAGATTTCATTTTTGATGATTTATGAGCATTGTTAATTTCCTTTGTTGGTTTGAAACACAAAGGGATGCCAATTGACTTTAGTGTGAAAGCTGAGTCATTCTCTACTCCAATAGTGCCCCCAACTGGAGAAATTGTTGTGAAGCTTAATTGTCAAAAGGTTAAAATCAACAGCTAAAAGCTAAAAAAAATCCAAGACTGATAATAGGCCTCGTACAATGGTGCACAAACATCATGATTTCTGTAAGCATATATTAATCAATTAAAAATCACTTTCATGCCAAAAAAACTCATTTTGGCTGTCTTGATTTTAGATGAAACTGAAAAACCTCAGCTTTATATAAAAAGATGATTGAAATACGGTAACATCCTATACAGTTTACATTTAATTACTGTGTTCTGTATTTTCAGGTTGAAATGTGTTTATTAGGACAGACAATAAGTACTATTATTAAAGTTGCCAGATTATCTCATTTTGGAGCAGAAGACTTTCTATGTGATTTTCCTAGTGAAGAGAATGATTGGCCTAGTGTATATTTATTAGCTGAAGATGATAGACATTATAACGTGCCTACCCCTTAATTCTCAAGTGATATTTATTATTATATAACCAAATGGACCAGTTTTTATGTAGTTTTTAGAATACACAGAAGAAATCAAGGGAAATTTTATCATCACCTAGTTGTATTCCATTTGTGTTTTTTATTTTTGGGAAAATGATATTAGTATGGTTAAATTCGGGTTGCATTGGAAATAACTATGCATTTTGTATGATATTTCTCTTTTTTACATGTTAAATTTGTGCAATATCCATTGATATATCTTAATTTCAACGCTCAATTTTTGGTATTTTGTGTCACATTTAATTAAAGATTAAATTGTGTTCTTATGACAATAAATCTAAGGAACTGACTCATGAAATTTTAAATCGTTTCAAGACTAACAAATTTTAAACCTTGTACAAAGATTTCATTTAAGGATGTCATTTGAAATTCCTATATAAATTTCTCATATCCTAAAAAAAACCTATGATTTGCCGTAATAATGAATTCCATGATTTGATTTTATCATCTTAATCAAATGCCAATTCAATATCATCATCTTTTCGTATAAAAAGTTTTTTCGCTCTTTGCTGGTTCAAAGAAACTCAATGAATTGAATTGGTGTAGATATTTAACCAAAGAATGAATTATTCACTCAGGATTATATAAACCACAACTAAGCTTTTCTTTTGTATTTTGTATTTGACAAGAACTCCTCTGTTATGTATAATTGTTCATTGTGGAATCTTTCACAGTTAGGCTTAGAAACATGACATGACATGAGACATGCAGTATCTATAAACAATTTTTTAAATGCTCAGTCTGGCTGGTAATGTCACAAAAAATTCCTTTTAGTGTGCTAAATTGGTAAAAGATGATACCATACATTTGAAGCACTTTGTGATAGCAAAGTACGGTAATTAAAACCCTCTCTAGCAGAAAACACATTTTAGATGTATCCCAATTCCTATGTTAAATGTTGTTTTGTTTACACCTTGCATTTTTCGTACATTTTATTTGTAATTTTGTTTTGTTTACAAATATATTTCATTTTTCGTTGTGTAGCAAGGAATGTCTAAAGAAGAGCAGTAATTGTTGTGGTTTTGTATAATTTGTTACTTTAGCATTGTTTTTTATTAGTTTATAAACCTGATATGGTTTATTTTTATTACCATATGGAAACCAGTTTCGGCAAGTTAGCTGCAGGTAAAAGTGAGTCTGATATTTAATGCTGAAAAGCATGGGAAAGCTGAAATTTGTGTTTTACTTTTTTAATATTTAGATATTGTTTCAACCTTTAGTCTTTCAAGAAACCTATTTTAATTGTTCAATTAGTTTATATTTTATCTTCACAAATCTACTTTTAATTTTTTTTTATAAATTTCCCTTGATTTCTGATTTCATTTACCCTTAAAGAAATGAATTTATGGTTTCTGGTGATTTTTTTGCTGAGGAAGTCACCTAATTTAATTATGAAGTGGTAAATGAAGTTTAAATAGCTACTTTTTGTCAGTATCCAAGAAAACATCTAGAATTCCATTCATGGAGCCCAATAGTTGGACCATAGCTATTGTAGTGCCATAATATATTCAATCATTAATGTAATTGTCAGTTTCTGATTTTAATTGGTGTTTGAAGTTGTCTCTCTTTGAACGTCATTTTGGAATTGAATGATTTTGAATTAATTTATTAAATATGTGCACTATTGTGCAGATACTCATACAAAGGTTTTGTATTCACGAGATAATTCAGAAAATAAAAAATAAATTTCAATGTGATATTGGAGGGCATGGTTCATTCTGAGCACTAATACTATGCATTTTGTACAAGTCATATGTAAAATTTGTGCTATAGATTCTATGTACAGAGATATTTGTTTTGGCTTCAGCTTCATATAAAAGCAATAATTCATTTTATTTCTTCATATGTTCACAATGCTAAAATGATCCATCAACAAGGACATCTTGCTTAAAAATATTGTTGCATAGGAACTGGAAAAACTCTTGAAGACCAGAAAATAATCCATTTCAAAACCATCAAGAAGTACAATAACGTATTGAAAGGGTTAAATTATTGTTGACATATTATTATTGCTGTGTTTTATTACAGTGTGTTATTAATTCTGCTACGTAAATAGATTATACAGCGTTACGTAGCTCATGTATATGCCATTTATATAGGAGGTATTTTATATCAAAAAATAAAAAATATTAATAATGGAACAGAGTGGTTTTTTCCTCCTTTTCTCAAGGACTATATCCCTCCCAGATTAAATATCTGATGAATAAGTACATTATGTATTGTGTCAAGAAGATTTTACAGTGGGGCATGCTCACCCTCCTATTTGATCAATAGTCTATGAAAAAGGAATGTTTTTGAGCTTAACAATAAAAGCCGTGATAAGACAGCTGCTGACCCTCAAAATTTGAAACTAAGCCATTCTTCTTCTTTTAGTGAGATTGAATAAAACGTGAAATTTCTATTTTGAGGTATATTTGAAAGAATTTAAGTGAGATTTAGTACTCCTGAAGTTAAGACTCAAATCAACCACTGATAATGCCAACTTATCCTGTTTATATACAGATGTCAAGATTATAAAAATTAAAAGGCATCTTTATCTATAAAAGCATAATTTTATCTAGAATAGTAAAGCCCAAGTACAAACAAATGAAATGATTCTTGGCTATCAGAGGCAAACCAATCTTGAAACACAGAAATAGGCTCATATAACTTAATTTGAAGTGATCATAGTAGCAAAAAAGTTTTTTATTATCATTTTAACCTAGTTGTTTACATCACTTAGATAAGTTACAGAGGTACAAATAACTTTTATCCATGGCATGGTGGTGGCCTCACTATTTCCAAAATCCATCTTCTAAATCCCTATAACCAACTATTCAATCTGTTCTGATATTTTACCACAATCAGCAATAACATCAGCTAAAATATGAGTAGGAATTTCACATCCTCGTACACGTAGTGTGTAACAGGCATTCTCCACTTTCCGTAAACTTTGATGAAGAGTTGTCATTTTTCTGTTCAATTCTTTTATTGTGTTACCAAACAAACTAAAACTAGAGAGTAGAACCTGCAAGAATTCACACACTTTATAGGACAAATCAAATTTTCCAGCAGAAATATTGTTAATAACCAGACGCATTAATTCCCCTGATAAATCAGCAATTCCCAACAAATATTCTACTGCAGGAACTTTAAATGTAGCAGATTCCAACTTTTCTATTGATTTAAACGAAAACTGGCTCTGAACTTGGTCTAGACTTATTAATTGTCCATTTTCTTAATAATAACAGAATGATATAGCCTCTATATATTCTTGTAACCCTGGAGATATAGCTCTCATGAACTGATTTGGATCCTCATTCTTCAATTCAATAGCCATATGATGGAATTTAGTATCTTGAATCAGTTTAATTTTCTTGTTTGCTTCTTCCAAAATCTTATCCTTTTCTGTACTACCCATTCCCTCACGATATCTGTGCAATAAGAATATGATTCGTTTACTTTCAATTGTCACATCTCTACTTATTTTAACTAGTCTCTCATGCTTGTCATGTTTACCATCAAGATCGGATTGAAATTCTCGAAATTTATTCACAACTTCAGTCTTTTTCACATTCTCTTTCAAGTTATCCACTTCTGATGTGGTAGAAGACATTGTCTCTTGTTTTCTTGAGACAACCAGTACGATACAAGCCTATTTGTAATGTAGTTTATCTAGGCCTAGTAGATCGTTTCCTAATCCTAATGAAAGAACCGGATGTAATATTTGAATGACCTTGACCTTCGGCTTCAGTAAGATCGAACAAGCTTTCTATGGAGATTTTCACTTTGAAATCTAGAAAGCAATGCCAATTGTCTATCGTCCTTGTACGCCTTCGTCAATGCATATCACAAGTCAAAATCCAATTTCGGTGATTGACTCATGCAGAAATATCCAGAAAATGAAAAGCTTCTGGAATTATAATTTGGGTGCGTCCACTGAGCGCAAATTACCAGCAAAATGGATTTCGAGTTTCGTTTTGCGGTTCGGATCGTCAGTACTTGGTTTCTTTATGGAGATGAACAAGGTTATGACATCCTAGTCAGATAAAACCTGCCGTTGAGCGGGTAATGACATCCCAGCCGTCTTTTAGAACAGATAAAGAAAAATTCTAAATAAATGTCCCTTCGATACACCACTGGGGGAAAACTATTAAGCCAGAGAACAATTTCGATGGTTACTCTTAGGGTCTTGGAATATACAGTATAATTAAAATTAGACCCTTTTCATTTCGATCGGCTACATTAATATAGTAATTAATATAGTGGGCAACAAAAATATAAAAAGCCAATCCAAACAAAATTTGAGTCTAATTTTAATTAGACTGTGGAACATATGTCGTTGATCAAAAAATACTTTTTGACCCTTATTGATCGGCCACTATTACCAATATAACTCAAACTTTCAAACAAAGAAAAGATTCATGTATCTGTGAGCATTAGACATTATTACTGATCTGTGATTCAGCTGTAAACTTTACTGTTTCTGAGAGTAACTGATGGCATGGTAAACATGCTTCATTTAATTTGGTTTATATCAATTTCACCACCTGGTAGGGTTGTGTATTAAAATACTCAATGGGTTTTGCTTCATAAGCCTTGTATTAATGGGATGAAGAATGTGTTCATTTATAACAATTTCACCACCTGGAAGAGTTTTCATTAAAACAACCTAGAAATGTGATAATTAACTTTTATTTCAATTACTGCATATAAATATAATATAGAAAATACATAATTATTAATCAAGGTAATCTTTCTTACAGGAGTTTATTTTATTAAATTCAAATTACTTTAAAATCATCCAACATGGTAATTGTACTATTCAATCCATTGTTGAACACCATGCACAAACTGGACAAAATTTCCTATGGCTATGCTATCAATATCAGACATCTTAAAATTGCACTTAATTATCTTCAGGCAATACAAAACTCTTCTGATCAATTCCATTTACTTACCCTATTACTGTAGCTACAAAAATAAATAAAATTTAAAATCCAAACAGAACAAACTCAACTGAAAAACAAATCTCGAAAGCCATGTGAAAATATTGACCTACATACAGCATCTATTGAACTTTTCATGTATCAGGTGTCTAAAAAAGAAAGCTAAGCAACCTCTGTCTTGCACACAATATCATACTACTATTGACCTTGAGTTTCTCACCTTATTATCCAGCAGTGGTTTGCATCCATTCCAGCTGAGTGCACCAAACATCCTAGAAGGAAACACAAAAAAAAGATAACCATACTAAAATTACCTCCTAAATCAGAGAGCTTAGCAAAAGACAATTTATTTGCAAATCTTACTAAGTAAAATTCTTAATTACTTACTAAGTTAATTACCGGTAATGAGAATTGGAGATTCTTATTTCTTTTTGGTCATCTTGTCATTTTCTCACTGGATACTACATTTGGTAAAATAGAATTCAAAATTTTACAAATGATCAAACGCAAGGTCTTCAGACAACAGTTCTTATCTTCTTTCCTCATTTTTCCAAATTAAAATCTCTGAAGACTTTGCAATTTCTTTTTCAAATATAAGAAGGAATTTCACACTATAGTTCTTGATTGGTTCTTCAGGCGAAAGGCTTTGTAAAAAGTGTTCTCTTCCTTCTTATACATGTCGAAATATGTATATGTTTTTTTTCAAAAGTTCTGGTCTCGGAATTGTGGTA
This sequence comes from Lottia scabra, assembly GCA_029955415.1. NCBI lineage: Eukaryota > Metazoa > Mollusca > Gastropoda > Lottiidae > Lottia > Lottia scabra. The sequence continues at coordinate 1,724,851 of JARJEI010000016.1, forward strand.
CCAAAAGTTTTGATGATTAGGTATCAGGCCAGAACAAAAGGTTGCTAGGTAACAGTTACTCAGGAAGAGCAACCTTGTGTTGAGGTTTTCAATATATTACAGTTAGTTCAATCTGTTAGCAGATCATTTCAAAAGATCAAAAACTTTCTATCTTCCAAACACCCAAGAGAATGCTGATTATGTTGTTATATTAAGTTAAGTAGAGCAGGAAACAATGGTTTTTGTAATTTTTTATTTTTGAGTGAATATTTGTCTTTTTGCAACAAACATACTATAAATGCTACTTGGAAGAGAGAAGTTTTCTTGAAAGCATATTTCAGGGCTGAATTAATGACTGAAAGTTGATTGTATACCGCAATTATTTCAGCCCTAAAGTGTTATTATAAAGGATGGAAAAGGGTTTTCTAGACTTTGTATAAAAAATTGAGATAAGATTTCTTTCAGCATCTATTGGCATCTACCAATATTTCCAATTGGTTATCACTAGGACATGAGAATATGATTCGTTTACTTTCAATTGTCACATCTCTACTTATTTTAACTAGTCTCTCATGCTTGTCATGTTTACCATCAAGATCGGATTGAAATTCTCGAAATTTATTCACAACTTCAGTCTTTTTCACATTCTCTTTCAAGTTATCCACTTCTGATGTGGTAGAAGACATTGTCTCTTGTTTTCTTGAGACAACCAGTACGATACAAGCCTATTTGTAATGTAGTTTATCTAGGCCTAGTAGATCGTTTCCTAATCCTAATGAAAGAACCGGATGTAATATTTGAATGACCTTGACCTTCGGCTTCAGTAAGATCGAACAAGCTTTCTATGGAGATTTTCACTTTGAAATCTAGAAAGCAATGCCAATTGTCTATCGTCCTTGTACGCCTTCGTCAATGCATATCACAAGTCAAAATCCAATTTCGGTGATTGACTCATGCAGAAATATCCAGAAAATGAAAAGCTTCTGGAATTATAATTTGGGTGCGTCCACTGAGCGCAAATTACCAGCAAAATGGATTTCGAGTTTCGTTTTGCGGTTCGGATCGTCAGTACTTGGTTTCTTTATGGAGATGAACAAGGTTATGACATCCTAGTCAGATAAAACCTGCCGTTGAGCGGGTAATGACATCCCAGCCGTCTTTTAGAACAGATAAAGAAAAATTCTAAATAAATGTCCCTTCGATACACCACTGGGGGAAAACTATTAAGCCAGAGAACAATTTCGATGGTTACTCTTAGGGTCTTGGAATATACAGTATAATTAAAATTAGACCCTTTTCATTTCGATCGGCTACATTAATATAGTAATTAATATAGTGGGCAACAAAAATATAAAAAGCCAATCCAAACAAAATTTGAGTCTAATTTTAATTAGACTGTGGAACATATGTCGTTGATCAAAAAATACTTTTTGACCCTTATTGATCGGCCACTATTACCAATATAACTCAAACTTTCAAACAAAGAAAAGATTCATGTATCTGTGAGCATTAGACATTATTACTGATCTGTGATTCACCTGTAAACTTTACTGTTTCTGAGAGTAACTGATGGCATGGTAAACATGCTTCATTTAATTTGGTTTATATCAATTTCACCACCTGGTAGGGTTGTGTATTAAAATACTCAATGGGTTTTGCTTCATAAGCCTTGTATTAATGGGATGAAGAATGTGTTCATTTATAACAATTTCACCACCTGGAAGAGTTTTCATTAAAACAACCTAGAAATGTGATAATTAACTTTTATTTCAATTACTGCATATAAATATAATATAGAAAATACATAATTATTAATCAAGGTAATCTTTCTTACAGGAGTTTATTTTATTAAATTCAAATTACTTTAAAATCATCCAACATGGTAATTGTACTATTCAATCCATTGTTGAACACCATGCACAAACTGGACAAAATTTCCTATGGCTATGCTATCAATATCAGACATCTTAAAATTGCACTTAATTATCTTCAGGCAATACAAAACTCTTCTGATCAATTCCATTTACTTACCCTATTACTGTAGCTACAAAAATAAATAAAATTTAAAATCCAAACAGAACAAACTCAACTGAAAAACAAATCTCGAAAGCCATGTGAAAATATTGACCTACATACAGCATCTATTGAACTTTTCATGTATCAGGTGTCTAAAAAAGAAAGCTAAGCAACCTCTGTCTTGCACACAATATCATACTACTATTGACCTTGAGTTTCTCACCTTATTATCCAGCAGTGGTTTGCATCCATTCCAGCTGAGTGCACCAAACATCCTAGAAGGAAACACAAAAAAAAGATAACCATACTAAAATTACCTCCTAAATCAGAGAGCTTAGCAAAAGACAATTTATTTGCAAATCTTACTAAGTAAAATTCTTAATTACTTACTAAGTTAATTACCGGTAATGAGAATTGGAGATTCTTATTTCTTTTTGGTCATCTTGTCATTTTCTCACTGGATACTACATTTGGTAAAATAGAATTCAAAATTTTACAAATGATCAAACGCAAGGTCTTCAGACAACAGTTCTTATCTTCTTTCCTCATTTTTCCAAATTAAAATCTCTGAAGACTTTGCAATTTCTTTTTCAAATATAAGAAGGAATTTCACACTATAGTTCTTGATTGGTTCTTCAGGCGAAAGGCTTTGTAAAAAGTGTTCTCTTCCTTCTTATACATGTCGAAATATGTATATGTTTTTTTTCAAAAGTTCTGGTCTCGGAATTGTGGTACCAAAAGTTTTGATGATTAGGTATCAGGCCAGAACAAAAGGTTGCTAGGTAACAGTTACTCAGGAAGAGCAACCTTGTGTTGAGGTTTTCAATATATTACAGTTAGTTCAATCTGTTAGCAGATCATTTCAAAAGATCAAAAACTTTCTATCTTCCAAACACCCAAGAGAATGCTGATTATGTTGTTATATTAAGTTAAGTAGAGCAGGAAACAATGGTTTTTGTAATTTTTTGAGTGAATATTTGTCTTTTTGCAACAAACATACTATAAATGCTACTTGGAAGAGAGAAGTTTTCTTGAAAGCATATTTCAGGGCTGAATTAATGACTGAAAGTTGATTGTATACCGCAATTATTTCAGCCCTAAAGTGTTATTATAAAGGATGGAAAAGGGTTTTCTAGACTTTGTATAAAAAATTGAGATAAGATTTCTTTCAGCATCTATTGGCATCTACCAATATTTCCAATTGGTTATCACTAGGACATGAGCGTTGTCTGTTTTTTCATACTGTCATTGACTGTCATTTAACTAGTCTAAGGTTGATCAACTAGTGATGCACTGATTAAGAACCTACAAGAAGCTGAATAATCCTCTTATCTAATAAAATCTAGAAAACCTTGTGTATGATGATTTATATATTATGTTCCCCCCTTCTATAGATAATCATACACATTTATATCTATATGCACTACCATCTATTTCAACTCTTTGCAGCTTTTACCTGCGAAATATCTTATTATATGTATTCTTTTTCTTTCAGGTCGGTGTCTAAAGAATTTGTCATTTTCAAAATTGTATATTTATATCTGTTAATCAAATTAAATGGAAGTCCTCTGCCTAAAAATTCACATTTCAGTCTAAATCTTGTTAAGTGTACAAGTTCAAGCAAGGAAATTTTTGTTGGCATACCAATACTTCTGGTCAATTTCCTTTGAGTTATTTAAGAATTTCGAGTCGATATCTGCAAGTTATGCAATTGCTAATAATATTAACAGGGCTGCAGAAACAACTTGTTTTCCAAGAGCAAGTTTGCACAGCCCTATTATGATGCAGATATGCATTTGCAAAAATTTCCTGCATTCAACTACATCATAACATTTGTTAATTTAACAACTGTTTTGAATAGTTTTGAAAATTGAAAAGCTTTGCATATGAAATCTGAAGTAAGTTCAATTTGAACAACATTCCACACACCATTTTTGAAGAAAAATTAGTCAAATTGATACTGTCAATTTCAAAAATAAATTTTTTGGTCTTTCCAGAACATGGCCATGTTAACTTTACTATTGTACCCGCAAATCTTATCACATGCCTGTTGAAGAGTTTCAACCATTTGGTTATAAAAAGTACCAATGGTTATAATATTTGATGAGTATATTTTTTGAGTTATCATTTCAATTTTGACTGAATTAAAGCTGTGCCCATATTCAGTTGACATAACTTCTGTCAACCATGTGTAGCACTTTCATTTGGTGTGAAAATACATCAAAATGGCACACCAAAGATCACTGCGCATGTATTCAGTTCCAGAAGGTTTGATTTTAGATGGATATTTTTTAGTAAGTGAATGATATAATGGAAGTCTCAAATAAAATGTGTACCACTAATATTTTTCCTTTTGTAAATAATGTTCAGTATTTAAATGAATGCACCTTATTGAATCTGAGACAGTTCCGTTTATAGTGGAAGTTGAATATTTGAAGAGGCTTCTTTTTCGGATAAAGCTCATTTTTGAAGTGTAAAAAGTCTAGTATCAGCCTTTTCAAACATTTTACTGTAATTTGAATTGCTATGGCTGTGCTATTAGATCAGTGGATTTTTGTACCATGAGGAAAACAGTTGGGCTTCCAGATACGCTGCATGTTCATGTCATGTCAACAATATAATTCAATTAGCATGGGAAAATAGCATCAAAAAGAGTCATAATCCAAGCAGAATGACGCTGTGCAGGCCGTCACTATGTTTGCAAAAGTTGATTCTATCTTCTCCATGACGCGAACAAAAATCCAATGATTAAGAAAAATGGAAAAGCAAAAACATTAAATGTATACAAGTTTGTGTATTACTGTCTACATTATCATGTTTTTACAACCCATTCTTAATCTTATAAATAATAATAAAAATGTAAAATATTCATAAAACGAAAGAAAAAATTCTGCTTGGTTGAAACCATTTTATAACTTTGACCAACGAATAATTTGATATAAGTGATAAAATTACGAGACTACAACTATAATAGCATGGCAATACAGGACAAAATTATATCAAGCAACAGCTTTTTCTTTCGATCTATTTCGCAAAAAATCCCATTCATCTGCACAGAATCATTTTCATGTCTCAAGCATTGATAATTACATTGGACAATAGGAACTAAAACGCATATAAATGATCTCATATCGAACTTACAAGTTTCAAATTGTGTCCTTTGGACTAAGATAATATGTACACAACAAAATTAAAAGCATTTTTCTCAAATCTTTCAACCAAAAATTAGTTGTTCGTTCCCATGTAAAAATCAGATCACATACAATATATAATTCAGTGTACTCTTAACAGAGAACACAATTTAGAGCATTTGCTCTTGATTTAAGCCAAATTCAACATATAAATCCAACACAAAAATGATTGAAATCAAATCATTACTGAATGAAACATTAAATTCTGAGAAGTAAATAGGGCATTTGGAATCAGAGAATATAGTCATAAGTGTTTTCAATATCTGTCAGCTTGTATATGAAAATTGTCTAAAGGAGTGATTGAAAAATTAGAATTTAATATTTTACCCAGTAATGATAAGGATGAGATATAATATATAATATATATAGCCTGAAAAAAAGCACTTTGATTAGTTATTTACATTACGCTTGCCCAGTGGTCTCCATAGATTCTTCACCTTCCTTCTTATCTTTCTTCTCACCAACTTCTGCATCAACTTCACCACTTGCACTATTGGTTCGTCGTCTCTTTCTTGGATTGAACCTCTGTTTATTGAACTTAGGTAGAGGAGCAGGGTCCATACCAAGAACTTTATGGATCTGTCTAAAAGCAATTAATCTCAAGGCATGTTGAGCTGAGGCAGTGATTTCTTCTCGCTGTTGGTTGATGAGTGATCCAGCAGCATCAGTGGGTTCTTTCTCACAAGGATCGCATAATCCTGGCCCACCAGGTAACAAGATCCCTGATGCAATACATTCAAATACTCTTCTTAATCCATCTCCCGGACTCAATACCTGTCCACTACTGCTGATACATTTCTCTACTAGCAATTCAAGAGCCCATTCACCCAATGGTGTCCATGTAGGTACTCGCTGACAAAGATCTCGCATTATTCTTATGACAATTACGCAAGAGGGTAACCCATTAGCTCTAGCTTGAAACCATTTGGCATGTCTCAATGCTGCAAGAGCTGCTAGACATTTATTCTTGTCAAGTACATCTGGTGGGTCCTTCACTAGTGGTGCTGTTTCGCCCTCAGCCAGATTAGCATCTCTCATTACTGGTGACGATAATGTGATGGTACAAGTTGTTTTTGGTTCCTCATCACTAGTTACAATAATGGCAGCTTCTTCAACACATCTCTTTACCTCTAATTTATTGTCAGGTAAGGCTGCCAGCTGTTTAGCCAAACCATCAGCTACCCTCTCAAGTAAGGTTCTAGTTGGCTTTTCAGAACACAAAACTACCAAGTTGACATTCAAATCACCATGAAGCAGAAGGCCCTTAGCCAAAACTCCTACTCTCATAACTCCCTTCAGTGTTCTATGAGACTGACTTTCATCATTTTCACTGTCTTTGTCCTCTTTGATTGGTTCTTTTTCCTTCTTCACCTCAACTTCAGTTTTTGGAGCATCACTTTCAGCTAACAGATCAGACACTTGTTTCAAAGCTTTCTCACAAGTAGTGACAATGTTTTGGACTGCTTGCAGTTCAGCTTCTGTTGGATATACAGTTGCATGTTTAGCCATTACTCTTCTATCATCACCAGAATCTGGTCTCCTCAGTGGCATTCCCATGCCCATACCCATTCCAGGACCGGCCATAAATGGTCTAGGAGGCATCATTCCTGGTCGTCTTGGTCCATGGAACTCCATATCGAAATGTCTATGCCAGTACATATCTTCTTCCATTTCACCTCTCCATCTTTCTTCTTGTTGTCTTCTCCACATTTCATCTTTAAATGATGGACGATGCATTCTATCTTCTTGAACTTTTCTGGCTCTAATACTTGGCTTTACTTCAACTTGAAGGTTAGGATCAACCTTTTTCTTGTATTGTAGACGATGTCTTCTTCCCTTTAAATGCATTTCTTTAGCATTTGGATCATTAAATTTACATTCACACAGCTTACAGTTGAAACTGACAACTTTACCAAGTTCATTCTTCATTTCTTCTATGTATTCATGTCCAACAGGGGCAACCTCTTTTTCACCTAGAATGTTCAATTCGTCTTCCATTGGCTTGGCTGCTTCTGTTGTCTCGGTCTTGTTTTCTACTTTGATTTCTTCAGTCTTTACTCCAGTTGTCTTCAGTTGAGTTCCACCAACAAATGTAATCTTTGGTGTAGCAAGAACCTTTTTAGTACCTTGTGATGTAGATGTTACCACTTTGCCAACAGGTGCTTTGGTGGGTTGACTTGCAGTTGACATTGAAAGCTTTGATGTAACTGCTGATGAAGAGTTACTTGTAATAACAACTGGATCAGTAGAGGGAATTGGCTTTCCCAGTCTAGTGTGCAATTTCAAAACCTTCTGATGTTTGGTTCCACGAATATGAGCAGCATAAGCATCAGTTCCTGTGCAGGTAACATCACAAAGTTCACATCTTAATTGATTGTGGGAACGTGTTGATGCTGGAGCAGCACCAGCCTTAGCGGCACTCTCCTTCTTCTTGTGTTTCTGGCCTTCTAAATGCTCTCTGTACGTTTGAGGGCCAGCACAGCTGATTTTACAAACATCACAATAATGAAGCTGAGGCTGTTTAGGTGGGCCCTTTGCTTTTGTAAATTTGCTCTGACTCTGTTTTTTCAGGGCCCAGTTGGATGTCGTTTTAGATGTTTGTTGTTGTTGGTAATAACTAGTTGCAGCTGTATAGAGTGCCGCATCATAACTGGTCGAGTTATTGTAAGATGAAGAGCCAGAATAGGTAGTTGTGGCCTGACTAGTAGATGCGGGATAAACATATGAACCACTGGCTGATGTAACCTGAACAGTCTGAGGCTTGGCAGCTGCTTGATGTCTAATAGCATTTGCATTGTATGTTGAACTAGTGCTGTAAGCAGGCTTGGCAGCTTGATAATGCGTTTCAGGAGTAGTGTATGTTGCAACTGCTTGGCTTGGTTGGTAGTAGGCCTTCGTCTGATCATAAGCAACCGCTGGAGTAACAGCTACTGGAGTTCTGGTGGTGTAAGCATACTGTGGAGTATGGGCCGCTTGGTATGCCGTTTCGTATGCTTGACCGGCTCGAGGAGCGGTCGCATAGGCTGCTTGAGGTGCAGCTACGTATGCAGTTTGAGCTGTCGGATAGCCAGATGCTGGCTGGGCTGTATTGGCAACCGGATAAACAAAATGTGCCATTCTAAAATCGTTGCATCTAAACGTTGTGTAGAATAATTTCCTTCACGCAAGTTCCAGACAAAGCGTGACTTTCAAGATGGCGTCTAGTAAAAATCTTCACCGGAAATGACGATTATTATGTGACCTTCACCTTTTGCTCACGTATCGTCTAAAATGTAGATACTGATTTTTTACAGATATCTTTTTCTTGTTTCATAACTATGTTACAACTACTTATAAAATAGTAAAAACATTAAAATGTTTTTCAGTCACATATAGCCTAATAAGAAACGAAACCGAGAAAAAGACACCATGTACATTTATTTTGAAAGAAAAATTTGTAGGGTGTACTGGACCTATTCTGTCTTTTTGTATAATGGTAAAAAATATTTACTTTTTCGTTTTCGTTGACTTTTTTCGGACTTATGATAGAAGAAATAATTGAACAGTCATGGATATTGGTTAATTTACTTTGAAACTGCTGAAAATTTAATTAGATATCGACTGCTATAGAAACTGGACATTATAAAGGGTCCATTGATAGGATAATTTAATTATAATAAGTTATAAGTTATTACCACTCAAAATGAATAGACAATTTGACTTAAAAAATTAATCATTATTTATACAAGTTGGCTCTCATGTTCCTTCAGCAACGGAATACGATAGAAAAAAAAGGAAACATAGTTTACCATCCATAGCTACATTCAGAAATATACTATCTAGAAATAGTGGGTATGAATCTAACAATGAAACCAGACAAGGCCTAATTGACACATAGCAATATGGCAAAGATTCACGTATGCGACATCAATGATAACTTTGATTTTTTCCAGGAGGCTGGGGAGTGAGGGAATGGGGGCATGTGCATGTGCGATTTTCAACTTACAATATAGCAAATTTTTGACACAAGGCACCTATATAGGCATCCCCTCCCTTCCTTGCTATGTATTCCACTATTGATAATCAAAAAGTGGGATGTCCTGGCAAAATTTCCTCCTTGTTCAATTCATTAACCCAATCTGGTACAAAAAATTAGGACGTAAATTATGGTTTATTCACTTTTTGAGATGTGGGTACGGAATAAGTCCAGCTCCCCTATTTTATTTAAGCTCCATATCCCATTATGAGACTACACTCACAGAGTTGTGAGGAAATACACAAAGTATTTGCTCCTTGAAAAGAAAACAAAAATAAAGATCGAGTTCAAGGTTTGTAAATGATTTGTCGTATGATTTGAGAATGTGTTATGGATTTAAAACATGGTGAATCAAGCTTCTTAATGCATAGGCTATATTTTGCACGATATAGTAAGGTTGAAAACGAGAGAAGAGAAGACTTGTCGAAACAATTTATTCCATAAATATCAGTATAATATAAACATATCCGCCATTTTCTAACTTCCCAGTCCACTCATTCATAATATGATTTATTGACCAGCAAAATGATAAGGATGACCTTAGATTCTTTTGCTTTTTGTTTTGTCATATTTTTTTATTATTCTTGGATGAGTGTACTTATTCAGATGTTGTTTTGAAGTTGTAAAACATGCCTTCACAATCTTATTATGAATATGAATAATTGTTCCTAGTCCTAGTTAGTAGTGGGTTATTATTAGGCCCAGTCAATTTGGCACTAAAATTAAATCCTACTACACCAACCAACAAATTTTTAAAGTTTATTCTAATGTCATTAGTGTTTTGATTTATGTGTTTATTTATATTTTTTGATTTGATCTAGTGCTTGTTAATATTAATTTATTGTCTCATTTTTGCTCTTGAAAATGACCTATATAAATATAAGCTAATATTTGGATGGTATCAACACTTGATATTATTTGCAAATTTTGCAGCCAATTTCTTTCAAACATGTTTTTAATGCAACAAGAAAAATATCAAAGACCAAGAAGGCTTGTAGATATATATATGTAAAAAATTATTAAACAAAATTCTTATTTAACTTTAAGCCAGTTTCAAGTCAATAGTTTATTGATATCTTGTCACTAGCTTATTTTCTACTGAGATAGGCATTTCAATATGCAACTTTTTTAAGATTTGTTAGTCAGAAAAAATTAAAATTAAATTACACATAATATTTCCAGTAATCAAATGGGCAATTGATATTTTTCTAACACTGTTTGTATTCATATGTTGCCCTATGAAGAAAGAGAAAAAAATGTTAGAAATTCTTTGTTCATTGTCTTTAAAAGTCCATGTTGACTGAAATTTATTAAAACTTTATTAATCAGAAATAACTGAAATTTGTTATTTGAAGACATGAAATTGAAAGGATTTTTCTAAAAAGATTGAAATTTTAGAAAATTAATAAATAGTAGGCTACAAATTAATGTGACTACAATATTTTATTGTATCTGTGCAGGAATATGACATTTAATTTCTTTTTTCAGAATAAACAGAGAAAATGAGTGGACAGGTGCCAATGGGGGCAAAAGCCAGGAGAGCTTTGCCTCCAAATGGTAAGTTGAATGTGACCTTTTTTTTTTCATTCTACATTTATTGACCATGTGTTTTGTTCTGCCCTACAAAAAAACTGTGTTAAACTGAAATCATTTGTATTGTTTGTCAGATAATTCAAAATTTGTTCAAAATTATGAGCAAGAAATCAAAACAAATTTTAATAATTTTTATTAACTCTGAACTATGAAGATTATCTGTACCATAATATTTTAGAGTATTGAGAAATATGGTCTATTTTATTTCAGCTGTAGCCTTGGCGAACACAAGCAATCCAGATTTAGCCAGCCTGTTTGAATGTCCAGTATGTTTTGATTATGCACTTCCACCGATAATGCAATGCCAAAGTGGTCATATAGTTTGTCAGACGTGTCGTCAAAAATTACGTATGTGTCCTACATGTCGAGGAGAATTAGGTAAGAAAACAATATTACTACCAGATGACATTTTATTCATATATTTAGACACAGAATGCTAATTTTCAAAATTTTTAAAATTTTGGGCAAACTTTTTGCCTTAGTCTTAAGTGTTGATTTACATTGAGTCCCTTCACAAACATTGTTTACTCCATGAAGTACAGTACTGTATCATATTACATCATGGCTGTTATATTCTGTTAATTTTCAGGAAATATACGAAATTTGGCAATGGAAAAAGTAGCTTCAACTGTGATGTTCCCCTGTAAATACTCAAATAATGGCTGTCAAAACACGTTACTTCACACAGAAAAAACTGAACATGAAGAAACATGTGAATTCAGGTTTGTGTTTACTCATTCAAAAGATAGCAACATTATGTCCACAGGGTTCATACAACCTTGAAAAACCCTTGAATTCCGTCCGTTGCCTTGAAAAACCTTGATTTAAAAAAAAGTCTTTGAAAACACCATAAAAAACCCAATTTTCTCTTGAAAAGTCCCGGAATTTTGAGTTGATTGAATTTGTCTACTGTGTTTTTTATCAGACATTTTTGTTTGAGTAAGATTTATCAACAGAACAGCCGTAACTGAAAATCATAAACGTTGACTTGGAAGTATTCAATATAGATTACATAGTAGGGGGTATAAAGCATATTGATTTCACAGTTCAGGGTTTAGGTACATGTGTATTATGTCAGACTAATATCCTTGAAAAGTCCTTGAATTTCAAAGTCCAGAGTCCTTGAAAAGTCTTTGAATTTTTTAGATAAAATGCTGTATGAACCCTGTGTCCAACGTAGATGGTAACACAATAGCAAGGTGCAACCATGGGCCTTGAGTAATTTACACTGATGTGACCCATGTCATTCCTTCAACAAGACTTCTAACCCTGATTTGAATAACTATGGAATTAGCAGTAGCAGTTATTATTTGAAAAAACTTTTTATCGTTTCAGACCTTATTGTTGTCCATGTCCTGGTGCCTCTTGTAAATGGCAAGGTTCATTAGAACAAGTGATGCCACATTTATTACAAATACACAAGTCTATCACTACTTTACAAGGTTAGTTCTGGATTAGTTTATCATATTAGATAAGCTGGGCATTGAGGTAAATAATAATTGTTGGTAAAGCTGCCGTACGTTAACTTGTAATCTACCAACCAACCAAAGCTGCAGTAGCTCAGTGTGTAGAATATTAGATCGTTAACCTGAAGGACCATGCTTTAATCCCAGTATGGGTTGAGATAATACCACAGAGCATATCTAAATTGCTAACAGTACTCTTTTGACCTTTATGTTCCACATAAAATCAAAGTCTGTATAAAGTTCCTTTAAATAATGATATTATCAGAATGTGAATCAGGTATTCTATTATTAGATTATGATAGATGACAATAGATGTCATTGTATCTATTGATTATTATTATATTTTAGGAGAAGATATAGTATTTTTAGCTACAGATATTAATTTACCTGGTGCAGTAGACTGGGTTATGATGCAGTCATGCTTTGGTCACAACTTTATGTTAGTTTTAGAAAAACAAGAAAAAATAGATGGTCTTCAGTTATTTTATGCTATTGTACAATTAATTGGTACTCGGAAACAAGCAGAAAACTTTGCCTATAGGTACTCTTTGAACTTTACTAAGCTACTTCTTGTTTATTATACGATTTATGCATATAATGAACCTCAAAAAACAATTTTGATACATTGTTAAAGAAGTTTCAGACATTGATGATAGTTCAATGATGGTGGTGGTACTCTAATTGAATCCTGCATGGTACTATGGTAATCTTATATGTTTCCTGCTGGGGGCATTATTGGCAAATTTATGCTCTTTGCATGGTTTTTCATATCTGAAACTGAATAGTTCCTCCACAACTAAACACATAATGCATCTCACACAAAGAGATGATGAAAGTTTTGATGATCTACAGATTTTGAAATAACCTGGAACATTATTATTCCTGATTAGCTTAGTGAAAAAATGCCTTATTTTAATCTTAGTATGATTGGTCTAGCAGATGATGAACATGCCCCTTTAAATCTACATTTCAGGTTAGAATTAAATGGACATCGAAGAAGGTTGACATGGGAAGCTACGCCAAGAAGTATCCATGATGGAATACAATCAGCAATATTAAGTAGTGATTGTCTAGTGTTTGACACCAATATTGCCCAGTTGTTTGCAGACCATGGCAATTTAGGAATTAATGTGACAATTTCAGTTTGTGAAAGATAAAGTGATAAAGTTTGCGAGTGAAAATGATTTTCAAATTTCATCAACATATAATATAAGGTTCTGAAATTGTTTTGCATATAACCTTGATCATACGTCAACTATTTTGGATTTTGTATCAGCCTCCGATTGATGGTTACAAAATAAGGCGTGAATAAGTTCTATTGAATTTACGTCTTTGAAATAACTCGAATTGGGTTCCTTTTTATAAGCATTAGATTTCAGAAACTTACATGATTTTGGATTAAATGTTATAAGTGACTAGGCAACCTTGATGTCCATTTGAGAATTTCCACATGCATTTCCTAGAATACATCTGGATGTGTCTGGAAGAGTCCATTTAGACTGTGAGGGGTGATGCTGTATCTGTAACATTATATCCATCTTTTATTATATTTTGATGTAAATTTTGATTTCATTTGTTAATTAATCTATCTCAATTGTATTATAGAGTGTAATTTAATTAATATAAGGCTAACGATTTTCATAACCAACTAGGACAGTCTTGAAAGGAATCAGCAGCAGAGCGTAATGTCACAAGATGGGACTTAAATTTGACTTTGAGAGAACTTACAGCAACATTAGTCTTGAAAGGAATCTGCAGAAAAGCCATGTTTGCTGTTTCAGGACAGGGCTGAAATTTGACTTCAAGAGAATTTTATTGTCATCTAACATTATTGAACCTCAACCTCATAACAAAGCTACTTTCACAGTACTGGTTCATTGTCAATATAACAACACTGCCCTCTTTAGATTATTTCTTAAAATAGAAATGTCAACAAACCAGGGGCCTTATTCTCGAAAACTTAACTTAAGATGATTTTAGTGATCCGGTAATCTGATTGGTCAGTTACTTAAATCAATTTTGAATTAAATATTATTATCCAATCAGATTGCTGTATTTCCTTAAAATCTAAATTTTATCTAAGTTAAGTTTTCGAGAATAAGACCCCCAGTACATTAAATTTGATGTTCAAGACTTTTGAGATTTTTCAATAAAGAGAACCTCTTTCAAGGAATATGCAAGTAGAATATAAGTTGCCCATTACTTTAAATATGGGAAATACGGCTATCCATTGTAGGCTACATGCAAGGCCTCAACAGACAATTTGAGAAAGAATACATTTTGCTATTCAGGGGCCTTATTCTCGCAAACTTAACTTAAATAAAATCAAGATTTTAAGGAATACAGGAATTTGATTGGATCATACAACATAATTTAAATTTTAGTGATTGACCAATCAGATAACTAGAACACTAAAATCATCTTAAGTTAAAATTTCGAGAATAAGGCCCCAGATATCATTTAAAAATAAGATCATGAAGCAAAAATTTGGTTAACCATGAATGGAGCCCGACTGTTAGTGTTCCTTGTTATAAAAAATCCAATATAGAATCCCACACTTCCATACAATGTTTTAAGTGACAAATGATAGAAACATACAGCCTATTAGGTAAGAGTAAGCACTACCATATATATACCCCCGGTTGAACCATATAATTCCATATTCATTATATTTTTCACCAAGATTCATTACTTATTAAAGGTATATAAACATGTAACAGCTTTCTTTAAATGATGATAAAGCTCAATTTCAAATTCTGTTACAAATCACTAAAAGTACCTTGAAAGTACCAGAGGCTTTTCACATTTTCATGTACAGTTGGTGTACTATTTCATAAACTATTACTATTTGTGACTGAATTTATCAAAGGCTTACAATCATGGTGCATTTTTGCTTGGTTTTTAGCAGAAGTGCAAATGCATTGAAATTGAGCTCTATCAGCTGATCAAGCCAATATTTCAACTAATATCTATTTTCATAACATTGTGTCCATCTTCTCTTTATATCTTTGATCTCATTTAAAGGGAATGTTAAGAATAATTCTGAATTTATATAGCTGTAGGGAATGCTTGGTTGATTATGTCAAGAATTTGGGTTACTGCATACAAGTAATCAAAGGTTGTTACAGACAAAAAAAAAATTCTATTGCCTACCAGAGAAGCTGAAAGCAAACCTTACCAACTGCACGAATTCTGAATCAACTTCAACATTTCCTTTAAAATTTAGGGCATTTATTCATTAGAAAAATTATTGTGAACATCAGCTGAGTCAAAAATACATTATCATGAAATTAATAATTGATGGTTCTTATGGAACAACAGCTAATGTTATGTCCTGTGCTTAAAGGAACACTACCTCTTAAGATGAAAGTAAAACTTGGCCAATAAGTGGACTAACCTGGTGTTATAACTATACAACAGAATCTGGATCTAAAAAAAAAACTATGACAATAAGTTATAACTTAGTTTTATAAATTTATCAGATTTTAGAGGGATTTTGTTATATACTTAGGTTTTATTACACCAGTAACTATGATCATTTAAATTAGCGTACATGTAGTTGAATGTCAAATTCAAATTGCATCATCTCGACAGCCCAGCAATACTTGAGTACCCTGAGTCTTATATTATGTATGTATATGATTGTCTCATTGTCGTCTCATAATCAATGTATGTATGTATATATTATGTTTAGATATTGTGCACTTATCATAAGTACATATTGTCCATTGTATAGTTTCAAGTGCAACTATAAACTTCATCAATTCGTTCACAAAATTAACACCTTTTGAGTGATTTTAACTGCATGTGTGAGTCTAACAATCGAAATCTCTAATATATTTTTTAAGCAAAGGATAAAGAAATGTAAAACCCAGTTTGACAAAAATCAATCATTGATACCTCTTGTCTACTGACAAATTTTCTTGCCTATATTCTAGGTGTCATTTTGGGCTATAACTATTTATAAGTAAGTTGATACTCTGAGTTTTGTCTACTGACTAGTTACATTCAGAGCTATTTCTACTTAAAAGTTCAGTGACATTCAGAGCTATGTCTACTGACAAGTAAGGTTATATTTGGTGTTAAATCGCCAAGATAGATAAGACTAATGATAAACTGACTTTCTGGATAATACATAGGTGTATTTATGAACTATAAAATGATATTTTTGTGCTGAGTTCTGACCTGATTGCCCACCAAGCAAGAAATTATTGATATTAAAGTATGTATTATAAATATTGTGTATATCATTGATTTGTATATAGATATGAACTACAGTATAATATCCTAATTATTTATTATAAGCTTTAGATAGATGCTTGTTTTCTTCATTCATATGGATGGGTGGGGCTTTTCTTTTTTTTTAGCAGTTTGTTCTGTTTTTCACTTTTTTTTTTCAAAACTAAATACTAAATGCTTTATCTTTTTTGTATAGCTCAGATTGTGTTTCCTGTTCCCATAAGCCCAAACAGGTGAAGAAAACTTGAACGTAAAACTCATTTCATTTTCATAATTCAAGACCATCTCTATCTGTTAATTGATTAAGTTTTGATTTCCAACAATTCTGCTATATATTTATTTTTGTGTGTTCTGTTAATTGCATGAAAGTATTTTATTTGCAGGCTTATTCTCTATTCTCAAAATACCTATATAGATATTCAGTATTAATTCAGGTAGATGTTTCAAATTACTAGTTTAATCGTAACAATTCCTTAAAGTGATTTTCTCATATTTTCATCTAGGAGGGCATTAAACAGCATTTGCACCTTTCTAAATGCCTTTAATATATATTTTTGGTATTTGGGATTACAAATATATCTCAGTATGATAATATATTATGGTGTTCCACTTAAAAATGTAGACATTTAACATCTTTAAGAATTATGTTCCTTGATCATTGCTTTTGGTTACATTTTTAGAACATTAAAAGTCTATAGTCAGAAATTTTGAAATTAAAACATGGCCTATAATTTGAATTTATGTAGACTACTATCTTTGTATTCTTGGATTCAATCTTGTATTTTTGTTGCTGTGATTTGATTTACAATACAAAAGTCTGTAAATAAAACATGATATTATATAATTATGCTGTTTTTATTGATCCATATATTGCAATATTGACCTTGAAATGATGCATTCAAGAAGAATATCTAAAATAATATGTTCACTTTAACACCTTTTTGAATTTTTATTAGTTTATCCAGAGGGGAAACTCTAATGACCTCAGTTGCTCATGTGTGTGAATTCCCATGAATATAGGATAAGGTGATACACTTTTCCATTCATGAATATTTTTTTAGCATATTATGTTGCTCAAAATACGAAAGAATCAAACAAATACCATTAGTTTTGTCACTGTTGGTATCCCTTTAACGACATAATCTAGATCTACACTGTAAAAAATATATGTGTCATTTTACCCGACAATGATTGGCGGTATTATTGCATAATCTACTTTGACACGTTAATCTGTACTGTATACATATCAGGTGTATAAATATTCGATAATTAATGAACTTTGACCTTATCGATCTGCAAGAACGGTTGCCAAGGTTTCTAATGCGGTAGTCATTTATGGGCACAGACTTGCAACGTCACAGCTAAACATATCCCAGCAATAGTATAATAATATAATACGATCTATAAATAGACTAAAGGCGTTTACTGTTATGATTTACTGTTGACGTTGGCAAATTAGGGATATTTGCAAGGTTTGAATGAAAAGTTAAATTTGGGTGACCAAGAGGACTAGTTTTAAAGTGGGTTGTCTTTAAGACACCGTTTTTACAGTGAAAATATGGTGATGTTTAAGTTTTTAAACGCTGTTCGGAGCCATCTGTCAGTAAAGGAAATAGAACATTATCGACTAGGAGTAATGGTGAATGATAATGAATCGCTGGGAAAATTCACAGTCTTTGCAGAAGAAGATGAAATTTTATATCCACCGTTAGAAGCTTTGAGATTTGCAATAATGTACAGTCATTTGGAATATGCACGTTTCTTGTTGCAAAGTTATGGAGGGGCTGTGCTACAGAAAAATTTATGTTGTCCATTACTTTTATTAGCTGTCCGTTTGAACGACGAACCAATGGTTATTTTGATTTGTCAATATAGTGCAAAAGTATCCGAGAAAACAGGCATAAATTATCTCAATTCCCAAGGTTGTGAACTTATGGAAAGTGGAAAAACTGCGTTACATACTGCTGCAGAGTTGGGATTTGTCGGGTGCACGCGAATTCTCCTGCAATATGGAGCGGATTCTATCTTTAAGGATTGCGAGGGTTTAACCCCTTTAAACAGAGCCCTTCAAAAATTCAAACCATCATACAATGTGTTCTTATGTGTTTTGGAACTTATCAATTGTGAAAGGCAATTGAGTACTGATGTATTAAAAAAAGTTCACTCCTTACACGATATTCATCATATCAAGCATAAATGTGATCAATGCCATCGAATACCCACAGGACAGTGCCCCACCCCACTTATTAGATTGTGTAGACATTCACTTCTTGAACATTTAGGTCCCAGATTATCATTATCACTCCCGAAATTAGGTTTATTACTGCCCAGTCCTGTATTACGATATATCAACCTTGAGTGTGACGATTAATGAATAAAGTAGGCTTACATCATTACGTCATAAAAGTTTACATCATCAAGCATGAGAGTTATTTTGGGTGTTTTATATGATGTGTTTGTATGTGTAAAGTCGGTCTATGGCAGTATGTGTGTGTGTTGTTATATTTATGATTGGGTGAATATTAATATTTAAAGTGTGTTTGGTTGTTATTGTACCATATTATCTCTAATTATCATAGCCTACACGTATGTAAGTCAAATTTATTGTCTTGGTTAATGACCTGTTGACCTCTTTATTTGTAAATATAACATTATATTATTACATATCATTATATAATTAATTTCTTCAAAGGCAGCTTAATTATGCAACTTGTATTTCATTTATTTATTTGAGATATATCATTCCGTCTCTGCGAAACGTAAAATTGTAACCATACGATAATAATCAGTATTAAGGTGATTTAAGAACACAAATATTTTACAGTGTAATGTTGGATTTATTTTTTCATGTTCGTTGAATTTGTTATGATAATATACTACTTTGGTTTAGCTGGACATTCATTTTCCATATAGTTCATAGCAATTTTTTTCATAACATTTTTATTTACATTATGTTCATGTTTAGGTAATGTTAATTTATTAACCTGTTATATTATTGTTTCTGTGATAAACAGTTTAATTTTTTTGTGTAGTGAATTTAAATGTGGGCAATTGTTTTTTAAAATCTAATTTATCATTTTACATTTATCATATTTATTGTTTGTTTGTTACACAGAATAAACTCTATTGTAATATTTTTTATAAACAAATTTATTTCATCTTGTTCAGTAAATAAGTGTTTTTATTTCCTCTCCATATACTTCAGAACTTGATTAAAAATCATTGCAATCACTTGAATAAATCCTACGTATAAGTAGTAGACTTTGTTTCTAACCAATTAAGGTCTACAGTATATCAGTGCTTCTTAACCGGGGTCCATATGCACCCCCAGGGGTGAAATTGAAATGTTAAGGGGTGAAATTTTGAAAGAGGGGGAATTGGAGGTGAATTACAAATAAAGGGGTGAATTTCGTGAAGAGGAGAAAATGTGCATTCGTTTTCAGCTTCAGTCTGGAATGTCTTCAGATGCAAGCAAATCGATCCTAAATTTCAAAATTTAGAAAATAACCGCTATCCTTCCATAATAATGCAGCACTATCAATGAGCGCAAATTTGAGTTATGGGTTCCTTATATATTTGTTAGAGGTGAATGGTTGGGAATATTTTTCTCCAGTAGGGAATTGGACCAAAAAGGTTGAGAAGCACTGCTATATAATCTTCCATAATTATCCCCTTCCCATAATATCGTCTCTATAAATTAGTCCCATTTTGCCGGTTTTCCATTTTGCAACTCTCAAATGCAGTAAAAAGTTAGGGGTGTGGGCACAATTTGGATTTTTCTGACCACGGACTTACTTACGGAGCCTCTAGACACTATGGGATGTTTTTGAGGGAGAACATTTTTGAAATAATAGCGTTTTCTTTGATATCACGCGAGCAGGGCTGTGTGGACCTCTCGGGCCCCAATCCTGGGACATTCCCCTTCTCATTTTGCATCTTACAGTAGGCACGGGGGACGCATGAACTCAGGAGCTAGGGGGAGCGGTCGAGAGGTTCTGGGTTCAATTTGGTTGTAAGGGAGAATAAAATGAAAATCAGAGTGGGTAGGCCTAATCTCGTCTTCAACATCCTTACCCCGAAATAAGTTCAGAATGCACCAAATCTGTGCCATTTACCATTTTTATACGCCCTCATCTCTCTATGAGGACGTATATTGTAGTCACCCCTGTCCGTCCGTCGGTCCGTCGGTCCGTCGGTCTGTCGGTCCGTCGGTCCGTCCGTCAACATTTGCTCGTAAACGCTCTAAAAACTAGAGTTTTTGACGGAATCAAATGAAATTTGATATGTGTATATATATTCATAAAACGAAGATCAAGTTCGAATTTGAGCTATTTTCGATCGTTAGAAGCAGAGTTATTGCCCTTGCCCCAAATCCGTCGGTCTGTCCATGAACATTTGCTTGTAAACGCTCTAAAAACTAGAGTTTTTGACGGAATCAAATGAAATTTGATATGTGTATACATATTCAGAAAACGAAGATCAAGTTCGAATTTGAGCTATTTTCGATCGTTACAAGCAGAGTTATTGCCCTTGCCCCAAATCTTAAATATGCTATTACTCTCTTAGTTTTCAACCGATTTTGATGAAACTTAAAATGGATGTTATTGGACCTAAATTGAAAGGTTTGAGAAAGTTTAGTTTTCTCCGGATTAAATTTTTTCCTTTTTCGACTTTTTCGTTAGGCGTATATGGCCGTGGTCCACTATCTTTCTGTAGAGGGATGACCCCCTGGTGGGGCTTGCACCTACGGCGCTTGATAGGGGGCAATAGTCAATATAAAGCGAGTGTGCCGCTTCGTTAGAATTCGTCGTTTATATCATGCACTCCCTTGTGAAAAATGGGAATGACTTCTCTGTTAGTCCAAGTCTCTTTTCGGATGGTCCTATTTAAGACCAATTTAAGAGTGTGGAAATCAGATGGGGCGAAAGGTTCGTGATCTCCCACATACTGGGGTTGGTAAGGAAGCTTATTTAGCTTGCATCTAGATTCTTCCCCCTTTTGATTTTAATTTCAAATAGATAGAGTATCAACTTAGATTTTTTTGTTAGGCTAGAGCATGCATAAAACTGTAAGATGCATGTCACTAATGTCAGCTAAAATTAGTTAAAGGGAGGTAACTACAGTTTATCTAATCTTGACAGGTGCGCGTTACGACGTTACAACGCGATGATTATGTTCCATTCACTAAATGCAAAACGTTTGCAATATTTTGCACCTCAAATTCATTTATAAAATATGATATTATAAATTTTAAGTTAAGTTCGATTCGAAACTAAAAGTAATGGCTTCGTTGTTTCCTAATTTAGCATGCAACCTCATTCAACATGGCCGACAAAATCGAGCCTGGAGAGTAACGGAATTTTATCTTATTTCGTCGTATGTATATCTTTTCCAATAAATACTTCTTTAGGTTCATTCATATTCTGTCTGCAATTACCAAGTATGTTCGGTTCTACTCCCCTGTTGGAATTGTAGCTGTATAAAGATAAAATCTGTGAGACAAGACACAAGTGTCTGATTCTATTTCTGAGTGATTATCCCTCCCCTGCTATTACTAAGGAAAATAAAGATTCCTTCAAAATCAGTGCAAATATTTAACATGGTTTGGTATAAAGTTACAGTGGACCTGGTTGCTTACTAAGTATTGTTTAATATTCTGTTAAATAGGCCTACTCAGATTATTTACAAATTATGCCTGTCAAATAGATTACAGAATTTGATGTCATTGGCGTTAGTCTAGTGATGGTGCTATTACCATTTCTTTTACAACCAATTTGCAATTATATACATTTTGATTTAGGCTATATTATGTCAGTCTTAACTCCAAATGACATTTGGAAATTTGTTATTTGGGTTACCTGTCATTATCTTAGCCATAAGAGATCATTAATTGTTGTTGAAAAATCAATGTACCGGTACCGCTATTATTTTATTCACAGGTAAGCCTAACTCAAGTAGAATCTGAAAGTGAATACTTTTGACCACATAGGCCTATGTCTGTTCAAAGTTGCATGCCATTTGCTTTAAATAGTCTTTGGGTTCAAGGGTCAAGCCTTTTTTTGTAATACAATTTTTCACATTTGAAATAAACACACTTCAATCTTAACAATTTCTGAGAAAAATTACTTCCTTCATAGACTGGAAATTCCTCACTGTTGTAATATCCTATTTACAACTAAAATCCTTTTGAAATACGTTTGCATTTTATCAACCTAAGACAATCTAAGAAATAGGATTATATTTTGGAGGTGATATTTCATTTCACACAAAAATGTTTTTAAAATGTGATTCTAATTTCTGACCAAATTTCGGATGGACTAGAACAATTTAGTTGTAGGACAATACTTATTTGTTTATTTAGTTCAAGAGAGAAAAAATAACATGGGATATGAAGTTCATATTGAACTATGAACTCTTCTCTGGTCTTTAATTTCAAGATTACACACCGAAAATGAATCAGAAAATGATCCTGTTGATTGAATGATAAATTTAGCTGTGATGCTAGTAAAGAGTTCCTGTTCCTGTAACTAAGGTACTCTTGCCCATAAAAAATGCTTACTCTTTTCAAAACACATGGTGGTACTTCTCTTTGGAGTACCGTAGTAGTTTGGATGCAATTTTGATTAATGGAATTGTTTTGCTTGTAAAATTTTTTATTATTTATGTCTTTGATATCAGTTTTAAACTTGTGAACAAAAATTATTCTCTAGAAGCGGTACCAGTACTTTTCATTATACAGGTTGTAGATAATATCTTGAGACCAAATGTGTTGTCTCATTCCATAACACATTTTCTGAAGACAAAAAGAGGGATCCATACACCATTTAAGTGTATTGAAAAATTGTAATAAACTTGAAAACTTTCTATTTCATAAGCTTTATTATTGGTAGTAATGAATCTAAATTTAAATCTGGTCAGTAGATTAAGTTGACAAGATATAAATATTTTAATTAGATAATAATCACGGTATTTAGTACTCATTAGTATGATGAGTAATAACATTCTTTCTTCCTGTATGACTATCTCATTACTTACATATTATCAAGTAGGCCTAGATTCCAACTATTTCAAAAACTTTTTACTACAGACTTTATTCAAGTGTGACAAAAAGTTCTCATTATACTATTTATTTGGCTGATCAATAGTGAACACTCAAAGTATAATACATTTTAGTAAGAAAAATAACTTGGTAATTTCTATTAGATACGTGTTTTAAAAGTTAGCTTGCTTTCGTAAAAAAACTGATTATTTTGATTCTTTGTATGATGGTGAAGTTATAGAATATATTGTACTTTTCCAACAGATTTTTCTTGACTAGCGTCCTATAAATGTTATGTCTTTTTTTGAAAGTATTTTTCTTTACTGTTATTATAAACTTTGGTATTCGACCTTGGATTTTGGATTTTCCACCTCCTAACAAACTAGCTTTTATTCCTTGAAGGCTTGGTACTTTGATGTGTTATAGCTAAAATATTTAACCCAGATTTAAAGTGTAAATAGAATATTATTGTTAATTGAGAAAATGACTGGGGTATAATTATTGTACATCTGTTAAGTGAACTTGGCTCGGGTCCATATATTCATCTTATCAACTAATATTTAACTAATTTGTTAATTGTTGTATTTTACATGAGTGTGAAGTCATAATAGAGTGAATAATTTCTAAGAGGATTGGCAAATTCCTTGATATGTTGATTTTGTGAAAGCAGCATTTGGATAAGACGCTCAAATATTGTTTTCAATTCAGGTTTTCCCCTTTAGGATAAATTTTTCAAGATGCGATCTCTTATAAGAGAGTGTTTTGTGCAGATTACTTCGTGTTTTTTGCCAACATTTTCCCAAATTTGTCCACATTTGACTTGGTTTTTGTTACATTTAAATCGTAAAGTCAAATAAAGGACCTTTTATATTCAAACATTATTATTCACTAAGCATGTTTTATATTTGTATGGTCTATATTTTAAGGTGAGGTCATGAAGTGAGTTGGGTAAGCAGACGACAACTATGTGAGTGGAGAGAGAGAGAGGTTGTGTACCTAGTGACATCTAGTGGCAAAGTTTTGTATGTCATAAACCACATAACAGGGGAACATGCAAATGAGATAATTGCATGTGAATAAGGTTTAATTATGGAATATTCAAATCAAATTTACCATTCATTTATCAAATATGTTTTTATCAATTTCATGAATTGACAATGAATTAGACAAGTAGAAATGTGATTGCTAATCTGGAATAGAATTGGAGCTCTTCAACATGAAGGAAATAATACTACAAGAGTTGGTGTTGAATTCTTAGGAAAAATGGCCAAGAAGACTGAAGGGCGGTCATTTAATGTGGCCGTGATTGGGCCATCAGGAACAGATAAAGACAAGGGTCAGTGTGGGGTGGGAAAATCGTTTTTGTGTAATAGATTTTTATATCAAGTTGCTGATAAATATCATCAAGAACATATTTCTGTGTTAAGTCAGAGTGATTTTGCTGGTCGTGTGATTAATAACGATCATTTCTTATATTGGGGAGAAGTCACGAAGCTGGATGATGGAAATAATTATCACTTTCAACTGATAGAACAGACAGAGTTTATAGATGATGTATCATTTCAACCGTTTAAAACTGGACGTTCAACAGACCCGTATTACAAGAGATGTGTATCTACAAAAGTCCAGTCGTTAGAAAAACTAATGTATATTTGTAAGGAACAATTAGGTGGGTATTTTACTTCCATACTTTATTTACAATAAGCTAACATATATATTGTTCAACCATTTTGCATTTGAAATACTGAACAATAAGTTGTGTTATTTAATTATCTCAAGTATCATGATCTTCATCTGTGGAGGGTCACAAACCATTGGAATGCATCATCTAACCTCTAAGATAGCAGACCAATATTCAAGTCTTTGACTCTACCTATGAAAACATTTATTTAGCCAATTGGCCAGCGTCTTTCATATTGGGTAAAAAATCATAGAAACGTTTTTTTTTCTACTGAAAACTATGAAAACTGGACTCACTGCCAAAGACTTCTATTAAAAGGATTGTAAAGAGTATTTCTAAACTTTGTATGTTTATCGGTTACACTGATAGCATCAATTTGCGCCATTCCAATTTCCATTCCGTTTCTGTGGTTCTTGCAATTCCACTAAAACTAACATGTTTTATGACGTCAATACCAGTGATCTGCATAGATATCAATTGTAGCTTCCGGTAGTTCACTGTCAGTGACGTCATAAAACGCTTCTTTTTGTCTTAAAACGCTAGTTTTTGTGGAATTGCAAGAACCACAGACATCAGAATGGTGCAAATTGATGTTGTCAGTGTCCCCGATACACATACCGATACAAAGATTAGAAATACTCTTTACATACTCTTTAAAGTCTTCTAAGAGTTCTTTATAAAGTGCAACAATTTAGTCCCATCTATTGTTTTCCATTTAAATTTAGGAAGTATTTCAAGTAAATATAATCATAATTTTCCTGAAACAGCTTGACATTGTTTCTCCACATCCTTGTTTAATTAATTACATATTTTGTGTCTGTGTCAAATATGTAATTTTATTCATTATAGATTTAAATTTTAAATTGATATTCTGACAAATTGTTAACTCCGGTTGTAAGCTTAAAGGGATTGTTAAGAGGTTTTTCTAAACTTTGTACCTGAATCAGGGACACTAATAGCATCAATTTGAGCCATTCCAATTTCCAATCTGATGTCTGTGGTTCTTGTAATTCCACTAAAACTAATGCGTTTTATGACAACAGATCTGCATAGATATCAATAGCTTCCAGTAGGTCACTGTCAGTGATGTCTTAAAGCATGTTATTTGGAATTGCAAGAACTACAGACGTCGAAATGAAAATTGGAATGTCGCAAATTGATGTTATCAGCACTGATACACCTACAAAGTTTAGAAAACCTCTTTACAATCCCTTTAATTTAGCCCAGTTGTCTGATTCAGATCTAAAAAAACTCAAAGCTATTTTATATTTTCACAAATTCATTGTGAGATGTAAATTTCACATATTCTGACATTCATAGGCTTTTGTCAAATTAACATTTTAAGTCAAATATATGCATAAATGTAATCTTGAAAAGTTAGTGTTGTATTAGCTTTTAATACAGGTTCAATAGTCTTAACAAACATCTACTAATCTTCTTAAAACATTGATTCAACATTTTCTCTGGTGATCTCAGTGACTTTAAGTCAAAACTAAACAAGATTTGTTAGAACACCTATAAACACCTGTTCCTGTGGTCTTTAGTTTCAATGATATTTATAAAGATAACCAGCAAGTCTCTCATATTTGTTAGCAATTATTTGAACACTTGCAAGACAGTCAGTCAGATGTATTATCTGGCACTGAAATTGTTATGCTTCAACAACATTATTTATGAACACCCACAGTAAATCAGTGATTGCTACTCTACCAACCACAAATTATTTGCCTTACACAATCAATGTCACATCATAAAGCCAGAATAGATTGGAGCCTAAGAAAATGGCTTTTGATCAACTGACATGTCATGATTTAAAAAAGACATGCATTCATAAACTTGGATCTTGCATTCAAGTCAATAGGATGTACCTTAGTATCGTTAGGCGATAACTGTGACACAAACTACAATCGATCACATGATGGCATCCAATTTAGAATCTTCAAGCAACTGAAAATTACATGCAAACACAAATTACGCGATCTATACCTGCTGATAGCACATCTGCCTACTTATTTTAAAGAATATTTCAAAATGAATGTGACAATGTGTGGGTGATATTTCTGGAATGAGTCCATTGACTAGACTGGATATACAAGACTTCAAATCATCTTGTATTATCGTGAACAGTAGCTTAGAGCAATCTACACCTACCAGTCTTTAAGTTTATTACCTGATTATTTCTATCTGACCTTTTGTATTTCTAGGAATGGAGAATGATACGGCTTATGAACAGAAGTTAATGCCTGATGGCAAGTTACTCATTGATGGTTTTATTTGTTGTTTTGATGTTAGTAATGTTAAAGATAGACCATTGGAGAAACAAGTGGAATTTGTCTCACTGATTTTAAACCAGGCGCTAAAGAGTAAAAAACCTGTCGTTCTCGCAGCAACTAAATGTGATGAAGCAGATGAACGCTATTTACGCGAGGCTGAAAAACTTGTGGCGCGGAAAGAATTCAAAGGAAGCATTCCAATAGTGGAGACTTCAGCCCAGGAGAATGTGAACATTGAACTAGCGTTTATGACCCTTGCCCATTTAATAGACAAAACAAAACCACGGACTAAAGTAATACCATTCAGTGAAGCCATGAAATCTAGGCGCGAGATCTTAGCTGTGGCCCAAGAAGCTTACAGGAATTTACTCAAAGCACATATCACAGATCCTAAAGCTTCTTGGAATTTGTCACAAAAGAAATTAGGAAAAGAATCTGATTTTGGACATTTTGTGGATTTATATGGAACTGATCTTGCACTTAAAGTGTTTAAACAACATACGAGAAAGTTACGTGATGAACAGATCCGTGGTAAAGAAAGAAAATATTTCAGTCAGTTACCTGCTATACTTAGTCATTTTTTACCTAGTCTAGATTTAGTTGAAGAGAAGTAAGAAACATTTATTATATTTTGGGAAGTTTTATCTATATTAGCATAGAATGTAGAATATAGCTTTGTATGTGTACTGGTATGTCACTATTTGTCTGTGCTTTTGAAATCCATTTTGGGTGTTCACAAGTCTACTAAATAATGGCATTTATAAGGTACCTGTTATACAAAAAAGTGAGCTTTAGGAGGTTCAAATCTCGCCGCTAATTGTGAAGTAAGTTTTTGTTTTTCAATGATCCTTATAAGATATCAAGTCAGTAGCAAGTTAAATATTTTGCAGCTGAGCTAGTCAGTGCCTCTTGTTTGTGTTCTGGCTGGACAGGCTGGTCCAAGAAAAATAAGCATCCTTCAATCCTCTAAGTCAAACACAAAAATTTGTCTTAGCTGGTTTCTTTAGAATTGGCAACTATTCTTGGCCTATTCTGCTGTAATTCTGAAATATTTGATGTATTTTTCAGATCCTGGTCAGCAATTCAGAAATATTTAGAGGAACATGAAGATTTTTCTAGATATTTTCTACATGTAATTGAAGATGAAGAGAGTAGTTGGAAATATTATGATAAGTTTATAGACTCTAATGAAGTTAGATTACCATTTGATTTGCTCAATACTCCAGAAGGTGATACATGTTATAGAAACCAACTGAATGAATTACAAGTACAACATAGGAAGAGAGAGTATGTATTGCTTTATTCTTTATGTTATATCTGCTCTATTCAATTACTTAGGCGCTACTTAGGCGCTTGCTCCCTAAGCTGAAGGTTAAGGGTTCATTCCTAGCATAGGTCGAGATAATAGCTTCAGATTTTTCAACCTGCTTTCCCCCTGTCATTTATGTACATTGGAGGGCTGACATGTGTCTAGTCATTTGCATCAGACATTAGAAGAACGCATAGTGTGCTATAGTCTATGCAAACTTAAGATTCCTTTGAAAATTGAAAATACATTTTGAAAGGACAGAAGGATATGTCCTGCAAATATGGGCAATGGTTCAGAATAAGTGTTATTTTTTTGCATAATAACAATACCATAAGATACTGATTTCTTCCAACTTATAACACAATGCTTGTTGATCACTTTTGTATGCGTAGTCACATAAAAAAAGATTAGAAAATTGATGAGTTGTTGATAAGTTTTAACAAATTAAATGTGGTTATTTCACAGATTACAGAAACGTTTTAAGAAATTATTAGAGGAAAATCTTCATGTAACACCAGGAAAGTCGCTAGGAGAAACTTATGTGTTTTTTGTGGGTAAAGAGTGCTATAATGGACTAGGGGATCTAGAGAAAAACAATGTGTACGATGAACATCAACAAGAAATCAAATTAAAAGCTAAACAAGACTTTCAAGAATTATTGTGGGAAAAATCTCAAGTATTTCTAGGATTAAATTCTACTGGTAGATTAACTCCTGATCATTTAAAACGGATTAACCAGGCTTTACAAGATGATCCAAGGTAAGATCCTATTGGAATATCTCAATATTTTATAAATGCTGATGGTGGTAAATTTTGATCTAGATAGCATCAGAGATTCTAAAGTGACATAAGGAGCCAATATTACGGGCTGTTACTGTTTTGAAGTATGCAATGTGGCTAGGAAGATGAGAAATTTATTATCTGCAGATTATAAGAGTAACTAGATTCATATTTGGTATCTCAAATTTATGTAAACATTAAGAAAAACCCCAAATTATACGAAAACAGTTACACATTGCTACAGCTGATTATATAAAATGTTATTTTTCAGATATGAAATATTAAATGTTGTTATTTTTTAGATATAAAATGTTACAAAGATTAGAAGAAGATAGAAAGGTGATGATCTTAAATCATTTAGGATTTATAGAGTGTCCTAGTAAAGATAGATGTTATTTTAAAGATCAGTGTATAGATAATCAGGTTCAAAAACTTCTAGTGAGTTATGCCAGCAGGTATGTTGAATTAGATTTTATTTAAAGGGAAATTAGAGGTAATTTCCATGGAATGATTTGCGTCTTCTATACCTTATCTAAAGTCTTAGCTAAAAAATCCCTTTATGAGCTTAAGGTACAATTGATGGAACAAATGGTGAAAGTGTGCCCTTTTAACAGTTTTACCAGGGTCTGGTTCCTAACATTTAAGTAAGTCCAAGTCCGATATTCGACTTGAGATTTTCTTACTTATTCTTGCATAGACTCAAGTCGACTTAAGGTTTTAAGAACGAAATTGATCTTAAGCACAAGGCTAGGAACTGGGCCCTGGTGTTCAATTTTTTAAAGAAATCAATTTAAATCAAAGATATCACATGATTGCAAGTTAATGATTTCTGATGATAAGAAAGTTATCAAGGATCAGAATGGGGACTGTTATACTAAAATACCATGATTTGATGGAACATTCATGACTTATTAGGACTTATTCCAAATGTTGGTGTGTTATTTCTGAATATTGAGGAAAGATTGTTTATTTTAGGTCATTTTCGAACTATCTTTATATGATTTGTTGTCATTTATTTTCAGACCAACTTCAACATTTATAGAATCTGTAGAAGAATTAGAAGGTGGAGAGAAACCTTTAAATTTAGTTTTATTAGGGAAAGATGGTGTAGCTACTGAACTCAATAGAGAAATAAGAGTAAGTTTTGCATGATTTCATGTACTGCTGGGACTCCTTTGCAGCAGTGCTAAATAAAGTTATTACATTAAACTTTTTGCCATAGACTGCTTGTTCAAGACTTTTTCAATTTTTGAAAAAGCAATAGACTGATGCCTCTGTCAATGAAAAATTCCTAATCTGAAACCTGAAATCTGAAATAGAAACCTATAACTTCTTTTCACATGTTTCTGGTCTTGAAAAGTTTTGACAGTAAAGATTTGTTAATGGATCAATATGACAAAACTTTTATGTTTTTGTAGAAAATCTGTACAGAAGATGAATATGTTTATCATAATACTACATATAGTTTAGATTATAGACCTATTGATGGTGATGTCAGTTTAGAACATAACGCTCTTGGAACAGCTAATTTCAAACCTCATGGTATGTGTCAATCTGGCGAATCTGTATTAACAGGTTGTCAATCTGGCAACTCTGTATTAACAGGTAACATGACTTAAACATTGTTTTTTTTTTATGCTGATTAACACCTTATACAGCATGATGACTGCTGCCACAGAACACTGGTATGTTTTTAAAATCACAATCTGATTAAAATGCAACTCTCCTTTTCATTAAAGTTTGGTCTTTTCTTCAGTTTTGACGTCATTGACGTGAATGGTTGCAAAAATTAACGCACGCCTACGAAAAACATGATAATGAATATCCCAGAATTCCTCACTTAGATGTGAAGATTTTCTTAACTTTAGAATACACAAAGTCAATTAGTTCGACAAGTAGGAAAGGAAGTATCATATACAAAATGTGTTTTAGTCAGATTAATAAAGGTACTATCTATCTGTGAGGTCAATTGTGAAACAAGGATTTTCTTGATTTTAAAATATTTGCATAAAATTATCTCTGGTACTTTCTTTTGGTGTTTAAAAGCATCTGGTACCACTTTAACAAACACTTGGTCCAAGAGTCTTTGGTATTTTTTGGGTACCCCCAAAAGTGTTACTATTGCTAGTACTTTACATTGGAAAAGGGAATTTGTCTATCCTGTTTTGAAAGCCTCGATATATTTTTAAACAGAGTGATAGTGCCTAGATAATGTTTATAGTAAAGTTGAATTTTTTTAGTTAATTTTGATATGCATCTGCATATTTCTAAGTTTTTAAGAATTAGTTTAGATATCAGTGGAATTATTGGAATAAGCATGCTGAAATGAATAGTTTTGATTATGCTGAAAATTTGATTTAGTAGTAGATTACTTTTATGGAATGAAGCTCATGACATTTTGACTTTAATATACTTTAATATTAACTTGTCATATTTCTGCTAATTTGCAAAGAAAATTTACAATAGTTTGCATGTTTATTTGATTTTTGTCAATATCTACATAGTACATTTGTACACGAGGTTAAAGTTCACCATTTTTATCATATATTTTATTATATATGCCACTGTCCTGTCAGAAATTTAGAAATTCATAAACTGATAGCTTTAATTTCTCATTGCAAATGCTTATACAAGCTTTTAAAAGAAATTCAAGATTTCTGTAGGCCAATCTGTAGGCCTTATTGTATTGTCAAAATGCTTGTTGTAATTGTTTAGAATATTTTATGGTTTTTTATATAAGTTGTTTGTATTTTTACAGGTTGTCTATGTGTATATAACTCAGAAGAGACATTAGAATATATAAGAAGTAGTTTAGAGCAGTCGTTATTTTCTGATCTACAGCGTGAAGAAGAGGCTACTATGAGTAGTATGCAGATAGTAATTATACAGTCATATAAATCTAGTCAATCAGAAAAACATCGTGAAATGTTACGTGAAGAAGGCCAGTCATTAGCCAGAAGGTATGTAACTTTCTATATTCCAGGCATTAAAATCTTTCCCAAATATATCAAAAGATATACAAATAGCCATATCACTTGTGCCTACTAGATACCTTACATATTAGAGGGAGCTTGCCATGTGAACAAAAAATAGTTCTGACTGCCGTTGACGTTAATATGTAAACAAATCAGAGACATATTTGTTTGTTCTTGCGCATTTTCTGGGCAAGATGTCAGTCTTTGATGACTGTGTCTAAATATTTAACTCATAGAAACTAAAGAACTTTGATGAAGGATACCCCAAATGAAAGCCTTAACATGAAAATGTATGTAAGAAATATTTCAGTAAGGGTTTTACTAGTGTTGAACAAATGACTGAAAATATTTTCTGCCAATAACTAGTGAGGTTTCTTTATCTTTGAATCGGTATTGAGGTGAAAATTAAGATATCATCCTTTTCTTTCCAGATTACATGGAGAGTTTGTAGAAATACCTGATGATGAAGTCTACAGTGATGGCGACACTAAGACATTTACAACTAAACAAGTACATCAAGCTATTCAATCAGTTATAAAACAGGGCTGTAATAGTTTAGGTGGTTGGTTAATGACTGATCAAATAGAACCAGATATAAGGTAAGTCAAAAAAACAAATTTCCTCAGAAAAAAGGATTTAAAGTGTGCCGTAATAAATGTAATTTGAGGAAGTTGTTCAGTTTATAAGCTTATTGATCCAGTTTTCATATGATATGCTTTCAGATAGTCTTCAAGATACATTTATTAAACCCCAATCTTCAACAACTAGCAAATGACCTCTCAAATATTTCTGAATCGAAATTTTTAAGTCTCTGTACTGTATTGAAGATTTAACTAATTCCCATAATTTTTGAGACATGTTTTTTTTCCAGGAAATTGTTTTCTTTTAGTATGTTGTAGTATTTTGTGAATTTGTGAATAATTTCTTCTGTTTATCTATTACAGGATAGCCATGTGTATGATGTGTGGAGATCCAATGCCTATAGAAATACCATTAGGTCCATTATTAAACAATGAAAACTGTCATGTATCAACAAACAGTCCCAATACGTTAAATATAGACGCTTTCTTAGATTGTGGTAAACAGAAAATAGAAATTGAGATTTCACCCAATCATGGTGGAGGAAGTTTACAACAAGGCATATTTCATGGTTATATTTTAGTGTATTCATCAAAACGCAGAGCTTCATTATCAACATTACAGTAAGTATCACTGTGTTATTCATTTGGTACATTGTTGTGTTGCAGTGTTGTATTGAAAACTTAGATTAGGCCGAGATGAAGACTACATTTGTACAAAAGTAACTTGTGGTTCAGTGCATGAGCTGCATAAGATTGGTGGATTTAATGACATCTTTCTGTCAGACTTTCGACAATTCTTCTTTCATGTGCAGTAACATGCCTCAGTCACCAGCTTATGGCATGAATAACTTCACAACTTATCCGCTATGTATGCATGTTCAATTTATATTTGCTTTCTTTTTGGAAGTGAAGGGGAAAGTTGGCATATAAAGGTTTTTTTTTTTGCAAAATAGGATTCATGCATATCTATATGACTAGAGCTCATTTCATTCTGTTTTCCTTTACAGGGCTTTAGGTAAAAGACTACCACCAGTACCTAAATTAATAGTTTGTGTTGCTGATAGTGGAGGAGCTACATCATTTTTCTCTAGTGATATTTCTCAAACATTGATAAAGGAAGGCAATGCTTTAGCTGATAATATTTTATATGCTCATTTTATGACAACTACAGCCAACTTCCAGCAACAGAGTAAGTCATTGTTTTTTTTTTTTGTACTTGTAAATTTTAAACTAAAGAGACAATAGTAGCCAGCTTTTTCTGAGCTGGCTTCTTGGGCAATTTTTGTTTATTTTTTTATGCTTGAATTGTATTACATTGACTTAAATGGTATTGACAATAGTGTCATCATAATCTGGTCCAAAAAATCTTTTTTTAGATTTTAAAATCACAGATCATCTAAGTATCTCAATAATCATATTCAGCTTGGAAAACCTCTTTTGAATCCTGTAAAAGGAGCATAAATCATGGATAATATACGTGCCTTTTGAAATTTTGTATATTTTATCCTTTCAGCTGCAGTATACAACCCATTCTTTAAAGATGCTTGGGAGAGAAAAGAAGAATCGGAATCATTGTATATAGAACCACTAGAAGAACCTAGTCCACCAGCGTATGAGAGACATAACTACATGGATCATAGACCACCAGCTAAATTACCAGTACCATATGATACGTATCATACTACTAAAAGTAGTAGTAATAGGTTTGTACTACTCAATTTGTTGTCTGTTTAAAGGGGCACAGGCACCATTTGTTCAATCAATCAGACCATTGTCTGAGGAATTCGATTTTTTTTTCAGATAAGCTATTCAGTAAGAGTTTTCATAACTCCAGTCAAAATATAATTTTTCAAATGCATGTTTACCCATAATTAACCTCATTTGCAATTTAAAAATACAATAAATTTTAGCTGACATGCAACAGAAAACACAAATGTAACAATAGAAAATGAAATTTTTACACTGATGTTTATTTGTAGGCATAATGCAGATGTACTACTACCTCTGACTACCACAAATCGTGCCCTGAAAATGTGGAATTTTTCCCTTAAAGCTTGACTGATTCTGATTCTATGTCCTAATAATAGCATAAATCAACAGTAGAAGAGAAAGTTATTGATGTATAATCTCTTGTTTCAGTCAAAGTACAGAAGATTCAGAACCAATCTATGATCAACCAATACATCCTCATCAGTATCATTCTGATAGTGATAGAGAGAGAGCTTCCTCTACTTCTCCACCACCATTAGATGATATATATAGTGAAGTAGCTGATCCTTCCGTTAATGGTGAACACCTAGTACGACCTAGCTATGTTAAGAGTAGAAGAGATAAATATGCTGGTAAGTACAGTTATATTTATGTGTTGTTTTTTAAAAAGATATTAAGGATTTGATTGTTTATCAGTACATATATATTCTGCTATTCCTAAACATTAGAGAATTTCGAATCTTTGTATGTGTATCAGGAAAAGTTATAACTTTTTTTTGCAACACTATCAAATTACAATAACTGATGCAAATACCATTTAGTTTGAATGGTTGGATATTGACGTGGAAAATAACAAGTATCTAGTGATTTCATAATTTGGTCAGAGCCAACCACAGACACGATGAACCACAGAGTTCAGATGAACCTCAGAGCACTGAGGGATGAAAATGGTACAAATACACGCAGTAAGTGTCCCTGATACATACATAAACTTACAGAAAAGAATTTCAATAATCACATGTTAAAAAGTTATGCATAGTGAGCTGAAAAATATCAGAATATCATGTACTGAATAAACATGCTTTCCCCTGAATTTTTAGATTGACTGTTCTCAAAAGAATTAGCTTAGGAGAATTCGAATTGAATATTTTAAGCTAAGCATGTTTGCAAGAATCTTTGAGAATGCTCATGCTTATTGTTATTTAGGGGATTCTTAAAAGACAATTAATGCCATGCATCGTTTATATATATATTTGCATCCACTAGTTGAAATTCTAAGAACTATTGACGTCATGAAAATAAAAAATTAAGATATGTATGAATAATTTGTGAGTTTGGTACCAATTTGGTTATACATGTACTTTAAATGAAAAAATTTCAGTCAAAATTTAATCTATATCTATACATTGTCTATATTTATCCATGCAATAAACACTGCATGTATATTTGACTAGTTGTAGGGCTTCAAAATATATGTTAGAATTAGAATGATAATAGAATTTCCAGTTTTTAAACCAAATTTCCAATGAAATTGTAACATTGTAAAAATGTTATTTGTAGTAACATTGTAAAAATGTTACATTAACCTGATGATGTTCAAAATATTGACAAGACTTGTTTTGTTCCTTTGTATTTAAGATGACTTATTTAACTATTTGGCACTGAAAGTCAAAATTTGATTAAAAGAATATTTGATGATTTGTGTTTTTTGATATGCAAATATTTATGGTTTTATTCTCCCCATAATACATATAAATTTTTGACAAAAATAAATTTCTAAATTCCAGTTTCAGGCAAAACACAATTGAACAATATCTCATGTTCAAACAATTTTTGTCAAGATAAATACTTAAAACTTTTGTGTTGATTCTGAAATATTTTGATTGAATTTTATTAGCTGCTTATACTAAGGATCATCGTAAGTCTCTACCTATATTAGATAGTTGTGAGACTAAATTAAGATTGTGTGAAAGTCAGGACACGTCTGATACTGAGGTTGAGACGTTTAGCTTTGTACAATTACGTAAATCTAGTAGTATGAAGGTAGACAAGATGGAAGATGAAGGTGAATAACTCTAGATTAATTGTTGTCTTACTGTATAGTTGGTCAGAGATGTTTGTACATGCTTTGAGACTTTTTCAAACATTAATTTGAACAGTCCTTATAATTGAAACCATATTTGTATAATTAATACATAAGCTTATTCAGTTTGCAATTCAGAATTTCCCCTTGCACAAACTGCCAAATCCCCATTTATTTCACATGTATTGAATACAGGGTTGGATGAAATTTGTATCCACATACTTCATTTTGAGGATTTGAAAGATTATAATAAATGGTGATGTATGTAATGTAAATGGAGACTGACCCAAACTGTTCTTGTTAATGTTTAAAAACTTCTACAAATGTGCTTAAATATCAATATCTATTGTAGCCTACATATTGTACTGTGTGGTGTTTTGTATTTCTATGTTCTATGCAACAACTTATTACTGTAGATTTGAATTTTACAAATGTGTACTGCGTATTTTTCTGTAGATATTCTACTCGCATTCTGTTGTTTCAATTTCTGTCTGATCATATCTGTTTATTATATTTAAGCAGTTTAATTAAAATCATAATTATTCATCTCATCTCATAAACTTTTACTTTTTTTTTTTTGTAAAAAAAAAATTATTCTACAAACTGAGAAAAAGGTTTGAAATGAAAATGGTTGGTATAATCTTTTATGTTGGTAAACCTAAATCAAAATTCATTAAAAGAGGTTATAATGATATAGAGAATTTTGAGCACAAACTGTTTTTTTTATAAATAATTGTATATAAGTTTTTCACAATCACTCATACAACTTTGGAAAGGGATAAATAACTTATGTTTTTTCTTTTCTTACTGGCTTACAGTCTTATGTCATTTGTGTATTGTTCTATTTGATTATAAATGTATGTTCAGTGTATATTCTGCAATTGAATATTTAAATTCCAATGATTGTTATGGCAAATGTAGTCAATGTGAAATATGAATTGCTTGAAGTGGGGTCTA
This sequence comes from Lottia scabra, assembly GCA_029955415.1. Taxonomy (NCBI): domain Eukaryota; kingdom Metazoa; phylum Mollusca; class Gastropoda; family Lottiidae; genus Lottia; species Lottia scabra. The sequence goes on from JARJEI010000016.1 coordinate 1,762,738, forward strand.
TTATTTCCTGTTCAGTATTCTTTTATTAACCTGAAACAGAGTTTCATGCTGTGGGCTGATATATTTCAGCCAAAGTTCCTTCTAAATTTGACCAGTAGTCACTGTTAAAATAGAAATAACAGACCCGAACCTAATACTACGCCAGACTTAATCAGTCAAATTTACATTGCAACGTCATGTGTTTACGTTTTAGAAAAGTAGTTTGGCTTTAAAATGTCTCTGAATTATCCTCATGTCCTGATTCTAGTTAACTATGTCAGGTGCGTTCTCGTATGGTCTGCAGATTGAGACATTTATGATGTTTATGTAGTTAATGTTAATGCTTTATTGTGAATCATATATTTTGTATCAAAACATCTAACCAACTCTCTTTTCCTCTTCATATTAAGCTTGGGCCTTGAATGAACCGACGAAGAGAAGTGTTTTACCGTCTGCTTGTAAACAAATCTCCAGCAGTGAAGAGGGTGATGACCTATTATTTTTATTGCATGCTGTGTAGATGAACCATGCATGGTGCTTGATGTCTTAATTGTTTCTAACTTTCAAGTTTGTTTTATTTTGCTATAGAAAGACAGCATGACTGAATTGTTTTGTTTATTTTATTTATGTGTCTTTGTTTTGTTTTAAGTCCATTAAGTTTTCAGTTTTTTTAATAGATCACTGTATCAACTTAATATTTCTTTCATAATATGAAGATTTTCAGTCAATTATTCAAATAGCATGTTAACCAGTTCACCTACAAATTGTAAGATCTTCTGCATGGAAAAATGATATTTTGAAGTATACCTTATTTGATCTTCTAACTTTTGCCGACTTTTGGTTTACTTTCACGCTATTGGATTAAAATTATTTTAAGTGTAATTCTTGTCACTAGGAATGACAACATTTAGCTGAATTTTCACCACAGTAGAGAAGCAGCATTGCTTAGTAACCCTATAAGCTTGAAAGTACCAGATAGATGCTCAATTCCAAATTGGTCTTTAGACTTTAAAATGGTCTTTGATATTTATTTGATTAACAATTAAAAAGAAAATTTCAGAAATCTGTGGACATAATCATGTCTTTTATTTGATAAATATGTTTGACAATTGGAACATATTTTGAGTGTTGTAATTTGTAATTTATTTGATAAAATCTATCTGGAGCTTTCCTCACTTTAAAATTTGCTGAAAAAGGAAGAGCACCAATGTTGCAATGTATACTACACATTGATTTGACAGTATCAAATTTTCTTTAAAATGAAATTTTTGTTCAATTCTATTATATTCGTATTTCAGTTTTGTTTTGTAATTTTGTTTCATCCTATGATATCTCTAACAATTGATTTATTACATACCATCATAATAAACTGATATTAATAAATAATATTATCATTTATTATTTATTGTATGTTGTAAATATGTTCATTTCATCATTTTAAATTGCTAAAAAAATATGTTGAGTTTTACATTGGAATGTTTTAAAGGAGAGAAAATAACTAAATATTAGGGATGATTTATTTAATTAAAATAAAAGTTTGTTTTCAATTTAATTGATGTGGAAGATATATTTTTTCAAGTTACATAAATTTGGAATTTGTGATGTTTATGATAAAAAATTTGAGAGAAAGTGTTATCTATAGTCAATTTTAAATAAGACTACAGTTTAATTTTGTACAAGAAGTTACTGCTTATTGCTTTCTGACGCTGTTTTAATGCTATTAACTGTTATGTTCGATTTATATGGATCACTGAGAACTAATATTTTAAACTGTTATTAGCTAAAAGACTTTCCAACCCAAGTAAATGTATAAAGTTATTTCAAATTTATCTTGTTATTTTCAGCATTAGGAGAGGCCTCAGTGTATGATTCATCCAGTCAAGATATAGTATGGGCTGATAATGAGATATATGATGGGGCACAGCTATATTCCCCTGGTAATCAAAGTGTTGATGGTTGGGACAATCCATCTTTTGCTGCTTCATTAGATAGGAGAAAAAATCTTCAAACCAGATCTATGGTAGGTTTTTATTTTATAACCTGATCTGATCACTAGCAGAAACAATTTACATCTTTTTTTAAAAAGGAATTTGTATTGTAATCACTACATTGTATACCAGTAATTGAAACCAGAAAACGAGCATGTATTTAATTTACTAAGCAAATATGTGATTAAGTGATTTTAAGTGTAAGTGCACACAATACCAAACTGAAACTTCAATCAAAATATCTGTTAAAAATTTAGATATTTTGTCTTTCAATTGATTGATATTTAAACCTTGAACTCATACTAAGTTATATCATCAGATCAATGATGGAAAATAGAATCACCTACTGTATAAACTGTAAAAGATGATCTTTACCTGCATTTTATTTTGAATCAGATATACTCATTGGTTACCTAATATATCAAATTTACATGGACTGTTTATCTTTTACTTTTGTAATGAATTCATTCAGAATCAACATCGTTTAAAAAAAATTGTTTCTGGCTAGCGTATTTTGATACTTATGACTCTTTTATGCTGTTATTCCAGTCCCATGGGCCAGGTATGTTGGGGAATCATCAAAGACCACGTGGACATCAAGTGTGTGCTCCTCTTGCCATACCTGAACCTATAGAAATAGCAGATTATGGTACTGTTAAGGTAAGAAATACAGGCGTTTCTTTGGATTTTTCAACCAGGGGCTGACATAAGAGATATTGAACTGAAGTGCTTTTTTCTATATGACAGATTTCCTGAAAAATTTTCCCACATTGCATGCCAAGAAAAAAACTTGCATTTCATTTCGAGTCATTCCCTATTTCCAATGTATGTGCATCTAAAAAACAAAATAAAGAATTGCGTAGGAAAAGACTATTCTTGTGCATGTTAAAATCACTCTACAGTTAAAAATCGAAAATAAGAGTATACTAATGCCGCTGTCCTGGTAAAATTTCCCTCATTGCACAATGCATAGCGTTTTCCCATCAGCCCATGCATGTTCAGAAAAGCAGGTTGTAAAACTCCATTTCATTTGTGCACATAAAGTATTATCATAACTTTATTTGAATTGATTACAGGATGCTGTAAACCAGTATGTAGAGAATGATTATGCATCAGTTGAAGATGCTTTACCACCAGGTAAATTACAACGTATCAAATCGTCGGCTAAAAAGAAGGAAAAACGTAAGTAAAGTTACAAATTGCCTTCATGGCTGAGTTGAATGTTTATTATGTATATGAATTTGAATAATAGAACTATGGTGTTCAAGGTCCTTATGAGGACATAAAAAATATCTTATGAATATTTGGATTTGATTTGAAAAAAAATATATTTCCATCAGCTCGGCTCCATCAATTTTGTTACGATCCTGTGATTGGTTTTAAAGTCTGAGAGGACTTTTTTTTTTACTGTACTGAAATATAACTGAAATCAATGTAAGTCAAATTTTATAGGTTTGATCTCAGTTTATAACACATTTTTCTTTTGTTTTTAGGTCACACAGATTCTGATTCCGAGTTTAGTTCTCTAGAAAGAGAGAAACCAGATAGAAGACCTAAACCATACAAGAAATCTAGTAGTAAGAAATTACATGGGACATCATTCTTTATGTCTAAATCTATGACTGATAATTATCAACCACGATTATCTATAACTACTGATACTACTAATACTAGAGGTATGTCTCTGACGCTTATTCGCTAAGCCAAAGAGCCGGGGTTCAATTTTCCTACAGGTTGAGACAAAATCTTTGCATTTTTCAGCTCAGTTTCTCTCTCGGTAATGCTAAAAGTTGGAGGTATTTGATAGTTGGAAATCGAAAAAAAGAGTAAGCTAATTCTGCTGTCCTAGCAAAATTCCCCTGAGGAGCACATAAAACTCAATTTCATTCATTCTTAACAATCATGTTTCTAATCATTTTACTAATGTAGAAAACTATTGAATTTTCACCCTTTTATCCATGTCAAATAAGGTATAAATTGCTGAATAAGATGCTAAATTCCGCTCTTATGCTCCTGATAAATATATTATTTCAGTGAGAAGTAATTCACCATCAGAAGGTAGTGAAGGTACAGGTGATGAATTAGCTACCACAAGAAAACCTGTCAAACGTAAATCATTTAAACACAAGGGACGCTATACATCGTTTGGTGTACCTAAAATGTTTAGTCCACCAATAGATCATCTCAATTTAGGATCTCCTCCAATGCGTAAGTTAATAATGTTATATTTATTCAGTTGACTTAAAGAAGCATTCTGCTTGAATTTTGCCTCTTTGACATTTTTTCCCTAAAAGCATGAGGATTCAATTGTTTTGTAGAAAAATTAACAGATTCTTTGAGATATTTTGGCAAATTTTACTGATTTTGTGGTTTAAAAATATTGTATTTGATTGCAGATGATGATGAAAATTCATACAATCTAAATATAACTCACAATCCAGCTTATAGTACATTACCACGGGTAAGTCACAGTTTATTATCACGAAACATGTCAGCAAGATTTGATGAATAAGATAGTTCTAACGTTACAAAATACAAAATATCTTCAATATGCATGGCTTGGCTGCATGATTTACCAGGGCACTTCCACTAACAGTTTGAGAAATTGTAAGTTAGTCTCAGAAACATGAACTTTTTAGCTAAGTTTATCAGTAATACTGGTCAGAGCTCATAGTCAAAATTTGAACAATTTTAATCCATGATTGTCTGAGTTAAAAAAAAATTTAAAATTTTTGTGAGAGTACATACTGGTAGTTTATAGAAAACACTTATTTAAGTGAAATTTCTAGTGCTTACAAGGACCATTTACATATATTCAAGACCACATCAACAGTTCTGAAAATGTCAGCTGTCTTAATGATTAATTATATTACAGTATGGAACCGTATCGACTGATGATAATGATAATTTATATTATATTACAGTATGGAACCGTATTGACTGATGATAATGATATTTTATATTATATTACAGTATGGGTGGAACCGTATTGACTGATGATAATGATATTTTATATTATATTACAGTATGGAACCGTATTGACTGATGATAATGATATTTTATATTATATTACAGTATGGGTGGAACCGTATTGACTGATGATAATGATATTTTATATTATATTACAGTATGGGTGGAACCGTATTGACTGATGATAATGATATTTTATATTATATTACAGTATGGAACAGTATCAACTGATGATAATGATATTTTATATTACATGTATATTACAGTATGGAACCGTATCAACTGATGATAATGATATTTTATATTACATGTATATTACAGTATGGAACTGTATCAACTGATGATAATGATATTTTATATTACATGTATATTACAGTATGGAACCGTATCAACTGATGATAATGACTATGATCTCAATGATAGTGGTAACTGGAGAAGTTTATTAAAAGGTAAAACATATCGCGACCCTGATAAACAGAGAAAGAAAGAAGAAAAGAAATTAAAGGATGATGAAAGAAAGAAACAAAAAGAAGAGGTAAGAAACAAATAAATTGGTTTTATAATAAACAAACTGAAGCACACCCGAACCCCCCTTTGAAAACAAATAAGCACTGTTAAATTCTGTTTTGTAGCCGTAAAAGTTGCTTCACTAGTCAATGTAACCTTGGAAATTCCTGGCTACAGGCCTGTGAAGTATTCATGACTTCTGATGGCTGTTGCTGTGCATTGTCTGAGTATAGAGTATAACAGGTTTCTTTCCAAATGTCCTGAGATTTTTTGCTGGCTGGTATAAATTGTGTATCTTTGTTACTTTCATTGATAAAATTTTTGTTAAAATAAACTGCACTTCCCAATCTTTTATGTCAAAAATTCAAAATTTGATAAATCCTTTAGTTTGTTTTAGAGTTGTAAATTATTTAGATAAGATAATATAGCATACTATAAGGGTCTGTTAGTCATACCAATTACTTGTAAGATAATAGTTTGTTGATATAGTTACCAATAGCAACCATATTGATTACCCTACACAGCCTTGTATACTGAATGAATGGACAGTCAATGAACTATATACCTACTATGTATATATGTTGTTATTATGGAGTACTGAAAGCCTACATGTGTATATCAAATGACATGGGTTAGAATTTGTCACTGTAAAATACATGTACTTCCTTGTATTGACTTAAATATATTTGGTATTTGACTGACTTGTTAATAAAAGTGAATTAGTCAAAATATAATTAACACATTTGATGGAGTTAGTGTTATGACATGTGGAAAATAATGAAATTGTAGATTGATCTGTGATAAACATGTTACAATGTAGATTGATAGTAGAATATAGTCACTTTTGGTGTAATGCTGTCAGTGAAATTAGTGTTGTGACACATATACACTAGTGTAACTTGTGGAAAGGGACAAGACTATATTTGTAAGACATTATAAAATGGGAGCATCAGCGACAGTTTGTTCAGAAACTGATATAAAACCTTTTCTTCACAATAGATCTGATTCACAGGAATCTTTAATCGGTACTGATGAGGTAAATCAACAATATAAAAAAACCCAACTAATTATGAAAAAAGGCTATTTTTTCTTCTAGTGAACTTATAAATCGAGATGGAAGAATGACGTTGAAAAAGTATCTAGTCCTTTGAATGGGTTGATAAACTCTTGTACAACAAAATGTACATGGGTCCTCAACTGGCTACAAAATTGAATCGGGCAGTGCTTAGTATAACGCATCTTTATTAGCCCAATCCCTGGCTAAATAGTAGCTTGTTTAAATTTACAACATACATTTGGCCTCTAATTTGATTCCAAGTTATGTCTGAACCCTTTCTGTATTTCCATAATTGCCTTATTTCAGGAAAAGAAACAGAAAGAACAGCTAAAATTACAGAAGAAGATAAAGAAGAAAGATAGTAAAGGATCAGGTCCCTCACAAAGTGGTTGTTATCTTGAAGATTTTGTTATGTCAGTCAATAATCCTTTAATACCAGTGTTTATAGAGAGATGTATACAATTTATAGAGGAAGAGGGTAGGTTATATACTGACTATTATTCTCCTTTATAAAATGTTTCCGCTAATGTTTTACTTGCTGATCTTTTAGGCAAAATTTATTGCCTAAAAAAATTACAAACCAGTTTGATAGACAATTGTAGATACTGATTAAATAATGATCTTGTTACTGATTTTATGATCTTGTTAGCTTTTGATAAGCAGTTTTCAAGTTCACATTAAAAAAAATTATGATACAAATGTGATCTTCAGTGCCCTAGTCAAAATTGATTTCACTGTTAATTCCTTGGTCTTCAAGAACCAGATAACCGAAAAATTTAGAGAGTATTAGAGGCAGCATGCATAATTTAGAGAGTATGAGAGGTAGCATGCATAATTTAGAGAGTATGAGAGGTAGCATGCCTGATTTAGAGAATATGAGAGGTAGCATGCCTGATTTAGAGAGTATGAGAGGTAGCATGCCTGATTTATAGAGTATGAGAGGTAGCATGCCTGATTTAGAGAGTATGAGAGGTAGCATGCCTGATTTAGAGAGTATGAGAGGTAGCATGCCTGATTTAGAGAATATGAGAGGTAGCATGCCTGATTTAGAGAGTATGAGAGGTAGCATGCCTGATTTATAGAGTATGAGAGGTAGCATGCCTGATTTATAGAGTATGAGAGGTAGCATGCCTGATTTAGAGAGTATGAGAGGTAGCATGCCTGATTTAGAGAGTATATGAGAGGTAGCATGCCTGATTTAGAGAGTATGAGAGGTAGCATGCCTGATTTAGAGAGTATGAGAGGTAGCATGCCTGATTTAGAGAGTATGAGAGGTAGCATGCCTGATTTATAGAGTATGAGAGGTAGCATGCCTGATTTATAGAGTATGAGAGGTAGCATGCCTGATTTAGAGAGTATGAGAGGTAGCATGCCTGATTTAGAGAGTATATGAGAGGTAGCATGCCTGATTTAGAGAGTATGAGAGGTAGCATGCCTGATTTAGAGAGTATGAGAGGTAGCATGCCTGATTTAGAGAGTATGAGAGGTAGCATGCCTGATTTAGAGAGGGATGGTTCTAAATTGAATGCATTTGTACTTGATCTTGCAGCTGACTTCTAACAAATGTTTCAAATGATTATGGTAATTCTATTGTAGGTATGAAAGCTGAAGGTATCTATAGAATTCCTGGTAATAAACAACAAGTAGATCTCTTAATTACCAAATTTAACGAAAGTAAGTCTGTCTATATATTCCACTGGTGCTAACTTTATATACATACACATTATGGTACACTTTAATTTTAACACATTGTTTGTGTCGTCTATATTGTCAATCTAATTTTTGTCAGTATTTTATTTGTTCGTACATTATGAAGTTTATTGTCTGCTGTCAAAATATTCTTTTAATACGATAAAGACCAAAGTTTGTTTTGATATTTTACGTAGCGCATATGCTAGAAATTCTTAATTATTTGGACAGCGCCAAATATTTCTTAGCATACTTTCTTAGCATTGCCTATACAACATTGTTATGAAATTTAGTGTTTTCTGAACAGACAATAAAATTTATAATCCAGCACATATACATCTGTGATTTAATTTTAATTTCTAATTTGGTTTCTGGGTTAATTATGTCTACCTAATGATTTAACCTTCAAACTCATTACCAATATTTCTTTACAGAGGACTATGAAGAAAAAAAGAAAGCTGGCCTTTGTAAGAACCCCGAACAAATTAAGCATGATTTCAATTGCATACATAAGAGTTATATAGAATTGCCTTTCTGGTGTGGTTTTTACAATTTTGAAAATATGAATTATATCAAAAAAATTCATTAAATGAATCTCATACAAGTTATTTAAGACCAGATTTCAATGAAACAGAAGTAGAAAGCATTATGAGGGTTAATAAGGGGTTATATAAGACTTTGATGTAGGCAGCAGATGTTTAAAGTAATGAATAGATAGGATCTGAATTCAGTCCAGAATTATCAATTCAATAGAATAATTCAAAAAAAGTTAGGTAAGGGAGATGGCTAGCCATTGAAAAATCGTCTTTGAGTCTGTTGATATTGTAAGAGTTTGGACTAGGGTATGGACAATTTATTGACACAATTCTGGATTCAGTCAATTCCTCGTCAGTCAAGTTGGTGATATCAAATCACAAGGACCAGAAACGTTTGTCAATTTTCGGTTTAATCAGAGTTATCTTGCCATAAGTTAATGATCTCCAGTCCTATTTTTGTGAAGTGTAATTTTTCTCAGATAACATTTAGACGCCTGCTGCCTGCATTCACTGCGACCACATATTTTACTGGAATCATTGACTGTTATTCCCTACCCCATTGTTCAGAATCCCATTCTTACCCAATTTAATCAAAATTTTATTTATTTTGTCCCTTTTTTGTTTATCCCCCTTTTCTTTACAAAGCATGTTGTTCAGGTATAAAGTACCGGTATATAATATGATATATTCGTAATATATTATTTCTATAGTATGATATTCATTCATATTTTATCATAAATAAACGATACATATGTAATATACGAAATGAAATGGTCCTTTAAATCCTACTTTTTTGTGAATATTTCAAAAACTGTTTAAGAGGGAAATATGATAATATTAAAGAATATAATAGATTGTCAACAATATTTCGCAATTTGTTTCGAAGGACTTTTGAAGAATTGAAAGACTAATTCATAATTAGCTACTAAGACAAGTTCTATTAAGCATCATTGGTACATGTATTTTCTAAAATCAACATTTTAACATTCACATGTGGAAATCTATAAAAAATGTCTGATACAAACTTAAAAAAAAAGATGTTGTGTATTATTTTAAAATGTATTATCAATGATAGCATGGGTTTCAGGGTTCTGGTACATTTATTTGATAAACATCAAAATATATTTTCTCTTTGGCTAAAAGAAAAAAAAGAAAAAAAATATTTAGCTTTCTATCATTTTTCGGAAACTAATAAAGAAAATATAATGACTATTGTCATTTGAGAAAAGTATATTTTGATATAATAGCATGAAAGAATGTTTGAATGATTGAATAATTTGGTGCTGGGTGATAACTGATTGTGTTTGTTTAATCATTTTATTTCAGGGTTGTTTTGTTAATTTGGGATTTTTGCTTCCAATTTAAAAAAATTTTAGGCTTATGTTTTGCCTAATTTAAAGAAGCAATAATGCTTATTTTTAGCCAGGAGTGCCGATATCAAGTGGTTTTATAATGAAATTTTGCTCCACATCAAATACTGCTCATAGTGACGAAGCTTTGAATGATACATCCTTTGGGCCTAATGCATACTAATCCTGTGAAATTACTCAACTGGCTCATTGAGCGATTGCTGTATGATCAAGCTCATTGAGCGATTGCTGTATGATCAAGCTCATTGAGCGATTAATGTATGATCATTGAATGTGTTTCATACAATGCTTCAATCTGAATATCAGGTTACATTTCTCATATCAATGAGATCGAGTACATAATGAAATCTATCATACGAACTCCATAAATGATCACGATATTAGGCATCATTTGTGATGTTGGACATGCCCACCTTTCCAAAATACTGACTAAATATACATACATATATGTATAACTTCTGCATAGCTTTTAACAGCTATTCAAGAAGACAATAAATTTTAATTAACATAATATTATTGTAGATCCCAGTGCTGAGATTGGATCACTAGATTTAGAAATACAAGTGAATGCTGCAGCTACCGTCCTTAAAGGTTTTTTCTCTGATTTAACTGAACCACTTATACCACCATTTTTATATGAAGAACTAATAGTAGCTGCAGGTTGGTTTAATAGAAATTTGTTTATATTCTTTCCTCTTCTTTAAATGTGTTTAACATAATTAGAGCATAAAATAATCATATATTAACCTACAAGGTTCTATTTTAGATCTATTCAAAAATGATTATATATTTTATGTTTCCATACAGCAGATTACTTGTCCTTTAAAGAAAAAATGGTCATGAAGTCACTAATATAAATTCCAGTACTTTTTAATCCTATTGATGTTTCAAAATAATGTCAGAATGTGGTTCACAGATGTAGAGAAAACCTTCTTTGAAACCCTTTGTAATATGAAATGATATCCAGGAAGTGACCTTTATTTATTGTATAAACATATAATTTATAGGTGTAAATGATAAAAGCAGTAGATTGTTAGCTTTACGTGGTGTTTTAAAGAAATTATCGGAACAGAATTATCAAGTTCTTAAATATCTCATCACCCATTTAAATAGGTGAGTATACACTGGGTGAGGTCAAATCTCGTCAACACATAACACAGCATTTGAACTAATTATTCGTGTTAATATAGTACTATAGGTGTGAACATGCGAAACCAGTATATCTTTTACATAGGTAAAGTTTTTCAATATCACTAACACGGAATTTGACCTCACCCTGTCTTTATGAATTATTTTACAAAGGCTACTTCATTGATTGAAAGACTGGTAAAGTAATTGTATCGGGTGGGCCTAAAGTAATGTCCCAACTTTTTACCTTCACTATTATCCAAAGTATTTACTCAAATGGACTGATTAGTTTATGATATTATCTACCTCTGGTGCGAGTTTGAATGATATAGCATCATTAACCTTTAAATGGCATACAAAACTAAATCAGAGGCCGAAAATTAAATGCCGGAGTCTTCTGAAATCATACTTGCATGTGCATGGTGCCATGGTGTCACCTGACAATCAAGTGTCATATGGGATGTTTGTGGGTTTGAGGTGCCAAAATGTCTAAGCAGAGGGCCTAGATGATGTTAAAACATAAACTGCCCAGTTAAATTTTATACCCCTGGCTAACAACATGGTTTACAGTAGTGCTGATCGGGATTTTATTAAAACATGTTTTGTTGAGAAAGGATTGAGAGAAAGACGTATAGTAAGAGAATTTCCTGGAAAACACTGGTGTTATCGTTCAGTTTTTGGAACATCAAACCCACGAACATCCCATATGACACTTGATTGTCAGGTGACACCATGGCACCATGAACATGCAAGTATGATTTCAGAAGACTCCGGCATTTTATTTTTCGGCCTCTGATTTAGTTTTGAATGCCATTTAAAGGGTAATGATCCTATATCATTCAAACTCGCACCAGAGGTAGATAGTATCAAACACTAATCATATGCAAAATTTCAGTCCATTTGAGTAAATACTTTGGATAATAGTGAAGGTCAAAAGTTGGGACATTACTTTAGGCCCACCCGATATATGATTAACATTTCCAATCATAGCATAGCTCTTTCCAATATTGAGAGAAACTCGTTGGGTGAATGGTTTTGAACACCATTAAGTGTTCATACTAGGGTAGGTCTAAATAGTAAATATATATGGTGAATATAATTTAAACATCAATCAGTTTAGTGAAGTGTTTAACACAAATTAAATTTCAAATATTACTCAGTATAGTAAACTTTTGTAGAACACATTTTACCACTCTTAACTGGAATTTATTTTATAGTGAGTAGATTTTAAACTCTCAATAGTAAGCTATGTTATAAGTATTCATCACTTTCAATCTATGTGTTTTCTCTAAGAATATCAAAAAAAAAAAAGATATAACTTGATTCTATGTTTCATTTCAGAATAACCCAGAATTACCAATATAACAATATGGACTCTAGTAATTTAGCTATTTGTTGGTGGCCAACGTTAATGAGATTAGAATTTAAATCGTATGAAAATATGGCGCTATATACTCGTTATCCAGTAGAAATCTTAATGACAATGATTGAACAGTGTAATTTTATGTTTCATGAAGGTGATGAGGTCTGACCTATTTCAGTGCTTTGAATCATGGTTATTTATTCATTTCCAATATGGCTGCCCTTTGTGAAAATGGATGTTATGAAAAGCTTGGTGTTTTTAACATGGCAGCTATGTTTCAAACAGTGAATCATTAAGTTTTTATATTTTGCATTGCCTCTCTCAATGTATTCATGGAAACATGCTGTTTTTGCTTTGGTTATTTTCAACTGGAAGTGAAAAGTTCGGGAAATTTGTTGATAATTAGATATGTTCAAATATGGCTGCCATTTTGTCAATATCAAAAGTTGACTGAAAACATTGTGATTGAGAATTATTTCTGTGAATTGTTACTGATGAAACGAGATAGAGGCTGAGGTGTATGTTGTTATGTGCATAATAAAACCCAAGACTGAATGACCTTGTAAGAAAACTGTTTGTTTGTTAATTTTTGAGCTTTTTAAAGTGCTAAAAGTGTTTCCAAAATACCCTTGTGTTTGGTATTGAAAGTTTCCTTGCCTTCAAAGACTTCGTAGTAAACCAATAGTTTGTTTTTTACTTGATACTTTTTCATGTGTGGAATAGTGAACGATTTTCAACTTTATGACGTACAAATCACCAAGTCACATAATTATTGCATGTTACTTTATCACCAAAAATTGTTGTGCCAGTACATATTTATGTAACATAATATAACATGATAGATGTAGTCTCTTCAACCAGATGTAATTTGACTTATGTTAATATTTAAGACTCTGTGTGTATATTAGTATGTAAAACTGAATTAAATCAACCCTGTATTGCTGCTGTTAAAATTTTGTTGCCAAATTTGTGGACAGTCCATTTTTCTTAGGCAGTTAAGGTAGAAAGCACAACATAAGTCACATTTATTCAGCCTATCCAACAATGAAATGGATTACCCGTGTACATGTTTACCTTTGCTTGGTAATATATGTTCTGTTATTTCTTAAAATTCAAGACACAATTGTATTGAAATGTTTGGTTTTCAGTGACACATAACATGTATTGATTCATAGAGCCAACTTTACATAAACAGAAAAAAAGGTTTAATGTCCAAATTGCTCCAGGATTCTATCTGAATGCTAGATATAAGTAGTTATAAATGAATACATTTTTGTGGGTTATATTGGATAGGAGTAAGATTCAAACTGAAATTTTTAGCTGTCAAACACATTAATCGATTCTTCACATGAAGTTAAAAGACATGAAATCATATTCATTTTATTTAAGCATAAATTTGATGTAGGTCACAAATGAAAAATCAAAACCAAAATCATATGAGGCATTCAGGGCCCCGTTTCACACAAAATCATAAGATTTACGTAAATCAGAAGTATAAGAGTTTTTATATTTTAGAAATTTATCATCCAACAAAATCAAATGTTTATTTTCAATAATTTCCATTTAACTATATAAGAGTCATTGTATTATACAGCAACATTCAAATTTCATTGTTCATTATAAGATTTATTGTGTTTTCCATCTATCAAGTGAATAAGTAGTCTTATACTTTAGAATCTAAGAAACAAAAAATGAATATATTATGTTAATTTCAACCAATAACCATTGTTTATCAGTTTGTTTTGTACTCGGATGGTTATTGTCATCAAATTTTTCAAATAATTGAATAGCTTTCATATCAAATTAAGAGGGTTCAATAGAGTTTGAATTTGTTTTCTATTAGAAGTGCTATCAGTATTATTTTAATTTAATTCATCTCATATTTATAAAGTATATTCTATATATTGTCATATATCATTCAAAAATAAAACATAGGATAGTTAATATAGTGCAATTCACCCGCTTTCCCTTTCATAATAAAGCACCTTCGTTCAAAGTGATTTGTCGAATGTAAAAAAAAACTGCTTTCCAATTGAATTTGTTGGTCAATTGAATTTTACCAAGGTCCTATGAACTAGATCAGCTTCAAAATAGCAATTATAGTCTAATAACATAATAATTGATCATAGAAGCGCAAAGTTTTACAAGTTTACATAATAATAAAAGTTTCACTTTTGTTCGAAAAATTTCCACCAAAAATGTCAGAATTCTAGCATTGGGTTAATCTTGAACTAGTCTATATCCTATTAGGAACGTGTGAATAGTTAGTCCCAATATTATTTTTATTTGAATATGATAGTGACTTTAATTTAAGGTTATTGTTATCATGTAATCAAGTCATCAAGTATATATATATATACTTTAAATAGAGAATATTTTATTGAAATAAGGCCCTAGGTTTGTAAATAGCTTACTTTTGGATATCATGCTAATTAGGGCTTTTTTTCTGGACAAAAGTTATCTGAAAACAATATTTGTGCTATTGGCTGTGCACATTAAAAGATCCCTCAATATTCGGATAAAAAAAAAAGAGAAAGCAAATGCAGCTCCATTTCATTTCATAACCCTTTGAGCAGTGAGTTTAATTATGACGTCATTCTGTAGGGAATGACTTAATTTGACGTTAATGATGTTGTAGCATGCGTCACAGTAGCGACATATATTTCGCTCTGCTCCTTTCATCTGTGACGTCATATGTGTCGCTTCTTTTATCAAAGGGTTAATAAGGCAAAATATATTTGGATAATATTTTGGTATTTTGGAATAATAGGGAATATTTTGGGAAACTTTTTTGATAATCTTCCAAATATAATTACTTATTTGCCAATTAATGTATAACTTTATTGTGGATTGACTAAGACTCTTAGAGCCAACTAATTCCAGATTGTACCATTTGTCAATCTGCCAGATTTGTTACTATTATAAAGTCAGTTCTTTCTTGAGCATGATATTGAAAACTAACTTTATGAACTAATGAACTTCTGAACTAAAGTCCAGTTTTCTTACCACATATCAAATTATTTAAGACAAAAAATGTGTGTTAATATACAAATTCACTAAGATTCTCTAAAACTTTCATTGATCTCAAAGAATCTAATGCCGAGATCTAGTTAAAAAGTTTTTAATCATAATCTGTCTATTTTGAAACAGCATCCCCAGAAATAGGATGACTATTAAGATGACTAAAGAGAATAAATTCATATCAATCACTTAAAAAACTTAATGAATCATCTCATTAATATTTTTTTTTTTTTTGGTCAGATACAGATCGATATAAAAGTAAAAAGCGTATCATGTATATTGGTAATAAATTGTATTATATATAATCATGTATTTATAACTGTATTATAATTATTATTATTATTGTGTTCAATTATTATGTTATAATTGTTATCATGTGTTATTATTAATGTTTATAATCATCCTTATATACATCTTGTCTTAATTATTATGTTTTTATTATTCATATACCGCTAACTATTCCATTTTCAACATTTGTGATGTCTTATTACTTCAAAACTTTGAGCTGCAGCTGCACAACTGAATAGTTCTGCTTCAAAAAGGCTTAATTTAAGACTTCAAGAGTTCGAACATCATTCAATAATGAAACATGCTTATATAACCTGAGCCCTAACTTCACACAATGAAATCATGATTTTATACTAAATAGTCAAAATTTTGATCTAGATTTTAAATAAATTTATTCATTATCAATTTGGGATAGACCAATCAAATGGGAACATTAAATTTATCCTTAAGTTTCTGTCATAGTTGGCAATGATGTAAGAAAACAAACATTATCCTAAATATTGTCTCTTCAACATAAACTATTGTATTGAATCCACAAACACCTATTAACTTGCTAATTGTATACCTGAAGTATATTTGTTAAGACAATTGTATTTTGTAATCTATTGTTGTTGATTGTGTGACTCCAATATTATAACAGTTGAATTTGTTTCTGCTGTCCATTATTTTGCTTTATCATGCCAAGTTGTCAAATGAAATTAAATCATCAAAACCATTATATTTGTCTTTTTATTGCTTTTATAATGTACACTAATGTCTCTAATTCAATGCGTGTTGATGAATGCATTGGTTTCATTCAGTCATGAACCGTATAAACTGTTATTTTCACGTAAGTTGTTTTGGGTTTGTCTACCCTGCTGCCACTTCTCAGTGATGGCAATTAGTGGAATTTATGTCAAAGTGTTTGGATTTGAGGAAAAGGACCTGTGTCCTGCAGACAAATTGAATCATAGAGATTGAGGCTTCTGCATTGGCAAAATTCATGAAATATGATGTCTACATTTGCCAAGTAAGAAACATAAATACTGAAGGTATTTTCACAGTTATGCATCTAATGTACGAACGAGTGCTGGTGACAAGTATCAAATATGCCCAGACACCACAGTAACCTAACACAAGAGAGACTAGCCATGTCCATCATTCCCAGATGTAAGCAAATATCATTGCTGTACACATGTCAAAGTTATTGATGCTGGGGTAAGGGATGTCTTCTATGATTGCAAGATGAAAATATTTCAATAATTGAAATCCAATTAACACTTTAATTCCTTGACACACATATAAATTATTTACACATCACAAAGAACATAAACTTATGTTTTTAAAATACTAAAATCAAAAGGCAGATTCTGACTCATTACTTCTAAATTATCAAGGTTTCAAACTGATCTAAATGTTAATATTTTGATAATGAATATCTGCTAATATTGTTATAATTTTGAAGCTACAGAAACAATGAATTAAATGTCAGAGGAGAAATGATTTGCTTTTTTCAGCAAATAATCTTAAACAGTTGAGGAAACATCTAAAAATATAATTATGTTCACTTTTCTTCACACCATTCATTTTCTTTTCTCACCTGAAATTGAAATTTAATTAAAGTTAAGAATCGGAAGATCCAGGATGTCCAAAGTGCCAGTTTAACGGATGGATGAAGTTTTGGGGGAATTGAGTATTAGTACTTTGGAAGACTATCAAAATATAATCAAGGCCCAAGATGACCCTCTAAAATTCAGATCGTTTGCCTTGAAGTATAAAAATAAATGTGCTTTATTACAATAAATAATTGGCCAATACACATTTAATCTCTAAGAAACTAGGCTTAAAAAAAGGTTTTTTTTTTTACCTGTTCTTCTTCAGCTGGTGTAAAGTCGTTTTTGATGTTAAAAGTTTTACGAATTTCTTCAGGTGATTTGCCTTTGATCATATTGGCTACAGTTTTACAGGTAACATCTAATAAACCTTTAATATCCAAATAGTTGGCAGCCTACAAATCAAGATAAATCAATATGATTTGAATTATATTATGGCATAGGATCGTGTCATATTGGTAATAACCATATTGATCAGTTTAGGTCAAAAGGTTACTGAGTGAAATCATGCCAATACTATAACTGGCTACCTGCTAAATAAACTGATCACATAACAGTTACAAAAGCAGGTTGTTCTTAGCAAAGGGGTTACTTAAAATGACATAGTCCTTTAAATATTTGCTCTACCAGTCAGAGATATATTTTTTTTCATCAATTACCGGTACTGGAAAACTGAACAATAAATTTTTGAACATGAAAATTAATACGGATGACTAAAATTCTAGTATTTCGGTTGGGATTTGGGAAAGCAAATATCTAGATGATTATACTTATACAATTACATCACAAACTGAAAATTCAATATCTGATTCAGATATATTGAAGATTTGGATACATGTTTTTTGCCGAAAGGCACTTGGGATTCTACTTACTAAGATAAGTTCAAAAAGAGTTCCCTGGTCAACTTTGAGAAATTCAGCATCCCATGAGCAAATATCATCGGTTCTTTTCTCTTTATTTTCATCATCTTCTGGTGGTGGTGGGTCATCTTTATGGTAGGTACACCACTGTATTACTTTCTTTAATATAGCGGCATTAACATTAGGTAATGGTACAGGTTCTTCTTCATCTTCATCCATACCAAGATCTACAATTTATTATTATCATAGTCAATTCATGTACCGTATCACAACAAAAATGTCATGTCCCAAATACTTTTTAATCCCATATTTACAAATCATCATATTTCTATTCCAAATAATATGCAAAATTCAGGTTACAAACAAACAGTTATGTTTTTGAGCAAGTTCTAAGCTACACTTTACACCTTGAATCTTACCTTCTAACATAGTTTTAATTGTAACTGATTGTTTGGCAATCTCCACATCAACCTCAAATATTTCTCCATCAGAACTTTGTAACTTAATACACGGCATCTAAAAATTCAATATAAGATTATCATCATTATCAGTTCATTTACATATAGGCCCTATCCGGCTATCAATCCTCTAGTTATTGAATCTAAGACTTATATGTTTAAGGGGGGTAACTAAATTCATTAAATCTAATTATAACTCTTGCTCATTTTCAACAATGTCAACACTGACAACAGCCAGATAATCATTTTGACTTGATCACTCACATTTGTAACCAACATACAAATGGCCCCAAATGGATAAAACATCATATTTTATTATAGCAGACATGTTGAATATAAACTAACTAATAAAGATATCTGAAAGGTACTACTAAATGCGTAGCAACTCGACAATATACTCGTGTTGACATGCTAAATTTGGATTTCTTTTTCTTTTCTTCATCTAAAAAATGCAAAATTTCACCCCATATCACACCAAACACGTACAACAAACCTTTTTAGCTGGGTTAAATAGATAACAATAATCCAAGAAAATTGATCAAAATGCTCTAAATAAATAAATATTCGCTGTTGCTTTATAAATAGCTTACTTTGTTTTATGTCTACTTTTTCTCAACAAAACAAATCCACCATTAGAAATATTGCATTATGGGTAGTACTTCCGCCAAGTAGATTTGTTGCCATGGTGCAATAACTTTAACCCTTTCAACATGATAAATCACGTCGCACCTGCTTTGCATATAAAGAAGCCCGTTTTCTGTAATTTTCTCTTAAAAGTCAATCCATTTTTATTCCAAAAGACAATTTTCTAGGCAAAATAAACGTCCACTTTGTTGCTATAGATAGGCCTACATGAAAAAAGACAATGCCAAGAAAGAAACTGAACAACAAGGTCAATAACTCATATTATCGATAGGGTTTATTCTGTGATTATAAACAATTTAAACTTTTTCGTAAAAACAATTAGCAAACATTGTGCATTTAAGAGTGTATAAATTGCACGCAATTCGAAGAATTAACTCATGATCAATATTTTTCTACTTTTAAAATGTTAGACAGACCCTATACTGGTGGGCATAGCGGCCTATACGGTTCATCTGCATGTCACGGCCTTTAACGTCTGAACAAAACTAATCTTTCGAAATTTTCATCTTTTCACAAACTCTGAGTCCAAATATGTAGGCCTACCCTATATTTGAAGTAAATATTAATATAAAAAGGAATATATACCTTTTAGACTAGGCCTATACACAATTTAGATTCGGGTCTCAATCTTATCAATAACAGCATAGTTGACTACTTCGGAGCCATTCCACTGCACTGCCTTATCTATTTTTTTTTAGCATACAAATATTTGGAATGAATAGTTTCGCCATGTTTATGCAGCGGCGATATTTTCATATGCAGAAACTTAATATCTTTGATTAATTTTTGACAGACTAATTATATGCGTCCTACTAAGATTTGCTTCTCGAAATTGAAAACAACCAAGATTGTAATTGTATGACAAATGTTAGGACTTTGATTTTCCTATTGTCAATTTCCCATTAATGTGCAGTAACATACCACAATCGCCAGCTTATGGATTGTGCCCATGTTATGTCCATTACAGACACCCTACTCAACCAAGTTTGACCATTTCTTTGGAGGGGGACACAGGGTATCACCCCACCCCCAGATTTTCTGTTGACCATTTCTTTGGAGGGGGACACAGGGTATCCCCCTCCACCCCCAGATTTTCTGACGGGAAGGACTTCCCCACTCTCCTCCTCCGTGATCTCCGCCCATGCTTATGGTGTGTACATTTCACAACTGATCCGCTTTGCTAGAACTTGTTCTCTTTATTAAAAAAAAAATTGTTTATATTATGCATAAAGAAACCAAGTACTGACGATCCGAACCGCAAAACGAAACTCGAAATCCAAAAGGACATTTTGACGAAACATAGGTAACAGCTTAAGAACTTTTCACATGAGGAATTATATCAATCATACATGAGTAAGTATATCATAATGAAAAGTGGTATCAGGTGTCTAGAAGAGTAAGCATACCCTGCCTGGCGCCACACCCGTCCTAGCTGTTAAACATCCACAAAACTACAAAACAAAAACGTGAAAAAGCGTCGGATGAAACAAACATGACTCGACGACAAATTTACACAAACTCAATCCGTACGCTATCAATCAACGAGGAAGCATTCAACGACAAAAAGTGACACCATATTATCAGAAGGGCAAGCAAATACTGCCTAGAACACCACCAGTAATAGCTGCTTAATATCTAAGATAGAGGGAGGCAAAACAAGAGTAGTGTCTCGTAAAATTATAAAAATAAGGTGACAACTCGACAGTTTCGTGAGGATAAGTTAAAAAGAATCGTTTAGCAAAAGCATTTGCAGTCATAACACAAACAGATGATTTGTATTGATAAATCAATTTTTGATGGCGGTCGTAAAATTTCCTAAGAGAGGTTTAGTTAGAGTCGGTTTTAGTTCACGCCTTTGTTCGTTTTGTTGTAGTCTGTAGCTCTTCAAATATTGCTATTAAAGGGAGATAAATCTATTTAGATAGTGAAAGGAAATGACAGTGATTGGCGCGTTGAGCTCATAACATTAAACATGGCGGGTGTGTTGTTATTGTTTTTTCTTAAAAGAATTCTTATTAATCATCATAATGAAAAGTTATTTAATTTTTCCCTTTTGTGCATCCATACATTCTAAAGAGTATCTAATATTTTCTTTCTCTTTCTTTTTCATATTTCCCTCGCTCTTTAAACAGACTCGAGACAAGTGAGTAATATTTTATCTATCAAAATCGACAATGAATGCCAATTGAATTGCCAATCAGTGATTGAATGAATAATTACCATTTTACCAATTAGGCTAGTAGCCTAATCTTAATCAGCTTAAATCATTAATAGTGCACCATACTGAACTGAACAAATATTTAAATAAAACTCTTGTGCAATGACTAACATTTATGGAACTCTATTTTTAATGGGATGGGCATTGGGAATGGCTGGAGTCAGAGATGCCGACCCTTACCCTGCCTTAAAAATGTTCTTAAAGTCAATCTTGCTCACAAATGACTTTTTGTATCTAAAAAATGGAACTCTAATGCATGCAATATCTATGTCTATTAATGCACAAAAATAACTTGGTGTTATGTCTTTGTGTCCACTTCACCTCCTACACTAGGCTACCATCAGACATGGAGATGATTGAATTACCTAGCCAGATGCTCTTGAAGAATAAATGATCAACCACAATCCTACAATTTGAAAAGAGACGGCACATTTGATTCTGATGTGTAAAATTATGATGAATATGAATTTTTTTGCAATACATCACGGCCAACTTATCTAATTTCTGTTCGTTTCTGTTTGTACTAGTAGAAATTTATTTTGAAAGAAAGATGTTGGCTTCCCAATCCAATGGCCAATATAATTAAACTTAATCCATTGTATATATATTATTCTTAGTCTAGTAGCCTACCTGACAAGCCTACCATTATTTTAAGAAATAGATTGGCCAGTGTTTGTGTCATTTGGCAGTTTAACTTTTCTTTATTAGCTTTATTGTCACAACCATTATGAGTCCTACATACAATTATTTTGAAATTATGGAGGTGAACAATCCTCAATAACTGATTCATTTCAGTGAAATGCCATAAATGTGTAATAAGATATCTGGAAACTCTAATCAGACAGGACTGGCTCATAGTCAAACTCACAACATAACCCAGAATCTTTTTATCTTTGAACAATGTTAACAGTGCGTAGTTCGATATACGAGGTCTTTGTTTTGTTACAATGTTATTCTGATTATTATGGTTTATAGGTTCAAGGAAACATTTTCAGATTGGCTGAGATTCCAGTGCAAACTATTTTGATATTTGAATGGTTTCAAAAAGTTACAGTTTACAATCAAGCCTCTTTGTTGGTACCGGTATCAGAGACAAGTCAAACATATCCCTTCTGATGTGTGACTGATTCTTTCAGAAAATCAGGACCAGATTTTGACTTGATTGATCATTCCAAATAGATTTTAGGGAAATGGGATTAGAAATAGGGCCTACAAGTTTCAGATACAAAGTGTTTGCAATTAATGTTTCTGGATTTATTTAGAGATGCTTGCAGTTATCAAATAGTCATCACATCATTTTGCTGGTTATTTCCCTTTAATTGCACAATATTATACAGAAATGAAAGGCCAACAATAAAATTGTCTTGAATATATGTAAATAGTCTTTAGTAGTACCTGTACTAGACAGAAATTTCATGATTCCTTCAAATATATTACCAATTAATTTTCTTGAGGGGGTGAGGAGGTGGGGCTTGGCAACATGGCCCTCCTAAATATACCACTGCTGCTGAGAATTAATAACGTACAATTAATTGAACAGAGGATGAATGTGTCCCTTCAAACTTAATCACCATTCCTGTCATGAGTTATTGCCCTTGATGTAGGTTAGTTACCTGGTACTCAATAATCTTAGTTGACTTTTTACCTTAGTCCAGTCTTATATTAATATTTGTCCTTTAATTCTTGTGTCCTCCCAATGCATGGTTATTGTCAATTGTCATTGTTCTATTGTTTTGTTTTAGTTTGAGGCCAATATTATGTATTGTTCTGGCTTTGTTTCTGGATCAGTTAGTTAGACTAACAAACTTACACTGAGAAAATATATTTCTGAATAATTTTTTTCAAAATTATAATGAAAAGGGCATTTAATATTTCAACATTTAACTAAGCCACTTATATCATTTTTGATTTCACTGAAAGAGTTCTATTCCGTTATTATGTGAAAGATAACTGTAATTTTAGGTCATTTGTGTCAGACAGTTTCTATTGATTTTTTTGGGAAGGATTCTGCCAAGGTTGGAGAACTTCTTGTTATTTTGAATCAGCCCCTTTTCCCAGGCCATGTTCACTGTCCATTCTTCTTGATCCTGTCATAATAATGATGATAAGTTTACACATAAATTTTAATAAACAGCTTTTTATGAAGTGTCTTCCATATTATTAAAATGAGTACAAGTGTCCCTCCCTCTCTCCTCATTCATAGTAATCCTTACCAGTGAGAGTGTAATCTACTGACTAAACATATCATTAGACAAGAGAGTGAGAGGAGTGAAGAAAGCCGTCTGCTACAGTGTTCTGATGTCTGAAGAAAACCAGTTGTGATATAGTGAATATCTATTGTATAAATCACTAGCGATTATAGGTCATAATTTATACAGGATACCATAAAATGTTATCAGTTCCGACCAAATATGTGAAGACTTTCCTTTTCCACTTATAAATGTATCTACACCAATGTTATCATCTTGACAACACATTGCATGTATCGTGAGCTACACTAGACAATAGAATTGTGAATGTGTCTTCTATGAAGAAAAACAGTTATTTTGGGATCTGATTTTTGATGGATGTTAATTTGGATGTATGACATTATGTTGTGAGATGATTTTAGACAACCATAGACTAGTAAATAGTGAATCAACCAAGGATAAAAGGATTTCATGGTCTCACTTTCTTTTATGTTTCATCAGTTGACAAATATTACACACATCAAAGGCTATTGTGTTGATATTTGAATAATCTGTTATTTGAGCATTTTTTAAGGTTACAGTTTTTATTTTATTTTGAGTACAAAAAGGCAGCTGGCTTCGATGAATGAATCTTTAAACTTCTCATTTGAGGGTTGAGAATTTTCTTGAGATTTATCTCAACTTATCGTCTTATAAATCTGTGTATTTAACATTTCAATTTGAAATATATTGGGATAAAAATCAAGATTTATGTAATGTTTGGTGAATAATATATGAACCACGGCTGATTAGGAAAATATATTAGATTTGGATGTGTTATTGAAAAACAAGTGATGTTTTGACATAAATGTGTCATTTTATGGTGTTCCACTTAACTTTCTACAGGAAACACTTTTTTAGTTAATAGTACTTTCATGACCCTGTGAATTAATTAGTAAATTTGTCTGTGAATATTGAAATAACTAAAATAATGGCCGAAAGTCAGAATGATAGTGGAAGTAGTTCTCCTTCTACTCCATCACCCGGAAATATACGACGAATAACTTCCAAACCAGGGGAAATGTCCTTTGGTAAATTACTTACATCACCTTCACCATTGGTAAGTTAAATCAAGTTGAGATATTCTGTAAGTACAGTAATATACATCATATAAATACCACTATACTATACTGTACTTAGCAGGTGTTTTCTTTTTAAACTTACAGGTGTATTTTTTGCATTAAATAGGTGTTTATTTTGATGGTGTGTATAAAAGAATTTTGCACTTTTCTTTTGGAAATGTACAGTTATACACTTTCCAGTTATGAATGTCATTGAAGGGCTTATGTTATTATATAGTAACTAAGTTTCCATGAAATTTTGGCCTTTATATTTTTAGTAGATCATTACATAGTTTAGGAGTTAAGGATATCATTATCTGAATATTTGCTTCACCAGCTGGTAGCTGGGCGAAATTCAGCTATAAATATTACTTTTCAGAATCAAGTAAACGGTTCTCTCACAATATAACACAAAAACATTCTGCTCTAGTTTAGACTATTGCTGCTTCCCAGGTTTGCAGTTGTTACCACTTATGATGTTACTGACAGTCTGACACAATGCATAATTATAAAATTGTAGGAAAATAATTGGATTTTCATTCTGAGAAAAATTCTATAAAACTTTAACGTAGATGACTCTGTCCTTAAAATTTCAATTGACCACTTAAAGAACCTTCCGGGTTAATTGCTGACTTTGGCTCAGTTCTACTTGTTCAAAGTCCAACTGTCTCAAATGAAACAAACTTACTAGTCTAGGCCGCTGGCGGAAAGCATACATGGAACCTAGACAAAATTGCAACAAAAGTTTTTTTTGCATATTTCGAATAGCTATCATGTTTACCGTATCCACAAAAAAGCCTACTCAAATCGGACACCTGTAAGCCGAGAAATTAGTGATAATATCTAACATGTCAATAACGACGTCAAGCCATTTCGTGCCAATGTACGTTCTATTGGGCACAAGGTATATTTTTTATAAACAAAGAAAATTTTCGAAACAAAACAAACACAATTACTTTGTATTAGTTAAAACATATGAATTAAGAAATAACAGTGTATGATTTGAAAGAATATTCAATTTCCCTAAAAGGAAAATCAAATGATTCCGAAAAATATGACGTCGTAGTTTGAATGGGGAAATAAAGGGAGATAACTACTTTGACGTAGTGATAGGCCTACAGTTATATTTTAGCAGACGATATGACGTTATTTTGAGAAGCCTATATTATGTTCTAGTATGATTAATTGCAAATAAATGACGTAAAAATGGAGGCCAAAATCAGCGAAGATTTATGTAGAATATGCATGGATGATTTGAGTCCAGGAAAATATGAAAAACTAGGCGAAAAGGGAGCACATTCTGTCAACAAAGCCAGTATTGAACGGGGAGAAAATATATCTGTAGTCCCTGGAAATAAGGTGCATAGAAATTGTCGCAAAAATTACACAAACACACGTGCAATTGAATTAAAAAATAAAAAAATAAATACCTCTGTAGTAGTAAAAAGAAGTTCATCCCGTGATTTTCAAAATGATGCTAAATCGAAGTGCCTGTTTTGTGATCAAATAGTCCATTTTGATTCAGCAAACAGACCTATTGATGGTTCATGCGTCCATACGAACACATTCACTGAAACCATAAAAGAAATTTGTGATCAACGTTTAGATGATTGGGGTGTCCAAGTCAAGGGTCGAATTGAGTTCCGGGCATCGGATCTACATGCGACAGACACGGTTTACCACCATTCCTGCTGTGTAAATTTCAGAACTGGCAAATTCGTTCCCAAGCAACACATGCCACCGGATGATGAAATAAGTTCAAAACGACTAAAGATTGGAAGACCTTCAAACGACGATCAAGAATTTGCATTCAACTCTATGTGTGATTATCTTGAGCGAAATGACGATGAGCAAATTACTATGTCGGATTTGATATCTAAAATGACTCATTTTCTTGACAATGCTGATTCCACTCCATATTCTGCGAAACATATGAAGCGAAAATTGAGGGGAGATATGGTGATAATATAAAAATTATTGGATCAGATGGGAGGAATGATATAGTGACGATGCAGGAGCAGGAGAAATTTATTCTTAGGGATTTTTATGAAAAATCGCAGTATGGTGCTAGTGACCAGTCAAGAAAAGAATGGATTATAGAGTCTGCAGCGCGGTTGATCAAAAATGATATAAAGCAGTTAATTCCTTCCAACGGACTTGGTTGTGAATATCCATCGCCAACTGAATTAAATATGGAAACCGCAATAGAATATTTGCCAGAGTCACTGCGCATGTTTTGTGAAAAGGTGTTCGTTGGGAAAAAAAGGATGAAGAAAATTGCTTCAATTGGTCAAGCCATCGTACAAGCAGCCAGACCTATAGCCGTGATTGCACCGTTACAGCTTGGACTAGCAGTTCAGTTTCACCATCTCTTTAAGTCTCGGTTCGCCATTGATACTCTCAATGCAATGGGGTTCAGTGTGTCCTACAACGAAGTGCTACTTTTCGAGAAGAACGCAGCCTTTCATCATTCTGACACAATTCTAAACAAAGAACCCAGTCATAACTCAAACTCCAATGGGTCCCTGTTGCTGGTTGCGGACAATGCTGACCATAATGTTCTTACTTTAGATGGCCGAGGTTCGTTCCATGGAATGGCAATGTTGGGAGCATTTACAAAACCAATGGATTTCAAACTGAAAAATGTTCCTCGTCGGAAGCTTTCAGAACTAAACTTGTCGGACATGACCAGAGTTCCAATCCTGGATTTCCGTAACTGCCTGCAAATCGCCAGTGAAACAAAATTCTGTGCTCTAAAAAGTTTGACCCTGGAATATATCGATTTAAACCTTGATTATCTTTGGAGGTATGCTGTGCGGTTCTCAATGACTACTCCTAACTGGTCTGGTATGATGAGTATCTTTCATGAAAACGACAGTCATCCTGGTCCATCCTCCATAACCTTTCTACCAATGATTGATCTCTATCCTGGTGACCTAAGCTGCATCTACTCTACGCTGTCATTTCTTGAAGATTTCTCTAGAAGACACGACTTTCCATGCGTGGTCACATTCGATCAGCCCTTATTCTTTAAAGCCTCAGAAATTGTCGAAAGGTCTGAAGGGGGTTACCTTAAACAGATAGTAGTGATGCTCGGGTCGTTTCATACACTTATGAATGTATTAGGAGCGATCGGTTACTTGATGGAAGGGAGTGGCATAAAGGAGATTATCTCGACGGTCTATGGAGAAAACGCTGTGGATCAGATTTTGAAAGGAAAATCGGCACAAAGAGCATTCAGGGCCCATCAAATGCTCGATCGTGCATTGAGTTCAAATCTATTGAGTCTTATCGTTGGCAATGACAACACCGAAGCGAGTCAATGTATGGTGGATCTTGAACATAGCTATACTCAATTTGTCGATTCAAATGGGCATCAGCGTTGGGTCCACAGTGAGAGCTTGGATAAAATTAAAAGACTGATACAGAAGTTATGTGACGAACTATCAGGATCCGGTGATACTTCTAAGCTGTGGGTCAGATACACGGAGGCCGTACAGCTTGCTCGCAATCTAGTTGCTGCAGACCGATCCGGAAAATGGAATGATCACTTAGCGTCGATTCGGGCTTGTCTCCCTCTCTTTGCCTCTGCTGGCCATTATCTTTACCTCAAAAGTGCATATCTGTATCTTCAAAAGATGCAAAACTTACAGAATACGCACCCTAACGTTCATGCAGTTTTCCAGAAAGGACATTTTGTTGTGAGGAGAACAAATAAATTTTGGGCTGGACTAGGATGTGATCTCACTATTGAACAATGTTTCATGAAAGCGCTGAAAACTACTGGTGGACTTACTAGGGGAAGTGGCATGACAGAAAACCAGCGTGATGTTTGGACTATGTCTATGCCTATTTTGGCCGAGGTGAACTTAGCCATGCAAGATTTCACAGAGAAAACCTATCAGACTAGTGAACAGCATAAGGACCTTACCAGAGCTCGTATGAATCGGGATCAATCCGATCAGGCCAAGTTAAATGAAAAAGTTCTCGCTTGTTCTCCATTCTCTCTGGACAGTAAATCACTTTGCAACATCATAACCGGAGAAATAGCCCATGAAGATGTAAATGTCCAGAATTGGAAAGAGAAAGGATTGGACACTGTTTTAAACTTAATTGGAGAAAACATTTTTTTGTACTCCTTCAACAGAAAATTTAAAGTGGTAAATTTGTCATCACAACACAAAGTAAAAGTAACAGATAGCAAAACGATCGACCCTGGGTTACTTTTCCAGCGATTCCTTGCTGTTGTTAACAATGGTGAGCTATCTTTTGAAGATGTATTAAAGTTTGAACTTTGTACATATCCTCCAGCACTGTTTCATTCGCCCTTGATGATGCTCAAAGCTGACAAACCGCCACTAGGTGCCGTACTGAAGTATGTCAATTTACCGACAATATCAATCAGACCCAAAACGGAAAAAGTCGTCGTCGATGGAGGATCCCTGCTCAGAAAGATTCCTTGGAAACCAGGTGCTTCCTACATTGATATAGCCAAGTCGTATGCTGACTTCACCTTACGCAAGTATGGCAAAGCCACAGTGGTGTTTGATGGATACAGTGACTCACCGAGTACTAAAGACAATACTCACCGAAGGAGGCAGCGCGGACACGTTAATTCAGTGATTTTAGTTAATCCAACAGGAATATTCAATGGCAAAAGAGACAATTTCCTGGCCCATGGTTCACAGAAACAACGCTTAATTCATCTCATCATGGGCGAAATGAACCAGCTTGGAATCAAAACTGTCCAGTCAGCTGATGATGCTGATGTTCTTATTGCCACAACGGCAATATCGTCATCGGAGATGTACACTACCTCACTCGTAGGGGAAGATACTGACTTGTTTGTTCTCTGTGTGTATTATAGTCATATGATGTCGGAGAGAGAGAATCGGAAGGAATTGTTTTTCTATTCGGATAGACAATTATTAAAAAACCCGACAGTAATTCATAACATTCATGAAATTGCGGACAAACTAGGTCAATTGTGTACTGCCCTGCCGTTTTTACACTCGTTTTCGGGGTGCGATTCAACGTCGCGAATCTTTGGAATAGGCAAGGAATCTGCTTTCAAGAAATTATTGAAAGATAATTCTACACTTCGGGAGTGTGCACGTATATTCTCGGTACCCGGCCAAGATCGTGATCTTATCATAAATCATGGTGAGCGAGCAATGTGCTACCTGTATGATGAAAACAGGACAAACTTACATGAAATACGTTGTAGGGCACTTAGTTCAAAAGTGATCAAAGCAAAGTCGTTTGTAGAGCCTGCAAAACTACCACCTACATCTTCAGCAGTGAAATTCCACAGCTTGCGATGTTACCACCAGGTCATGGTTTTCACTGGACAACAGTGCGATTTGAATCCTTTAGACTGGGGATTCAAGGAAGATAACGGTGAATATCAACCAATTCTCATGGACACAAAACCAGCCCCTGAACAATTATTGAAAATCATTCATTGCAATTGCATCACAGGTTGCGAAAGTGGCCGATGCACTTGCAGAAAAATGGGCCTAAAATGCAATAGTGTATGTGGACCCTGTCAGTCAGGACGCTGCACAAATGATCAAAAACAACAACAAGATGTAGAAAGTGACGAGGAGCATAGCGAAACCAGTGATTAACAAAAAAAAAAACCTATTTGCAAATGACGTTTATAATGATAACGAAAGTTCGTTTTTCTGTTTGGTTCTTTTTTTGCATTGTTGTTGCCTATAATGACGTCATCGGTGAACTATAAATCTATGTGATATTAAAATATTATTAATATTCAATGCAAATCAATGACTATTGTTTCTATTCACTATCAGGGTCATAATCCCCCAAAAAAATGCTTACATGCAGCAGAAACTTCAAAAATGTTCACCTCAAAAAGGTATTTTGGCCGCCATTTTGGATTTATGCAAATTAAGGACTGTTCTGGCTTTCAAATTTGAGTAGGCTTTTTTTTCATCAATGGTTACATGTTACCTAGTCGAAAAATGCAATAAAAGCTTTTGTTGCAATTTTGTCTAGGTCTTTCTCCAGGCTCTTAGACTATACTGACTATAATGTGATTAAGTAGAAAGTAGTATTGGTTTGGATACACTGAAAGTGTCCTCTAAATGTACTTCAATTTCCAATCACTCAGTAGAAGTTAAGATACCTAGTGTTTCTCATTGATTGAATTCTTCTAGTTTCCTTTCAGTAGTTTCAGACCAGGTCTTCAACTCTTTCTTAATGAAAATATATAGACTGAACATGATTGTCATGACCTTGTGAGAGGTTTAGTTTCTTCATCAAAGCAATGACTTGGATCATATGACAAGAATAGCATAATTCATGTTAGAACCATGTAAGTGAATTGCAATTCAAAGGTTGCTTCTGTTTGGGTACAGAATATTATATTGGTATTGAATAGTCCAAACATTTTTTTTTCTCTCATAGGTTTGTTAGTTGTTGTGTCCAGACAAGCGCTATGCCATTTTATTCAGTTTGTCAGATCACTCAGGTGATCAATTGCATTTACTGGTATACCCACTAATGCTGTCATTGAGAATTAGACACTGTTTTCACTTGAAGATGGCAGGATTTAAATATTTTTATGCTCATGGTTTCCGTGGCCCTACTGAAAAAAAATTGTGGTGACACCACTGATTGTTATTATTGATGTCTAACAACAAGTCTACTGTTAAAAATAATTAATAATTTTGCTGTCACTTCTGTTAATAATAAATAGTATATGAGATTTATTTAGATATATTATCTGATTCAATTTGAAAGGTGAAAAGTGTTAGTAATTTTCTTATCAATCTAATAAATTAAAGAATATAGCAGATCTTGACAAGAAGCCAGAATTTAAACTTGCATAGTTTACTTTTAACCATGTACTATTTAAATTATAAACTTATTAAGATATAAGTTTCTGGTATTAATATATAATACTTATTTTATTGGTACTTCAGAACTTTGTTCAGATTTCTTTGTTAAGTTGAGTGTTTTATGTTGCAAAACTTTCTTTTTAAATTGGTCAAGTTGTACGAGTTTACAGTAACTTTAGGAAGTCAAACTTTGGTCAAAAAGCATCGGTTTTGAGATTCAAGAATCTTTCTTTGCTGATTTCTGGACACAAGTTTGTTCTTAGATGCTAAACATGATCTAATTTTTATCTAAAGTAGGAAATAAGTCACTGGCAAACACTCAGATTTCCAAGCGGTCATTGTATTCTGATGCAGTTTTCAGTATTCAAAGTTCAAGGTCACATGTTTGCATAATAATCATTTTTCAGTCATATTCAAGTATGCATATTATGTCAAAATATTCCAAATGTTGAAATTAACTTAAAATTCTCATAATCTAATGTCATTTGTGTGGCCTTGTAAACAGTTCTGTGAATGTTGTGTTGTTAATGACTTGGCTATTAAAAAATCAAACATGTAGCAGAAGTGTAATATGAACATGATGAAAATTTAGATCATCTCAAGTTGAAAGCAAGTCAGTTAGATTTGACATCCTGTACAATGTCTATTTCCTGATTAGAGAAAACTAGTAGATTAAAATGATGGAAGATATCAACTGAGAGGAGAAATTTAAAAAAAAATTGAAATTGGAGTATTTCCTATGTTGGTGTGAAACTTTGATAATATTGGATGAATTATGTCTTGGGATGGGTTCTTATATAAACATTTCAAGTAGATTATATGTCTATAAGGCTTGGTCTAAACTTGACTAAATTGTTGTTCAATTTAGAAATCTGAAAGTAATGATATTGCTCAATCATAAGAAATTCTTATAATTTTTATGATAATTGAAATTCCAATTACCGATACTGTATTTTATGCACATTACAAAATGAAGATTACACAGCATAAAACTCTGAGTAACAATAAGTTTCAAGGAAAATAAGCTTGTATCAATAGTTCTTTGAGACTAGTCATCAAACACTTTGTTAAGTGAAATTTTCTGAAACTAAAGATGTTTGATTGGAAACAAATTGCAAGTTCATGTTATCAGTGTCCAAAAAACACATCTATTACTCACAAATGAAAAAAAACTCTGTACAATCTGATAAATTCAAAAGCAAAAGTCTTAGTAAAAGCTTTATTTAGATTAAGTAAACAAATGACATGGCATTTTGATTTTTTATGTACATGTTTGGAATTCTGTGCTGTAACCCAATATATCATGAGGCATAAAAATGTGTGGAGACATTTTAATCTAAAGTTGAAATGTTATGTTCAACACATTGTAATGAAAAATAAGCAAACCATTGTATAAAATATACACAAAGTTTCTATGTCAACACCTCCATCTTCTTAAATTTCATTAACATTAAATAAGAAGAGAAATGGCTTTTATAAGATAGTAAAGTTTCAGCAGACACAATACTCGATCTGTTTTCTTATCCTTGCATCTTTCTGATGAGTCAACAGACATTGTTTTTAGAGATTTATGGTTTCAACTCGTTGACAAGCAATATCATACGACTACTAATTTCCTAGCACAGTTAGAAATAGAGATTTTTAATTATAAATTTCTAATGTTAGGGAAATTTCCTTAACTATTTCCAAACCACTAGTTATGGGATCTCTTTTCCCTATTTTCTTTGCATTACCAAGTGAAAAATACTGGGTATATTGAGCAGATATGGCTTTGCACATCTGCGTCAGAACCTGCATTAACAAAAATATCTGTACACAACAAAAACTGATTCATTATTTAAATGTATACTTGTTGGGTTGGCTTTATTTGTCATTCTTAATCAACTGTCGTGCAGATGTGATTGTCTTTTGATACAGTATAGACCAGTTTTCATAGGTGTTTCAAATCTGGAAAAATCTACATTGTCTGTGACAGTTACTTTTGTAAAGAATAAAGTAGTCTATGATTCAGAATCAGAAAAAAAATAAAAAGTACATTTTTGGCTATAATTTGATATGTATTTTTCCCAGTATTCGAGTCCCAGATTTGCAATTTTGTATTTTTGTTGAAAATTAAAAGGACTTATGAATAGGTATATTATGAAACATCACATATTTTTCAGAGCCTTTTGTTTTATTAGGTACCTGTCTTGTAACCTTCCTAGACTATCAACAATGTACTTATTGTAGATAAGGGTTCAGATGTTATAATGAATCATGAAAGTGGGGGCGTTAAGGGTTAAAATAGTTGTAAACAATGAAGATAAAAGATAATTATTTAAATTAGACCTTGAAGTAAAGAATTAACTTATGATCTTAATACTATAGATTAGGTGATTTTGACTTGGTTTGTAATTTTTTCTCCTAAACACCTGCTTGGGTTGCTTGGATGGAAAAAGTATAGTGCTCACACGAATGGTGATTTTTACCATTCGACTATTCGACAGTATCATTCGATTTGCATTCGAATATTCGACGATATTTTGCATTAAAAAATCGCATTGAAAAAACGGCTATTTACAACCGAAATTTGTCGTATTCTCAGCTGCTATATAGACTCATAACTGTAAACAACTCGATAGGGATAATAAATGTCGTTTTCAAAGAGATTATTTACATTTTTGTAGTATCTGAGCCATAATTGTCAATGAATAATCCATTAAATTTTTCAATTAAAATCCTATCGTAATGAAACAAAATAAACACAGAAAAAAGATCATCGAACGTTCCTTAATCTGATTGGACAATAAAGATAGCTATTTATAACAGCAAATCAATTAACAGTATTTTTCTACTTTCATTTTGACATGCTGGAGGAGATGGTCAAAGGTCAAAAATGTGTTCAGAATCCGTGTGCAAATCATAACATCCGGCGGTGCCATTTAACATGATTCTACACAATATACCCGGCGGATCTATGTTTCAAATCTTTCGATGATATATCAAAGCATGTTTACATTTTATAATCATCTTTTATAACATTAAAAAACTGATTATCTACTGTTTTAAAAATGGTATTACGAAATGATAATTAGGCCTATGAAATTCGGGGACAAACAACCTGGTCCGATTTGTCTTGTGTCAACACCGTTCAATTTGAGCTATCGGCTTTCTGTCATTTTTCGCTAACCTATCGGGATTTTCTATTGATAATAGTTCAAATCAGCAACTTTGAAGTTGAATTTTTAAACGGAATATTGTAGTTTGCAGTCATCTTGCAAGTTGTCTTGGTGTTTGGTTCATGTTTAGAACAGTATTCCAAACTTCTCTGTTCTTGTTTTGCATTAGCCGCCATTTTAGTTTGACACGGGAGCATTTGATAGCGCAATGTTATAAACAAATTCATCAAGTTATTTATTAGATATGCGAATAATCGAATGGTAAAATCCGATTCGAATATTCGCCAAAATGGATTCGAATTTTGATATTCGACTATTCGTGTGAGCACTAAAAAAGTAGGGAACTTTGGAACCTTGTTCTGGAAAACAGTCACCACCACCTCCTCACCCATTGCTAAATTGATACTTGAATTTATTGTTCTCAAGAATTTTTTTTACACCCACAAACACCTTTATGATGTCGCTATTAAATCACAAAAAGACGAGGAATTTTCCTAGTCTTGTGTGGAACATAATTCTCTTCTTCTGTTTTCAACTGTAAGGATAATTCCGCTCAGTATCAGAGCAGACACCACACATATAACTTTTTGCATCCTAATTTGGATTATTAGTTTACTTGAAGCAGACATTATATTATCATCTTTCAACTAACCTGTATTCAATCTGATATGGATAATATGTTCAAGATCAATTCCATTGAGATTTGACTTATCTTTTATGGGTTGATACTCTTGCCGTTCATGAAATGTCTGATACCTATCATGATACAGGGGTTACATTATGATGTGTATGGCAATAAAAGGGTTCATTATGATATGTATGGCGATATGGGGTAAATCAATAGCAACACTTCAAAGTTGCAATGATTGTGTTACTACTGTACATTTATTTCCATGATTTTCAAGTATCATTACAGTACATACTAATGTGATAATGTAATTATGGACTTTTTGGTGATCAGGATGAGAGCTTCTATACCATCGGGATACAAGCACCCCAACACCGCTAGAAGAAGTGTATGGACCGCAGGGGACACAATGTTGAAAAATAAACCATGTCGTTAGTATCAGAAAATGTTGAATTTATGGATACCAAGTTTCATCACTGTGGCATAACTCCTTTCGAGTCAGGCTATGAACTTTTCAGCCCACCCTCGTATATTACGGTAGCTGTTATTTTTTTTGCTTTTTTATTTGCCAGAACAGTAATGGTGGTATTTGATCAATAATTTGAATCAGAAATTGATTATAAAGAATACTGATAGAGTGATGATAGTTATCTGGATATCAGATCAGAGAAGAGTTTATCACTAGTTAGTTAATGGAACTCAAGTCTGGTATTGATTCCAGTTGTAGCCTTCAGGTTTCTTTAACATTATCTTATAGCTTGATCATCAATTCCCAATTCCCAGATCAACACAATATACTCATTTCACCTGAAACCATTATTCACATCAAACAATTTCCACAAGACATGACATTCTTTTCAAATACCAGTATATGATTTCTTATTGAATACCGGTACTTTGATAAACAATGACTTGAAAATTTATCATGTCAGATCTGCAAATTGATTGAAATTGTATATATTTTTCCTGAAAATTTTCTGTCAAAGCTAGAAATATACTGACTGGCTGTTTTTGAAGTAACAGCGCTTGATCTGAAGTTTGCATCTGGTACGTTTTGTTACTAAATTTCAACAAAATGTTAATCAAAATTTAACTTGATTAGCCAAAACTGAAATCTGGTGTGATAAATTGTTAATTGAATTGAATACTAACAAGTATACTGTTTTTTGGATGGGACAGAAAACCAATACCATGTGGTTACAGACTGTATTTTGAAACCCTCAACAGTTCAAAATAAAAAAAGAACAGAATAGGGAAAATAATTCCAGTACACCAATAAAATTTCTTTCATTGTATGAGTTGCTGAAAACTATAGCATAGCCTAACACATGACTCATTTAAGTTGAAGGTATGACTTTTAATTCCTAATTTAATAGAATCATATTCATTAGCCTAATGATTAATTGTGTTCAGGTGTATCATGTATCTGTTAAATGTATCATATTGATTTTAACTAGGATGCACAACATCAGTGTGTTCTTTGTTTGGTGTTGTACATGTAACTAGGTATTGTCTGTAACTGATGTTTTAAAATGCAATGACTCACTGATAACAGCCCTTAAATCAATATATTACCTGTTAGGGTTTTTAAATGTTTTACCTTATAATGGAAGTAAATGATTTAAGTGTGATTTGTATATTTCCTTAGCTGTGGCAAATTTTTCTAAATGGTCATATGTATCTAAAAATGCAACAACTGGGTTATCTTTAAATTCGCCATTACCAGTCAATACCTTGCAATACTCTAGTCATTGATCTTTTCTTATTATACAGTTGGGTTTGTTGGAATAATATGAAAATGTGACTTATTGAAAGTTATGATACATATTGTCCAACAACTTTCAGCTTTCATTTGTTCTGGGATACAAAATGTCCTAATCTCTCTACTGCAAAGGTATAAGCAAAATATAATCAAAACAAACAGATATGTCATGCAATTATGGTCAAATCAGCGTTTCTTTGCTACTATACATCATCAGTTTATTTCAATAACATTGTAAGATAGAGTTTTACATCCATCCTTCACTTCTGCTTTAGATTGAGTCTATGAAAAACTGTCGTTAAAATTGAGAAACTTGAAATCTCATGAACTCTAATTTCACTTAACGGTAGTAAAATTTTAATTAACTAGGAAGTTGTAAAAGCTTTAGTGTTTTGAGACAGTGAATATGTTTTCCTACCTTAATTCTTACTTAATGGTTAATTTGTCTAGTTTTTAACAGTTGCATCAAGTTGTTAAATATCAATCAATGTCAGAATCTTTTTTTTTCCTTCCAATTTTTTATCACCTGTCGTAATTTGAATTTTCAACTAGAATTGAATTCAGTGTGGTATTTAATGTTACAATTTACTTCAAAACTTTCAGTTGAGTAATGTAATTGAGCTGAAAATTAGTAATTTCTAATTGCCAGTTTTTTCTGTCAAATTGTAATATTTTTATGGGTAACCAATTCAAAATTTCTTCAACCAAAAAATTAAATAGTAACTAGAAACATGAAAATTGGAAGATTTAGAAATTCCCTTTTATAGGTGACTATCTTCTAAATAAAACTAAATGCTTGATTTTGAATTAATTTCAATAATGAGATACATAGATAAAGATAAATATATCCTATTTTAGTGATATTTTCAAATATAATTGTTCATGGAAAAACTGGACCTTTCCTATAAATTAATATAGAGCCATCCGTATTGCATTTCAGATTTAATGTCTGTAAATCCAGTCATCCAATGATTCCCACTTACAAAAATTAAAATGATATATTGAGCAGTGATTGAGCTCTATTAACTGTTCCAGCCTAATTTATAAACTTTGTATCTTCTTTAAATTGAAAAGATCTTTAATGTAAATTAAATTCAAATGAAAAAAGAAATAACTTAATATGTTTAAAAAAAATTGTCCTGTTAATTTATTTTGTGAATGTCACTTAGATCTCCATTTCATTAATCAAAAGATTGTGTTTTAAAAAATGAATAAAAAATACTGTAGTCAAATTACACTTTGATGTGAAGAAACCTCTTATATTAAAAATAATAGTTTGTTATATGGTAATAAGGTTAAGTGAAAATGGTTATGTTCAGTTTTGGCATCACATTTCCTTTAGATATTTCAAATCTTATTAAGTTTCTTGTGAATGATGCATGCTAGAGGTAGTGACATGAAGAGTGGAACAAAGTCTGATGTGCAGGAGAGGGTTGCTGTAACCCGTTCTTTGAGTCTAAAATCAAGACAGGTTAGACCAAATTACACACTTTTTAGCATGTTAGCCTAATTTGACACAATACATTTGAAAGAAGGCATATTTCCTAAAGGAGAGTCATGAAATAATGCATAAATATATTCTAATCTTTCTTCAATGTATGTGGTTCTTGTAAGAACAACAACAGTACACTGAAAATTGATGCTATAAGTGTTCATTACACATCAAATATTTTGAAAACCTCTTTAAATGTCAATCAGACCTTTAAAGAGAAAGAAACCTAGTCAGAGAGTGAGAACAAGTGTTTGAATTCATTGATGCTGATACAATACAGTCTCTTTAAGTCTAGGTAGTAATTGTTGCATTATACTGTATCATTAACATACCAGTATCTACATTCTGTTGAATATTTGTCAGATCATGGCCCTACCTTTTGTGTGAACAAATTATATTGACTTATCCAACCAATTAATTGAATAAAGTGGAAGATGAAAGGGGTTACTGTATATCAAGTATATGGTAAGATGGTTTTGGATGAAGTTTGTTGTTTGAATGTTAAGAAGTTTGATGACAAATGGCGGAGGACATCGTTCTATGTCATGTCACTTTATCATGTTAATTATTTCACCTTTTCAACCTGTTTTAAAATACTCTCATTTAAATTCACTGTCACTTTGCAACATTGAACTAACTATTAAATTTAAATGTATTCAGTGATGAGGCATGTCTTCTATTGCTGCAATGATTTAAAATGCAGACCTACATGTTTTTTACATGATATTTCTGATGGTTACAACATAATGATCTGACACGATTCTTTAATTCTTGTTCCGTAAATTTTGATCAAAAGTTGGCATAATCATTATTACCAATTAAAAACTTTGTTACAAGGTGTTTAACAAAACAAATCTGAAGTTCCCAGAAATTTGTTAAAGGGGAATGTTCAGCATTTTCGAGGAGTTAATGAACATATCCCTTTATATATATATGCATCCTTAACATAACATACTGATATCTAGATAGGAACAATCTTTAGATAAGTATGAAATTGTATGTATCATTAACTACCATACCGTATGGTACCGGTACTTGGTGGTCAACCACTTTATTGATTGAATTTTTCTGTCTTGACAAGAAACAACCATACCTTTTCTATACAAACTAATTTATTATTTGTTATAAGATTACTAAAATGAAAGACAATGAAGTACTTGAGTTGTACTTGATCACCCTAATACCCTGTCACAGTACCCTAAATCTTCAAATACCAGTACATCATAAATTATGTTGGTTTCACACTTGGTAATATACTTATAGATTAGTATGCCATGATGACACAAAGTACTTGTCATGACACTGACAACCTTAACACTCTTGAAATGATATGACAGAAGAAGATAGGGAACATCTCAAAACATTATTGTTATATCTGGTCTTGGTACCTTGACTCGACTTGGTTTAAATCTAAAACAGGACTTCTTGTCACATGGAATGACTCATCACATGCGACTTCTAGACTTAACCATTTTGTTTGAAGTGCATATTGCAAATGCAGTGTTATAAGAATTCTTAGGTTTAATATCATTTAGTAGTAGATCTTTGTTCAAGTCCTGTGTATCAAATCACACTTCTTAGATTTGATGATATTTAAATTGGCAGTATTCTTTTTTACCAAATCACCTTACAGCAATGATTTCTTGAATGTTGAGGAATCATGTCCACCAAGCTGACAGACAGGTGACAATCTTCAAGTCTATGTTGTTTCTGTGAAATGCAATATTCAGAATCAATCCCTTTAAAGAAATAGAAGATGAAAGATCAGATAAATTCACTCATATCTACTATATTACTTTCTAATGTGCTATATCAATATACATTTTTCTCATTTCTACATATGGTTGATAGTATATTTATTATTTCTTATACTCATCAAATAATAATACTTACTGCTGGTTCTCTACATGGTTTCCATCCTTCTTCAGATAGAATGTCTATTTATTCTTTATGATTGTGATTGCAAGATTTCTTTTCTGCTAAAAGATTTCTGTTTTTAGCAACAGAACTGATTATCAAAAGTTAAAAAGAAATGTACCAGTAGGGCCTACTGTTAAAAATGTACTAGGTGTGGGTGTGGGAAGGGGTATGCTCAAGATCAGTTTGACCATCAGAATTGTTTTAGCTTGAGTAATTGGTAGCGACTGCTCCCCATCTCCTCGGTATTCATGATTATCTGCATTTAAGCAAAAAATTATGCAATTTTCATGATGTTTTTTCTGCAGACTATTTACATAAGCTTATTTTCTGATTAATTTATATATTGGGAAAAATGTGAGATGTCATTTTGCACTGATATAAAAAAATTCAAAAAATTCCACATAAACCTCTTTCTTAACCTGAAATCTTGGGGAAATAACGTAAATAAAAAATTTAGTTTATGATATAAGACCACAATTAAACAGTTCAGTTGAACAACACAGGTACTGTAAACTTAACTACTAGATTTAAAATTATATAAAAGTGATCAGTAATAATGTTCATGTATCATTGTATCATCGTTCTTTACAAACATGACGTCATTTGCTTGGATACGAGCAAATGGTGGTCGTTATGTTTGAGAGTTCGGTTCTCGATCAGGATGAGAAAGTCTGATGACCTTGAATAAGTCATCTTCACTCATAATTCCAGTCCACCCAGTTGTAAATGGGTACGGATAATCTGGGAAAGATTAATGCCAAGAGGTTTGGCCAAGGACCAGCTTGGAGAAAGGATCCTCACTGAACCTAAGTTGTTATCCTTGTAAAATATAGATGTTTCTTTCTTTCTGATTGGTCTTTACTTTTTACTCTTTAATGTAATTTCCAAAAAGTAGGCCAACAAAGATTCAATACTAATGTAGTCAAAAAGTAGGCCAACAAAGATTCAATACTAATGTAGTAAGATTTTATATACTTAAATTTATTTTGATATCACTTTTGTTGGAGAATTTGATCATGATAGGTCACTCATGTATAGTTTTAGGATAGAAAGTGTCAACTAAAAATCAACCATTGTTTGCAGTGGCATATAGGGAGCATCTTGCCATGTCCTCATTGGCCAAAACTTGTTGATCATTTTCATGCCCATGGCCATTGGCCACCCCACTAAACAAATCCTTGCTTATGCCATAAATGGTTTGTAGAAGCTTGAAGATTAGAATTTAATTGAAGGGAGGTAACTCTAGATAGGGTTAGTTCATCTCATTTAAGACAACAATTGATTTATTTGCTCACTTGACCAATTGATACATTTGATCAGTTAACTATTAACAGTTGAGTTATTAGGTATGTGATTATGATATTAAACAAATTTTTTTTTTCCCAATTGACTTACTTTTCCCAATTGACTTACTTTTGACTAGTTTGTCATTGTGAACAGTATTAAACATATATTAATTATTGATTTATTTGATGATTAGATTTTGAATGAATTCCAGTAAGCAATGTGCATGTCATAATAATTGCATGTCATATATTGGCATTATACTAAACATGGCTTTTTATCAAAATCTTTGATGTGAACTCACTATAACAATACAGTAAGTTCCATTTCCTTTCAGCTTTTTGGAACATTGAAACAATGATGAACATACACATATAATGAGTAAATGAGAAAAAATAATTTCTGCACCTTGTGAGATGGCAATGGCTTATTTCATAATGTTACGTACCGTAACACAAGATGAAAAGCACACATTAAAAATACACAGAACAAACATGAGTAACATTTACCAGTAGTTCTGTTTTTACCAAAATAGTCTGGTTTGTTTGACATGGAGATGAGTATAACAGGTGCACTGAGCTGACTACATGTAAATCTGTCTGTACTTCATCTGTACAATGTAAACATGATATTTGAATTAAGAATTTAACATTTTACTAAGTGTATGTTTGTAACCCTTATGTCTCAGACATATTTGGTATTTGTAGGTGAACTTGTGTAGACCATGTTTGTCTCTACATTTCCTTCCCAAGTCAAAAGTGTAGTTTAAAAAAAGATGCAAAATAATGAGCACTTCATTCATATCCTGGAATGTGAAGTTTATCAGATTTAAATATCTTTATTTTACTGTAAATAACAGATTAGCTTAAAGGGGAAAGTTCAGCATTTTCATTAGTGTAATAAGTATGATAAGTAAGCTTATATGTAAAATAGCCTCTAGAAGTACTAAAACTGCACAAAAAATGCATAATCCCTTCAATTACATGCCTACCCAAAAATTTATCTTTAATTTTCTGTAAAATGTGTTTTCTTTTATATACCGTAATGCATTATAGTCTCACTAAAATAAGAGTCATATATTTGACTTTCAAACACTTATAAGTATGGCCTCACAGGGATTTGAAGTTTTAGGTTTTGAGGCAAAGTTGTGAACACTATTATTGATGAACTTAAAAAGAAATTCCAGGTTTTAAGACTATGTTTTGATTTGTCGAATGGATAGTGAACATATCCCTTTAAGCAACAAATCCATCTAGAAAATTAATTAATAAGTTAGTGTAAGAAATTTGTATTTGTAGCATAGGTTTTGTTCAGCATTCTCCTTGACTTCTGAATTTAGTTTCAACAATCTTCAATAATATGTTAGGAAGGTGACAACAATGTATTTTAAAACATTTTCATTGGAAATCTCTAATCAGTAAAGGTGGTCACTATGCAATTAGCTTAAATAATTCGTTGATTAACTCAAATCTACCAAGCCAAGCCTCTTTGAATTGTTGTGGTCATGACCTGTAAGATATGTCTTTTTTAAGATCCCTGGTCTTCACTAAACATTATCTTAAATCTTGGTCATCTATTGTAGCTGTTAAGTGTTTTGGACATTAACCAAACGTGTCCTGTATGTCTAGTTAATGTTATGAATCAGCAAAGGTTGTCTGGTTTTTCTCAAGCCTAGTGTGAGATAAAGGTCTGTCAGTTGCATTTTGTTCAACTGATTCTTTGTTACTGTAAGGCTACAAATTATTGCGAGATAGAAATTAATGCGTTAAATGCGACCTATCCGCGATCGCATTAATTTGTATCCGCATTTTAAAATACATATTTCCAAGTGAATTATATGGACAAATGGTAATATAGGTCAAGTATTTAAATTGAGACCGGGCTGGATTAAGTAATTAGGTAATCTCTAAATTTGAAGCTGATTAGTAATCAAACTCGTTGATCATGGCTTGAGTTTTAATGAAAAGAACCCTTAATTGATAAGATTAGAGGCGAATACAGCACTAGCCGTCAAACTTCCATTTTCTTTTTTATGATATTAAAAAATGCGACACCTATCGCGGATTGCATTAATTTGTACTCGCATTTTAGTCTGTATACCCCATGTCGCATTAATTTGTTGACGCATTAATTTCTAGCCTTACAGTATATTAACAACAAAATGAAATAAAAACAACACCAAACTGTATTACAAATAATTATATGTATTTTCATGATTATTATGTATTCAAGAGATATACTGATTGTTTTGATTAATATAAAGATATGATAATCAGTTATGCATAATGACCTAGATCTAATCTTATAATAACAAAAAAGTCATGTCATAGAAAAGAAGGTTATAAGCTTTAGTCAAATACTAAAAGAAAACAT
Source organism: Lottia scabra (assembly GCA_029955415.1). Lineage (NCBI taxonomy): Eukaryota > Metazoa > Mollusca > Gastropoda > Lottiidae > Lottia > Lottia scabra. Next base: position 1,807,179 of record JARJEI010000016.1, read on the forward strand.
TATGACAAGGACTGTAAAGTTTCTGGTTCAGTGAATCAGTGACTTAATTGAATTGGAATAGTCTAAATTATTTGACTGTTTGGTCTCCTATTACAGTTAATGATTAAGTTGAGGTCATTAATAATGTTGTAGTGAGTGTCTATAGTACTCCACTAATAGCCAGATGGAAGATGTGTTAAAACTGTGGTGAACATATGACCTCTTATAATTTCCTTTTAGCAGACGGCATTTTGTAGCAGACTTGAAATTTCAGATATTGTGTTACTTGTGAGATTTCTTTAACAGAATTTTTATGGAATCTAATTTCTGTTCAGTATTTAAACACAAAAACCAGTACAGAATATGATATTTGTATTGTGCATTTAGAAGAACGATTCCTTTGTTTGCTGTAGTCTAGCAGGAATTAACTGCATGTAAAAGACTGGAAGCTATATGTTGTTAAGTGTGTCGGTTCTAAATAACTTCACCAATTATTGGCTCTCTGACGTGTCTGGGTAACTAAGATAAGAACGTTCATTTTACACTTTATTTTGGCCTTCAAGTAAACTTGGCTTCTGTTCTTGAGATAAACTCTGTATATGTTATTTCCTAAGGAATTCTAATAGCGGCAAAAACGGTTGAAATTTATTAGACATTTGCAGAATTGGCCTATATTCTTTTAAAATTTTGGAATCTTTGCTACAAAACTGGATACTCCTGAAGAAATCAGTGTTGGTGAAGCTGAAAAACGCATGATGTTTTCAGCTGGCGGTGGTGAGGAACCCGCTCCAGTTGTTCCTGGAAGTATTTCTGGAAGTTTATTTACTTCAAGTGTAAGTTTTTTGTTTTTTTTAACTCAATGGTAATTTAAGATAACACAGTGGCTATTTTTACGGTACCGTAAAGAAAAGTCTGTAGGCTATTTTTACGGCACTTCCAATTACGCATGCGCAACGCATAAAATGAATTTCAGTTCCGTATCCAAGCATTTTTCTTTGGCTATTTTTACGTCAGTGCCGTAAACAACAATTTTTGATCTATTTTTACGGCACTCGTATTTTACTCGTCAATATCAAACTAAAACTGTGTTTCCACTGACATAAAAGGTCGGCCTTAAGGCCGTGATCACACATACGTACGTAATTCCGTTTTTGTGTCTCCGTCAGTTGAATACGTAACCTAATCGAATAAAACCTGCATAGTTTCACATTTGTTTGACGTACACTATTTTGACGTACGTGTGACCACGGCCTAAGCTAGCCTTTTTGTGTTTCCACTGAAAATTTATCAGGGGCCAAATGAAAGCCAGCTTTCATATACTTAGTGGAAACACATAAAGCCGGCTTTATCTTGTTCGGCAATAGGGGGCGGTCGCTGTTTATCGTTATAGTAGAGTTAATGATAAGTCTTGTAGATCGCGTGCTGTCTATAATGTGTGACTTTATATGATCGAGACCAAAAACGTTCGGGAACCAGAAAAACTCGGTGTAAACGCAACGTTTTCGGCATTAAAGCTAGCTCATAGCTAGCCTAGAGCTAGCTTTTATTGAAAATTCTCAGTGGAAACACGGTTATATTTACTTATATTTTAAGATGGGTGGATACAATCGAAGTGGAAAAAAAGTCCCAAGAAGAAGGACCCTTTTCAGTCAAACTAATATAACATTCTCGTGTATAAAAATAAAAAACAACCAAGTATTTTCAATATAAGACCGTTTGATTTATTGATATAAGTACAGTTTAAAGTAGACTATAAATACAATAGATAAACACATAATTATGTCATCCCCACATGGTATACCCCAGCATACTAAGCTCACAGGGGCTCGTAGTTATATTTATTTTAAATATTGTCATACGGTGGTAAGAGAAATTAGAAGGGAGGACACTAATTTTTGGGTCAAAATTGAAGTAGAAATTCGGCGCCAATGTCATCATATTAGCCGAAAACATGGTGCTTTTATCAAATTCTATTGCATCAAGTCTAATTATTAAGGCATGTCCAAATTTCAAAAGATATAATATAAAATGTTATGGCCTGGCAATTGTTATTAGCAGTTTTATTAGAAATTCGATATATTTACAACAAAAAAAAAATCAAACTTAAGTCGCAGGACCTGGATTAATTTTAGCTAAGCAAATCAGTAATTGGATTCATAACTCTCTCTCGAAATTTTAGCCTTCAAATGCTTAAGTAACCATACGTTTGTAAGCCAAAAATACGACTTATTATAGTGAAAATATGAAAGATAAATGTTTAGGTATAATGGTTTAGGGATTATGCGAAAACAACAGAAACAAAACAACATTATGCAAATAACATAAAATTTGATATAAAAAGGAATTTTCAATGTTTTTGGCGTTTGAGTTAATTCCAATGCAATTAGTATCCCGTTGATAAAGGGATATGTGTATACTTAGGCTATAGTAATCAGCACTTCCTACAGAACCAAACATTCTTCTTGGGTTTGGATTTAAGACCAACACATTTCATATGAAATCGGTTGAGACATGCATCACATACAATACTATTAAACTTGTCGATATCGATATAACAACATTCACAAAACAAAATACCCTTCACACGCAATATTTCTAAAGCTGTCTCTACGACATTCCAAGCATCAAATGAGAAATGTTTCCGTATCATATTTATTGCTACATTCTCATCAAAGCATTTCATTGAAATTCTTTCCGGCACTTTGACTTGGTCGACTTGGATCAGCATATCTGAGCTAAGATATGACTCAACAATGTCACCATCAACCAACCAACTCAACATAACTGCAAGTTAAAAAAAGATAGACTAATATAATTTGCATCAAAAGGCGTGTTTTTAAGCATCCAGTCGTGACGCCATCCTTAATTATTACTAATGTGAAGATGTAATTAAACCATATTCAGTCTGAGACGACATCGATACAGTTGCATCTGCAAGTTCAGATTAGCATTGAGTATTGTCTGGCTTGCAGCCACTTAACAGTTATGTGACTCCTCTTCACCCCATCCATGTCAATGGTCAATGTCATCAAATACTCACTTCTACTTTTTTCTGTTTGGGATTTGAACCTGAAAGCAATCTTCTTGGACTCGCTACATTTCAGCCTCTTCTTTGACAACCCAATGGCTGTTGTGACACCTGCTCCTTTTGGTCTGCCACGTTTTCCTTGCTTTGGAGGCATTTTTACCATGCTGATATCAAACGGAACACCTGCAATCAATATATCAACCGTTTCAGGGTTATTTCAATGAATTGGTGGATTAGTCGTGGCTTATAAAACTAAGCGGAAAATCTATTGTGGAATCCGATTGACCCATATGAGTTTGTTTCGACGAATATTTTTTAAGTGATTGCCCTTAGTTAAGTCAAAATGCGTCAAAATTTACTTAAGAACGCAATTATTACTACATTGAAACATATTAGAACTTCAAAATATTTTGTTATTGTGTTTTTTTGAGGCGACCACTCGTAACACTTAACTTGTCTACTGAAAACATCCACTCACCAGTGTTTATGTTGATATGTGGTTCAGGGGTGAATGGGGCACCAGGAGTTTTACTACTTTGCGATCCACTCTGGACTGAATCAAACTGAACAACTTCATCCTCTGGAAATATAATGACCTACATTATCAAATCAACATAAATAATTTACAATATTAAAATAATTCCACACCAGAAATTAATACGACAATAATTTAAGAATTAAAGATACGTTTGTCTCATTAGCATTATTGGTGCGTGACAAACTGAATAATGCATGTATGTTTGTGGAATGATCAATTGCGTTTACACACCAATAATGCTAATGAGACCAAGTTTTAATTCTTATATTTATCTTAAGATATTTTTATTGATAACATTTTTAACTGTTTTATATCATAATTTGTTTGAAATTGCTACATATTAATACATACAATTTATAAAAGAATGTTATGATGGTTCATGATAAGTAAAGATCGCTTACCTTTGTTGTTGGTATCAACCTGCTTTCGATATCCCATGACTGAAGTGTTGTTCATGTTGATATCACCTTCAAATTGGGGGACAACCACATAATTGTTACTCTCTACAATTCCAACCAATTGAGCGGTGACTGGTGCGGAAGGAAGTAGTTGAGCAGCTGGAACTGAATTTGACTGCACATTTTTAGGTTCAGGAGCAGTTTGGACTAGCTGTACATCTGCCGGTTGACGAGCTGCTGGGCCATTTGTAGGATGGAAAAGATTTCGCACTGGCTCAGGCTGAACATTAGGTTGGGGATCATTTGGGGCTGGTTCGAACTCGAAATTAGGCAATGGTGTTCCGTCAACTCCATCTGAAAAAATGATACTTTCTATCAAAAAACCATTTATGTTACAAAAAACTACCTACATGTATTGTGTCCAATATAATTAATTTAAGATAAAGTTATTAATTCATTTCTGTTTTTTTATTATTATCTAAGTTTGTCTTTTATTACTCCCTGATATTTTTTTTTACAATCTAATCATTTCATATACTAATATCTATATATTAGATACATGAACTAATGAGGTCGCGTTATCACTGAAAATTGAACTCAGACGACACAAACCTCCCATGAATCTACTAAATTGGATCCAAACTGACCTGCGTAGGTCCAATCAGGTATGCGATCAGACCCTGTACCGCGTCGGTACCACATATTTTTGAAATAATAAACTTTTGTTAAACTGATGTTTGTATCCTAATCTTAACAAATTCCGACACTGGCCTATTTTAAAAAATCAGATCTATAAAAGAATATTGGACCACTCCATCTAACACAAAAGGTTGCAAGTCTGCATCACTCATTTTACTTACCATCGGTCATTTCTACATATTCAGCGATGACAATCTTTTTTCTCAACTCCAGATGGCTTTTCAGAGTCTCGAGAACCTCCAAGTTGTATTTAAATTCTCGCATTCCTTGTCCTGATAACAACTGTCCGATCTTCACTAAAATGTGGTAGGCTTTTCGATATTTCTGCTGCTCAGATAGTACGACTTGTTGTGGCTCACAAGGACGAACGTTTAACGTGACATTTTCATAATCGTCATTTTCAGGTGTAGCTGCGTCTGCCTCTGTTGGGCTGTAGTAAATACGTTGCCATGTTTTGAAATAGGCGAGGGTCCATCGTTTCGAACACAATGTTTCATCATACAATGTGATGTTAAAGTGACGCCTGACTGCGAAAACATGTCTGCAAGGCAGCAGCATAGAGGTGTTAAAGCTGCACTGGCAAGAGTCAACGGATACTTCAATATCTCCAAGCGATTTGGTTTTAACAGTTGCAGATATATTGTCATCCACTGTTTGCAGGACTGTTGTTTTTGTAGAATACTCCAATTGTTTTTCTAATAACTTGAAGGAAAATGGAGTAAGCAGTCCCTTGTATGCCATTTCTACATTTGACCTCGGATGTCGATCAATTGCCTCTTTTGTTGTTACGTAGGAAGCGCGATGATCTCTTTCATTTTTGAGACTTCGGATACATAACATCAAATCTTGAAAGAACACTGTAACGCCCGAATACCTTGAAACCACCTGTTTGATTTTTTGATTTGTTGATTCCAATCTGTTGTTGGTGTTGTTTAAGAAATTGGCCTTTGCAGCTTTGAGACCCTCTACCCACTGTTCTCGAATATCGTGCCAATTCTTGTTGAAGTATCTTAGTACACTTTGAGGAACTGATCTAGCGAATTCAGCATATAGTTCTTGGTATTGGTTCTCACTGTGCACGTGCGCTAATTTAGACAAAAATTCTAAGGACATGTCTCTTTCCCCAACAGAGATTCCAAGTTTTTCGGTTGAGACTTCTCTCCGAAAGCTTCTCATAACATGGAAGAGGCATATGAGGATGTCCACTCTTGGCATTTTCTCCTTTAATACATCCCGTTCAATCATGTCCTTGTCAGCCATTATGACTGCAATGTCCTTCCAAGCTGGATTCCTTTCTTGGAACTTGTCAACCAACAACGAAATTGTTTCTCTATCTTCGGTTGCTACAAGCCAAATACCGATTATTTCGGATTCCCCATTGCCATCCACATTCATCACTACATAAAGCGGCATACGTAAATCGTTAAGCTTATACGTAGCATCAATCAGAAGGAGCTCAGGATAAGCTGAAAACGTGTTTCTCATTTCCATTGTCTGGAATGCAATAGCCTGTAGAGTATCAGTACTGTCTGCAAAGGCATCTACTGTTGCTCCTGTAATAAATTAACAGGATAAAAACCACTACATTAAAGGGATAGACCTACAACCTCTTAGAATGAACACAGTTATCAAACTTGGTCAATCAGAGTATATATATTTTATTTATATACATAATGCAAAAAACCCACAAAACTATGTAAATTTCCTTCAAAACGCCTTAAATTTGATTTAGGGGTTTTTCAATTATTGTATATTAATATTGTTTTCTAGATGTATCAGATTATTTAGGTAATTTGTTGTATATTAAAGCAAGTCCCTTGATGCATATTGTGATTATTCAAACGTTTTAGATTAAATGTGAAAAAAATCTTAGTATGCCATTTTATTGTATTCTGAAAACCAAACGAACATATACAACTACATTGTATGTAAACTTACATAGAATCACACTAACTTAGTAAACAACCATTTTGAATGATAATAATATGTCGACTTAATGAATCGAATTTTGAATACGCTTTAAGAGACTTCTTACAGGGGGACAGTCACCATCTATTCGACCAATTATATCGAAGTCTTCTCTATAACTACCTCTTTAAATTATTGACAATACGGAGTTCACGTGGGGTAAGATGACACAGAAACATACCTGGAGTTTTCTTCATTTCGGTAAGAAGCTCTTCGAAATTATTCCGATGACCAGGTTGAAGCTGTGACACTATGTTGTGGAGATCTTTCAGGACAACGTTTTTCCCAGTGTGTGACTGTATGTGCTGTTGAACTAGTTTTTTGTTAGCTTTCATTTTTAATAAGCTACCAACGTCCAGTGCTTCGTCAGCACTAAGCCGTCTCTGTTTTGGCAAATGACTAAACGTACTCTGTAATGATATCATGTTATGAATTATGCATGATGGTGTTTAGATGATACAATGAAGATACAATGATCGATGCTATATAGGTTTCAAAGTTGAACCCGTGTCAGTGGCGTAGCCAGGTTTTCGAAACTGGGGGTGCAATGGTAAAGATGAAACGAGCAAACGACAGAATATATTCACATTGCAAGCAGAGTACATGTAATAATAATAATAATAAACTCTTTATTTTACATGGCTCAGAATTCGGCCCAGTACCACGAGTGATACGGTCCTGTCTCACACTCAGCCCATGAGGACAAACATAGATACAATATTATGATAATACAATATTATGATAGATAAAGAGTTAATAACAGGTGTGGTTCAGAGGCCTGGTTGAGTTTTGTGGGGGTCCAGAGGGCGAAAACCCCGTAAGATCTGGGAATTAGCTAATTGCTACACTGCAGGAAGGCTATTGGAAGCTATGTTTTAGGATTTTTTTTGTGTTTATGCCTGCGGCCGGTCGGCTCAACTTTACTTACAACACGTTTTCAACCGACGAATATCATTAATGGGTTGGGGGGGGGGGGGCAGTGGCAGTTACGCCACTGACCTGCGTCCACCTAGAAAGCTGTGTTTACAATCATCGTAATCGCAATATGAATTCACTATTAATTTTAACTATTTATTGATCTCATAAGAATACAGGCAACTCAGATGACCAGCAAAATATCATATTCATCTGCCTAATCCTGTAAAATGGTCTAGATTTTCTTTGACTTAACATAGGTCTACTTACTTTAGATATCGCATGGTTATGACTTTCAATTGCACCTATTTGCTTGACAAATAAATGTTGTCCATCTTCCGTGACTCGGACTTTTATTGTAAATGGACAATCTTTCAAGAACGTGCTGAAGCAAAAGAAAAAGAAATCATGGAAATAACATCAAGAACAACTTATTGTATCATTGTAGATCGACCCTCGAAATTGCTGAACATTCCCCTTTAAGAAGAATGAATCTGGTCACCTGACTTAAAAAGTTTTGAATTATTTATTTTTGAATTATCACCTAGTTAGGTGAAAATAAAATTCAAGTTTTTAATTAAAAATTAATTTCCACCCAGGTGGGGGTTAAAATGTCGTATGTGAGCCACCGTATATTTACATGGAGAATATGAAATTACAAAAAACCATTTAGATTGTAAATGCGCTGATAATTTAATGAGATATGAACAAATTCTGTGGTAAACTCGGGGTAATACATTCATAACAAATCAACCTCAACCGATATTCCTCGCTAACCTGGAGGTCCAGGGTTCAATCCCGGCATGGGCCGAGATCATACCTTCGGATTTTTCAACCCGGTTTCCCAGGTGGGGGTTAAAATGTCGTATGTGAGCCACCGTATATTTACATGGAGAATATGAAATTACAAAAAACCATTTAGATTGTAAATGCGCTGATAATTTAATGAGATATGAACAAATTCTGTGGTAAACTCGGGGTAATACATTCATAACAAATCAACCTCAACCGATATTCCTCGCTAACCTGGAGGTCCAGGGTTCAATCCCGGCATGGGCCGAGATCATACCTTCGGATTTTTCAACCCGGTTTCCCCCTGTCAGTGATGCAGGTTGGAGGGGCTGACATGGAAAAGCGTCTAGTCGTTCGGATGGGACAATAAACCGAGGCCCCGTGTGCTATTGGCTGTGCACGTTAAAGATCCCTAGACAGTTGGAAATCGAAAATAAGAGCAGGCTAATGCAGCTGTCCTGGCAAAATTTCCCTCATTGCACACTGCATGGCGTTTGCCCGTCCTCAATTAGCCCATATAGGTGCAGAAAGTAGGACGTAAAACTCCATTCATTTCATTTTTCAACCGATATTCACCAATACTTGACGAGTTCATTACGTTATTATTGACGGAATGTTAGTTCTACTCAAAATGAATTCTGTCACTTGCTCCTGTCAAGATAATTCTTATATTATATATATATATAACGTGCAAATTGTGACTAATTCAAATTTACGTGATTCAAGATATATTTTATTGATATTTCAATGTAAATGTGACTTTTTTTCACGGAAAATCACACCCTTCTCCTCTTTCGATAATGGAATATTCCACTACGTCTCAATAGAATGGGGAATCCCAATACACGAATTTCATTGGGCAGTATTTTAATACTCTTGTGAAAATAGCCAATGAAAAGAGGACACCATATTATGACGTCGTGAAAACCGTTCCGTAATACACTTTAGGCTTAGCGGTAAAAAAAAGTCCTTCTATTGTTCTTCTTTACACGTCTGTGACGCGTTAACATTCATCATTACCATTACTTTATTTGAACAGTTATCCAAATGCATTAATATTCTTAACGTGCATAATAATCTTTTTTCAAAAATATCTGAAATTCACTCTATTTTTAGCTCTAAAAAATGTCGAGATTCTAATCATTGGCTACTATTTATAGCCAACTTGGCCTAGATTAATAATAATAAAGGGGATTTGAGAGAGGGTTTGTTCTACTCTCTTTCAGATCTAGGACTTTCTTGTCATCGGTCACTTGAATAGCCTACCTTTGATTGGGCCTATGACCTTTGCAACTGGTGTTCAATTTCCTGCCACCGTGAATACATGAGAAATCTATTTCTCCGAATTTCAACTTTCCATTCAAAATACGCTTTGGTGCCCGTTTTGAGTAAGCCTCTATAGACCTGGAACTTCTTATATACAAGCATACGCTATTAGATTCCTCCCAGGACTTTATAGCAGTAGAAAGGTCTTCAAAACTATCGTATGTCGATTCAAAGGAGATAGCTTGTGGCCCGTCCATTTTGTATTCATTTGACGTCTGGGCCTAAATTGACGTTATTTTTAGACGTTGTTATTTCTAAGTATAGAAATCTCCATCTGCGCGTGCGTTGTAGAAAGTGCCGTAAAAATAGCCCACAGACTTTTCTTTACGGTACCGTAAAAATAGCCACTGTGTTAAGATAAAGTATCATTTGAAAAGTTTAAAAGTCATGACTTTAATTGAGACTATTGAAATAAAAAATCAAATCAAGAATTAAAAGACAGAATATCTTGTACAATGGAAGGTCCAGCATTCAATGCTGGTATGGGTCGAGGATACCCTTAAATTTTTTGACCTTATATCTCCCTGTCAGTGATGCAGGTCGTACGGGCTGACATGGAAAAAGTGTCTAGTGTTCAGATGAGACAACAAGGTCCCTTAACAGTTGGTACTGTAATCGAAAATTTGAGAAGGGAAATATACAGTATAAGCTTACATTAAAAAATATCGTTTATCAGAAATGGGATTTTTAATCTGAAGTTGATAATGTCAGTTTGAACTTTGTTAAAGTATAAGTAGAGTTTCTGATAAAATTAATGTGAAATTCTTTCTCAAGTACCGGTATATTGTTTGAAATGAACAGCTGGTTAGAATTGATGGAATTGGGATTAATCTAATTCTGCAATGAATAATTTTTGATATTTGTCCTTAGGGAATATCAAACTTGTTATATATATGCTTATTATGGACCAGAGCTGTTTTTGTAAGATTGTTAGAGCAGATAATTTGAGTGTTAAGTGATAAAAATATTGTTAGTATAAGTTACAAATACTTTAAAAAATCCAGTATAACCTACTACCTCTGAATATAGGTGTCACAAGTTTATTTTAGCTTGGTAAATGAGTGTTAGGCTGACAGAATGTAGCTGAAGACCCACCCAACACCTACTCCATTATTTTATGTTATGGATTTCAAAATATACAAGTTTTGGAAATATCATTATTAAATCAGTAAAAATGATTTTTTAACCACTTTTGAAAACTGATCTGCACTTTTATAAGAAAGACCAATCCTTTAAATTTGACAGGTATTATCTGATTGAGTACACCTTTTATTATTGTCAAACATAAGCTGGGTTGTAAATAAAGTAAAACTTCAGCAAACAAAGCTGTTATTTTAGGTCACCAATTGAAGTTTAGTTTAAAAAATTCACACGCTAAAATTTCCACGTGGAGAAAACCTAAATTTAAGTTATATAGTGATCTGGTCGTAAATTTTTCTAGAAAATTGATTCAATATAAATATTCAATCACATACAATAAAATGGAAATAACAAGTTAGTTAATATTCAGAGAGTAGAAAATGGGGGTGATATATGTCAACTTGAGTGTGGTATCAGTTTGAATGACTCATTGTGAAAATAACAATGTCAAGAGCTACTTTTCTAAATATTTATTTGTGAAGAGTTACCGTCTATTTGTGCATCAACCTGTGCAAGGAAATATTTCCTTTCTTCTTACAAATGACACATTTTTAAGGAAATTATTAACAGTAGTTATTGAAGGTTACCTTGTCTAAAGGTATTCACTTTGAGAATGTATGTTTCATCCAGTCCAGTTTTAAAGACGCCAACTAGTAGTGAACGGAATAAAAGGTTGTTTTCTGATCGCAGCATGTCTGATAAAAATGGCCAGTTTGTTCAAGAAAAAGAGGTAGTTACCACATTATTTGTCAAGGTTTGAAATTATCGTTTTTTTATACCACGTTCATAATGATCTTGCCATTTATGTATCATTTTGAATTGCTCTCAACATTCAAATAATTCTTCAAAAAAAAAAAAGGTAAAACTTTTTTCTATAATATGTCCTTGTAATATTTTCCTCATTCTACACAACATGATAGCATTACAAACATTGCTATTTTTATTACTGCTCTAGGATATGGCACTATTAAATGGACAAATATGGTAACATAGTTCTAGATCTAACTGATTCAAGAACTGTGCAAAATTTGAATTTTTTCCAGTATGAAATGGTGTTTCAGGAAAGGATCTGTTTGTAAATATTAATTTAGAAATATTTGTTAATGGCATGTGATTAAATTAAAAGGTGGCAAATATCGTCTGTATCTGAACTTTATAAACCTACCTCTCAACATTTAAATACAAGAAACACTTTCCTAAATTGAATTGGGTCAAAGTCAATAAATATTTGAAACATGTTGTAATTGAGGTTTTTATGGTGAAGATAAATTTAGAAAGATGGACAGGCTGTTTATCATAATTTGATAGGTAAATTGGCAATTTTCCATTTTCTAGCCAAATTGATTCACTTAATTGGCCTTAAAAATTAGTTGATAGATAGTTGAGTGGTTTGTTTTTGACAAATGTATTTAATGAATGTAAAATAAATCAAATCATCAATAAACTTAAAGGTCCACAAGATCATTGTCACTGGAATATTCAAATATAATTATGATTTCTAGATTCGGATTGCTTCCTTTTGTTCAGTAGAGGAAGTATTGTTTATTAAAATTTGTTTGCAAAAGACAGTTTAATTGTTTTATTTCCTTTGTCATGATTCTGTAAAATATAGTTCTAAGCAACCGGTACCGGTAGTTGTATTGTTCTTGGAGGAACTGGAGGAGCCAGAGTAGCTCTTGGAGTTGTTTATTAGTATCAAGGTCTAATTGTGGCTTTACATAGTATATTAACTCAGTGACACAACCCATATCCCCATGGCTTCAATGCCATTCAGATGAGACAATATGCCAAGTCCTACTGCTGCATTGGTAGATTTTCAACATGCACACTGCATCCTATCTTTAGCTGAGTCAGGAACATTAAAATTTTCTGCAATGATAACTTGAAGCGTTCCACCAAGATGTAATTGACAATAATAAAGGCTATCTTAAAGTCTTGCTATAGACTTGGTATAATCAGTGTGTTATATTGGCACTGTAACGATGATTCATAATATTATGTTTTTATACAATTACATACAGCTGTACAGAGAAATTTCACACGCCTGATTTTCTGATAAAAATGTTAGGAATTCCTGCCAAGTTTCATCAATTTCTATAGGAATTTGTTTTACTTTGAATAGTTAGATTAGGTCAAATGAAATTATTTGAATAGGATCGGATTGAATATATCAGACAGTTCAGATATGATACACCTTCCAGGTCAGCTAGGAGTTTTAAAGTGGCACAGGCTTCATTTTCGTGGGTCGATTTTTCCAAGTCTCAGAAACGGGGACTTTTTTAGTTCAGCAATTTAGTACTGGTTATCACAACTCACCCTTGAAATTTGAGTCTTCAAATCCATGTGCATCCATAATTATTAGCATTTGAAAGTTATAATGCCCTACTACACATATTAGTGATACTATGCAATATATAGACAAGTCATCTATAGAAATAGAAGGAGAAATGTCTAATTTAAGATATATTTGAAGGAAAGATGCAATTTTTGTACATTTCTAGTGCTTCTGAAGGATATACTTAAATATATTCAAGACCCAAATCAACCAATAAAAATGAAGACTGGTCCCCTTTAAACAAACACATTCAAAATGTTCAAAATAAAAGAAGGATCCATTTCACCTCACTTCACTTCCTGGTTAATTTTTTGGTGAATATCTGATAAATAAGATGATAGTTATATAGTATGTATCAACTATTTTGACTGATATATATCATGTATCTTTATAGTAAAGGTGTCAAGTATCACATAAACATTGTTTACAACATATATACTGTCAAACCTTATGTTGTTTGGTTATATATCTTCTAAAACTTTTAGTCTTATGATACCTTATACTACACCATAAAAAAATATCTAATATTTCTCTTTGAATAAAACTTTTAACTCTCTGAATTGTTTTTTCAGTCTTCAATATCTGAATTATGGAGAATATTTCTTAGACGGTGGTCTCAAAATTGTTCATAAAACACTTACATTGAGTGTAATTGTAAGAACCACAGATAGCTGACTGACAATTGGAATGGTACAAATCTTTGCTATCCAAGTCCCTGATAGCATAAACTTTCTCTTTCAGTCTTCAATAGATTTAGATTAAGTATTTATCATGGTTCTGTTATTTAAGATAAAACAAACAGGCATGGGGCACAAGGTTAATTTGGGAAAATGTCCCACATTATTCCATTGAATTTTAAGGTTTTATACTAATTAAGCATGTTTTTGATATTTTCAGTTTGTTAACCCAGAACAGCCTGGCTATGTTGGTTTTGCCAATCTACCAAATCAAGTACATAGAAAATCTGTTAAAAAAGGATTTGAATTTACCTTAATGGTTGTTGGTGAGTTAGATTTTCATTAAATTCAGTTTGGATAAGAATTAGTACATTACTTAAAGATTTTTTTTTTTTCAATACAAAAGTTTGGAGTCCACATCCTCTCAATTTAATTAGGATTTTGATTGTCCAGTTTCCTAAAAAGATTCTTTTAGTTTGAGATAGAGTGTAAATAACAATTTTAAACAGGTTTAATGATGTTTTGTTTATTTCTTCATTTTAGGTGAATCTGGTTTAGGAAAATCAACTCTAGTCAATAGTTTATTTTTAACTGATTTATATCCTGAACGTCATATACCCACAGCATTAGGTAAGATATTCCACTAGATTCCTTTTCCATTTCACTTTATTGAACTCAATGTAGGAACAAGACCTGGGGCTTTATTCTCGAAAACTTAACTTATGATTTTAATGTTCTAATCATCTGATTGGTCAATCACTAAAATTGATTTTAAATACAACTTTATTATCTAATCAGATTACTCTGTTTCTTAAAATCTGGATTTTATCTAAGTTAAGTTTTCAAGAATAAGGCTCCTGAATTGTTGTGTTTTGTTTTAAGGATTTTTTCACTCTAAATATTTGGTCTTTTAAAAATGGCATTAAATTAACATAACTTGACAATCTGTATACAGTCTATAAAACAAAACTGTAAACCATAAGAAGACAAAAAGAGCATGAATAGGAAGAACTGATAGTTATTAAGCTCATAGCTTTAAATAATGCACAGTTTCCATTTTTTTTTTTTATCAATCTGCATTAGTGAAACCAATGTTAAAACAAATTTTTCAACTTTGTCTCCATCAAAAAAGGATTGATTTATTCCGACAAGCTTATGTTAAGCACTTTTATTTGCAGAAAAAATCAAACAAACAGTAAAGATTGATGCGTCTACAGTTGAGATTGAAGAACGAGGTGTTAAATTAAGATTAACAGTAGTTGATACACCTGGTTTTGGAGATTCACTAAATTCTGAAGACTGGTATGTATGATCAATACCTAATATATTGAAAAGGTTGAAAATAATAGTTTAAGTATAAAGTGTTTGCATTCAAAAAAATCCTAGCAAACTGGGTTTACCTTGAAAACAGGTGTGACCTTGAAAGTTCTGAAATATTTTTGTATAAATTATTTGAATATGATGAAAACTAATTAATCTGATTGATCAAATTGTTATATTATAAAACTGTCAACATTATTCTGTGTATGTATTTTCTGTTTGTAGTTTTAAACCTATAATCCAATATGTTGATGATCAGTTCGAAAGATATTTAAATGATGAAAGTGGTTTAAATAGAAGACATATAATAGATAATAGAGTACATTGTTGTTTTTATTTCATCAATCCATCAGGACATGGGTATGTTATTACATTTTTGCTTCAATGCCGTAGATTCTGATAAAACAGAACATCATAATACACGTTAGTTTTAGTGGAATTGCAAGAACCACAGATGTCGGAATGGGAATTGGAATGGAATGACACAAATTGATGCTATCAGAGTCCCTGATACACATACATAGTTTAGAAAACCTCTTTACAATCCCTTTGAGATAGAGCCACTTGACAATTGTCTATCCAATCTGTTTACTAAAAAGGCCCGATGCCACTATAAAGTGCAGAAGAGACAATAATTTGTATCTGAAAACAATGTATAAATCAGTATATGTTATAATCAAGTATTATGTGTTTATTTTAATTCAGGATGAAGCCACTTGACATTGCGTTTATGCGAGCTGTACATCATAAAGTTAATATTGTTCCCGTTATAGCCAAAGCTGATACTTTAACTAAACAGGAAGTTCAAACTTTAAAAAGGAAGGTATGACATATATTTCCTTATACTTTTTTCCCCAAATTAATTGAAAGTTACAGGATGCAATTCTTTAGTTATTCATTTGAATTCTTGTAAGAATTTTGTTTTAGCCACCCTGAACACTTATCAAATTTAGAGTTTGATGTTAGGTTCATATGATTAAGCAAAATAGTTTGAACAAAAACAAGATTAACACTTCCAATCTATAATATTATTATTGATATTTTAGATATTAGATCAGATAGATGAATATGGTATTAATATCTATCCACTATGATATTATTATTGATATTTTAGATATTAGATCAGATAGATGAATATGGTATTAATATCTATCCACTATGATATTATTATTGATATTTTAGATATTAGATCAGATAGATGAATATGGTATTAATATCTATCCACTATGATATTATTATTGATATTTTAGATATTAGATCAAATAGATTAATATGGTATTAATATCTATCCACTATGATATTATTATTGATATTTTAGATATTAGATCAGATAGATGAATATGGTACTAATATCTATCCACTATGATATTATTATTGATATTTTAGATATTAGATCAAATAGATTAATATGGTATTAATATCTATCCACTATGATATTATTATTGATATTTTAGATATTAGATCAGATAGATGAATATGGTACTAATATCTATCCACTATGATATTATTATTGATATTTTAGATATTAGATCAGATAGATGAATATGGTACTAATATCTATCCACTATGATATTATTATTGATATTTTAGATATTAGATCAGATAGATGAATATGGTATTAATATCTATCCACTATGATATTATTATTGATATTTTAGATATTAGATCAAATAGATTAATATGGTATTAATATCTATCCACTATGATATTATTATTGATATTTTAGATATTAGATCAGATAGATGAATATGGTATTAATATCTATCCACTATGATATTATTATTGATATTTTAGATATTAGATCAGATAGATGAATATGGTATTAATATCTATTCACTATAATATTATTATTGATATTTTAGATATTAGATCAAATAGATTAATATGGTATTAATATCTATCCACTATGATATTATTATTGATATTTTAGATATTAGATCAGATAGATGAATATGGTATTAATATCTATCCGCTATGATATTATTATTGATATTTTAGATATTAGATCAGATAGATGAATATGGTATTAATATCTATCCACTATGATATTATTATTGATATTTTAGATATTAGATCAAATAGATTAATATGGTATTAATATCTATCCACTATGATATTATTATTGATATTTTAGATATTAGATCAGATAGATGAATATGGTATTAATATCTATCCACTATGATATTATTGATATTTTAGATATTAGATCAGATAGATGAATATGGTATTAGTATCTATCCACTATGACATTATTATTGATATTTTAGATATTAGATCAGATAGATGAATATGGTATTAATATCTATCCACTGCCAGATTGTGATTCTGATGAAGATGAAGATTATAAAGAACAATGCAGACAGCTGAAGGTAAGGGTCCATTGTGAAATTTCTTAACATAGATGACATAGAGTCTTGATTACCCAGTCCATTTTCTATGATTGATATCTTCTCAGACACTTGTATCAACTTCCATACCAGATTACTGTGCTGGATAACCTGGAATATTAAAGGGATATCACCATATTGAAAACAAAAGTTTAGCTAAATCTTTAATCAATCTTTAAACAAGAGTTGTTTGCTCATACCAAGAGGGCAAGATCAATGTCTATCATGGCTCAGTCATAATGGTTGACTCACACATTGACAAAAGATGTCCCAAATGCTTTTTGGACTAACTCTATCGTTGGAAATAATTTAGAACTTGTTCATCTCAACTTTAAGAAAATCATCTTAATTATCTTGTTTTCCTCTTTCATTTAGAGTGCTGTACCCTTTGCTGTTATTGGTGCTAACACAGTGATAGAGGTGAAAGGTCGAAAGGTTAGAGGTCGAATGTATCCTTGGGGTGTTGTTGAAGTGGAGAATCCTGAACATTGTGATTTTATTAAATTAAGGACCATGTTAATGTGAGTTTTTCCCCTCTTACAAAACAAGACAATAATTTTAAATGTCCGCATTTTGCTATGATGTAAAAGATGCTTGAATGCTGTCATCCAGTTGATCCTTGGTCAAATCGCTTGGTATTGGTCTTTCTATGTTAACTCAGCACAATAGAGCAATGGGAAAAGGACAACTGTAATATATAAATTTATGTAATTAATGTAAAATTTGGCCTAATTCTGGACGATAATAATGATATTCCCTATTTAAACTGCTCCATGACTTTTGCTAGTACTTTATTTTTTTAATGATATTTAAAAGCATTAGTCAAGTTTGTCAATTCAATATTGTATATTTGTAATTTCTTACTCCAGTACCCACATGCAAGATCTACAGGAAGTAACACAAGAGATACATTATGAAAATTATCGTGCTGAGAAACTAGCTACTGGTGAACCTATTAAAAAATCCAGGTACAGTATTTTATTTAGTATAGTTATAACTTATATTTAAAATCAAAGGTCATTAGTTATGGAAAAATATCAAATTATGACTGAAATAGTAATAATTTTACTTTGGAAGTTTATGGAATTATATAAAATTAATATTTTATAGAATCTCTTGTTCTTAATGAATGACCAAATCATCAGAATATGAAATCAAAAGTTTTTCTAGTGATTTTTAATTGCAGCATGTTGTACTTGTTTGGTAGAAGTCTTCTTGTTTGATTGTCTTTATTTCAGCTCTATGTATCCATCATTTCATAATAGACAATAAGAATAGAAATCACATATTGTAAATTGATGTTGTGTTAGTAGATCTAAGCATACCCTGTCTTATAATGTTGGATTTGTGCACCTAACATACTTGTGTAACAGGACAGAGAATATTTGCTTTTTCTGTTGGTAGAACTTTCTCTATATTACCTTTTATAATGGAAATTCAACATTGGTTTAAATATAGTTTCAGAAAATGTAAATAGGACACAATACATTTAGATTTCTTGAATTACAGACAAACCCAACATCAGATTTTCATTCTATAAAGTAATTTGTTTGTAACTGAAATGGATAGCTTGTAAAGTATATTGACAATATTGTTGTTTATATGAAATGATGGATACAAGTAGTTTGTAATAGGTGATTTAGATTCACATGCTTATATTTAAATGCTGAATTCTACGCTGAGCAAATCAAATAAAATGCAAAATATTATATTATTACACATATTGAAAAACACATACACACACAAGTATGCATGCAAAATGCAAATGAAAACTAGATGTCTTGCAAAATAATGTAGAAGTCCATGCTAAATACGGATCTGTTTAAAAAACACAGTACCACTGAATGACTGTTTAATGTTTTTTTTTAATTTTAACCCTGGTATGGTTAAAATTGATATTTTAATTTTATTTTTATTTCCAACCCACCCTGCTCTGGTTACATTGAAATTTCAATTTGTGGTAAGCATGATAATTGGTCTTGGTATTTCTCATTATCTTACTCTAAATATCATGATCATTACAGATAAAGATAATGAACTCTTTCATGGGATCTTCTATTTTTGTAGCCTGCTTAACTAGCCTGTTTCAAACATGTCTCATAGGCTTCCATCCTCTGAGAGTGATGTTATTTCATATTTTTAGTTACATAATCAGCAGGGTTTGCTCTGGAATTTGATAATGCTGGTGGTATTTATGTTATCATGCGACTTCATCATGTGTTACATAAAACAGGGCACTAGTAAAAAAAAAATGAAAACTTAATATATTTTCTTCCAACTACAATTCTTTAATGGGCAATGTTTTGGCCTATATCTAAGAACAAATTCTTGGAAAATCATTTAGTTTGAAAAAAGTTTTAACTGTTCAAACTGAGTGTGAAAGTTTATATTAATCGTATAAGAAATATAAGGGAAAATAATGAATGTTCACATTAGAGTTTATTATCTTTGTCATATCATACTTTATTCAGCCACAATCATACATTATGACTATAACCATATTATATTATAAAGCTACTCATACATAAAACTTGTATCATACACACATATAATCATCTTAACACATCATACATGATGGAATTACTGGTTTATTTTATAAATTTATAGTAGTTTTCCAATAATAGTAAATCAAAAGAAAATGCAGACCTTTGGGGTAAAGGTTTGCTGGTGCTCCACAAATAATAATGAAAATTTTGCAATTTGAGAGGGTGATCATACTTTATAACATAAAGAGATTCCCTGTAATCTTCTATATTACATTGGTCTTTTTATATATATCTTTTCATCATTTCAAAATATATCCATCATCACATCTCATATTTACCTTTGGTTTGCAGTCAATAACTTTTTATTGGTTTTATTATTTTCAATATTTTTATATATCTATTCGCTTAATTGTAAGAATTTGACTAAGATAGATCAATAGATCGCAGTCAGAAGGTGTTTAATTGTATCTCGTGTAGAAAACACTTTATAGTGTATACATGTGCTTCTTGTCTGAAACACTGTTACAGAAAAGATTAAAATCATAACAAATACAATAGACTTGGGATTGAGGCATTTTAATGTTATTATGAACATGAAACACTTTTAATTGAAGCATTATCAATTATTTTTTTTATAAATTATGTTATATTAGTTAAAGATATATTTTAATTGAAATATTTTTTTATTGTTTATTTGTAGTCGTCCACGTCGACCTGATAGTCAAGATACTGATAAAGAAAGAGAACTACGTGATAAAGAGGCTGAGGTAAAAATTTCTGAATTGATATTATTTTAAATCTTAATAATACCATGGGGCCGATTCTATTATGCAATCCGGATAATCTGGATTTTCTCTCCCAACAATCTGGATAAAATAGTAAATAGATCTCAAATGGAGAATCAAGCTGGCGGACATGTGTATTGCTTTTCATGAGTCAAATCCAATTACGCCATTGACCTAATCTATTATATTCTCCCAACAATCCAGATAAAACTTCTACCCCGGTGTTGAGGCAGCCATTTTGTGACGTCGACGGGATGGAGAGACTGGATTCTCCAAACTCTCCTAAAACAGTCACTTGATGGATAATAGAATAGACATGGAGAATCCAGACGATCCGGATTGCATAATAGAATCGGCCCCAAGTCATGGATTATGAGTTGACTCAGGGGAGTAAATGAAGGCACTAAATAGCTCTTCTTAAGAAACGTTTGCAGGTTGATCATCTGATCAATGTTCATTCTGAGAATCATGGATTGAATCCCAGGGGATAAAATAAAGGCGCTAAGTTATTATCTCTTGTCTAGATATGTTCATGTGGCTGATGTAGGTCTGCTAATACATGTTGAAAGGGAGATAACTGTTTAATAAGATGAAGAGTTCATGATAAATTGTTATTTGTAGATTCAAAGGATGCAGCAGATGTTAGCTAAGATGCAAGCTGAAATGACCCAACAGAAAGCAGTACAACACAATGGTGATGTCAAGTCACATGATGTACAAGTTTAAACATAATAGCTTAGATATCATTAATCAATTGAATATGGTAAGTTTGTTCTATACTCTATACTTACTTGTATCTAGCGATCTATACATACTTGTATCTAGCAATCTGTACTTACTTGTTTCTAGCGACCTGTACATACTTGTATCTAGCGATCTGTACTTACTTGTATCTAGCTATCTGTACTTACTTGTATCTAGCGATCTGTACTTACTTGTATCTAGCGATCTGTACTTACTTGTATCTAGCAATCTGTACTTACTTGTTTACCAAACTATTTACCAATAAACTATATTGCATAAATTCCTTGTGCCATATACCAAAAATCTATCTAAAGGTATCACAAAAATTACAATATTGTTATGTTGAAAATAACACTTCTGCCAAAATTTGATTATTAAATCTTTTGTGGAACCTAAGACTGTATGAATGGTACAACGGATGAATACTGCCTGATATTATAAGTTCTAAAATACCAATTGTTTATAATCTCCTTTGTTTTACAGGACCACGAAATAGATCTGAAAGACCAACTACCACAAGTCATGATCATGTCTGTACCAACTCAACTAAATATTGTCATGCATGGGATCAAATCTCAATCTTCTCTTTTCTAATAGTATAGTAGTTAATTAGGGACTTTTGTTTTGCTAGAATTAATTAAAAACTGGGTTGTGACACAGATAGTATTTTTGATAAACCAAAAACAAAATACAAATAAAAACTTTTTTTGTCTTGATGTAGTCTTGTTTTGTAAGAGCCATGAGTGGTCATAAAACTTTTTTTTTCAAGTTTTAATTTTGATGTTTCATGTGGAAAATGACAGACATACATCTCTGGTTTTGTCAATTTGCATTTTGTCACAAGTCACGTGTGAGCACATTGTAAAGATTTTTTAGCTTTTCATTACAAATGTAATTTACTAAAATTACAAAGGGTTTCATTTACATCATCATTGACATTTCAAGATCAATAATTGTAATGTTTATTGTTTCCCTTGCATTGAACTCTCTCACATATTTGTGTTTCTTTGTCTTCACTCAAGTAAGAATTCCAAAAATCTTTGACATTTAAAAATAAGTCCTGCTTTCAACATTATTTAAGCATATTTTAATTTATTTGTATCTTTGCTTCCAAAATGTATACCAAATAGATGTTAAATGCCCAAAAGTTTTCATTTTTTCCTTTCTCTCTTATATTATGATGCAGTTGTGCTTCTTTGCATTCTTATAATCAAATTGTTAAATGTATATTATTTTATTTTTTGTCAGCTGCAATATTTACATGTGATAATTAAAGTCATGACAATTTTAATTTCTGAAATAAAGTTTAAAGAACGTTAAATGATTAGAAAAGATCTGAAACATTTTAGAAAGATTTGAAACTACTTAAAGACCTGGGGCCGTATTCTAGAAAACTTAAGTTAGATAAAATCCAGATTTAAAGAAATACAGTAATCTGATTGGATAATATTGTCAAATTTAAAATGGATTTTTGTGATTGACCAATCAAATGACTGGAACACTAAAATCATCTTAAGTTAAGTTTCGAGAATAAGGCTCCTGAACATGAAACAACTCAGGAAAGACTAGAAATAACTCGGAAAGACATTGAAACAACTCAGAAAAGACTAGAAACATCTCAGAAAGACATTGAAACAACTCAGAAAGACATGAAACATCATAGGAATACATTTAAACAGCTTTCAAAGGCTTGAAACAAGGAGTATGAGAAACTTTCCAATTAAAAAAATATGAAACAAATTTGAAACATATCAGACAGCTTTGAAGAAACTTATACAGTTGAAAATTTCATTCTTTACCACCTCAACAATTTCCATAGTATGAAGTAACATTTTGTGATTTCACTGCTGAACTAACTGATTGTTTCATTTCTTTCAAAGCCATTCTTGTAATTTTTAGTAGGTCTGAAAGTCTGCAAGTTATTCAAAATCTTTCATTAAAATTTGAAGAGAGTAAAGAAATTCTTAAAAGACATTCTTCTAATATCAAGATTACTGATGTATTGAAAGTCTTAAGTAGAACTCCATTATCTATTTTAAATTAAAGAAGGTTCCAATAATAATCTTATATTTTCAAGTACATTAATAGATATACTTGAAACCCATTAGTAATTCTAATATAAAATGCTCTTTGAAATTGATCAAAATACTCAAACAATGTTAGTGCTTCATTATACCAATATTTATTATTCAATCATTTTGCTTTGTGTTCATGTACAGACTGATTTCTTGTATATTTTATTCCATGGCTTCATATAGATTTATTGATGTTGTCAGTCAACTTAAAGCTACTGTCTTCTACATATCAGGGACGTTTAAATTGTCATGACTTTTACATTTGACAGCGGTTAAATTAAGGTGTTTTCGTGGGTAAATATCAGAAATTGAGCCCCAATGAATATCAATTATATTCATAATATGTGGACTCGCCAAAAGACCCTTTGTTTAATATGAGAAATTGTGATCTTGATCTAAAACTTTTGTTGACTGACAACATAATTATGATAGTGTTGCTGTATCCATTTCAAGCTAAATCTGATTTGCAGTTCAAATGCAAAGTGTATGTGTAAAGATATGTGTCCATTTGCTTTCCCTTTTTTACCCATGTATCCACTGCCCCACCCCCATCACACATTTTATCAACCCCATTTTCAGGTAGATATATATTTCTTCACCTTTTCTGGGGCATATTTTAGTTTTCTTGAAGATGATCACTTTTTTTAAAAGTTATTTTGTATGTTCTTGCTATTATTAAATATAATTGTATCTGTATTTTATGTCATGTACATTAAATAATTTTCATAACTGTAAATATTTGTTTTTCATTGGCAATTAATAACCACTTTTATATTGACTCAGAGCACAGTTGGTGTGGTCAAGAAGAATCGACAATCTTGTACAAGAAACAATCACCGCTTTTTCATACAAACTTGAATTGTGGCCCAGATTAAAGAGTCATTGCAGGCAGTGGAAATTTTTTTTTTCAGACCTATAACTCAGTTTGTGTCCCCTGGAAAATGTCCAAATGTTCCCAGTCTGGGACATGTCCCCTAAGTTGAAAACCCAGGATTTACTCTGTAACAAAAAAACCATTTTCCGGTTTCTCAGCTATTCACCACGCACTAAAACATAAGCTTGGATAAGGGATATGTTCACCATTCGTTCGATCAATGATTCAGAACCTGGAATTTGTTAGCTTATTTAGTCGGTAATAGTGTTCAAAACTCTCACTCGAAATTTAACCTTTCAAATCGCCGTGTATCAATAATTACCAGCGTTTATGCCTATGAAAATAGAACATACATGTAGGATAGGTAGGAATATAATTGGGATTATGCGATTTTTGTGCAGTTTTTAATACTTCTAGAGGCTATTTACATAATATTCAAGGCTCAAATCGACCCTTCAAAATGCTGATCACTCCCTTTTATGAACAAATGAAAACACATCATGCCTTTATGATGAAAGGCAGTATGACGTCATAATCAGTAGCCTTCCTGTTTTCACCAGAAAAGATGCGTTTCCACATTTTCTTGCAGAATTTCGTGATTTTTTTCGTCAGGAAATGAACACACAGAGAGTTCCAGTTGTTTTAAGAGGAATGAGATCCCGAAGGTAAAGAAATGGTTTCTAGTTTAATGCTTTCCATAATTGAAATGGAATTCTGGCTATCTTATACGGTGCTGATGCCAAGAGGATCGCCAAAGAATCTTTTATATGGAAAGTGAAGGTACAGATTCTATTAGGCACACATTCAGAGATCTATTTTCTATACTCATTCAAAAAGGGGGGGGGGGGGCGGTGGGGTGAGAGGGGGACGAAATGGTCTCATTCCCCGCCATAATTTGGTTAGAAAGAAGGATTTTTTTGAAGAATCAAAATCAATCGGATGAAAATCAGAGTAGGAAGTCCCTTTTGCCAACTCAAATCCAAAAATATCTTTCAGAATGCACCAAATTGATGCCATTTTCAATTGTTTTCTCTAGGGCGAGGAGCTTCTGCTTCGCGACGTACTTTAACTATACAAACCATCCTGGTTTGCTCCGTTTCACCCCAGCCCTAAACCATGATGTTATGAGAGAAAAATAAGTCCCAAGAAATGACTTAGTAGCCCTCGTATCATTGGGTTTCCAAGGACCACCACAGGCAACGTTATTGTGAAGGGTGATTTAATGAAAACACGTTACCCGGTATGCCATTATGATGGAAGGCATTATGACGTCATAATCAGTTGTCTTACTTCTTTCACTAGAAAAGTTGCATTTTCTAAGGTTTCTTGCAGTATTTTGTATTTCTTCGCCAGATAATGACTAATCTACAGTTCCAGTATTTATGTGGGATTAGATCCCGAAGGTAAGGGAATGGTTTCTAGTTAAATGGTTTTATAAGTGAACTGGGATT
This sequence comes from Lottia scabra, assembly GCA_029955415.1. Lineage (NCBI taxonomy): Eukaryota > Metazoa > Mollusca > Gastropoda > Lottiidae > Lottia > Lottia scabra. The sequence goes on from JARJEI010000016.1 coordinate 1,833,096, forward strand.
CGTGGGCATTGTACATCGTGCTGATGCTAAGAGGATCGCCAAAGACTCCTCATTAAAAGAGAGAGAAATCAACTTGGATCGTCATGATGTGAATGTGAGACACATTAACCACTTGAATTACATCTCGCTGTTGTTGCTTTGTTGGTTCAGGAGATTTCATGGCGATGGCTAAATTCAGACCCTTCAAATGTGTTAAAAGTGATGTTTGTTGTGCGAAATTTGAAATGGTTTAAAGCGATACAACCTCTTAGAATGAACAAAAAAAAAAGTTCTCAAACTTAGTCAATCAGAATATATATTCATCAACGATGTCCAAAGTATGCAAACAGAATGCAAAAGAAACATGAAACTATGTAATTTCCATATAATAACAGGTTATAACTGATAAACGCCTTAATTTTGATTAAGGGTTTTTCAATTATTGTATATAAACATTGTTTTCTGGATTTATCAGATTTTTTAGGTAATCTGTTGTATAGTTATGCAACCAGACAAGTCCCTTGATGAATATGAACTCCTATTGACCAAATTTGAAAATTTGGATTTTTTGTTCATTCTATGAGGTTGTATTCCTTTAAAGGACGTCTGAAGACTTCTAATAGTTGTGGACAGGGACAGTGGTCAGAGTAAGATCCGAAGGTAAGTAAGGAATTGTCTCTTATATTCCGAAACAGTGGTTATATTACAAACCTAAAAGAAATCGCCATTACAAGACACAGCGATGGCTCTCGAAAATCAATCTATCACTTTCGGGATATGCAGTGGCGGATCCAGGGGGGGGGGGTATGGTGCGTAGAGGGCGTACGCCCCCCCCCCTTTACATTGATTATAACTTGTAACAAGAGAAGGTTATAACTTGTGACAAGGGAAGGTTATAACTTGTGACAAAAGAAGGTTATAACTTGTAACAAGAGAAGGTTATAACTTGTAACAAGAGAAGATTATAACTTGTAACAAGAGAAGGTTATAACTTGTAACAAGAGAAGGTTATAACTTGTAACAAGAGAAGGTCATAACTTGTAACAAGAGAAGATTATAACTTTTGACAAGAGAAGATTATAACTTATAACAAGAGAAGATTATAACTTGTGACAAGAGGAGGTTATAACTTGTAACAAGAGAAGATTATTACGTATGACAAGATAAGATTATAACTTGTGACAAGAGAAGATCATAACTTGTAACAAGAGAAGATTATAACTTGTGACAAGAGAAGGTTATACCCTGTAACAAGAGAAGGTTATAACTTATAACAAGAGAAGGTTATAACTTGTAACAAGATAAGGTTATAACTTGTAACAAGAAAAGATTATTACGTATGACAAGATAAGATTATAACTTGTGACAAGAGAAGATCATAACTTGTAACAAGAGAAGATTATAACTTGTGACAAGAGAAGGTTATAACTTGTGAAAAGAGAAGGTTATAACTTGTAACAAGAGAAGATAATAACTTGTAACAAGAGAAGATTATAACTTGTAACAAGAGAAGATAATAACTTGTAACAAGAGAAGATTATAACTTGTAACAAGAGAAGATTATAACTTGTAACAAGATAAGATTATAACTTGTAACAAGAGAAGATCATAACTTGTAACAAGAGAAGATAATAACTTGCAACAAGAGAAGATCATAACTTGTAACAAGAGAAGATTATATCCTGTAACAAGAGAAGATAATATCCTGTAACAAGAGAAGATAATAACTTGTAACAAGAGAAGATTATAACTTGTAACAAGAGAAGATAATAACTTGTAACAAGAGAAGATTATAACTTGTGACAAGAGAAGATTATATCCTGTAACAAGAGAAGATAATAACTTGTAACAAGAGAAGATTATAACTTGTAACAAGAGAAGATAATAACTTGTAACAAGAGAAGATAATAACTTGTAACAAGAGAAGATTATAACTTGTGACAAGAGAAGATTATAACTTGTGACAAGAGAAGATCATAACTTGTGACAAGAGAAGATTATATCCTGTAACAAGAGAAGATTATAACTTGCAACAAGATATGATTATAACTTGTAACAAGAGAAGATCATAACTTGTAACAAGAGAAGATTATAACCTGTAACAAGAGAAGATTATAACTTGTGACAAGAGAAGATCATATCCTGTAACAAGAGAAGATTATAATTTGTAACAAGAGAAGATTATAACTTGTAACAAGAGAAGATTATAACTTGTTACAAGAGAAGGTTATACCCTGTAACAAGAGAAGGTTATAACTTGTGAAAAAAAAACATTATAACTTGTGAGAAGAGAAGATTATAATTTATATCGAGAGAAGGTTATAACTTGTGACAAGAGAAGATAATAACTTGTAACAAGAGAAGATTATAACTTGTAACAAGAGATGATTATAACTTGTGACAAGAGAAGATTATAACTTGTAAAAAGAGAAGATTATAACTTGTGACAAGAGAAGATTATAACTTGTGACAAGAGAAGATCATAACTTGTAACAGGAGAAGATTATAACTTGTAACAAGAGAAGATCATAACTTGTGACAAGAGATGATTATAACCTGTGACAAGAGAAGATTATAACTTGTGACAAGAGACGGTTAAAACTTGTAACAAGAGAAGATTATAACTTGTAACAAAAGAAGGTTATAACTTGTAACAAGAGAAGATCATAACTTGTGACAAAAGAAGGTTATAACTTGTAACAAGAGAAGATTATAACTTGTAACAAGAGAAGATTATAACTTGTAACAAGAGAAGATTATAACTTGTAACAAGAGAAGATTATAACTTGTGACAAGAGAAGGTTATAACTTGCAACAAGAGAAGATTATAACTTGTGACAAGAGAAGGTTATAACTTGTAACAAGAGAAGATTATAACTTGTAACAAGAGAAGGTTATAACTTGTAACAAGAGAAGATTATAACTTGTGACAAGAGAATGTCATAACTTGTGACAGGAGAAGAGCATAACTTGTAACAAGAGAAGATTATAACTTGTAACAAGAGAAGATTATATTTTGTGACAGGAGAAGTTTTAACTTGTAACAAGAGAATATTATAACTTGTGACAAGAGACGATTATAACTTGTAACAAAAGAAGATTATAACCTGTAACAAGAGAAGATTATAACTTGTGACAAGAGAAGATTATAATTTGTGACAAGAGGAGGTTATAACTTGTAACAAGAGAAGATCATAACTTGTAACAAGAGAAGATCATAACTTGTAACAAGAGAAGGTTATAACTTGTGAGAAGAGAAGATTATAACTTGTGACAAGATATGGTTATAACTTGTGACAAGAGAAGGTTATAACTTGTAACAAGAGAAGATCATAACTTGTAACAAGAGAAGATCATAACTTGTAACAAGAGAAGGTTATAACTTGTAACAAGAGAAGGTCATAACTTGTAACAAGAGAAGGTTATAACTTGTGACAAGAGAAGATTATAACTTGTAACAAGAGAAGATTATAACTTGTGACAAGAGAAGATTATAACTTGTGACAAGAGAAGATTATAACTTGTGACAAGTGAAGGTTATAACTTGTGACAAGAGAAGGTTATAACTTGTGACAAGAGAAGGTTATAACTTGTGACAAGAGAAGATTATAACTTGTAACAAGAGAAGGTCATAACCTGTAACAACAAAAGATCATAACAAGAAGATTGTAATGTGTAGCGAGAATATTGTAATGTGTAACGAGATGATTGTGATCTGTAACTAGAAGATTGTGATGTGTCACTAGAAGATTGTGATATGTTACTAGAAGATTGTGATGTGTCACTAGAAGGTTGTGATGTGTAACGAGAAGATTGTGATGAGCAACTAGCAGATTGGGATATGTAACAAGAAGATTGTGATGTGTAACAAGAAATTTGTGATGTGAAATGAGAAGATTGTGATGTGTAAAGAGAAGATTGTGATGTGAAACTAGAAGATTGTGATGTGTAATGAGGAGATTGTGATGTGTAACGAGATAATTGTGATGTGTAACGAGAATATTGTGATGTGTAACGAGAAAATTGAGATGTGTAACGAAAGGATTGTGATGTGTAATGAGACGACTGTGATGTGTAACAAGAAGATTGTAATGTGTAACGAGAAGATTGTGATGTGTAACAAGAGGAATGTAATATGTAACTAGAAGATTGTAATATGTAACGAGAAGATTGTGATGTGTAAATAGAATATGTGATGTGTAACGAGAAGATTGTAAAGTGTAACGAGAAATTTGTGATGTGTAACCAGAAGATTTTGATGTGTAACGAGAAGATTGTAATGTGTAACGAGAAGGTTGGTATGTGTAATTAGAATATTCTGAAGTGAAACTTGAGAATTGAGACGTGTAACGAGAAGATTGTGATGTGTAACGAGAAGATTGTATTGTGTTAAGAGAAGATTGTCCTGTTTAACAAGAGAATTGTGATGTGTAACAAAAAAATTGTAATTATTTTACTTGAAAATTGTAATGTGTAACGAGAAGATTGCAATGTGTAACTAGAATATTGTGATGTGTAACAAGGAGTTTGTGATGTGTAACTAGAATATTGTGATGTCACTAGAAAATTGTGATGTGTCACAAGAATATTGTGAAGTGTTACATGTACTAGGATATTGTGATGTATAACGAGAAGTTTGTGATGTGTTACAAGAATATTTTGATGCGTAACTAGAAGATTGTGAATTGTAACGAGAATATTGTGATGTGTAACGAGAAGATTGTAATGTGTTATTAGACGATTGTGATGTGTCACTAGACTATTGTGATGTGTAATGAGAAGATTGTAATGTGTAACAAGAAGATTGTGATGTGTCACTAGAATATTGTAATGCGCCACTAGAAGATTGTGATGTGTAACTAGAAGATCGTGATGTGTTACTAGAATATTGCGATATGTTACTAGAAGATTGTGATGTGTTATTAAAAGATTGTAATGTGTCACTAGAAGTAATGTGCCAGTAGAAGATTGTGATGTGTAACTATAAGATTGTGATGTGTAACTTAGTAAAAGATTGTGATGTGGAACTTAGTAAAAGATTGTGATGTGTCACTAGAAGATTGTGATGTGTCACTAGAAGATTGTAATGCGCCACTAGAAGATTGTAATGTGTCACTAGAAGATTGTGATGTATAACGAGAAGTTTGTGATGTGTGACTTGAATATTGTGACGTGTAACTAGAAGATTGTGATATTTTACAAGACGATTGTGATGTGTTACTAGAAAATTGTAATGTGTCACTAGAAGATTGTGATGTGTAACTAGAAGATTCTGATGTGTAACTAGAAGATTCTGATTTGTAACTACAAGATTGTGATGTGTAACTAGAAGATTGTGATGTGTAACTAGAAGATTGTGATTTGTAACTACAAGATTGTGATGTGTAACTAGAAGATTGTAATGTGTAACTAGAAGATTGCAATGCGCCACTAGAATATTGTGATGTGTAATGAGAAGATTGTGAAATGCAACTAGAAAAGTGTGATGTATAACGAGAAGAATGTAATGTGTAACTAGAATATTGTGATATGTTACTAGAATATTGTGATGTGTAATGAGAAGATTGTGAAATGCAACTAGAAAAGTGTGATGTATAACGAGAAGAATGTAATGTGTAACTAAAATATTGTGATGTATAACGCGAGGATTGTGATGTGTAACAAGAAGATTGTCATGTGTAACTAGAAGATTGTGATGTGTAAGGAGAAGATTGTGATGTGTCACTAAAATATTGTGATGTATAACAAGAAGATTGTCATGTGTAACTAGAAGATTGTGATGTGTAAGGAGAAGATTGTGATGTGTCATTAGAAGATTGTGGCGTGTCACTAGAAGATTGTGATGTGTAACTAGAAGATTGTGATGTATAACTAGAATATTGTGATATGTCACTAGAATAGTTTGATGTGTTAATAGAAGATTGTGATGTGTCACTAAAATATTGTGATGTGTAACTAGAAGATTGTAATGTGTCACTAGAAGATTGTGATGTGTTACTAGAAGATTGTGATGTGTAACTAGAAGATTGTTATGTGTCACTATAATATTGTGATGTGTAACTAGAAGATTGTGATGTGTCACTAGAAGATTGTGATGTGTTACTAGAAGATTGTGATGCGTAACGAGAAGGTTGTGATGTGTAACGAGAAGATTGTGATGTGTCACTAGAAGATTGTGATGTGTCACTAGAAGATTGTAATGTGTAACTAGAAGATTGTAATGTGCAACTCGAGGATTGAGGTGTGTAACAAGAAGATTGTGATGTGTAACTATTATATTTGTAATGTGTAACGAGAAAATTGAGATGTGTAACGAGAAGATTGTGATGTGTAACGAAAGGATTGTGGCGTGTAATGAGACGACTGTGATGTGTAACAAGAAGATTGTGATGTGTAACGAGAAGATTGTATTGTGTAACGAGAAGATTGTGATGTGTAACGAGAAGATTGTGATGTGTTACGAAAAGATTGTGATATGTAACTAGAAGATTGTAATGTGTAATGAGAAGATTGTGATGTGTACCAAGAAGATTGTAATGTGTAACGAGAAGATTGTGATGTGTAACTAAAAGATTGTGATGTGTAACTAGAAGATTGTAATGTGTAATGAGAAGATTGTGATGTGTAAATATTATATTTGTAATGTGTAACGAGAAGATTGTGATGTGTAACTAGAAGATTGTAATGTGTAAGTAGAAGATTGTGATATGTAACTAGAAGATTGTAATGTGTAACGAGAAGATTGTGATGAGTAACGAGAAGATTGTGATGTGTTACGAAAAGATTGTGATATGTAACTAGAAGATTGTAATGTGTAATGAGAAGATTGTGATGTGTACCAAGAAGATTGTAATGTGTAACGAGAAGATTGTGATGTGTAACTAAAAGATTGTGATGTGTAACTAGAAGATTGTAATGTGTAATGAGAAGATTGTGATGTGTAAATATTATATTTGTAATGTGTAACGAGAAGATTGTGATGTGTAACTAGAAGATTGTAATGTGTCACTAGAAGATTGTGATGTAATACTAGAATATTGTGATGTGTTACTAGAAAATTGTGATGTGTCACTAGAAGATTGTGATGTGTCACTAGAAGATTGTGATGTTTAACGGGAAGTTTGTGATGTGTTACTAGAAAATTGTGATGTTTCACTAGAATATAGTGATATGTCATTAGAAGATTGTGATGTGTTTCTAGAAGATTGTAATGTGTAACGAGAAGATTGTGATGTGTAACAAGAAGATTGTGATATGTCACTAGAAGATTGTGATGTGTAACTAGAAGATTGTAATGTGCAACGCGAGGATTGCGATGTGTTTCTAGAAGATTGTGATGTGTAACTAGATTATTGTGATGTGTAATGAGAAAATTGTGATATGTAACGAGAAGATTGTGACGTGTCACTAGAAGACTGTGATGTGTATCTAGAAGATTGTGATGTATAACGAAGAGTTTGTGATGTGTTACTAGAAGATTGTGATGTGTCACTAAAAGATTGTGATGTGTCGCTAGAATATTGTGATATGTTACTAGAAGACTGTAATGTGTCACTAGAAGATTGTGATGTGTTACTAGAATATAGTGATGTGTCATTAGAAGATTGTGATGTGTTTCTAGAAGATTGTAATGTGTAATGAGAATATTGTGATGTGTAACAAGAAGATTGTGATGTGCTACTAGAAGATTGTGATGTGTTACTAGAAGATTGTGATGTGTTAATAGAAGATTGTGGTGTGTTAAAAGAAGTTTGTGATGTGTTACTAGAAGATTGTAATGTGTGACTAGAAGATTGTGATGTGTTAATAGAAGATTGATTTGTGTAACTAAAAGATTGTGATGTGAAACAAGAAGATTGTGATATGTCACTAGAATATTGTGATGTGTAACTAGAAAATTGTAATGTGTAATGAGAAGTTTGTGATGTGTAACTATTATATTTGTAATGTGTAACGAGAAGATTGTGATGTGTAACTAAAAGATTGTGATGTGTAACGAAAATATTGTAAAGTGTAACGAGAAATTTGTGATGTGTTACTAGAAGATTGTAATGTGTAACGAAACGATTATAATGTGTAACAAGAAGATTGTATGTAACTAGAAGATTGTGATGTGTCACTAGAAGATTGTGATGTGTCACTAGAAGATTGTATGTAACTAGAAGATTGTGATGTGTAACTAGAAGATTGTGATGTGTCACTAGAAGATTTTAATGTGTAACGAAAAGTTTGTAATGTGCTACTAAAAGATTGTGATGTGTAACGAAAAGATTGTAATGTGTAACAAGAAGATTGTAATGTGTAACAAGAAGATTGTAATGTGTAACGAAAATAATGTGATGTGTAACGAAAGGATTATAATGTGCTACTTGAAGATTGTGATATAAAACAAGAATATGTGTGATGTGTAACGAGCATATTGTGATGTGTAATGAGAAGATTGTAATGTGGTACTTGAAGATTGTAATGTGTAACAAGAGGAATGTAATATGTAGCGAGTAGATTGTAATGTGTAACGAGAAGATTGTGATGTGTAAATAGAAGATTGTAATGTGTAATGAGAAGATTGTGATGTGTACCAAGAAGATTGTAATGTGTAACGAGAAGATTGTGATGTGTAACTAAAAGATTGTGATGTGTAACTAGAAGATTGTAATGTGTAATGAGAAGATTGTGATGTGTAAATATTATATTTGTAATGTGTAACGAGAAGATTGTGATGTGTAACTAGAAGATTGTAATGTGTCACTAGAAGATTGTGATGTAATACTAGAATATTGTGATGTGTTACTAGAAAATTGTGATGTGTCACTAGAAGATTGTGATGTGTCACTAGAAGATTGTGATGTTTAACGAGAAGTTTGTGATGTGTTACTAGAAAATTGTGATGTTTCACTAGAATATAGTGATATGTCATTAGAAGATTGTGATGTGTTTCTAGAAGATTGTAATGTGTAACGAGAAGATTGTGATGTGTAACAAGAAGATTGTGATATGTCACTAGAAGATTGTGATGTGTAACTAGAAGATTGTAATGTGCAACGCGAGGATTGCGATGTGTTTCTATAAGATTGTGATGTGTAACTAGATTATTGTGATGTGTAATGAGAAAATTGTGATATGTAACGAGAAGATTGTGACGTGTCACTAGAAGACTGTGATGTGTATCTAGAAGATTGTGATGTATAACGAAGAGTTTGTGATGTGTTACTAGAAGATTGTGATGTGTCACTAAAAGATTGTGATGTGTCGCTAGAATATTGTGATATGTTACTAGAAGACTGTAATGTGTCACTAGAAGATTGTGATGTGTTACTAGAATATAGTGATGTGTCATTAGAAGATTGTGATGTGTTTCTAGAAGATTGTAATGTGTAATGAGAATATTGTGATGTGTAACAAGAAGATTGTGATGTGCTACTAGAAGATTGTGATGTGTTACTAGAAGATTGTGATGTGTTAATAGAAGATTGTGGTGTGTTAAAAGAAGTTTGTGATGTGTTACTAGAAGATTGTAATGTGTGACTAGAAGATTGTGATGTGTTAATAGAAGATTGATTTGTGTAACTAAAAGATTGTGATGTGAAACAAGAAGATTGTGATATGTCACTAGAATATTGTGATGTGTAACTAGAAAATTGTAATGTGTAATGAGAAGTTTGTGATGTGTAACTATTATATTTGTAATGTGTAACGAGAAGATTGTGATGTGTAACTAAAAGATTGTGATGTGTAACGAAAAGATTGTAAAGTGTAACGAGAAATTTGTGATGTGTTACTAGAAGATTGTAATGTGTAACGAAACGATTATAATGTGTAACAAGAAGATTGTATGTAACTAGAAGATTGTGATGTGTCACTAGAAGATTGTGATGTGTCACTAGAAGATTGTATGTAACTAGAAGATTGTGATGTGTAACTAGAAGATTGTGATGTGTCACTAGAAGATTTTAATGTGTAACGAAAAGTTTGTAATGTGCTACTAAAAGATTGTGATGCGTAACGAAAAGATTGTAATGTGTAACAAGAAGATTGTAATGTGTAACAAGAAGATTGTAATGTGTAACGAAAATAATGTGATGTGTAACGAAAGGATTATAATGTGCTACTTGAAGATTGTGATATAAAACAAGAATATGTGTGATGTGTAACGAGCATATTGTGATGTGTAATGAGAAGATTGTAATGTGGTACTTGAAGATTGTAATGTGTAACAAGAGGAATGTAATATGTAGCGAGTAGATTGTAATGTGTAACGAGAAGATTGTGATGTGTAAATAGAATATGTGATGTGTAACGAGAAGATTGTGATGTGTAATGAGAAGATTGTGATATTTTACAAGGCGATTGTGATGTGTAACGAGAAGATTGTGATGTGTTACTAGAAAATTGTAATGTGTCACTAGAAGATTGTGATGTGTAACTAGATGATTCTGATTTGTAACTACAAGATTGTGATGTGTAACTAGAAGATTGTAATGTGTAACTAGAAGATTGCAATGCGCCACTAGAAGATTGTAATGTGTCACTAAAATATTGTGATATGTTACTAGAATATTGTGATGTATAACGAGAAGTTTGTGATGTGTGACTAGAATATTGTGACGTGTAACTAGAAGATTGTGATATTTTACATAAGATTGTGATGTGTAACTAGAAGATTCTGATTTGTAACTACAAGATTGTGATGTGTAACAAGAAGATTGTAATGTGTAAAGAGAAGATTGTGATGTGTAATGAGAAGATTATAATGTGTAACTAGAATATTGTAATGTGTCATGAAAAGATAGTGATGTGTAACGAGAAGATTGTGATGTGTAACTAGAAGATATTGGTGTGTAATGAGATGATTGTAATGTGTAACGCGAGGATTGTGATGTGTAAAGAGAAGATTGTGATGTGTAAAGAGAAGATTGTGATGTGTAATGAGAAGATTGTAATGCACCACTAGAAGATTGTAATGTGTCACTAGAATATTGTGATGTGTAAAGAGAAGATTGTGATGTGTAACTAGAAGATATTGATGTGTAACGAGATGATTGTAATGTGTAACGAGAATGTTGTGATTTTTTACGAAAAGATTGTGATATGTAATGAGAAGATTGTGATATGTAAGGAGAAGATTGTAATGTGTAACGAGAAGATTGTGATGTGTAACGAAAAGATTGTAATGTGCTTCCAGAAGATAGGAATGTAAACGATAAAATTTTAATGTGTAATGAGACGATTGTCATGTTTAGCGAGATAATTGTGATGTGTAACAAAAAAATTGTAATGTATTACTTGAAGAATGTTATGTGTAACTAGAATATTGTGATGTTTAACGAGAATATTGTGAAGTGTCTCTAGAATATTGTGATGTGTAACTAGAAATTTGTGATGTGTTACTACAATATTGTGATATGTTACAAGAATATTGTGATGTATAACGAGAAGACTGTGATGTGTAACTAAAAGATTGTGATGTGTAACAAGAAGATTGTGATGTGTCACTAGAAGATTGTAATGCGCCACTAGAAGATTGTAATGTGTCACTAGAAGATTGTGACGTGTTACTAGAAGATTGTAATGTGTCACTAGAAGATTGTGATGTGTTACTAGAAAATTGTGATGTGTCACTAGAAGATTGTGATGTGTAACGAGAAGTTTGTGATGTTTAACGAGAAGTTTGTGATGTGTTACTAGAAAATTGTGATGTTTCACTAGAATATAGTGATGTGTCATTAGAAGATTGTGATGTGTTTCTAGAAGATTGTAATGTGTAACGAGAAGATTGTGATGTGTAACAAGAAGATTGTGATGTGTCACTAGAAGATTGTGATGTGTAACTAGAAGATTGTAATGTGCAACGCGAGGATTGCGATGTGTTACTATAAGATTGTGATGTGTAACTAGATTATTGTGATGTGTATCTAGAAGATTGTGATGTATAACGAGAAGATTGTGACGTGTCACTAGAAGATTGTGATGTGTATCTAGAAGATTGTGATGTATAACGAAGAGTTTGTGATGTGTTACTAGAAGATTGTGATGTGTCACTAAAAGATTGTGACGTGTCGCTAGAGTATTGTGATATGTTACTAGAAGATTGTAATGTGTCACTAAAAGATTGTGATGTGTTACTAGAATATTGTGATGTGTAAAGAGAAGATTGTGATGTGAAACTAGAAGATTGTGATGAGCAACTAGCAGATTGGGATATGTAACAAGAAGATTGTGATGTGTAACAAGAAATTTGTGATGTTTCACTAGAATATAGTAACGTGTCATTAGAAGATTGTGATGTGTTTCTAGAAGATTGTAATGTGTAACGAGAAGATTGTGATGTGTAACAAGAAGATTGTGATGTGTAACTAAAAGATTGTAATGTGTAACGCGAGGATTGCGATGTGTTACTATAAGATTGTGATGTTTCACTAGAAAATTGTGATGTTTCACTAGAATATAGTGACGTGTCATTAGAAGTTTGTGATGTGTAACGAGAAGATTGTGATGTGTAACAAGAAGATTGTGATGTGTCACTAGAAGATTGTGATGTGTAACTAAAAGATTGTAATGTGCAACGCGAGGATTGCGATGTGTTACTATAAGATTGTGATGTGTAACTAGATTATTGTGATGTGTAATGAGAAAATTGTGATATGTAACGAGAAGATTGTGACGTGTCACTAGAAGATTGTGATGTGTATCTAGAAGATTGTGATGTATAACGAAGAGTTTGTGATGTGTTACTACTAGAAGATTGTGATGTGTCACTAAAAGATTGTGATGTGTCGCTAGAATATTGTGATGTGTTACTAGAATATTGTGATGTGCTACTAGAAGATTGTGATGTGTTACTAGAAGATTGTGATGTGTTAATAGAAGATTGTGATGTGTTAATAGAAGTTTGTGATGTGTTACTAGAAGATTGTGATGTGTTACTAGAATATAGTGATGTGTCATTAGAAGATTGTGATGTGTTAATAGAAGATTGATTTGTGTAACTAAAGGATAGTGATGTGTAACAAGAAGATTGTGATATGTCACTAGAATATTGTAATGTGTCACTAGAATATTGTGATGTGTAACTAGAAAATTGTGATGTGTCACTAGAATATTTTGATGTGTCACTAGAAGATTGTGATGTGTAACGAAAAGTTTGTGATGTGTCACTAGAATATAGTGATGTGTCATTAGAATATTGTGATGTCTCATTAGAAGATTGTAATGTGTAACGAGAAGATTGTGACGTGTAACGAGAAGATTGTAATGTGTCACTAGAATATTGTGATGTGTAACTAGAAGATTGTAATGGGTCACTAGAATATGGTGATGTGTAACTAAAAGATTGTGATTTGTCACTAGAAGTTTGTGATGTGTAACGAGGAGTTTGTGATGTGTTACTAGAATATTGTGATGTGTAACGAGAAGATTGTGATGTGTAACGAGAAGATTGTGACGTGCTACTAGAAGAGTGTGATGTGTAACGAGAAGTTTGTGAGAGTAACGAAAAAATTGTGAAGTGTAAAGAGAAGATTGTGATGTGTAACGAGAAGATTGTGATCTGTAATGATAAGATTGTGATATGTAACTAGAAAAGTGTGATGTATAACGAGAAGATTGCGATGTAACTAGAAGATTGTGATGTATAACGAGAAGATTGTGATGTATAACGAGAAGATTGTGATGTATAACGAGAAGATTGCGATGTAACTAGAAGATTGTGATGTGTAACTAGAAGATTGTGATGTGTAACGAGAAGAATGTGATGAGTAACGAGAAGAATGTGATGAGTAACGAGAAGAATGTGATCTGTAATGAGAAGATTGTGGTGTGTAACGCGAGGATTGTGATGTGTAACTAGAATATTGTGATGTGTAACGAGAAGAATGTGATGTGTAACGAGAAGATTGTGATCTGTAATGATAAGATTGTGATATGTAACTAGAAAAGTGTGATGTCTAACGAGAAGATTGTGATGTGATACGAAAAGATTGTGATGTGATACGAAAAGATTGTGATATGTAACTAGAAGATTGTAATGTGTAATGAAACGATTGTGATTTGTAACGAGAAGATTGTAATGTGTCACTAGAACATTGTAATGTGTAACGAGAAGATTGTGATATGTCACTAGAAGATTATGATGTGTAACAAGAACATTGTGATGTGTAACAAGAAGATTGTGATGTGTAAGTAGAAGATTGTAATGTGCTACCAGAAGATTGTGATGTGTAACGAGAAGATTGTGATGTGTAACGCGAGGGTTGTGATGTGTAACGAGAATACTGTGATGTGTCACAAGAAAATTGTGATGTGTAACGAAAGGAAAGTGATGTATAATGAGATGATTGTAATGTGTAACGCGAGGGTTGTGATGTGTAACGAAAAGATTGTAATATGTAACGACAAGATTGTAATATGTAACACGAGGATTGTGATGTCAAACGAGATGACTGTATTGTGTAACGCGAGGATTGTAATGTGTAACGAGAAGATTGTGATGTGTAATGAGAAGTTTGTAATGTGTAACGTGAGGATTGTAATGTGTACCGAGGAGATTGTGATGTGTCACTAGAAGACTGTGATGTGTAACTAGAATATTGTGATGTGTAACGAGAAGATTGTAATGTGTAACTAGAAAATTGTGATTTGTAACGAGGAGTTTGTGATGTGTAACTAGAATATTGTGATGTGTCACTAGAAGATTGTGATGTGTTACCTAGAATATTGTGATGTGTTACTAGAATATTGTAATGTATAACGAGAAGTGTGTGATGTGTTACTAGAATATTGTGATGTGTTACTAGAAGATTGTGATGTGTCACTAGACGGTTGTGATGTGTAACTAGAAGATTGTGATGTGTAACTAGAAGATTGTGATGTGTTACTAGAAGATATTGATGTGTTACTAGAATATTGTGATGTGTAACAAGAATATTGTGATGTGTTAATAGAATATTGTAATGTGTAAATAGAAGATTGTGATGTGTAACTAAAAGATTGTGATGTGTAATTAGAATATTGTGATATGTCACTAGAAGATTGTGATGTGTTACTAGAAGATTGTAATGATTAACGAGAAGTGTGTGATGTGTTACTAGAATATTGTGATGTGTTACTAGAAGATTGTGATGTGTAACTAGAGTATTGTGATGTGTAACTAGAAGATTGTGATGTGTCACTAGAGGATTGTGATGTGTTACTAGACGATTGTGATGTGTTACTAGAATATTTTGATGTGTAACTAGAAGATTGTAATGTGTTACTAGAAGATATTGATGTGTAACGAGAAGGTTGTGATGTGTAACTAGAATATTGTGATGTGTCACTAGAAGATTGTGATGTGTAACGAGAAGTTTGTGATGTGTAACGAAAAGTTTGTGGTGTGTTACTAGAAGATTGTGATGTGTCACTAGAATATACATGTAGTGATGTGTCATTAGAAGATTGTGATGTGTTATTAGATGATTGTGATGTGTTACTAGAAGATTGTAATGTGTAACGAGAAGATTGTGACGTGTAACGAGAAGATTGTAATGTGCCACTAGAATATTGTGATGTGTAACAAGAAGATTGTGATGTGTAACGAAAAGATGGTGATGTGTTACTAGTAAATTATGATGTGTAACGAGAAGATTGTGATGTGTCACTAGAAGATTGTGATGTGTCACTAGAAGATTGTGATGTGTCACTAGAAGATTGTTATGTGTCACTAGAAGATTGTGATGTGTCACTAGACGATTGTGATGTGTAACTTGAAGATTGTGATGTGTAACGAGAAGGCTGTGATGTGTAACTAGAATATTGTGACGTGTAATGAGAAAATTGTAATATGTAACGAGAAGATTGTGATGTGTCACTAGAACATTGTGATGTGTCATTAGAATATTTTGATGTGTTACTAGAAGATTGTGATGTGTCATTAGAAGATTGTGATGTGTCACTAGAATATTGTGATATGTTACTAGAAGATTGTAATGTATAAAGCGAGGATTGTGATGTGTTACTAGAAGATTGTAATATGTCACTAGAAGATTGTGATGTGTTAATAGCAGATTGATATGTGTAACTAAAAGATTGTGATGTGTAACAAGAAGGTTGTGATGTGTCATTAGAAGATTGTGATGTGTCACTAGAAGATTGTAATGTGTAACTATAAGATTGTAATGTGCAACGCGAGGATTGCGGTGTGTAACTATAAATTTGTGATGTGTTAATAGAATATTGTGATGTGTAACGAGAAGATTGTGATGTGTCACTAGAAAATAGTGATGTGTATTGAAAAGATTGTGATGTATAACGAAAAGTTTGTGATGTGTTACTGGAAGATTTTGATGTGTCACTAGAATATTGTGATATGTTACTAGAAGATTGTAATGTGTCACTGGAAGATTGTAATGTGTCACTAGAAGATTGTGATGTTTAACCAGAATATTGTGATGTGTAATAAGAAAATTGTAATATGTAACCAGAAGATTGTGATGTGTAACTAGAAGATTGTGATGTGTCACTAGAATCTTTTGATGTGTCACTAGAAGATTGTGATGTGTTACTAGAAGATTGTGATGTGTTACTAGAAGATTTTGATGTGTCACTCGAATATAGTGATGTGTAACAAGAAGATTGTGATGTGTTACTAGAAGATTGTAATGTATCACTAGAAGATTGTGATGTGTCACTAGAAGATTGTGATGTGTAACGAGAAGATTGTGATGTGTTACTAGAAGATTGTAATGTGTAACGAGTAGATTGTGATATGTAATGAGAAGATTGTGATATGTAATGAGAAGATTGTGATATGTAATGAGAAGATTGTGATTTGTAACGAGAAGATTGTGATATGTAATGAGAAGATTGTGATATGTAATGAGAATATTGTGATGTGTAACGAGAAGATTGTGATATGTAATGAGAAGATTGTGATATGTAATGAGAAGATTGTGATGTGTAACAAGAAGATTGTGATTTGTAACGAAAAGATTGTAATGTGCTACGAGAAGATAGGAATGTGTAACGAGAAAATTTTGATGTGTAATGAGAAGATTGTATTGTGTAACGAGAAGATTGTGATATGTCACTAGAAGATTTGATGTGTCACTAGAATAATTTGGTGTGTCACTAGAAGATAGTGATGTGTAACGAGAAGTTTGTGATATGTTACTAGAAGATTGTGATGTGTAACGAAAAGTTTGTGATGTGTTACTAGAATATTGTGATGTGTTATTAGATGATTGTGATGTGTCACTAGAAGATTGTGATGTGTAACGCGAGGATTGTAATGTGTAACGAGAAGTTTGTGATGTGTCACTAAAATATAGTGATGTGTCATTAGAAGATTGTGATGTGTTACTAAAAGATTGTTATGTGTAATGAGAAGATTGTGATGTGTAATGAGAAGTTTGTAATGTGTCACTAGATTATTGTGATGTGTAACGAGAAGATTGTGATATATAACTAGAAAAGTGTGATGTAAAACGAGAAGATTGTGATGTGTAACGAGAAGATTGTGATGTGTAACGAGAAGATTGTGATGTGTAACGAGAAGATTGTGACGTGCCACTAGAAGATTGTGATGTGTAACGAGAAGTTTGTGATGAGTAACGAAAAAATTGTGAAGTGTAAAGAGAAGATTGTGATGTGTAACGAGAAGATTGTGATCTGTAATGATAAGATTGTGATATGTAACTAGAAAAGTGTGATGTATAACGAGAAGATTGCGATGTAACTAGAAGATTGTGATGTATAACGAGAAGATTGTGATGTATAACGAGAAGATTGTGATGTATAACGAGAAGATTGCGATGTAACTAGAAGATTGTGATGTGTAACTAGAAGATTGTGATGTGTAACGAGAAGAATGTGATGAGTAACGAGAAGAATGTGATGAGTAACGAGAAGAATGTGATCTGTAATGAGAAGATTGTGGTGTGTAACGCGAGGATTGTGATGTGTAACTAGAATATTGTGATGTGTAACGAGAAGAATGTGATGTGTAACGAGAAGATTGTGATCTGTAATGATAAGATTGTGATATGTAACTAGAAAAGTGTGATGTCTAACGAGAAGATTGTGATGTGATACGAAAAGATTGTAATGTGATACGAAAAGATTGTGATATGTAACTAGAAGATTGTAATGTGTAATGAAACGATTGTGATTTGTAACGAGAAGATTGTAATGTGTCACTAGAACATTGTAATGTGTAACGAGAAGATTGTGATATGTCACTAGAAGATTATGATGTGTAACAAGAACATTGTGATGTGTAACAAGAAGATTGTGATGTGTAAGTAGAAGATTGTAATGTGCTACCAGAAGATAGGATTTGTAACGAGAAGATTGTGATGTGTAACGAGAAGATTGTGATGTGTAACGCGAGGGTTGTGATGTGTAACGAGAATACTGTGATGTGTCACAAGAAAATTGTGATGTGTAACGAAAGGAAAGTGATGTATAATGAGATGATTGTAATGTGTAACGCGAGGGTTGTGATGTGTAACGAAAAGATTGTAATATGTAACGACAAGATTGTAATATGTAACACGAGGATTGTGATGTCAAACGAGATGATTGTATTGTGTAACGCGAGGATTGTAATGTGTAACGAGAAGATTGTGATGTGTAATGAGAAGTTTGTAATGTGTAACGTGAGGATTGTAATGTGTACCGAGGAGATTGTGATGTGTCACTAGAAGACTGTGATGTGTAACTAGAATATTGTGATGTGTAACGAGAAGATTGTAATGTGTAACTAGAAAATTGTGATTTGTAACGAGGAGTTTGTGATGTGTAAGTAGAATATTGTGATGTGTCACTAGAAGATTGTGATGTGTTACCTAGAATATTGTGATGTGTTACTAGAATATTGTAATGTATAACGAGAAGTGTGTGATGTGTTACTAGAATATTGTGATGTGTTACTAGAAGATTGTGATGTGTCACTAGACGGTTGTGATGTGTAACTAGAAGATTGTGATGTGTAACTAGAAGATTGTGATGTGTTACTAGAAGATATTGATGTGTTACTAGAATATTGTGATGTGTAACAAGAATATTGTGATGTGTTAATAGAATATTGTAATGTGTAAATAGAAGATTGTGATGTGTAACTAAAAGATTGTGATGTGTAATTAGAATATTGTGATATGTCACTAGAAGATTGTGATGTGTTACTAGAAGATTGTAATGATTAACGAGAAGTGTGTGATGTGTTACTAGAATATTGTGATGTGTTACTAGAAGATTGTGATGTGTAACTAGAGTATTGTGATGTGTAACTAGAAGATTGTGATGTGTCACTAGAGGATTGTGATGTGTTACTAGACGATTGTGATGTGTTACTAGAATATTTTGATGTGTAACTAGAAGATTGTAATGTGTTACTAGAAGATATTGATGTGTAACGAGAAGGTTGTGATGTGTAACTAGAATATTGTGATGTGTCACTAGAAGATTGTGATGTGTAACGAGAAGTTTGTGATGTGTAACGAAAAGTTTGTGGTGTGTTACTAGAAGATTGTGATGTGTCACTAGAATATACATGTAGTGATGTGTCATTAGAAGATTGTGATGTGTTATTAGATGATTGTGATGTGTTACTAGAAGATTGTAATGTGTAACGAGAAGATTGTGACGTGTAACGAGAAGATTGTAATGTGCCACTAGAATATTGTGATGTGTAACAAGAAGATTGTGATGTGTAACGAAAAGATGGTGATGTGTTACTAGTAAATTATGATGTGTAACGAGAAGATTGTGATGTGTCACTAGAAGATTGTGATGTGTCACTAGAAGATTGTGATGTGTCACTAGAAGATTGTTATGTGTCACTAGAAGATTGTGATGTGTCACTAGAAGATTGTGATGTGTAACTTGAAGATTGTGATGTGTAACGAGAAGGCTGTGATGTGTAACTAGAATATTGTGACGTGTAATGAGAAAATTGTAATATGTAACGAGAAGATTGTGATGTGTCACTAGAACATTGTGATGTGTCATTAGAATATTTTGATGTGTTACTAGAAGATTGTGATGTGTCATTAGAAGATTGTGATGTGTCACTAGAATATTGTGATATGTTACTAGAAGATTGTAATGTATAAAGCGAGGATTGTGATGTGTTACTAGAAGATTGTAATATGTCACTAGAAGATTGTGATGTGTTAATAGCAGATTGATATGTATAACTAAAAGATTGTGATGTGTAACAAGAAGGTTGTGATGTGTCATTAGAAGATTGTGATGTGTCACTAGAAGATTGTAATGTGTAACTATAAGATTGTAATGTGCAACGCGAGGATTGCGGTGTGTAACTATAAATTTGTGATGTGTTAATAGAATATTGTGATGTGTAACGAGAAGATTGTGATGTGTCACTAGAAAATAGTGATGTGTATTGAAAAGATTGTGATGTATAACGAAAAGTTTGTGATGTGTTACTGGAAGATTTTGATGTGTCACTAGAATATTGTGATATGTTACTAGAAGATTGTAATGTGTCACTGGAAGATTGTAATGTGTCACTAGAAGATTGTGATGTTTAACCAGAATATTGTGATGTGTAATAAGAAAATTGTAATATGTAACCAGAAGATTGTGATGTGTAACTAGAAGATTGTGATGTGTCACTAGAATCTTTTGATGTGTCACTAGAAGATTGTGATGTGTTACTAGAAGATTGTGATGTGTTACTAGAAGATTTTGATGTGTCACTCGAATATAGTGATGTGTAACAAGAAGATTGTGATGTGTTACTAGAAGATTGTAATGTATCACTGGAAGATTGTGATGTGTCACTAGAAGATTGTGATGTGTAACGAGAAGATTGTGATGTGTTACTAGAAGATTGTAATGTGTAACGAGTAGATTGTGATATGTAATGAGAAGATTGTGATATGTAATGAGAAGATTGTGATATGTAATGAGAAGATTGTGATTTGTAACGAGAAGATTGTGATATGTAATGAGAAGATTGTGATATGTAATGAGAATATTGTGATGTGTAACGAGAAGATTGTGATATGTAATGAGAAGATTGTGATATGTAATGAGAAGATTGTGATGTGTAACAAGAAGATTGTGATTTGTAACGAAAAGATTGTAATGTGCTACGAGAAGATAGGAATGTGTAACGAGAAAATTTTGATGTGTAATGAGAAGATTGTATTGTGTAACGAGAAGATTGTGATATGTCACTAGAAGATTTGATGTGTCACTAGAATAATTTGGTGTGTCACTAGAAGATAGTGATGTGTAACGAGAAGTTTGTGATATGTTACTAGAAGATTGTGATGTGTAACGAAAAGTTTGTGATGTGTTACTAGAATATTGTGATGTGTTATTAGATGATTGTGATGTGTCACTAGAAGATTGTGATGTGTAACGCGAGGATTGTAATGTGTAACGAGAAGTTTGTGATGTGTCACTAAAATATAGTGATGTGTCATTAGAAGATTGTGATGTGTTACTAGAAGATTGTTATGTGTAATGAGAAGATTGTGATGTGTAATGAGAAGTTTGTAATGTGTCACTAGATTATTGTGATGTGTAACGAGAAGATTGTGATATATAACTAGAAAAGTGTGATGTAAAACGAGAAGATTGTGATGTGTAACGAGAAGATTGTGATGTGTAACGAGAAGATTGTGATGTGTAACGTGATGATTGTGATGTGTAACGAGAAGATTGTGATATGTAACTAGAAAAGTGTGATGTAAAACGAGAAGATTGTGATGTGAAACGAGAAGATTGTGATGTGTAACGAGAAGATTGTGATGTGTAACGAGAAGATTGTAATGTGTAACGAGAAGATTGTGATGTGTAACTGGAGAATTGTAATATGTAATGAGAATATTGTGATGTGTAACGAGAAGATTGTGATGTGTAACGAGAAGATTGTGATGTGTAACGCGAGGATTGTAATGTGTAACGAGAAGTTTGTGATGTGTCACTAAAATATAGTGATGTGTCATTAGAAGATTGTGATGTGTTACTAGAAGATTGTTATGTGTAATGAGAAGATTGTGATGTGTAATGAGAAGTTTGTAATGTGTCACTAGATTATTGTGATGTGTAACGAGAAGATTGTGATATATAACTAGAAAAGTGTGATGTAAAACGAGAAGATTGTGATGTGTAACGAGAAGATTGTGATGTGTAACGAGAAGATTGTGATGTGTAACGTGATGATTGTGATGTGTAACGAGAAGATTGTGATATGTAACTAGAAAAGTGTGATGTAAAACGAGAAGATTGTGATGTGAAACGAGAAGATTGTGATGTGTAACGAGAAGATTGTGATGTGTAACGAGAAGATTGTGATGTGTAACGAGAAGATTGTGATGTGTAACTGGTGAATTGTAATATGTAATGAGAATATTGTGATGTGTAACGAGAAGATTGTGATGTGTAACGAGAAGATTGTGATGTGTAACGAGAAGATTGTGATGTGTAACGAGAAGATTGTGATGAGTAACAAGAAGTTTGTGATGAGTAACGAAAAGATTGTGATATATAACTAGAAAAATGTGATGTATAACGAGAAGATTATGATGTGTTAATAGAAGATTGTAATGTGTAATGAGAAGATTGTGATGTATAACGAGAAGATTGTGATGTGTTAATAGAAGATTGTAATGTGTAATGAGAATATTTTGATGTGTAACGAGAAGATTGTGAAATGAAACGTGAATATTGTTATATCTAACCAGAGGATTGTGACGTGTAATTATTTTAAGTATTGTAAGGTGTAATTGAAAGATTGTTCTTTTATAAAGAGGAAATTGTAAAGTGATGTGTAGCGAAATGGCGATGTGTACGTGTAACGGGAAGATTATGTGCATGTATCGAGGGAATGTTAGCGGGTGACATAACCCTGTGTTAGAAGATAATATATCAAGATGAATGATGTGAAGTATTAATAATTTATTTTGTTTAGAATTGTGATTGTAAGAAAAGAAATACATACGTCATCAATTGTCACCAGTGAATAGTGACAATAGAGATACACATCATATATAATTAATTGCACAGGAAGTCTTGCATGAAAGTTTAAGACTGACGTATTCTCCACCTCATTTATAATATTAAAGTGTATTGTTCATTTACTGCTACCAATTTATTGCCAAAAGTTTATTCAAGTTTCGTTTTGTTTGTGTCCTCAGAAAAATGATTACACACAAATACTCATGATAATTACAGATCAAAAAAACGTATCCAACTTTGACGCAAAGTATCTCAGCTGCTGATGAGTTGATCTCTTTGAAAATTCTCACAGATTTACTGTAACATGTCAGTGTCAGACCCGGAAAATATTAAAGTCATCGAACAAAAATTGTACAAGTACAACAAAATAGCATGTTAAAAAAATCAATAACAGAGCAAATTACATATTTGAATTTGTGTTCATTGTGCCTTCAACACATTAGACACCAATGTCAAACATTTTCCATCCTAATTAACTCTCACGGATCGTATCTAAAGGTACCACTTGAGAAGCGACCATCCTGCATTTCAGTTCCTGTTTAATCAGTGTGTTCTTCTAACCGTAGTGCAGTAAACCGGATGCTTAAGAGAATCCCATACAGTCCGGAGTCATTACCGTCACCAGTGAGATAAACTAGCTGAACAGGAACTGAAAGGCAGAATGGTCACTTTATGGAAGAAAATAACTTAAGATGAGATTAGTGAGAGCATTTCAGGATGAGAAATGAATGATATTGGTGGCCGATGTGATGAAAGCACAATAGACACAGGTTGAAATGTGTAGGTCGCTCTGATGTTGAATTTTCTGACATGCTATTTTGTTTGGGGCAGTTCTTGTACAATTTGTTTTCGATCACTTTCATATTTTCAGGTTCTGACAAAAACATGTTGAAGTAAATCGGTGAGAATTTTGAAAGAGATAGGTCCACCAACAGCCGAGATACTTTCGGTAAAACTTGGGGACTTTGTTATTGGGACATCCGATATAACTCTATGATTTCACTAAGATTAAAATTAAGATGACACACTAGGATTAATTAGTTTATTTATTTTTACCAACTTTTGACAATGTGTAAGAAAATAACAATATTACTTCCTTGAATTCTTTCAAACTATAGTATTGGGCAATCAATGACCTGTGTGGCGCACATTGAGTTATATTATGGTGTCTTGTAGGGTATGCTTACTCCTCTGGAAAATCTGATATTTTAACAAAGTGTCATATTCCATTAAATCCTTTAGCTTCCTCGCTGTCATTTCAAAAATAAAAATTCTCGGCTGTCGTTTTCTTTATTCTATGGTTGTTTAAGGAACCAAGGCAGTCAAATACAATATGTATACATCATAATACATGATTGAACATACGAAAACATGTTTTTGCTGCCTTTTTTGGGGGGGGGGGGGGGGAAATATTCCAGATTTGAGGTCGGTACATTTATTCATGTTGAAAATGCTCTTCGAACTTGTCTTACTGAGAAGCAGATTCAAGCGCTTTCAGTTATCTCTGAACAATAATTAACGTGTAGCAAATTGGACCTTATAGATTATATTAATATTTAATCCAGGTAATGTGTTATTTTCCGGAATAAAACAAACATCCTGTCAAATTGGGACATTAAACCATCTAACCGGTAATATATGATTTAATAGTAATATAATCACCAGCACTTGCCATTTAAAATTGGTATAAAACTAATGTTCGGTGCATAATTCACAATCAACAATTTATCTCCATCATGAAGTCATCACTGTGGGGGTTTTGTGTCCTTTTGGTAACCAGTAAGTATTCATTTTATATAAGTAATTGTATAATGAGAAACAAAGTCTTGCATTTTGAATCGAGAAATATGAGGTCAAACCGACCAAACCAACATTTTTTTACGTTTTGTTAATTTAATATACTCTATATAACGAAATGGCAATAATATATGCATTAAGATTCATATCTGGATGTTTCAATTTGCATTTAATCAGACTGACTGACGACTTTTAGAGTTTTTGCCTCTTGTTATGTATGTAGACCTACTGATGAAAATATTCCTTTTCATTTTTAGGTCTGTTAATTATTGGTAAGTTGGCGTATATCCTTTACAGATAAAGTGAAGTCAAGCAGTGCACGATTAGAGGAATTTTATCATAACATCAAATTTTGCTGCACTTATACATATATAGCATTCTTTTTATTTTTTTACCCAAAAACTTCAATAGATAGTTTTATTATTGGGAAATTTATTATACATGTACATTAATATTAATTTTTATCACACGTTTTATTGACAGGTGAATGTAAAAATATAGAAGGTGTATGTCCACCATCAAGTGGTTTAGCTGGTGTCTGTGTATTTAGACCAGGTATAAACTGTATCAGTGACTCGGAATGTGAAACAGGTAAGGCATTATAAGTATCTAATTACAGAAGTGAATTTAGACTGTCTGGTCTAAAAAAAACCTCCATTATGCTTGCTGATTCAAATCATTATAAAATTGATATCTAGTCCACTAATGCCGATGTTCGGAGGACATGGCAACTGGAACATATGGAAAGAGACGCCAATTTTAGGGATTGTTGATGTTAACTACCAACTGTTAGGCTCAATGAAACAAACATGGCGGAAAGAGACTGTGGGTTTTGGCTGTACTTTTGGTTTATGAAACATGTGTATTGTGTATAACACTATAAAATGTATGGATTTTTTATCCAATGTTTGTTTTAGGTAAGAAGTGCTGTTCAGAGGGATGTGGTAGAGTGTGTAAAATAACTGTCAAAGGTAACATTTCTGACTGATTTCTGAATTAGATATTCGTTTTACGCGCTTATAGTTCTGTATTTCATTCTATTGAAGATAAGTACCACGCTTATAATATGGACTTCTATTATACGTTGTCTGAACTTGAATCTCGAAACAAAAAAGGCACGTTCATATTCTTTGACTATTTCCGGTAACTTTAAGGGACATAATCATAAACTTCCTGTCAATTCTTTTTGAAAAACTTGATGTATGATTATATAGTTCTCCTAGTTCCCGAATAAGTGCATGTATGAAAATATGGCCTTTGATATCGGCAGATACATTTTATTGAGTTTTTTTTTCCAGGTTAAATCTGAATCTTCATCACTTACAAATTTTGCAGTCAAGGATGTTGTAAAATCTGCACGGTTTCTAATAAAATGCTAAAAATAATACATGTATTGTTGTATTTCTACCATTTATTGAAGAAAAACTTTACAAAAGGGATTGTAAAGAGGTTTTCTAAACTTTGTATGTGTATCGGGGACACTGAAAGCATCAATTTGCACCATTCCAATTTCCATTCCGACGTCTGTGGTTCTTACAATTCCACTAAAACTAACGCGTTTTATGATGTCACTAATAGTGAACTACCGGAAGCTACCATTAATATCTATGCAGATCACTATTAGTGACGTCATAAAGCGCGTTAGTTTTAGTGGAATTAAAACTTGTCAATGGCAGAGCCAATGGATGTATGGAAGGCACTCCCTCTCACCTAGAAAAATGGTTTGTATCACAATTGTACCACCTTATCATTTCTAAGAACTTCAAAATACGATTTGTATACATTTTGGCAAAAAATATGTATAAAATTACACTAGCAATTATTAAAGTCGAGAAAAAGGCAGAGAACAAACATTAGGAACCTCAACATACAGCGTGGTAACATTTAAGGCTACTCTTGTAATCTCAATTGACACTACAGTTTGGATCAGAAACTTGGATGAAACTTGTTGATGCAATTTGATGAGATTTCAGATGAGTCGGAGTTCTTGTCAAAGATTTAGTCAAAAGTGGTGTTCAAACCTGATAGTCCATTTTAAATTTTTATTTTTTGAATGGTACTAATGATATTGTTGTATTTTTAATATTTTAAACGGTTATCCTTGCAGCAGATCCTTGCAGCATTTCAGTCTGATTTTTATTTAGGTTAATTTGATGCTTTTTTTTCTGGGGATTATTACACATATAGAGTTATAAATAGAACTGTATGATTACAATGCACATTTGGATTTCAATCAGATTGATTGAGACTTTTTGATTTTTTGCCAGTCTGAATTAGTGGGATTGTAACAGTAGGATTGTCTGAGATAACCTGATTTTAAAATACTATTCTACTTTAACACTCCTAATCAGATAGCATTACGACACTATCATGAAGGGATTAATTTCAGTTTGTCTTCTGTTAACAGGTAAAACCTTATCATGAATATTGAATTCATTTTTCAATGATTTAGTAATATCAAAGTAGCCTATACGTATAGTTTTGTTTTCGCAATATCAGCTGATAGTGCCACATTGCAGACACCTATACATGTATTACTTAAAAAATTATAAGATGATTGAATCCTCTGAAATATTCAAACACGTACCGTATAGAATGTAATTACCGGTACTCCAATATATCAATATTTAAATGATTGAGTCCCTTTAAATTCAAAATATTTTTTTCCAATTTTAGGTCTGGTAGTTATTGGTGAGTATTGTTGAGACCAATTTAAGTCATGCAGTGCACATAAGGGAATTTTGTTATATCACAATATTGTGCAGCACTAAGCCGGGGGTCCCGTTGGAAGGGAGCCCCGTTGATTTTGTTTAAACAGTCCATATGGTAGTTGAGAAAATTAAGTACCTTTTGAATGAGTTGTTCACTTCAGATCTGGGATTGATATTTCAACTCTTCGAAATTTTATTATTCCTAAATTTTAATATACATGTATTGGAAATTTTGATGTATTGGGAATATTATCACGTTGTATTCTACAGGTGAATGTAAAAATATAGAAGGTGTATGTCCACCATCAAATGGTTTAGCTGGTATCTGTGTATTTAGACCAGGTATAAACTGCATCAGTGACTCAGAATGTGAAACAGGTAAGGCATTATAAACCTGGTTTAAAGGGCTACAATCGGCATTTTCGAGAAATGATTTGGATCTTTCATGTAACTGAAGGCAACAATTTTTTTTTTTTTGGCACTGTTTAAGCCCTTTACCTATTGGTATAGGCTCGATCACGCAAACGCAACGAAAGATAACCCCAGTTTTAGGTTGTGAATTGTGATACAAAGAAAAGAAAGAAACATTTATATTTTACAAGGATATCCTTGTGAATCCTTGGCCAAACCCTCGGATTATCACACCCTGATCGAGAAGGTTTCTTTTATGTTTGAATTTACTTTATAACCAATAGTGTTTTTTTGTATGACATTTCTTGTATTTTTGATCGAATATTTGTTTTAGGTAAAAAGTGTTGTTCAGAGGGATGTGGTAAAGTGTGTAAAACTACTGTTAAACAAATGCATAAAGGTAAGACATCTAACTGAACTTGATCTCAACGCGACCCAAACTGTCTATATTCTTTTACTAGTTTCCGGTTTCTTCATGGGACATAATCGTGAACTTCCTGTAAGAAGGTTTTTATGTCGGAAAAAATTGTTGGAGAAATAAGATTTTCGCCAAAAGGAAGCCAATCACAAAGTGATGCATTTCTCATCCCTAGTGAGAAAGCATGCAAATCCACAATATATTGTTCCATAGTTCATATTTGTAAATGTATATGTAAGCATTCCTAGGAGCTCAAGCCATCCAGAATATTCTCATGCATGTGATATTCTAACAGTTCACTTTGGTTCTGTAGAAGTACAAATGACAAATAACTGACGACACACAACCGCAATCGTTATAAATCTTAATGAGTTTCTTTATTATTATAGGTCAATGTCCTGTTACAGAGCCTATTATAACTACATGTCAATTTATACCAGGAGTTAACTGTATTTCCGATTCTGAATGTTCATCCAATGAGAAATGTTGTAGTCACGGATGTGGTAAAATCTGTAAAGTTTCTGTTTAATAAAGTGCTGAAAATAATGTTTTGTTGGCTATCTAGAATTTAAAAAGAGAAAAAAAAGAATTCCTGATAAACCTTGTTTTCTAAATGCATTCAATCCGTGCTCTGATAATACAAAGAAGAAAGGATCACTATTTCTCAAAGCGAGGATGGCAGAAATCCAAAGTGTCCAAAATCAGATAGTGATCAATGCTTAGCGAGTCTTGCACCGATTTTCCAATAATAACCAAAATCATAATGATCAAAACATTCTGTCGTGAATTGATGGTGCGATTGCATGTTTAGACAATCACGCCAAATCTGAAAAAAATGTGAATAAGTGGCGGTGCTTCTACATTCGGAATCTCAATCACATTAATATTTAAGTTGGTCTATCTGTCTCCTATTTGAACCTCACAAATCAATTTGGCTGGCGCCAATGCTTATAACAATAATATTTTAGGAGTTATTAACCTTCCAAACAAGTAGAAAAGATCGTCAAACAATTCTGTACATATGACAAGAGTTGGTGCCCTACCATGATCAGATTCCCCTCACAAAACCTATACTCTGAGATCACGAAATACGAGAGTAATCAAGTTCATTGAACTATCAAAACATTCAAGTATCCCTAGAGAGGTTGTTAAACTGTCCATTTATTTGTTCGCGTTTGTTAATATCGATTTATAGTATAGTATAGTATATAGTCGATAAAATTGTTAAAGCATCAATACTGGACACTTCTTACAACAATGGCTATTTATAGCGTCGCACACGTATCCGTTTATTAGAAACGTCTCTGGCCCGGTCATCTGTTGGCCCGGAGGGTCGCGGACGCTTCCGTTTGTTGAAAAAATATGTATAGTTCTCCCGTAGGTTGCCCGTCTTTGGCCAGGAAGTCACCCGGAATAGAAATGACGCGCCGCGCCAAAACCGGCCTTTTATATGCCCGGAGTTCGTTGGACGCTCTCCCGCTCGGCTGTTTCCGTGACACATCCGGGTGACTTCATGGCCACGTCAGGGCGAGGTTCGCGCGAGATCGCCCGGTTTCTTATAAACGGACGAGATCCGAGCAAAGACCGGTTCAAGACATCCGGAGCGGTCCAAGGTCCGCGTGACGTCAGGACCGGATTTGAAGCGGATTTGGCGCAATGCTCATGAGGACCTCTCGCGCAGCCTTCGACCGCCCCAGTTTTTTGAACATGTTCAAAACTCGCGCGGAAATGAAAATTAGGCTAATGACCGCTAGTGGACCTCTTGAGGATCTCCAGCGGACCCCTCACGGCCCCCGAAAAAAAGACCGGGCGAGCTTTTTTGGGCAGAAACGGATACGTGTGCGACTCCTATTACCACGGCGTGACAACACGTTCAAGCGATATATGTGATAAATCTAGATGCATAATAGGAGTCGCACACGTATCCGTTTATTAGCAACGTCTCTGGCCCGGTCATCTGTTGGCCCGGATTGTCGCGGACGCTTCCGTTTGTTGAAAAAATATGTATAGTTCTCCCGTAGGTTGCCCGTCTTTGGCCAGGAAGTCACCCGGAATAGAAATGACTCGCCGCACCAAAACCGGCCTTTTATATGCCCGGAGATCGTTGGACGCTCTCCCGCTCGGCTGTTTCCGTGACACATCCGGGAGACTTCATGGCCACGTCCGGGCGAGGTTCGCCCGGTTTCTTATAAACGGACGAGATCCGAGCAAAGACCAGAAGACATCCGGAGCGGTCCAAGGTCCGCGTGACGTCAGGAACGGATTTGAAGCGGACTTGGCGCCACGCTCATGGGGACCTCTCGCGTAGCTTCGACCGCCCCAGTTTTTTGAACATGTTCAAAACTCGCGCGGAAATGAAAATTAGGCTAATGACCGCTTGCGGACCTCTTGAGGATCTCCAGCGGACCCCTCACGGACCCCCAAAAAGTGTCCGGGCGAGCTTTTTTGGGCAGAAACGGATACGTGTGCGACTCCTATTATGATTTGATTTCACGAGTTTAATTCTTGCCCATGACTAAATAAAATATGGCAATATTAGTGTACGAAAGTAACAGTACAATTTTAATGCATATTACTTGTCGTAATCCAAGGTCTTCGTGATCTATGCCGTCATCAAACACAGTTTAAATGGATTGCTGGAATCACAGAATCTGATTGAAAATTTAAATGGTGCAAATGGATGCTATCAATGCCTCCGATACATACACAATATATAAAATATTGAAAATAAAAATTCATATTTCAAGGGAGGTAACTGGTATAAAAAAAATCTACATCGTTAAAGTAGGTCAATTGGTCAAGTAGGACGGTGAGAGATATTCATCCACAATCTTACAAATTATATAGCCACAAATAGTTATCTGTAATAAATTATTGCCCAAGGGCAATAACTAAAAAAAAGATAGATCATCCAATAATCGCTTGACCAAGGCTCATCAATGCATATAATCTCATATATAAATGTATGTCAAGTTCAATTAGATAGGTAGGGAAAACGGTAGAGTGTCTACAAATCAAATTTGCCAAGGTTTTAAGAAATCAAGGGAATCAACTCAAAATCCATTCCTTCGATAATTGTTAAATTCGAACTCGGCAGGAATCTCATCAATATATAAATGCATACGAGGTATGCGTATATAGTTATCCGATATCACAACCGGTTGTAGGATAGGAAACTGGAATACATACGGCCCACCGTTCACTTTAAGCAAAGCCTTCCGGAAAACAGCAAAGTGTCCATATTGTAATCTTGGTTCAGAAAAAATAGAGGCATCTTTCTATTGAAGAAATTTTAGATTATGATTTTTGCCTCTTTTTTAAATTGATAGGCTTAATTATAGTTAATTAAATTACGGAGTAATAGGTTAGGATATATAACCAACTGCCATGCTTTTTTTCTCACTGACAATTTCAAATGTCTATCATTGGAGATATCTATCAAGATTTGGCCTATATTATGAACATATGGAACAGTTAGGACATGGTCATACTGTAGAATTGCCTTGATGTAGTTACCGTCCGGTACAGGCATGTCAGAGAGATTTAACCAGTTGGAGTGAAAACTATTTGAAATAATCCCTTTAATGCAATTATAAGTTGTTTATGAGCTATGAGTGACATAATACGCTGATAATTATTGTTGAAACAATCTATTATTTATGAAATAGATTACCTTGATCGCATTTTATAGTCACGACTGTCGATCAAGGTCTCTGACAAATGACATAACAGTACTTTTTACTTTTGCAGGTGTCTTGTTGGAAAAAACATCGATGACCGTGAGCTCGCCATTACCTGTCAAAAATAAAATTTCCTCATTACCTGACATTGACTGTTCTAATTATAGCGGCAACAGATTCCTGGAACTAGGGATAGGCCTACAAATAGACTTACTCCTGAAAATAAAGTGGAGGTTTAAATTGGTGTGAAAGCGGGCTTTCTGAAGGGGAAATGCACCTCCCCCACCCCTGTGATCCCACTGGCGCTGCCATTGTTACTTAATGTTTCAGGATGTTTCACCTTTAGAAAACTAATTGATGCATATTTTAGGTTTAAATGTTTGGTTATAGTACAAGAAATTTGGGTTTCTTGCCTTATACTTGAATCTGTTTTAAAGTCTATCTGTCCGACTTGCAAGACCAACTTGTCGAATTGTTTGCCAAAAACAATCTTCGAGATAACGTCAAGCCATGGTCAGCGGACATTGTGAAGGTATCGCGCGCATTATTTCTTGTGCAGGGTTTTCTTGTTGCTTCGTCTGAAATAATGATAATAAAGTAAAGGTGTCTATTCATTTGAACATTTTAAATGCCCGATTGACGTTCAAGGTAGCATGAAATCTTATCTGATTAGCGAGTTGGTAACCATGCCCTTGACCTTACTTCATGTCATCCGAATTTACCGGAATCCGTAACTTTATGCTAATGATATAACCTTAATCATTTACATTAATAATATTAATGAATATTTGTGAAAATATTTTTCATGAAGGTCTGATAATCCTATAAAGTGGTTTAATTTGCCAAGAGGTTAAATTCCCCATCTGTAATCCCCTCACGATTTGAAAAACTCTTATTTTTATGTCAGAGATAATCCAATCAAAAACACAATGGCTTAATCGACTCACCATAATCCCTCCGATTAACCAATGAATGCAATCGTTGAACACGCACCTTTTAATCCGACTGATCCGAACGATGATTGACATGCTTATTAGTACCTATTTAATGTACATAGTGATTCGTTGCTAAATACAATATTGTTTCATGTTACAATGGTAACATGTACATGTTCATATAACAGGTGATCTGAACATATTCTATATATTGGCAATTATTTACCACAATAGACAACAATCTTGTTGAAGATTCAGGTATGTGTTACTTCCTCTCTGAGTTTTGCTTATTGCAGTGCGTTCTAGCGAACGCACTGCTTTGTTTTCATAATGACTATTTTTTTTTTTGTCTATTTCTGGTCACGCTATTTCGGTATGAAGGAGAAATACCACACATTATCTCAGATGATTTCCTACGACATCTAACTGCTCGGTATTTGATGAATGTAAATTGATGTATTTTCTTTCAACCGGAAATGACGTATGCGAGTTAAACCCATTTTAATTGTTTCACCATTTTCACCTCCGTTTTTTGTCCGATTTTGATGGGAACTTTTTTGTTTATTTCTTTAAACGATTGTCTACAAAATATGAGTTTAAAAACATGAATTTTTAAAACTTTGTCGCTGACTTTTTGAAGCACTTTTTTGACCATTTTTTCAACTTTCGCAATTTTATTCTAATCAATCTGAAACCTTACATGTGCATAGACATTTTGACGGCGAATAAAATTATTTTTTCAAAAATTTTATATCACTTCCGGTTTTGACGTCATTCACTTGTAAAGTTGAAATTTTGACTTCCGGGATAACGAAGATATTCAAAAAAATCTGTTTGCAATGTGCTAGAAATAACTATTGACAAAATATGAAATGATAAAATCTAACCCAGATATTTCATATCAGCCGCCATCTTGAAATGACCAATTTTTCTTTAAATCGAAATTCAGAATCAGGGAATCATCCGATTTGAATAAAAATGATGTCTATGGAATCTACAGTCGATTGCTAACAAAACATGGGAAGCCGATTTTTGAATTTCGATTCAGATTTTTTTTTATTACCGGTTTAAAATTTTCAGTAATAGTCAAAACTTTTAAGGCTCATATCGTGTGACCTTGACCTTGAGTGACCTTGTGACCTCAACAAAAGTTGTTGCCCTTGACGAGATCTATCTAATGGCATAATCATTTTAGATGCCCGATGTTTACTTCCGGTTTTATGGCTGTCAGAAAATTGCAATTTTTAACTTTAAACAGCTCTGTCACGTGACCTAATTTACATACGACACAAATTATTTTTGAATCGTATTGTGCTTGATCTACGCTTTCCAATGATATATGACAATATGTATTCGAATCATAATTCCGCGTTTTAGAATTTGAAAATATTGTTAGTATTGCTGGTATTCGTTAACCTGCTTGTATTCTGGTAGCTGTGCGCCCCTTTTATTTCGTATGACTGCTTGTAGTTCTGCACCTCTTTTATTTAGTCTGTCTGCTGGTATTTCTGATTCCATTTTATCTGCCTTTATATACAGCCACATGAAAATATGGACGTATATTTCCGTCACCCCTGTCCATCCGTCGGTCCGTTCGTCCTTCAACAATTTCTTGTACACGCAATAGCGATTAGAGTTTTTATTTATGTATAACACTAGATATTTCGATCAAAATTGCTTTTTAGAATTTTGTTCTTTGTTCTATAGTAACTCTGCGTGTTTTTTTTTGGCGGGAAAAAACACGTGTTATCTGAATTACGGATTTCATAAGATAGGTAACAATTTCTTCTTAAGATATGGAAGAACATGACAAACAAAGAAAACAATATGATAAAATCGTAACCGGAAGTAACACGCCGGCCACCATCATGAAATGAACATGTTTTCTTTAAATCGAGAGAAGTGAACAGGGTATCATCAGATTTGTATAATATTGATGTCTACGGCATTTTCAATCTATGGCCAACAAAATGATGACAGCCAATTTGCTAATTTCGATTATGATGTTTGCCTATTTCCGGTAAAAGATATTCAGAAATGGCCAAAATTTTCAAAGCTCATTACACGTTACCTTGGATTTGGGTGACCTTATGACCTGAACAAAAATTATTGCCCATGATGAGATCTATCCAACGGTGTATTCATTTTTGTTGTCCAATATTTACTTCCGGTTTTATAGCCATTTAAAAATTGTTAGTTTGAACTTTGAACAGCTCTGTCACGTGACGTCACGTCACAAAATATCTTCTCTTTTCATATTACGCTTTATCTCCTCTTTCCAGTGATACATACCACTAGATATTTTGATCAAAATTGCTATTTGGAATTTTGTTCTTTGTTCTATAGTAACTCTGCGTGGTTTTTTGGCGGGAAAAAACACACGTGTTATCTGAATTATGGATTTCATAAGATAGGTAACAATTTCTTCTTAAGATATGAAAGAACATGACTAACAAAAAAACAATATGACAAAATCGTAACCGGAAGTAACACGTTGGCCACCATTTTGAAATGAACATGTTTTCTATAAATCGACATCCGATTTATATAATGTTGATGTTTATGGCATTTTCAATCTATTGCCAACAAAATAAGGGCAGCTGAATTGCTAATTTCGATTATTGTGTTTTTTTATTTCCGGTATAAGATATTCAGCAATTATTGTAACACTTTTAAAGCTCATAACTTGTGACCTTGCCATTTGTTGCCAAAAGTTATTGCCCGAAATGAGATCTATCCAATGGTGAATTCATTTTTGTTGTCCACTATTTACTTCTTGTTTTATAACCATTTGAAAATTGTCAGTTGAACCTAATTCACGTACGTCACAAAAAATCGTCTTTTCTTATTATCTTTATCTCCTCTTGATATATAATAGTAGAAATTTTAATCATTTTGCTTTTTTTTTAATTTGGAAATTTTGTTCATTGTTCTAAAGTAACTGAGTAACTTTTTTAGCGCGAAAAAACACGTGGTTCCTAAATTTTGGATTTTTAAAGAGAGTCGACACATTCTTTTGAAGATATAAAATGACATAACATTCATAGAAAAAAAAAAGGATAAAATTGGACCCGGAAGTAACTAGTAGACCACCATCTTGAAATGACCAACTTTTCTTTAAATCGATATAAGTGATCAGGATATCATCCGATTTACATAATGTTGTTGTCTATGGCATCTTCAATATATTACTAAGAAAATGCTGACAGCCGATTTCCTAATTTCGATTAAAAGGTTTGTCTATTTCCGGTTAAAGAAATTTAGCAATAGCAAACACTTTCAAAGCACAAAACTCGTGACCTTGACGTTTGATGACCTTTTGATCTGAACCAAAGCTATAAAATCTATCAAATGATGTTTTACTTTGTGTTTTCCGATGTTTACTTCCGGTTTAATAGCCGATTGAAAATTGCTATAAACAGCTCTGTCACATGACCTAATTTATATGCAGGACTAAAATGCAACCGTTCAAGGATGTTTAAATTGCGCACTGCTCAGTACCGTTATCACGGTTCTAGTTTTTTTTTGTCTGAGATATACATGTCGATATAGACAGTAAGGTTCACTTTTTCAAAATCTTACAGATGTAGAACATTGCTTCAGATATATTTTCCCCAAATATTCTCAAAGTTAAGTTAAGTAGAGTTATATTCTCAAGCTCATGTTTATATTGAAGTTTGTAATGAATGATATTGGAAACAATTCAAGTTGTCTAGTTTAATTCACATAATAATCTGATTGCGTGATAAAAATGGTAGAAAAACTTATTGCCATGCAGTGGTTTGAAAATTGAATAATTCAAAATATAGGAGTTTAATTAATGATTTTTAAACCACTACATTGGCTTTTATATATGCAGTCATGGCTTGAATTGTATGCATAGACTAATGGAATGAAACATTGCTAGAGAAACTGATTTCTATTAAATCAGAGCAATTGTTGGAACCGGAAGTAAACATTCAAGAGATCCGATCGACACTCGATCTGATGGCACAAAATATCTGAAACTAATATTCGTAATGTTATTCTAACATATGGATCCCATTCAGTATCTGATCGATCTTAAGGTCTATTGTTCAAAATATGAATGACTTATTAATTATCAAGTTTATCGCTAATTATCTAACAAGTCATTATACCTTTCACAATATTAAAACTATAACTCTCATGTGTTATATACACTGGATATAGTTGATTAAACATTGTAAAGATCGACTATTAGGTCTTTGATAGCCAAATAACTGACAGATGTCGCGTAAGACAACATAAAGAATCTGGAAAAAATGATATATATATATATATTATGTGACGAAGTTTGCAGCTGAACAGTTCTAAGATTTCCCATGTTCCCAATTATAAATCCCTTCCAGTAGATCTTATATTCATTGAGATGTAATTTCAAACAGGTGATAAATTGTTGAAAAATTAAAGTTAGGGCCTAGCTTTTGATGTAAGTTTTTCTTTTGGCTTGCCCATGATCTTTCAGGATTTTTGATTTCATTACCGAAAATTTTTTCCCTACATATCCTCTCGACCGGAGCAAAACGCATATAAGTACATTACAATCTGATATAATAAGTCTAAATTATCTGGGTAGGAGTTAATGAACGCCGTCAATTAACAAATATACTTATACAATTGTACATATACGTATAAAACCAATTGATAATCTCAAAATAATTACCAGAAGTTCGATTATATGTTATTTCTATGTTTTTGGGTATTTAATTTAAAATTTGTATTTTTTCTTTCTTATTTTTCAGTTCATTACTGGATTATATCAATCACCAAGAAACAAATTCAAATATCCACTATTGATTACCTTTATCAGAGGACTCCCGTGGATTCAATTATTGTTTAGACTATAATACTGTGCTAATTGTCGGTATCTTATGTAACTTATTTGGTAACCACTGTTGGAAGGTTAACATGTAGACATTCTATTGTGAGACAGCATACAGTTAACAGAACTATTTTTTTCTCCAGTTAAAATTTCCGAACAAGGAAGCCATTGTATTTAAAGGACAATTTTGTGTGTATGAAAGCTGAGAAGATGGTTTCCAAAATTGTCATTCTCGCAATATGCCTAATTTGGGCAGAGGTAGATGGAACTTCAATATCATCTCTGGAACAATGTGCAATGTCATATTATGGCACAGTGATGCCATCTTATGGCATGGAGATGTCATCTTACGATATTGGGACATCATCTGATGGTGTGGCGATGTCGTATGATTCTATGTCGATGTCATCTGATGCCATACCGGTATCATCTGATATGGAGTCATCATCTGATGGTGTAGCGATGTCGTATGATTCTATGTTGATGTCATCTGATGCCATACCGGTATCATCTGATTATATGTTGATGTCATCTGATTCTATGTTGATGTCATCTGATTCTATGTTGATGTCATCTGATTCTATGTCGATCTTAACAGAGACTATGTCGATGTCATCTGATCCAATTCCGATGTCATCTGATCCAATCGCGATGTCATCTGCTTCCTTGTCGATTTTACTTGATACCTTGTCGACGACATCTGATTCTATGCCTATGTCGTCTGATTCCATGTCGATGTTACCCGATGCCATGTCGATATCATTTAGTTTTCATTATGATCCATCGAAAACCCAGTATATGACAGACAGTGAAGGTAATACTGTATGTTACATTCCACCAATGACATTCTCAGAAGATATGCCCCTGTTAGAATCTTCAAGTGATATGCCACTAATGGAATCTTCAAGTGATATGCCACCAATGACATCCTCCAGTGATATGCTACCAATGGAATCTTCAAGTGATATGCCACTATTAGAATCATCAAGTGATATGCCACCAATGGAATCTTCAAGTGATATGCCACCAATGACATCCTCCAGTGATATGCTACCAATGGAATCTTCAAGTGATATGCCACTATTAGAATCATCAAGTGATATGCCACCAATGGAATCTTCAAGTGATATGCCACCAATGACATCCTCCAGTGATATGCTACCAATGGAATCTTCAAGTGATATGCTACTAATGGAATCTTTAAGTGATATGCCACCAATGGAATCTTCAAGTGATATGCCACCAATGGAATCTTCAAGTGATATGCCACCCATGGAATCTTCAAGTAATATGCCACCAATGGAATCTTCAAGTGATATGCCACCAATGGAATCTTCAAGTGATATGCCACCAATGACATCCTCCAGTGATATGCCACTGTTAGAATCATCAAGTGATATGCCACTGTTAGAATCTTCAAGTGATATGCCACCAATGGAATCTTCAAGTGATATGCCACCAATGGAATCCTCCAGTGATATGCCACTGTTAGAATCTTCAAGTAATATGCCACCAATGGAATCTTCAAGTGATATGCCACTGTTAGAATCATCAAGTGATATGCCACTGTTAGAATCTTCAAGTGATATCCCACCAATGGTATCTTCAAGTGATATGCCACCAATGGAATCCTCCAGTGATATGCCACTGTTAGAATCTTCAAGTGATATGCCACCAATGGAATCTTCAAGTGATGTGCCACCAATGGAATCTTCAAGTGATATGCCACCAATGGAGTCTTCAAGTGATATGCCACTAATGGAATCTTCAAGTGATATGCCCCCAATGTCATCCTCCAGTGATATTCTACTAATGGAATCTTCAAGTGATATGCCACTGTTAGAATCATCAAGTGATATGCCACCAATGACATCCGCCAGTGATATGCCACTGTTAGAATCATCAAGTGATATGCCACTGTTGGAATCTTCAAGCGATATGCCACCAATGGAATCTTCAAGTGATATGCCACCAATGGAGTCTTCAAGTGATATGCCACCAATGGAATCTTCAAGTGATATGCAACCAATGGAATCTTCTTCGTCCCCTACTAGTGACATGCTTCAAAGTATCCAGTCTTCAATGACACTATCGGCATCACAAGCTTCCTCGACAACTCCACCGATGTCTATGTCCTCATCAATGAATGGTAAGTTGCTTTTCTTTTATCTTTAGCAGGATTTCCTTTCTCTGTTTGCATTGAAATTCTATATAATATATCTCTAAAACCATCCGTCTTTTGGTATTTTGTTCTAAAGACTAATTCATTGCTTAATTAACCCATTAATTACCCATTACACTGTACTTAACATTATTCAAATGTTCTTTTAATTGTGTTCATGTGCTATTCTATTAACTTTCACAGCTATATTTAAAACAGTTTCAGATAAGCATGTGCCAATATCATTCATATCATCATCATCTTCATCGTCATACCAACCACATAGTCAATCATTAATGTCCGAGTCATATCAACCACCAATGTCTGGATCATACCCACCACTAAGCCAACCACCAATGTCGGTCTCTTACCAACCATCTGTGTCTGGATCATACCCACCACCAAGTCAACCACCAATGTCGGACTCTTACCTACCATCTGTGTCTGGATCATACCCACCACCAAGCCAATCACCAATGTCTGACTCTTACCTACCATCTGTGTCTGAATCATACCCACCACCAAGCCAACCACCAATGTCGGTCTCTTACCAACCATCTGTGTCTGGATCATACCCACCACCAAGTCAACCACCAATGTCGGTCTCTTACCAACCATCTGTGTCTGGATCATACCCAACACCAAGTCAACCACCAATGTCGGACTCTTACCTACCATCTGTGTCTGGATCATACCCACCACCAAGCCAATCACCAATGTCTGACTCTTACCAACCATCTGTGTCTGAATCATACCCACCACCAAGCCAACCACCAATGTCCGACTCTTACCAACCATCTGTGTCTGGATCATTCCCACCACCAAGTCAACCACCAATGTCGGACTCTTACCTACCATCTGTGCCTGGATCATATCCACCACCAAGCCAACCACCAATGTCCGACTCTTACCAACCATCTGTGTCTGGATCGTACCCACCACCAAGTCAACCACCAATGTCGGACTCTTACCAACCATCTGTGTCTGGATCATACCCACCACCAAGTCACTCAATAATGTCTGACTCTTACCAACCATCTGTGTCTGAATCATACCCACCACCAAGCAAATCACCAATGTCTGACTCTTACCTACCATCTATGTCTGGATCATACCCACCATCAAGTCACTCAATAATGCCTGGATCATATTCACCACCAAATCCTTCATCAAAGTCTGAATCATACCCTTCATTTAGTCAATCATCTTACTCTGTACCAAATTTATCTCTAGATCAATCATCAATGTCTGAATCATACCCAATTCCGAGTAAATCACCAATTTATGACTCTTTCCCATCATCTATGTCAGGATCATACCCAACACCAAGTCAACCACCAATGTCTGACTCTTACCAACCATCTGTGTCTGGATTATACCCACCACCAATCAAATCACCAATGTCTGACTCTTACCTACCATCTGTGTCTGAATCATCCGCGCCACCAAGCCAACCACCAATGTCCGACTCTTACCAACCATCTGTGTCATACCCAACTCCGAGTCAATCACCAATTTATGACTCTTTCAAACCATCTATGTCTGAATCATATCCACCACCAATCAAATCACCAATGTCGGACTCTTACCTACCATCTGTGTCTGAATCATACCCACCACCAAGTCAACCACCAATGTCTGACTCTTACCAACCATCAATGTCTGGATCATACCCACCATCAAGTCAACAACCAATGTCTGACTCTTACCTACCATCTGTGTCTGGATCATACCCACCACCAAGCCAATCACCAATGTCTGACTCTTACCTACCATCTGTGTCATACCCAACTCGGAGTCAATCACCAATTTATGACTCTTTCAAACCATCTATGTCTGAATCATATCCACCACCAATCAAATCACCAATGTCTGACTCTTACCTACCATCTGTGTCTGGATCATACCCACCATCAAGCCAACAACCAATGTCTGACTCTTACCTACCATCTGTGTCATACCCAACTCAGAGTCAATCACCAATTTATGACTCTTTCAAACCATCTATGTCTGAATCATATCCACCACCAAGTCAACCACCAATGTCGGACTCTTATCTACCATCTGTGTCTGAATCATACCCACCACCAAGTCAACCACCAATGTCTGACTCTTACCAACCATCTATGTCTGGATCATACCCACCATCAAGTCAACAACCAATGTCTCAATCGTCAAACTCATACATTATGATGTCAGAATCTGTTACACCAACTCCTTCTTTATCAAATGCATTAATGGACGCCAATATGACAACGCATTTTTCAAGTAATTTCCTTTTTATTGAATTAAAAGTTCGATGAGTAAATCATAAAATTCATTGCTCCATACAAATCATTAACCTTTGGCGTAAAAATCCCATGTTATAGCAAACATACAAAAATTAAAAAAATAATCTAACCATAATTTTATCAATTTTTTTTTAACAGGATAATTTTAGTGTTTTCTGGTAAAATTGTACAGTGTCTTTTTCTTGAAAATCTATTGTCTCATTTTATTGTCCTTTTCGAACCTCTTATTTACCTCTTATAAACTTTTCGAACCACTTATTTACCTATTATAAACTTTTCAAATTGACTTAATCTAGCTTCATCATAATATTATTAGCCTTCTCGCTTTAACATAATCTACGCTTCTTTTATTTTGCTTTTTTCAATTAACTCTTTATTTTTTTCAATTCGAAATGGATTAAAAAACGCTACCTAATAAAGTTTTTATATAAATATTTTCTAATAGCGAGAAGTAACTAATTATTATAGTTAATATGTGATTATTTTGATTCAATTTTTTGACGTTTGTAATGAACTATTTTAGATTTCAAAAAAAAAATTATTATATATACTTATATATCATATATAAAACAGCGCATCCATGGAATATAATTTCTACTTTCTGTTTTTTTTTAGTGGAAGAATCGGCATCTGATCTATCAGTTCAACCAACACCGTCTTCATCTATGGAAATGTCATCATCGGTAGTTGTTCCAAGTAAGTTGTTTCTTCATTCGGGTTTTCTCGTGGAATTTTCGTACATCATACAGCATTGGAATTTCAAATAATGCCTGTGATTTCTATTTATGATTATTTTGATTTAATAAACAGAATTCATATTCAGTAGAGAAAATCAATGGGAATCTCATAAACATGATCTATATATATTTTCAGGTTGTGTTGGTACAGTAGATTGTGCTGGTGTTTGTAATGGTCGAAATGTCTTAGATTCAGATTGTAACGTATGTTACGGTCCTCAAGGAAACTACTCTAAAGTATCTGAGTTCAAAGACTGCAACAGTGAGTCATTTAGTCAACGCTTTACTTTTAGTAGGTCTAAAAAACACGATATTATACGAAAATTATACAATCATCTGAGGTGGCTATATAGAGAAACCTCAACTCCAGTATCAGCACTGCACTGATGAGACCCAGTACTGTTTGCAATATACATGAATACAAATTTATTGATAAAACTTTGATTGTTTCAGGTTCATGTTTTGGTTCAGCTTCTATTAATAAATGTGGATTTTGTACGGGAGGTAATACCAGTAAAGCAGATACAGAAGGAGTTGATACGTGTAGCGGCGTGTGTACAAATAATCCTAAGTATATAAATCCAGTAGATTGTAATGGAGACTGCAATGGAACAGCTTTTATAGATGTCAGTTGTTCTGGAGTGTGTATGGGTAAGATGCTTGATTCTTTATTACGAAAATCCCCTTTCCGCAAATTTATAGAGCAATGCCGTCGTGATTCTTTCCATTGGTAGACCTAACTAAATTTTGTGCACATTCCCTACAAATCTAATGATGTTTATTTCGTTTTTCAGGCGGCAACACAGGAATTCTGAAAAACCATTCAAGAGATTGTAGTAACATATGTAATGGTACAAATGAACTCGATTCTTGTGGTTTCTGTACTGTTCCGTTCAATGGAACAACTGGAAGTTTATATAAAGACTGTTCAGGAACTTGCATGACACCAGGTACGTTTGTTACAAACATAGAAAATATTACTACATACAACTGGAATCGTGAGTCGATCTGAAGGATGTACCTCATTCCCTATACACGTATAATGTTGTACTTTATATGACAGAATCTCTTGGTTGCAAACGATACATGATGATGAGCTATGGAAGTTTGAGATTTACCCAGCCTTACATTAGAAGTAACAGAGGCCTAATTTATTAGAAAAAAAGACTTCATTTATATTTTTTTTTTGTTCAGCAACTTTGAAAAATGGAGCCATTAAAAACAAGTGTGATAATTGTGTTGGTGGAAATACCGGTAAGGCTCTAACATATGGACAAGATGAGTGTGGTATTTGTGGTGGAAATAATTCAACTTGTACAGATTGTAATGGAACTCCGAATGGGTAAGGCTTCTTCCATTTCTATTATAAAATAGGTCTATTTCCTCAGAATAAAATTAATATTTGTTTGCAATGATTTATTTTATCTTAATGGCGAAGATCTAGCAGA
This sequence comes from Lottia scabra, assembly GCA_029955415.1. Classification (NCBI taxonomy): domain Eukaryota; kingdom Metazoa; phylum Mollusca; class Gastropoda; family Lottiidae; genus Lottia; species Lottia scabra. The sequence continues at coordinate 1,877,475 of JARJEI010000016.1, forward strand.
TCAACAAAATATCAAAGTGTCATCCTATTTGGTAACAATGATCTGGATTCCTTTGAAGGATTTGGACATGGAAATAATTGAACTATTTTTATGAATCTCATCCTATTGTTTGGATGGAAATACCCAAATTCTGTCAATTTCTGATTTTATTTTCTGAGTTATCAGTATAATGATTGTCTGAGTATCATAGGCTCTTTATCGTCAAGGTGCATCTTTTTAATACTCGACGTAAATTCTAAAATAAGTCAATTCTTTTTTCCAGTGGTAAAGTAAATGATGCTTGTGATGTTTGTGGTGGTGATGGTACAACCTGTGACGTAGTCATCTCAATTTCACCAGAATATGCACCCTCTGTTACTGAATCGGTAAGGTTTGCTTATTGACATATTTGAATATGACATCTATATGGTTCAAAATATCAAGTGTATCAATAAAATCTTTACAGCAAATCCACGAATTCTGACAGTCATACAGCATCTCACTAGATATTGTCTCGTTGGAAAATTGTAATCCATGTAGCCTTATTGTTATTTTGACACTTTGACTTTTCAGACGATTGACCTTATTGGTGCAGGATTCAGGACTACATCTTCTCGCACATGTTACATAAAAAAGACTGGAGTCTCTAACATTGCACTGACAGTTACGTCAGTGGTCAGCACACAAAAACAAGTTGTCACCATTCCTAAAAATGTAGCAGCAGGTAGGTAGTCGATTGTTCTATACATAGACGTTTCTGCTTCTCATTGTGACAATGGTTATTCAAAATCATGCATGATACTGTTAAAGAGACTTTGCCAGGACATCTGCATTAACCTTTCCTCTTTTCAATTTCCAACTATAAAGGGATTTTTTTCTGACAAGAATGATTGTTTAAATGATCTTTGTTTTGTATTATAGGAACATATAAGATAGATTGTATCAGTGGATCAGATATGTCGGCTGCCACTATTGATCTGATTGTCTATGACTCAACAGGTTAGTATATTGCACACTTGATAATATTCCTTATTGGTTAAGATTTGCACCTTCACCTCAAAGCAAAAGTTTATATTTCCAGTTAACTTAGAGTGTAAATCAATGTAAGTTTAAACTCTGTTCATGTGATTTATTATCAATTTTAATTTCAGGAGTATCTTTAACATCTGTCAGCCCAGCTACCTTTATTAAAGGTGCTACAACCGATACCCAAGTCTTAACTCTAAATGGTACTGGATTTATTCAGAATTCAACATACTGTATCATTGTGACTGGTGAGTTTTTAATTATTCGAGAAGTTAATCCAAATATAAGTCCTACTGTTAATTTCATTGTATGTTGTGAGAGACATCACCATGCATGTTGCTACTATTTCCTTAGGGCTAGAGCAACATGTCTCTGTTAATCAGCTTCTCAGAGACGTTTAACATCAGTAGCTTATCTAATTGCCGCATTCCGTCGATTTTACGCCGCATCGTGTTAGTTTCTATAACTAAACGCTGGCGTAACTTTCTGGATCGATCTGGAGCCATGAACCCGGATCTTGACTCTCATTCCATATGAACTATCAGTCTTTTGACAAAAAACATTTTTCAGTTCCATTCCTTCTTTTAATTTTAGGAGGCTCAGCTGAATCGGTTATAAAAGCAACTTGGGCAGATTCAACATCAGCTGCTTGTACCATTAACCATCCAGCCAAATCCCAGACAATGCAAGTGTATTTGAGTTTAAATGGTCGATACAGACATACCCCTGCTAAAACTGTCACTGCACAGGCAGCTGCACCAACAGCAACCGCTTCTTTTAATGGAAGAAACGGTAAGTTAAGAGCTCTTTTTTTGTTTGAGTATGGCATTTTCTAGTTAATTTTCAAGCATTGATTTTGATAAATTTTCATAATGCAAAAAGCTTAGGTCATAACATTGATAATCAAGATATAGGTCTACTATTTTCTAAGATATGTCCATACTTTGTTTTATTGGATAATCTAGATAAGTTCATGTTTTACTGTTATTGATTAGTTAAGCTTTTTATTTGAGCAGATAGTTTTATGTTTTACATTGAAATTGTTGTATGTAAGATTCTTTGTTTTTCTTCAGGTGCCGAAGTAACAATAAAATTCAGTCTCAAAGTTAATACTAGTTCATTCTCGGACTGTAGTAATATATTTGACACTGCTTCTGTCACGGCTTTGGGTTCAAACGCTCAATGTAAACCAGTTTCCGGTACCAAACTTCTGATACGAGGCACATCTCTTGCTCTTAGTAAGTTTCTTAATGATATATCGTTAAAGATTCAGAAAGATTTTAACTATTTCATGTGATATGGCTGAACATAGTTCATTATGTTATTTATATTAAAAAAAATATTTTAAAAACATAGGTTTTGATTATAAAACATTATTTTCACGAATATTTCATTATTATACCATTGTTGATTTTAGGTTCTAGTTTGACTCCAAAGGCAGATGCAATAAAACAAGCAGGCGAACAAGAAGCTCTACCATTAAACACAGCAATTGTTGTTACGACACCAACCAATGTGGTCCAACCGAAAGTGAAAATAAGGGGTCCAAATGAAGTTGGATCTTGCGATAATGATATATTTATACGCGCTAATACAATTGGAGGTGCAGGTCGAGATATCACGTATTCATGGACGGTTAACCCCAATACACCAACTATAGGTAAGTTGTTTCTAAAACACATTATTTCATTATCTCTCATCTATAACTGTTATCGAAATGTTCATCACCTTCCTTCATGTTTAAACTGAGTTGACAGAATACCGGACGGTTCATTTTGTTTCTGATATCTTATACAGATAGATGCAATTTAATTCTAGAAGCACATAAGGTTATGTTGACAAAACAATATTCTTTTAAAGTACGATGCAGAAACTTATATTCAAGTATGTAACATCATTTCTATTTTCAGGTTCCAATTCCTCACAGAAAACAACTGTTACAAATCTAAACCCAGGCACTTACACTTTCTCTGTGGACGCTACCAATTTCTTTAGTGCAACTGGTTCAGGCACTAAAACTGTCGTGAAAAAGTCAGTGAGTCTGCCTAAACTGTTTGTTACATCAACTGGTGGTGAAACCGTTCTCGTGTCTGAAAGGTAGGATTATTTTTCCTGTATGGTTCTTTAAAGTCATCAACATCTTTTTCAACTACTTACTATGTAGTGAAATTAGCAAGTGCTTTATTTCTATCGTTATCAATATCCAACAGTGTCTAAAAGAAAGACAATATCTCTTCTTCAGATCGTACTCGACATGTACCTCGTGAGATTATTCCATGGGTCAAGGCTAGAGGCATCTAAAATTTGAAAAGATGAATCAAGAACACACATAAGATTATACAATGACACAGATCATAATATTTCAATAATTAATAATTTCCCTGTTACCCGTTTCGAATCATAGAACATTTAGAATTTTGCTTAACCAAAAATTACTAGTATTTTGTTATATGCTAAATGGTTTAGATTAGAAAAGATACGGGCATCAAATTGTACTTGAAATATCGTAATTCTATTGTGTTTTTTTTTTTTTCAGCTTTGATCTTATTGCTAATGCCAAGTTGATTAAAGGATGTGCTGACGATACGCTGACTTTCTCCTGGTCATTTAGTGGTGGAGTTACTGCTGACACTATCCAGAAAACAAGACAGCGGTATACTGTAGCTGCAAATACACTGCCAGGTACGTTTCCAACCAAGACTATAAATAATGTAATTGCTTGTTGAAATGATATCAATGATGTCGATAAATCTGATTTCTTGGCAAAACAAAGTCCATGGAAGCTGTCACATATTCCCCCATACAGTCATGTGTCTTTCCCTAGAATAAAATAGCTTCATATAAGTATCAGTTTATTTGTTTCTATCGGTAGAATAATTGTGTAAGCATTGAATCTACATTAAAAGTTTTTGATTGCTTTAAAGTTTGAATATGATCAAAATATGAACAACTTTTTTTTATATAATCATTAAAACTTGAGAATAAGACTAACCAAACGTCAGGTTTTCATTGTAACATTTTACTTTACTTACAGCTGGACAAACAATTACGGCTACGGTTACGGTGGCATTAGAGAGTAAACCAGGTGACACTATTGAAGGGAATGCTGTATTTACCACTGAATACCCACCCCTAAACGCCCGTATAAAAGGTAAGACAATGACTTATCTAATGAAGAATTATATTTGAGGTGTCATCTGAAAATGTCATTCAGACTATATTTATATTTAAGATGATTCTTTGGTTGTACACTACAAGAATGACACAGCTTTTGAGAGCTTCTTGTATACGAAATGATCTTTATTTCAGGTGCCAGTACACGAACTATTGGTGTAGATGGTGGTTCCCTAGTCCTTGATGCCAGTATATCAGTCGATCCCAGTAACCTAGGCGATATGACATATTCTTGGCAATGTGAACAGATTGAAAATAATGTAAGTGTCGCTGTAAACGTTATTAAGCTTTGAAATGAACTGATGAAATCAAATCAAAATGTTGTTAATATATATTTGCATAAGTCTATTCAGTGTCTCCGTCAAGTGAAATATCTGGAGATATCTCCTCTCGGGATCAATGGTCAACAAAAGAACTTTTATAGGTGAATATATTTGAGTGACCAAAAAAAAACCCACCTTTTTATTTGTATTGCAGGTTGCCTCGGGATGTTTGTCGTCGGACGGAAATGCCTTCCCATCTTCAACCACTGACGATTTTACTTTCAATGCTAATAAATTATTACCAGAAAAACAATACCGATTTACAGTCACAACTCAATCAGGATCCAGAGTTAGTCAAGCTTCTGTGGTGATCAATTCTATCGCTGGAAATCCACCAAAGGTAAATAAGATGTTAAAAATAGGGCATATTATGGATCGAATAAACCAATACAACTTATTACTCGGATCAAAACCAAATCAGAATCCAAACAGCACAAAGCTTGTAGAATTGAATATATGATTCAAACATTCAAATCCTCATTGTCATCTCTATAACTAAGGGCTTGTAAGAGAAGAACTATAGCTTAAAACGAATTACTCTGAAAAATCGTCAAACGAAATGGTACAATTCGGGCCATTTTCTAATTAATTTCATTACCTGGAAATATTTATAATTTCAACTATACCCATCACGGTTCCAGCCTAAAGCCTATATTAGAATATTAATATTGTGTTCCATCATAATTTTAGGTGGTGATGTCTGAGATTAGGAATGGTGGATATATTGAGAAATCGGATACAGTAAAATTAGATGCGTTAATAACACTACCATCACCAGGGGCATCTATAGTGTCTATTGTTTGGGAATCTGTTCAAGATTCTGGACAAGGAAGCGTTGATTTAACAAATCCAAGTAATCTAGCTATACAAGGCAAAAAAATTGATTTAAACAATATCAAAGTTCTTGGAATAATTTCTATTAAAGGAGGTATGTTCAGGCTTATGTATTTTAGAAAAAAAATCAGTAATGAATTATGCAACCCCCACTATATGGCCCAAAATGTCAATACGCATTAGTGATGATAAGAATTCTTGTGAATAACGAGGAATAAAAATAGCCTCTTTTAATTATTGTGAATATCTTTGCTCGCAGATCCGATTTGTATAACTCTTTGCTCTTTTTAAAGCAAGCTATGATCTTCTTTTATAATTTAGGTATCATGGAAAAGGGTGAAAAATATACAATACAGGCAACAATAACAGATAATTCTAATAATGTTATTGTCGGAAGTGTGGATATCAATGTTTATACTGGTGTCAAATCTTGTCTATTAGAACCTATCTCATCTTACTCAGCCATGTCTCAAGTAAGTATATATGTATATATTATATTATCTTTTCATCAGTAATTCAGAGGGATTCTCGCCCTGTGCATTCATCATTACATAACTTTTTCTATCTGACATGTCTTCATCGTTCTTCAATTAAATTCTCTGAATTTTATATTCAGACAGCTTCTGAAAATCCAAGTGTACATGAAAAAAAAAAGAAGAAAAAATGTGTGGACGATGCTTTCATTTAATTGAATAGTATTTTTTGTTTATACAGACGGATAATTAATATTATGATTTTTTTTCTTCAGGTGGATGTAACGGTACAACAATGTATGACAGATTCAGAAGGTGGAACACTGACATATAAACTATTTGTTAAAACAAACAATAATGGTGGTCTATTAGCTCTAACAGATAATTTGATAACAAATACATTGACTGTACCCTACGGTCCAAAAGCTTACACAGGCAGTACTAATGTTTTTATAGTTCAGGTAAGTTATATACCAAAATAACACTAGAAACTGAAAGGGTTTAAGTGCTAAACCACAGACATCATATTATTATGTTCCTTTGTAATAATAGAGAGCTACCTCTTCCTCGTGTCATTTAATTAATATTATGTGCTATTTATGTTAATTTATTACTAAATTATTATGATTTACCTTGAAGGTTTGTGCCAAAAAGGGTGGTTGTATGGAATTGACGTCAGACCCAGTCACAGTAACATCAATATCACCAGCACAGTTAGAAGCTGCTAAAACCTCTGTTTTAGATGCTGCTGCAGATTTCAAGAAAACTGGTAAGTTTGAAACTAAATTATAATCACTGGACCACATGAGCATACGCTCCTTCTAGATAAAAACATTCTAAATTAGCAAAATGCAACCTTTCCTCTTGATATACTATACTAACACAAAGGGTCATTAAAAATCCACAGTCATATTTCAAAATTTGTTAATTGGTAAAAAAAAACCCGACTAATAACATGTAATAATATAGATGCAACCATCTATTTTTAGTCTCTTTTTCCTCTAAACGTCCGATTTCAACTTAAACTTCAATAGTCGGGACTCATGCTGTTGCATTATGAGGAAGATTAAAATAAGCTCTTATTATCTTATTTCAGCTGATCCGTTGAAAGGTGCTGTCATGGTTGGTGTTTTTCTGGAAAGCTCGACTTTAACTTCTTCTAGACGTAAACGTAGTGTAACAACAGATAGCATTCACGCTTCACTGTTAGATTTGATCGCAGCATCTTTAACTGGAGCTACTAAAACAAAAGATAGAATCACCACTATTATGGATGTCTTATGTACTATCAAGGTCGCTTCTGTGAGTGATGTCGATTTAGCAACAGTCATTGGCAATTTCAACGAAACAGTATCTTTCATGGACGAAAACAGTTTTGCCGTCTCAAAGAAGCATGCCGAATGTTTCTTTGTATTTAATAAAAACGTCAAAACGAGAGGTTTGAATGGTGATTATATTGAAACAAAGATCATCAGTTCCATTGCTAAAGGTTTTATTTATGGAGATGTTGAAGTTTTAAGCATGGCTAACGAATATGATACAAAACACAGTGAAGAGATCCCATCTTCTACATATTCCACAGGTGCAACAACTAATCCTGTTCAGGTTGATTTTGGAAGTACCCTGACATCACAGTAAGTCTTCATTAGAATACTCCCCTTCTCAAATGAAAAATCGCCCTTTTCAAGGATAATTACTTCTCATACAATTCCTTGAATTGTTGGTCTCCTTAAAAATTATAATAAAATAATAATGATAACAGGAAGAAGAAGAAGAAGAAAATTTTTAATAGGCAACCCATTTTGCAATAATAACATGGCAAACTTTTGATGCAACTTATAGACCAAATTTACTTCTGATGCCAATTGTTAATTTTCTTCTGATGCCAAACGTATCTCTATATTTACATTAAATGTTAAATTCTTCATAGATATGGAAGTTGGGCTTGTAGTTCTGGAACTTGCTCTGGTGTTCTCATAAAATCACAACATTATGCAACAACTTTGGACCCGTTTTCAACTGCAGCGAAAGACATTAGTGATCGAGGATCAGACGTTCTTAATCTAGAGTTACTGGATCCACTCAATGGTAAGTTGAACTTAATAGTTTAAAGTGATTCAAAAACTGGAAATATTGAGATGAGCTATACCAGATGATTGTTTATGTATGGAAAGAATTTTATAATTATTGAGTTAACAAAACTTAAACATAAACTTACATTGTGAGACAGTTTCTATTGGATGGCTTAATGAGATGATTATTTTTAATCACCAATTTTTAATTTAATACGCCCGAATATCCGAATGCACTCAAAATGAAATATTTTCTTTCTTCAGGAGAAGTTATTACTGGTATTACAAACTTAGCCACACCCATAACTTTAAAATTCCCTGTTACTAAACCTATAAATGGAGCCACGTATAAGTGTAAATATTGGGACGTAGGAACATCCACATGGAAAGATGATGGTGTAACAACATCAACACAGACAACATCACAAGTTGATTGTACATCAGACCATTTAACATCATTTGCTGTGTTTAAAGCTGAAGGTAAGAATCGACCTTAATACAAAACTTCCTATTTGATTAGAACGCAAATATAAAAGTTTCGCCTAGTCAATTTTTAACTTTGTTTTTTTCTGCAGATGGAGAATCTTTATTACGTTTTAATGTTTCGTATAGAAAAAAAGAGTGATTTTCTTTTCATAAGATGCCACAATATATAAGATGCAATATATGAGATAGCATAAAATATAACCATAACTTATTCTTTTCAGTTGCATCTGAAAATACTGATGATGAAAGCCCACCTAACAACAATCTTGCTGCAATAATCGGTGGTACCATTGCTGGAATTATCATGCTTGCCTTTATTGCTATTGTCATTGTTTTGATTGTCAAGAAGAAGCAAGAAGATGCTAAAGTTTCTTCCAGGGAAAACTTGCGTGAAGAAGAGATGGTTGGAAGTTAATTATATTCATTTAACGTCTTGTTTTGTATAATTTAATTTTGAAAGTCATATTGATGCCTGTATATATATATCACCTGTTATTGTTTATACACTTGTAATAATTTATATACATACATTTCTGTGATATTTGTTATATATTATATTAAGTGATATTTATATTCATTTATTTGTAAAATGCTTATTTATTCCCATTGTAAACTTCATGTATATCAGTTTCTACTCTTTTATGTAGATTTACTCAAGTTATCCTATAATCTTACATTATTCTTATACACTGTGTCATGGTGTACATTGTTCTATCCGTCGGATATATTTTTACAAAGATGTCGAACATGTCCTTTACATTACAAAATCATTCGTTTGTAGTAGTTTGTATAAAACGAATGCAGCACGAAAAAAAATCAAATCGTGATTTCCTTTTGATTATTTGAATTATGAATCATTCTGCGCATTAAGAAGTTTACTGTTATATTACTGCATATATTTTTATAAGGTTTTTCCTTTAAAATTCCGTCCATTTTTTTTAATACGTACGAAGGTTGGTGAAATTTCTATTCTCTGTGATAATTTTAAGATAACAAGGTAATGAATAATAATTTAAATTTATGAGACCAAAATATCGATCATTTTGTTGTTGTTTATATTTATTACGTTTGTTAATGTCAACGAAATATTTGAATTGTTTGTTTATTCAAATTCAACTATTAAATATTTAATTTGTCACTCTATATTCTTGAAAGTATAAGTTATTGTCACTTCTAGACGTTGAGGGGTTTGAAAGTGATGATACTTTAAACTTCGAAGGAACCGAACCGAAATAAGAATTTCAATTCTTAAAGGTGATAAGGATGGCTGAAATTGAGCACACATATCAAAATATTTTTATCACTTTTGTATTTATTTTTCAAATTATTTCATTTTCATGTATTTTTACTTTTTGTCAATAAAGATTGTTGCATTTTCATAAAGATTCTTAATATTTAAAGTAAAATGTCGTTTAGACTCTGTCACAAAAATAGATTGCAATAAATCTTTTAAGGGTTTAGACTGCTTTAGTGCATGCTTCTTTCCCTGAATATTTGTGATTGATCATGGTTTAACATTGCATAAATTCCAAGTTTGTTTACCACCAGTTCTTTATGAAAATATGGGATCGGTAAATTTCAAACCAGTTCAGATCCGCGACAGTGCTCAATTTACGCCCATTTACGTCAAACTTCAATTTTCTTATTGATTTCGTTTCACGCGACTGAATTTAATCAGTGGTTAAAATTAAGCATTCAAGGTCTACATTCATGGAATTACCGGTGTTTCTATTAACAACTAATTAGACTTATCTTATTTCAAAATGATATTAACGGTCGTGTATTGATCTGTATAATTCATGGTCAAATGGCTTTTAAATGTCATGCAATGTTTTGGAATTGTCACAATTTACCAGTTATTGATTAATACACGCACCGCACAACAATCTTTATCTGTTTATTTTTAATGTTATAACAATTCATTTTCGAGTATTTTCATAGCAAAAAAATCAACGAATAGTAGAAAATACAAAAAGGGCTATATAGACTGTACAAATATGGAATTGATAAATTATTTTTGAAGAGTCTCATGGGATAAAGCATTGTCCTAGTTTCATTAATAATCATTAGCTTAACATTTTACCTTTTTAACTTCCAATCATAAGTGATTAGAAACAACACGAGCTGAACAGTTGTAATTTGCTTTTAAAGTTTTAATATTTTGTTATAAAAACCGACAATTCTAGTCGGTAAAAATGTTTAAAACGTTTATATCAGTTTCGTCGCTAATCTATATACGAAATATGAAAGCTGTAAAAAAACGTCTCGAAAAATAAACACCCAACAAAATTTATATACAACTTTTCTCTTGATCTGGGATTTTTCACAACTTCTCATGACCAGAGAAGACAAGTATAAAAGTGGTTACTGTGAGACTATACTATAGAGTAATCTAAAGCTCAAATATAAACAGTGCAAGAGTTTCCGGACCGACTCTTTCTATTTATTGTCAGAAATTATCAACCTTTAATTGCTCCAAGTATTGACTAAAATACTGACACAATTGAATATATTTGAACAATAAACCACTCGATAACCCCATTAAAAATTAACCAGCTATTCGATTGCATGATAATAATTCCATCTCATTTATGTTAAAAATTATAATTTGTTTTTCTATCTTATTTTTCAGTTGTGATCACTGGGTTATATCCATCACCAAGCAACCAATATAAATATCCACTATTGATTAGGCTGCTTTTTATCAGCGCTCTGTGGATTCAATTATTGTTAAGACTAGAAGAGAGTGTTATTTTTCAGTCTGTTATGCAACGTCTTCTGGTGACAATTGGAAGTTATCATGTAGACATTTTATAGTGAGACCGCAAGTTAACAGGAAATAATTTTTTCTCCAGTTACAATTTCTTACTTAGGAACTATTTAAAGAAAATTTTGTGGGTTTCTTTTTGTATTTGAAAATCGAGAACATGATTCCCAAAGTTTTAATTCTAGCCATTTGCTTCATGTGGGCAGATGTAGATGGAACCACTACAGTTGCGGAATCATCTACAGTTACGGAATCATCAACGTCCACTTCGATGTCATCCCTGGAACAATGTTCAATGTCACCACATTTCATGTCGAGTTCGTCTGATGCCATGTCGAGTTCATCTGATGCCATGTCTAGTTCGTCTGATGCCATGTCGACGTCAATTGATGCCACGCCGACGTCAACTGATGCCATGTCGAGTTCATCTGATGCCATGTCAATGTCATCTGAAAATCACCATGACCCATCAGAAACCCAGTATATGACAGACAGTGAAGGGAATACTGTATGTTACTTTCCACCCATGACATCCTCCAGTGATATGCCACCAATGTCATCTTCTAGTGGTATGTCACCACCACCAATGTCATCTTCTAGTGGTATGTCGCCGCCACCGTCGATGTCATCTTCTAGTAGTATGCCACCACCACCATCGATGTCATCTTCTAGTAGTATGCCGCCACCACCATCGATGTCATCTTCTAGTAGTATGCCGCCACCACCATCGATGTCATCTTCTAGTGATATGCCACCGCCACCATCGATGTCATCTTCTAGTAGTATGCCGCCACCGCCGATGTCATCTTCTAGTAGTATGCCGCCACCGCCGATGTCATCTTCTAGTGGTATGCAGCCACCACCACCGATGTCATCTTCTAGTGGTATGCCACCACCACCGATGTCATCTTCTAGTGGTATGTCGCCGCCACCGCCGATGTCATCTTCTAGTGGTATGCCGCCACCACCACCGATGTCATCTTCTAGTGGTATGCCACCACCACCACCGATGTCATCTTCTAGTGGTATGTCCTCAAGTAGCAGCATGCAACAAAGTATTCAGCCTTCAATGACACCATCTGCATCACAAGCTTCCTCGACAACTCCACCGATGTCGATGTCCTCATCAATGAGTGGTAAGTTGTTTTTCTTTTATCTTTAGTAGGGTGTCTTTTCTACAAATCATATAATAATATAGCTATCACCATAATGCATTATTTATCAATAACATTAATTTTGTATCTGTGTACTCCTTTGTAAACCTACATGGCTACATATAAAACAGTTTCAGAACTGTATGTGTCATGGTATCGTCCTGATATCTTCCTTAGAATCAATCACCAATATACACACTACTAAGTCACCCGCCCATATCTGTCTCCTATCCAGCACCAATGTTAGATTCAGAAGCACTTGCATCAGAATTTCTTCCCTCGTCTACGTCTTTAACGATACCACTTGGCCCTGGGTTTTTGACTGGTTTTTTAAGTGTCCCCGAATGCGCATGACGAAATTACCATGTCCTCTGAACAGAAATTGTTTGAATTTCTGGCATTTTGGTTGACACACACCCCCTTTTTGTTCGTGACAATTACCTGTGAGCATGAAAATGGTGGCCCAGATATAAAGAGTCTACCATCTACCATCAATTCTTATGCCTGAGTAATGTCAACCAGCAATGTCGTTTTATATCAATTCCCAGGTCTTTTAAAATTGGCTGGTTTCTGGTTCATACCCACAACCAGTCTGAATCTATGATTATATGCATACAATTGAAACTTTTGATAGTGTGAAGTACGCATCAAAACATTGAAAATTTCATTGGAATTAATTTCCAGTTCATATCAATAAACGGCTTTTTTGTTTTCATAGGCCTACATAGACATTGCATATAACAGTGTATGCATAATAAGATAAGATCATATTAAATTGTATCTCTTATTTTTTTTTATTACTTTATCAGTGCAAGAGTCGTCATCAGCACCACCAATCCAACCAACGACGTCTTCATCTATGGAAATGTCATCGTCAGCTGCTCCGAGTAAGTTGTCTTCTCATTTATATTTTCCCATCTTAAAGAGATACCACCTCTTAATATGAACAAACCTATGGAGGTACAACGTTGCCAATATTGTCGATTGTGTCGCAACGTTCAAATACCAATGTCGTAATTACAAAATGCATTTGTCAATGCTGCAAAGTACAATTGTCGATATGTAAAAATGCAAAATGTATAAGAATACTCAACAATCCAATGAAATGCAGCTAACAATTTACTCTTTGCATTATGCATTTTGAATTAGGCACTTTTGCATTATACATTCTGCATTAGTCACTTTGCATTACGCACTTTGTATTATCAAACCATGCAGAATAGACTTTTACACAATAGAACATATACCTTATATGGAATGATGACGTATATTCATTTGCATACGTAAACAACGGCGGATATGTACGGAAACTAATTAATATGCATGCTCATTGATACATGTCATTGTTGACACTTAAAGACGAGTTCTCCCTTAAAGATAAATATCTCTGTATTATTTCAAATTGATAGTTAATAATTTGTAATATTATGTTAAATATCGAAATCTAGGCCCAAGTTCTTCTAAAAAAAATGGTGGGGGGGGGGGGGCGCAAACGTCCTCGAAAACTTTGTGAATTTTTAAGCTTTGCAGTGGTTAAACTCTATTTAGTTACCTGTATTTCTTCAAGGGTGGAGTCTTGGAAACCCCCTAAAGAATATTAAGAAAGAAACTCCCTGAAACGTTATTTCCTGACGAATTTAAGGTTTATTTGTATAGGGGATCACAAGAAGAAAATGTTAGGAATAAGACACCTGGAAATGCAAATTTCTGAAATATAGACGCGATCGAACGCAATTTACTGACATTTTTTGACGAATTTAAGTTTTATTTGTATAGGGACAGCAATGTCACCAGAAATTTTTTTTATAATTTGACACATGGTAACGCTAAATTCTGAAATTTTCCATCGAATTTAAGGTTCAAAATTATTTGTATAGGGTCTGAGGAATTCAGCCTTGAAAATGTTGAGAAATAGACGCCCACAAAATATGAAATTTCCTGACGACCTTTTTGGTTGGGGATCACCGGAAGAAAATTTTGAGAATAAGGCACCTGGATACTCAAATTCCTGACATCTCCCACCGAATTTAAGATTCAGAATTATTTGTATATAGGGTCTCAAGTATGAAAATAAGATGCCCATAAACATTTCCCCGCATTTCCCGTTGAATTTAAGTATCAGAATGGGTGTGGGAGAAAATGCTCTTACATTACTCAAAATTGTCAAGGTTAGGTCCCTCAGAAATTTCAGAATTGTGTTTCCAGGCGTCTAATTCCTGCAATTTCAGTCTCTTTAAAAATAAACCTTAAATTCGTTAGAAAATAACTTTTCAGGGAGTCATTTTTTTTAATTTTCTAGAGGGGCTCCCTAGAAACCAGACTACCTATGGGCACCCTTGAACCAATACAGGTAGCAATAACTCAATTTGAAATAATACAGAGATATTTATCTTCAAAGGAGAACCCATCTTTAAATGTCAAAAAGAACTTGTATCAATACGCATGCCTATTAATTAATTTCCGTACATTTCCGCCGCTTTTTACGTATGCAAATGAATATACGTCATCATTCCATATAAGGATGTTCTATTGTGTAGAAGTCTATTCTGCAAGGTTTGATAATGCAGAGTGCGTAATGCAAAGTGACTAATGCAGAATGTATAATGCAAAAGTGCCTAATTCAAAATGCATAATGCAAAGAGTAAATTGTTAGCTGCATTCGTGTGACATTTCATTGGATTGTTGAGTATACTTATACATTTTGCATTTTTACACATCGACAATTGTACTTTGCAGCATTGACAAATGCATTTTGTAATTACGACATTGGTATTTTTACGTTGCAACACAATCGACAATTGGCAACGTTATACCTCCATACAAACCACCTCTTAAAATAAACAAACAATTTAAGTTCTCAAATTTGGCCAATAAGGTGTAATTAGAAAATTGATAAGTAAATAAAGAATTATATGTTATTATTGAAACACTCTTAATAAAACGCTTAATATTTTCAAAAAATATAATCTGGATTTATCAGATTATACAGGTAATTTGTAGTATAGTTATTTGATTTGATTTATTGCAATCAGCATTATACATGTACAAGACAATAATATCAGGACCGGTCGGACCGTTACTGAGTCGGACCATTACTGAGTCCTAGTGAGAGTTGTCCTTACCATTTTACTTTCAATTTGTTTACAAAAGTGGTCGAGTCGGTAAGGTATTGGTTCAAATTTATAAAAAATGTGATCCGAGTCTGTCGTAAAAATTAGTTCGAGTCACTAAGGTATTGGTCCAAGTCTAGTGGACCGAGTCGGTAGTGAGAAAAAAAAACCTTGGACCGAGTCGGTAGTGAGAAAATTATCATTGGTCCGAGTTGGTTATAACATTTTTTTTAGGTCCGAACCAGTAATGGTCCGACCGGTCATAATAATACTATTAACAATAATATTGCTATTCACCAAGTTTAAAAATTTTGCTTTTTGGTCATTCTAAGACCTTCCATCCATAAAACTAACAGGTATCACACGTGGAAGCCACTATACAGATGTGAGCATGGGGCACGGGATATGTATCCGGAATTAAAGTGGTTCAATTTAAGGCTGTCTGGCAAAATGGCTGACATCACGAACACTACACTAGAGGGAGGCCTACAAAACCCATGGGTACTAATGAGAAAACGTGATTTGTAGTGCGGAACACAATTAAAAAGGAATTTAGTAATTGCTTGAAATTATTCCAGAGTTGTCATGATGAGGTATGACAATACTTATGTACATTCCCTAAAGGGTGTTGTTGTTTATTACATCAATGAAGTTCCATTGTTCGAAAGATGAATTATTTATTTCATGGGTCTTTTAAAATCAATATTTCTTTTATCAAACGAATGCATTTCAAAGAAAACCCGAAGAACCACGAAGCCTGGTATTGTAGAACTTAGTAACAACAATCGGTATCTTAGGAACACTTTCTTTGATATTTGAAGCGGATATGATTACGTTTGTCGAAATCAGCAAACATGTTCGACTCAAACATTAATAAGGCAGTAACAATGATAAGATATTCAGATATCTAAAGCCGAAAAAAAAGACTTACACAACTTCCCCCCTGAGATCAAAACAAATGCGTCCAATTACTGAAGCATGGTTTGATCATTCTAAAACCAAACAATGGGGGTTTGTATTCACTGATTGTTAGTTCGATTTACGTTGAATTTAATAGTAAATTCATGTTCCTATAAAAATGGTATCTATACACCATCGTTTCTGTATTGTATTGTCATATTGATTTACCGCCCATATTGAATAGAAGCAGAGTGGGACAGTTCCGACGCACACAACCAGTTCCCAATGAGATTTAGATAAACTTAATTGTTGTTGTTTTGTGTCACGCTTGAAAAATTACAAAATCGAACACAATCTTAGAAACATTAGATATTTTATAATATTTTGTTTACCAAATATTAACTCCAAATCTTGGACCTGGTTCCTATAATTGAGATCAATTTCATGCTTGCAAGAATTAATAAGACAATCGCAAGTCGAATATCGGACCTGTATTAGTTAAATACTAGAAACCGGACCTGTATTTAACCAACGATTTCCCATGCATGTAAACCTCAGATAGATCTACTCTACGTGTCCTATCTAACCAGTTAGGTGTTCATCTTTCAATCTCAACGGAACTATCTTATATTTATCTACCATCATTTATTTGTTATAATCTGAGATTACAGTTAAATGAAAATAGTCAAAATTTTAGAAAACAACATTTTTTTTTGTGCCTTCAGGTTGCATTTGCACCAAATTATGTCCATTCATTGGGTGAAAATCATTGATTCATGCACACTGATACTATTATCTTGCGAATACTAACTTCCGGTAGACGCGGTTGCTGTCTTTTTGTTAATATTTAATGTTAAACTGATCCAATTCCGGAATATGAGATGATTTTTTTTCAAATAAAATGTGTTTGCTCACGAATCTCCAATGTAGGTCTTATCATTCCAAAATCGCGTGTTCGCTGATTAAAATTGCAAGAATTAAATTTCTTCGAGACGTACTATATTTGGTTATAGAGAGATTCTGTTACAGTCAATAGTTATAACATCAACATGTATTTTCATTTAAAGAGGTGGCGTTATAATATCACGTCTCAACATTTTTGAAAAGCATTTGAATGCCATATCTATTTTTTTAATTATACCATTGGGTATTGTCTCATTATTATTAACAGCCTACAGAATTGTTTGTGAATATACACATGGATTTGAATGCTTAAATTTCGGGAGAATTCTGTGATCACTTTTACTGGCTAAAATACTCAAGATTTTGAGAATTGGGTTTGATTTGTCGAACGGAAGGTGATCTCATTTTAAGAAATCAAAGTAATTCTTAAAAATTACATTAATATTTTGGATTATGTCGCCTAACACTGGAACAATATTGCACTGTTCTCACAAATTCTATATTTTAATATAGCATATTTTTACCTGTGAAAAGAAGACATTGATGTCTATTAGGCTTTAAACAAACATAGATTTTACATTATGTGTCGAGACAATTGCAACGATTTCATTATTTCTTAAATAGAAATCAATAAAATAAATGTCACGTACTTTGTTAACTGTTTATGTTCTATACTTTAAAATATATGAATTGTTTATTTAAGAATAATGGCGTGCTTTAACTACATAAAACTTAATACACTCGATGACAATCAATGACTCAGAGTTTTAAATATGACCAATCTAAGTTGCTAAGTCTGGTTGCTATGATATGAGTTAGGAAACAAGAATTTTTACATTATGATCTTTCCGTTACAAAGTTATGTATTTTAATAATTACTTGTGGAATTTCCCATTGTTCATGGCAACAAAGCGTTTATGACTTTTAACTACATTTATGTACATTATAAATTCATAATGAAGTGGTTTCAATAATTGCTATTAGCAAAATCTAAATTAATTGATATATATTCAAAGTCAGAAAGCCCCGGAAAATCCTTTAAATAACATAGAAATACATGGAAATACATTTTAATAAATTAAATCAAAAAAAAGAAAACTAATAAATGTTAAAAAATAAATACAAAATCTACATGATATGAGATCAATAACCATTTAATGTTAAACGACCCCCGGAGACCAATATTTATTGATAAAAAATCAATATTTCTAGGACATCGATTTGCCTGTACTAGATAGTTAACTCCTTATATTCTTATTTTTTTCTAAACAGTATTCGTTTCTATAGAAAACCTCACAATAAAACAACAGAATAAATTGATTAGGCTAAGTGATTGTTGATTTTCCAGTGTATTGTTCTGAAGGATGCAAGATGTAGAACACGATTTGTTTATATTGGGTTTAATAAGTTTAAACATTTTATAAATAAATAAACACAATACAAGCACTGCATGACAACAAAACAAAACGTCTTAACCTCTGAATCTACTGGAAACAAAGCAACATATCTGATGTGTTTTATAAATTCAATAGACAACAATAGACGTACTGAATGACTGAAAAAATCGTCGAACAAAACATTTTTACCTGAACTCACTGGAAACATGACGCTATACATATTTAATTTATAAACACATAAATATAAAGAGTCAAACCTATTGTTTTAAAAAGATACAACAGAAGTACGTGTACTGATTGACAAAAAAACCCACAAGACCCAAACATAAATAACAGACACTTCTTAACTTGAAATCATTGGAAACATTTTACATCAACACTGTCTTGTTAATAAACGACACGCCATGGGGCCTGACTCGGTTAAGACTAGTTTCCACTTGAAATATTGTGTATATCCATTTGATCAGATTCAGACAGAAAGAAGAATGATATCGCAGACAAAACAAAATGAATGAATGATGCCATTTATTACATACAATACCATTTACATTTCATATATAAGTTCCCACCTCGTATATTAAAAAAAGTTTGTATGTACCCTTATAGGGATTCAGTTTTAGCACAGAGATTTCATTACAATGACCTTGTATATTTTCAGGTTGTGATGGTACAGTAGATTGTGCTGGTGTTTGTAATGGTCGAAATGTCTTAGATTCAGATTGTAACGTATGTTACGGTCCTCAAGGAAACTACTCTCAAGTATCTGAGTTCAAAGACTGCAATAGTAAGTTGGTTAACATTTAAACCATCTTGGCGCAATGAAGATGAAATATTATATTCATATACCCCTTGTCCAAGACGTTGTTTCGCGAATTCCTTAATTATGCAAAAACTTAACTACTGCCTCTGATGTAAATAATAAAACTACACGAGCAAAACTATAACCGTATAGCGAAATATCAATAAACGAGTAAATATTTTAAGTTGTATCAAGTTTGTCTGAAAAAGTAATAACAATTATAAGATTTGAACGACATATAGAAGCGATGAGCACATCAAAACACAAGACAATATTATGGAATATAACACACGTCTTTAATAAAGTTAGGCACATATTATTAACAATTATCAATTAACAATCATCCAGCCATTCCTGACCAGATTAATATGTAAAGTTTCATTTTCAAGGGAGTTAATTTCATATGCATAAATATCATGATATTCATCATTACTGGAGAGAACTCTGTCAAAATAGCTAAATGTGGTTAACTTATAAAACTTTGTCAATTGGTGTTTTTTAATTGATTGTTGGGTTATGAATAGTCGGGGGAGACCAAGATCTGGAACTTTACTAATGAAAATACTTAATGATCTATCAATGATTTTCAGATACATGCTATGGTTCAGCTACAACGAACAGATGTGGTTTTTGTACGGGAGGTAACACTGGTAAAACAGACACAGAAGGAATTGATTCATGTAATGGCGTGTGTAAAAACGATCCTAAGTATGTAAATCCAGTAGATTGTAGTGGAGACTGCAATGGAACAGCTTTTATGGATGTCAGTTGTTCTGGAATGTGTATTGGTAAGACGCTTAATTCTTCATTACGACAATCCCTTTTTCTATTTAGTACACATAACTAAGTCTTATGCACATTCTTTAGAATTCTAATATACAATTTCAATGCTTGCGTATAATGGGAATATGGTCTTCATATCGGCTGTTGGTTTTTACAAACTCAAGTTTTATCTACAAGTTCCGCTACACAGTTTAATTAAAAACATCTTTAACGATGTAAAGAATATTTCAATTCGTTTTCTTCAGGCGGCAACACGGGGAATCCGACTAACCATTCAAGAGATTGTAGTAATGTTTGTAATGGGACAAATGAAATTGATTCTTGTGGTTTTTGTGCGGCTCCGTTCAATGGACCAACTGGTAGTTTATATAAAGACTGTACAGAAACTTGTTTGACACCAGGTAGGTTCATGTTACAAGAAAACAAACTTTGTGAAACTAGTATGTATCATACATATACCATTGCACTGACCACAGAAGCTGTCATTCTGCAAGAAATACAGGGTCAATCTGCAAGATGCAGTCATATGTCTATAATGTTTCAGATTTGTTTCATTAAATATAACAATTTCATGAACCGAGTCTTACAGAAGAAGTAACAAAGGTCCAATTTATTCGAAATAAGATTCCATGTATCAAATCTTTATCGTTTTTCTCTCAGCAACTATTGAGAATGGAGCTATTACAAACAAGTGTGATAATTGTGTTGGTGGAAATACCGGTAAGGCTCTAACATATGGACAAGATGAGTGTGGTATTTGTGGTGGAAATAATTCAACTTGTCTAGATTGTGAAGGTACTCCGAATGGGTAGGTACTATTTTAGTTTTAAACTTGTTCTATATCGCGAGTATTTCGCATAATGGTTTAGTTTCGGTTTCTGATATAGGGGCCTGGTGTGCTATCACAATCAAATTTCCATGGAAAACTAGGTTAAATGAATTTGACATCGGTAACGGTATACCCTAAGTTTCGGAGGAAATGTGTCTTTTTCTTGTGACCCATGTGATTTCTGGCAAGAAGGTTGACAGGTATTTATCTTTTTTCCAGTGGTAAAGTAAATGATGCTTGTGATGTTTGTGGT
The DNA here is from genome assembly GCA_029955415.1 of Lottia scabra. Lineage (NCBI taxonomy): Eukaryota > Metazoa > Mollusca > Gastropoda > Lottiidae > Lottia > Lottia scabra. Next base: position 1,898,737 of record JARJEI010000016.1, read on the forward strand.
GGTGATGGTACAACCTGTGACGTAGTCATCTCAATTTCACCAGAATATGCACCCTCTGTTACTGAATCGGTAAGATTTGCTTATTCACATATTTTAATACTCCTTGAAGACAAAAAGCTATTAAAATATAGCTTTTATAACTCTGTGGTGAAAGTATAGTTCATTACTGAGTTTCCAAAATTATTTTTAAGAGAGAATGTGGGCTATACTATCAGTAGCCTATGTTTTCACTCACAATACCAGCTATAAACCGAAGTTTATTTCAAAAAGCGGGACAAGCGAGTGATGTCAAAAATACGAAAGCCGGGTCAGGACTTCCGACTTCCAAGTTGTTTTTTAACTTCCGAATTCCGAGATTTTTTTGCTTCCGACTTCCAACTTCCAAATAAAAAAGATTTTCAGAAATGACAATTTATTTCAGATCACATTTTCAACATTTAGATATCAAGTCAAATTCTGACAGTCATATTATTCCTCGAACTTAGATTGGCCGGTTGTGCCTTATTATGTTATTCATGTGAAACGTCGTGGCCGATCTTCTTGACATTGCTTCAATATACTTTTCAGACGATTGACCTTATTGGTGCAGGGTTCAAAACTTCATCTTCTCGCACATGTTACATCAAAAAGGGTACAGATCCACAAATTGCATTGACAGTTACGTCAGTGGTCAGCACACAAAAACAAGTTGTCACCATTCCTAACAATGTAGCAGCAGGTAAGTCCCACTTAAAACTTCATTTTAAACAACAAGTCCAATAAATCAAGTTGAGAACGCATTCCATATGTTCTGAAAAATTTGTAGGTGTAGATGGGAAATATTTTAATGGAACATATATATTCGATTCAGAACTGTTCAATTGAAGATATTATTGGAGCAATAGGAATTTGTTACGTTACTTTGGTATTCTTCGATAATTTAGTGGTTGTTTAAATGATCTTTGTTTTGTATTATAGGAACATATAAGATAGATTGTATCAGTGGATCAGATATGTCGGCTGCCACTATTGATCTGATTGTCTATGAATCAACAGGTTAGTTGTGTGTATAATATTGTATGACAATAATTGTTGTTGTATAAAAAGGACTCTAGCAGTCCGTTTATTTAGTATCTGATAAATTCATCAATTTTCATCTGTCCAAAACCGAAATTTATCTTTTTAACAAGTCCAGGGGCGGATTTAGGGGGTGGCGTGGCGGGCGTGCGCCCCCCCCCCCCCTAAAATATGCAAAGCATGGGTTGTCCGTACCATTTTACCACAAATGTTTCTCGCCACACTTCGCTTGGCAAGATATCTATCTACATTGCACCCACTCTAGAAGAATATTTCAATAACATTGATTATTTTAACCTCAAATAATTTTTCGCCTCGCTCCGCTCGCAGAAATTTTATTCTCCGCCCCCCCCCCCCTAACGTCAAATCCTGTATCCGCCCTGGAGTCTGCACTGTAAATAAACTGTCTTTGTATTCTTGTTATAATGTGTATCCGATTAAGATTCGTGTATTGGTTTAGTTTTACCACTTTATTATTACATTAAAATTTGTTCATAAATTTCAATTTCAGGAGTATCTTTAACATCTGTCAGCCCACCGACCTTTATTAAAGGTGCTACAACCGATACCCAAGTCTTAACTCTAACTGGTACTGAATTTATTCAGGCTTCAACATACTGTATCATTGTGGCTGGTGAGTTTTTAATTATTCAACAAGCTGTCAATCATAGGAAATGAGACTTTATAACGTCCTACTGATTTCTTTCAGTGCTTGTGAAGAGTATTACCACCATTGACCGTGTTTCCAGGATATTTCACTGCAACAACATTACTTTTCTACGTTCACCTGCTGCTCGAGCTACACGACCCTTTCAAATAGTTGGACTTGTCTTATAGTTTTTTTCCGCTGGATAATAAACATCGATTTTTTTTTCTTCAACATTCTTCTGCACCAGAGAGGAACTTCACCATTGACCTTAATCGTAACTGTTATTAAACAGTTCAAAGGTTATATTATACTGCTAGACTAGTATTGCTAATTTGGCGACCCGTGGGCTAATCCGGTCCGGGACGCCCTCAATAGTGACCCAAAGACATGACTACATTGCTTTATATATTTTTAAGCATAATTAGTGCCAAAACTGCATAAAAGCTTCCTGGTTACAGACACCACCCGCTTCGATAGCTAAGCTGTATTGGCCCCATATATTTTGTCCATAAAATATATTTGGCAACTACAAAAAGTAGTTAAGAAGGTCTGTGATGGACCAATTTCCTTTGACATAAAGACACAATTTTTTCAGTTCTATTCTATTGATTCATTTAAGGAGATTCGTCAGAGTCGGTTATTAATGCAACATGGACAGATGCGACATCAGCTGCTTGTACCATTAACCACCCAGCCAAATCCCAGACAATGCAAGTGTATTTGAGTTTAAATGGTCGATACAGACATACCCCTGCTAAAACTGTCACGGCACAGGCAGCTGCACCAACAGCAACAGCTTTTTTTGCGAGTGATAATGGTACGTTAATTGGTTTTTCTAGTTTGTTTCCATTGGGTTTGGAACTTCTTTAGATAATAAGCCTTGAAGATAGATCTACGTTTTTTTTTTATAAAAATAAGCCTACTACGATATGCACATACTTTTGGTATTTAATAATTCGGGAAATTGATCATTTTTTGTAATTGATGGAAAAAGTTTTAGGCTGTATTATTTAAATGGTACTAATTATGAAGATTTTACTTTGTTTTTTAAGGTGCTGAAATAACAATGACATTCACTGACGCTGTTAATACTAGTTCATTCTCAGACTGTAGTAATATATTTGATACTGCTTCCGTCACGGCTTTGGGTTCAAACGCTCAATGTTCACCAGTTTCCGGTACCAAACTTCTGATACGAGGCACATCTCTTGCTCTTAGTAAGTTTTTTCATTTGATTTATCAAAATATAATTGAATGGATTACCGGGACTCCTTTATAAATAGTTAAATATTTTTTTCGTGTGATATGGAAAAATCAAAAAAGCAGTTTTAGTCAAAAAGGAGCTATGGCTGATCTGAAAGCTCAAATTATTTTTGAACATAACTTTCACGATGAATTAGTCAATATATCACTGTTGATTTTAGGTTCTAGTTTGACTCCAAAGGCAGATGCAATAAAACAAGTAGGTGAACAAGAAGCTCTACCATTAAACACAGCAATTGATGTAAGAAAACCGACATCTATAGCCGCCCCAGTAGTGAGCATAGTAGGTCCAAATGTGGTTGGATCTTGCGCTGGTGATGATGTGATATCACTACTTGCTGTTACTAGTTCTGGAGGTTTAGGTCGAGATATGACGTATTCTTGGACGGTTGACACCAGTCCAACAGCTATCAGTAAGTTACATCTTATTATTTCACTTGTCGTCTCTCTAGACAACTGATCCGCTATGCTAGCTTCTTCTCTTTAGAACGCCTTTACACGCAAACTTGAAATTTCTTGCAGAAAATGTTATGGTCGTTACGGAGAACTTTGTCAAATACGACAAATCTGCTTCTTGTATTTTGGCAGATTTGTCATTCATGAATTAACCTCGTTGCACCTTATGATTTTGACCTCTATATTAGTGGCGATAGTCTAAACTGGATTGCTTTAGAAGTCGGGTAAAGTGATACCGACCGATGAAATCGAGTTCTGTTAGCTGATGTTTTCTTGGCGAGGTCTTCTTTCGAAATAGATACTTACTTCGTGAAACACATAAGATTAACACAATTTCTATGTTTCCAGCTTCCCCAACCTCACAAACAACTACTGTTACTGGTCTAAGTTCTGGTACAAACACTTTTACTTTGAGCGTAACTAATTTCTTTAGTGCAAGTGGTTCAGGCACTAAAACTGTCGTGAAAAGGTCAGCGAGTCTGCCTAAACTGTTTGTCTCATCAACTGGTGGTGAAACCGTTCTCGTGTCTGAAAGGTAGGACTTTTTGTGTTTATGATTCTTTGATCTTTGAAATTATGCTAATATTATTTATCATGTGGCTTCGTCAGCTCTTTCATAATATACGAGTACCATATTCTTTCTTCCCTCCCATTTCTTTTACATCAAAGCAGTACTGGAAAGTAATTTATAAATCCAGGAAGTTTGTTATTCTTTGTGCTATTCTTTTCAGCTTTGATCTTATTGCTAATGCCGAGTTGATTAAAGGATGTGCTGACGATACGCTGACTTTCTCCTGGTCATTTAGTGGTGGAGTTACTGCTGACACTATCCAGAAAACAAGACAGCGGTATACTGTAGCTGCAAATACACTGCCAGGTACGTTTCCAACTAATATTGATTCTTTTATCTAAAATAAAGGATCTGTGAATTTTTTCAATGTATTTTATCTGATGAAGTCATTTCGAAGAACTCGAAGAATAATATTTTAGCCTCTCATAAAAGTTGTTTTCTTACTTGTTGTGTCTTTGTTTTGAACTATGCGTCGATTTACTAATTTACTTGGTATACATGTGTTTTGAAATATCTATATTATTAGATTATAATGATCTTCGATTAAAGAGTTCAAATTGCACAATATGATAAATGAAATTTGAAATTCCGTGTCTGATTGATTCTTTAAGCGGATAGACGGAACGTGCCCCATTCAGTTTATTGGTGGATTTGAACCAAATTGACAAATCAACTATATTTTCATTTTATAATCATTGAAACTCTAGTATAATACGAACGTCAGGTTTTCATTGTAACATTTTACTTTACTTACAGCTGGACAAACAATTACGGCTACGGTTACGGTGGCATTAGAGAGTAAACCAGGCGACACTATTGAAGGGAATGCTGTATTTACCACTGAATATCCGCCTCTCGATGCCCGTATAAAAGGTAACATGTTGATTCTCTAATTGAGAATTTGATTTCAGGTTTTGATGTGATATTTCTATCTTTTGAAAAATGATATTTGTTACGAGGTTAAAGAAAAAATTGTTACGTTATATAAACTGAAAGTCCTACTTCGATGATTTGAGATAAACTATGGATATTGTTGCCACATTAATGAGCCATGTCAGTTTAATATCAAGAGTGGTTTGATATATATTAAATATTTTTAAAAATATTGTTTTGTACTGGATTTTGGATTTTGACAATGAATCTATATTTCAGGTGCCAGTACACGAACTATTGGTGTAGATGGTGGTTCCCTAGTCCTTGATGCCAGTTCATCAGTCGATCCGAGTAATCTAGGCGATATGACATATTCTTGGCAATGTGAACAGATTGAACAGATTGAAAATAATGTAAGTGACACAGATATTTTGATAAAGTGGAATAGAATTTCATATTAAAAACAAAACAATTACATGTACTTACAAATATAAAATTGAGATGGTCTGTCATATGGCCTAGCATTTCCAATTTCCAACTACAGAGATATATATTGAGTATTGTAGTATCCCTGTGTCGGGTCGTGTATAGTTCAAAAGACAAGAAAAACAAGACGATTTGTATTGCAGGCTGTCTCATATGTAGGATGTTTGGCGTCAGATGGAAATACATTCCCATCTTCTACCATTGCCACGTTCACCTTCGATGCTAATAAATTATTACCAGACAAGAAGTACCGATTTACTGTCACAACCCAATCAGGATCGAGAATAAGCAAAGCTTATGTATTCGTCAATTCTGTTGCTGGAAATCCTCCCAAGGTAAATGAAATCTCTGTATTTGTATGAAATGAAATGAAATAGAAAGAATTTTACGTCCTTAGTACTGCATCTATTTTAGTTAATGAGAACGGAAAAATGTGCAATGCGGAAAGATAAGCAAGAATTCAAACAACAAAATGTACATCGTATATTATAGCCTACTCATGATGTTACCAAGTAAAGAATGAAATATATTAACAGTATTCCAACATCTGACACCGCATTACGCATTATCATGTCTGTATTTAGGGGTGTATAAGCTTTTCGTACCAACTTCTCAGTTTGACACATAAATTTCTACTTTTCCTGTTGACCATTTTAAATAAAAAAAATTCTTTGCCAAACTACCGAGTATAAAAAAAAGTGAGGAATAGAAGCAAGAAATTCACTTATAACGCATTTTAACTCCCTGGTTTCACAAATTGTAGACACGAACCCCTCCCTCTTGATAGTATTATTTATATGATTTTGAATTATAGGTGGTGATGACGGAGATTAAAGATGGTGGATTTGTCGATAAATCAGATACAGTTAAATTAGATACTTTAATAACACTACCAACAGCAGAAACATCTATAGTGTCTATTGTTTGGGAATCTGTTCAAGATCCTGGACAAGGAAGCGTTGATTTAACAAATCCAAGTAATCTAGCTATAGAGGCCAAACAAATTGATTTAGACAATAACAGAGTACTTGGAATAATTTCTATTAAAGGAGGTATGTTCAATAATATGTTATCTATTTTAGAAGTGGAACAAAATGCGAACAAAACCAGAAACCCTTTTAACGAATCATCAGGGATTATTGTTTATTGTCATGGCATACCCATATCTTGACTCATTGGAAAAAATTGAGTGCAGATTGTGAAAATGCTAAGCATTCTTGTAAATTACAAGGAATTATTTGAGGTCGAATTTGTTTATCTTTTTGAAAAAAGATCACAGTACTTATGTGTCTATATTTTGTCAATGGAATGAGTATTAGCATTGCCTTCTACTTTTTTGCACAGGATTTTGGTAAATGCGAGGCTTTGATTTTTAATTCCGGGATTCGAAGGTATTATCTCACTCGTCTTAACATCGGCCGATTCGTACCTCATCTAGGGTACCGGAATCAGCCGAGGATTGTCGAATGGGTATTATCTCCTACTGTAAAGCCATGCTGGGATTGAACCCCGAACTCCAGGTTTGCGAGAAAGCGTTAAACTCGTAAAAAGCAACTGCATATGAATTAAACATTTCATTTATAATTTAGGTATTCTGGAAAAGGGTGAAAGATATACAGTGCAGGCAACAATAACATATAATATTAATAATGTTATTGTCGGAAGTGTGGATATCAATGTTTATACTGGTGTCAAATCTTGTCTATTAGAACCTATTTTATCTTACTCAGCCATGTCAGAAGTAAGTATAAAAATCCGTACAAGCAAATTAAAACAATTAACATTTATATTAATCACGTCAAAGAATAAAGAATTTGACGAAGCATCTTTCCATCTGTATTTTTTTATATAGGCCATGTTTTAATATATATAAATTACGTATTTTCACTAAAATGCGAGTCGTAATTTAAACTTTCAAAAGCATATGATTATGGATACACATGGATTTAAAGGCTCAAGTATCGATATATTGTGTACTAGGAACATCATTACCGATTACGTAAGTTCTAAGACTAAGATGGATGGTCAAATAATGTTAAAATAAATGTTACGAATCCTTTCCTTTCAGGTTGTTGTGTCGGTGAAACAATGTGTAACGGATTCAAAAGGTGGAACACTGACATATAAACTATTTGTTAAAACTGACAATGATGGCGGCCTATTAGCCTTAACTGACCATTCGATTATAAGTAAATTGACTGTACCCTACGGTCCAAAAGCTTACACAGGCAGTACTAATGTTTTTATAGTTCAGGTGAGTTAAAAATAAAAAAAATACCAAAATAATATAATCTACTTTGGTCTAAAAAAACCTAAGAAATATACATCTTCGCTGGTATTCAAATCCAATGTAAGGGAACCGAATTTCAACGAAGGTTAAAGAAGAAATTATTCATAGTGCACCAATCGAATTCATCAGGACTAATTTTAGTAAATACACTTAAAAGGTAAATATCAATTAGATCCAATAACATCACAACAATTCTTTTATCAACAGTTTTTACGTAACTTTGATCCAGTGTTAGTGCCTTCTGTTAATAGTTGTTCAATGGCAGCAATTGAATATTGGATGTTTATATTTTCTTGATTGAAGGTTTGTGCCAAAAAGGGTGGTTGTATGGAATTGACGTCAGATCCAGTCACAGTAACATCAATATCACCAGCACAGTTAGATGCTGCTAAAACCTCTGTTTTAGAGGCTGCTAAAGATTTTCAGAAAACTGGTAAGTTAAAACTTGACCACGAAAATCACCTGATTCATTCTAAAGAAGAATGATTTAACCTTTTCCCTCATTCTTCATTCATCTGAAGCAATATTTGAAAATTGCTGTTTATCAGAAAACATTCCATTTCTTAACTCCGAAGGTCTGACTGAACTTAAAGTTTAAAATTATGTTGAAGCTGATGTAATGTTAAACATTATGAGAAAAAAAAAACGTACGCTTTTTATTTCAGCTGACCCGTTGAAAGGTGCTGTCATGGTTGGTGTTTTTCTGGACAGCTCGACTTTAACTTCTTCCAGACGTAAACGTAGTGTAACAACTGATGAAATACATACACTACTGATAGAATTGATCGCATCATCTTTAAATGGAGCTACTAAAACAAAAGATAGAATCACCACTATTATGGATGTCTTATGTACTCTCAAGGTCGCTTCTGTGAGTAATGACGATTTACAATCGGCTATTGGTTATTTCGACGAAGCAGTCTCTTTCATGGACGCAAACCGTTTTGCTGTCTCAAAGAAGCATGCCGAATGTTTCCTTAGCTTCAATAAAAACGTCAAAACTAGAAGTTTGGATGCTGATTTTATTGTACCAAAGATCACTAAGTCCATTGCTAAAGGTTTTATTTATGGAGATGTTGAAGTTTTAAGCATGGCTAACGAATATGATACAAAACACAGTGAAGAGATCCCATCTTCTACATATTCCACAGGTGCAACAACTAATCCTGTTCAGATTGATTTTGGAAGTACCCTGACATCACAGTAAGTCTTCAATAGAATATTCCCCTTCTCAAATGAAAAATCGCCATTTCCCACCGTCTCCATACATTTCCGTTATTATCTTCTAAATATTAAAAGGTGGTGACTGAATGTTTTCTACTTCAGCTTTTTTTCGCAGACAGGAAATGATTTTTGTCAGACGTTAATCCATTTTAAAATTCCATCCTAGAGAAATTCAATTCTGATGCCAAATGTTTGCCTATACATGTTTGTATTCACTTACATGTATAATGTTAAACTCTTCTTTATTAGATATGGAAGTTGGGCTTGTAGTTCTGAAACTTGCTCCGGTGTTCTCATAAAATCACAACATTATGCAACAGCTTTGGACCCGTTTTCAACTGTACCGAAAGACATTAGTGATCGAGGATCAGACGTTCTTACTCTAGAATTACTGGATCCACTCAATGGTAGGTTATCTTATATAGCAGTAGTTACCAAACTGGGGTCCATGGCGCCGTGAAGGGGGGGGGGGGGGCATAGGGTATGTGTCAGGGGGGCCATGGGGCAGGCAAATGTGTATAATTTTTTCACTAGCTCAAATTTTATTTAACTATGTTTTGCTGTGTAAGGTCTGTAGCTGGTTGTGGTAAAAAACACATTTTGCCTCCCAATGATGATGAGGCACAAAACCACCGCTTGGGCGTTATTTCGAGTTAAACTAGGGGGCACAGCTCTGGGAGTTTTGTTTCAATGTTAAATGTCGTATTTTACTAAGAATAGTAGACTACGACACAATATAGTCTACCGGTCGATTATGCATTTATGATTTACATATTCAAGACCCAAATCATGTCACGTCGACTGTTGCCTTTAATTGGATGCTATTAGCTATGAAAATTTCTCTGTTTTCAGGAGAAGTTATTACTGGAATAACAAACTTAGCCACACCCATAACTTTAAAATTCCCTGTTACTAAACCTATAAATGGAGCCACATATAAGTGTAAATATTGGGACGTAGGAACATCCACATGGAAAGATGATGGTGTAACAACATCAACACAGACAACATCACAAGTTGATTGTACCTCAAACCATTTAACATCATTTGCTGCGTTCAAAGATGAAAGTAAGTATGCCATTATAGACTCAACAATCTGATACGAACGCTAATCTGAATTTTTTTTCAGTGGCTTAAAGCAGTTATTTTTTAAAATGGGTGAGAGACGTTAGCATAATTGCGACGTACCGACATTTGGTTGAATATTCAATGTCCTCGAACTTAAGTATCGTAAGAGTATGGATGAAAAGTTGACAGAAAAGGTTGCCTTTAGTATAAAAAAACCCTAACCTTAACTTACTTATTTTCAGCTACATCTGATGGCGATGGTGAATCTTCGGACAATTTGGCTGCAATAATTGGTGGAACCATTGCTGGAATTATTTTGTTGGCCTTTATTATAATTATCATAGTAGTGATAGTCAAGAAGAAGAAAGATGATTCGAAAGTTCATTCCAGGGAAAACTTGCGTGAAGAAGAGATGGCTGGAAATTAAATTTCTGTCCTGATATTTCTTAATACTGCTGAAAATAAGCTTATAATACGATCAATAATATTCGGGTATCATTATCAAATATTCAAGACATTCTTTAAACAATCAAATTTAAATAATTTATATACTCTTGTTAAAATTTCTGTGTTTCCGGAATCGTGAAATTGATGTAAAAATGACGCTAACGCTGAATTCAATCGCAAATATTCACGTCAGAGAAGAATTCGGATAAGTGATTCAGAAAATCCCGAATACAAGCGAAAGTCTATCTTAAGCTATATATTACCACCAATTTTTTTTTGTTCACATGAGTCACAGAAATTGTCATCTTGATTTTTGAATTTGTGAGGTCACCATTACTATGGATTTCTGTGGGTTTTGGTGACGCATAAAATTCTGTATGATAGGACAGATTTTCATTGGCCTGTGTACAAAAAAAAATACTTTAATTGAAGTATGTTTCCATAAGTATAAATTTAGATAATTGTTTTTATGATATATAAATTTTATCACCTGTTATTGTTTATACACCTGTAATTATTTACAAACCTTTCTGTGATATTTATGATATATTATAAGTTTCTAATTATTTAATATTATTCATACCTATTTATTTATTTATCTATTTTCAAATGTAATCCATCTTTTAATTTATTAGAGATAGCTCAAGTTGAGATATTTTGAGATTGTATTTAGCTTTTAATACATCAAATACAAATTTGCTCAATTTTATGTTTTATATTAATAATTTATTTATATTCGTCGCTCTATCCGTTCACATGGTTAAAAAACTAAAACTTTTCCTATATTAACATTCCCCAAAACACTGAAAATAATTTGTTTTAGTGTAAGATATATTTTATGAGGTTATATACCTTTGTGATTCCGTCCATTTTTTGTATAAACCAATCTGCTTTTTTTTAATATATCGACAATGATTGGTGATGTTTGTACCCTCTGTGCTAATTTGGATGGTAAGTTTGTAAAATATGTAGAGTAATGGCCAAGTTTCTTGAGACGAAAATATCGATCACTTTCTTGAACATCCTCAGTAATATGGTCGAAACCCAAAGATTCTAGGAAAAGCTTATTTTTTTTTTTTAAATGATAGCGCTTGTTTTTTTTGGGGGGAGTGCGGGGGTTGGGGGTTGAGGGAACAATGTCTGTTTGAATCGTAACGTCACTATTTCATACAGATCTTTAGTTTTGAGATTCTTGTGCTTGTGACGTTGTTGAACTGAACGTCTGAAAAGTGTTCGATTGGTGGATATATTGAATTGACTGTGATAAATATTAATGAAGTTATTCACGCAGGTGAATAGCTGAATGTCTCACCAACTTGGCAATAGTTTGTGTTACATTTGTTTAACAGAAATTGTTTTTATTGTTTATTTATATTCAGATTAATGTTAATGGGATATTATTATGAATGAACAGCCTCAATTGTCTAAATTCAGTTATCCGTGGCTCTAGTCTGTAATTCGTATTACAGGTGTGGTGTGCCTTATTGTCATTTTTAGAACACTTGCATTAACTTTGTAACAATTTTGGTATATAATGATATCATAGGTAATGTAAGCACTACACATTAGGGTGTACAACATACTAACAGTGATCGATACATTAAACTTCTCAGGAACCTTTTGATTTTTATACGCCCACATGAAATGTGGAGCGTATATTGCCGTCACCCATGTCCGTCGGTCCGTCGGTCTGTCCGTCCGTCGGTCTGTCCGTCCGTCGGTCCGTCCGTCCACAATTGCTTGTTAACACTCTACAAGTCACAATTCTTTACGGATTTTGACGAAACTTGCTGAAATTGTTTATTATCACCCAAGGATGAACCCTATTTAAAATCAAAAGAATCGGAAAATATTTAATATGAATTATTGCCCTTGTTCTTTAAAACGCGTTCGATTTTTAGCTTGTTAACACTCTACAAGTCACAATTCTTTACGGATTTTGACGAAACTTACTGAAATTGTTTATTATCACCCAAGGATGAACCCTATTTAAAATCAAAAGAATCGGAAAATATTTAATATGAATTATTGCCCTTGTTCTTTAAAACGCGTTCGATTTTTAGCTTGTTAACACTCTACAAGTCACAATTCTTTACGGATTTTGACGAAACTTGCTGAAATTGTTTATTATCACCCAAGGATGAACCCTATATAAAATCAAAAGAATCGGAAAATATTTAATATGAATTATTGCCCTTCTTCTTTAAAACGCGTTCGATTTTTAGCTTGTTAACACTCTACAAGTCACAATTCTTTACGGATTTTGACGAAACTTGCTGAAATTGTTTATTATCACACAAGGATAAAACCTATTTAAAATCGTAAGAATCGGAAAATATTTATTATGAATTATTGCCCTTGTTTTTTAAAACGCGTTTGATTTTTAGCTCGTTAACACTCTACAAGTCACAATTCTTTACAGATTTTGACGAAACTTTCTGAAATTGTTTTTTATCACCCAATGATGAACCCTATTTAAAATCCAAAGAATCGAAAAATATTTAATATGAATTATTTCCCTTGTTCTTTAAAACGCGTTCGATTTTTAGGTTGTAAACACTCTTCAAGTCACAATTCTTTACAGATTTTTACGAAATGTTCTGAAATTGTTTATTTTCACCCTAGGATGAACCTTATATAAAATCAAAAGAATCGAATAATATTCGATATAAATTATTGTCCTTCTTCTTCCAAATATGTCATACAAGGCTAAACTTGATGAATGAAATGTATGTTTATGACTACAGGTTGAATATTTCATGGTTGTGATGGTTGCTGTTTTCTGCCAAATTTACTTTTTCAAACAAAGCTGCCAGTGGGCGTATATTACCTTGCCTGGCAAGCTATCTTATAATTATAGAAAACCCGAAAGTAGAATTGTAATTCTAAAAGTGTTATGGATGGCTGATATTGAGCTCCCTCGGTTATTTAAGCATTCAAGAAGACTATATATCCTTTAATTGCATTTTATTCTGTAAATTCTTTTAAACTGTGTTTTTGCTTTTTGTGAATAAAAATTGTTCGCTCTTTCATAAAAATGCTAAATAAATTGTTTTTAAAATGTAAAAGTGTTTTTAACCTTTTAAACTGTCAGTTAAAAATTAAATCCATGAAAAAAAAAACATGCACAATAAACAAATTACCTTTGTTTGTTGCATATGTGGCATTTTACTTGTGGAGTTCCTCGGCTTTCTGATGATATCTTTCTTCTACAACAACGGCTTAAAAGAAAGCCAATCTATTATAAGCAAATAAGCATGTATAGGCCTACTTTGATGCAGGGGAAAGTTCAATAATACTTTATTTATCTCCAAATCAGATAATGAAATGAAAGGAGTCCTTGTTCTTTTTCGATTCAAGGGATCTTAAACGTGCCAGCAAGATACAGGGTCTCGCTTAATTGTTACACAGCAGCAGTGGTCTGTGGCCAAACAGGTTATGCCTATACCCTCCTCCTCACCTAGTCCAGCCCTGGACTCCGATGACCGTATACGTAGTAGACTACCACCTCACCTGATAAAAATTAGATTAGGCTGTTACATTTTAATTTATTTCTGCTCAAAACAACTAACTAGGCATAACACCCCTTTCCAAACTTCTTGAACAAATGTTAAATTATTTAATTTGTTAATATTGTTATGCTTACTATAAAAGATTCAGACAAAGTTGATCACACATCTATTGCCGAATATCTTGTTATGTTTTCTAAAAGTCGAAATATTGTCGCACCGTCTGCTTCCAAAAAGTTTTCCATTGCCTTATGATGTCATCAGTTTTGTGGTACAATGTGTCGAAGCGAGGCGATTTGGAAAAGGTCTGCAAAGAACGACAACTCTGTATGAGAGATTGGAATTGTTTAAATATTATCTTTTCAGAAATGTGGATGACTATATATGGACCGTGGTTTTGCAAGAGAATACAGGATAAGAGATAATTCATAACTCTAAAATTTATTCACAGATATATGTATATAATTATATTACAGATTTAATAAAATTTTAAATAAATATTTTACAAAAAATATAAAATAACAAAAAAGGAAATAAATCAGCAGCAAAATAATAAACACAATATAACAAATATAGATAAACCAAAATATTGCTTTTATAGTGATCATTATTCAATATATTTATCTGTATTAAAGAAAACTATATAACAAATATGATTTTTTTTTATAAAATGATAATCATAACAACCACTACTACTAAACCTATAACATCCAAAGTCAACCAGAATCGAGCTGGACATCTATGATTTAGGCAAAAATAAGACCCCACATATTACATAATAAATAATTGCAATCATTTTCATGAAATCACAACCAAATAATCATAAATATTTATTTCTATGTATTGCTTTTTATCAAAAACATAAAAGTTGATAATAGTTGTCTATTTCGCATATTAAATTTCATATTTTTTCACACTTGAAGCTGGGCTTCTCATTCATCAAATAGCAATTGCTGTACAGTTCTCCTTTATTCTCCCATCCTCAATTACAGGTGCAGAATGTATAACAGGTTATTCTGAATGATACATAGGCTAACTACTAAATGGTACACTAAATGAAACACCTGTACATGTACATATATATACAGAGAAAATAACATTGCTGAAAGTTACATCTTTACAGATAAATATACTACACTCAACAGGTCTGTTCATTTACAGATGTATATATTAGCTAACTATCAATCTGTATATTTACAATTACTATTTCGATTAACAATGATTCTGTTTGTTTACATTGGTGCATGAGCTATAACTACCATTACTACCTTATATGTATCTGTTTTTAAACAGATGAATACCAACATCTATTTCTGTATATTTACAGAATTTTTAACAGAACAGAGTTTCTGTTTATTTACAAATCTGTTTACTACTAGTCATTTAGAAATAATTAGTTTATATATTGATCCTATAAGTGATAAAAAACAACATAATTGTGGGAAAATTAAGAGGATGCACAAGGAAAATCAGGCTTAACTCTGAAAAGGGTATTTTCGGGCTCTACATCTACAGAATTTTTCACAAAAATCTTGGAGTATAAATAAACTTCTGATTGAGTTTGGAGAGGAAAGGGGATTGCTGTTTGCATCCAATTGATTTTCATGAATAGATAGTGTAACTGCTTGCCCAATGTGGTAAATAGACATCACTAACATCTGAAGAATTTCCTATTACTAAGGATTTCACATGCACAACCTGTAGGTAAGGGAGATATAATTGGATGATGAAGCTAAATAATCTAACAGCTAAATCCTTGAAGCATCACAACTTATACCACAACCTATAAATAGCACTAACTTTTTCCTTAAATTCTTTGTCTCATCACCTGCAAAATATTGAAATATATATTAAATGTCTTGGTTTATTCCTTTCTTTGCATGCAAAATTTGATTGTACCCTCAAAAAAAAAGAAAGAAACATCTATATTTTACAAGGATAGCAACTTGGGTTCCGTAAGGATCCTTTCTCCTTGGCCAAACTGTATTGATCTTCACACCCCAGTCGAGAATCAAACTCTCAAACATAAAATCCTTCATTTCCTCGTATTCAAGCAAATCAGACAAAGGATCAAGGACATTTTAATTTCAGGTTAATTTCAGATATAGAAGCTGAATGTTCATAACTACCATAATACCTCAAAATGATGAAAACAGCTAGAGGAGTTAATTGACCAAAACAGTCTTGCTTGTGGACTTTATGTTTTCTATTCATAAGTTTTTTTTTTGGGAATGTATTAAAAATAAAATCCAGCTTTCAATAAGGTATTATCAGGAAGTCAAATCCCTTATATTCTCTTGTGCTCCTTTTTTAACTTGCACAGCTAAAATCTTTCTCATACTGTTATAATTTTTTAAATGTGTATGAAAGAAAACATTACACTCACCTCATACTTTATCTAAAATTGTGATGTGGACAAAAATCATAGTTTGTGATAATTTACTACCATATTTATTGTAGAGAGGGAAGTGGCGATAACCTGTAAATAGAAATTTCTTATTTTAAATCTTCTTTCATTAATGATAATCAATATATTTATATCAATATATCTATATTCATTGCCAAGATCATAATTCTTGAGTGCTGGCATCACATAAATTTTGATTGAAAAATCATCTTTTTTGATTGCAAAAATGATATTGGTCATGTATTCATGCGACAAGGGTCTTTGAAGTTGTAGAAACATAAAATTGATGGAAAAGCATGTGCAATTATCACCAAAATGTTTCCAAATAATAAAACTTTGTTTAAAGGATTCTAATTACTTATCAAATGAACGTGTTTATTAAACACTGTTGAACTAGAACTTATTTGTTACGTTGCAAGGATATCTTTTTAATCTTGTAAAATCAATTGGCATCTTCAATGTACAAAGAACATTTATATCAATTTCAACAAGTCTGAAGAAAAAATAGGAGAGAAAATCGAAATATTACCTTCTTGTATACTGTTAAATGGCAGAGCGTAATAGCCAATAAAATCATCTCTTCCCCTGTCTTCATCCTTGACAACAAATCTAACCATAGCCAGTTCTGGTACACGTACACGTAGGGAGAAATTTTCATACCATCTAGGATTCAAACCTTTAAACACATAAAAATATCATAAATAAAGTTCATCTACACCAATGACCTACAATCTAAATCTTGATCAGAATAATCTTATTGCTTTTTCTTTTTAAACAGGTCATTACATCAGATGACAGCACATATACATTGTGTTGAACCGTTATGTGCCTAACATTTTTAAAGAAGTGTGTTATATCCCATAACATTTTTTTGTTTTCGTTATATTTTATCACTGATAAAATACTAGATTTTTATACTAAAAAAATGAGGAAGAATTTATATAAAACTCTTACCATTATTTTCGACAGTTTTTGTTCTAACTTCATGATAATCAGACTGTACACCATGTATCTCTATTTTAACAAAAGGATCTATAATTTCACCACGAGTTGAATCTTTAGGTTTAGGTATCTGATATCCACTAACAACCTAAATTATAAACAATAATCAAATATAATTCATCAGTTAAGGTAGATGCTAACATCCTAAAAGTATTTGGATGTTATTAGCCAAGATATCTCTGTCTTACTTTGAGTGTAGTAATAAGTTTTTATAAAGCTCACATTGGAAGCTGGTTAAGATCCAAATTACATCTTAGATTTTTTATTTTGATTCCAATTGTAAGAAATGTTGCCAAGGATCCAGAAAGGAAAACTAAGGTTAAAGGAAACAAAAATTATGACTTACTGTTAATTTGAGAGTTTTAGATTTATTTCTTGGTACAGTATCATTAACAATTCCAAACATTTCACCTGTAAACAGATTTAAAAACACATTTTGATATTATTTTTTGGTTAGAACTTACTTGCTTTATTTTCATTTTGTAGTTCTATATACACATATGAATAAAATAGATCTATGCCTATGTAAATACTTTAATATAATGGCGTAATTCATTTTGATATTCCCTCCAATGAGCAAAACTTATTCCATTCCCAGTTCCGAAAATTTTTTAATTTTTCATTTCTTGACCGATGTACTGAAATGTCAGTTTATAAATACATGAAGTGACCAAATATGACTTACTTGATAATAGGAAATTAGGTTTTAATACATAGCCTGAACCACCATTATCTAAAAATCTACCATGATTCAACTGCATATGTTCAGTTCCAGTTTGATAATTCAGTGCCACTGAAAATAAACAAAAATATCCTTTATTTAGCCAGAACAGTCACTTCCTAAACTTTAAAATTCAAATATCGAGAAATGCTCAACTCAAAGCACTCAAGTCTTGGTTTATTGGTTTATTTTACATCATCTATTTTCTCTATGTGAAACTGGATTATTACCATAGCAACTTCTTCGGAATATTTGATTCTTTCATATCATTAATTAGTACAGAAACTTACCAACTTGAGCACCACAGTTCCACATTGGTACTGGATTATAATTACTGGAATCTGTCCTGGAACCAGCAGGATAAATACGTAATAATTTACTATGTGATAATGTATTAACATCATTAGCTTGTGTTGTTAATAATTTCTCGATTTTATTCTCACCCAGTGAAAACACAATAAAACTACCATCTAAAATTACAAAATATGATCAAATCAGCATTTATGATAACAAAATGTGATCATTTGGAATAACAAAATGTGATCATTTGGAATAACACAATGTGATCATTTGGAATAACACAATGTGATCAATTTACCATTTAAATAACAGATCGTCATCTTCAAGATCAAGATATCACCAAATTGACAATGAAGGTACCATTAGATAAAATAAGAAATATTATCTTATTGTCATCTATATAAACAAAATATGATCAAATGTCCATCTATAATAACAAAAGTTGATTAACCTAGCATCAGACGAAAGAGTTTGCCAAAAATATGTTGATCTGAAACAAGCATCATAACAAAGTAAAACTAAGAAAAGAAAGATGTACCTTCAGCCATAGCTCGTTCAACACCTTTAAAACTGATACTCTGCATGGAAGTTATATCAGATAGTTCTTGTATTAACTTGACTTTATGTTTAGATTTCTCTTCCTTCACAACTTCAACTGGTAAATTATTATTGTTATTCTCAGCGGATTCATCTTCATCACTGACATCATCAACAGCAGGTGATGCTGCTGGTAATCTCTTGCCCTAAAATATACAAATAATGAATTTTACAGTTCTGAACTTTGTATCTGGATAAAAAAAAACAGGAAATAGTCTGAATTCTGCATTTGTTGTATTACAAAAACTATAGTTCTTTTTTGTCCTTATGAAAAAAAGGAGTCCATTGTGATGTTAATATATTGTAACTTGTGAGTTAAAAGATGTCTGTTTCATTGAATGCTAAAGAATTTAGGACACTGGATTTTATATTAAAAATATAGTTTTAATAGATATTTACCTTGATAATAATTTTATTCTTCAATTCATGAGGAGAAGGAGTATATTTTAAAAATTTCCCTTCTGGTGACCATAATGAATCTAGAGAATTGGTTAAGGAATGGAGCAGTATTTAGGATTCAAGCTTTCACACCTTGAAAGTCTCTCTTATAATTTTATATATACGATTTTTTTTACCAGAATCTGGTGCCTGTGGATTCAAGTCAATGTATTGTAACAATATACATATAAACACTGTACATAACTGCTTTAAATTTGGTTTTTGAGAATATTTAGGTGTCAAGTCTCAAATTAATCAAAATATTTAGTAAAATTATTGATTTTGATATTAAGACCAATTCATCTTATTAGATGATGCAAATTCAAGTGTAATTGTATAAACCAGATTGCTGTTTAATAAAATTCTTCATATGATTTTATCTTAGTTTAGTATTTCAGAATATTTGAATAAAGATTACTGGGAGACTCATATAATGTTCATTTTTAATGATGCCCTGCTGTTTCTGCTCAGTATTGTTTTTTGTTTTTTAAAGGATACCTCCTAATATAGTTTTCATATGATTCACCATTATTAACTGTTGTGGCAATGAACAATGATTTTCTAATGATAAAGTGACAGGATAAGGGGATGCTTTAAAAGCATGAAGTTTAACAGCATGTATAACATCTTTAAATAATATTTTAGAAGTTAATGTATAACCATGATAAATAACAGGTTCTCCATCAGCACCATCCCAACAATCCACTATAATATAAACATAGGCATTTTACAAAATTATAATCCAATCTGATGCAAATGCTTATTTTGATGTTATATCTGTTTCTGCCATAGACTTGCCAACCACATGACCATCTGATAGAAATGTTATGTGTCCTTTAATTTTCAATCAATCATATACTCTGATAAAAGAAAGATATCTTTATCTTATGTTATCAAGTCTTGGAAACTCCTTTGTACTCAATGTTAGGTCACATTTAAAAGTGTTTTTGATCAATTATAAAAATTTCAAATGAGTTAATATTTCACAAAAGATGATTTGTTGAAGAATTTTGTAAGATAACAGTTAACAGCCATACAAATGCCATAAAAGATTTCACCAAATCATCTTCTCTCCAAAAACATTACATCAGTGTAATTATGATAAACAGTAGGCCTACTTACATTCAACACATCGACAACCTTTCTCTAATGCTGTTATATAGGCTTCTACTCTACTTGGTCCTCGTAACTGATCATCAGTTAAATATCTGGAAATAAACAAAATCTTTTATCAAAATCAATAATTCACATAATAAACATTTAAGGCACTTGAAGTTATCAAAATATCAGGATTGAAATGGTAAGTCTTTTTTAACCTAAGCAATTCATTCCAGGCAAGGAAATCCAGATAGGAAAACCTAAAGGGAAAGACCACTGAACCTTAACTTGGATCATTCTGAATAGCTTCATAAAGGTACATACATCTAGCTTATGCAAAAGAAACGGCATTGACTACGTAAATCATAATTCAAGCGAAAGTCAGATAAATAAATATCATATTATCCAGAATATAACTTACGTGTTATGTGAAGAATCTATGAAATAATGTGAAAATGGTTTTGTCATATCTTGATATACAACATTATGATTAGGATTAAATATTTGCTGTTTTTCGGACTTCAAGAAATTGGTAAAACCTGCAAAAAAAATATGAAAATATTGAGAACACATTAAAGTAAATGTATCACATATCATAGACTTGATAACTATACAAGTGAACCTAGAGAATTTATCAAATTACTCAATTTCTCATCTGTCATGAATAATCTTTGCCACTCTTGGACTACAATTGTTAATTCAGTACATTTCTGAGAAATGAAATGAAATGGAGTTTTAGGTCCTATTTTTCAACACCTGGTACCTTTAAAAGAGAGTGCATATTGATGTTATGTTATGTTATGTTACAAATGCAATTTACAAACTCTGAAGACTAAAGGGAGACTACTTGACTAGAAAATCAGACAACACTTAATCAATTACTCACCTATCAAACTCAACTGTTCTCTTTGTTTAAAAACAGTTTGTGGTTCAAAGATTTCAATAACATGGCGACCAAAATCTTCATCAGTTTCTATTCTCTGTAAATAAATAAAAGTATCAAGTTAGTAACAAATTTGAGTTAATTTTTTTTCAGTTAGTAATAAGCATGATTGTTGTCTGCTAAGAAATAAGATGGTTTGTGTATTTCTATATTTTGTCAATCAAATCATTCAATTCTTGATTTCTTCTCCAAATTATCCTTTATCCAGTGCTATAATTAGAAATTATATGAAAAAATCTCCATTTTGAACAAACTATTAAGATTTCATTATTAAAATGACTCTTACCCTTTGTCCATCTCTCATAAAAGATAAAATATCTGATACATGCATCACACCTTTACCACGGCTGTATCTAAAAGACATGGAATGGAAATTAACAACTACAAATGGATAGATAAATGAAGACTTAGGGTCAATACAGATTGGATCTCACATTGAATTCTTACTTTTAAAATAATAATAATAATAATAAAGGATCCATAAAATTTTGACCAAACAAAATTGACTTACTTAATGAAGAGTTCTTCAAGTTCTGGTCTACGTGTTAGTTGATGATAAAAAGTTATGAATTCCTGTCTATCTAGTGTATCCCGTCCCTTTTTATCATTCTTATTGACATTGGCAGCCTGAAATAACAAAAAACGCAGCTTTCATTTAATGTCAGATCAACAAAGTATTAAGTCTACAAATAAACAACAAACAACAGAATCCCAAAACAAATGTTCAGATTTATATTGATCATTTCTCAATCACAGTTGTTCTAGTTATTATATACATATACATAATATGCTCTTTATGAATAAGTGAAACACTTGACAGGAGATGCGACCAATTGCAATCGGATGAAAAAGTTGGTTCAGGTTCTAAGGTCCATTAAATTATGTTGAAATATTCAAGATGGCTTCATTTACTTACATCAAACATTTCTTGAGCATATTTTTTCTTGACATCAACATTTATTGCTTTTAATAGTTTCATAATTTCACCAAAATCTAGACTACCATCGCCATTTTTATCTGCTGCATTGAAGGCATCTCTGATCCATGTAATAATATTGGGTCAAGGAAGTTTAACATGTACTAGTAAATTTCACAGAAGATGCTAGAAAAAGGCTTGTGGAGGGACCACAGTAAAGCCAAGTGGTATCAATTGGTTTTAATTGGTCAATAAAATGCACAGTTTTTTACCCTTAGTGCCTGTTAACAAATGGTGCACATTATACATAAGCTACGTGTACACTAGGCTAGTAAAAATCAGCTTTTAAAAAATGCGGCTTTTTCAAAACCCAGCTTATTTAAGTGTAGCGTCTACACACATAAAATTGCTGATTTTTCGTAAAGCCTGGGTTTTTGATTTTTAAAAACTTGTCAATTACTGCGGGTTTTCAAAATCGGGGTTTTTGATTTTTAAAAAATTGTCAATTAATGTGGGTTTTCAAAAACCCGGGTTTTTGATTTTCGAGATTGAAATCACAGGTTTTACGAAATAAAAGCCTTGTGTAGACGGTAGAAGTTGCTAGTGTAGACGTAGTTATTTTAACAAAAAAAATTGAAAATTTTCACCACCTATTCCCCAGTAAGTAATCACTGTCTGCCATTTTGTACTTGATCACTAATGGATGAATCATAATTGTAATCATAATAACAAGATACAAAAAAATAAAGATTGTATGGTTTTGTTTGTAAATTATAAATCTGAAAGGATATTTATCAGTTTCATTTCTCTGTTCTGCTAATTTATCCATCTGTATAGCATATCTTAATCCTCGAACCCATTTATCTCTTATCTCTCTTCTCATAGCCATTAAATGTATCACTTTATGATTAACACCAACAATTATTGCAAAACATAATGATTTCTGAAATAATAAAATCAAAATTTGTTGGTATTGATCTGTTCAGGATGGAATTCAAGGGTTAATTCTTGATCAGCTTCTATAAGCCTATGAATAGTGAGAGATGGGAAAATTAATTTGCTTGAAATGTGCACGATTAACAATAATCTTATGTAAGTCACTTGTATTGGAGAAATTGAAAAGATTTCCTCTAAACATATTTGTTCCCAAGCTCATGTCTCATAGTTTTTTTTTTTGGATATGCAGCAATACCCCAACCCTGGACCTGATAATGTTCAGGATTTCACCTTTTACAAATCATAAAAGAGCAAATCAAAAATTTTTGAATACAGTTATAGTTACTTACATCAACACCATTCAATCTTTTAGAGAAATCTTTTTCTCCTTCTCGAACTTCTCGTATTTGTGAGATTCGTACTGCAATGACAAATAAATTATTTTGGCAAACCAAATATACCAATGAACTAAATAGTGAAATAAAGGCAAAGAGCTTGACCTATGTGGAAAATGGAAGTAAAATTATAGAGTCTTCCAGAAGAAATAAAACAAAGATCTGCTTCCAAAACCTTAACCACCGGATTCAATATTATTCTTTATATCAAAACTTGAAATCATAACTCAGTGCTTCCCATGAGACATCCACCAAACTTTCAAAATAAAACTTTGTTATTTCAAAATAAAACTGGTACATAGCATACTCTAACCGCCAATTGGCAGAATAGATCTGAGTAGCAAAATTATAAATAATAAAACTTACGATCTGGTTTAGGTTCACGAAATCTTTTCTGTGAGCCATCATAATGTAATATCATACGCTTTCTGTCCAGAGAGAAGGTTCTTTGTAAGAGTTTGGTAGCAGATTTGACTTTATACAGAGCAGTACCTGCTGCTAGGTCATCTAGTAACTTGTCCACTGAAATACACAAGAAATATTCAAATTAATTAAAGTTTGATCTATCACTTTTAAGAACATGTCAAATTCTTTGTGTTATGGATTTTGATCTATAAATATAAATTTTTTCAGAAAAATATATTATAATGTCATTAACTAAATATATGTAGACTTCTAAATAGCTGTAAGCAAAAATATTTGATTTTGAATATTTCCATAATCCATGATGAAAAAATGATAAAAATGTAAACTGTATAATTTCAGAATTTCATAAAAAAAAAAGATTTCACAAGGGAAATTTCATGCATCAGGATGGGTTTAACACACAAATAACATGATGCAGACCCTCATTATATTCAATTATCACATATATCTTAATTAGCATTTAAGTATCACACATTTTAATTAGCATTGAATTCCCCTAATTATCTTAATTAGCATGAACACTTAAAAACTGGTTTTGTATGCACTGAATTCTGAGCTCTATAAGAGGGTAACATTATTTGAATATTATTCTTGTTTCTCTTTGCGCTGTTTTAAGGAGTTGATAACAAAATGGTCATGTTGCCATTAACTGCTATGGTGGGAACAATATTGTTGTTGATACCAATAGAGATGCTAAATCAACAACAAAGCAAATGATTTGACAACATTTGAATTGAATATCTGTCAAATTGCACTTAAGTTATTGTATGTCCTCCATTCTCAGAGGATTTTAAATTCAATCTATTATTGAATTATTTCAAGTTGTGAAGGTTGATCATGTTTTTTTAACATGTCAGGCAACTCTTGGGACATTTAACATTTATCCAAAATAAATAGATTTTTATTGCTGTCATTCTCAATCTTGTCTCAATAACAATAAATTGGACTGATTTTGCCAGTTATTACCAGAGCTCTAGATACTTCTTTGTCAGTATTTGTTCCTTCAGATGTAAATTTATGATAGAAACTTAGATTCAGCAGGCAAATTTTCTATGAATAGGATTGATATTTAACGCTTTTCTGTGGTCAGAATTGATTTTACATACGTATTACCATTGTTTACCATCAGAATAAGATTTACATTTTGCAATTTTCTGCAGTCAGAATGTGTTTGACACATTACAATTTTCTTCAATTAGAATGGCTATGAAACTTCACAGTTTTCCCAGATCAAAATGTGTTGCCTCATTACCTTTTTGTGTGGTCAGGGGCTTGACATTTTACCGTTTTGAGTGATCAGAATGGGCTTGACATTTTACTGTTTTGAGTGATCAGAATGGGCTTGACATTTTACAGTTTTGAGTGATCAGAATGGACTTGACATTTTACCGTTTTGAGTGATCAGAATGGGCTTGACATTTTACTGTTTTGAGTGATCAGAATGGGCTTGACATTTTACCGTTTTCAGTGATCAGAATGTGTTTTCCCATTACATTTTGTGTGGTCAGAATGGGCTTGACATTTTAACGTTTTGAGTGATCAGAATGGGCTTGACATTTCAACGTTTTGAGCGATCAGAATGGGCTTGACATTTTACCGTTTTGAGTGATCAGAATGGGCTTGACATTTTACCGTTTTCAGTGATCAGAAAGTAAATGACATTTTAACAGAATAGGTTTGTAATCAGAAAATAAAAATCACACTAGAGAGAGGTCTGATAAGAGTCAATGAATCTATAATCTATTCCTATGAAACAATAGTCTAATGAAAAGTATAATAATGAAAGAGAGAGATAAATATAACAAAGAGTTCCATTATTCTAATCAATATCATTATATAAATAACTTTAATTTGATTGGACAATACTCAATTCTATAATACTGACAAGAATTTTTTCAGATTGTTTTTGTAAACCAAAGTTAATCATATTATGAAAGAGATTGTGCAACAGGCATATTGTCCATCATGTCATTCAGCAACATTAGACATTGGCATTATCTACCGTTGCTGGATTGACGGAGTTTTCTCGTCATTAACAACTAATAACTTCATGTAAAAAACACAACGTCACATTCAGTTTATGACCGTTGAGACTCGATTATCACAAGGTAAATTTGCTACAAGAAATTTGACGTCTGGTCATTCGAAAGTTTTCCCGCAATAATTTGTTACAAGGATTATAAAAATTAATGACGAGAAAGTCTTATCATGATAGCAACAGATTAATGTAATGAAATGAAATGATAGCCGTTGCTAAAGGAACATGATTGTCCATAGTTTTCATCCCCAAGTGTATTTTTGATGTAAATATCTGAAGATGGCAGCTATGTAGGGAGGAATATGAAATCCTCAAAATGTTGATATCATTAAGACACATGGACATTCTATGTGTCTGAACTACCGGTAATGCTGATGGTACTGATAATCTTAGTAACAACTTTTATCTGCCAATACCACAGGAATGATAAAATCTCTAACAGTTCTGATAAGTAAAAATAGCATGAATAAGCAAGATTTCAAAATCTGTAAAACCTTTTATACATTTTCTTTCCACCAATCGGCACGAATCTCAAAATGCAGGGGCATGGCCATAGGGAATCCTCCGGGAGTTCAGGCCTACAGCCTATTGCAGCAATGGCCCTGTGGTCGGTAAAATCTGTAGTTTGGACGGATGGAAAACTACATCTGCTAAACAATTACTCTATCTTTGCAGCGTATTATATTGATAACTATTATTAGGTTATCTTATAGCTAATCAATCAACAGATTCAATATTCGTGTTTCTTTAAGACAAGATACTTTCAATTATTAATTATCAATCTAACTTCAGCTAGTCTAGCTACACCATAATTCCACTTCTTTTAACCATCAGACTTTTATATAACACCATAACATAATTTTCTTATCTTTCGAAGATTAGTAACAAATTCAGAACAATATCTGACATAAGAGACCACTTGATAATGCCAATGCCAAACCTCAATACCTTAACTTGATATTTTTGACATTATATTCATTTTTATATCTTCAAAGCAGCAAAATGTTTAAGAGCCGAAAAATGCAAGCGATTTGAAGTAAACAGTGTTTTTATATTGTCTAAAGCATCGATACATTCTTTACTGTAAGATAACCTTTATAAGCATATTTATAAGGTTATCTTGTCTAAGGTTATCTTGTCCCAAACAAAACTAACCTGCATAGTCTGGCTAGACAAGAAGGGAGTAGTTCTCTTATGAATAGTTAAGTTTTAATGTCATTTAAAATCATTAAGACCTTCATGAAAACCTTTTCATATTATGATAACCTTTGAAGATAGTAGCATAACAAAATTTACCTTTTTGAGAAAACCTTTTATGTATTTGAGAAAAACATTAGTAAAATCTATTTGATAATGTCAAATGAATCAAAACCTTTTCAACATCCTTGCGCTTTATGATAACCTTCAAAGATAACATAAGGTTAGGTAACTGGTATAGAAACTAGATTGCATAAATCATGAGATGTGCTGCATTAAAAACCTTAAATCCTTTTGATAACCAATAAAGATGTTGTTGTAGTAGAAAGTTTTCTAATTAGGTTTATCTTATCTTGACTAATTAATTAGATGAAAAATCTACTGGTTTTATTCCAGGAACAACATTATTAAGATTCGGTTCAATGAAACTGTTACATAAAACAAAAAAGAACCATCCATTTCAATTATTTATGGGATAAATTATAGTCCTTCTAGTGCTTTTGGACTAAAACACCTTTAAATATCAAAAATACTTTCAACTAGGTCCTATGATCCTATATCAAATATTGTAGGCAAAGGACGATTTATGCTAGAAGGTCCATGGTGCAATCCCAGCAACATGGGCTGGATTCTTCAACACAGTTTCCCCTTGTCAGTGATCTGAACACTCATGACAGTTGTCTGTCCCCATTAGCCGAAATAAGTGCAAAAGAGTTGGAAGTAAAACTATTTTCATTCTATTTCTTGGTTTATCCTTCTCCATCTTCAGCCAGGTTGACTGGAAAAAATTGCAAACTGACATTAGAACACACTACTTCTCTGCCAATGAAAGTTTAGGATTCCAAAAGTTTTAACTGAGTCAAACAATTATCTACTGTAAAACCATAGAATCTTTTAACAATATTCATTTATATATATATGAAAAAGCTAAACTTACTTACATTGTTCTAATTCTATTTCCATACAAGAAGCCATTTAAGTCACACACAAACTTACAAAATAACACGAGGGTGTACAACTATTTTACAGACGGACGTAGCTTGACATTTCCTCAACAAGTTTTTAAACTAATCACAAAATAACATAATTGTAAACTATTTAATACAACTAAACTATTATTGTTCATTAGTTAATCAACGTTATTGAAGTATACTAATGATATCACATTGGTTCATCACATTAACACCATCAATTAAGCTAAGTAAATTATATTAAACTCAAATAGGAATTATATTACTATTTAACAAGGTCTTGAAGTGGTTAAACACATAGGTTGGTGACCCAGGGCAATTTGTTAATCACTGTTGCTGCGGGTACATACAAAGGGCAGACTGATAAAAGGGGGGACAACTTTTGAGAACTAGGGCTGCCAGTTCTAGATATGGCAATTGCTGGGAATTCTGGTTAAACTAGGCATTGTTTGGAAATACTCAGGTTATAGTGCTCCTAAACAATTATGTATCCCTACTGCAATTTGCTGTAGCAGGTAATCTGATACAAACCATCCAATCCACATAGCCAGTTACAGTTTATTTTTAAGTAAAAACATATGCAAATCTAATAGTTCAACACTTTAGATAGATCCAATGGTAACGAACATGCCAAACAATATCTTTGAGTACAAGCAACCCTTAAAAATAATTAGGACACTCATTATAATGCTTCCTGATTATGACATAATAAAACTAACTACCAAAGAAAATACTAATTAATTATACTCATTAATATTTCATAATTAATCTGAATTCCCAAAACAGTAAGATTTATAAAATTAATCCCAAAAGAAATCAGATTTACGGAATGTTATGTCAACTGTCAAGCTAACAAATAAGTACACATGATATAATATGTGAAATCTACACCCTTTCCATTATTTGAGGTATTTAAAAATTTGTGCATCTTATCCAGGGGTGGATCCAGGATTTAGAGAAAGGGGGGGCTCTGAAATATAATATTCTTCAAATTCAACGGCACTGCGAGCGCCACATGCTCGAGTGGCAAATTTTTAGAGGGTTCTGACATCAGTTGACCAAAAATGGAGGGAGCTCACCTTGGCCTTGGCCCCTGTTATCTACTTCTCATTGGTTATAAAGAGGTGATCAGAGCGGACTAAAGTTTCAACAGAGAAAGCTTTATTAAGAGCATTTTAAAAACAAAGAACTTTTGTCCCTCTGATACTTATTGGACAAGCCTATTATATTTAGAATAACAAATTTACTTTTGAAAGAAGCTTTAGTGTTTTTAGAAACTAAGTAGGATTTATCATTTGATAACATTTACATCAACATGTCACAGAATCCCAAAAGATTGCTCTAGTGGGAAGGAAAATCTCAAAGTCGGGATTTTCTTAAGAATTATAAAAACATCTTGACACAATGGTTAATAGTGACAAAAAAAATAATATTTCACTAATATGACACATGTTAAATGTCAAAAAGTCATTTTTACCATAGTATATAGTTCTACCACTGCTCTTTACTGACATTATTTTAAAATCACAGACCAAAATATCTTTCATGACATTAAAGGGGTTATAAAGTGATTTTCTAAACTTTGTATGTGTATCGTGGACACATAGCATCAATTTGCACCATTCCAATTTCCATTCCGACGTCTGTGGTTCTTGCAATTCCACTAAAACTAACAAGTTTTGTGACGTCACTGACAGTGATCTACATAGATATCAATAGTAGCTTCAGGTAGATCACTGGTAGTGATGTCATAAAACTCGTTAGTTTTAGTGGAATTGCAAGAACCACAGACGTCTGAATAGTGCAAATTAATGCTATCAGTGTCCCCGATACACATACAAAGTTTAGAAAACCTCTTTACAATCCCTTTAACTATTGATTTCTTTTTTCATTCATAATCAAAACATATCTACTAATTACAAATTAACCTTGGCCAACGCTTTTATATACAAATACTGTCCATGCCAGAGAAGTAAACCAATGAACAGTTACACATGTCTTGTCTTTCTATTGATCAAAAAACTATTATAAGAAATGGGCCCAAACCTGACTAAACCATGCCTAAATTTCCTATTACAGATATTATTATCCAAACTATTTAAATAACTTACTTTTCCGATCTTTAGGTTTGAAATTCCGTGTAGGACTCGACATGTTTGACTGGTTTCCAGGTGATTTCCAGGAACAAACAATGTTCTAATATTAAAATATCCTTCAACTTATTTATTTATAGATTATTGGCTTTAAGGCCAAATCAGTTGAGATTTGATTCTTGATTAAAAATTAAATGAAATGATGTCAGGCATCTTTTCTGTCCAAATTTGAACTAGAAAGAGATATCAAGTCAATTTTGTGAGTATTTTAAGTAAAGCATCATTAAGATCCATTATCGTGGCATCCTTTCCAATCATTGACAGCGCCAGTGGGGGTTGGGAGGGTAAGGGCATTTGCACCTCCCGAATTTCCCTTGAAATATGTGTTAGATTGCATTAATTCCTGGGTAGAGAGCCCCACTTTTATCTGAAATTAATCAGTTTGTAACCTATTTGTACCCCCAGTTTTAGGATTCTTGTGCTGCTAATGTACAGTCTACATTTCCAATACAAGGATACTGGATACTCTCGAGTTTGTATCCTTGAGACTTTAGTATTGTTGGTGTCGAATGCTGAATTTCAATTAGAATCACAGGTAGTCTTTCAAACAACAAAATTAAAACTATAGTGGCCTCGAGATATAGAGTTCATGTAAGTTTACCATGAATAGACTATACAATGAAATCAATGATTGGTTTATAGAAGTTGATCTTGTTCAACCTGTCCCATACACTTATACTACAGTCAAACCTGTATATTCCATCCTTTATCATTTTTATAATTAATCTAACAGTCAAACCCTTTAATTCTATCCAATGACACGTCCAAAAAGAGCATCCAAGTGATTTACCTGACATTGAAATTATCTGTTACTGCAAACAGTTTTACCGTTATAATTCTTTACTTGGATATTTCAATATTATATATTTTTATATTGTACCACCGCCATTTGGCAACACTTGTTCCAAAAAAGCCAAACCAATGTCACAATTTCAAATATCATAAATCACCATTTCAGTCAGTTCCTGTCCGACCTTATTGGGCTATAATTAGAGGTAAGTTTATTGATGATATCGAAAAGAGCCTACAGCAAACTATAATATCAAACTATATGACATATAATCATTTCAACTATAGGACACCCAAAACAAATAGAGTAGACTCATCAATTATACCCAAGCTAACAACATAACCTACTGAAGTTATATTTCAATCCACACCCATCTATTAGGCCCACTCAACATCTAGATATATTATTTTATTTACGTTAAATATTTTAATGGCTTCCTTCTTTAATTGACGTACAATAACTACTGTTGAGATCAGCTGGAACGGAAATGAGGATTCAATTCAAATAGCTTTAATATTTTTTTTTATGGGGAGCCATTGATGACTCTCTGATTAAGATAAAAAGTCATTTTAATATTAACTGTAGGCCACAGATTTGTTCAGTTTTCAGTTACAACCTGGGTTTATAACGGGTTTTCTCAAGTGTCCCCAATTTTATGCACGAGGAAATGATCATGTCTCCTGATTTATGCACGGAAGTCATCGAAAACATGCAATTGTGAAGCATGATAAAGTCACAGCATTTTTCTTTTTAATATGCAGCTGGCAGTGGACATTATACATGCATGTACACCCAAA
This sequence comes from Lottia scabra, assembly GCA_029955415.1. Lineage (NCBI taxonomy): Eukaryota > Metazoa > Mollusca > Gastropoda > Lottiidae > Lottia > Lottia scabra. Next base: position 1,930,754 of record JARJEI010000016.1, read on the forward strand.
TAATACACAATATTACAATTTTTTTTTATAGATAAGTTTGTGTCCCCCAGAAATTGTCCCCAATCTGGGACATGTCCCCTAAGTTGAAAACCCAGGTATTAAAACAAGAAAACACATTGATTTGACCCTGGTAGCCGTCAATAAATAATGCTAAATTGTTCAAACAGAATTATTGAAATATTTCTGGATGAAAACTTGTTTAGTCTGTATATAACAATATTGAATTGTTATAAGTCACTGATGCATGGTACAGTAAATACCAACACAACCTGTATACGGTATATATAACACAGTTTTACTGTTATTGGATAATCCTAGTGCAATATTATAAATCTCACTTAAGATCTTAACAGAGGATTTCTTAATCTGAGAAATTTGGGTACTAATTCTAATGTATTTATGAAAGTTCACCTTATTGCCCATTTTTTAATATTAGCATTGAGTTAGATAACACACTAGTTCAACTGCATTTGATAGCAAGAATTTGCAGACAAGCAACATATATTAAAGTCTTGCATTTAATCAAATTTGTCGATGTGTTCAAACTTTCCGATTATGGATGCTGCAGATGCAGACTGTGACAAGGAACTCAAAAAAAACATTGTCCCCATTGCACTGCATTGCCACTCTAAATTCAAATAACCAAATCAATTTATTGAAGGTATTATACTTACTCTAAAGAGAATAATCATGAAGGATGCTATAGATAGATGAGCAACATTCCATCAGTCTACAAAGCATAACAAAAATCAATGAATCAATACTTACTTTCAACTGATCCAAAGACACAGCTTCTGGGATCTTCCTTGTCATTTAAATTAGCCATGATGGATCAGAATACCACTAACACTATAATATCTAAACACTCACTTTCACTAAGGTCACAATGAATAATATATTTTGCTCTATTCACCACCAACAAATATAAATATGTACTGACCTAACAGTAGTTATGCTTCAGTAGTTTATGTATGATACACCTGATGAAGGTATTTAAAGGAACACTACCATATACTTTATCAAAATAAGGTGTGTCAGTTGAAATACAGAGATAAAATCTCACAATCTATAACTTGAACATTGATTCGTGATAAGGATATTTAAAGGCAATGCAAGGACTTGAATTTATGTACAGTTCACTGGTAGTTAAAAATATATCCCTACGAAGAATCGTTTACATAAAGATAACAATATAGTACCAAGGCCAATGCTATCAAAGGGACTAGCCTCAGTATACTATGTTAAAACACAATTCAGAGATCAACCAAAAAGTTTATTAAATGAGATTTTTTTCCAGATCTACATGGAGATCAGAAAGATCTTCCATTTACACAATTAGATATGACAATCACATAGTTTATCTGTCCAGCTTTAGAAAACAAAAGTCCAAAGTCAATTGACAACTTAAGCAAATTCCTGAATTACTACTGGAACTTTTCAATGATTAAAAGTCTTTTAGGACAAACCACACAGCTCTAAAATCAATTGACAACTTCAGCAAATTGCTGAATTAAGGTGTTGTTCAGAAGCAATATTTTTCCTGTATAACTTCACAAAGATATCATCAGTACACGTCACAAAGTTTCGTAATAACTAAGTAAAGAAGACTCATGTAAATGTAATGATGTGTTTAAGTAAACAATCACCTCCATTTCTGGTTGGACTTGTTTTGTAGAATCAATACAGGTTTGAATACCTGTTCTATTTTAATAAAGTTAGGTAGAAACAGCTGGGAAAAATAAAACTTCATTAGAATTTATAGATGATTGATAAACTAATGGGATATATTGGAATATATTTAACTGTAGGTCAAAATGATATAAAATGTAGAGGAGTTTTACACCCTGCCTTCTAATCCAGCACGTAGAATTAATTAAAGTGAGTATATCAAACAAGTTGGCGTCAATAACTAGGTTTCTAGGCAATGTTTTCAAACATTTTTACATCACCTTGGTGAGTACATGCCATGTGAGGGTCACTTGAGTGAATCCATTTGCAGTGAATGATCAGTTGCAGTGAATGATCAGTTGCAGTGAAGTCTGCTCCAGTGAGATACTACCTAAAGCAAAGCAAATAACACTTAAACTTCTCTTCTTGGGTTGATGCGAATTCAGGGTTATGACCAACTGTTTAGAGTATTATACAGTTTATGAAATGAGTTGGTTAATAAAATGCATTACTGCTGTATTGAACATAATAAAATGTTCAACATCTTTGTAGACAAATTTTAATGAAAAAAAATCAAAAGCTACAAGTGCGTGGTCAGCACCTTATGAGGCTAATGCAATGAAATTGAATTTTATATCTTATCCTTATTAAGCAAATCAAATGAAACTGAATTACTATGCTCATTATAAACAGCCCATAAACAGCCCCATTTACCCCCAGTTCAAATCTGACTCTCACATTCTAAACATATGTAAAGGAAAGAAAGAAAGAAACATCTATATTTTACAAGGATAACAACCGGATCCTTTCTCCCAGCTGGTCTTTGGCCAAACCTCTTGGCATTGATCTTTCCCCAATTATCCGTACCCATTTGTAAATAAACAACATAACATACATAATTTGTTTTACTCATTTACTTTTTTAGCCACATAGCATATAAAAAGATGTTTTCAATAAATAATCAAACTTAAGTGGGACTCTATCTTTAACTGGTGGCGATAAACTAGTCAGATAAACCTGTTTATAGGTAAAATATTTGTCTCACTGGGAAGATAGGGAAAACATAATAGTCTTGTACACCAGGTCTATTATATCATTAAACTATGTAGTACTGTATCGTCAAGCAAGCGTCACTTATAATATTATTAGCTAGATAAAAAATATCTCACAAATAACTTTAAGGCAAGTTTGGTTGAAAATATGTCAATTTGACAACAATAAAGATCATCAGATATATTATAAGGAAGGTGTTTTGTAAATAAAGTTTATTCAGTCTTTTTAAAGCAAAAGATACAAGTGGTTCATGTATATAAGCACTTGAAGGTCATTGAAGGAATGCAAAATGTAGATGCCAGATGGCTTTCTGCTTGGAACATGTTTGCTCTTTATGTGCATTCCACCTCCAGCTCCTTCCTATATAAATATATCCTTGAAGAATATAAATTTCCTATTCCAAAGTCCAAGTGGACTTAGCTTCAAGCTGGAGTTTGTGACTTCTCAAGGTCATATTCATTGTGGATGTTTTAACAAAAATTGCAGAAAAACTTTGGATCCTGTACTTAAAAAATGTTAGACTTTCAAATCTGGTTGAAAAACCTTATTTTGTCTTTTTGCATATTCAAGGTCATTTTGAATTGAATTTTCTAAAAAAATTCAAGTTTAATTGCACAAAGTCACTGGACATGATAATTTTGTTGTTGTTCGTCCACACTGTATAATGCTTCTAAACATTTCAAAAATTTTCCAGATTACTTCCAAAACTTGAGCTTGGTCACTTCATACATGGGTGATCTTCACTATTTACTCTTTTGCTATCTCACAAAGATACACTTTGAAAATGCACTAATATATAAAAAATCTTATAATTACACTTAAGGAAAGTTAAAAAATTAAAACAAAGAAATAGTACTAGTACTTACTCTCCTCAGAAGTCATTCCTTCAGGTTTAGATGATATCCTTTCACTAAAAAACCAGCTATGGTGAAGTTTTCTTTTGACCTTAAATTCACGCTCCATTTTCACTATTCGTATTTCCTCAAGCAGAACTTTTTAAATAATCCATATTTGATAGGGTACTGTGAACATCCTAAATATCACATCAATAACACCGATATATTAAAAATCTGAACTCATCGTAAGATGTTAGAATCTTATTTATGAAGTTGATTACATTTTCCGCATCACAGATCAGGAATAAAATATTTACGTGATCATGTTCAGCTAAAAATCAAATTGGAAAGACATATATTAGCTATTTCGCCACACATCACCAAAACTTTTAAATCCTTAGAAACCTAGTGATGTTACATTATATTCCTTCATTTCACTTAATTTTGATGCCTTGATGCATTTTTTTTCAAAAATTTTAATTTGCCTGTAACCTTAAATGTTAGCTGTCTTTGTAAACAAACCTAGCCTAGCCTCTATGAAAACAGTTTAAAGAAATGTGCAGTCAAAACTTTTCATAAATATTCATGGTCATATACTAAATGCACCAGTTATCAAAGAGCTAGTGAAATGATTGAATATAACGGAACATCAATGGTCTTTCAAGTTGTTTAGTCATACAATGTCACAATTAGGAGTCTGCTATGTCACACATAGGAGTCAAAAACTATTCCACATGAAGAAGTCATCTTGTGTCAAATTAGGAATCAACTTATGTCACATTTAAAAGTCAACTATGTTGACAACAACAAAGTCAACCTTTTAAATTAACTACATTACACTAAGAAGTAAACTGTGTTACACTTAGGAATCAACAACTATGTCACACTTAAGAGTCAAATACTATGCCACACTTGAGAATCAACTTCAGCACAATTAGGATATGAGTCAACTGTTTCACACTTAGGAGTCCACTATGTCACACATAGGAGTCAACTATGTCACATATAAGAGTCAACTTGAGTCAAGTCACACTTGAAATGTCAACTATCTGCATTAACCTCACATCCATTACTGAACATATCACACATTAACACTGAACATCAATTTCTGAGTCAACTATACCACACATCAACACTGAAGCAAAGTGAAGAATTTTAACTCTTAAAAATACATCTGTGTATGGAATCATAATGAAATTATAAGTATCCAGACAAAAAAATCTCACATCAACCAGAAAGAATAAGTGATCTGATTTATATACCCTAAAAGAATAAACCACCTTACATCATTTTTGAATAGAATCATGTCTCAGATCGTTGTCAGATCAATTATTAATATTAAAGAACTCTTTATAAAATAATTCTATACATCAAGATGAAATTGCCAGAAAGGCAATCATAAAGACGTGACTTTCTTCAGAAAAATTTCTTTTGAGAAATCATAACGCTCCACAGATTGTTTATTCAAACAAAGACTTCAAAATTAGTTCTGAAAACAAATATTACAGATGCAATTCCATGCTTAAGAATCTTTTCCAACAAATGTTTTTCTTTGTTTTACTAACAATTGTATCTATTTATGTATTGATTATTGATAAAAACATGAAGAAAATATAAAATACAGTGTCAATGGACAATTTCATAATTCTAAGATCTGTAAGCGACTATGTAAGATTTCACAAAGAGATGTCAAACATTCTGAATCAAGCGTTTGCACGTTATCCAAGATATAAATTCAAGGCCTAGAGTATATATCATTTTAACAATACCACAAGTCCTAAATCTGCCACCTTATTATAAGTAGATATAATATTGAACAATTACCTACATATTTTAACACCTACTTTCATTGAGAAAGTAGTCCTCAACACTGTTTCATTTCAACATTTAAATCAAGGTGATACTTATTTCATATTTCTTATCATGCAAATAATAGTTTGCAATTGGGTTCATTTTGACCCTGAAATATTGATGATATCGCTTAAATTGAACCCATATCCTGTTAAAAGATTTTAAAACCTGATCATGTACAACAACAACTACAAATACTATTTGAATATATTTTGAAAACAAATTCTTAAAATATCACAAATATATCATAAATCTTTGGATGATAAATATCACAAATCTTTGAATGATAAATATCACAAGCCTTTGAATGATAAATATCACAAATCTTTGAATGATAAATATCACAAATCTTTGAATGATAAATATCACAAATCTTTGAAAGATAAATATCACAAATCTTTGGATGATAAATATCACAAATTTCTAATTAGAACTATACTCATACAAACAGAGAATATAAATCTTGAAATACATGTTAATAAACAAAAGTCACTTTACCATAGTACAAACATTGTCTCTTAAAATACACATAAAAGTCCCTAAATAACTCAAAATAAATCCAAAGTCCACTTAATCTTCAAAAATATTCCAAATATCCAAAATATATCACAAATAAATCTTAAGTCCACCAGATAAATCCTATCAATACTGTGCTATATGACTATTACCTTGTATGATATTGATATTCAACCTGAATATATTATAATAATATGTGATATACCTTTCAAAAGACTTAATCCATGAACATAAAATAGCTTTTAGTACTTGACTTAAACACTAGTGTCTAATTTCTCTTGAATTATGACCAAATACTGTCAAAAAGTCTCTTTTATTATACTTTGATGTACTGCCTACTCATCTATTATTGGTTGTCAACAAAATCAACTGTCAACAGTCAAAATAACTTTATATTTTTCTGAAAAATTGTTATTTACCTTTTGTTATTCTCAATATTGTTTATTTAACTTTGCCTTATATAGCATAAGAATAAATTAATATCTGTATTGTGTGGAAATCTTTTTAATTGTTTAAAGAATGAACAACCAACAGGATCTCTCGAGATTGGTCAATTGACGCTATTTTTAGAATATGTGTAAACTATCCATTCACAAACCAATGATAAGAAATGCGAGGACTTAGAAAGTGTCAAATATATAAGTAATTTAGTTTATCTTTGACTATGTCATGTTAAAAAGGATATGATGAAATTAGCTACAGTTCATCCTATTGTAATGTTCAACCAGTACATAATGTGATCATATTTATAAATTACTCTATTTTGTTCCGCAATATATAAAAGGAAATTTACATATTTTTGACATACCCTTTTTTGTCATACCAATAAAAAATTTTGTTTAAAATTAACGGCTGTCTAAAATAATATCAACAATTTAGGAGAACGAAAATCTAAAAATAAATCTGTTTTTGACCTAGATGTTTGGTTGTTTGTTTTTTAAAGTCACAAGATAAATTAAAGTCACAATCTATCTATCACAATTATCTTACAAAAGTCATTTGGAAGCTAATTTTAACATTTACTTTTAGAACCTAGAACCAACTAATTTCACCTAATGAATATTTGAACCTTTTTTTATTAACTCACAATTAATTTTTTTTTAGAAATATCACGTTTGTTAAAAAAACTGTTCTGAATTTTATCAAATTGCATACCTTATAAATAAAGTCAATTTTTCCCAATTCATCCACGCTCACGAAATCACGATATACTAACCCACAAATACATGAAAGAACCATAATATACTGGAACTGTATAACACCTTTTTCTTGCTCAATAAATCATTCATGATGCTACAGCCCAACACCATTTGACCATCACCAAATAATCCGTGGCAAAGTTGACATTCCAATACAATACATGTTTTATCCATTACTATGATATTGAACTGAGTTCGGAAATAATGAACTATCGTAATCAATTATTCCTAATAGACAATACTGTTTATTAAATTACCATCCCCTTTTAATTATTTATTCTAACCATGATATTATATTTAATTTAATAACTGATATAATACAACTTACATAATATAACTCAAATATTAATAACTTAATTTATTTTAAAGATTCTGATATCTTATATTGATACTTATAATATCTTACTGTTATGATTTAATTAGTTGTATGATTTTATAAATGATTAAATAACTTCCATTATTTATTAACCTGTATGACTTATTTACATCGTTTCATAATAACGTAAGATGTAATCAATTACATTTTTATAATTTAATAAAATGCTTGATTTTATTACGGTAGGCATAAAATGACAGACTAACTCACTGAAATGATTAGCGAGTTGACTGAAATGTCAGACTAAACTATGCTGAATTAACTGATTTTTGTTTTGCTGAAAAAACAATTGACTAATTGCAAAAATGAAACCCTCCACATGTTGATGCAAAAACAAAAATTCTCAATTCTGTTAAAATTCAAACATTTGGTTAGGATATTAAATCACTTGATCTGAAACCAATTATTTAACGGAACCAACTTTCACGTTATTCTCAAGAAATACCAGAAGATTCCATGATAAAAATTCAATAAAGTCTGAACACGAATCTATATTTAATGAACAATATTCACTTCACACATTCAATTAATGGAGAAACAAAGCGGAATCACACATAACTCTAAACTGATTAAACCTGATAAAAACAGGAACTTTCTGATGATTCTTATAGATATTGATTTACCAATCTGTTTCCAATCAAAATATAACAGACACCAACAAATTTCTGCTCCTGCAACCTTTTTTTATAGAAAAAATTAGATTTGGATGTGTCCAGGATAAATGATTTTACAAAGTAAAATTGATTGGGTCACTAGACAAAACACCTGCATTCCTTCAGTCAATCATCAAATGTTGAAAAGGACAAAACTTTATTTATCTGACGGGACATACTCTCTCCGTCCATAACTCAATTTTCAATGACCATAAATATTTTATTAAAGATATTAAACTCTAGAAGGTAGAAGAGTTCAGAAACCAAATTTGCTGCAGTTAGCAAACAGCAGAAAGACGGTTAAACAGAAGAATAATCAATGTCAAAAATTTCATGTAGCGTCCAAAATTGTTTTATAATCCATTTTATAAGAATTGTGCACAAATATCACTTAAAGCCACAACTGGTTTCAAACAATGTGAACACATTTTGGAATTATGAAACAGATAATCTGCAGTATAGAAGACACCAAAACCTTTCAAAATAAAGTTTTTTTGAACTCACTTTAAAACTCAAACTATCTCAAATAATCAAATTTCTCCATAAGATAACCTCTAAAAACATCCAACATTCAAGATATATTCAAGGCTGATATGTGAAAACTATAGAGATATATTGAACTATGAGTCCACTATAATATTCTAAACAATAATTATAATATCATATATACAATACAACCCCTCGTATAAATCTAATATACTGCTCATCTCAAGTATATACCTACTGCACCACTTGTTTTTAAGGACTTCTTAAACATACAAATCATAAATATATCAAGGTTTATGTCCCTTTTATGATAGCGCGAAACATATTTAAAATTTTTGAAAATGTTTTCTGTCATAAAAAACTCTGACACCCACTATAAATTTTTCCAAGTTTTAAGCTATAAATGTAGAAGTTAGAAGACTGTATAATCAATCAAATATGACAAAAAAGTAGATCAAATTTCAAGTCATTTAATGAAAACTATTATAGTTTGAAAACAAAAAATCTAATTGAACGATTAATAGAATTAATTCAAAAAAGAAAAATATTCTTTGTAAATATCACATAATTAAAATGCAAAAAAATAATGTCTACCATCTCCAACTGCAACTTTAGTTTCTTAAAAAATGAAGAAGTTGAAATGATCCATCAAATACAGGAAAATTAAATTAAAAATTTTAAAATATTATCAAAGGTTGAGGATAGATGTTTTTTAATCTATCACACTATGAAAATTACTGTCTAAAAATCAACAAAAAAACCTCATATATATAATTTTCCAAATTTTAAGACTTCTTGCTTAATCCTCATGTCCTGATAAAGATTTTATATCAGAAACACTCAAAGATGCCTGCATAAGAAAAGATAAGCTCTCGACAGGTAGATAAGGCCAAAAAACATCTGTTAATGATATCTCTAAGAGACTATATCCCTATCAAAATGACCATCAGAACATTAGACATTAGTAAGAGGGGAAACATTCAGCATTTTGGCTTTGAATGTATGTAAATACTTAAACTGCACGAAAATTGCATAAACCAATTCAAGCATACTCACTAAAATATGTAAGCATTCTTCTGGATATCAATGCTAAAATTTAACAGTAATCTGTGAATACTATTACTGATTAGATCAGCTAAAAATCCATTACAGAGATAAAAGCTTATTTTGTTGAAAGAACGGCATTGTTCCCTGTAAAGTCATACCCAATATTGAACCATGTGACCATACTAATTTGACACCATGTTCAGTTTACTTATCAACTGCCTAATCTTTCAATATTTACATACACTTATTTACTTACTTTATATATTCTACAATTTTCATAAACATTGAACACTTATGATGCTTCATTAATTTTCTTACTTAAAAACACTTATTATACATATCTAAATCTTTAATGCTTGAACAATATTTCACAGGCTTCATTTTCGCGGGTCGATTTGGATAAGTCTCAGAAACGGAGATTTTTTAGCTCAGCAATTTAGTACTGGTTATCACAACTCACCATTGAAATTTGAGCCTTCAAATCCATGTGCATCAATAATTATTAGCATTTGAAAGTTATAATGCCCTACTACACATTAGCAATACTATGCAATATATAGAAAAGTCATCTATAGAAATAGAAGGAGAAATGTCGAATTATAAGGTATATTTGAAGGAAATACGCAATTTTCGTGCATTTCTAGTGCTTCTGAAGGATACTTAAATATATTCAAGACCCAAATCAACCAATAAAAATGAAGACTGGTCCCCTTTAATATAGATTATATATCTTACTAATTTTTATGTCTTTAGTACCTTTTTGATTTACATGTTTATTCTTTTCTGTCTTGTTGGTAAAAATGATTTTATTTTATGTGATGTCAACAATAACTTAATTAAGTGAAATTGCTGGAACCATAGAGGTCTGATTGAAAATTGGAATTTTGCAAATTAGTGCTAAAAGTGTTCCCTATACACATCAACAAATTTGAAACCCTCTATACAATCTACTTTTAATTATACAATATTATTCCCATGTACATAATACCTTTAATGACCTTGATATCATCATTTTTATCAATGCCTATAAAATGTTCCAATATCTTGTGAAATATTATGATATTGAATTCCTTTCTTAATATTTATAAACAAATGATTTTAATAAGTCTCAAAAAAACAGTTTTTTATCACGATCACAGTCAGGAAGTTTCATAGAAAACAACCACAAAAACAATGGACTACAATTGTACAGTCACAATACATGAGGTAACAATCACCATACAATAAACCAAAAAAATTCTGTAAGCAAAATATGAAGTAACTATTACTATAACTATTATTATTCAAGGTCACCTAACCAGTTAACACACCTATTTTGGCATATTTGAACATAATAATGCCCCGGCTGTAAAAATTCAATCATAAACTTGTCTAAATTTTTATCACGATTTTGATCAGAAGATTTAACTTGTTTATAATCTATGTCATCGTCATTCATAATGTGTCCAATATGCAGTTTTCTTTATGAAATGAATTTGTCAATTACAAAGAGATTATGTATTTATTTGTCAATGGAATTATCACTGCTTCTCAACATTCAAATATCAAACTATCACCTCCCTCTGAAAATCAGATTTTTTCCAACTAATATATTTGACGTTTCAAAGTATAAAAAATCTGATCATTACAAAATATCAAACACACAGATTGTTCAAAGCATCAAAAACACATCTTGTCCAAAAAGTATCAAAACACAGATTGTCCAAAGTATAAAAGCACAGATTGTCCAAAGTATAAAAACACAGTTTGTCCAAAGTATCAAAGACACTGATTGTTTGAAAGCATCAAAACACAGATTGTCCAAAGCATCAAAACACAGATTGTTCAAAGCATAAAAAACACAGATTGTTCAAAGCATAAAAAACACAATTTGTCCAAAAAACGTCAAATAAGAAGATTATCCAAAGCAAAAAAAAACAAGATTGTTCAAAACATCAAAAACATAGATTGTTGAAAGCATCAAAAACACAGATTGTTGAAAGCATCAAAAACACAGATAGTTACAATTATCAAAAACACTGATTGTTTGGAAGCATCAAAACACAGATTGTTTGAAAGCATCATAATACAGATTGTTTGAAAGTATCATAAACTAAATCTCAGTTAATATAAAAGGTGTTTAATGGAATGAAATAGTAATGAACAATGAAGATTTAAGATAAATTATGTTTAAGGTACTTTTACAAAATCAATATTTGAACACTTTAAATCTTATATACATTGTATTTCCAGATTATACTGATAGTTCTGGCTATAAATGGAACTATAAACCTAGAAATAGTCTGTATTAAGATCATGGAAAAGAACCAAAGAAAGGTATAACAGTAAATATGGTCATAAAATTTTTGATTATAAACAATACTTCATCTCATTTTAAGCATCATTAATTAAAGTAATCCAATATATGATTGATTTTTATGGTTTCATAGATATGCCAGCCTCTTTAAATGCCCTTGATATAATATATATACAAATTATGTGCAATTACTTTGCCAGAAACGAAATCCACAAATACAAGAACGTGATTTCACAGTAACAATATAAAACAGATTAGATAATGCTTTCACCAAACTTCATTAGTTATATTTCCTAAACACTCTTCCAAATCATCAATACTATCAATTTAGGATCTCTAATTTTTCATATCACATGACAATTAACCATGAAATGGAGCAATGAAATCTTTCCACAATTCAAATCAAATCACATAAGTACCTGAAAGTCCACAACCTAAAATATCCAACACAAGTCAGTAGTACACTAACCTCTCTGAGAACAGTTACACTATGTCAAGATCATTAATAAGACAAGATGACAGCTTCCATTTATTGTGTATTAATTGTCTTCATATGTCATTAGTCATGTGGTATGTACACTGAAATAACACAGAAGGATTTCAACATCAGAGCATGCCCCGTGCATTTTTTTTTATCTTACATGTGATCAATTGCTTAAGATAGAGATAGATGATACTACTTCAAGGGATTGTAAAGAGGTTTTGTCTCATTACATTTCCTAAAACCAGGCAAGGTAACATACGCCCACTGATAGCTTTGATTGTAAGTGTTAGTGTTTGTTTGTTGCCCATTCACATTTAGTTGAAAGAAAGAACTGTGAATATAAACTGAATTAACACTTATGAACACACTGTCAAGACAGTTAGACACGATATGTCCGTGAAAAATTATCGGATCATTACAAAAATCAATAGGGGATCGTCTTCATAATTACATACATTATCAAAATCAAAAGAATCTGTAAAGAATTGAAGCTTGTAGAGTGAGCACGTGATGCACAATATCACGAAAATCAATAGGGATCATCTTCAAAATGACATTGACCCATAAAATCGAAATCAAAGAAACGTCAAGTCGGACACGATATTTCGGTAAAAAATTATCCGATCATCACGAAAATCAATAGGGATCATCTTCATAATGACATTGACCCACAAAATCAAAATCAAAACAATCTGTAAAGAATTGTAGCCTGTAGAGTGAGCACGAACCAAATGTGAACGGACCGACGGACCGACAAGGTGATTACAATATACCCCCAACTTTCGTGTGGGCGTATAAAAATGCCTGTTTTGGTAAAATTTTGTGAAAACTGATTTAAGATCCTTCTTCAGTTTTATCAGTTGTGTTCAAGAATAGGTAGAGTATGCTTCAGGCTAGCGCACACAAGAGCTCCCAGCTCAGCAAAATTTCGTTTGTGTCTCCAAGCTCATCTCGCAGCTTTCGTCGGTTTCCCTGCACTTGCTAAGATTAGAGCTTTCGTAGACTGAGTGTCGAGTCATAGACGTCTTTGATCAAGCCTAACATAGACACAAACACCACAATAAAACTTTTAATAAACTCTTTAAATATTCTGTCATTATCTATCTTACATTTGATTTAAAGTCAGGCCTAAACAACATTACACCACAATATAGTTTAGTCTATATATTTCCAAATATCACACCCAAACCACTCCACCATATATATACACTTTAAAACTTGCACACACTGTTTTATATAGGCTGCACATATAAATGTCTTATCAACTTAATATAAACATGTTTTAATTTATACTAAAAGGTAAACAAATCTAATAAATATAGCTCCACATTATCCCAAGCATGACCTATAACCTTTGTCCAAATCATTTGACACCTACGGCTACAAGGTCACACATCAAATATTTATGGCCACAAAAACCACACATCCTTTGGTGATTCTTTTGTGACAGCAAAGGACAGTTGTATGAAAAAGAAAACTTGTCAACTCAGCTGAAACATTGAATTTAGAAAATTTAAACTTGATAACACCAAAAACACTTTTATAGAAATTTATAACATAAAGGTGTTCTTATCATCTCGAAAACGCAATTAAATATATGTAGTCACATTTTTCAAAATTGCCATTGGTTATTCCTAAGACACATATATCCTTCAATAATTATTGCACATGTTTGTCTGATAATTTTTTTAACCATACCATATAGAGCTCAATTGATCTGTATGTAGAATTCTACTTCATAAAAAACAGACACCTGATTTCCCTTCCAAAACAATTATAAACATCTACTTAAAAAAACAATACCTCAATAAAAATTTGATTTTTGTTCATTTTATTCTTAACATTTGTCAAAACTAAAATGAGACAATCTTTACTCTTGATTCAACTGAAGACAATTGTAGGTCATTTTAAGATAGACTTTAACAAAAATCAAACGAAACTGACCAATGGTCACTTTTTAATCAACTAAAGACAATTGAAGCTGTCGGCCATTTAAAAAACTCCTTAACTTAAAGTTAAAGTGAGCAATTCTTATGAACTTGTTCTTGAACCACAATGAAAAGACAATTTAGGATACAGGCTAATTTAAAATAAAAATGCTAATGACTTTAATCAAGAAGAATTGACTTGTGCTCAACTGAACTGTGAAGATATATCAAACAAAAAGTGACCATGTCAAATGAATCGTGACTCAAATCAAATGAAGATAGAATTTTTACCTGACAAGTTAAGCTAGTCACTATTATTGCACAACAGACACAGAAAACCTGTATTTGGTTATTAAGAGGCAGACGTCCATTGTAAGTAATTTGAAATCATGACAGAGTTAAAGTATAGTTATTTAGGCCAAGTAGTTTATAGGTTAAATGTATATCAAATCTGATAGGTATATATGAGGTATATTTAAGGTATACTATAAGCAATGTAGATAAAAACAGGACACATCTGGTCACCTCGTATTAAAGTCACTGTGTGTCAAAGTCTAATCAATACATTGATCACTTTCTTAGCATGACAATTAATTTCTTGGAATGAAATTTACTTCTTAACATGAAATTTACTTCTTGGCATGTGAAACAAATGCAATATACCATTCAAATATCAATTTGAAATTCAATATTCTTTTACATAATATAAATTAAGAATCGGTCACTTTTGAATTAATCTGTACCACTCAATCAGTGAAAAGCTACATTTTTTACTTTGTTTTGCATACGCTAATGCTCCCTCTTAGTCAGTAAATATCATAAGCTAAATTATCTTCATGTCTCAGTAACACATATATTATGTTTTCTGCCATATTGTTGTTTTAATCAAAGCCTATATTACATTTCAAATGAACTGGATAATTAATTCATAGTAAGAAATTGAGAATTGATTACACATTATACCAGTCATAAAGAATGTACACTACGTTTTTAAAACATACAAACCACACAATCACTTATATCCTGTCAAAATTTACTTCATTACCCAAGGTATTCCCTGTTTTCTTTGTCCAAATCATAAGCAGAAAAGTAGGATGTTAAACTCCTGTGTGTTGCTTTACTTTGTATGGTGGGTTAATTTAGGGCATTTATATCTGACCAACTGATGGAATAAAAGATGTTACAAAAGACATCATACTCGTTCTTTCAGAACACCTGATGTAAATCTGTTATAGAGTTTGTCAACTTGGCACTCAGCAACATGCTTATTCAGTAATGTTATTGATGTCAACCATCTATGACAAGAAATATGAGCAAATGAGTTATTTGTTGTATCAGTGTAAGAGTTATCTCCCATTAGTCTTCAAACCTGCCAGATGTAAACTTCACTTCTGCAACTGTGTGAGTATTCTAGTGTTGATAGATAAGCGGAAAACAAAATACTAACAATATAGATACATGTAGAAGAATGATTCATGTAAAAATTGGCACAAACAAGAAAATAATCCTGGGTTCACTGCAGTTAACAGCTTTTATATCATTACTAAATATTCTATGGTATTCAATTATATTTCTTAATGGGTTTACTAGTGTTTAGACTGGAAGTTGAGTTAATTGCATATAAAATTTATCTTTATGGCAACTTTCATAAAACTTATTTGCAATAACAATATACAACAGAGTTAAGACAGTCTTATCAGCAAATCAGAAACTCTGTTAGAGTGCTAGATGTTGGTTTAATTCAATTGAGTAATTTTGATTTAAGAACTTATGTAGGGATACCTGAAAGCAGATCAATTAAATGATCTACAAATGTTGATAGTTGATCTTGAATTGCATTGAAGGGATATGTTCACCATCCCTTATATTTCAGAAAATGCCAGATAAATGTGATGGTTGGGGTATAAGTAAGGAATACAAAACCGATCAGAAATATATGCTGCTTTCTATGCAAACGTACTTGAACATCTAACCTAGCCTAATCTAGAACAGGAAAAGGGATATTTGATTTATTTTGACAAAACTTTAAAAAAAATCTTCAATCAGTCTTTTTTACTCATAGTATGTGATCATCTCAGGACATCTTGAATTAATTTCCTCAAAATAACTTGATGAGAACAAGAGAGCTGTTAATCATGCTACAACTATTTCAATGTTTTGACTTGATGTCACAGTAACCTTGACTGATTTTGTCTGAACTACTGTATATATTCAAGTACCGGTAAATATATAAAATTACTGGGTATATTTACACTAGGATTGTCTTATATTTTAACCTGGTAGTTTTAAAAGTGTTTGGCTTATATACACACACACAATGCAGATTAGTATGCAATTTTCGTTGAAAACTGAACAAAATTTGAGCTTAGGCTTAAGGAGATTGAGAAAGGATACCCCAAGTAAGGAAAGTAACTCAAACAGAACTCATGGAATACCTCATTTAGTATGAATGGAGTGAATGTCTTTAAAGTGTTTCTTTACCTATATGGACTAATAACAAAAACAGCTCAATGCAGCGTGCTATGAGGGAAATTTTGCCAGGACGCAGTAGCATTATATTGCTATTCTTTTCCAATTTCCAACATTCAAGGATATTTAATGCAAAAGCGGTTTTTCACCTTTTTCCATTGTAAATTCATGTTAAAAATTGCTTTTAAGTGTACCCTAAATTGTAAAATACATCATATAAGCTTACAAGTGTACAAAGGACAAATACAAATTTCAATGAAATAATCTAGTGTAATAAAAAACTGAATAAACAACCTAAGATTTTATCATAAACCTGTATATTTATGTAATTTTCTTTGCACTATTTATTTCATTTTATCATACTTGTGGAATAACATGTTTGTAATATAGTGGCCTACATAAATGCAAGTCAACACATCAAATAAAACTTTTAAAATAACATCAGAGAATTTTTATTTACTGTATACAGACTTTGAAATGAAAGGTATTCAGAGCACCTTTCAGAACTAAAATGTGACTTAAGGTTTCCCTACAATTCAATACAAAGGTACAGAGGAAATTTAACCTGCTGTTAGTTCCAGACAAACAAAATTCTCCCTTTCTGATGGTGAAGCGGAAATAGAGGACTTTTACTGTAGAGAGTTGACATGAATGAAAGATTGTCATAGAAAAAATGCCAATATTTCATAAAGGTTTAAGTTATAATAACTGAAAAATTGAACCTTTAAAACCACTGTATTCCAAATATTTCAGTATATTACTAAGTAAGCATCTTAAGAAATTGCACTTTTCAAGTGTCAGTAAGTGTACATATCCTAGTGTCAATCTAAGTTTGTCAACACTTGAAATTTATAATGAATGAAATACTTCAGATAAATGAGTAAATCATTTTGAATTGTATTGTTGAAGTATCTAGGTCTTCATACAGTATTTGCTGAATTTGCATTTTAAATTTTTATCCATCAAGGTCTGAAATAAGGTGATAGGGTTTGAATGGGGTTGTCAGATCTTGAGGAATATTAATAAGAAATAGGTGTAAATTATACCTCCATTAGCACTTACATAAAGCTCCTTTGCAGTTTAAAAAATATTTTAAATTCCAAAAAAGGAGCACAGCATTTCCTGTTCTTCAGAGGTAGCAGAAAAACTTCTAGGAAAGTATGTTCAAAGCTGAAATTACGTGTTCGATCTAAATCAAAATGGTAAACATGCACAAATCACTAAATTGTCAAACACACACATACCAAACACTTAAGAAATCAGTATTTGTACCACACATGAATTTCAAAATGCATGCCAGGTTAATCAGTTAGTATATTCAATGAACAATTGTAAGATTTGTATAGTTTGGGGCTGATATTGTGATATAAAGCTGCAGCATAATATAGAGCAGATATACAATGATATGGTGTCATATTATGTATGATGTTGTTGTAATCAAATAATAAAAAGCCTCTGGATATACAGCAGCATTTATAGTGGCAGCATGTGTATATTGTGTGGAAGCAGTGTTGTGATATATACAGATGCTGATCCAAGGGCGCTCCCCCTACTCAAGTCCACATATTTTGGGTCGACTTATGTCAGAACCCTCTAAAAATTTGCCGCTCGCGATGAGTCGCCCCTTTCAATAAATCCTTGATCTGCCCCTGATATATATGTGCTGTGGAGAAGGTGTCAGCATTGATCAAAACAGACCTAATTTTCCTTGTGACAAATTCATTTTGAACTCTTTGCAATAAACATGCCTTAACATATTTAGTAGTTTTTGAATTAATAATCTGCAGTGCATTAAAATAACTTATAAAAACACAACAAAATACAACTGCATTCTCTTTTCTGTAATGTTCTTCTGTGATACAATTTTCACTCATGTGTTAACACTAACACATACAAAATATTAGCACACCTAATATTAACAACAATGTGCAGTTATTACAGATGATGGCATTTGATATCTGCCTGACCAAATGGTTATTTTGAGCAGATGTTAGGCCAAATGTTGCTTTTAATTTCTGGGTAAAAATAAAATTGAAAATCGTTTCATCAAGAAGAACATTTCAGAAGTCACTGACGACTTACTGTCGAATAAATCATCATATTCATAATATACAACAGTTGGTTCATTTCGTAGATTATATTTTCCTACAACAAAGTTTTAACATCTCATAATTACATTACATAATTATTCAAATTCAAATAACAGATCTTTTTAAGTAATTATATAGGTATGTCAATTACTTAAAAATGTTAAATTAATGTTATTTGTTGCTTTATTGACCATGGGCATGGTCTATATTCATCTGGAAACCTAGCACCCTGAATAATGTATTGATGGTTGAAGTACATTGTGCTGTTTGAAGTAATGGTATCTGTCTGAAATTGCTCTACATTGATATCTGTAGGAAGTTTCACCAATATCATCAACCATCGGTAACTCTGCTTATCAGCTTGGTATGTAGAAATGTGCAGCAATCGTTAGCGTGTTGTCTGTGGTGGATGGGCTTTCTTGAATATTTGATGGGGATATTGGTACCTCAGAATGTGCTCTACAGGTTTTAAATATATATATATATATAATTTCAAGGGGGAGACACACAGCTCCACTTGCACATAAAGCCTGGCCCCAGCACCAATTTATTCCTGGCTATAGGGCTGATTCACAGAGAGCAGCTCTGTTATATTATTTTTATTCTATTATTCTATGTTGATGAATATCTGAAAATATTTTTGTTTGACCTGAGATCTCTATGTAAATATAACCTGAAGAAACCTCAATATTTATATACTAGCCAACTAGTAGGTAGCTTGGTACAGATATCTAGGCCAATATAAAACTACTAGTGAAGTATACCTAATGTAAACCTTATGTCCAACAATGTGGCCTAACAGGTTTGTCATCTTGGTACCACACAAAACTTGTAATATGTTACAATTTTTAAATTTTTTAAAGGTCATGCATTTGCTTTGTGGCTGAATTCCAAAAGCATGAAAAAATTGTTGTTGTATAGCTTTTCATGTTGATCCCAAATTTCATGACATTTGTGATATCATGTTTTGCCCAACAGCTTCAAAAATTTGACTCGTTATCATCTAAATTTTCAAGGGCGGCTAAACCCAGAAAATTGAACTGTTAGTCACTGTGGTTTCACATTTGTTCATTTTTAAAGCTGATTGTCTTTTGGTTCATAAGTATTTTTACATTGAATTACATATACACCAGAAATTGCCCATATTTTTTTCAAAAATTCATTCTCTGTCTAAACAAATCTTAAATATTTTTTTTGTATAGGCTGGACTTTCCTTCCGCTCAAAGATCATTTATATCTCTCAGTACTATTGGATTTTGGATATGACAATTGAATGTAATCACAATTTACTTAAATGAATTGTAAAGAGGATTTTTTAGCCTTTTTATGTGTATGAGAGACACTTCTAACTTCTATTTGGTACATTCAAAATTCCCGCTGGGTGCCTGTTGTTCCTGTTATTCCAGAAAGACATACACATAAAAAGGTTACAAAACCTCTTCAAAATCCCTTTAACAGAAACTACAGTGACAAACAGTAATTTTTCAGATCCATAGCAGTATGTAAGATGAAAAATATTCTTATCAATAACAAACAACTTTGGTGCTTACTGTTCTGCTCGTTTAGGCCAGAATGGAAATATCCTGAAAAACTCCAGAAATAAATATTGAAATGGTTACCTGTCGCTTTCTGCTCACTGGTCGCCATATTGACTTCTTACAATATCTCTCAAATATCAAAATGGCATCAAATACACAACTTTTGAAGATAACAATTTTATCCAGTAAACTCTAGTGAGATACACACAGAAACTTGTGAAAGTATTTTTAGATTTTGGTGGATGCTAGTCACGTGACCCTCCTACCTATGGCATTCAGGTATAAAGCAATTTGATCTCTTTTCTATTTTTATTAGCCGTTTCGCCCAATGTTAATATATTAAATTAGGGTTGGCTTAAAAATCTCAATAGATTTATTTTATGGGTGGAAAACTTTAATTATTATGTTACCGTTGTTATTACAAAATTCCCTTACATCAGATATTATATATTTGCAATAAAACTAATATATGTGGGCCCTTATGTTATACTTCTACCATTGTTCAAAGGGATGTGGGATTTCTTTTGACCATTGTATTATTTCAATAGGATGCGCCCCCGTTGTAATCGAAGGAGAATATTCCAATATAACCTGCTATACAGACGACATTTTCGAGGATTGATTTGAGACTTTGAATATTATCTAATTGAATATAAGTTTATTGAATAACATGACTTGAATTTCGGAAAAGAGATTCTCCCTGAACCATTACCATAGATTTAATTGATCAACATTTGCATCAATTGAAAGTCAATTTTCACCTGATGATGACAAAGTAGAAACGTTGTGTGTAATCAAGGAGTATCATTAAGTTGTGTTCCGTTATTTAATGTGATATCTACCCTAATATTATGTAACTAAAGGATTAAAGTCAATATTATAAACTCAGCAGTTTTTGATGGTTGATATATAGACTATATACATACTTGCAGAATGTGACTCAAGTATACATTAACTCTGTAAAATAAAATGACTGATAAGTCAAAGTATTTTTTAATATAATTGAATTAAAGTTATAGACTGTTAGTTTAAATAAACACTGAAGAAATGTCTTTGAAGTACCTGTCACCAGGATAGGTTTGTTGAATAAAAAACACAATAAAAAATACACTTAACAATGGTCCAAGTCCTCTTAATAACTTTTTTTTAATTGCCTTACAGACTGGTTCATCCATCCAATTCTGTCGATCTATTGTAAGAATTTTTTTTTAGGATATTGGTTTTGTATCAAATTGTTCAGATACATGCGTATTCTTTGCGATGCATTCGACGGACACTCAGACATACTCAAGTTGTGTAGCTTATACTATATAATCGTGTTCTTGATTTTTACAACGATTCTGTAGTTACTTCCCTTAACACACTGTAGTCTTCATTGAATTTCCAATTGAGGCAGGATGTCCAATGACTTTTCTCTTGTGTTAAAATATAAGATCGTTTGATGAAAATGATAGTATGAAAAAAAAAAGAGTAAAAATTAAAAATACGGTTTTGAATAGCTCTGCAAATTAGACATTTGCTCACTAAACTGAAGAGATGGAACACCCCTTGGTTCAAGCCCTTTAACACCCTGCACAAAAGGCTGTCCCCATTAGATCCCCATATTTTAGGTACACCAGCGTAGGACTTTAACTCAATTTCAATTAAGATTTGTCCAGAATAATCCAGTTCTGTCAGTTCGTAACCAGTATGAGTGTCAATTACTACTATGTGTGTATTTCGCACTCAACATATAAATTGTTTAAGTAAATATATGATAGATTTGTAAGTGTTCAATACATCTAAATTACCCATTACCTCGAAACTGTCATAGAAAAAAAAAAGGAAAGTAAACTGATATTCTAGATTACTTAACTTTCCTAATAGTTTCAAGTGCAGTTAAAATAAAATATAATGGTGTTTTACGTCATCCCATTTGACTCTTTATTGAGCTATGAAATCTGGAAAGTGCAGATGAAGCAATTTGTATTATTATAGTTATAAAAAATTTCGGCGAACTAGGTTAGGTTACCTCTGTAGTCACGAGCGTTAACCAAGACGTTTAAGGAACCAATCCGTCGGTCAGACTTATCTGAGGCAAATCGAAACAATATTTGACAAGTTACCTTAATAAAATGTGTGATCATAACATTGAAGATTTTGTAGGCAATTAATAAAATGAAACGCAATTACGATTTATCATTCTAGACAATATTAAAGGGGAATGATCAGCATTTTCGAGTGTCAATTTTGAACTATATATATAGCCTTCAGAATTACTAGAACTGCCCAAAAATCGTTGAAAATTATGGTTTCACAGGGATATGAGGGCTTAAATTATTATTTATAACGGATTAGCTAAAACAAATTCAAAGTTCTGAGACTAAAATTTTATAGGTCTAACGAATGATAAACATATCCATTTAAACGTGTGAGTTCCTTATCCAAATGCAAACCCTCAGAATACGAACAGGAAATCTTATCTTATCTATTCAGCACTTTGGTGTATCTTATGTATACGTATGTACAATATTTATCAACGAGATGTCATAGGGTACAAAGTCGCTGTATTATTGCTTTTTATATCTTTTGAGCTCAGGGTTCAATAAAATCTACTGTTTGATTAACTATATTATCAATATTTGTACATCTTTTACTATGAAAAGTCAATATCTTTAATTGCCGTTTTCAGCTGCTACAAATTCTCAGATATCTACACGAATAGTTTTCAGACTTTTGGTCAAGTTGTGTAAAGGAGGGTTCAGGTCAACTGGAAATTCACGACTGCGACCAGTTCACGAACAAATCCATGTTATATTATATACATGAATAACATTAGCAACTTATAGAAACATTAACTTTTCAGCACTTTCCATCCTGGGTTGCTGTCACGTATCTTATGTACAGATACCATCATCAAAGAAGCGACCATCATGCCTTTCAGTTCCTGTTCAATCAATCAGTTAACCCCAGAACACATTTTCCTTAAGAGAAACCCATATGGCTAGGAGTCATTACCGGCACCAGCTGGTCAAAATGCCTGAACAGGAATTGAAAGGCGGGAAGGTCGCCTCTTGGTAGAGACCTGTAGATAGGATCCGTGGCAGCATCTGTGGATGAAAGGTTGATATTGATGGTCGTTGGAGCGGAGAGTACGTTAAAGACAGGTTGAAATAAGTAATTTGCTCTGATATTGAATTTTGCGATATGCTATTTAGTTCGGGGCAGTTCTTGTACAATTTGTAAACGATGACTTTAGTATTTTCAGGGTTGACCAAGGACATATTGAAGAATATATGCTAGAATTTTGAAAGCGATACTTCCCGTTAAACTTAAGCAACCGATAGCAACGTTGACTTTTCAGCAATTGAGTGCTCTGGTGTACTGAATAGAGCGAAAATAGCATAAAGAAATATTGCAACCCCATCAAAATAGCGATTGTGAAAAAATGTCAAGAAATATTACACAGATGACTCAGTGAGGTCCATAATTTTATGAAGAAGCAATGTATTGATATTCTTTTTTGTACAGATAAAACTATCCTTGACTGTTTATTGTGGTCTATAAATAATTTGCATCACTCCCTTCACCCCCAGAATAAATAGAGTGTCACTGTTGTTACCCACTTTATAATAGTGTGGTGATAAGACAAGTACATGTTGAATAAGGCGTGTCTTAATTCTGATAATAATGTAATTCACTTTACTAACATAAATATTGTACTATACTATACTATAATTTTTTCAAAAACGTAGGTAACAATTCACACCAACTGCAACCAGTCGTGGGTGTAAAGAGGTCGTGGCCTTAAAATTTAAACAAGTTAAGAAGGATGTCCCTTTTGTTATCCTCCTAAACTTGGGTGCGTCATAGCGTAACCTTTTGAAGTTTCCAAATATACAACACTTTTTGTTCTCGACACCCCCATCCTTTTCCAGACTTCACTTCACAACGGTGAAGTTTTATGGTACTGTGCTTTACCAAGTTGCATCCCTCTTCCAAGTCAATATCGGTGGAAAGGTCACAATATCTATGGCATGATTCAGATCTTTCGTATTCTTGATCCTATTACAGATACGAGATCATGCGGATTAACTATTTATCTTATAATTAAAACAACAAACATTTCATTGACCATGAACCAGACTACTAAGGTCAATCCACTGACTGAGTTATCCATGTGGCAATATTCCAGAAGCTCCAGTTTGTATTAATTTTATTACTATAAATAATATTTTACACGGTAGTTGTCCTCTTAAGCTCAATTTAAGATCCAATTGCCAATTAAGGCGTTTTCAAGATAAATGCTTTTATGATCTACGCAAGAAGTAAAAAAAACTTTATAAACATCTCGCTCAAATATGACTCTTCACATTCCAGTTTTAATGTGATCAGAAACACCATCAACAGATACGCATTGTTATCTTCTTGTTTATTGGCAAGCTACTAACGAATATAAGATTTGAACGACATATAGAAGCGAGGAGCACATATAACAAAACACAAGACAATATTATCCGTATTAAAGAAGTGTGTTATATTCCATAATATTGTCTTGTGTTTTGTTATACTAACGAATAGATTACCAGAAATATAGAAAAACCACACTTGCAGTATTTACCATCTGGTCCTTGGTCAGATCACTTGGTATTGGTCTTTCCAGCAAGTTCTAGATGGTTTTGCTTTTTGTCTAAAATTAATGTTTTAAAACCATGATGGGCCGAAGTTCGAGTATTTTTTAAATACATAACTCTATGAATGAAGTCATTGTCAATTGAACCCTCAGCAACATCAAATTTTAAGTACAAGCATGCTATTTTACTGATAAAATCGGTGTATTGATGCACCAAGTTTTAGTTACCCAAATTCATGTCGCCATCAATGTTTAGATATGCATCAAGTTTTACCTCAGGCTGTCTATATTATCACATTGTAGCAACTTGGACCAAATCGAAACTGTGTACATTGTCATTACCAAACTTTCTTTTTCGCATTGTTAAAATATTTTGACTCGTATCCAAGTTAAACGACACGAGTTTGTGGTTTGTTGAAATTACTACGACTGCTGTTGCATTCTGCCAACAAAAAAGGTTTTTGAGCGCCCTTGGCTTTACTCAACGGCAGGTTTTATCTGACTACCTTGGCTTCAGACATTGTAAGCATAAATACCGACTTCTACCTATGTTTGTGAAAAAAAAAACACTGCATGCTGTAAATTCAAACTAATTTTGTCACGCAGTCAATGAACACCTTCAAATCACCTACCATGGACAAAATATTAGTTCTGCATCTTCCTTAATGGCTATAAAACAAGGTGTTTATATATTATTAGAGAGATTACTTCAAACTTCTGACAAACAACAAGAATTATAATCCAGTGAAAAGTTTATTCGAATTAAGATTCCAGCAATTCTAACAACATAGCATGGCTAGAAAAAAACCCGATTAAGAAACCTTTTAACTATCCAGTCATCATACGAAACTTCGCATCTTTCCTAGCTCCGTATGTGTCGCAGATAAGTAGAATTTCTCTGTTGATCAGAATGTCCAGTCATATCTGCCTTTTTGTTTTAAAAAAAACCCAAGGAAATATTTCACATTTTGACCTCTGTGAATAATTATAGAGGCCAGAAAACGAGTCATCTACAGTTTCAGATGGTAATAGCAAACCATATTATCATGGTAACATTTAGTAATATAAGATAGTCTACCATAATAACCATAAGAATACTTTCAAGGTGTAAGTTACCATGTAGAATAAGTCAACCTGGTTTAAACAATTAGTTATAGTATTTCTCGTGGAATGTCCCTTATCTTTTTACTCAGCAAGACACCACAAGGTTATAAATCTCGGGGTGATAATATGTCCAACCTAACACTACTATATTTTACACACCTATTAATAAAAACTGGCCTAGTTTAGTTTCTTGAAATAAATGACTTTTGCATAACATTTTGCTTACTTAGTAGTTTAAACATCCTTTTCGGTTAAGGCAATTAGCGATTTAAGTTAGAACTAAAAGTGTCATAGTAATATAAATATTTGTGGTAAAAGGTTTGAAATAGGATTAAGAAAAAGGATGGGGAGATACATACTATACTAATATTTACGACAGTTGACATGACCATGTTATAAAGAGTCAACATGTTCATAGCTCAATCAGTTGGCATGACCATGTTATAAAGAGTCAACATGTTCATAGTTCAATCAGTTGGCATGACCATGTTATAAAGAGTCAACATGTTTATAGCTCAATCAGTTGGCATGACCATGTTATAAAGAGTCAACATGTTCATAGCTCAATCTGTTGACATGACCATGTTCTAAAGAGTCAATTTGTTCATAGCTCAATCAGTTGACATGACCATGTTATAAAAAGTCAACATGTTCAAAGTTCAATCAGTTGGCATGACCATGTTATAAAGACTCAACATGTTTATAGCTCAATAAGTTGGCATGACCATGTTATAGGAGTCAACATGTTCATAGCTCAATCTGTTGGCATGACCATGTTATAAAGAGTCAGCATTTTCGTAGCTCAATCAGTTGTCATGACCATGTTAAAAAGAGTCAACATGTTTGTAGCTCAATCAGTTGACATGACCATGTTATAAAGAGTCAACATGTTCGTAGCTCAATCAGTTGTCATGACCATGTTATAAAGAGTCAGCATTTTCGTAGCTCAATCAGTTGTCATGACCATGTTATAAAGAGTCAACATGTTTATAGCTCAATCAGTTGGCATGACCATGTTATAAAGAGTGAACATGTTCATAGCTCAATCAGTTGACATGACCTTGTTATAAAAAGTAAAACATGTTCATAGCTAAATCAGTTTGCAGGCCATGATTAAGCAAAGTAACATGTTCATAGCTAAAAGTTGGCATAACCTCGGGATAAGGAAACAACATGTTCGCAGCCCAATCAGCTGACATGACCATGTAAAAAGAGTCAACATGTTTATGTTCATAACTAAAACATTGAACATGACCATGAAACAAGGCTTCTAATATTCAGGATACAACATGCATGCTAAATCGTTTGAAGAGAGTTTAAAGACTGAGTGAAGGTAAAAATAAAAAATCACAGCTGAGAACAGAAAAATGTTCATGTTGGAAAAAACTGGTTTACAATTGTAGTGAAATACACGTGTTGCGAAAATAAACGTTGTCTCTGCTTTACTTAAAAAAATGTAGAATGTAAGAGTCGATGAGCCCAGGTGAACAAAGTAAATAACAGTAACTGTAATGTACCCCAGTACACAGGAAGAGCATTGCCCAATGATGTAAGTTGTAAGTGTCAAAGCTGAAAGGACAAACTGAAAGGTGTGAATTTTGAGGTATGTGAATGCAATTTAAAAATGTTACAATACTTACATTGGAAGCTTTTGTTCTTTCTGGCTCTTCTGAGTTCTGAAGATATAGTCCTCCGGAATGATTTCGAAAAACTTTCATAAGATCCATTTAATGAATAAATGGATTCATACATAGAAACACTAGAGCGAGTTCTATCCATACTCGAACTCATTTTGGCAGGTATTTTCACAGTAAGTAAAAACACAGAGAAAATTCACAACAACCAGCGAGTTACAACTAAACACTACACAATCAGATTAACATACAAAGTTCAAATATTGTACCTTCAACAAATATTCACAAAATACGTGAAAATTTCCTACATATCTAACTTGACTTTCTGTACTTCTTAAAACCCTTTGTAGGAGGCCAAAAAATTCGTCTGCTTCATTCGTCTTAACCTCAATTTGAAATGTCGTCTGCTCTCTAACAAAATGGCTGAACACTTTCTCGTCTGATTAACATAATGTTGTGATGATCACGTTTTAAAGTTGGATAATAACTCCGAAATATTTCACTATGTTACAAACTTCCTAGTAATTGTAACAAATCGTAACGTAGAGCATGTTTCACATTCCGCTGTCTACCCTTATCACTGGTCAACTTAATATGGTCAACTTAAAGACACTGTCACAATTAAGACCACCACGAACGCTTTCAGATAAGAAGTCGTATTAATTTCTATAATAACACAGCCAGGTGTAGTCTATTCTTCTATTTGCTGGAATCCACAAGACAATCAACCTATCACTGGTAACTATTGCAGAATGCTCTTGGCTGTAATCATATCAATATGTATCGTCAAATACGTAATGTACAGAAATGCATATATAAATAACGAACTAAAGTCCGAATGTCTCATACATATATATTTCTTTAGCGTGTTCTGCAAAATGCAAGAATATCGAAGTTAACCCAATAATAGTTTGTATCCTAATTTTTTCTCCATCGTGCAAAGCTATGACACTATATATGTATATTTAGGGTTTCAGACTATTTCTTGACTGAAAAATAAGTGCGAAATAGTTGATATTGCCCTTTAATACCTATAATAAACAAACCCAGTGAGGCAAGAGACAAATTATATATTGTAGCCCTAAATAGCCTTATGTATATAGATAGTAAGACAACAATGATAATATTTATCGTAAGTTATACCAAGTTTCTGTCCAACACTATAAGTTATTATACAATATCACGTTTCTTTATCACCTTTCATATCACACTAGAAAATTATCTCACTATAAATAGGCTATACCTGAATTAAATTTCATAAAGTCAGCTAAAAGTTGTATGAATTTCTGCTAGTCACGTAACGAAATTTTGCATGTCATTCTTAATCCTTAAAACAATGATAACACCTTATGGAAATCAGATATTAAAAATGTTTAATCACTGTGGTCAATATTGGAACAAAGCACTGGAAAATCGGAAGCAAAACTATGCTCCCAGCCATTCACATTCTGGAGAATGATTACATTAAGCAATTTGAAGCACAATACGATAGCATTCAGATGAAGAACTGTTATACTGCCTAAAAGATATCAGTAAAAGTCTACAGTTAACTACTCGAAAAATATTCCCATTCAGTATCCGAGCACAGCACTAACCAAAATATTTTTTTATCTAAAGAAGGATTTAAACGATAATACAGGGACTTTTGAATAGATTAAAGGCACTGTCCTTTTAACATAATACACAATTGTCATAGAAAACGCATAAAACTTCTCCTAGTCTTGTTATATTCACATGACGAGCGGACGACAATAATATCCTTTGATGACTCGGTAAAATTATTCGTTTCACACGAAACTATTAAAAATCCACCATTTACATACTGTTATACTAATGAAAAATATACAATTTCTCTCACGTACTATTACAAAAATATAAATCAAATTTTTGTTATGACGCAATGGTTCAAAAAATCAGGCTAAACACATGTTTGAATCCAAAGCAATGTCACTGCAGTCGCTCAATATCCTTTTATTCTCTAACCAAACATGGTAATGTGTAGACTTTTATCACATTTACACTTTGAAACCCGACGTGAATCAAGCTGTGTACAGGTGAAAGGCATCAATGAAACTGTTTCCTTCTTGACATTGTGATCAAATATAGAATTTAATTGGTCAAACAAGCTTGGGATGTTATTCGTGTCTGACATTGTCTTTACGTTCTATTGTAACAACCGACTACGTTACATTGATCTCGAATCCTATACCAAGTCAACATTTGTCTTTTACAAACAGTTTGTCTTGACGATGCAAATACATCAGGTATATATGGACAGTTTCACCAATTGATACCAAATTTACACGTCTCTTGTTAAGAGTATTATTAATCTACCTGTTGAAATCAACTGAACTAACAAGCGAATCTTAATGTACCGTATTTAAACTTACAGAGAGTTACTTTGAATTCTAGAAAAACAATCTAGTTGTAGCCAACTTATATAGAATTGAAAATCTAAAGCAAAAGTCCTAGTCACTGTGAAGCCATATTCAAAACCTGTCTCGTTAACAATCAAAATTTAGATTTTGCACACCATTGCTTTTTAATGCCCTAACAAAATCTGAATAAGGCTGTTTGCAAATAATACCAAATTTTCAATCTATGATCAGCAAATCATGAGCCGTAGCACTTTCTTGTCCCCTGAAAGTGTAACAAATGTAAAGGAGAAAAGGTAGAGGTCGAATTCTGTAACAGTTTTGGTCAGAATGATACCAAACAAATAATTTTAAAAAACGCTATTGAAAAAGTATTATTACGTGTATGTCCGACAATTTCTATTTGTAAAGCTTGTTCATAAACCTGTATTATATGTATGCAATTCACTACATAAAACGTGTATACAGTGTATAGTTTTTTGTTTTCTGTATGGTAGAAAACAATACACAAGAGAGGAAAACATTTAAATTGATAACGAAACAAACACGAATCGACAGAAACAAATGAAGGGATATTGTTCATTGCATGTTTTGGCAAGTATTCGTTATCTTGGTGATTTAAAGTAAATTCTATACAACTTTCCTTATACCAATGTCATGTCATCTTGACAATGAATTGGACAGCAGTATCAAAATCTCATATCTAAATGATTACTCCACATTTTGGTGTACGGCATGAGGTGGTGGTGTCGTTGGGTAATGATTCTAATTTGGGTCGAAATATGAATAATAACTGCTTTTGTTGGCCAAATGGTTACCAAGCCAATAAAGATTCTCAAATCCAATAAAAGTGTACATAACATTAAGCCAAATGGCAGTATATGTTTCTACAGAGGTGATATCTATGTCCATTGGCATCAGTTTTGACGATTCAATTGTTCCATATAAACTTTAAGAATAAATCTGTGGAAGAGAATTTATTTCGTAATGCTGTGTTAATAAGTCTGGTTCGTTTCGAGCATACTGATATATTGAGTTATTGTGCACATAATTGCATATTAAAATCCAAATGGTACCTTTGTCAGCGGCATATTACTCTTTTTGAGCTTGATGCTATCATTTCCACGCCTTCTCTTGCTGGACACGTTAAATATGTTGCAAATTAAAGAAGCCGAGTCTGATACAATTAACATTTTCTTCAAGAGCAAAGTCGAAAAACGAAAACAATGATCCCGGATATAACACAGGAAAACATCCTACATCATATATTTGTTTTGTAATGTCTCAGGAAATCCGCTACAAGTCACACATGTATACGTGTTAGAAATTAAAGCCATTTTTCAGATTCATATTTTTTTTTAAATGTCGAGTTGACTTTTATTAACTGGATAGTATTTTATATTCTGTACATGATGCCGATCCCAAAAAATAAAAAAAGCACACGAGGTATTACATTATTGAGCATCATTGGGACTTATCATTATATTGGGACCACCATGTTAAAAAGAGATTGTATGAAATACTTTGGCTATGTTCATTGTCAACATTCATGTTCTTGTTGTACCATTCCATTGTCCCTTGAGGCATTTTTGTCGATCTCTTGTGATCTTATGCTAAAGTATAGTAAAATTCAAAACGAACAACTCGAAGCATCACATCACTGACAGTCACTGAAGATATCTTTTTGATCTATACAGAGATTTTAGATGAAATGGCTTGTGCATTTGACACATTTATACGAATTGATGCTAAATGAATATTGGTTGACAGAAGATTTAAGTATAAACGTAGCTGTATATAAATAATAAAAAAGTAAAAGAATCTTCATAACTTTGAGGTCAAGACAGTGTAAAAATTTCTTACATGGCATAATATAATAGAGTACAAAAGATAATAACACCTAAAATAGAGCGATTAAGTCAATAATATCAACAGAACGTTTGATGGTATTAACAATACATTAAGTAGGTGATCAAATAACTTTCAACTTGTTGATCTTTCTTCTATTTTAAAGGGAAAGGCCACAGAAATTACACTAGTTGTAATGATTTTTGATCAAACTTGCAAATAGCTTTTCATTGCATTTGTGAGAGCATTTATAGGCGTATGAGAACAATTTATTAGTGTTTTTTGCCATGATTTCCTAAATATTTTATTAGAAAGTCAACAGGTCCACGGGAAGACGACAAAGCTACCAATGATGACCATCATAACATTATTTGCCAGCACATCGATGCTCAATTGGCATACTAAGTCACAGACCACTCGCCTTTGATCATCTTTTGTTAATGTGCTCTGCAGTTCAAATAAAAGGTTACTCCACCATTGTTTTGATTAGCTGATCAAATGTAAAATACCCTTAACAGAATCACTTGAAGAAAGAGACGATCTTTTATCTAACCCTAGTTACTTTAGATAGTCCTGTTTGAATCAGACAGAAAAGCCAAGATCCAATATGTACATAGTGTTCATTACGTTCGTAACCTTGTAAGTCAAACTATTATCAGGTGTCCAAATCCTAATGTAATAAGTGATGTTCGGACAATGACCACAAGTGACCACAAGTGATAAGTGTGTGAGGTTGTTATACAATAATGACTATAATAATCTTCAGATAAACAAGTATTTGTTGACGTCTGCGATTAATTTCTGCCCCAAGCCAAAACAGACCACATTAACGATAAGGCTCTATTACTTGAAATAATATTGTTGTCTGTTAACTTCTTTATTGGCTTAAAATCAAGGTCATTCTGGTGGATGCGATACATTGTTTTCATTGAAATTCAGACGCATGCAAAGGT
This sequence comes from Lottia scabra, assembly GCA_029955415.1. NCBI lineage: Eukaryota > Metazoa > Mollusca > Gastropoda > Lottiidae > Lottia > Lottia scabra. Next base: position 1,963,770 of record JARJEI010000016.1, read on the forward strand.
TGAGAATTTGCCTTTGGGAAACATGTTGGTTCTGTTATAAACCAGTTTCCAAATTAATATCAATGCATCTTAATCTGTAGTTGTTGAACATTGCGTCCTTTTTTAATGATATATGTACAATGATATACCAGTCTGTTTCACTGGATTATGGGTGCAAGAGGCATGCCATCTGATAACAAACTTTTGCATCTGTGTATACAATCATAAATTGGAACACAGGATTCACTGGCGAGTATAATATACTGTTAATACTGCATAATGACGTTTAGTAATGCATGCAATATCTAACCAAAAATGTAGCAATATTATTAAGATGTTGAAGTTGACACAAGTACCCCTGCCATATAAATTCCAGTGATAATTACATATCAAAATAGTTTTAAGTGCTCTTATATTTATGTGAAAATATTTTAGTAAATTTTACACCTCAGAAATTCATCTACAGTCACAGTGAATGAAAATAGGCCAAATATATCACCCTGACTCAGCCCTTAACACTGTTTTTAAAATAGACTTTCATTTTATATATAAAGGAGGATTTATTTATTTAAACAAAAAGGCGTATCCTTGACATGATTTCATACTAACATGCGTGGTAAAGATATCAGAAAAATAAATTTGTAATTTATAAAATAGACTATAAATATTTAATTAAAACTTCAAAAAATAAACCTAGAAAGTTGACATGGGCCGATATATTTCTATGACATTTTATTGATTTTCTTAAATAAATCGAAAAATTAAAACATTACATCAATGTTCTGAATACAGAATGTATTCATATAAATTTGGATCACTGCAAAGTTTTGCATCCATAAACCTCAAAGTATCTGTATATTGGCCTTAAGGTTGGTTGGTTGATGACAAGTGAACGCTCACTTCCAGCAGCAGCTGATATAGCAAACTAGGTAGTGGTAGTAGTTGGTAATTGGATTTGTTCATTAATAAATTAGATGATCTATGTACTACACAGATAGATTGGTAACTTTTTAGACAACATTTTATTTACCTAATGTCTGTACCATAAATCTCGATATTTTGGAAGATTGTTAAAAAATATTATGTCTCCTAACTCTCGCCATTATGTTCTACAGTAATTTGTCTTGAAGTATTTAGCTAATTCATTATCTACATTAAGTTAATGACCTCTCCACCTCCTGCCAGCGACACAATACACTTTAATTACAGAATGGATGGCTTTTCTGGCAGGTTTCAAGATAATAATGGAATGGTATGTCGCATGCAACCATATAGTTTAAATAAACAGCATGCCTTCTTGTAATTGGACCATTAACTTATTAAAAACAACAGGCATTCCGAGGTAAATTGATAAGTGAGCATGGTCCAGGTCTTGAATATTGCATTAAATGGCATGTCTCTGTAATATTCAGGAAGAACTAATCATGTAATGATCAAAATTAGTTTTGCATTCAATTTTCTGTACCTGGATTAATAACGATTGATTGGACTTTTATTTGACATTAGCCTACTGTTATATCCGAATTAACAATAAGTACTCCGTATTTTTATTAACACTTCATAAAAAAATTCAGTTTTATCAAGAAGAAACAGAGATACAATAAGTATACTTTAAAATTACTTTCAGGTAACATTATTTTGTGACGTTTTTGTCAATAAACACTTTTTCAAAAAAGCAGAAGGTCCTTTAAAGGAGCACAGCTTGAAGCACAAGAGCCTTGCTAATTGTTCTGTATGGGTTTTTTTTTCCATGTCAGATCTCCAACTTGTGCCATCACTGACAGAAGAACCGGGTTGAAAGTTCGAAGGTAAGCCCTATTATCTCAACCAATGCTAGATTGAATCTATGACCTTTGGTTGTTCCACCACGACTCGCATCTACCAAATTAATAGTAAAATAGTTATACTTTACTGATTGCAAAAGGGTAATTGACATTTGTGTGTCGTGTATAGAGTACAATTATGTCTAAACACAGGGAGCAAAATTATGTTGTATCCGAACTTTTTTTGTCCCCCAAACGAAACATCCCTCAATGTTCTCACGTACAATTTTCATGAAAACTTTCTTCTCGTCTAACCCCTAAAACTAGATGAGAACAATAGCTTTTTTCTGAAGACATTTATCTCAGGCTTTAAATAGTCACCATTGATCAATTTCAGATCTTTTGTAGTTCATTTCTTTTGATAACTTCATAACGATATCAACTGAACGAACCAATATAAAACAAGACTTATTTGCTTGTAATTGTTACTTTAAAACTCATAAAGCTCTTTTAATAACGCTGCACCATACAATGCACATTTATTAAAACTAATACAAAGCACTAGAAACTGATATTTTACTGTCAATTTATCAATTTGATGTCAAAGATCTATAAAAATTTGTTTGATGGTCATTTTATGAACTTTAATAGCGCCCAGTAAATTATTTTATCGACCAACAAATGTCTATGTACAAACGTTGGTGAAACGTGTTATTTATCAATCGTTTACTATTTGATTTCTGTTTTCAATACCTTGGTCAATGGCGACAACACAATTTATAGGTAAATGGCTATTTTAGAGTATAGATGTACAGAATCAGACAAAACACGTACAGAGACATTTTCATCATATTAAATTTCATCTGGGTCATCTTGCAATGGCCTTGTCCTTTTCCATTTTGATTACTTCTATTGATCTGCTTGTCATTCTCTGTTATGCGTCAGAATTCGACTCTGGTCTAAGGTAAGAAAGGTAACGGTTCTGAATCTGTGACCAAGACAATATCATGTCATCTGAGATGCCAATGGTGACAGCTCTGATTAAAGCCCACAAAATCTAACTAATCTACTCGAAAATTTCAGAAACCTCCCTTTCTCCAAAAATTTTACGATTAATGTGCGTACAGTATATCCTTAGGTAAACAAAAATATTTTCAGACTTGTTAGGAAATTGGTATCAGTACATTACATGTTAACTAATTGACCCTAACTGGCCAGTGGAGGTCATCTTATTATTGGTTTATAATGAATCTCGGGTGACCAGAGTACAATCATTTTACTTTCTATTTAATCTTTCTACTTTAATTGACTAATTTACATCAGTTCAATTATTATTGACCAATAGACGTCCAAATTAATGGGGTCATGACCTCTGGAACCTTGACAAATCTGATAAATTTGGTGTAAATCTACGTCTATTGATATCACTAAAATAATAATACTGCATATAAAAGTGTCATTTAGCATCGATCTAGGGTCAATTATTAAGAATTCATAGCAGTGACTAATTTAGATTACATGATTGGAGATTGGATCAAAACTTTTGACTTTTAGCTGACCTCTGATGGTTAAATTTCTCAGATGTCGAGGCAGAAAAAGAACGGCTTTCATTCCACAAAAAATTCTTCAGAAGGTTTAACACTTGGACTCTTTAATAAAAAGGTTGACATACGCAGTTCACTCGACAGAAATGTCTGTCATTTCCCATGAAGAGTTATATGAAATATATGAAGTTTTCGTGCCAAACAATTACATCCTTATGCTTACCTGTGCCAGACAATTCTCTGCAAAGAATTGTTGGACATGGAATTTCGACTGGAATTGGTGATTATGTTAAGTACGAAATATCATTGTACAGAGTATCAAATGGACATATCCAGATACAAACCATAGAAGACTTACGTTGTACAATGTTACAATTTAAATAATTTAAATTCTAGTTTGAAAGAACTTGGTGTCGTGATGTTTGTTGTACGCGGAAAACGAAGAAAAAACTAAAAAAAAAAATATTTTATTGATTTCATGCAAACTTCAGTCTATTAAAAACACGGTAAAAACTTTTTTTTATTTTGAATAAAAGTAAATCTTTTCTACAGTCGGTTAAGTCTTTTATCTTGCAGGTAAAACAATTGAAAAAGTTTCTTTGTTTGATGTTTCATTTTTATCTCTGAATAATACACCAACATCTGTCTTTTATAGACTGAAACAATTGCACGTCCATGTGCGTGCATGTTAATGAACATGTCAATCTATAGTTTATAGTTTTTAGTCACAGTAATTTAACGCATTATAAATAAGAACAATCGGACTTAGAAATTAATGGAACAGTGAAATGTATGGAATAATTAAGAAATATCTTGGGAAAAAACATGTGTTAATGAAAGGTTTATCCTGACACTTGTTGCTGTGTTCTAAACGTTTGAATTTTTTGTTTTTTATTTTTCGATCGCCAAGTTCAATTTGAAATATGATTTGTGATCGCCTTGAGTAAAAATGAAATTGCTTGCAATACCTTTATTGTTGTAAACCTTGATTAACTGTTTATGCCTCATAATTAAGCTGATTTATAACAAAAAGTATGTGTAAAACTAGCAAGTTGAAACCTCAATACTGATAAAATCGGTGTTATCCACTTTCCAATTTTCAAAATAGGCCAGGCCCGTAGGCAGGGGGGTTGCGTCGGGTGCGAACGCACCCCCCCCCCCCCCCGAAATATTCAGAGTTCCGCATTTTTCAAACCCTTGGCCGTTCAAAAATGTTTAGCCGAAAAGGCAAAAGTTTGCCGAGTTTTTGCCTTAAAGTGAAAAGCCACAACAGACATGTGGAAACAACTGGCTTTTGCATCAGAATGCAAATTTATGGCGCCTCCGCTAGCTCCCTCAACTGAAAAGCGCTTGGATGATCGAAGCTATTTATCCAGACGCTAGAAGTGTGTTGCCAGATAAATGAACGACAAGCTACTGCCATGGAAAAAGAACTAGTCAGTGGCGAATCCGAAAGGGGGGGGGGGGGGTTCGTAGAGGGCGTACGCCCCCTTTACTTTGTCTTTTTTTTTTAAGAATGGGGAAAATACGAAATCAAAAATGTCTAACCCATTAACGTTTACTATAAAACATACATGGACCACGTCAAAAACGTTAAATTAGTACAATTTATACTAAATCTATGTTTTTAAGGCAAAAAAAGGTCAAAATTTTTTTCGCTTCGCTCCGCTCGGCCTAGATTTCAAGCTACGCCCCCCCTTTCGACAAACCTGGATCCGCCCCTGCGCTAGTTCCGCTTGCAGGCTGTAAGCACCCGCACCCCTCCCCCCCTCCCCCCATTTAAAGACCTGGCTACGGACCTGAAGGCCTAAATGAACATGTAAAGACAGAAAAAATAATTTATTGAAAATACTGATATGTTTACTCTATCAACGGACATCTAAATTTTGAAATCGAGTTGTTTTGGATGTGCATATTTCTAGCGCATAATAATTTGTTATTGAAGGCAGTCAACTATGTAATAAGCGTCTTACTGTCTTCCCCTTACCGGTAATTACTAAATGATTAATCATCAAAACGTCTTCTATTGATAATATTAATATTATGTGATTGATTGGAGATGTTCGTGGACGGATATTACATAAAGAAATTGAATATCGATCTGTAATTATTTACTTAATGCATATCATATTATCAATAATACGTCGAGTGTTCTGGAAGAATGAGCATTTTCGAACGAGCTCGATGTTCTTTAGAAGTATACAGTATACTGGAACAATATACTCGAAACGATCTTAGTGCTTAGATGTCTTAGAAACAACGCTAGAAATAAAAACCCTGGGACATCCTATAGCGGACAGACCGCTCCGGCAATACAGTACCAGTAATACATGTACTGTCCGTAATCCGACATATTTTTCTGTTTCCAATGCATGTCGGATTACAGAGAGTATATTGTAGTGACATTGTGACACCATGCATATTCTGAATGACATATATCTGGCATTATATAGGGATAATGTTTCCTCCAAACGGTGTTTTATTCTATTTCATGACACATGTTGACAGGACAATGACAGGACAAATCCCTTGATAGCAGGTTAATCTTCTTGATCTTATAAGATTAAGTCAGTTATGAAGACTGGGTTTGTTGAGTTGATCTGGCTTAATCAACATAATAAATCATATTTTGTTTGATTGTGCAGCTCGAAACAGTTTTAGGTTTAACAGAAAAGTCTTACTGTTCAGACAGTGCAAAATCCTCACCAGTCTAAATAGAATATCAGGCATGATCGATCTTAAGATCTACAAGATCACCATTGCCAATTTCATTTAAGGAAAGGGAAATAACTCTTTTATATCAGTTCCTCTTTGGTGTACATTGGCTCCGAACAACAATACTACTCAAAAAAGAATTTAGTAAACATTTAAATTGGTAACATCAAGGGAGTCAATTCAATGTGTATAAGTTATTTTCTGGAATAATATTTTTGATGCAATATATATATATATATATAATATATAAGTATTTCTTCACCAATTGATAAGACACTCATATTTGACTACTGTTTATGTGTTGAATCAAACTATAACGACAAATATCTTTGCTCTATTTCGTGGCTAGACTATTCTAATAAAGAAACAATATATCTGTATACATTTTTGTTTCATGAAAATGAAATTCTAATTATCAAATTATACAAAACATGTACCAGTAAACCACGGCACAATTCTGTATATTAGTTTACTCTGTATACTGTTTATATTTCTACAAACCATACCAGGACTACATCTGAAAATAAAGTATCATATTACAGATCGTATAGTAAACTAACAAAATTGAATTCTTTTTTTGTGAAAGGAAACTGGCGCTCGGTGAAATCTCCATTCTCGATAAAAAAAAAATTCTAGTGTGCAAAGCGATGGTGTGCACATACCTACTTTTTTAGACTTGAACCTCGCCGCGGCTAATTAGTCGACAACAAGAGAAAGATTATAGTTCAGTTTCTGTCCATTATGTACGTACCAGAAATTTGAAAATAAGTATATATGATACATCGTTCGGATCTCTCTCAGTGAGAAAGGCCCGAAACTAGCGCCATCGATAGTTTTTTTTCCGATAAACCGAGCACAAGACTTTCAGCGGGCCTTTGACGATGTCAGCATTATGCACTTACCTTGGTCTTTTATAGTTACAAATGGAACCCATTTTCCCAGAACAAGTTTTACAGCAGCTGCAAAATGGTAGGAAAACATTCTTCATGTTTCGGTAGAGGCGGACAGGAAAGAATATCGTACATAGAACATTTTCTAGGACAAAAGGAGGACACCATTGGTAAGACAGACATCACAATGAAGAAATATAGCCTGTATATAACAAATTAATGCATGATCATTTTTATAATGATGATGATAATGTTATATAATTTTGGTCGAACCATCATGCGAATCGAGAGCGCAAAGGATTTTTTAAGACGTACGTGTCTAATGTAAAAGATTTAAGAAGTATATTTCATTTTAGTCTCTCGTAGAAATGATGATTATGTAGGGTGAGGGCCTGAAAGGTTTATATTGTTGTGGGGGTACTAAGAAACCCATTGGTCTGAGAGGCTGAAAATGTCGGGGAACAATCCCCAAAATATGTTGGGTAAATTGACCAGATATGAGTGAGCTGGGCAAACATCACTAAAATTCGGGAAAGTCGGTCTCAACATCCCCCCCCCCCCCCGCCCCCGGTTGAGTCATGGGGCCCCTACGGCTATGATGTTGACACAGGTAGACTGACAATTCAGTGGCGTTCCGGATATAATCCCCTCCCCCTCAGTTTCTTATCCCTTTCATCGATTTCTCATATGATGATGCAAGTCCCCCTTGACATTGAAACGCCACTGTGACAAGTCATGTTGCATGTTGATATCGAAAATAAGTGGACTAATAGCCACTTCGATCATGTATGTAGCAGATTCCGACAGCACACTCATATTCTTTCTAATGCCAGATACTAACAACCATTGAAAAACAAATCTAAGTACATGTATTTGTTCTTTAATCCATCAAAAACTATAAATTTATAGTCTTCTGTCTCTTTTGTTTCAATTTCATATTTGTTTCCAACTCAGATTCATGACAGGTTCCTTTAAAATAAAATTCATACCAATATACAAACTTCTTCTCATACCCAGTAGCATTCACACAGACCAAATCAGGATGGCATCTGAAAATGAAATCCTTTGTGTTGTGCAGGAAGTCACATTTCTCAGATTAAAGACCAATTTAATGGAATCCAAAAATGATCACGTTCAAGTTCATTTTTTTATATCGAATTTTTAAGATTTGGAGAAATATAGAGTTGGTGAGGAGACGGGGGAACACGGAATTAGGAAAGCAACTGGGTGTTCCCCATTTTCATGTCAGTAAATATAAGCAATAGCAGGTCAATTAATTTCAGTATAGAAAATATAAGTGCTTGCTTACCTGGGGGTGAAATGATCGCAAAAATCACCTTCCTCGCCGGCACACTGAGGGCAGCAAGCATACGCCTTGTAAGCAGGGTAACAGTCATCACTGTCTGGTAATGGTGGACATTTTATTTTGTCGATGTCGCAATCTAAACGAGTTAAAGCTTCAAGGTACTGAACCATGTTTAATGCAACAACGAAGGTCAACAGAAATCCAACACCTATCTTCATTTTTGTTTTCCTGCATGTAAATTAATTATAGGATTTTAATAGCTTAATGAAACTTTGATTGAAAAGAGATGTGCAGATATTCAAATCTTTTAGCGCAACGATTGTCCCTTCCCACACCTCCACCCCTTTGCGTGGAAGAAGACATTTTTTATCATGAACACAGTGTCAAAATGGATCCTTGCTAAATGTTTCTTTCCCTCAGTCCCTCAAAATTTCATGATAAATTGCCTTACCTTTTAATATTGCTATCCTGTGATAGGTTCTTTGTACCTCGTTTTGAAATCACATTAACAGAATAAATGCATAAATCCCCACGAAAGTAGTTTTGTTAAAAAAAAAATATTTCGTAACCCTATTAATCAAACGAAGTGCAATAATTGTTGTTTTATTACCAGACTATATATGTCAGTTTTCATTTCAAGTTTCTATTTTTTCGAAAAAGAAAAAATTAGCATAAAGTAGAGGAAAATAGTCTGATCCACAAAAATATTCACTTTTTCTTGCCCTTATAGCTAGGACATCGAGATAGTTTCGATTATACAAGGTTATTAGTGGCATTGTGACACCATCTAAGAAGATTTGTGCAGAGCATAAAATTTTACCCAAGCCAAGCCCTTTTCATGATCGAAATTTGAGTATCACCTTTACCGATCTTATTTTTATGAATTCTGGTTTTTCAAAGAAGGGGAATAACTCCATTATCAGTTTGTCAATAGAGTAAACTGGCTCAAGACAACAAATGTGTTCACGTAAATCTTTTTTAGTAGAGTAACTTTTCCATTTTATCTTTTTTGGACTTGATCTCAGGTCATCTTTAAGCTAAAATATGTTCATAAAGAAAACAAAGACTGAGTCCATATTTTAATTTTGATGTACAAATTTGTTTTATGCCTTGGAATCTTAATTATCAAATACAAAACATGTACCAGTAAACCACGGCACTATTCTGTATATTAGTTTACTCTGTGTGCCGTTTATATTTCTACAAACCATTCCAGGACTACATCTGAAAATATAGTATCAAGAAACAGATCGTATAGTAAACTAAGATTTGGATTATTTTCATAATGTTGTTTCCCTTCCACATTGATAGGTTAAATCGATCCAAAGTTGTATCGGAAACTGGGGCTCGGCGAGATTTTCTTTTCTCAGTAAAAATAATTCGTAGTGTGCAAAGCGATGGTGGCACATACCTACTTTTTTAGACTTGCACCGCACCGCGGCCAAGTATGTCGACGATAAGAGAAAGATTCGAGTTCAGTTTCTGTCCAATATGTACGTACCAGCAAATCGAAAATAAGTATATCTGATACCTCGTTGGCATCTTTCTCAGTGGGCCCGAAACTAGTTTTTACCGATCAACCGAGCACAAGTCTTTCAAAAGGCCTTTGATATTGCCAGCATTATGTACCTACCTTGGTCTTTTATAGTTACAAATGGAACCCATTTTCCCAGAACAGGTTTTACAGCAGCTGCAAAATGGTCGAGTAGGAAAACATTCTTCATGTTTGGGCAGAGGTGGACAGGAAAGAATATCGTACATAGAACATTTTCTAGGACAAAAGGAGGACACCATTGGTAAGACAGACATCACAATGAAAGCCAACATCAGCCCTTTAGAAGACATTGTTGCCTGTATATATAAAAAATAATTCATGATCATTTTTATAATGATGATGATAATGTTATATGTTGTGGTCGAACCATCATACGAATCGAGAGCGCAAAGGATTTTTTTAAGACGTACGAGTCCGATGTCTAATGTGTTTAGGTTGGATGAGGGTCTGATAGGGCATATGTTTTCATTGGGTGGTGGTCCCTGAAAACCTTGGTGTCCGAGAGGCAAATAGATGACATCGCTTTGATATTTCGCTTATGACAAATACCCAATGTATACTAGTGGCGGGTGTTACTCTTTTTGAAACACCTGATACTTCCCTTTGGTAGTTTGAAGGTGTCCACTACTTTATACATTATACCCTCTACGGAATAGTCTTGCTTGCAAGTATTTTTTAATCTATATGCGTCTTGCTTCTGACGTAGATCGATGTTTTACATTCTTATTTCGTCTAAATCGAATATACATACATTTCACTGAATAAACTAGAATGATAAACTCAAATTGAAATCTTACCTAGAGGAGACTTTCCTAGTACTTTCAATGCTTGTACACTTTATGGTCAATTAGCAGCTAAATCCAATCCTGTCTCGTTCACTGTACCATGAAGTAATAGTGATGCTAATTTCTTGTTTCGGTACATCTCGTGTATGCAGATAACTTACTTTATTTGGCATTGTTGTATGATTCATCAACGTCTAAATTCTGACCAAACCTGATTCAAGTTTTTTTTAAATATTTCTTTAATCCTTGTAGACTATAATACTCGTAATTTGACAATTTAACATATTTCCTAGTAAATAATGGTCACGAATTCTATTTCAGAATTTGTAATTTCACGAAAACAAAATTAACTTTGACATTCCTCTAGAAAAGTAAAATTTCAATGTTCTACATATATTGTACCTAAGCCATTTTTCAATTCTGATGCTAAATAGTTAAATACAAAATTCAGCATCACAAATTTACATCAATCCGATTTGCCCCCACCCCACCAGTTTAAAAACCCTTTCATCAATTTATTACGTGATGTTCCCATCCATCATTGATATTTATATGGGCCCTACTCGACCTAATAATCCCCAGAAACGCAACAGTGATAATTCATGATAATAGTATATTGATACCGAGCGACTGCGATCATGTATATTATGGCAGATTCCCACATCACAGATCGAATCGTAGCAAGAAAGTAGAATTTGAGCAACTAATGCCTACTAGCTAGTAGTTAGACTTATATAAATCATATTCATATATTGCCAGAACTATAGTCATGTTCCATTAGCAGCGGTATACGATCTTAATGATTTAACAGTTAATCCCATGACACGATATTCACGGTCGACTTCTAACTATAACTTCTATGTGTCCTAAATTTAACTGCAAATTTCAGCTAATTCTAAAAAAAACTTACCTGTAAATTGAAGGTTTAAAACTTTCAGGTGGAATTTTTTTCCTAATAACGGCCAAATGGAATGGTGACATTTTTCCGAAATAATGTTTGTGAAGTAATATGATTGGTCGAGAAAAAAACTTTATACCAATGAAAATCATAATGACGAGAAGAGTGTCTCATGCAAGCAACGGTTAGATCGGTAAGAAGGAACATTGCATTTTTGTGAGAAAAAAAAACAACGCTAAATACATTTGATCTGTAATTCATCGAAAAATACAATATCTAGTCATCTGTCTCTTCTTCATTCTCAAATTCATACTCCGTTTCCAACTCAGATTCTTGACAGGTTCCTTTAAAATCACGTTCATACCAATGTACAATCTTTTTCTCAAACCCAGTAGCATTCACACAGACCAAATCAGGATGACACCTAAAAAAAGATGTTTTGTCCGTGGTCTTATTTCGCATTGTAGTCAGATTTTACGGAATCCTAAAATGACCAGAAAGTTTATTTGCTTGAAAACCTTGGGTGAAGACCACTGTACTTGTTGAGCAATTAGGAAAGTTTGGTAGTTACCCATTGTCATTTCAGTAAATAAAGACAATGGGACTCAAACCAATAAATTCATTATAGAAAATGTAAGTGCTTGCCTACCTGAGGGCGAAACCATCACAGAAAACACCTTCCTGGCTGGCGCACTGAAGACAGCAAGCACATGGTGCATAGACAGGGTAACAGTCATCGTTGTCTGGTAAAGATGGACATTTTATTTTGTCGTAGTCGCAATATTCACAACTTAAAGCTTCTAGGTACTGGACCATGTTTAAGGCAACCACGAAGGTCAACAGGAATCCAATACCCATCTTCATATTGTTATCCTAGAAATGAAATAAAAAACTGCTTTACGGCACATTTGATCATCAGAATATTAAAGGTAGCTAAATCGGAAAAAAGATGACTAGAAAAACAAATCCGGAAGAAAAGGATTTATAACCCCGTCACACCGGACCGCGACCATCTACGATCTTACGTCGACAAGAATATGGACAAGTTGTCGGTAAACCAGAATAAGACTCCGAAAAACTTAAAACTCTAAATCAGCCGCGCTCTTACCACGACCTATGCGATCATACTGCGTTCTCACAGCGAGCTTATAGCGTTTTCTATTAAGATTTATGTGCTTGTAAACGGCGTTCACCGGAGTTCCCACGGCGCTCTCACTACGCTTATGAGGTTCTTACCAGGCGTCTTCCACGTGTCTAACGACTGCACGAGGACCTCATGGCGTTTCTATCACGTGATCACGACGACTATAAAATGCAGTCATATTTTCAGAAATATTCATTTCTGAGCAAGACGATGCCGAAGAATCAAGTTACCAGAGGCCGTGGCAATAGAAACGTAGTGCACGCTTGGTTAACATCACCGTATTAGTATCTAAGAACTCCATAAACGCAGTAGAGACCCCACAACAGCGCAATATGCGCACTAGGAGCCCCATGGGGACGTGTGCAATAGCATAACAGTGGTGAAATCCCAATTAGACAACGCCATAGGGACTCAGAACGCGTAGTAGAGTCGTATCAGAAATCCGAGGGTCGTGGTGAGGACGCCTTGATGTTGCCGTTTCAACTTTTCGCAGCGTCTTAGCCACACGTGTACTGCGCTTATACTACGTTCATGGAGATGTTACGACGTTTGTCGCGATCCCATCGACCTTGGCGATCATTGGCGACCATGGCGACCACAGCACGATGCCTGGCGTTTCCACCACGCTAATAACACGCTTATGGCGACCTTAACACACTCTGAGACCATTTTCCGTAGCAGCACAGTAAGTACGCCTTTCCAGTGTAATGGGGGTATTAAATACAATTTGAAAATGGTTTAGCATATGCCTAAAGTTAAAAGGATAGTTTTCGTGAAAGATATTCTTGATCATGAACACAGCTTCAAAATTAGGTGGGTATGAATGTTCCCTTCCCTCGGTCACCCAAATATTAGGATTGATTGTCTTACCTTATAATATTGCTATCTTGTTATAATTTCCTATAGTTTCTCGTTCTGCAGTCAGAACAGAATAAATGTATAAATCCTTATGAAGGAAGTTTTTTAAAAATTATTATTATGTAACCCGATCAATCAAACGAATTGTAATTGTTCTTATTTTATTACCAAAGCATGATCAATTGTAAATGATTATTAAAATAAGTAATGAAATATTCAAAAGTGTATAAGAGACTTGTCTAAAATAACATTTTTATGTAGGACATCGCTAATGCTATTTAAATTGCTATTGTTGTTTTTCTTTCATGCATATACATGTAATTACAAATTACCAACTTATCATTCTAAACTGGGGTTGCCATACATGTACCTCTATTAAGCACCACCCCTTAGTAAGCAGCCACTTTTAAGCATTCCCTTGACTGGCTGCTTAATACAAGTTATACTGTATATGTCAGTTTTTATTTCAAGTTTCTATTTTTAAAAAAGAAAGAATTTATATTAAATAGAGTAAAAGTAAAAGTAAGACTTCGTGGCGTCGCAATCCTGTAGGAATTTGGGGTACAACTTAGGGACAGATGGGTTTACTTCCATATCGTTCCTCCCAGATTTGTCCACAAACTATTCCCATTTCACCCCATCCCATTTCGCCCCTTTTCTGTTTTGCCCATTTTTCTTTTCGCTCCTTATTTCCCCTCTAGATTTTTTGAATAATCAAATTCGATCACATGAAAATCACAGTAGGAAGTCCCTATTAACAACTCAAAACCAAGAAATATCTGTCAGAATGCACGAAATTGACGTCATTTTCCATTTTTTTCTCTAGGGTGAGGACCTTATGTTTTGGCTTCAGTTGCGGCGTTTCGCGACGTACTTGGACTCTACAACCCAAGCTGGTTGGTAACAATTTTTTTGACAAATCCACGCCCTTGCTGAGCAAGCCTCTTATTCAATGAGATTCCACGACCGTCACTGACTGGAGGGTCTAATTCATAAAATTCATGTAACGCTGGTTAAAAAGCAATTCCATTTTTTAGTATTAAAGGGACGAAACTCCTCTTTTACTACTGATATAAAGTCCAATTAGTGTTTCCTGCACAGCTTCTAGCAAGCTTCAATAGTCACGGTTGTCTGTTTGATATAAATTTGTGACATTGTTTGTGACATACTTACTATAACTGATGGATATTAATTTTCTCCACAGGCGTATTAGCATACTTCTTAATCTTATTTTTCATTAAGCCAAAACATCTATAATATGTAACAAAATCCAAGCACAAACGATCCTAACCAAAACTAAAATTGAAATATATGTAAACATTTTGGTAAGATAATGAACTTTTCATTCAATGAAGAATATGAACAAATGATTAAATATTTCATTTTGAAACATGGTATCAGGTGTTTAGAAGTGTTAGCATGCCTTGTATGAAGGCACATCTGCCAATTCTGAGCAATAATATCAAGTCACCCAATTTGTATAGTTCAAGGGAGGTTATTTGATATTTATGAAAATCGTGGAATTTACTATATTACGGGAGACAACTCTTGTAAAATATTTGTAAATGTATTATTTCGTTATATACATTGTATTTATTTCATTATAAAAATATAATTTCTTCCATTTCATTATAAACATATCATTTCTTTTTTTTCATTATGCATATCATTTGGTTTATTTCATTATTATAAACATATCACTTCGTTCATTTCCAAATATGACATAGTACTAATGACATAGTAAAGCAATACTTAACAATGCAGAGTGTACGGGAAAATCAGAAAATCTTCAGTATTGAGGTAGGCCTAGTATAGATATGGATTGAAATAGGTTGTTATTTTGAATGTAAACATCATTACTCGTCTCCTTACCTGCTGATAATTACTCGAGTTTTATAGAATAAATCGAGAGAAAAAACCCACGCGATTCGGTACACACAGAATAGGCCACTTGAATCATAAAGAAGGCAATTGACGTTGAACAATACACATTTTTCAATCGATTTTATTTTTCTTGAGAGACGCAGCGCGCCTTACTAATCCCTTTTAGAAATATAGGTTCAGAGATCAAATATGAAGTAGACCGTGTTTGGTGCGTCATGCTTTCGATTTTTTTGAAAAACTTGTGTCAATATTTAAGCCATTGAGTAATAGAAGCATCCAATCAAAACCAGAATAGAACATAAAGGAATTAAAAAGACTTGCACGTCATTGTATTCCCAATAATTCTCATTTCAAGTGTGAAAATTGTTGATGTTCATGCATTCTATAGGATGATGAAAACACATTGGATATTTTTTATAATGGGTTAGAATTTTTTCTTTATGCCACATTTTTATATTAAGGGTTAGTCTATTTAGTGTATTTTGGCTTGACAGTTTTCGTGAGCACTCCAGCTTATATTGAAATAGATGAAAAGATGCAAGATGCCAAATTGTCTGAGTGGTTGGCCTTTAAATCGTATCAACAACGCCTGTAGCATTTTAGGAATTGAAGGTAATTGATACTGTATAAGTCTATAGACGGAACGTGGCTAGCGTAAACGAAGTAAAACTTTAAAGGGATCACGCAAGTTAATGCCGGGACCTTATTCCATAATTTAAAGGTAACATCTAATTATAAATTGCTTGTGAAACTTGGAACCAGTTATTTGGTTTGTATGCCTTTGGATGTAGTTTTAGTTATGTCAATGACGTCACTAAGTCCAAAATTAAACTTGCACTACGTGAAATGTCAATGTTGATGACGTCACAAACCACAAGGATTATAATTTCTGTGTACCAAAGTGTAATCCATTTCTAAAAAGTCATGGTCTTTATGGTATAATTCCCATGGACTTCAAAGACAACGAGCATTATGTAAACAATGTAATATCAAAGCAAATCTTGTTTAACATCGTAATATTAATTGATTGCATTGTATACTGACATTTAAAACATAACCCAATCTTGTGTAGGGATATCGTGGTATGAAGCAATGAACAATATTCTAGCTATAAGATTAATTATTTATAATGAATATTGGACAGGCGACAGCTGCTGTGTCAATGACGATAGACAAAGATGTGTCATCATTCCTTCATTATATATAAATATCTATGTATGTATATCGATTAACTTGTACAATGAATTTGTCGTATTTTGCATGAATCATTCATTATCTATATTTAACGTGTTATTGGCGACAGGATAGATAAATCATATTATCAGTGGTATTTTTGTTGGATGTCTGGTGAATTTTCATATCACATTGTAAGAGGTTTCTTATGGACTGTCTGGTGAAATTTCTACCAGGTTTTTTATAGTAAGCTTTACTTTTACTTTTGTTTTACATATAACTTGATGGTGTATGTTCATACATTTCCATGCATTTTGGGGGATGACAATAACAAAAGCATATACATGCTGAAATGAAAAGTACATTAGCTGCTACCAATATTGAGGAAATGTTGATATAGATTTCGATTTTCGTTTTACGATTAGGATCATTTGTATTTTTGGAGGTTTTACATGTCAAATAATAAAGCCCAAGAACGAACGATTCCAACCAACCAAAGCTCGAAATCCATATAAGCATAATTGCAATACATAGGTAGCAGCTAATATGTCAACCAACGTGTTCACTCATGATGACATTAGCAATAGCATTTCCACATTACTGCTAGAAACGATGTAAATAAAAAATATTAACTTCAGGCCCCATCATCGTTTTGTACTGTATATTATTCATAGCACATAGAAAGTGTAGGTGTATTATTATGTTTTAATGCCAACATTGATTTCTGTAGACAATGTGAATAAAAGCACAACAAAATGTCACATATAATGCTTCGCTGATTACATTCGATGATAAAAACGATAAACAAGTTATAGAAAACCTAAGTTGCCTCCGTTGTGTAAGTTTACGTCAGACTTTCTCCAAGAGAATTTGAACAATGGTCGATTAATTCTTCTGATAGACCATTATGGAGACGTTTTGTCCGGAAGCGATGGCGTTAGATCATGGTGCCAAATGTTTGCTATGATGTCAACGTCGAATTATTTCCTATCAAAGAGTCCAGGTGATATTTTTGTTTATAATGGTTGGCAACGATTTTGATTGCCCTATGTCCAGCACTTAGTCACGATGCTGTTTTGATCGCCCATCAATTTAACCATGATGTTTTCATCGTTTAAAAATTAAAGTCGTGATGTTGTTTTGATCATCAAGCAATTAGTCAAGATGCTGTTTTGATCGTCAAGCAATTAGTCAAGATGCTGTTTTGATCGTTCAACAGTTAGTCCTGGTGTTGTTTTGATCGTCAAGAAATTAGTCAAGATGATGTTTTGATCGTCAAGCAATTAGTCATAATGTTGTTTTGATCGTCCAGCAGTTAGTCATGATGTTGTATTGCAGTTTTACCCGGTTTTCTATCAAGTGGCAACTATTAAATTTCGATAGCTTGTTTTCAGACCCAAGTTAATGAACTGAACGACGATGCCTTTGTGACCTTAAGCAGCTGCTTACAATCCCCATTCGGTTTTGTTTCAGGGTTGTCCTGAAGACGTTTAGTCCTTGTATAAATAATAATTTAGTAGCATTTAAGCTTTATGTTTTGTCTTACTTGCAAATGATCGTGAAGCTGATCAATATTTGCATCAATTAATTGTCATGTCTTCATTGTAACAAGTATCTTATTACTAAGATATTTCAAACTGTTGGACATGGCCATAATTAATGACCATGTGATATTTGTCTGTTCACGTCCATTGAAACGTCTGGGACTTCAAAGTAAAATCTCTCTTTGTGAGACTGGATATTCTATTACCTAGAACACCTGTAGTCTTGAACTAATAGGATTAGTTTGTAAATTATGATTAATTACTTCGGACAAGAAAGAGAACCAGACTACCAGACATTGAATCTTTAAGAAACCGTTCAATTTACTGATTGACAAGCTTACTAATGTAAAAAAAAAGCTGTCTGAATCGAAAAAGGTATATTGAATATTGAAAAGTTAAGCAAGAGCATACAATATTCATACTACCCGCAAAATATAAAGTATGAACAATAGACGAAATGTGTAGTAGACGTTTCTCTTAGTGCTGGCACGATATATCGTTGTATCGATGTATCGCGATACGACATTCCACGATACGCGTATCGTATCGCGAGGTCGTGTATCGATACTTGACGATACCTCTCATTTCATAAAAAGTGAGGATTTATTTACAAGTCAGCGTATGAAATCACAATTTTTTTCTAACTGACTTGATTGAAATTGTTGGGAAATATTTTAAGACATGGATATGGACCACTACTATCAACTAAATTACCAAAATAAAAAGTTTTAAAGCTTTGAATAAATAAATATTGAAACTTTGAAAAAAAGTGTTACTTTTTGTCCCTATATTCCATATCGCGATACGTATTGTATCGTGACCTTTGTATTGTGAGAAATAATATCAAGAAACATCAATGTTTTGGAAATCATTGTCATGTCAATCGCACTTACCAATGACTTACCAATCTCCTTTTGAATGTAATCAAACCATAAGATATATTTTATATTTCAGAAAGGTAATTGGTCAACATACTATCGATGAATGGATATGTTACAAACCTCTAAAGACAAAAGCACGTTTCATTAAGCAGCAGTTTGTTTCCTAGATAAATAATGCATCAATCACCACGTGCATTTTTTCAATAACTTCTTTCACATTGGAATCTTTACACGAGTTATCTGATTGACAGGACAAAGGTGTACTTATTAATTAATGACAAACAAGAACGTGGACTTCAGAATGAAACAGTAAACATTACAAGATCTCGATAGATTGAATCTCTGGGGTTAGATCTCAGTTTCAATAGAAAATGCTACATAGAGTAATGTAAAGAAAAGTAAACACTGAAGTTTCAATCTCTAGTGATTGCATTTTGCTTCAACGACAAAACTCACTATATTGCCAAGAGGTTTGGCCAAAGACTAACTTGGAGAAAGAATCCACACGAAACCTAAGCTGTTATTGTTGAAAAATATAACTGTTTCTTTCTTTCTTTCTATATATAAAATGCTCAAAAGCAATACAACTGTGTGTTTGTTGTCTATAATGCACTTGAGCACTTGAAAACATCCTTGAAGAATGAACCAAGTCTTTGAATAAGGTCTATGTAAACACGTAAGAATCGCTGCAGGCACTGTGTTGTGAATTGTCTGAAAATGATGTGAAAAATGTCTTCGGTGTTCAAAACATGAACACAGGATTTGTGTTATCTGTAATATTGTCTATATGAATATAATTTTTTAGAAAGTCAATCCATTGGAACACAGAGGTCATATTAAGAAATCTTGATTATACCCTTTTCCGTTTTAATGCTGTATTAGCGTTACGGATTGTTTACGAAAAACATACTTCACCGTGATTAATCCATCTTCAAGTGCAATAGACTATGCCCCCGACTCAATGCAAGAAAAAGTAAGTTTGTTAAAGTGCTAAACATACTTAGAAGAGATAATATCTAGGTCCATGTGTTTAAGTTTGATAACGAAATTATGTATCGTAATAAACAAATTGGTAAAACATATTAAAAATTCACTTAGATCCGACCGGTTAACATTGTCTGGTTTTAAAGCAGTTTACAGCCATCGTGTAGAGAAAATGATATACTGAAACAAGATTGTACACTATATTGATTTTGGTTGAGCGTTGGAATTAAAGACCGGTCACGTTTAGGAACTTCAGTCGTCGTGGTTGAAAGCATCAGTGAAGAGTGGTGAATGTGTGCGGTGATCGGTATCTGATATAAACAGTATTTTACTCTGTGATTATCATCAATCGATATTAGTTATTACTATATTTAACTTTGCCTATTTCTAGGTGAATTACTACAAGTTAATCAAGTAAAAATGAATCAGATGTATTCGTTACTCACGCGTGCTTTATTAACCTCGGAAGAATACACCTGCCAGTTCCTGCAAGCGTCGTTAAGGTCAACAGACCATCTTTGAGACTGTATTGGCGAATAGTGGTTGTTTTATTCGTTGTTTGGAATTCCTAGTGAGAAGTGTTATAAGTGAGTGTTGTAACACTGTTGAGAACAACGTTTTGAAATTTGATAAGAACTAGAGTAGTATGTGGAAATGTAATTTTGGTGATAAATTTGGATTATGTAGATGATAACGAAACGATTTTTTTCGTATTCATACGACGTACGTGTGAAACTAAACTGGCTCTACTGTGAAACAAAACTATACTCTTTAGAAAAATCTTCACTTCGAAATGTGTTTTGAGGCATCCCAACTTACATTTAACATGACTGTCATATTGGATTTATTACTGCAATAACACATTGTTTTGACCATACAGCTTTATTTGTGATCAGTCTTATATTTGAACATGTGATACCTCAGGCTACAGTATGGATATGTGTGACCAGTTGTCTAGTGATGGTGATTCTGATGGGGAACAGAAACCACCGAAACAAGAAGACTCTTGCTACCGCTGTAAGAAAATAGTGTACCCAGTAGAAAGGGTGAACGTGGGGAATTTGTTCCATAGGCGCTGTTTTAGATGTCGAACATGTGGATTACAACTTACATTGAGAACATTTCGATGGGATCAAGAGAACCACAATGATGTTTACTGTCATGTTCATGCTCCTAAACACGTTGGACGAATAGATAACGATTCAATGGGGATTAAATCAGCTTTAAATGCCCCTAAACGTGGAGCTAACGTCAGTGGACAGGTAAGGAACGATCTGATTTCATATTGAATATATATGTTATATTTTGTCTGTTTGCTTAATCATTCCAAGCATTTGTTGATTTTGATTTTGATAAAGCATGTTTTCTTACAAGATATACTGCATACCGCAGTTGCATTTTAGTATACTGCATTGATGATCTTGTTGAACTGCTTTTGTCATTGCTAATAATAGTCAATATCTTTGGTGATAACGATTTGTATGACAATAATATCATTATGTGCGTCAGTTAATATGCCATTTTGAAGCACTTAATTGCAGGGCACTGTCAGTTCCCCGTATATAAACTAAAGAGAAATCTTTGTATTTGAAACTTAACGCCAGAACACTGGGTCGGCATCAGGCCAACCAGGGTATAAACAACTCAAACAACTTGTGTTTAAACGTGATAAAATCTGAAACAGATTGTGAAATTCCTAAAACCGTTGTTCGACATGATATATCACTAATAATGTGACGAATTCCTTTTTCAAAATTGTAGTAGAACATTCTTGATACAATTTTAGATTTTTAGGGGTAATTTGCTCAAATTTGTCCTTGAGATGACAAAGATTATTTAAATTCCACGAATATGTGGACACTGATAGTTTGTCAGTAAACCTAATGCTACTTTTTGGTAAAATTTTTCAACCCTGCTTCTCCCTCCTTGATATTTTTTTAGGTTTAATCTTTGTTTAATTATCAATCCCTATCTCAAATGGTAAAGATATATGCCTTAGCCGAATTTTGTCAATTTGGATTTAATATCTTTATTGAATGATTTAATTAACTTGCATACTTCCATAACAATGTTAGAGCAATGTGTTCAGAACATAAACTATCATCAACTCCACGATAACAAGCGTCTGGAATGTGCCGACCTGTGTATTAATGTTCTTTATGGTGGCTAGTAATTGCCTATATAATTCTTAGATTCCCATTATACAAGCAGACGTTTCAGGGTTATTACATTAACAATGATTATTCATACAGTATTCTGCCAGTTGTTATTTGTGCTTTACACTGAAATATTGGCTGTTAATCCGAATATATACTTTAGAATTATTTCATATCCTGAATCAAGGATTACGTTTGTTTGCAAGATTATGGAATTCGCCTTAATGAATATTTTTTTTAGATCTATCGTAATTCTGAGCAGGTGATGTGAAATAAAGAACTACTGTCTTTTTTACAGAATGTGATGTAATGTTTTGACATTTTCTGACTTGTATTCCAACAGTAAACTTTTTTTGTAAAATTAGATTTAAATTTGTAGAAACGCTTCGTGTTTCATCTTTATAAAATAAACACTGCAATATCTCAGAACATGAAAATACACGTCTGAATATAGATAAAGCTTTCAATAAAGTAGGTTATTAGATTGAATGAGAGATCACCTCCATTGAGGATTACTTTCCATTAAAAATTTATACCATTGGCTGTAGGTCTTATTTTAGTCTTTATAAGTTTTCTGAAATTTTCACTATAAATGGAATCAATATAGATATTCTGATGTTTTCTACATATATAGGGTAAAACTGTATATATTCAGGAAGCCAATAACTGTAGGAAGTCAGACGTATAACCATTTGTTGGACATAAAACACCTTTTCATATTATGATAATATGATGCTTTTATAACTTATACATCATTGGGATTCGTCCAATCTGATTCCAGACCTTTCAGACGTCTCTGACATAGTGCCTTCTTAATCTAGTCTGTATTTATAGGAACAAACGTAGAAATGAGTCTTAAAGGGATTGAAAAGAGGTTTTTCTAAACTTTGTATGTGTATATAGGACACTGATAGCATCAATTTGCGCCATTCCAACGTCTGTGGTTCTTGCAATTCTACTAAAACTAACGCACGGCGTTTTATGACGTTACTGACAGTGATCTGCGTAGATATCTTTCGGTAGATCACTGTCAGTGACGTATGGAATTGCAAGAACCACAGACGTCGGAGTGGAAATTGGAATGGCGCAAATTGATGCTATCATTGCCTCCGATACACATACAAAGTTTAGAAAACCTCTTTACAATCCCTTTAATTACTATGCAATAAGGAGCTTTAGGTGTTCATAAAACTTAAACGATACTACGTCTTAGAATGAACTAAAAAAATAAGTTCTCAAACTTGGTCAATAAGAGTATATATTCATCATCAGTGTCCAAAGTACACAAACAGAATCAAATAAACCCATAAAACTATGTAATTTTCCATACAATTACAGATTATTATTGATAAATTGGATTAAAATTGGATTAAGACATTTATCAATTATTGTATTTAAACATAGTTTTCTGGATTTATCAGATTATTTAGGTAATCTGTTTTATAGTTATGCCACTAGGTTTGTCCCCTGATGAATATATATACTCCTATTGACCAAGTTTGAAAATTTAATTTTTTTGTTCATTCTAAGACGTAGTATCGCTTTGAAGAATTTTTTACAATTTATAAGACCTCTATTTTCTATTCTTAGAAAGCAATCTAGTATTTTACTTGAACATTCTTTAACACCTTTTTATAATTACAAGTTTCAGGTGATAATGTGTAGAATTTGTTGATGTATCAATATAGTTAGTTAGTATAATTAGATGTTACTAGTTACAACTAGGATCATTGTTAAGTAGATAATGAAGAATATATTACAATACAGCTGTGTCAATATGAGTTATTATTAATATTCAAAATAATGATATTATAACGACAGAGGGACAGATGTTTTCATTACATTTTTATTATTCATTACAATTTAAAACACGATCTTTAATATAGACCTCAAGATATATTGATCTCTGAGGTGCAGATGAACTACATATGAAAGTGCAGTTCAATACTGCATTGATACATTGATCTCTAGTGGCCTTGGACTTATATTCCGTCGATGAAAATTGTTCACTACCTGAACCAAGCATATCACATATATATACATATGATTTGTATATTGAAAGATAACCAAAAATGTTTTTACATATTTTAACTTTTAATCGCACCGTTTTCTGGTTTCACTGCCTTCAGACCCTAAAATTTATATTATTTATCATCCTATCCGCTATACATTGATAGCAGCAAATGAACTATTCACTTAAAGAATCACGTTTTGCCAATTTTTTTTAAAGAAAGAATACAACTTTACGCCTCTGCTGTGGACCATTTTTTTATGACGATTAAATTGTCAAAAAATTTACAAAAAGATCAGAATTTTTTAAATGATTTGCATACTTTTAAACATTTTTTCTGACAAATAAAAAGTGAATTTATCGTGAAACAAAAACTATAAATTATCACTCATTACACGAGTCCAGATGTGTCGTTATTTGATATATTGTAATTTTATTAATAAAATAACACAAGAGAATATTTGCATTCAATTATCTCATTTGTAATCAAGTTGTTATCAGATCATGGTAATGTCACATAATAAAACTACATGCAACTTTACAGAGTGATTCATCATACAACCCACTGGCCGTATCCTCACACAAACTCTCATAGCAATATTCATTCAGTTGGAACATTTCAGAATGGTACCGACAACACAAGGAATTGAGTGTATGGAGGGAGAGGGTAACATTAGGGATTGTTTTAAAATCTGAAAGAAGAGAGATATGAAATTCAGCGTGTTTCATTCAGAATTGAAATTTAAATTAAAATTAAAAGGGGAAGGATGTAAGGTTTCAAGTCTAGTAATAGGCTACACCTACATATTTTATCTTATCAGACATTTTTGTGATTCTTAACCACTTTTCAACATGGATGGATTCAGGGAATGCTAACGAAATCATTTTTGATAACAAATTGCTGCTAATGGTTCGTCACTTTTCACAAACGGGCGTGGTTTCGTAAGCAAATGGTATGACCTATAACATTTTACTCTAAAATTGCTTAGAGGAAGCCCGTATATGCACAACCCGGCACACATGGTACGCTCAAATTAATCTAATTGTAGCCAACATGACTCCAATGTTGATGAACGGGAACCATGGAGTTGTATTTCCTCTGTTACTAACAGAATTTTCATGCATTTCGATATCAATAACTGAGAGTTCAAATTAAGTTTCAAGCTCTTCAAAAGAAGGAATGAAAGGCATCTCAATACATTAGCAACTCTTTTAACGAGGAGATTAAAAGAGTATTGTTGTCAGTGGAAACAATGATGGCGGAATGGCTTGCTGATGAATTGGGGTGATAAAGGGCTTATTGAGTACAGAAGTTCTCGTCAATGAGATTTTTT
This sequence comes from Lottia scabra, assembly GCA_029955415.1. NCBI lineage: Eukaryota > Metazoa > Mollusca > Gastropoda > Lottiidae > Lottia > Lottia scabra. Next base: position 1,989,174 of record JARJEI010000016.1, read on the forward strand.
CTCTGGTTAGATATCCGATTATAATATTTGTTGGAAATTCAAGCTCCAGCATCAGAGGAATCAATCTAGGTGAAGCCAATGTTTTAGGAGAATTTGATAATAAATCCCTTGTGATGATAGTTTTGTGGGTTACTTATATTTTTGTTGTAATGTTTTGTTGGTATTTCCTGCCTGTCAAATGCATTCACAGCATAGATTATGAAACATACGTGATGATTGTTGAACCAATTTAGACCAACATCCCAGGAATTTACCGAGGGAGAGAATATTTTATTTGTTTCTTTCAGTCATAAAATTTCTTGAATACCAGCAATTTATAATGAGAAACAAAGGTCTAGAAATATAGCTTGACATCAAATCCCAAATGTCGTCTGCGTTATAAAAATGTTGGGAATGATTAAATCTTGAGGCTTAACACGGATTATGATTCATCAATATTTTACAAGTTTTCACTGAATAATTTATATTGTTAGTATTTATTTTTCTCCCCCAGGTCAAACTTAATTCTATGTTTGTCCAATTATTTCCATATTGTCCACTATTTGGCTGGTTAATTTCTGGACTGTCCTATATTCCCCAGGGCTAAAAACATGTTTCCAGAATTGCTGATTGTATCTCGTTTGTATTGTTAATTGTTTGATTAATGCTTTGGTCTTAGCACTTTGCTAACAAGACTAGTTTCATGTCGGCATTCTTTGATTTGAAAACCAGTACTAAAATCGAAACAAAACACTAACTTGACTACCGTCGACCATTTCAACGACAATAAAGAGGAGATATGTATAATATGTCAACTAAAGTTACTCTTAAATGTCTTAAATAATGCAATGTGATGCCATTATGCATTTGCACGATAGAGATCCTTGAAAAGTAGCAGCAGAAAATTAAGGCTGATGGCGGTGTTCTGACAAAATTTTAGTGCACATTGCATGGTGATCCTCCTCTTTGACTTTAGTGCAGTAAAACTTCATAACATTTCATTTCTATGCAAATATTAAGCACAATATTGTATGTTCAATTTGTCAGGAACTAAGGTCAGTAATGCTATCTACCGTGGGTTATGTTTGCATGCTGGCCCGCATCACTAGGAAACAATGGCTATATTGTTCTATAGGCTATAATGGTCATGCATCACTGAACCATAGAGAATAGAAGAGAGAATAATGAGAAAGGGCTTTTCACACCTCTTTGTTTTCAGTCGATATTGGATGAATAATGAAAGGTATCAATCTAATGACTAATATTGTAGCGTCTGGACAGTCAGTGGTGGTCTGAATAGTTCGAGACGCTGTCAATATATCTGATATAATTACTAGTCACTGGTCAAGCTTATATAATCTATTTTATCTCAGACATCTATTCTCATGAACATTAGCAGAAAACTGGAGGTTTCTTTTATAGGCAGTATATTTTGTTGCATAGGCCCTATTAAAATTTTTGAAAGATTTTAAATCATATCGACAAAGTAAGAAATCTATCTCCCTCTTATGAATTTTTCTCTACACCGAAACTTTGTTGTAGACATGTGCAGTTATCTTGCTGAAATAGAACATTGTGATGTTACCTTGATGAACATAACATTTTGATGTTACCTTGCTGAACATAACATTTTGATGTTACCTTGCAGAACAGTTACCTTGCTGAATATAACATTTTGATGTTACCTTGCAGAACGTAACATTTTGATAACACCTTGCAGAACGTAACATTTTGATGTTACCTTGCTGAACAAAACATTTTGATGTTACCTTGCTGAACATAACATTTTGATGTTGCCTTGCAGAACGTAACATTTTGATGTTACCTTGCTGAACAAAACATTTTGATGTTACCTTGCTGAACATAACATTTTGATGTTACCTTGCAGAACGTAACATTTTGATGTTACCTTGCTGAACAAAACATTTTTATGTTACCTTGCAGAACATAACATTTTGAAGTTACCTTGCTGAACATAACATTTTGATGTTACCTTGCAGAATGTAACATTTTGAGGTAAATTTGCTGAATATAACATTTTGTTGTTGCCTTTCTGAAAATACATTACCTGTATTTTGGTAAAGATCATTTTGATACCTATCTGCAATAAAAAGATTTATAGGAGGAAATAAGTTAATCTCTATGAAAGAATGAGCACGAGTATTGAACACCTATGTTATATATTATATTTCTGATGTTTCTGAATAATCTGTACTAAAGTATATATTGAATCAGTAACAGTGTTTAGTATATTCCATAGAGGAAAGCCATCTTTAACCTTTCATGATCGAAGCTTTAGTAACTTTTACACATAGATTACAAACAATCAAACCACTAGATATTACATAAAAATTACTTCACACTTTGTCAGATTTTATCATTGATAATACTTTTACTTCATTTACAGATTCATCCATTATTAACAACACTTATTTTATCTTCACTGTGAAGAGTTCTGGTGATAATTGATATGTCATGAAATTGAACTACTAATAAATAACGTTATTACAACTTTTAAATTGAATTTTTACGAATTGCTTATAGTTCGAATCTCTGTACTATATCAGATTCCGTCTTTGAGGCATGAAACACGTTGCTTCTCGGATTATTTCCCTTTCAACGCCATGTCAATTTCAGCATCTCCGACAGGCTTTACCGACAGGCGGAAACTAAGACGGTTACATTCAACACAACAGATTCTGTAAAATAAAGTTGACATCAGAAGCCATAAAATTTAATTAAGTTTCTGGGTTGAAATTTCAATTATTATCTGTAATGAAAATGAAAATGACTTTTCAACATTAGTAAACAGTATAACATTGACTGTTGTGCTATTCTCTTTATCGAAATGCTTTTTGGTGCTCTAGGCTTTATACCTTTTTCCTAATTTTGGAGCTAGCATCTTGTGAACAGCTAATGCCAATCAAAATATTTTCAGTAGAAATTTAATTCAAACAAGGATTTATGTGGAACTTTGGTAAATTCATTGGCAGAATGAACCCAAGATTTGGGGTAAAAATTTCCTTCATACAGATACCATAATATTTGAATACCATACCAATTGCAAAATTGCGTCCATCTTCGTCCCACAGAGAAAGCTGACAACGGAACTGAGAGTTCACAATAGCAACCACACAGTGGCATAAGGTGTTCCCGGATCTACAACCACTCGTTTAGAACCATTCCTCACTAGGAAGTCGATATCTGCAAGATTGAATAATTTGATGATCAGAATAACCCGGGAAACCAATATGGTGTACCATAAAGATGATATTATTGTGGTGCTAATTTTATGTCCTCGTAAATTCTATTTTATTAGTGATTTAATGCTAGTGTTGTGGTTGGCAATATTGCCAGAGATGGTACTTTGACTTTAATCACGTCCCTATAGTCTCGTAACTCTGGCTTAGTTTTGATAGAGTTTTTGTTATTCTGAAATTGGTATATCTTTGTTGGTATTTATTGTCATTAGCTGTACAGAAGGAGTCAAACCCACGATCATTAACGTTAATAAACCAAGATCATGTGCGCTACAGTGCAGGTAGTGCATGTTGAAAATTCTTCGACATTTAAGAATCGAAAAAATTGGCTATTGCCGCTTTCTTATACAAAAGTAGAAAGAAGAAGTAGTAAAACCATATTTTATTGTTCTGTGCATAAAAAAGACTCGATGGGCAGTCTACATGGGAGTAAATGTAATAAAAGGGGTTGAAATCGACTCGCCAAACCTTGTCTCTCAAGTTTGTACATGATCCACTCGATTAAGTTAACATTGGTAATGTTGGAAAACCTAATTTACTGTGATCTCGTTTAACACTTTAGGCTGGTTGGAGGTTGGTTTTGGTAAACCTGTTATGTCTCTTGAGAGAGTCAGATCAATGTAGCATGCTACCTCACTATTACTCTAATCACATTTCCACTGTACAAATCAATGTTAACACATGGTGAAAGTGAGAAATATCAGAGCCAAAGTTTAATCTAGGATTTAATATCTAATCCAGTCACGTTAAAACAGGTTTAGTAGATTGGAAATATCTGACTCATTTTGATTTACATTTCTTTGATACCTTCAGGATCGGTGTCTTTAAGAAGGAAAAAAATCAGCAAGGATTTGCAGTTTGATTTACGTCGTTCAAAGAGTTTTGTTTCATTGATGGGTGTCGTACATTGATGTAAATAGAACAAACAATCCTCATTCACTAACGGTGGTAGTTTTAATTTTAAACTTATTCAATGATTTTCACTTCCAATCTGCTGTCTAAGCTACAAGTAATATTATACTGAAAAAACCTATAGTAATGATTCAGGATCTGTTATATTTGTAATAATTGAATCAACTATTGTTATAATGTTAAAATTATGAGCTTCCTACACGTGTTTCATATCATACAAAATCATGCAATATCACCAGGAAACACTGGAAACTCTGTAATTTAATGCTTCAATTGGTTCTTATTAGTAGTCCATTGTGTAATTCATTTATTATTAAGATTTGGTTCATTTGTAGTTTCATGCCATTCAAGACTATTTATTAGTTGACTTATGGGCACAATTTTCCAGTTTGTTCTTATAAAAGGTGATTATCATCCAACTAAAGGAGTGTCCACTATCTTCAAAATCACAAGAAATGTTTAAATATCGATTTTTGTAAACATTGTAAAATTATATTGTTCATTTAACAACACATGCTTAAATTAAACCGACACTTTTCAAAGTCATAAACGTTTTATCATGCCAAGACCAATGCCAAAAGGTTTGGCTAAGGATTAGCTGGGAGAATGGATCCTCATGGAAGCCTTAGTTTTTATTCATGTAACATAATATATAAGATGCTTCTTTTTTATCTTTTTCAAATTGCAGCCATTAATACTATTCTTCTTTATAAATCTCAACAATGTTACATATGAGAATCCTGTAAAACTCTCTTCAAGTTTGATGCTTTTATTTCGTTGGAACCAATGATTCAAAATACAAGTTTTTTCAGAATTCTACTAAAACACATTTTCCTGATATATTAAGTTGCTGGTTTCCAATACGTTGATATGTTTCTTTCAGAACTTAGCATCAATCATTTAATTCTTAATATCGCGTGATGTGTAGTAAATGTTGGCTGTTTTTCTAAAGTAAATGTGTAAATGTAAGAGAAAATAGATATTTTTCTGTTTAGAAAGAAAATGGCGAACGTCACGGAAATGGTTAATAAATCTAATAAAAAAGATACAATGCACACCAGAAATTACATCCGTTCTTATTCCAATACTCTCTTCAAGTTTATTATAGATTTTGTCAAGACGGAAATTGTTTCGCATGTCAATTTATTGGGTAATGAAATAACTTGTAGCTTATTGCAATTTTCTTTTTCTGCAACTATAAGGTTTTGTATGGTAAGCTACAATCGGAATGGTAAATCCCAATAAGAAATAGGTTGTGTTTTAAATTGTTAAAAGGATTGTAAAGTTTTTTTCTTTGCATCAATTTGCATCATCCCAATCTTTATCAGACGTCTGTGGTTCCAGCAATTTCACTACAAGTTACTGGTTGACAAGCACTTAGTTTTGGTGGATTTGCAAGAACATGGAATTTTGCAAATCTATGCTAGCAGTTTGCCCTATGTCCTAATATTAAGGAATAAATTTATTACAAAACACTGGCTTAATATTGAGTTTTATCTTGATCATTTGGGTTGAATTTACCAAATGCTGAAAATGATGTTTTCACTTTCTTCTATTATTCTATTATCAATATGACAATAGGACGGCGGTGTATTAGATCAGTCTTCTATTGTCTGACAACAGTCTTAAACTTTAAACAAATATTATAGGATAACAGCTTGAAAATAAACTTGTTTTTGTTAGAAATGTCTTTGTTTAAGGTATTAGAGCGTGATATTAAGTGTGAAAATATCGGGTTACCTTGACCCAATCAAATTAAAGTGATGGTGTCTGTGCAAGCTTGTATCTCTTTCCAAGCATTTAGTCATTGGAGACAATTTTATGTACGGTTATTTCGATGTTTCCCTGAAAAATTTATGTTATCCTTCACCTAAAATTTATTTGCTCCCTCCGTTACCTACGAATGTCCATCCCTATTATAGTCCGAGGTATGACTATACCATTTGGATATTTTCCATCTTCTACATCATGGATGCTGATCGAAGAAGTATAATTCGGTCAGGTTATTCGGTCAGGTTTCCATCTCTCTGAAAATGCATTTCTATAAATGATTTTCAAAAGCTGAATCAATGTCTGAAGCTTGAAATGTGGACATACTTAAAAGCAAAGCATACAGACGATTAAAATAAGAGACACATTTCCGTCTGACGAAGACAACAAAGAAGAATGACGTCATAAGAAAACGTGCTAAAGGTGACTAATTTATTTTCAACGACATTAAAATCAATTGTTCCTGATGGCGAATAAAGATTAAAGAAATTAGAAATGAGATAATTATGGTCGCTACATGAAATATGATGTAATATGAATCCGATGGGACGCGGCGATCGTTGTAATATTGACAACTCAAGAACCAGGACAAATAACTTTTACACAATGAAGTATCATATTTCTATTCAGATTGTGATTTTTCCATTTTTTATTCAAAATAAATAAAAGAATCACATTTCTTGCTGTTAACACCACTTCAACTCTGTATGACTAATGGGCACCTTTAGAGACCCATATTTTGATATCAAAACTGTTCATACAGAAAGAATACTTCACATTCACGAATGATTCTTCAAGGAATATATAAGGGGTCGAACGTATGGATAACCTGGGAGTCCAAAATTTGATACCCGCATAGAACGGGATAGTCCTTTCCCATTTTCAACTGGTTTCTCCCTGACAGTGAAAAAATGGATACCCGGAAGTTTGAAGAAAGAGACGTTCGTTCATTCATTCAGAAGCAACAGTAAACCAACAGCTATACAGACTGCACGTTACAGATCCCTTGTCAATTGCCACAAGTTTTCTCATTTGAAACTACACGGAGTGGGTCACCTTGATTAGCGCTGAATCTGAAACAGAAATGTAAGACGCAAAATTTTACTTTCACTTTATGGCATGAAGTAACTTTGCTTTAAAAAGAGTGTACTTTTTATTCCTGATAATATATACAGCCTTCAAAAATAAAATGTTTCAATCAATAAATAATTTAGAGAAGACATTTTAAAGTTTTATTATTGAATTATAAAATTACAATAAGGTTTAAAAGATAATCAAATTATATAGACTGTAGGTTGAAATAGATGACAATTACGTTTAAATTAAATTAGAATTCCATTATGTTTCCATTAGTAAACTTGAGGTGCCAAATTTGTTCCTGAAGGCAACTACACATTATAGTTATCGTGAAGAAAATAATCTTATAATATGTCTTAATGTATAGCAAAATCATAAAACTATATAAGGAAATGGTGAATTTCTCATGACATTAATGGGAAAATAAAGGATAATTATTCTAAACAAAACTGTTAAATTGACATACATACATTTTTTAAAAATAATTCTTGCATTTTCGAAATTGGTGCACGAATACCTGACCTCCTCTTTAAGATTTCTGATTTTTACGATATAGAATTGATATAGGCCTACAAGTAATTGAACTGCTTCCGTACTGTTGCAGTAAATATTTTTTAAAAATAAGTAATAGGTTATGTCTTGGTTTGATGAAATGCTCATGCCATGTTTTTCGTTGGATCTTAGAATTGTGAAACGTGAAAGATCGTTGACTATAATCAGAATAAAGTCTGGAATCAGAAACCAGACGTCCACACCTTATTTAATGACCATTCTCTCATTACAAAATGGCCACCATACTTCCCAGGAGACTAATTATTAGTAGCAGTGTTAACGAGGTCTGGATTCCGAAACCTGAAACAAGAAATTCACGTGTTGGAAATATCAACCAATGGTCAGTCTGTAGTCCCTCGGGTCCAATTATTGCTGGTTCCAAGAGAGAATTGCTCGCTCAGTTCTGATAGGCTAGGTCATGAGGTCAAGGAGCGTAGGTAATGACATTTATCATGTGATCAATTTGCGCAAGCATGACGGTAATAATTGAAATCTAACTTTTGACTTCTAACTTTTGGTTGAAGGACATGCAAAAACCTTTGAACTGACTTCAAAACTGCTTTATTTCATGGAGTGAGAAAGGTTGGATGTAAAACTTCATTTCATTTCATATTGATTTTTGCTATGTATTTAAAAGGACTGAAATTTCTTTGGACCTAATTTGATTTAATAGTTTGAAGAAGAATAGAAAAATCGATACAAGTATAAGTTAAATAAAAGTTAATGATATATTTGTCTGACAAGAAGAGTATATATCACGTCTGAAGGCTGTGGTTTAAATTCATGACTAACTATACTGGAAATGAATTATTTCTCAAGAAATTAACTGGGAAAACGCAAGAGGCGCCCAAATTTCGGGTGATGGAGCTTAAAACTTATCCACCCATTACATTGCACGATCCTGGTACCAAGAACATTGCAGTGGCCATGTTACGTCAGATGAGAGTTGTACCAGTATCATATACTGAACCTTAAAGTCTAGTCCGAAACTTGCAGACACTATTCCCAGCTTTTGATGGCTGTTGGGCCGATATGGCTCGGGAGGGTCAGAAAAACCACAAAGCTACAAAAATAGGAGATTTTCCACACCTGTTGCATGCAGCCTTCAATGGTGAGTGACAGATTAATGTCTGGGAAAAAATTACATATGCATGGTGTAGGGGAACAATGATGGTATGATTGAACTACAATATAATAATTCCATCTTTCCAAATATATCAAGGTTTCGTTAGATTTCTGAATTTTTTTAGGGATTAGTTGTTCTGACTCTCCCCCCATCCATATCTGTCCAAATAGCTATCAGAGGCTGTGAATAGAGTTTCGGACTACTTGAAATCCAGACAGATTGACTTCATCAACAACCAATGCATCAGCAACGCTACGGCTACTGTCATTTTCACTTATATTTGTATATATACCTTCACATTAATTTACATAGAGAATGTTATGTTCACATTGCATGTTATAAATAACTAGAATTCTAGAAAACTGGTTACTATTTCTTACTGAATCAGTTAATTTCAATAATTTCTCTCGTTAAAGATTTAGTTTATCTTATTCTATTATTAACTATAGACATAATGTCCAATAGTCACGATATACAATCATTATATATTCTACTGAAATGTCTTAATGTGATTTCTGATATAATTCTATTATTTCTCTCTCTTTAGTCGCATATAAATACATGTAGGTTAGAAAAGTTAATCCTTATGATATCGGGCAATGATGTTCATGCCATTCATGTTCATGTACTTTTATGTTTTTGCTCGCTTCCTTGCTATACATGATAATTCTGCCTGTTTTCCAGATAAATTACCAGCATTAAAAAGTAGTCGAAATTCGCATCAATGTAGAGGACATTTGAGAGAACTGAAAGAATATTCTCTTCAAATTGAGTAACTTCAAATTTTAAAAAACTCAGACCACAAGTTCTGAGAAAACTTTAAAGATATAAGCTCTGTACTGCACAAGAATGGAGTCTCAAAAAAATGTATAAGTTTATTACATAAGGTATAGCCCATGTTCAATTTATTGAAAGCCATACATAATCTTCTTTTAACATGGTCAGCCACGATTCAAAATGCTGAAAACTCCAAAATTAATTTCATCTGAACCATTGTGATTTTTCACCCTTTGATTATCAACGAAGTATTAAACTCCTACAATAATTGAAATAATGTTTCTCTATATAACATTTTTAAAATGGTCAACCATGATTCAAAATGCTGAAAATCTTAAATCTGAACCGTTGTGGCCCCACTGTGTTTAACCTTTTCATTATTAACGAAGTATAAAACTCTTAAACAATCAATTAATGAGATAATTTTTCTCTTATAATATTTTTAAAATTGTCATCCATGATTCAAAATGCTGAAAATCTTAAATCTGAACCATAACGGCCCCACTGTGTTTAACCTTTTCATTATCAACGAGGTATAAAACTCTTAAACAATCAATGAGGTAATTTTATAAAATCTATTGTAATAAACTCAATATTAACAAATAAAGAACTAATTACTCTGTAAAATCTATTATTATGACAAAACGCCATCATGTGTGTCATTGTTACATTACACGTGTATTGCATGTTCGAACTCACTGACATGCAACTACCAAGTACATGCTTTTTGTCGCCATTCGACAATGACAAGGTCAAAGAGATCAAACTAAGATGACTGCAGATTTCCCAATGATCAATTATCTTTGACATAATGAATAATTATAACATTATATATTAATCTTTTGTCATTGTGTTTTATTCTTTATGTTCGTGGCATGAATTATTGTAATGGAAATAAATTGAAATATTGCATTGATAACCGGGTCACTTCGACCAGTCAATCCTTCTGATTGTCGTATTTTTGGTTGCATTGTGCAAATTTAACTGACAATGGTGGTTGGTTGGTAGACGACAATTTAACGCTCTCTTCCAGCGGATACTGATATCGCAAAATAGGTAGTTGCTAGTAGTTTATGGTAGTCGTAGTAGGCTAGTTGGTTGTTGGGTTGGGCTCAATTTTTGAGTACCACCGCCTCCCCTACTTCAATCATTTCAACAGCGTTAAGTAAAATCTCTTTAACCCTCAAGGATCTGGAAAGTCTTTGAGTGTCCCGCCATGGCGGTGACTTGACCAATTTGGTTTAATTCTGACGTTGCAGTTAAAGGCAATATTATATTCGATGGTAATTGAACTAAATTTCCTGATTTCCAAAAGTGTCCCTTTCTCCATTTATGTTTGATTTCAAAGACAACAGAATGCATGCAGACTATCATTTTTTAAATGAAACTGGCGGAGCATTGTAAAATTAAAGATTATAAGCGTGTGTCTTTGTGTGATGCGCTATGAATTATTGAGATTGTATGCACATTATCAGTCTTTGTCTAGCCAAGCATACATCATCCGTTTAACATAGTGTCACAATGACATCATCAGAACACATGCATGGTTCAGCGAAGTGTGTGATTTTAGGTTGTCTCGACCCTTTGTGTCCAATTATTATAAAATGTGTCGAGTAATGGCACAAAAATCTTCAAATTAGTCACATGATGGAGTAGATTCTCTTCGTTTCCAATTTATTTCTAATGCTGTTCAAAATTTGAATTTTGTACCTTCGAAGCTCACATCAGAAAATACTCAATTTTACATCAAATACTGGACACCGTAACATTATAGAGCTCCATAAAAAGGCAGGAAATGCTCCAATCCTGGAACACCATGTCATTTCTGGATCAACTCTATATAGATAAAGCAGTTACTGTGGTATTTTTAGCTATAATCTATAATTTGCTCAGTGACAGGTTACATTATCGTGCAATTAGTAACGTCACTTTGATAAAATCTTGTTAAATTTTAACTGTGACTAAGATTAAATAACAAGAACACTTGAGAATTATCAGTAATCATTCTAATTAATAGAATACATTGTTAAACACGAGTTTATTAGATTGCTTAGTTCTAATGGATCCTTGGTGAGTTCTGGGTTAATTTGTAACCTTTGCTGGAATTAAGACGTACGTACGCCCTGTCTCGCCCTAGCTAAGAACTAATGGCCTGCAAGCCACATCCATTATTTATTTGGAGTTTTGGATTTTGTCATTTATATATCTTGGATGAGTTATGCATAAGTGTTTCGTCAAAAACAATTCGGTTCGTCAAAATAAAATTCCTTGCTTTAACTACATTCAATGAGATGTTCAAAGACGAATGGGTTATACTCTCAGAGCAATAAGGAAAGTTTCTGAAGTTGAATATAAGAGGAAATGGCAATTGTTAGAGATCACGTATCTTGTACCATGTTTCGATGTATCATTGATAAACTGTAAAGACTAAGTTACATCAAATAACTGAATACAGGAAACGCTATAATAGTAAAGATCACGTACAAACTATTATTTAAAGACATACAAATTGCCCAGAATGACTAAGAAAGGTGGAAGCATCGTCAATTTCTAAATTAAAGGCTTGGTTCAAAGATAACTCGACTAACAATCTTAAATGCCAAATATGTTGGTTCTCTTTGGTTGTTGATGTTATAGACAAGACCTATTTCAGAAGAAATCAATATTGCATCAAATATTTTTGGAGGGTAAAGTCTCTAAAATTGAATTCGCTACGAATGGCTCTTGTCCTGAGTTTTATCTCTTGGGTTGATTGTATGTCTCATCAAGGTCGTTATGTCAACTTTGAAAATATTCACTGTTGTCCAAAACCTTTCTAAGTCACTTTAAATGCCTACTTATCATCATAAGGAAATTTTGGAACGTGAAATTATAAGAGATTATTGACGTATTTGCAGTGGATGAGTAAGCCATTAGAGAAGAGCAAAGAGCAAAGTTCTGGTGGTTCGAAGTATCTATGATAGTCTTTTAATTGTCCACATCACGTTCCTCAAGTCTAAATTAATGATGGACAGCCATAAACGTGAAAAGTAAATAGTTACATTTAAGTAGTTTCTAAAACTATTTGACTTTTTGGCTTGAACTTCACGATCCGTCAATAATTTCAGTAAATATGGTATAACACTAATTCCTAAGACTCTAATCTGTTTGTGAGTAATTAACGAGGGAGTGAGTCATTAGATGAGGTTTAGATTAAATACAGATGGAGAATTTGATATATTGATTGTCCCTGATGGAATTTTAAAAATAAAACAGATATGATCCTTTACTGATCCAATTAAGATTGTGTTACGATGATCGACTAAAATACAACAATTTATAAAAGCATACACGATACAACTACCATATCCTAAGATAAATTCAAGTTGTGCTTGCTGTGGTATTCTGTAGCAGGGACACTGGATTAGAAACGTATAAATATTTCCTCAATCTATCAGAAAAGCTTGCTTGCAAATTCGTGGGGCATAATATTATGCATTGCTGTATGGCAGTGGTTCCCAACCTGGGGTCCATGGCCCCCTAGGGAACCATGAGGTGTTTGTCAGGGGGCCATGACGCATGAGGGTGTATATTATGTTTTCTCTAGCCCAACTTTTATTTAACTATATTTTGCAGTGTAAGGTCTATAGTTACTTGTAGTCCAATGCATCTGACCTCCTGATGATGGGGAGGCACAAAACAACAAACCTTGAGCAATATTACACCCTAGTTAAATGTAACAGGGGGACATGACTCTAGGTATCTGGAATTTGAGCCACGGTGTGAAAAGGGTTGGGAACCACTGCTGTATGGGTTTCAACATGAATCTACAAATTAGCAATCGACCTTTTCTTGCTTTGTGTGAGAATGAACAAGACCCTATCTGTTTTGCATGACTTTTTTCTTAGTTGTCATCGCTAAATTACAGGGAATTATTTTAAAAAGACGTAATGTCACGAAATCTCAGGAAATTAACCATTTCATTGAAAATTAACCCTTATAATTTACTTTTTATAGTGAAATCAAATCAGAAGGATTATTTCATTGTTTTTCTCTTTGGTTGGTGAATTGGTAATAATTGAAAATCAATTTCTAACAAAAATAACTAACAATAGACTTTCATTATGTCAATTAGTTTTATCATTGAAATAAATCTTATCTGCAAGAGTTCTGGAACTATATCATTACCAGAATGGTGTACAATGTTCCTGCTTTGAGTACATGAAACTACCACAAGCTAAAGAATTAAATATAAGGAAACTTCGAAGCGAATGCCGATTCCACAGACTCATTCGCAGAGTGGTATCGGTTGTCTTGCAACTTTCTCACAAGTGATTATTTTATTTTAAATTCAATAAGGTTTTTGGACTAATGGTAGAATCACTGTTGTTTTGCTTTGAGGTTTTTTTTTTTTGGTAGAGTGATAATACATTCTGAATTTGTGTTTTATTCTATTTTTGGCGGTAAGAGTTGTATCGGAGTAACTGATAGTAGAAAAGTTACTAGAATTGCATTAGTTTTGTCTTGCATTATTATTCTCATCAGCCATCTGAGACGTTCATACATTCTTCTGCCATAGTGAAGTTCCAACTGGAATTACATCATTAGAAAAAATGCTTGATAATAACGACTGCATGCTGGCTATAATATAATTATTGAAGCCGTCTAACCAATTATCACTTGAAGAACATCGATTCTCTTAAACCACGACAAAGAAATAAATCAATGTTATTAGAGGTTGGTTATTAATTTAACCGGCAGACAAGTGAAAAATTGATGGGTCGCTTGTTTCGTTCGCTTCTAATGAGGATCTAAAGTGATCATTTTAATCAATGACATGCTAACATAATTCACTTATGCCTTAATGAGACATTCCATGTTAAAGCCTGGTTCACAACTTGTCTGGATACTGAATTTCAGAGTTGGATCATCTGCATGGCAAACTGGATACGTTGTTCGTGAGCACTTGAGTATCCTATACTCACCATGGCACATCCACATCCAATAACCACCATGTTCCTTTAGCAACGTCATGCAATCTGACCTAAGATCATATAGCCTACTTAGCTAAAAGAACATGAATAAACATCCACTTCCATATTTAAACCTTTTAATCTTAGTATCACCAATAACACATTCTGAAAATAGAGACCGTGGTATTCCCTTGGAAATTGATCGTAATTCCTTATGCCCGGAACACATTGTTACATTTTTAAAGACACAGAATAGTAGGTCTTCATTCACAATTTCAATACAATTTAGATATATTCACAACTATTGATACCTTGGATACATGCAAAGTGTCGCATTAAAGTCTAACAAAATTATTCAGAAAAAGAGTTATCTAATATATTGTCACAAATAACCAGAATTGGAAAGAAATTCTTCGTCTCTAAGCATTGCCGGATAAAGATATCTTAGAGGACATATTTCAAATCAGATCAATTCCGATAGTCTATTGTTAATAACTTCATTATGACACTGGTTTCATTACTTCGATTGGATTAACATTGTCAACCCTATAGTATTATTATCAGGAAAAATGTGATCTGGTGTTTTAGCTGGAGGGTAATTTATTATAAAAACGGAAATAATCAGACTGTAGTGGAATTAGAATCATTCAAAGATTATAATTTTCTCTCGATTAGAGTATTATAACCGCCATATTGTCATTATAACATTCCATTAGACAAATTTCATTTCAACCATGATTGATACATTTTTTTACTTCACATTTCTTTTTTATTTAGTGGCTGTTTTTCGAGATATTTCTTGACTTAGAAAAGATAGGTTACATATACTTGTTTAAGAAGTATATATACATATATATGCGACTCATAAAGGGGTGTTTACTTTCATGTGGTATGTTTTCAGGCAATTCTGAAAATTGAATGAAGTTTCAAAGCTCCATTTCGTTTATTAACAACTAATATTAGCTCAAATTAACGTTTAGATGTGATGAAACTTTTTACGTACGAATATTAAGACATGTATAGTTCACGGGAGCATGATGTTGTTCCATCGTTGTTTAAATGTCCTTGGTTGGAAAGGCAAAATGTTGTTAATATAGTTGTTTTGAGATGAAAGGTGATTTTTATAATGCTAGTTATATGATGCTAATATTACAAATGTTTATATTTTCAGACTAGAGGAAGTGTATATAATCCAGGGTGGCAATATGATGCTAATGCTATGGAATTCCATCATCATAGAGAATTATATCTTCGTGGTAAACAAAAAACAACAAGTGGTACATATAAGGTAAGTTTCAGAGAACATATTTCCTGATGCACATTTGAACCAGGAAATGTAGGCTTTCATCTCCTCATCTCCTCAAACGTTTTGTTTTTGTTTTTGTTTAAGTTTAAGCATAAAGCATGTTTAAACATAAAGCACTTCCTACTGAATCGACAGGATGTATTGTTGTATTCAAGGCAAGCATTGTAGGCCAGAGCCTAACACATAGTGTCGATGACACATAGTGTAAATATGTCTGAAATTGTAATTCCATGCTCATGAGGAACAACTGACTTTTTGCAAAGACATTAAAGTCAGCAGTTATTCTTTAAAAATGTAAAGATATTAAAACTCAAATCTCAAAGATTCGAAACAATTTTATCATATGTAGCCTACATTTAATGTTTTCTTTTTCAGGAATTTCAAGAATCTGGTATCTTTGATGCACAGTCAGAAATGGAAAGAGTTCAGAAGGAAGAAGAAGATATACTTTATGAACAAATAAAAGAAGAGAGAGAAAGAAAGATTAAGAGATTAGAGGATGAATTAATGGTTGAGAAAGATAAGTCTGTTCGTGAACTAGTGTCTACCATCAAGCGCAGATCACCTCAGAAAGCCATTTGTGGTTTAGAAAAAGAAACCGAGAAACTTGAAGAACATTTTAAACTGAAACGGGAAGAAAATCTCAGGTTATTAATGGACAGAATGAGTTCTGAACAGAAAACGAAAGTAGCGTTGATGATTCAGAAACATAGTAAAGCGATGTTGTTGATGATAGCTGAACGTCTAATGTCTCTAGAGGTAAGCATTATCGTAGAATTCAAATCAGAAGCGTCTCGCTCTTTGGATAATAGATCATGTCACATCTCCACGAGTTCCATTTGTATCTCATCACTATATAGGTACTCATTTTGCTGTTCGCCGGTTTGGTATTTGTTGTGCTCTTGTGAGGTAATCAGAGTGCCAAATCATTATCTTTCGAATGCATTAACTTGTCACGTTCGAGAACGTTATTTAACATTATGAGCTATAGCTTCTGGTGTTATCAATGAATATAAATGTTTATCTATATAACTAGTGATGCTAACACTGAAGATAAGTGTTTATCTATAGCTTGTGATGCTAACACTGAATATTAGGGTTTATCTATATAGCTTGTGATGCTAACGCTGACGATGAGGGTTTTTCTAAAGCTTGTGATGCTAACACTGAAGATAAGTGTTTATCTATAGCTTGTGATGCTAACACTGAATATTAGTGTTTATCTATAGCTTGTGATGCTAACACTGAATATTAGGGTTTATCTATATAGCTTGTGATGCTAACGCTGACGATGAGGGTTTTTCTAAAGCTTGTGATGCTAACACTGAAGATAAGTGTTTATCTATAGCTTGTGATGCTAACACTGAATATTAGTGTTTATCTATAGCTTGTGATGCTAACACTGAATATTAGGGTTTATCTATATAGCTTGTGATGCTAACGCTGACGATGAGGGTTTTTCTAAAGCTTGTGATGCTAACACTGAAGATAAGTGTTTATCTATAGCTTGTGATGCTAACACTGAATATTTAACCGGATAATATTTTATTACAGGAGAGAAGTTCGTCTGATTCTGATGATAAAACATCACCTATCTGTGATCTATCTCGTCCTCCACCAATATCACCTCCAGAATTCAGACGATCTCAGTTATTCAAAAGTCCTAGCGAATTTGAGGAGATCGATAACCATGTCTTCCAGGTAAGAGTAACATTTTGTCTCAATAAGACCTAAATAGGGTTGTTGAATTAGAGAAGATGTCCGTGGATTTAATTTGAACACCTTGAATTGCTACTGTACCAAACGATTTTACAATACCGTCCACGATCGATTAAGGAGTTTATAATGATCAAAGGTCTATAATTGCATACATCAAGATAAATTCAACAAGCATGTATCATATTAGATTTTAAACTGACTATTAAAATACAGCATGTTAAAGATAATAGATATGTTATAATTAACATGTTGAAGATATGATCAGAGACTTAATCCATGTTTTAGGTTGTACAAAATGAATACTCAGCGTTTACTGATTTGGTAAAAGATTTAATTCTGGGTTGTGAAACGGATTTAGAAAAAGCTAGGTAAGTTTTTGTGCTCTAAATTTTTTAGACCTTGATATTACAAATTTGTGTATTTGTAACCGATGCCTTGAGCTATAAGTAGTTAGTATGTTCTTGAAGTACCAAAGTACCATGGTCAAATTCTCATCCATGTTTAAATATTTACCTATTTAAATTACAGAGCTATATTCAGATGGATAACATGTAAAGATTTAAATAAACTAGATGTATGTGAACCCGTGAATCCAGAATCACCATTAGGTTTATTACGTGGTATTAAATATGGTACAGAAACGTATCATGATTTGTTTAAACGGCTGTGCAGGTATGAAACTTTATGTTTACATGGATAATTACCCAGAAGAGGTAACAAACAAAAGGACGAACCACATCTTCTGCAAGCGATTGACTCCATGTAACGAATGTTCTGAAGTCAACGTCCAGTACA
The DNA here is from genome assembly GCA_029955415.1 of Lottia scabra. Classification (NCBI taxonomy): domain Eukaryota; kingdom Metazoa; phylum Mollusca; class Gastropoda; family Lottiidae; genus Lottia; species Lottia scabra. Next base: position 2,007,399 of record JARJEI010000016.1, read on the forward strand.
CTACATTTGCACATACTAGTATTACTAAATTGTATCGATGGATTTAAGACTAGATCGTAATAAGGTACATTACAAAGTTGTAATGTATTAACTGCACAAATATTGTGAACACATTATGAACTATATGTGTTTGTGGAGTAATCATTCGATCTATTAGGCCTTCTCAAATGGCGGCCCGCGACGCCCTTGGGAATGGCTCCTCAACATTGCAATGACCTCTTCCGCTAAAGCGCTCTGCTCGCTATGCTAGCTAGCTAGAAGGCCTGTACTATATTATCCATGGCATCAAACTATTTGGTTTATATTTCAGTTTTGCTGGGCTCTACTGTGAGGTGATACAGGGATATTCTAAAGGTGCTGGGTATAAACCGGGTATGAAACTGGAAGGTGAAAAGTTTCGTAACGCCTGGACCGCCGTTAGTATTGACGGCTCATGGTGCTTCATTAACTGCAACTGGGGCGCCAGACACGTCAAGGGAAATAACTCTTCTAATAAGGAGAACAAAAATCAGTATTTTTACGCCTGTGATGAATTTTATTTCATAACTAATCCTGAAGATCATATATTTCAACATTTTCCAGACGATTCAAGATGGCAGCTACTTGAGTGTCCTATTTCTTTAACGGAATTTATCAGTCTTCCTATAGTGAAATCATCCTTCTTTAATTACGGACTCAAATTCATCATGCATTACGAATGTAAACAGTATTCCAAAAACGGCTTAATTGTGCTACAACTCAAAATACCCAATATATTGGGTTTCGGATATACCTTGGACCCTAAAGACAAATGTGTGAATGCTTCACAATTAGAGGGCCGTGTAATGTTATGTATTATCGGACATAAAGCTATTTTTACTGTTGCTCCACCAAAACCAGGAAAGTATTATTTTACAGTGTTCGCTAAAGATGATTGGTGCTCGGAATCTTTACAAAGTGCGTGTGCATTTCAACTCCAGTGTCGAGAACGAAAAGAAAAAATCAAAAGCCCTTATCCCAAAGTGTCTTTCTTCGGACCTACTCCAAGTATGAGTCTATATGGTTTAGTTCCTAAAACACACATCGACCCTATTATGGTTTACAGCCATGATGACATCACCATTCAATTTGAACTTCACCTTGACGTGAAGCTTTCCCATTCCTTGTGTTACCATGGAAACGAAAAAGCTAATATAGATTACCAGCGTTATGTGTTTATCAAACATCGAGATTTTGATACCGTGTGTTATCAAATAAGGTGTCCGACGATGGGCAAATTTGTGTTTTCATTGTTTGGTGCTCGAGTAACTTCCCCTAATGACACCAACAGTCCATTAGAGTGCTTGTTCCGGTATTTGATCGAGTGCAAACAAACAGCAAGAGACAAACGACCATTACCACGTGCGTGTCATCGATGGTGTGGTGCGGATCTTTTAGAACCAAAGTGGGGTGATATAGGTCTGGAACAATTAGTGACGTTTCGTGTACGTGTACCAGCTGCGTCTGATGTAGCAGTTCTAATTGGAGACGCATGGTTCCACTTCCACGAGCTCGCAGACAGTATTTGGGAGGGTACTGTTTTGACTGGGAAGAGAGCATGTATAGCTAAGTTATATGGAAGGTTGAACAAAGTTGCGAGTAGGTTTTCACCTCTATTAGAATTCCAAGTAAAATGACGAATAACTTTACGTAGATTTACGGATCGTTAATGAATCTATTTATAATCACTGGTTAAAGGAGTATAGTCTTCTATTAATTCATTTACTGATTAGTGGAATTTTGTAACCATTTCTTGAATGAAAATCGGTTGGCTTAGAACGTCTGGAAACAACCATCGGTACAATGTTATCGAATTCTACCAGATAGTAAACTGAATGATTAGAAGACTATCTTCCTTTATGTTATTTATTATGTTAAGTTTTTTTGTTATATTAATAATATTTAATCTCGACAAAGGTATCCTATAACCTATTCATTCCATTTCTAAATAGCAACTCATGTTGTATCGAAAAGTGCACTGCACATTGAACAGATATGTGTAGGATGTGAACAGACTAGCTTCAAAGATCTGATTTGATATACCACTTGTATGCCCTTGAATGTTATGTTCTGTGGGATATTGGTAATGTTTATTATACTGCTATCTACAGAGATCTGGTCTGAACCAAGGATAATTTCTCAGTTTTAAGATTGTTATGTTGTTTTCAATAAAGAGTTTTAAAATACAAATACATAGCTTTTACTGTCTCATCATTGAAGAATTGGCCAATCACACAAAGACAAATTGGAGTATGAACACATATATTCCTTGTGAGGTCATGTCGTGATTAATTAAAATTTAAGAATGCAGGAGGTGAGGAGGTGAGCTTCAATAAAAATGACAGTTCGGCATCTACCACTAAGTTAAAGACAGAATTTTTAACAAACAGTTTGTCATCTAACACCAAATAAACACAGAATTTTACAAAAGTTAGCATTTTTTTTCCATTATTAAGTGACATAATAACACAAAATGGCGCACAAGTTCGTATATAGTTACATTTTAAGATTTTTAAAGATTTATTAAGATGATGGAACACTGCAGTAGTTTATTCTCTGGAATATGATGTTGATGATTTACGGTACTGTTTAACACCTCTTCTACAGATCGTGATATTACCCTTCTCTGTATCATTACAAAACTCTATAGCCCGGTACAACGGCACTTTAGTGTTTATATTGTCATTTTTAACTATTTTTCTGCTATTGGCTTCCGAACAGAATGGTGTGTGTGCTCGTAGTCCTTGTGGATAACCATAAGCTTTCTGGCATGGTTGTCTTCCTGGACAAACCCACATCGGCATCCTTCAAGACTTGTCAGTGCCTGTGACGTTTATAAAGTTGAAGTTGGTTCTTGGCCTGAATCAAAATAGAACAACAGGCGTATCTTAACAGCAACAAAGGACATATAATATTATAAAACATTCAAATCTCTTTATGCAAATCGCCGACAAGAGGATTCCCACGTTGAAAACCAGTAAGTATCTGGACTTGCGCTGAAATACTCTGGACCTCTTGAGCGAGTCTGTAGCTCACCAAGCTTCTGTCAAGATGTGATCTAATCTTGGTGGCTATATTATGTAGCCTACAATTTTCCATCTCTAAGGGCAAGTGTTTAACACTGCATTTACCGTCTCTTCAGAATCAAAGTTAAAACGGATAAGAATCCAGGATTTACTATGAAAATAAACAATTGAATTTTATCTTACGTTACAAAACGGATAAGAATCCAGGATTTACTATGAAAATAAACAATTGAATTTTATCTTACCTGTTACAAACTTTATACAAGTCCCTATATGATAAAACCATGTAGTAGAAATGTAATATCGGTTGTTAAGAGAAACCCAATATCAACAATCCTTTCTATTCATGCTTTAAATAGACAGTATTTTCTATCAAATAGTGAATTAGTATTGACAATGTGATTAACAAGACATTTATATACACGAGATTACAATACTACTTTTTCTTATAATATACTGCAGTATGCGGAGTATTTAACTTAAAGGGATTGTAAACAGATTTTCTTACTTTTTATGGGTATAAGGGGTTCTGATAGCATCAATTAGCAGCATTCCAATTTTCAATCAGATGTCCATGGTTCCAAACTACAAAACGAAACCCAAAATCCAAAAAGACATTTTGACGAAACATAGGATAGGTAACAGCTTATGAACTTTTAACATGAGGAAATACATCAATCATACATGAGTAAGTATTTCATAATGGAAAGTGGTATCAGGTGTCTAGAAGAGTAAGCATACCCTGCCTGGCGCCACACGCGTCCTAGCTCTTAAACATACACGAAACAAACATCAAACTACAAGAACATGAAAAAGCGACAACTGAATAAACAGTGACGTGACCACAAATTTTCAAAAGTTCAAGGGACGTAACTGATGAAAGTAGGCTACATTAACGTCCAATTTCGATAATTCAAGGGACGTAACTAATCATAAAATGAAATGAATGGACTTTTACGTCCTGCTTTTCTGTACCTATATGGGCTAATTGAGGACGGTTAACTAATCATAATAATTGTTATATTGTGATAAAAAAAAAATGTCGAGCACGCCCGAATCAATGAGGAAGCAATATATAATGGCTATGGAATTTACAGAGAATCGACAAACCCTTTCAGAAGAAGGAGGTGTATTTTAAAACACCCTGCTGACCTCAAATATAATTTTGTATCTGTGTATTCAAATGCCAATATACAAAATAACAAAAATCAGCATGAGGTGGTTCTTTCCAAACCAATGAAATCAGGAGAAATTCAAGTTTGTTATTTATCAATAATTTATTCATTTAGCACCAACAATTAATTATATAACAAATAAACAACAAATATTAACAACATGTTAAGCACAATAATAGAAAACAAATAAAGAAGCTTTTAAAAATGATGCACAATACAATATGGACTTAAAACATAAAATGGAACACAATGCCTATGGCTATGGTCACTGACGACACAGTTGTAGTAGCGGATGATGATGGAAGCTCATATTCAAAGGTTTCGAAATCAGGATTCATTCCACCGACAATTGGATACAAAAAATATCGATCGTAATCGGTTCTCTGCCTTTGATCACAACCTTGAGTTACGGATGGTAAACAATGAAATAACCCATTAAAACATCGACAAATATTACACTGATTTTCAAACCAAACACCATGCATTACTTTACCACAGGATTTCATGATTTCGGCACCTCTTTTATTGTGTTTTCTGCCAGACTCTTGGTAGGTTTCTGGAAGCTGTGGTGTAGTGATAACCATTCTTGTAGTTAATCGTGTGGTCTTGGTCTGGTCTGTCGTTTTCATTGTGGTCTGTGTACTTTTTTGGGACATTCTGACTTTCTTGTTATTGTTTCTTGAATGGATAAATCTGTACACCTTTTTACTTGTTTTGTGTTTTCGATTCTGTCTTTTAGATTTCTTGGTTTTCTTATTTCTTTTGATTTGAACTTTGTTCTTTCTCATATTCCTCGAGTTGTGTTTACCAAACTTGTTAACTTTCTTACCATGCTTTTTACTGCTTTTGGAAATTACCTTTCGAAGGAATGTAGGATGACCTGGTCTATTTACCACATTGCCTTTTCGTATTTTAACGTCTTTGATACCAACAGGTTTAACATTTGTGGGAATTGTAACAAACCTATACACCCTTTTACCGTGTTTCTTATTCAAACTTGCTACCTGCTTTAAAATTTTCTTGATTTTTCTTGGATTTTCAGATCTTTCCTTTATCATTTCGGTATCTCTCGGAATAGGTGCATTTGCTCTTTTGAAAGAAATTTCACTGTCGGGGCTATTAGCGTTTTTCTGATTCTTCACCAAGATGATACTTGAATTATTGGTAATTAATCTTCTGAAGACATGTCGAGATAAATGTTTAAAATTTTCACTTTCTAACAGTCGCCTATCTAAGATACTTTTCCTCTGAAAATGTCTAGCCATGGTCGAAGATAAGACGAAAAACACAACTAATAAACTTAACTTGTACATTTTGTTACTTTCTGATATGATTATGAGATACGGAAGAGAGTGAGTTTAATGAAAATACAACGAAGTTGAGCGTTTATATAATACTGTATATGGCACATCTCAGCTTTAATCAATCGGCAGTAGTCATCGTTGATTGACATGACATCGCAGGGTTTGACTAATTACCATATATAGACACAACAACCAATCAGAACACCAAAATCAGTCAACGTTAATTAATGGCATCTTCAGACTCGTTAGTGCGAACTTTTTTGATTACCCAATGACACACAGGCTCAACGGAGAGGATAGATAAATTCAAAGCAAAAGAGTTTTCTGTTTGACATAACAAATTGAAAATCAACATCAATTGACATGACATTCATGGTTTGGTAATCATCTTTTTGATAACCTCTTCATAACACATCTCACGTGCTCACTTATTGATGACAGCCTTCCGCTCGCCCATAAAATTTTAGATTATAATATACATGGCTATAGGAAAATATTCCATTCATTTGAAAATATATCTAAAATCACGAAATGTCGATAAATAGTTTTCACTAAATAATTACCTAATCAGAAGCATCAAATCAGATTATTACAAAGCAACTTAATTAAAATCCTTCAAGGGGAACATATTTTCAAGGGTCGACCTGTGATTTGAATTTATGTAAATATCCTACAAAAATACCTGAACTGAACGAAAATCTACTTCACACCATTTCACACTGACTAAACATTGATCTGTCAGTTAGTAATAGCCTATATGTGTTTTTTATATATCAGGCATAGTGTCGCTAAAATCGAGTCGTATTTTTGACCTTCAAGAACTGATAATTACAGAAAGTGCCACTTAAAGGAGAATGTTCATTAAATTATCAGCGTTTGAATATCAAAAATACGACGCGAATTTTAGCGAGACTGTCTTGAAGTGGCATTTGTTAGGGTAAAAATGAAAACATTCCTTTAATTTTTTCATTTGAGTGGCAATGTAACTTTATTTTCACGATATTTTACAATTACAAGATACATTGACATTGAGGTAATAAACTCAAGTCTGAGGCAACAAATTTGCAATCCCCATGACTTTTAAAAAATCTTTTGCACAATCATGAACACAATTGACACCCCTGACCCTTCACTATTGTTATAATGATGACATATCGGATATCCGATACCCTCGTATGTTTTGATGTATAAAATGGAATTTATAAGTCAGTCAGAAAATCACTTCTCAATAAATCTGGGTAAAACTGGTAATATCACATTCCCGAATGAAGAGTCTTGTGTAATGAAAAACCCAACAGAATTGGCATGAGCCGCCTGCAGAGCATTTCGTTGTTGAGGTGTCATATGAGTTTCTACCACTAATTGTGAAGCTGAGTTAGGTACTGATGTTGTAGGTTGTGCTGGGGTCAAGGGCATTGTTACACTATTCGACACACTAGAGTTCAAACTACTTGATCCTCCATGAGACTGCATTCGTAATCTCTTCTTTTCCTCTTCCAATTGTTCTAAAAGTTTCCGATTTCTGCCACTTTGATCCTGGAACGCCATCGTATTTGTAACAGAGATGGTTCGCTGAAAAATATGCAAATAAGAGAAGTAGGCATAAGTATCTACACTCAATTAAGCGAAAAATGAGGACAAAGTCAATATAATCAGAAGTAGGGCCTACTAATATTCACGTATGTCGGATTGTGAGAAAAAGAAAATTGACAATTCCGCGAATAAGACTTGAAATATACATGCAAATCAACTGTCTGTAAAAGATATGAAAAATAAATGTGGTTTGTAGCATTCAGAAAAAGAGAGGCGTTCGAAAGTCTTCAATAACTCGTATTCACCATTCACCAAAATTATTTTAATCTTTTATATAAAAAATACAAATTTCCATGGTTATCAAATCTTCTTTTCTCAATAGTAAGCAAACGACAAGGAATCCACAGTAACACGATTGAGTTCTCTAGTTAGAATCTAAGTCAACAACATTTAATAATGTGGTGATTACGGAGAGATACGAATGATACAAAAGTACAGTAAAAGAGTTCTCTTTTCCTCTTTTGCTCAGTCCGAATGAAACAACACAATTCATCTCATCACATATAGAAATACCACATTTGACTGTTTAAATGGTAATATTGATATGCAATGACTTACCACTATCGTTTGAATAATGCACTGAAAACAATTTCTTTCTTTTAAAACCAACTTATTTATCGTGAATTTTTCACTGTCTCTGGCTTGTTTACACAAGTTATCTCCCTTCTTATTTCAGCCAATCGGTGTGCAACGTTGATAGATTCAGGAACAATATGGTGGACAATGGCTGAGCCGATTCGAAGACCTGATCAAATTTCCCCAAGATCTAGTCCGCGGGACAGGGGATCGAGGTCTCCAGCATGTCCGAGACCCGACTCCACAGGCACTTTGAAGACAACTATAAGTTTGGGGAAGAATCCCTCTGTGAAACACACAGGACCCTTTTATTGCTTGAAAGATATACCTGGTAATTTATTTACTTTTTTGACTTGTTTCGCAGTGGATATTTACCACTCATGACAAATATTTCTGAACCATATGTAGTCATTTATTTGCAGTTTCTATATTCTTCCCAAATTTTATACTGTTGAATATATTAAAATGGCCTTTCATTTCAATGACACGTTGCATTGACTAAGTAATTACATTAGTTAATGAGTAGAAACTGAGATTATAATTTGTTCATGTTCATTTCCTTTGCCTTGTCTGTGACACTCATAGTAAAAAACGGACTGCAATATAGCAATAGGAAAGTTCTGTCAACATATTATATTCATTTTTTTTCTATTTCTTGCAGAACAATCTGAGATTACTGGTAGCACTAATTTATTACACCACTATGGACTGGAACATTCATATAATAAATTCTGTGGAAAGAAAGTCAAAGAAGAATTGAGTGCGTTTTTACCTCATTTACCTGGTAATATAGACATACCTGGTGTACAGGACAATAGGTAGGTGATTTTATTACAAAATCACAGACAGTGTTGATTATGTCTCGCATACGGTACGTTAATGAAAATGACGCAAAGCAACAACCTGACTAAGTGACTTTCTCTAAGACAAATGAGTATTGAGATAGCTGATAAGCTATATAGACATTGCTATACAAGATAGAGATGCTCATTCCTGTTGAATGCAGAGTATGTTTGTCAGCCCCTAGCTTCTCTGTTTGAACGTCCACATTGATATCATTTGATAGTATATTGTATTTCTCAATTTATTTTTCAGTTCATTACGTCTATTGATAGAGAAACCACCAATAATTGGTAAAGAATTGACTCAGTTATCAGGATTATCCCTAGCAGGCTTTAGATTACATCCTGGACCTGTAAGTATATTATATACTTATTATATAAGTTTTATATACGGGTACTAGAAATAAGACTTGTTTCTCCGCAAGTTGAAGCTCCATTAAGATATTATTTATTAAGTATACACAGTCAATACCCGGCATTTTTAGAATAAACATGTATATCAAGAAAATTATTTGTTCTGGCTTTGAGTGTAAAAATATAAATTTTCCCAAACTTTAACCTTGTTTAATTCCATTGCAGTTACCAGAGCAGTATAGGATGTTACATCAACTACCATCCAAGAAAAAGAAACATAAAAAACACAAGAAAGAAGGAGAGAAAACAAATGCTTTATCTGAAGCACAGAGTAAGTTTTGATAGTTACATTTGTGGTGTTGAACTGTAGGATGTAAATTATTAGACAAGAAGATTTTTTCTAGTCAACATACTGAGTAAAGGGAAATAACTTTGTTTTGTTGCAAATACACATCCAGATTTTGATAATTAAGATGGCAGAAAGGTGAGAAAAAAAAACTTACCCAGGGACTATTTTTTTCAAATCCGAACCTAAGTTCATGGCTAATCACTATATTATTTTTATTTTTTTTTTGCTGTGGTCTTTAAAACTGAAATATATCTTAGTTAAAGGGGTCACAGGGACAACTTAACTTAGATTTTGAGCAATAAAGTAAAAAAAATTAAAGTAACATTGATTATATTTCAGCTGTTGATAATGCATCAGATGGTGAATCAAGAAAACCAAAGAAACCTAAGAAAGAAGAAGAGAAAGATAAAGATGGAAAGAAGAAGAAGAAAAAAGACAAGAAAAAGAAAAAGGTCAGTGAATATTTAGTTTATCTTATGGTATGAGTTATCTGAGTTTTGTGTATCAGTTTGGTACAGTGTCTGTTGAATATTAATGAAAAGAATTAGCAACTCATGTGGTTTTCTCAACTCTAAGAATTTCATTACACACCATATTTGCAACAGCTTCATGTCTAGAAAATCAGAAAGCTTCAAACACCAAAAAGGGAGAATAGAAGATTTCCCCTGAAGTGTGAAACATTTCGGGCATTTCATATTCCTTTTTTTGGACATTTGTTATCATATCAGTGAGAGCATCTAAAACAAAGATATGATTTGTGACCGTCTGTTATTTGAATGTTTCAGAAATACAGTGGAAGCCCAGATGATATTGGTGATGGTGGTTCATGATAGATCATTATTGTCTCAACATATATACATACCTTTATTTATATTATCATACATGGACATATACCTAGTGTTAACAGACAATAGACTACTCAACGTTCATACATCTTGACATCACAATCATTGTTGATTAGCTGACATTTAAATTTCAAATCAAATGTGAAATCATGATACATCATAGGGCATCATTTTGTAAGAAGATAATGATAATCATGGCTCAGTGTGGATAGTGAAAAGATTTTCGATTTATCAACAGTGGTGAGGGAAAATTTGTTCTGTTGTGAAGAATTGTGACTTAAATAAAACTTTTTCAATGCACTGTTTATTACAGGACTGTAAGTTTCAGTCTGTTTTGAATTCAAAGAAGATAAATATTCATAAAAGCTGTATATCTTTCAAATGAAATTTAAAGACCAAGCTTATAACAAAAATTTAGCTGTTCTTTGATTATAGAAATTGTCATTGAAATTTTTTAAGGAAAAGTTAAAGTTTTTAATGTAAATATAATCATGTTCGTGGTCAGTACCTAATTAACTCTTAAAAGCTGTCAACTAAATGTTATTTCATGTGACCATTACATATTGTAATATAATGTCACTGCTTGATATGTTAATACTCAATCATACGTAACTGTATACCCTTCTTACTTTTCATGATTTTTATAACTATATCAGGCACTTTGTTTTGTATGTGTCATCTCATTGTAGATTCAGTTCTAGTCTGATGCAAGATTCAAAAGAAGTCAATGGTCTGAAAAAATATGTTTATTGTATTATGTATTGAAATATATATTTTCATAAAACATGCAATTAAATCCAAAATATTGGCAAAAGAATAAAAAAAAACACAACATAGTAGTGTATTGAAAAATTGAATATCGATTTTTAGCTTCGTTGGATGTTCACTCTTTTTGAAGAACTGATTTAACCTTTCAACTTGACATCCCTTTTCCAGCCCACATAGCTAATATTATTTTTTGGTATATTTAAAATGCATATTAGAAAAAAAATATAGGGTTTTAGATATATATGGCATGATTTGTGAATTCCCAATCTTCCCTCTAAAAGCCACCAAAAGCCTGTAAGAGTTAATATCGTCCCCTTTTAAAGTTGATTGAATTTGAATTATCACATTGTATTTGTAAGAAAAGGAGAAGACGTAATTACCATGTTAATGTTTTGTTAGTTTTATATTCTTATGAAAAATATTATTTCTAGCTTTTGTAACTTGTTTTGTATTGTATTGTTTTTGATGCTGTATTGATGTGCCCCTGCAGTTATTTAAAGTCAACCATACATGTCTCACTGATACTGTCGTAATGTCTGTAATACATGTAACTGTATTAGCTAACTTTGATAAGGTCTTCAAATGAAAGATCTACTTGAAAAGCTTAAGGGATGTATTTGTGGAATCGTGCTGCCATTTTCTTTTTCTTCTTGAGTGTTTTTTACTGCATTGGCTTTAACTCAAACTCTTCCGAACATTTTTTCATTGACACTAAAGTTGATGTATTTTCGGTAAATTTACAGGACCGATTCTATGCTGGAAATCACATTTATTGACCTAGTGCAGTGGGCGTAGCCCGAGGCGCGAAGAAAACAATGGGAGTCTAGGGGTCGTTACACGCATTTCAGATTTTGAGGTGCCAGAATTTCCATCAAACCGGTCATCTTTGTTTTAGATGTTCGTAAACTAGTTCTGATCACCTCAAAATTAAAAACTCCGGTGAATATGATAGTGCAAGAAAGGGGTAATTTTAAGAGGTCATGAAACGAATAATTAATCAATTTCAATTAAACTGAAAAAGGTTTTGAGACAGTTGGCGAGAGTCAGTTCTCACTTGCCGGGCCCCGCCCCACTTTGTCCCACTTGGAGAAAACCGGGCTCATGCTTAATAGGCCTAGTGACCAGAGAATGAAAAAAGAAAATGGTTCCTTATTAGGCCTATAAATCGTCTTCATCGGTAACCTATAAGTGATGGACGAAAATCGCAGAATCATCCCTTCAAATATACCTCAAACTCTTCAAGTAGCCTACTATTTTCATTATTACTTACTCACTAAAATTTGAGTCATAGTTCTACACTTTCAAACGCAGATAATTACAGAACATATGGTGGTCGAACGTATAGTGAATGTAACAAAGCGTTTCTATCACGTTGGTGTCGGCTTTCCAAAAAAAAAACCCAGGACCGCAGAGGTATCCAATCTCTCATACAGAGTTGTCTACCCCTCCAGTCCATAGACATCATAGCAGAGCCTATATAAACTTTTATATAGCCTAGGCTCTGATCATAGATATATATTATATATAATACATAATGTATTATATATATCTATGATAGACATACTATTAATAGTATGTCTATGCTCCAGTCCAGATTACAATTTGGACTGCAAAGGCAAGGGAAGACAACTCTGTATAAGAGATTGGGAGGTATCACGTAAACGCTTGACGTAATGACGTCATTTAACGTCATAAGTAAACGGAATGTTACCAAGCAGGCCATGGCATGAGAAGAAAAATTAAAGATGTCCAACTTTAGCTTCCGTTTCAGATTTAAAGACAGAAAAATCAAGTAAAGGTGAGTTTCTTAAAGTAGAGGATTTAACCACTTTACTTTAACTTTGTTAGGCTGGTTAAGGTTAACCAACACAACTTCGGATAATATCAACGCTTATGTGTTTCTTTTACCTACACTAAACATCAAGTAGGCTACTGGCAACACCTAATTAATTTCTAGATCTACTACATCAAACTCAAAACTCAAATGACTCAAGCTCTACGACTAATCCACCTTCGTGTGATTTATGAAGAATTGCTGATTCAAAAAAAGGAAAGTTAATGTTCTAGTAGGCTACTGACTAAGCTTAGGCACTTGGGCTATAAATGAATGCCTAAGTTTAACTAAACTGAGCCAGTTCAGGCATAGACATTTTGAATGCTAAAATATGCTTAGTTCAAGCGTTGACCAAAATGCCAATGTAAATTTTTCGTTTTGGTCTCTATTGTGCCCTTGTCAGGTTATTATCATATATAGTTATTATAGCCTGTTTCCACAGGCAGCAGATTCTGGTAAAAAAAATCAATTAATGAATTGATTCATTGCGTAAGCTTACTAATGACAATGGCGTAATTTTTGTTGACAAACGTTTCATCTTCTGGTTTGAACAAGATGGCTTCTTTCATACCCGTATTATCTTATAAAATAAGCTTATAACTGTACCGTATACGATTTTTTTAATATAAGATTTTTATACTAGAATCTGGTGCCTGAGCCTGTTTCTTGAATTATAAAGATAATCTATCCAAGCATTTATGGGTAAGGTTCCTGATGTCTTACACACATTCTAAAGTGATGACCAACATGGCCATGTCGATAGATAATTGCAACAGATTCTCTTATAGCCTAGGTCTATTTTTCCTTTATTTCAGATTGCCACAAATGGCGCTATTACAAGTAACTACCGGTACCACAATCGGGAGGTCAACTTCTGTTTTTGCACATTCAGATTCTGAATTAATAAATCTAAGCAAGAATAATGTTAGAGCTAGTAAATCATTACCTGACTTCAAGGAGCAAAGAATCGTCACATTGAATGTTGGTGGACAGATTTTCAAAACCTACGTTGGCACTTTACTGAAAATAAAGTCTTCGAGGTTGGGGTCGATAGCAAGGAGTTCATTGAACAGTAACCACCAGGAATATTTCTTTGACAGAAATCCTGAAGTTTTTGCATCAATCTTAGACTACTGCAGATTTAACCGACTTCATCTACCGAAACATATTTGCTCAGTGTATATCCGCAATGAATTGGAATTTTGGGACATTAGTGAAAAAGACATATCAGAATGCTGCCAAAGATTTTTTTTTAATAGTATTGACGAAGTAAGGGTTAACGAAAATCTTGCGTTAGAGTTTGCATCATTAAGACCGAAGCACACGAGAATACCCCAGACCCGAAGAGACAAAATATACCATATGATACATTATCCAGAAACTTCACTTTTTGCAAAGGTGAGATTTGATTCATCTGAATTGTTTATCGTTTAATGGGATTAGAGTCAATTTTTACTATCTTACTAAAATATAATCAACTGTGTCATTAAGCAAAAACACAGACATCCATCAGCTGAACTTGATATGAACATTTTTAAGATGAAGAGTCAATTTGTAAGATAAGATGATATTCAGAAAATTAAAGATATTAACTGAAAATTATTCTCTTTTTTCCAGATTTGGGCTGTAATTTATTACATCTTAGTTGTTGTCACAGTATTTAATATATTTTTATCAACGGTTCCAGAATGTCGAGTACCAGTAGACGGTGCTTTATTACCACCGTATTATACTGAAGATCATGATCATGGCAATCATTCCAGCGAGTCCAGCGGTTCCAGTGGCAACTCATCATCATCATCATCACCACAATCAGCTGTCTTGTCGATATCAGACTTTCTACAAAAGCAGCTGGAGAGTAACTCTAAAGTGCGAATCCTAGTAACGACAGAAGTCACCCCCGCCATCCAATATATTGATTTATTCTGTCTATTTTATTTTACCGTTGAATTCGTGGTTCGAGTGAGCACTGTTCCTAGTTTATGGCATATGTTCAAAAAGTTCTTTACATTCTGTGATTTGATGTATTTGATTCCCGTATGGGTGTTGTATATTGTCCAATGGGTTGATGAGAAGTTCTGGAGACAACCAGAGCACATAGTGGTCTTTCTGTTATTAGAATGCTGTATAGCGTTCAGAGTGGTGGCGTTATTCCGCGTTGCTAACCACTATAGAGGACTAAGAGTTCTAGTATTGTCATTAAGAGCCAGTATGGGTGAATTATTTCTACTCTTCGTCTTTATCATCTTTGGAATGATTGTATTCTCATCTCTAATATATTGTGCAGAGATTTTTGTAGCAGGACATTTTGAGAACATGTTTTATGGTTTATGGTGGAGTCTTATAACAATGACTACGGTAGGATACGGAGACACTGTACCTAAGTCAGGATTTGGATATCTTGTTGCTTGTATTTGTGCCATGACTGGAATCATACTGATTGGAATGATTGTACCAATTATAACTAACAACTTTTATAAATATTATGAATTCCGCACGTCTGTGAATACCCCAGAATCTGTACCATGTAAAGTGTTCCCAGCGCCTAATGAGTCTCCAGATCCATGTTTATATATCAATACTAATGATACTGCTCATTGAATGATTATATCGGATGTATTCTGATTTCATAATGAATGTAAATAAATTATTTTTTACTTTTGGTCATCTTTCAGATAAATCCATTGTATGTTGGTTACCTTTGTATATTTCATATCAGCACATTCGACGTCTCTGTTGTAGAGATACCCGGGTTACAATGATAAGTTTCTAAGTTATTTTGTAATGAAATAAAAGTGCTTTGTGATAACTATCGTGTTTGTCAAATGAAAAGCTCTATTTTAAAACATAGGAACCAACAGGGTGGGAGACAACTCTCAAATGTAAATAAAGCGTTACGGCCAAGTTGTTCAAGTTACAGTTTATTCTAAACATTGTCAGGGGCGGATCCAGAGGGGAAGCTCCCCCTGTTTCGAGACCACCCCCCCCCCCCCGCCCTCTACCCCCTTTTTAAGTGCATATTTTGGTACCCAAATTGACCCAACCCTCTAAAAATTTGAATTTATATTTCAGAGCCATCTTTTCTCTAAATCCTGGATCCGCCCCTGATTGTTTATAGGTGGGATCTTATATCTCATCAGAGCCCGCTCATTAATTTACCAGAGGATTCAGTTTCTACATTTCATAATGCTGACAAGTAAGTCGTGTAGCTCATCGGTCTCCAGCTGAGTACATGTGTTCGAATATTACGAATATTACGGAATTTTACGTAATTCCGTTCTGCTTTTCGCAGGACAGCAGCATTAGCCTACTCTTATTTTCGATTTCCAACTGTCAGCCGCTTTAACCTGAAAAATCCGAAGGTATCGTCTCGACCAATGCCTGGATTGAACCCCGGAGTGTGTTCCTCCAGTGTCAGCAAGAGTATAACTCATTGAGCCAACGCGGACGCACTAGCATAGGCGTACGGGAGGTTTTGAAACTGGGGGTGCGGGAGAGATTTGTGCCCGAATCTCGGACTCTGCCCGAATTCTACTGAACGCGGAGCCGCGTCGGGCCAAGCCCGACTACGAGAAGCGCTGAAGGCGCGAGCCCGCTACAGGGGGCGGGAGGTCCTCCCCCAGAAAATTTTGAAAATCTACATTCAATCTGTTGCATTCTGACTTCTGAGACATAATTGGAGGTTGATTATTGGACGAGAGGGATGAGAAAAAAACATGAAATATGCTCACAATGTCGGAATTCATGCACAAAAGTGATCATGGAGGGTTACTAATTTGATACTCCATGAGAATATTCATCAAAAACGATTTCATATCCATTCACAAAATTCAACAATATTTTATTGGAATATTGCATGAAATAAGTGAATTTCTGATGACTTTCAGAAATTCATACTCGCAGGTGATCAAATCCGAAACCTCCATGAATCCTAAAGTGCCCGAACAACCAAGGTAAATATCACCAGCCCACAAGGCTTCCACACGAATATCTCGATATTCGGGTATTTTGCTTCAATAGAATCTAGGGATTCGGGCAGGAATCGCTTCCCGGCAATATCAGTGGGTATTTTTCTAAAAAAAAAAAACCAAGAAGACTCGGAAACTTTCAGTGCCCCCCCTGCACCCCCCTCCCGTACGCCTATGCGCACTAGGTACTTAAAGTCAATAAAGAACATTTTGAACATGATATCTACATTGCTTATAATAGCGATAATGCCCTTATGACGTCTGTTATATCTAAAATTACTTTCGCATTAGGAACATTAGATATTTTTTAATGCATTTTCTGATAGAATTGCTGGGATATAAATGTATATTTCTGATACATTTTAAAAATGATTGATATAATGTTTGATAAAAAACGAAATAATAGCTTTAATTTAAAGATTGGCATGATAAAATTGAAAGCATTTGAATAACCTGTAGTTGAATCTTTTCCATCACATTTTCATTTTAATATAAAAGTTAAGTCAAGATTGTAATTGAACACTTTGTTTCTAAAAGAATTGTTTCTAGCTTTTCAATATAGGTTTAATCCGTTTTGGTCTAGTGCCCATTACTTATCTGTTTTATTTCCTTTCTTGTTGATACACAACATATTTTAACAATAAAACTTTCTTAAGTTTCTGAGATACGTGACCATTAAAAGGCATTAAGTTTCTCTTAATGTTAAAATGACATTGTAATTTAAAAAGCATAAATCTAAGTAGGCCTATTTTAGAAGAAGCAATGTGGTATCATAGACAGCAAAATTTAAACGCTGTTATAAAAGATTTTCAAAAAAATCATTTTGAAAAATTTATTATTGGAATTATGATGAAATCTTTTTTTTTAATTTGAAGCATTTTCAATGAACGGATACGAGTTATATCCCTTGACTTTTTATTCTTTAGATATGATAAGATTTGTGTTATCGATAATCAAATTATTACCTTTTCCCATTTTCGACAACAGTCAGTGGGCGTATGATACTTTGCCTGGCAAGCCGTGTTCTAAGTTTTTGTAAGTTTCGGGTTTATAAAATGACAGATATTTGTTTTTTCAATCATGCTAACATCAATATTGTTCTCTATAATGATCGATTATCACTGATATATTTAACTCAGCACGCTATGTAGTAATTGTAGATAAATTACTTTTGGCGACGATATTCTCTTTCTTGGAATTCATTCTGGCCAAATCGATGCTTAGAATGGTGTGTATTTTCACAATACGTCTTCCGATATCAAAAACTATCTAGTTTGCGATATCAGCATTCGCTGGAAGCGAACTTTAACTTGTCATTTACTTACCTACCGACCTATATACCTTCCAATACGAATTAAAATACTGAGAGAAATAACAATGTTAATAAGCAAATATTGGCTTGAAATCAGTATTAAAAACACAAATATTTCTTATAAGCAGAAGATCCATACACCCTTTAGACATTTCTGACCACGATATATAGCTCACCCCCACCACTACACTACAGAAGATTCTTCGGATTTCGGCCACTCGATTTTCAGATTCAGGACATTAACTTATGAACAACCTCGACCCCTGGTTCTTTGGTTTTCTCTTGTTGTGGATTGATACATAACCTCAATAAGATAAAAGTCTGAGAAAATGTGCTGATAAATTTTAATAAATTCATAATAAATTGAAAACATGGGCTTATCACATGTCAAGGAAAGACTGAGTTAAAATGTTGGATTATAATACATGTTACTTAATATATATATACAACTTGATAAAATTATAGATACACCAAATATATTACACAAACATTGTGTACATATTACACTCATCGTTAGGCCTATTCCCGTCCGAAAGTAACGACAGAAATTTAATAAACAATTTTCGATAAAACATAGGAATATTAGTTGGAAAAGTTCATAAACTTAAGTGATGCAGAAATGGGTTGGTATAAAATTCAAACCGACAAATGGCCTGCATCAACCCCAAAACCGGAAGTAAAATTTGTCGCGAAAATGGTTATTAGGCCTACTAATATTGTAGAATATTGCCTAATCTCGAACAACGTATCAAATGCTATCGGTGATCATCATTCACTGGAAAGTCGTGTGAATTACACTTCACTACAGGTTATTTTCGAGAACAGTGATAAAATCGTTTGCCCGGGCTATAATAAGTTAAAATGACCCATTTTGCGGTAGATAATAATCCACAAGTCAATATAGAAAATGTGAAAGATAAAAAGAAAAGAACATTGAGAAAGATAAAAAAAAGAACAAAAATTGAGAAAGATAAAAAAAAAGAACAAAAATTGAGAAAGATAAAAAAAAATAGCATGACGATAAAAAACAAAAATCATATGCGATAACCATGGCGATAGGCCTTAAGATAAAGTAGGCTAATCATGATGAAAAGAAATTATATGGCGATATGCGTATGAATCATACCACCATAGACAGATATCTTCTTTTCATAAAAAAAATCAAACTGCGATAGATCTATCTAATTAAAATGATGATATTGATTCTATGTTTGAAATTTTCTTGCAATCTAACCAAAGTGCATCATAAAATGACGTCATATCCGCTCTAATGAGTTAAAAAAGAACCATAATGGCTTTACTCATGACTACGCTATTAATCTTGTTATAGCACATGATTTATTTGAGAATAAAGTGTTCATAAATTGAATAAAGAGTGTGACATTTGTAAAATTGTGCATTTAAGAAGAACGGGAAGAAAGAAGCAGTATAAAATGTCGCCTAGATAGTATTTGCATAGATAAGGTAGTGATCTTGGCTACACTTGCCAGACTGACTAAGACTATTTACAAAATAAATCATTACTAATAATAACAACTCGTCATTATTTTACCATGTCTTAAAGGCAAATAATCCCGTAATATTTCGTTTCACAATCACATAATTTGTAACACGGAGGGATACAATATCGCATTTTTTGTTTTAAAAGTGGCAGTATGAGCCAATTTACAAGGTATATTCTAAAATATTTACATGATAATCTTATTTAAGAGTTAGAAATAAATTTTTGATTTTGTGATAACCATATAAAGTTATTCCCTGTATTTAAATTAACAGAAAAAACAGAACCTACTTCACAATATTAACAAAAACTCACATATTGTTGAACACAAGAAGAAAGGTTTATCAATTTGTGTACCCTACCATTGGTCACCTCTTTTGAGAACGAAAATACGAGGCTGTGTTAGGTATTCGGTACGTGTATATCAAATCGTTTTTTCAAAATTTGGAAACGAAATTCCAAATTTCTTCATGTTGCCAATTTCGTATTCGGTTCTTGAAGTCTTGGGTGGTCTGTCTTTTGATTAATATGATCATATTAAGCATACCGCAATATATGGTAGCATGGTCTGCTTCATTAATAGGAAATCAAACGCACGGTTAAATTCGACCTTCGGCTCTTAATGACCTTTACTTGGTTTGTTTCATCTTTTCAACCGTGATCCTAGTAATTGTTTCTATCCAAAGTATTCAATGCCAAAATGACATGTTTGGTTGTAAGACATTCTAATAGACCTCGAAACCAGGCCTTGATACACGAACCCAAATTGTTTCTTTTTATTTACACTCTGAAAAGATAGCAGTCATAAAGTCCTTCCTATTTTTCTATGAACCAAAACAACCGGCTTTCAGTGTATACGTATACAACAAGACTTGGCCATGATTGTTTGGCTTTAAACTAACAAAATGTCATAGAAAGTCATAATATATTTAGCTAAGTTGCTATTGTGACCAGAACCCAGGTACCTCGGATATATACGTGCTGTAATATGGCTTTAAAATAGATAAAACACCGTTTCCAAAACGAATTCCCAAAAAGATAAAAAAAAAGAAAATATGATAAAAAGAACTAAAAGTACTGACTATTTGTACTTCAGAACAGGATATTACTATGCACAAAGCATAGATATTCGCATAATATACTATGCTCGATATGTCAATCATACTTAAAAGCATGACATTAAAAAAAAACTTCATCGACACCCAAGTTAATTCCCTGAGAAAAACACAATAAATCGAATATTTTTGCGCCTACCCTGGATGGTGGCTGTGAAAACTCTCGTAATAATGAAAGCATTCATATAATACTCCCAGGGTGTAAGATCACTGTGGCACTTTCAGAAAGAGCAACCTTTTTTTCTTTTTTTTTTTAAAAAAATGAAAGATAATCGTAAATTTTGATTTTGAATGCAGAAAATAAATACTACCGGTATAATACAAAATGGACTGAGTCCATTCAAAAGCCCTATCAGTGAATAAATTAGTTAGTTAAAAAAAAAAATATCCAGCCGATAATGTTCATCCCAGCCGTTCACCATGTGAAATTGAGCGTTAATCTCCCACAATCTCGCTACTGTCTGATTACTTTTGTTGGGAAATCTGATTTTACTGATTATTTCTTTATGTGAATGGAAATCAGTTTCAGAACAGTAACAATAAATACTGCTCGTTGGAAGGAGAAAAACTATCAACAAAAGTAATTAAACGAGTGCCAAAGACACAGACACTTATAGGACAATGAACAGATTGTATGTTATGCACATTTGGAGACGTTATAGAAGAATAAACGGGAGTAATCTATTTGATCAAGGTAGATAACTGATTACAAATGTTCAGTGTTTTCATTACTCAGGATACATGAAATCAAAGTCGATTGTTCGCGTTTAAAATTCGAGTCGTCCTTGGGTCTGCATTATCATATACATGTACATGTTTACCTAATCAAAAAACCTATACGCAAACAATAGTCTTTGCGTATACATCACATATGTTTATCACATTAACTTGTCAAGCAGATATCACAAAAGTATCTCGTTAAAACTTTTTACATTATCACATTCAAACATCACAGCGCCACGAACTTTCGGACGTAAAATAACCATTAGGTAGTGGAACAACTTCTAAAGCTCTTTAAGGCCGAAAAGTTGTAACTGGTAGACCAAATTTTGCATAAGAGTTTGTTGTTGGGTAAGGATTTAACTTTGAAGATCATGAATATCATTAATGATAACATTTTTTAAGACGTGGACAATGAAATCCAACACTAAACGCAATTCTCATTTTTCCCGCCACTTTCCGAGGTCAAGGCCACAGTTTGACCTAGTTCAATAGCAGTATTATCAACCACAGAATCTCTGGTTTTAGTTCCCACACTTTTCATCCCACTTCCCTCTTCTTCGTCTCGAGCTGCCGTTTCTATTTTTTCAATATCCTTTTCTCTCCTAGCTAATCCATATTGAACATGGGTATAGTATAACACAAAATTGCTTACAATAATGGGCACAGTAAATGCTATAGTTAACAACCCAGCAATTGCACACAGTGATCCAATAATATATCCAAACCCAGTTTGTGGATACATATCACCATATCCCACCGTTGTCATGGTGACGATACTCCACCAAAATCCTATTGGAATGTTATCATAGCCTTCATTTCCTTCTGCGAAATGCATTAAGGAAGCAAACACAACCATACCGATTAATAAAAACACAAACATTAACATAAGTTCATTAAAACTAGCTTTCAATGTATACAACATAATCCACAATCCAGGCACATGGCGAATTAACCGGAAAATACGACACAACCTGAGCATGCGAAGTATGATCATAAAGTCCATAATGACCATACCTTTACGACCAATAGGATCAAACATTAGGAAGACCATTTCAATATAATCTGGAATAATGGCGACCATATCTATAATGTTTTGCAAAGATCTCATAAATTTGATCTTGCTAGGAGAGCACACAAATCTTGATATGAATTCTAAACTAAAGAACATGAGGCAAGATAGATCAATTACAACTAAACTAGGGTGAGGCAGTGTTTTCTTATCTTTTTCTTCATCTAGCAAAATATAATCCCCTTCATAATCATCTTCTGTCTTTTCTTTCTGAGCTTCTACTTCCTCGGCCACTTTTTTCATCAAATCCTCGGCTAGTTTAGTAATATTTAACTGAGTTTCATTGATATTCGCCACCGAGGTATCAGTCACTGGCCAGTCGTATTTGTCCATATTTAAAAACTCATAGAGTGTTTGCATAGATTTACTTTCGATGTCTTTCGGTGTTACACGGAACAAGGGATGGGTTTCAGCACAAAATGAGAAGATTGACATCAGGACAAAGATTATTGACACCCAGGCATAAATCTGAAATTAGAAATGAGTTTTACGTAAATTAATATTGAATAACCAAAAATATGAAATATTTTACATAAACATCAATTGACTGTAAAAACTACAAGCATTTCAGTGAGAGTTACATTGTAACTTGGAATTTCGTTTGGACATCTGCAGCCATGTTCAAAAAGACACTCTTCCGGATGTTGAACAGCACCCTTGACGAGGAGCATTCATACTGGAACTATAGGTACTAAAGGGAAGGCAACCTGTAAGTGATTTCAGAGACTGTTCAATTTTGATTCATTCTGGTTTTCTTGTCTATAAGTTAGTCATTTAAGGGAATACAAGTGGGAAAGATACAGAACCCATTATTCAGAAATGGACAAAACTTTGATAACAATTAATTTGTTGGAATGATTTTGGACTTGTTAGTATCAATGAGGGAATAACCAAATTGTTATTCTTACACATATCGACACAGCTTATCTTTGCCTTATCTTATGTACAAAGAACAATGGGCAAAACGTCCTTGGAATTGTCAGTAAACATAAAACAGAGTGTCCAAAGTGGCTTTTAAACACATATATTGACTTTTACATTCAATGATTTTGCTTTTGTTGTCCACAAGAACTTTTGGTTTTTTTTACCATCGCAGGGATGAAGCTATAGGAACGTGCCAGGCATCTTATCATGTTGCGAAAGATACATCAACGCTGCTCTGCGTTGGCATTTTATGTGCAATGAGTTACATCTTAGATAACTTATGTTAATGTTGAATTATATACTAAGTTATTGTGGGCGCTTAAATACAGATAGTTCATGTATTATCTTCGGACATTGAATTATAAGCCAATTCGTGTTCAAAAACATTTGAGAGTCCACAGGTTGAGTCCGCGTTAGGAAGCACATTAATGACCTATGTTACGCCTTTTCGCCTCTCAATTATTCCATGTCGGACATGAGAGGCCAATTTAGATAATATAAGATACCCACTGATAAATAAACATAAAAAGATATGTAAGAAATTCAATGTCTGACAGTGTTCCGAGGGGAATTATAATAGATATGAATCTATTGAGTGCTCACAAGAGAATAACCATTTTAAACAACCTCCAAAAACCATTAAGCTTTGAAGGAGGAATATATGTTAAGATAAGAAAACAATTTCAGAAAATGATAGGAAATGAAAATTGTGAAATTTTTTGACATAATACTTCACAAACTACATGTAGGCCTAGTAGGTGTCTTATAAATATGAATATGAAATCTAGGAAAATTAAATTGTGCTCTGTTAGTTTTAAGACACGTATGTGCTATGTCAAAAGGTTTCGGTCTACCACCAATACTGCTTGACTATTTAGTTGTTAAACGAGGTTCCTGAAGTCGTGCGGTATATTTCAAACGATTAGTCGTTCGTTGCTGATTGAGTAATTTCTCTGAAAACTCGGGTCGATACGTACTGATAAGATTTGTTGCGCAGGAATGCGAACTGTTCACAATCTATCAATTTCAGATGTTACTGTCTGATCTTGCTTTCTGCTTTCAGATACGACCACAAACAGTTTGCAAGGACATTTGTGA
Organism: Lottia scabra; assembly: GCA_029955415.1. NCBI lineage: Eukaryota > Metazoa > Mollusca > Gastropoda > Lottiidae > Lottia > Lottia scabra. The sequence goes on from JARJEI010000016.1 coordinate 2,031,793, forward strand.
AAGTGTCAACTGCGTATTGTTATCTGCGTGTTTGATATAAATAATACTTATCCTGTGAAAGAACAGAAAATAAATTGACACTTTTCACCTCAAGGGAAATAACATACTAAAAGTTTATAATAATGTTCAAATTTTGAAAGTAAGTCACATTGATTACTTTTAGATTGAAAATAGCTAAATATTTATTGCATCAAAAGATTCAACAAAACGAGCAACAACTTGACAAACACAAACACAAAGAATGATTCAGCCGAATCTTCAGAGATCTGAGATTATCTGTACATTCTCTTACGCAGTAGTCCTTTTCATGTCTCAAACCCTGGACTTATCATTCCAACACCCCCCCCCCCTCACAAACTTGACCAATTTTCCGAGAAATTTTAAAACTCGACTAGGAACCATCCAGAAAACATACAATTCCGAAAAGATACATTCTTCTACAGCAACAGTCTTGCATCCCAGGTTCGTAACCGCAGGATTCCAATCGTATAAGTTTCCTCTAATTGCTTTAATTGTGACATTGGTGGATCTTCAAATGTTCTAGAATGTATTTCTTTTTCAGTTTGGTGAAGTTGACTACCATACATATAATCGTATTCTTCTAAAAAAAACAAACTCATTTTTCCCTTTAAAACATTTTAACTTAATGTATTAAAGTTAAATTTTTCAAACTGGTAAGGAATTGTTTAGCCAAGACATTGAGTGATGTGTATACCAACATGTCTATTGAGAAAGTTAAATGAAGTAAAGTATTTTACATTAACCTATTGAATCAATTTGAATATCAGTCGTGTTAACTCTACAATATCAGACATATTTTAATTTACACAGTCCAAAACATTGCTATGTTACAGAACGAGTGTTGGTTAATCATTCACGCCGTAGCCAACAACGATTCTGTACGCCCACTACAAGATAACCTTTATTTTTTGTAATAAAATTCCGTCTGAAGACAATCTTAAAAACAACATTTTATCATTAAAGGGAGTTTAAAAAGGTTTTCTATATTTTTAATGCGTATCGGGGAGACTGATAGCATCTATTTGAACCATTCCAATTTTCCATCAGACATCTGTAGTTCCTGCTATGCCACTAAAACCAAGTATTCAAACTTCTTCACTATCCTCTGACAGTCATCAACAACACTCTAGAATTTTAAGAACTATCAAAACTTACGATACTGTACTCAGACATAATACTTCGCTACTGCAAGCTATGATTTCACAACATTTTCAGGTTTGATTTCAGATTTGTTTGTGTTACACCCAGACTCCCTCCCCTCTCTGAATTTTAATTGTTGACATTGGAAACGCCCGACCTTATACAGTCAAGTTAAATAATTGTCCCCACCCTCCGTCTTCTCGGTCCTGAGACCCTAGGACCCATTGTCTGAAATAGTTATATTTAGGGCTATCGTCATACCTCATACTACACATACAAAAAATCACAGATTTGGCTTATGACATTTCGGCTTATCATAATTCTTTTAATCAAATATAAGAAAACATGGCTATATCTTACTCGATTCATCACACTAAGAAAAGAAATCTTGTTGATTAAATTAAATGTAATCGCCAGGGAAAGTTTAAAGAGGCCCGGAGAACTTACAAGTAATTTAATCTCAACGTCTGGAGATCCACAATTTACCTTCCATTTTTAATGTCTCTCCCAGTAATACAATACAGACGACATTTGATACGTTACTCGTATGTAAATATTACATCTCACAAATGAAATTTACTGGAATTTGATTTTTTAAAATAAACATTGACATTAAACGGGTACGTTGACGTTTTGGCTCATAACTCGCATTGCTATGAAATGCTGAGAATGATCTTTTACACTCTACTCATTGAGAATTTTTACATTATTTCCTTAAGAATTGCCAAATATCTGCGATAGCTACTTGGCACACGATATCTGATTAATAAATCGTCAAAGATAGTTAAGCATTTTTTACTACGTTATATCTACATATGGATGGATATGATTAAGCTTATTTCAAATGCACATAGTATTTTAAAGTAATTGAGATTTTTCAACTTTAAAGAGTGGGCACAAATAAAACGAATGACCAGAAATAGATATGTATTTCCAAAAATAGATGACTACAATCGTCAAGTGACGTTAAGTCTTCAGAACAAACGCCCCCATCATTCTAGTTTGGTTGGTTGGCGGTAAACCATATTTCACATTCACTACTTTCGTTTTTGACCACGACCTGACTCTTCAAATGCTGGTGTTACTTCAAAAATTATCCATTCTATTGCATGCTATTTTATTAAGGTAGTTAACCCCAACAATCGTTCAATGGCAGCATAATTCCTTCCTGATAATAGAAAGGTGAGCTGGATTGCGTGCCAGTTGAGTTGATATCTTCATAAGAATATTCCATATAGATTACCAATTATATAAACTCTTAAAGGTTAGAAAGTAACTGATGTCGTTTTATCGAAGATTTGGCATAATGACCTTTGTTTTTGTTAAGAGTTGATCTTATTAATCATCGATATAGGTATCAAGGTCTTGAATATTCCGGATGTTCACATGATAAGCTCAATATATCGAGATAAATTTCCCATCGTTGATAAGAACGTCTGGACTAGGGGGATTTAAAAAAGCTCCTTGGTCTGGACTCTAGTGTAAATGAACTGTTATATCAATATCGATGTAACGTTGGGGTAACGTCGATTACTTCAGAGAAGTGGACTATATTTGATATTGAAAACGTCTAAATGTTTCATTTTCATACCTTAACCCCAGCCCCCGCCTAACCCCCCATTAAAAATTACTAGCTACTCAATTTTTGACTTTATAACGTTACTGTAATGTCAGCATGTGTTTTCAGTTAGAAAGGCATGAACAATGTTGCTATAAACAATGCTCTTCATTCATTCAAAATATTGCATTTTCGTTTGAATAATGTGAAATTTTATGCTTATTCTATCAAAGCACCTTTTACACAAATTGACGTATATACATAATTATATATAGCCTACACAGTCATGTACACAGTAGCCTAGAAGTAGATCCATAAAGCATGTAAAAATAATACATATAATATCTATATCCGTCATTAAACAGTTCTTATAGTTAATAATCGTGGGTTTGATTTAAATGTATTTTTTATTTCTATCATCTGTGTTTCAACATACTCTTGACATTTATAGCAGTTTACAGACTATTGTGTATAAAACACTTTAACTAGATGCTAACTGTTAACAATTTATATTTAACATGCGTTTTCTTTCTTCATCTAATTAAGTCAACAGCTATTGATTTCAATAAAACTGATTTTTTACGCCCCTGTTATATTCCACACTAATTAAATTCTGCATGTTTTAAAAGTACAAATGGAATTAATTCTTGCCAGATTTATCGATTTTTTGAGTCTGTATATTTTTGCTGAGTAATTAATATACATATACATTGGTCTAGATTTTTTACGTGTATAAAATTTAATCTAGTAAAGATCGGAGTTTAAAAAGGAGACTCTATCGAAATATTCTGGAACATCAATTAGGAAAATTGAAATTGGAATCATTTATATTAAAACGTTAGCAGTTAAATCAATACCCGAAACACCATCTCTAAAATGAAGCCTTGAATAGTAAAACATATACACAAGGACCAGTTAAGCACTGTGTGTTATAACCCATGAGTGTAAACATGCTATCTTGAGAGAGCACATAATGCCCTGCGTTCTATTTGTAATATATTCCTGAACACATTTTGGGGCAAATTTATGTTATAATCTGTATGTCGAATATATAATTGAATGCATTTTGGGGCAAATTTTGTTGTTTTTTCAATTATGAATTATGATTTATGAATGAATACATTTGGGGGCAAGTGTGGTACTTTGTTATTATACTAGTGCTTTAAAAATTGATTTTGTATAAATATACTTTGGGGCAAATTCGCATTTGAATGATTGTTGAGGCAAGCTATCCTTTGACGCAAAGTACATTCAGTAAATATGTTTGAAGTGTGAATAATTGTATGGAAAGAATACTTCAGAGACTAAACAATCACTAATAAAAGCTGATAAAATATGTTTGAAGTTTTTGATCATCGAAGCCGAGAAATACACCATTTCTAAAATCAGTGCAATAAAAGAATTAGATAGACACAAACATATAGTTTACTGATCATATTAATATTTGCCAACCAACTTATAAAAACCAAGTTACCACAATCGACGTTATGTCGAGGATTGCTGTTTCAACATGGTTAAAAGAAAATCATTATGTCTTGTTCATTGCTATCAAAGCATTGTTATTGCATCTTCTAAACCTATATTAAACGTACTCCTTTTGTGAGATAGCGTGACTTCCACCTTGGTCTACACCAGCATCAGAGCAGCGGGCATGCCCCCGCCCCCTCTCAAAAATTACAATGGTCCAGCTTTGCTCAAGTTCCCTCCAATCTGGTTTATTATTTCATATCATTGTGCCCCCCCCCTCCCCACCCTAATAGTTAGAGACGCCAATGTATAAGAATCTGTCAGAAATTGGGACAGAACGAAATGATCATACATTTAGCACTGCAACCTTTCTCTCGGTTATCATAATTCTACAATTCCTTCAACGTTTGCCTATTTTCTGAAGAAAAAAAATAAAAGCATAAAAGTGAATTTCTACAATCATATATAACCATTTCTAAAAATGTCACCATGAAAATTGTCCGTATGACAAGAATAGAGGTTAATGGTAATACTATAATTCATTTCCTTTCATTTCTGAATAACATGTCATATAAATCAAAATAGTTGATATTCTCTAAATATCCTTCGGTCTAATCCGTATATTTATATGGTAATGCAGGGAGTTATTCACTAAGTTAGATTGATTATTGTAAGAAGATCGAATTTTGTTGTATCCTTATATGCGATTTTAATAAAGTATTTAAATCTGATTTTCACAATGACATACCAAACAAGTGAATATTAAAAACTGTTATAGGGGAACCAGAAAACACATACATGAAGCTTATGTACAGAATTAAAAATGAAATTTTTAGTTTGGGGTATATATTTAAAGGGATTGTGCAATTCTAGTACTTCTTGGAGTAATCATGACCAACATCAAACCTGAAAATTATCTACATCTAAATGTTGACATAAGTCATAAGTGTAATGAAATGAAATAGGTTTTGCGTCCGTATCGTGCTTCAGATGGAACCAATGAAGACAGAACATGTATAATGAACCACAACAATACATACAAGACTACTTCGAGTTTAAAATCAACTCCTTGGTTCGAACAAAAACATAATCAACTTTACTACAGTATTAAATTGAAAAAAAAAGGTGTAAAGAAAAATATAAACCGCCTTATATAAATCTATACCAGACACATTTCTCACTATTTTCAATCGATTTCAATGTTTGAAGTTTTTAACGACTCTCTATGCTCAGTCTCTAGGATGCTGCTTTACAAATTAACGTCTGAAGACAATCGGCGCAATTATCTTCAGTGTTTGTTAGTTTTTGTGAGTTAAGGTCACGATAGATAGACATCTTACAGACAACTCTTGTTCCAATCTGATCGATTGGTTAGTTTGAACGTAGGTGGCATCACGAATGATTTTGATTGGCTGAAATTTATTTCAATTGGCGATCTCCCTGTAAGGTTACCTACCGCTTGCAAGATTTTGACGTAAGCAGGTCCTGCACGTTCGATCGAATGAACTTGGAGTAACTCTATAATCCCCATAAAACGCAATGAGTTTAATAATTGTTATGAGAATGACATGATTGATCGAGTCTACGTGATTACGTTCTAATATCAATACAATGGCCAAATGTACAAGATTTTAACGACGAGCACCACTTTAATAAACATAACATAGTATCCAGACAGAATTTGATCTTTACAATAATTCCCTGCTTTTAATTTCCGTCAAGTCAGACCGACATGGTAAAACAAGACATTGAAGGTGAGGGAAGGTGAGGAATCAATGACCCAATTATGTCTGAAAATCTGATCTTTCACGTCAGTACAGTGGGCTTTAGATTGTCTACTGAAATCATATTAGTGGTAATATATATTTTAATTTCCTGGGCGAAATCATTTACAATACATAAACTAGCACATTTTATGGTAATTTAACGATGTTAGTGTCTAGAAATATATAATATTAGCTTTGTCTTGTTATGTATGTTACTTCCTTGTTTCTTAGTTTAGTGTTAAAACAACGACGAAGGACAGTTATCAAAAGTGAAAAATCTGTAGCAACAATCGACATCGTACAACAAATTAACCTCCAACAATTGGCAACGGCAAACAAAGCAAACAATGTTAACGGCAAACAATGTTAACGACAAGCATGCAATGAATAAACGATGGTCACGTCGAATTATGGCAAACAATGTTAATGGCAAACATTTGGCAATGGCAAACAATATTATTGACAGCAGCAAACAAAATGACAACGGCAAACTGCATAGCATAATACAAAAGCCAACTTAAAGAACCGACCACATCAATATCAATCACACTAATATAAGATTTCCAGTAAGGTAATATACGTCTACCTTACAAAAAATCAAAAATCAAAAATTAAAAATAAATACGTTGGATAAGAGTTAAAGCTTGTGACAACGCTAATTTTGTTTTAAATAGGTCAAGGGCAAAATCTATTGATGTGAATATCATCAATTTCAAACTTGACTGAGATATCATATAATATATGTAGGCATACCGTTAAGATCAACCAAGATAAGGTAATACTGTAACCTCTATCGTGTCCAAATTTGCCGTGGGTTTAACAGGATCGCAGTTCGCTTTTTTTCAATGAAGGGTGTTGGTGGGGATAGTGGCGTACGCAAGATTCATGCGACCGATAAAATCTATCGTGTGCCCCTTTGTGCCAACGCTTCTGTTGGTTGAAAACAAACGAATGGAATGGGGGGCACGGAATATTATGATCCCTCTCCCTTCCAGGTTTGCTTCCGGAGAAGATCTGCACTGCAGTAAACGGCAATACGGCCAAAAATGCACTATTTAGGAAATAAGCAAATCTATGCATGTTAAATCCTATTTAAATCGATAAAATACGCCTACATTCATATATCTAGTTCTACTGGTCTAAATATCAAATTAACTGATATTCTGAATATGTCATCTAAACATTTCGACTTTTATTAAATGTCAAATATCTATAGATATTAGTAATGGAAGTATTATTGATTTACTCCGTTTTTTTGCATAATCTTCAGCACAATGGCGATGCAAAAATTAATCTAAAATCACGTCGGCAGTCACCACAGTCAGTGTTAGGGAAAAAACACTATGGAGAGCCGATAGTGTAACTTTCCATAAAAGGTTTTAGTGAATTGCAAGAGAACCAGAAGTCAGGTAGTCATCGCGAAAGTGATACAGGTAGACAAAAGAGGATTCTGTCTTTAATATGAGAACTTCGAAGGGACATTTATAATAGTTTATCTTCACTAACACAAGTTTTATATTGTGTCATCTTTAAACAGCGATTTTAAGAGGATTCATTGATACTGTTTGATGCCGTTTAAACTCACTGAAAATGCAAAATCAACAATTGATCAAATAAATTATCCAAACAAATCCGCGTTTATAATCTAATTAATTGAATTGATCGAGTCCAGACAAATATAATTATTTATATACTGTGAAACGTTAATAATTCAGATAGGAACAATAAACATCACAATTATATTGTCAAGAAGACCATGCATTCAGTTAATTAAATTTAGCTTATGTTATACCAGGTTTTCTCACATGGCCACCCTCGGGCCTTATTAGAGAGTGGCCCAAAGACATACTGTACATACAAAACAAGTTTTGAGCACTCTGGCATGGTACGGTGGTATCACATATTATGTGGGATCATCTGAGGTGGTTATATATCCAAACTTCAACTCCCTAACCTCAACTCCAGTATCAGCACTGCACTGATGAGACCAAGAGGACCGAAACAGATCTGTTTGCAGTTTACGCTCCTTGGCTCATACCTTGTTGAGCACTCTATCTGGAGTGTACCATTGTCGTTAGCGTTATGCGTAGCCCACTAGCTTGCTAGTTTGAGCACTCTGGTATGGTACGATGGTATCACATAATAATATGTGGGATCATCTGAGGTGGCTATATAGTCAAACCTCCACTCCAGTATCAGAACTACAATGATGAGGCCCAGAAGGCCGAAACAGTACTGTTTGCAGATAAAAAAACAATTTATAATAATGATAAAAAATTATAATTCTATGTAAAACCTAAGCCCCTGGACTCCATCCGTTAAAACCTTATAGCCTCTACGTTTCATTCATAAAATGCAAATAGCCCTTTACAAAGATTGATTGAGAAGGCCTGTTTTATGCCATCTTATTTACCCTAGAAATTTCATTTTGAAAGGTCTTATATTAATCGAATCTTGAAAGATTGGCTAACCATAAGAACCGGAAGTACCGGGATATCATTCAACGGATACGCTCCAACTGTGATAATTAGTGACATAAACATTATACATGTATTATGAAATCGAAGATTATTGAAAATGTGATGGTTTTCAGCATGAAAATCACCGATAATATTAACTAAACCTATTATCTTGCTAAAAAGTTCAAATTCTGGTCGGATCGGTGTTATATAATTCTTCAGATGAATTACATCAAATCACTAAGCGAATACACATGCAAATTAACTTATTTTTTGTAGGGAAAAGAGAAAAGATTGTGTGTACTTTGTTAATATTTTTAGAAAATGATATCTTCTGGAAGGGTTCCAGATACACGAAGTAAAAAATAAAGATAATTTGTTATGAAAGACAGATTATTTTTTACAACTATACTTAGTGTATCATATTCCAAATCACCTAGCCGCAGTAATTGTGGTTTTATGAATATGAATATTTTGGGAATATAAACAACTGTGAAAGAGCATCTTCAAATCCAGCTGCCACTGGTAATTGCTGGTAGCCTTCATAATAAAACAATGTTAGCATCGCAGACTCTCTGGTAGTGATATCAAGTGTTCTGAAAGCGTAAACATGCCAGGCATCGAAAGCGACACCTGCCTTCAGAATCATAATTCATGTTCTCAGATCTGTCGACATTTGAGCCTTAAAATCGCATTTTCGTGAGGCCACGACACAAAATGTCGACTAATCTCCTCTAAAAAATATACGTTACGCAGAATTGGCAAGTGCAGTCAAACTACCGTACCTTACTCCCAATATTGGCATTTTTTCATGATACTGTACTTTTATATGAACTATATATAAAAAAGTTTATATGTTTAAAAGCACTTGTATAACTTCCAATAAAATAAGAGTTAATAACCTGCTTCTTAAAGTAGCACTGTATATCGAATAGGTTTTCAATAGGTCAAATTGTGGGGTTGAGGGTATATATTTGCAATAGCCATATTTCATAAACGACGTCTGTGGTTCCGAAAGTTGTTCTGACGAATTGACCACATCATGATGTTACGATCTCAGAAACCATTTGGCTTGAATTTCATGTTCTCTAGAAACATTTTGTTAGGACAGCAGTCTTGGTCTACTCTTCGATTTCGAACAGTTCAGATATCTTAATGTACACAGTTTATAGCATACAAGACCTGATTTAAACGCTCTTCCATACTATGATATTTTGTTTGGTAAACTTGGTCTGATTTATGGATAAATTATTGTCAATTTAACTGTATATTTAATAACTTTATCATTGTTTTAATGACTGGGTTGTTGATGTTTATAGTATTTGTTTTTAAATGGTCAATTTGATGGTAGATAGAGAGATTTACCCTTTCCTATAATCATCAAGAGTTGAATTTGACATTTATTAGTTAGTTCATCAGTTAGTTTGCATTTACAGAGGGGGTCAACTACCACAAGGAGTGTTTGAACCAAGTCCACGAACCCACCCAAAAAATCTTGAGGAGTATAGAGTAAGCCCTTGGACCCCTTGCTAGTTGCCACTTAACCCACCTAACCCACACATATTTAGGAAAGTCAGTCGTCTTAATCGTTGTCGAAAAGCAGGACGTAAAACTCCATTCATTTCATTTCTTTATCGTTGTCAATGTTCGAGACTAACATTATGACTCGACCATGAGAAGAAACATCTTGAACAGTAAATTAGGCTGTCTATACCCAAGAGCAGACAACTCTGTGTAAAGAATGATTTTGATTTGCTTAACTATTTTGTTTTCAACTTTGCGATTTCCCTTTAACTACGAGGATACAGTGCCTCGACTAACACTGTGACTATGCGGCAGCGCTGCCGCGCAGTGGCGGTATTCTGCCGCCCAGTGAACACAAAAGTCAGTCCCGGTCGGCAGTCCTATAATGTTAAAATATCGCTAGCAAACAACATTCTTTAATGTAAAATATAACTAACATAATAATAGGATAATATGTTGTTGTCAACAACGGCATGATGTCTGTTTCACAGATTGCATTTCCGGCGATCTAGTTTCAACTTCGCCTGTTCAATTAACTGCCGCCCAGTAAAAATTCCTTAGACGAGGCACTGCGAGGATATCTATATCTAGCACGTTAGTTTTGTTGAAACAAGTGCTACTTGCGCCACTGATTTACCGATGGTCAGATGGCACTTATGTAGACCCAGAATTGATCAACTAACATTCACAAATCGAAGTTACACCTGACCCAATAACTTTATTAATTAATCAACCGAGACTTAACATACTGCCTACAATTAATGTATAATAAGAAAGGATCTCTTTAAGATAATTGATACTATAGAATCAATAGGAGAAGAATAATAACAATATTTAAAATAACAACTGTTCATGTCATTATACGTGTCATTAATTTTGACCTAGAAAATAACCAACAAATTAAAATAGAAATAGAAATTATACACAAATTTAATAGCTACATTTATAACTTACAAAATTATAATATTCATTCATTTCTATTGACAGAGTGACAGGCAATTCAGTGATCTGTTGTTAATCATTTGACAAATAGTATAGACTGTTGGTTATGACGTGAAGCTATGATACAGATACATGTATTCCCTATTCTTTTAGCACTGATTACTTGTAAAGAAACCAACTACGCTAAAAGAAAGAAATATTCCAAGGAAAACTAAACATTTCCATTAGAACCATTTCAGAAATCAACAGTAACACAGTTACGGTTTTGTGCAAAAACAATCCATTCCATTGTGATCTTAAATCCACGAAAATTCATACAAGTTCTGATTAATGGTTAGAAAGGATCTTTGCCGGTTTTTAGACCAAATTCTGGGCCCTATCAAGGTGATTTGCTCAGGACTTGTCAAGGTGATTTACTCAGGACTTGCAGCTGAGGTGCAAGTCCTGAGTAAATCACCTTGATAGGGCCCAGAATTTGGTCTAAAAACCGGCAAAGATCCTTTCTAACCATTAATCAGAACTTGCCATGGTTCGGGGATATAATATATCAAAATATAATAGTGGAACAACTTTAAGAAAAGCATCATCAACATTTAACTCAGAGAACATAAAAAAGGGCAAGGCAGAGAGTGTGACCTTCGTGGTACCTTGTAATTTGTTATGAGTTCTGACTGCATACCCGATCCAGCAGAATAGATCAATTATTCGCTAACAATGACACTAATTTCTGAAAATACATGTACAATATAAACAGGGTAGGCATGATTGGTTGCTAGATATTATATATTCATATTGTCCTACTTCTTTAGGTACGCTTTCTATAGATAAATAAAGGAAGGCACATGCGGTAAACAAGAAGGGGGATTGATACACTGGTGCCAATCCGACGACTTGTCCAACGTGTCCAATACAATTTGCAGTGACGTGACGTTTCCAGGGTGGGTTTAGGGAAAGTTCACCAAAAAAATTGTTGCCCCATTTGAAGCCCACTTTTTTTTTTAATATTCGCCTTAATTAAGCTTTCGTGTCAAAATTGTCTTAGGGCAAGCCCCTCAGATACCCCACGAGAATCTCAAGCCCAACAGTCCCATCATTAAGCAGTCAAATATCCTATTTGCTCCCACTGGGTGTCATGTTCTAGTGGTCTCTGGTGAAAACAACTAAAACAGGGCTGAAAGTTAGGACACTAGGATCAGCTTAACTCGCCAAGAGAGTTGCACAAACGTCAGTGAAGCTATGCCTCACACAATCGTAAGGGTTGGCAATATTATAGATGGAGTAGAAATTATTCTGGTAGGCTATAGAAGAGAGTATCTAGATCTAGAATGCAGTTTTCTTTCAAACTGCCTAGTTGCAGACAGAAAATAATGGGTTATCATACAATCCTAGTGATTTTGAGTAAACTACTTTAATTAAATATTAAATCTAAGCGACTTTGAAACATGATATTTTAAAAGCTTTCATTGTTCTTATACTTTTTGAGCGAAGAGAGTTTAAACTTTGTAGTATTGGTCGGTAAATAAAGTAGAGTGGTGTCGTTTAAAGTTTAAAGAATTTCTATTTAATGTGTCTTTTATCTTGCCAAGAACCGAACTTGTGAAATATGCATGCATTAACTTCGTTTATCGTTCCTTATGATCTGTTTTCCGTTTTTTCTGGTGGTAATCCGAAAAATTCCTTAAACTTTTCCAGAAAATTGGATCTAACTTCATTAACTTACTTTCATGATTGAATTAATTAACATTGGTGCATAAATCTACTGAGATTGATTAAGAATGGGTTATTTATTAAGAGTCAAGAAATTCAGTCAAATATGGATTAAAATTCAAATTTCGTCAGCCACTAAGATTTTCAACATTGACATTCTGCTACAGATAATTCCTTATAAGTCAATTGGCCAATAAAGATTTAAAGTCAGAATTATCCCCAATTAAATATTAAACATGTTTATAATCCACTGATACACAAAATGGCAGATTTTTTTTATTTGAACCGGGCTATCTCACCATATGTACCTCACATATTTTCTCAAAATCTTTCTGAAAAGGCTTTCTCTCCACTCAGATATACAGATCTTCACCATAACGACTTTAGATGTGACCATTCTAACAACCAAGCTCTGTCATCGTGTCACCTGCTAGCTACTTAACGTAATATTTTCCTATGATTGCAGACATTATCATCTACGTGATTATATCATCTGGTAAGAATGATGACATTGCAGGTAATTTACCGACTACTGCTGGAAGACATCTGTCACAATAACTCTCAAAGGAAAGACAAAAGTCAGCAAGAATCAAATCAGTCAGTCTACAACAAGACTTAACTCGAAATCTTTAATAATTTACCGAGCATTCATTTAAAGTTTACATAAGCATCTAAATAACAGTAACGGTAACTAACTTGCATCTGTCAAAAATAAGCAGCAGTGGCCTTATCAGATTTGCTAGGTTCGAGGGTGTTTTGCAATATGCTGTATTCGTTACTCCTAGGAAATATGGAAAATACGACTTCCGAAGTGGTAATTAGCACAAGTCGAAAATATGGTCATCATCTTAGAACAAAGTTATTTCTGTTACAAAGATACCGCGTAAAAGCATAGTTGTTAGAGGGATCATTTCAGATCTCGCTAAAGAAGTAATTATACAATAGCTGATCTCATTTTTAAATTTCTGATTGAACTCCGGAGGAACGACCCTGGACCACTCTTCCCCATATATAAAAGATATTTAGGAATTAGTAATGTCTTTTGCAATCACAGTCAAAGCATTCGCCTCCAATTAATTCTGAGTATCGCGTTGGAGGTTGAACCTGGTCAATGTTGATGTGGCAATCATCAGCCGGATCCAAATTTATAGTTTGTTTGGCTAACCTGTATCTATTACAGCAGGTTTCGGACGGTCAAACAAGAATGAAACAGAGTAAGATATTGTTAATTATTCGCTCCCGTCAATTAGTAATTCCAGACATCACCGTCAATATGGTAATAATCTACCAAGGTCAGTCTGATGGAATAGTGATTTATATGCAGCCAATATTTAAATTTAGGAATTCTATTAAACTTATCTTTTTAGATAAGAGATCTCCCGCTATATTCAAGGAAATAAAATCAAATTTGATGAATTTTTCTTGGCACGAAATAGGCACTTACACTGAAGCAGATAAGCCAGTTTTGATTATCAAACCAGAATAAAATTCATTAAAAACTTTGAACACGTAATAAACTGGGAAATATGATATACAGCTAGGAAATTGGACAGGTCGTCATTCTGTACATGTCAAAATTGTATATTCATCAGATTTATCTGTGTCAATCTATTATCTGGCATAGTCTGAACTCGTCATACCACGAATGAAAGGTTCCGGCGTGCTCGTTGATCTGAAGTTGTGGGACCATGACCAGGGTCGAGATGGTACCCTGAGTTGGGTTTACAGCCCAAGTTCCACTTACAGATCCGCGACAGACAGATATCGAACAAGAGTGGGATAAAGCTGTATCCTATTTATCCTATCTGGGTGGCGCATTTGTGATATCTGGAGTCATACGAGTGACATTCCAGAAGTTCTGTAGAGACATTGGTAATTCACTGCAGGCTTGTGATAAATCAGCTTAAAACAACTGTCAATTCATCAGACAAGATCTTCAGAGACTAAGATCTGAAACATTACGCTTGCTGAGTATTTAATAAATATAGTATTCACATAATATAAGAATCAGTTAAGTATCTATCAGTGGCTCAGAAAGAAGCAATCAGAGGTTGGAAAAGTGTCAGCAAGTTTAATTCTAGTCAAATAGCCACAGTGGCTGGACAGGGGTCAACAATTTAAAAACTAGTCAAATAGCCATCAGAGACTGGAAAAGTGTCAGCAATTATCAGACTAGCCAAATATTGAAAAGGGTCGGCAATTTTAAAACTAGTCAAATAGCCATCAGAGGCTGGAAAAGAGTCAGCAATTTTTAGAATATTCAAATAGCAATCAGAGGCTGGAAAAGTGTCAGTAATTTTAAGACTAGTCAAATACCCATCAGAGGCTGGAAAAGGGTCAATTCAGATTGGTCCAATAGCCATCAGAGGCTGGAAAATGTAATTTTAAGACTAGTCAAATAGCCATCAGAGGCCTGAAAAGTGTCAGCAAGTTTAATTCTGGTCAAATAGCCATCAGAGGTTGGAAATGTGCCAGCAAGTTTAATTCTAGTCAAATAGCCATCAGAGGTCGGAAAAGTGTCAGCAAGTTTAATTCTATAAAAATAGCCATCAGAGACTGGAAAAGGGTTCGCAAGTTTAAGACTAGTCAAATAGCCATCAGAGACTGGAAAAGGGTTCGCAAGTTTAATTCTATAAAGTAGTCATCAGAGGCTGGAAAAGAGTCAGCAAGTTTAAGACTAGTCAAATAGCCATCAGAGGTTGGAAAAGTGTCAACAAGTTTAAGACCAGTCAAATAGCCATCAGAGGCTGGAAAAGTGTCAGCAAGTTTAATTCTAGTCAAATAGCCATCAGAGGTTGGAAAAGGGTTTGCATGTTAAAGCATAATCGAATTGTCCTCAGAGGTTGGAAAAGTGTCAGCAAGTTTAATTCTAGTCAAATAGCTATCAGAGGTTGGAAAAGTGTCAGCAAGTTTAATTCTAGTCAAATAGCTATCAGAGGCTGGAAAAGTGTCAGCAAGTTTAATTCTAGTCAAATAGCTATCAGAGGTTGGAAAAGTGTCAGCAAGTTTAATTCTATAAAATTGCCACCAGAGGCTGGAAAAGGATTGGTCCAATACTTATCAGTGACGAAGCAGGCCTTCAGATAACTGACTAAGACTGGGTCACTAAGTTTCGGAAGGTGGGTAAAGACTAGCAAGACCAAATTAGCCAAAAGCCAGAAGACGTTTATCAATAGCCAGTAAGCTTCAAATCAGTCAAATATCTATATCAGGTGGAGAGGGTCCGAATCAGTGAGTTTCAGATTAGACAAATAGTCATGATAAGAAATGTCTTCTGAGCCAACTGCTGAGTATCAATATTCATTCTATTCCGTGCTCACTCACACAGTAGAAATATCAGTCCAGAAAAGTTGAATTGATTAAGTATTTATCTCCTATGATATTTGTCATTATTAAACGTCTTATTTCAAACATTGGTCTTCGTCGAAAGAAGATTATATTGTAGAATTTTGACGTCTTTGGGAATTGGGAAAGAGAATTTTTATGAAAATTTTGTCACAAGCAATACTTTAACTTCTTTATTTCGATGACTTTAATTTGTTTGACCCAGTTTGCTTATTCGGATTAACAAAAGAAAATCTGCAGATCAAAAGATAACATTTAACTTATATTAAACCTAACATACTAGGAATGAAAGCATGAAATATTGTTTTAAAACCATAAATAAAAGTCTATATGTTGTTATATCTTTGGCATTTGTTATACGATCGTAAAAAACGCCCTTTTTCACTTTAACTCTACATTATTGTATAATAATTCAGAATTTGAAAATTATCACTGCATCAATGTACATGATAAAAGTATTTAGAGCAACCTTTTTTTTAGTTAAGAGCTTTCGGGGTAAATAACATTAAGTAAGGAAAGGTGTCACCCTTTTCCCTCCAAATCTAAGAATTGGAGGATTGTGTAACTTTTATACGAAACACGGTGTTCAACTGGGATAAAATCAAATGATCAGAATGTATACTTGTTGTTGATGATAACTTACGGGGCATTCGAAGTTATTGTGGTCAGCAAACCACGGTGGCTAGCAGTTTCTGTTATAAGATTAGAGGAGGGTATAGGGAAATGTAATCAACAATATAAAGTACAATATATAAAGTACAAACCTTAGCCTTCACTGATGACGTAGGATCCTGTAAAAATGTCCATATTCGACTCCGATATCGCTGCCAGCAAGTTGAGTTATGTTTATTTAACACAATATGTTGAGTGGTTGATAATTTTCTGTCATATTCCAATTTTTCTAGAGAACGACACTGAGTTTTCCACGTGTTATAGTTAGTCCAACAACACCTTTCTATATCCAGTTCATCAATGCCCCAAAACAACAACTCATTTTGTAACGACGGTCCACACATATTCGTAGGTATATGTAGTTCTCCTGAACGTAAATAATTCAACACTGCTGCAAATGCTGTCGGATCACGATCAAAGAAATAATCCCCCTTTTCAGGTCTATAATAGTCTCGCAATTTGTCATCGTTTGCTAACATCGATGTTTTCAGACGCCTTAACGTTGAGCGATATGTCTCAAAAACATGACCACCTATGTTCATTTTAATCGTATCTTGGTTATTGTTTCGTCGTCGTTTACGGTTTGTTTGACGACCCGGCGTTTTGCTTTGACAAGAACATCTATTTTCGTGTATAGTGTCACCTTGATGCGAGTTTTGATTACGATCAGGTAAAGAGTCGTCGGGACTCGTTTGTAGTCCACAGTTACATTCACATTTAGTTTCATTGTCATTAGATTCATCACCATCTAACAAATCTGTCATGGTAGAACTGTTTTTACGATACCGACTCGCAAAACTGGACTTTCTTCTTCCACCACTCCATTCCAGGCCACCTGCTGGAAACGATGGTCTCCTCTGAAACGATATTAAAGCCATTGCCATTTTAAATCACTTGTTACAATAATACTTCATTAGCAAAACAATCTTTGAAATTCAGACACTTTATGGTTAACATAGCGTTGAAGAGGCAAAGCTGTGTCCACTGCTTTAGCTGTAGAACCAATTGTCATGATTCTACGACTATACTCTCAAGACCGTCAAACTGTGAACTACTATCTCGGTTCCACAGTTTCGTGTCTTTCCTGTGTCTGGGTAAATGGTCAATGCCAAGGGAGTTTTATACGATAATATAATAGTTCTGGTATTACCAATCAATAATGGTATAAGCTTACTTTTACCAAACGCAATAATATAATTTAATATTAATTAAACATGTTATTAATTATGAAGTTGCTTCAATCAAGGAAGGCTTTTCAGAATTGAACTTTGAGGTAGATATCCTCCGCAAATAAACCAATAAAAACTTCGATGACACCAATGGAATTTGATCTACATTTTCAAGATCTTTTTAATATTGCCAATTTAAAGAGATATATTTAAAGGTATATCGACATTTAAATATGTTAGCTCTGCTGAGCTGGTAAAGCTGGATTCGGCTACCTGTAACATTTTTAAATTTTAAAATTCTACGTCTGTTTGGCCTACACATGCACTTCAGTCAAACAGCTTCGTTAATATTAACAATGTTTTTGACGTTATGAACATAAATTTCTAAATTTACCCATCAAAGTTCTTCTTCATTCAAAATGGTATCCGGGCCGTAGCCTTACTCGATTATTCGGAGACAGAGATATGAAAATGGGGTCGCAGTGATGATCTCATTGACGGCCGACAGGAAAATAATTTTGGAGAAGGAGAAACAGGAGGCAAATTTCCCAAAGTTAAGACCGGATGCGAACCCGATGTAAAATTTTGAATTTGAAAAATGTTACAGGTAGATATGATCGAATTCCATCAGCAGGTTATAGGTGGATTTACGGAACTAAATCCCTTCAATAATTGGAAGTAATGAGCGGTGAAAATGATGAAGTTAAACGACATGTACTATCAAAATAATATCAATATTGTGTCTAATGTTAATATAGAAGATTGCGAAATAGTTTCATAGCTGAAATGAAAAGTTGAAACGTGCTACGACAATGACTTTATGACAGCACTTCAAAATAAAAGAGGTTTCTTCTTTCTCGACAAGAAATTAAATTACGCAGAAGATATCATGGATTATTAAAATTTCAAAAGTTAAGGATATTAACCATTTTTTATATAAGATTTGAACGACATATAGAGCACATATAACAAAACACAAGACAATATTATGGAATATAACACACTTCTTTAATACAGTTAGGCACATAACGTTTCAAAACAGATACACGTGTCGTCATCAGATGTAATGATGATGTTACTTTACTTGTTAATTAGCCTCTTATCTTTTGTTTCTCTGTATTGTTTTCTTGTTGGTATATATTTTGTTATGTTTTATTCTCTTGCCATTAATATCTGATGACGACACGTGTATCGGTGTTGAACCATTATGTGCCTAACTGTATTAAAAAAGCGTGTTATATTCCATAATATTGTCTTGTGTTTTGTTACATTTTTCATATATATAAAAATACCATATTCGGTCGAGGCATACATTAAAATACCAATTTAAGCTGCTATAATCAGCTCACGTCACGTCCACAGGCTTACATAAAAATACGGATGTGCCGGTTAAAAAAAATGACATTTCTATAGTAACCTAATTTCAGAATTTCAGACAACTATCGTGTTTTTCACTACCGGTACCACACACTATGTCGTGTCTGAATAGCATGCAGACTGTGCTAAGCTCAATGTCAGTTTTCAGTTGTCACATGGTTTTCACCAGTAAATTGAAATCTGACATTAATCCTTAGAAGTACTACGTGCGATTTGCCGAAATTGAAATTCTTAATCAGATCGTATTAAGACAACATAATCAATTTTCAAAGTTCCAAAACTTCAACATAAATAAAAAGAAAATAAGTAAGAATACCTGGAGTAAGAAGTCCATATTAGTAGAATACATTAAATAGTCATTATAGAGTCACTTATTGTTAAAATCGAATTAAAATCCACCAACCATCACTAACTATTCCCTTTGGCTCTTTCTAGCTACAATAATCAGCAACTATCTCAATAGTATCCATGCTAACATAAATGAATAGACAGTAAAATTACTTTTTCAAAATGAAAAATGAATGACTACTCCACATAGGAATTCGTTGATTACAGTTCGAGAATTCATATTCCGTTCACTTTATTCCCGTTCTTAAAGACAATTGTTTTCCACACTGAAGGATTAGAATGACGTTTGGCGCTGTTTTACACTGAACATGCCCATGGTTTTAATTCCCACGAGGGAATCCCGAAGACAACCCTGTCAGTCTTGTCTCTGTTACTTCCACGTAACGTATCGAGCTGTATCTATTTCAGAATGATCTCTCGTCATTTCAACAATCTCGAATCCCGAAGTTTAACTGCCGACCACAAACTTTTCTTTTCTTATCTTTACTTCAGACTTATTCCCGTCCTTCATCATTACAAACTATTCCAGTAGACCATTATTCAAATGTTATTGACTTCCTATAAAATTCTTGATAAATCTACAAATCTATCAGTTTGTATACAACACTCTAGTCATTTTAATGTCTAAGTAAACTTAAGAAACAATTTCTTTTTGTGATAAAATAACTCGTTTAGCTTTTGATTAATATTTCATATTTTAAATGGAGCATAACACACTGGAGAATATTTAAATATTTTAGAGCAGAGGCGATAATGTTATAAAGATCTAAAACTTAGAGTATAGATTCGTGTTCTGTTTCAATTTATTGTGTTACTGTCTTGAACTGATATTTTGTATGAGTGAAATACATTGGTAATATCCAATATAACCAGTGTAAAGTAACCTCATGAGAAATAGTTCATTTACAACAACGCAATATAATACAAGAAACCAACTTTTTTTTTATCATTGGCAGGTTCAATGGTTCTTTCCTTTGTTCATATCAGTATATTAGAAGTTAAAACCCCATTTTCAAAATTTGTCTCGGTGAGAATTTGAATCCAAAACGCGTGTCAATATCATAAAATATCCTCTGGCCAATTGTATATGTATGTACGTGCAAATCATGTCCAGTCCTTTCGCATGATCCATTTGAGATTGAGTATTGAGTATTTCAGACTTTCAGATAAGGCTATCATACAACCAGATTCTGCAAAAATAGGCAGTATCACATGTTCTACTATTGTAGTACTTTAACAACAGAATTCATTGTGATACACATCAACTTGTGCCTAGTTATCAATAAACAATTGACCACAGGCCTGAATTCAGACAAACTTCGAGAACAGTCAAGAATAACTCCCACAACACATTTTGAAACTGTTTTGAAAATGATGTATGTCAATAGACTCATAAATCAAAACTAACGAAGCCTTTAAATAAAAGATTCGGGTGGAATCTGGAATCTTGCTTCAGATAAGTATAAATTTTCCGACGATTTCCAATAAGCGGGACATTACCACGACATTCATTAACTTTGATTATTTATAAAACTCTCCTATTTAGTTAACACGAGGTAACACCGAGAATGAACGAAAATACATGTTTGTTGCAACGACAATCTGTGTGGCTTTCTCACACAAGGGGTCAATTTGTGATATTGTAAACTTCAGTAAAACACCTGTCGAATTAGTTCAATTGTCTGAGAACAACACATCGTAGCACACAGATCCAATGATGTTCCTGAAATATTCATTATAAATGCAATCTGGATTTTCCAAACAAATGTGCCACCTTTAATGTGCAATATGCCACTTTCGGAACCCAATGAAATAGCCTGCTCAAGGTCAATTGTAGAAGGAGCACCGTGACACAGAGAGTATCAATTAAATCCAAGTATACTGCAATAATATTCTTTATCACTATCAAGTGTATATGAAAGATATATCATAACAGGCACATGAAAAAGTATACACTGTATATATAAAGTCTAATGATGATTTCCTCATGGAATATCAGAAATTTGAAAACTGAAAGTTGGTGAGACAATTCCCTTATCAGACTCCGTTATATGCCAGCTTTTATCAGAATTATGAGTTTCACGTACGGTCATAAATTTTCACTTAATCTTACATTTTATATCACTTCCCACCGAATTCCATGATTCCAAATAGTGAAAACACAAAAGCCACTGTTCCGATTGTCGCGTGTTAGATAAGTTGGTAAAAGATTGAAGTTAGGATACACAAATATTCGATTTGTTGGAGAAATAGATCTAAAACACTACATATAATAAAGCTAACGACGAGATCATTGCCGGAGATAGTATAAGAGTTATAGATAATAGCTCAAATACTGGGAAGTTTATCGGAAATGTTTCACATGATAGTTGCCTAACATACAGAAGTGGAATCGTTAGGTTAATTGCAATTCGACTTGAATCACTTTATAATTGTATCATATTTTCTTTAGAGACCTTCATAATCAGTAAAACAGTAAATAAAATAAGATAGCTCAATATTGACACGATAAGACTTTCGTTTTGTATAATGTTGCGATTTCAATGCTTCTCTATTGGCATGAAGATGGCTTGTAGCCTACTTATATTGTACTTTTAATTTCATATTTTTTGTTCACTATACCATCAATCATTCAGGGGCTTCCATATATGGGGAATGTGTTGGTCCCACACTTCCTACACAAATAAACCTTAATTCTTCGGGAAAAGTCAGGAAATCGCGTTTCAGGATATCAAATTCTCAAAATGTTCTAAAAAAGGTCCTTTCATATCTCAGAAAACCCATTTGCAAGGTTTCCCCGGCAGCAATAAAGATAGCAGTAACACTGTCATCACTGTAATGCGGAACAATTCACAAAGATTTCGAAAAGGTGTATTGGCAACGTCCCTCTTAGGGTCTCGTCGTTTGTCAAAAATTGTTGTCGAAAAAAAAAGACCTCCATTGTTGATTTTATATGGACGCCCCTGCAAACATTCATGATGGTATATGTTTTGCCAAATGACTGCTAACTATTCTAGATCAATATTTGCTGATAAAACATTGTCTAACCTTTAATAATGCAGTCAGTCAAAATTTTGATAAATTTAGTTTTTGCAGCAATGTTGGGAACAAACTTTTAAGTTCGAATTGAAGCATCTGAATCATTTGTGTCCTTGAACTTGAACGAGTTATATAATTAAAAAGTATGTCGTTTTCATTTGCTCTATTTAGTTAACTGGTTATGATGGTATTCATCATTATGTATATAGTATTGTTTTGATCTATACAATCAACTTCATGAATAACCATCAATATGGGTTATATCAAGATAAAACTTTACAAAATTACTTAGTCACTACACACGTTGTTAACTGCTGAGCGAATGCTGTTATTTTGTTATTCTGTATACACAAAAACACAGATGCTATATTAAATTCAATGAACATTTGGTATACCTTTCTGAGTTCACTGATGTTCACTGAACTGTATGAACATAATGAAGTGAACCAATATCGTCAGTGTCAAGACACTAACTCAATGAACATCTCCTGAACACTTATTTTGACTGGCACTCAACGTTTTACCTGCTTGATCAGAAGCACCTCAACTACCAACGATCATCGATGCATGAGATATTAGCTAACATTTTTATGAACACATTTACCTATCGTTCAAATAATTTGATCATTAAGTGTATTTCAGATATAAGAAAATTGAATATGATTAGTATATACCAAAATTATTGAACATTTATTTGACTGACACTGAAGAACTATCGAGTTACTGTTGAAATAAATTTCATTGAAAATCCACTGAAATGTCGCTTTATATATATATAATCAGGGTATTAATATAGGTTATCTCCAAACAGCTGGATCTATTGTTGATATGATGTGCTTAAGAGAATCTTATGATTCTAATATTGATTTAAATCATATTAATGAAATTATCGAGTATCTTTGTACAAAATAATCAGGTTTACCTTTTGTGTGTATATACTGTTTGTAATTAATTAATTGTACAATTTAATAGTACGAATAAAGTTTATTATTATTATCGTAATTCGTTTTGTCACCTTCATCAGAAATAAGCTCTTGTCAACGTTTCACTGAATTATCAATAAATATTTCAACATTTTTTATAAATACACTCTTCGAAAGTAATGACCCGGGTTACTCACACAGTTTTTCCGTATGATCATAAAGCACATATCCTGTCATGGAAGTATCAATGAACACTTACTGTATACGTACTCTTATTTATTCCTTCAGGGAATTACTTACTGTTTAAGTATGCAGAGTTACGATCCTCTGTACGTGCTTCAAAACGCAATGGTAAAAAGTGGTAAAAAAAAAGTTTGAAATCGTCGATACTAATATCGTCTTATCCACACTTAATGTAAAAAGATTAAAGGGATATGGTTCTCAAATCTGTTTGCACTTAAAAATTCGCGCAACTATAATCTATGATATACGATTTTTTCTACAATTAATCAACGGAAGTGACAATTGATTTAAATGAAGAGGACACAGAGGCCCAAATTAGATACAAATAAACTGTAAGTAATTTCACTCTAAAATCCACTTTATATATTTAAAAAGGGACAGAGGATAGCTAGAGGACTATGTCCCTTTCAAAAAATGCTGTTTGACCTAGACTACCTCAGTATAATTACCAATTATTCAAATAGCTTAGAAGTTTATCTATAATAGCGGCTATTGTTGACAATCCTGTGATCTTTGTTCGGAAACAATACGATATATTAGAGGTATATGTAATATCTGAAAGACAATGGTTCGTTTTCACTATCTCAGTACAATCACGTATTATTCATGAGTTTTTGTGTAATCATTTAATAAAACTCTTTAGTAGTCGCGCTAATTAACCCTCGATCACTATCACTGTCCAGTTACAGACATTATCATCGATCTTCACGCAAATTTTCACATTTTTATATGCCTACAAAGCCTTAAATCCAACGATGCATAATATAACATTATATAAAAATTACACATCAGTAGTATATTGGATGTCCCAAAGAAAATTTCATTTTTGACATGCTATTTAGGTGCACATTAAACTTACCACCCAAGTACTAAACATCAACAAACATCTACACATGTATCAGTAAACGCACAAACATTTAACATACAACACATAAAGTTCAGATTTAAAAACTAAACACCTCAACACTATAAAAGCCAACACATTAAGTTCAGATTTAGAAACTAAATTAAATGTCTTTAATAAACAACCAAACATTATAACAGTCAACACATATAGTTTAGATTTATAAACTAAACACCCACACACTGACAGGCAACACATATAGTTCAGATCTAGAACTAAACACTATAACAGTCAACACATGTAGTTCAGATCTAGAAACTAAACACCTAAACATTATGACAGTCAACACATATAGTTCAGATCTAGAAACTAAACACCATAACAGTCAACACATATAGTTCAGATCCAGAAACTAAACACCCAAACACTGACAGTCAACACATATAGTTCAGATCCAGAAACTAAACACCCAAACACTTTAATAGTCAACATATATAGTTCAGATTCAGAAACTTAACATTTAAACGCTGTAAATATCAACACATATAGATCTGATTTAGAAACTAAACACCTAAACATTATGACAGTCAACACATATAGTTCAGATCTAGAAACTAAACACCCAAACACTTTAATAGTCAACATATATAGTTCAGATCTAGAAACTAAACACTATAACAGTCAACACATGTAGTTCAGATCTATAAACTTAACACCTAAACATTATGACAGTCAACACATATAGTTCAGATCTTGAAACTAAACACCCAAACACTGACAGTCAATACATATAGTTCAGATCTAGAAACTAAACACTATAACAGTCAACACATGTAATTCAGATCTATAAACTTAACACCTAAACATTATGACAGTCAACACATATAGTTCAGATCTAGAAACTAAACACCCAAACACTGACAGTCAATACATATAGTTCAGATCTAGAAACTAAACACTATAACAGTCAACACATGTAGTTCAGATCTATAAACTTAACACCTAAACATTATGACAGTCAACACATATACTTCAGATTTAGAAACTAAACACCCAAATACTTTAATAGTCAACACATATAGTTCAGATTCAGAAACTTAACATTTAAACACTTTAATAGTCAACATATATAGTTCAGATTCAGAAACTTAACATTTAAACGCTGTAAATATCATATAGATCTGATTTAGAAACTAAACGCCCATTCACAAATCAACACATAAACTAACTAAACACCCAAACACTATTAAAGCCAAAACACTTTAACAGTCGACACATAGTTTAGGGCATATCAGAAATCTTTATATAAAACGCATAAAGATCATAAAACGGAAACTAAGAACTGAAATAATCTACAATTTTCAATGCCTGTAATGTTGACTTCCTAATTAACTAACTTTAATTAACCGAAGAAAGGTGATATGAATAAATCAATATTCAAATTAGTTTTACCGGATTATTATAACACACTAGCCATGTTTAAAGAGGCACAGGCTTCATTTTCGTGGGTCGATTTTTCCAAGTCTCAGAAACGGGGATTTTTTTAGCTCAGCAATTTAGTACTGGTTATCACAACTCACCATTGAAATTTGAGTCTTCAAATCCATGTGCATCCATACTTATTAGCATTTGAAAGTTATAATGCCCTACTACACATTATCGATACTATGCAATATATAGAAAAGTCAACTATAGAAATAGAAGGAGAAATGTCTAATTTAAGGTATATTTGAAGGAAATATGCAATTTTCGTACATTTCTAGTGCTTCTGAAGGATACTTAAGTATATTCAAGACCCAAATCAACCAATAAAAATGAAGACTGGTCCCCTTTAAATAAAATATGATCCATGGAATAGATTGCATGACTTCGTTGTCTCATTCAACGATTGTCTACATTATCTCCATTACATTAATTAATGTTCCAGCATATTTTCATGTCTTTGAAAGCGAAAATCAGTGGTACAAAATCAGTTCTGGGATCCATTGTTTACTGTACAACATTTTTTTTAATTCCATTACTTGTAGTCAAGATAAAACAAAATGAAGTTTAACATCCAACTTCCTGGGTTTTCAAATGGTTTTCTCAAGTGTCTCCGATTATGCATGAAGAAATTACCATATCCCCTGAACAGAAAAAGTCATTGAAAAAATATTTGTCGTTCAGTTGAAGACGATAACGTGTGGGCCAGAAAATTTATTGTATTTATTTAATTTATTTTAGGTATAGAATCGCTGCGGTCACTGGATGCATATCCACCCAGATCATACAAAATATTACATATTTCTTTCAGACCTATAGCTTAGTTTGTGTCCCCTTTAAATTATCTTATTCTTTTGGAATCATAACTCAAAGACAGTTAATCAGCAGCCAAGTGGGATACTTTGGTAGGGCAAAAGATGTTTTCGTGGCATTTTTTCTTGAAAATTTAATTTTTTTCAAGTTTTTAACTTCGCTGCAGGAAAAATTAATGGGGGCTCCACCATTTCAGTTTTCAATCCCTTATATCCAACGCTTCTAATGTAACAATTTAAATGATCTGTTTTTTGTTTTATTTTTTTGGCTGAAAAAAAATCAAATGTTATCTTATCTAATGCTTGAGCTCTAAAAAAAAACTTAATATAAATCAAGAGTCTGTTTCTTGTAACTTTTGATTGAGTTGACAAAGTAGGAAGTTTGTAAGGTTCATGGCTAGTATTATGTGTTGTATAAATTCATTAAAGAATCCACAGGGAGAGTGACTAATCCGAGGGGATGAATACTTATTTAGCTGGTGTTATCTGGATAATTTATAGCTATAACAATATTAATTGGTTCGAGTCGATATGACTTTGCTCTTATAAATCTTGGATAATTAAGCGTGTTATTACAAATTATGCATATAACGGCATCGAGCGAAGTGCTAGCCTGACAAGGTGAAGCATTTAATAAAATAGGACAGACAAGTCGACATTATATAACATTTCTTCAGACAAACCAATTTTGTTTGCATAAAAAAATAAATTTCTGCTATATGTTCATTGAGATGGCATAATTTTGTGATGCCTCATTTAACCGTAAGGAAATGTATTCACAATAAACGTTCATATTTTAAGCTAAATTTTTAAATTTTGAATATTTTAACATTTATCAGGAAAATAAAGGGATTTGGAGTCAAGATTTTCTGTACTATCGAGTAACGATTTTACCATTCTGAACATTAATAAAATAAGTTAATTAGTAAAGAAAGTTAGATATGCTCTTTGGCTTACAAATTGTGTGTCATTGTATACGTATCTCAGTAGCTGCTCGCTCAGTTTGAGCATTCTGACATCGTGCGGTCATGTGTGGGACCATCTGAGTCCGCTATATAGTCAAACTTCAACTCCAGCTCTGCACCGATGAAGCGCTTATCAATACTGTTTGCAGATGGCCTTAATAAATTGCAGTCATTACCACTGTGCTGAAATTGGGATGGACAAGCGAATATTTAGAACTAATATATTCCTTCAATGTACCTTCAAGTACAATTTAATAATCAACCAGTCTATAGAGTCTACTGGTCTTATTTAATGTATTAATTCAATTAAGTGTTTAGTACAGAATTTATAAAATATTCACCAGTTTCACACACAATGGGTTTGATACTTGTATACATGTATAGTCAATTCCTTTCTGTGATATATTCCAAAACGTATCTTATATCTTAGATCCTAGCTAATAGGATTGAATAGGACCAATGTTTCAATTTAAAAACAAATAGGACCAATCTCTCAGAGGATAAATCTTTCAATTTACAAACATAGGACCAATCTTTCAATTTACAAACATAGGAACAATCTTCAGAATATAAACATAAGACAAATGTTTCAATATATAAACATAGGATCAATGTTTCAATCTACAAACAACGGAACAATCTTCAGTATACAAACATAGGTCCAATCTTCAGAATATAAACATAGGATCAATGTTTCAATATATAAACATAGGACCAATATTTCAATTTACCAACAAAGGAACAATCTTAAAAGTTACAAACATAGGGCCAATCTTTAAATTTACAAACATAAGACCAATCTTTCAATTTACAAACATAGGTCCAATCTTTCAATTTACAAACATAGGTCCAATCTTTCAATTTACAAACATAAGACCAATCTTTCAATATACAAACATAGGTCCAATCTTTCAATTTACAAACATAGGTCCAATCTTTCAATTTACAAACATAGGTCCAATCTTTCAATTTACAAACATAGGTCCAATCTTTCAATTTACAAACATAGGTCCAATCTTTCAATTTACAAACATAAGACCGATCTTTCAATTTACAAACATAAGACCGATCTTTTAATTTACAAATATAAGACCAATCTTTCAATTTACAAACATAGGTCCAATCTTTCAATTTACAAACATAGGTCCAATATTTCAATTTACAAACATAAGACCAATCTTTCAATATACAAACATAGGTCCAATCTTTCAATTTACAAACATAGGTCCAATCTTTCAATCTACAAAACATAGGTCCAATCTTTCAATTTACAAACATAGGTCCAATCTTTCAATTTACAAACATAAGACCGATCTTTCAATTTACAAACATAAGACCGATCTTTCAATTTACAAACATAAGACCAATCTTTCAATTTACAAACATAGGTCCAATCTTTCAATTTACAAACATAAGACCAATCTTTAAATATACCAATAGAAGACCAATCTTTCAATCTACAAACATAGGACGAATCTTCAGAATATAAACATAGGACCAATGTTTCAATATAAAAACATAAAACCAATCGTTCAATATACAAATTCATAAATATAGGACAAATCGTTTAGTTTAAAAACAAGACATTATTTGCAATCTTTCAAAAAATGTTGAATTGCGGCCATAAAAAGAATAATTTTACACTGCCTACGCTTTCATAACATTGCGCAACAGTAATGTAGAGCAGATATTGTTTCCTAATGTTGTAACATTCTGTCGAAATAAAAAAGTAAAAGAGAATATGAATTAGAAGTCAATGTGATTTTGATTGAAATCAGTGTATATAAAGACGACCTAGAGTCTAATCAGTTGTAATATAAGCTGTATAGTTGTAGCAGTATTACGATACCTAGAACAGCTTGTCGACTAGTTTTATCTATCTAATATAAATAACTGTCCACCTACGCTGGTTTTCAGTAAAATGTGTGACAATTTAAATGCCATACCTAACATTATATTTCATTTATAGAAAATTTTTGGAAAATAATCAGTTTGGACATTGGATAGAATTCGAAACTGAATTTTTAT
Source organism: Lottia scabra (assembly GCA_029955415.1). Classification (NCBI taxonomy): domain Eukaryota; kingdom Metazoa; phylum Mollusca; class Gastropoda; family Lottiidae; genus Lottia; species Lottia scabra. Next base: position 2,061,624 of record JARJEI010000016.1, read on the forward strand.
CAGATTGAATTTAATTTTTACTTCACGATATTAATGAGGTCTGAGGTGTTCGTTAATCTTTTCCAATATTTTATTAAAGTACGTGTATAATGTTGCTATGAAAACTCTTCATTTATAACTGAAATGATATAAACCAACTCTAAGATCTGATCTTTGAATTGAGCAAATGTTTTACACCTGGAAGAAACCTGTACTCTCAGTGAAAAGGGGAAATAACTGTATAAACATGTCGACATTCAGAATTATCAGTTACAATAACAACCAATATAATTAGGACATGTGGCAATCATCCACTTTCAACAGTTCCATCATCAACATTGCACAGAAATATTGAAAGTATATAGGGCATTAAATTATGGCGTTTGGGTTGTGGAAAAATTATGACAACTGGTATATCACAAGAAAAAAAAAGCTGTGAAATATCGAAATTAGTCAATGACTATAAACCGAAATAATTGATGAGGTTGACATGAAATGAGTCCAACAGTAAAGCTTTCCTGGGCCTGTAAAACTAATAATGAATGATACAGCCAGATGTCAATGGCGACGTAACAAGTAACAGGTGCAGTAACACTATAATATTATATGTAGGCCTATATTAGTATATTACTATATTATTCCTTTGCTGACATTATAACTGCTTTTTAGGGAACCCGTAATAAAACTGGAAAAAAAGTAGTTTCAATTGGGTCTGAACAGCAATATTGGTAGGTTATATATTTAAGTGTTTCTGTACTAATATAATCAGTCTTGCATGAGCTCTACTGATCTAGTTTAGAAAGATCCACATAAAGCACAACATATTAATATTGGTTGAAAAAAATTAATTGATATAAACAAAGCTTATGAAACACATTTCACATTATATAATAGCTTATGACAAGCTAAAGAATGATTGAAAAGTGAGGAAGGCCGTTGAGGTTCGACTCAAATTTCTTCAAATTTGATTCAAAAAGCAAAAGTATTAATCAAAACATACAACAAAACTTTAACTTACCTAAGTAATAAGTAAGTATTCCAAGTAGGCCGATATTCAATAACTAATGAATATACGGCATGAATATAACGACAGCAACGCATTAGGATATTATATATAACAGTACCATAATAATATACACTAGTTCTACATAACCCTGTATACTCGTAGATATAATCTTTTTATTTCTATTCAAATGTCATGAATTTCAAATATTATTATTAATAAACTCTCTCGCAATATATTTATTACCTTCATACAGTATCTCATGGGGTCGCCATTTTGATTGACCCATTCCATAAAGTTCAGAATAATAATTAGCCAAGTGTATAACGGTATTAAAACAGTTTGGCAAATTTTCAAAGCTAATTCCTCACTGTATAATTATCATGGTAAGTATGTAAGTGAAATAGAACAGTCTTCTAATATGCATATAGACTCCAGGGTATAAATAGAATTCGGTGGCAATTTTCTAGTCTAGAGAGATAAATACGAATTTCTCGTAAATCATTGGAGATGATCATTGTCGTAACTTATAAAACTAATGAACCTTGTGTATTATCATCTAAAACAACTTCTGGAAACAAAAGACAACATCGTTTAGCTGGAGTATAACTAGTCCAAAAGGTCTAGGTTTAAAACTGGAAATGTTTCAAAACAAACTGATTGGTTTTTTTACAGTTCCAGAAAGGCTGTGGATTATAAGAAAAATTGGAAACAAATATGTATATATATATGTAAAATATTATGCTCCTTTGCGACCGAACAATTCAATATTATAATGGCGTTAAGGTCACTTATTGTGTTGGTTATAGTGGACAACATTGTGCTTATGACAAAACTGAACGGATGGTAGTTCGGAAAGTACGAAGTACGACAAATCGCAGTCTTGTTTTCTACAATAAACCATGGAACTGTAAACTTTACTTATATGATCAAACTTAGCTACTGTCCAGCCAGGCAAAAGTCAGGCTACGTTTTATTCAAGTCCATTTCAATTTTTATAACAATTATCTAACAAGAACTAGATAGTAAATTGTAAGTGTTCCAGGAACGATATCGTCTGCAATTTATCTCCATCTGACACATACGTCTGTGATGAAATAAAATTAAGAAAGAGAATAAATAACAGACCCTGTCTACAGATATTTTATAGACAACAAACAGACATTCTTAAATGGCAAATATCATTCCATTGCTGGACTGTTGTGGCATTTTATCATCAGCATAATCATTTCTTTTCCAAACTTAGTCTTGATAGATTTATCTGCCCTTAGTTTTTAAATTTTCGACGATATTCATTCATGTAATTGAACTAGTCAACGAAGAGTAAAATTACATTTGTTATTATAAATATTCTGAAGAGTTCCTCTTTAGTCATGTAAAATCATAGAACGGTTTTTAAAGGAGGAGAACAGATTCATATGAAACGACTGAAAGATCTTACATGCATACAGTTATTCACATGCAATAAATGAATTACATTTTTGTGTGGAGCTAGTCTTGATTTTTTTCAGCCTTTTATGTGGTCAAATGTGAATTTATAATTTTCTAGATTTGCTTTTTAGTGACATGTAGGACCTAACGTACGTAGATCTTTTGACAAATATTATTGACGTATTTCTTGAGTTGCTGTTTTGATTATAAAGTAAAAATGTTGACACTAACAGTACAGTGACCTTCTAGTCAATTAGGCTACTAGTGGTAACATCTACCAAAAGTATCAATCTTAACTGACTCGTTTCTTCGTTTAAAATCTCGTTAAGATTTCCTGTAATAAAATTCTATATAACTGTTTTGTTTCAAACATAGTTAGTTAGTCTTAATTTTCACTATATTTGTCCGTAATGAAGAATCTATTTGCAAAGTGGAATAGGCCTAGTGTTGAAAATAATAAAGATAGTGGACCACAGCCACAAACGCCCAACGAAAAGGCCTCAAATTTAATCAGGAGTAAACTAAACTTTCTAACTTTCTCAAACCCTTCGATTTAGATCAAATAGCTCTAATTCAAATTTTATCTTTATGTTCTGAATATGTATCGATTACAGAATTCCATTTGATTCCATCAAAAATTCTAGTTTTTAGAGCGTTTACAAGCAATTGATGTTGATAGAAGCACTTACTGTATAGAGAAAAAGGGCGATAACTCCTCAAAACTGATGAAAGGGGCCTAAATCTTGAAAAAGCCTTCATTTTAATCAGGAGTAAACTAAACTTTCTCAAACCTTTCGATTTAGGTCCAATAACATCCATTTTAAGTTTCATCAAAATCGGTTGAAAACTAATAGAGTAATGGCATATTCAAGATTTTGGGGCAAGGGTAATAACTCTGCTTCTAATGATCGAAAATAGCTCAAATTCGAACATGATCTTCGTTTTATGAATATGTATACACATATCAAATTTCATTTATTTCCAACATAAACTCTAGTTTTTAGAGCGTTTACGATCGGACCGACGGACCGACGGACAGGGTGGCCGACAATATACGCAGTGGCGTGGTGGCCTGGGGGCCTGGGGGCACGTGCCCCCCCCCCCCCCCCATCCAGTGAATGGAAACCAGGGGGCGCCGACGTTGCAAGGGGGCGCCAAAAGCCCTTCGAAAAAAAAGTCGGTCGGTAAGAAATAATAATTTTTTTCGAGCTTATTCTTTTAGTCCCAATACAACACGGGCCCTCCCCTTTATTTTTGGCCGAATAATGTCAGAACCCTCTATAAAATTGCCGCTCGTCCCCCCCCCCCACCTTTCTCTAAATCCTGGATCCGCCCCCGTTATTGATATCCGTCGGTAAAGAGTTGAGCCGACCGACAGCGGACATAAACATACAAAAAATACAAAAATATAGCTTCAAAAAGCCTTCCTGCATTGTTTCAAATAGCTAAAACCTTGAAGTTTCTTGATGTGAGTGTTTGTAATTACCCAAGGATTAAGCCTATTGAAAATAAGAGCAATTGAACAACATTTTCTATGAATTATTGCCCTCGTTCTTGAATTGTTTGTGGACCCGATAGAGAGTTGATATCTTGATGGATTTTGATGAAATTTGGTGTGAGTGTTTGTAATCACCCAAGGATAAAGCCAAAGCCTATTAAGTTGTGATAAATGTGATAAATGAAGGGAGTGAGCCGAAATGTTACATTTCACTGCTTACAGCTATTCAAGGGAGATAACTATGAGGGTCTCTCATAGGTCCGCGCTCGCTACAAGCGTTCACTATGACAAGTGCTAAAATTGCTTTTGTACTTCAAAATTAGGTCGTTCCGGTCTTCCTACGGACTGAATTAATTATTTTGGCTCTTTGAATTTACTTCTAGGGTCCAAAGCTTAATTTCAATTTTAGAACAATGTTGAATTAACCGCGTTTACCACAGTTAAAACGAAAACTTTTTATATTGAAAATAAGAGCAATTGAACAACATTTTCTATGAATTATTGCCCTCGTTCTTGAATTGTTAGTGGACCCGATAGAGAGTTGATTTCTTGATGGATTTTGATGAAACTTGGTGTGAGTGTTTGTAATCACCCAAGGATGAAGCCTATTAAGTTAATCCACTTGAAAAACATAATGTCAACAAAATCCGTGTAATATAAAAAATGTCACTCTCAGAATTTTTCATTTACTGATAACATTTACTTATTAAACATAAAAAATTTGTGTTTTGCGTTTCAGTATCGAATATTTTTATCGGGGCTGCAAGTGCCTGAAATATATCTAGATCGCATCCACAACAGTCTTAATTTTCAAAATTTTCCATGAAAGGACCCCCGTATTCCCTCCTCTTCGACGCGGTGTTCCACGGTCGAAGGGCTCCAGAGGTTTTACATGTGCATCAGTGCATTCATGCATTTGTGATCCATACCTGAACAGAATACCTTATAGGTGTGACTGTATATTTGTTCCTCATAATAGATATTCCTCGTGGAACAAAAATTATTATAATAAATGATCTAAGGAACTCTTATCATATAATATTTGGGTTAGGGTTAGGTCTAGTGTTATATAATAAAATATTATTATAGTGGAACTTATATATCGTCACAGAGGGTAGGTAGAGGGGTGTGGGTGGGAGCGTCAAAAAGGGTTTGTGCCCCCCCCCCCCAGCCAATTTGGAACCACCAAGCCACTGAATATACGTCCTCAGGGAGACCTAACCTAAGCACGAGCGATCCCAACCGTAAAACAAATCTCGAAATCCATATACACATAGGGAATACTTTGGTAGCAGCTAATGAATTTTTTTTATAAAATCAATATTAATCTTTATATCAATAAATGAGTATATATTTCATAATGAAAAGTGGTATAGTATCAGGTGTCTAGAAGAGTTAGCATACCCTGCTTGGCGCCACACCCGCATCAATTGGTTATTGATTTATGATTTCTGTCACAAAAACTTTAAGGGAGAGAACTCTGTCAAAAATTATTTTTGTTTACAGTAATAATTAGGTCAAATCATTGCGGGAGATAACTCCAAACGAAATTTTGCAATTATCATCAGCGTCATTACGTCTAAACAAAATGTAAACAGTCCATATGTAGGCCTAAGCATAGTTTGGGTAGATGAAACAGAACGAAAAAAGTCCAAGTCCATGTAGACCTACCGCTTACGATCGATTAAAATCGTCGACGTGGAGTAATTCTTTTGTCAATACATTGGTAGCAGCTAATGATCTTTTCATATGTAGGGTATATCAATAAATGATTAAAATATTTCATAATAAAACTGTCATTGCTTTTAATAAACCATAACGCTAGGTCAATTGGAAAATTTCAAGGGAAGTAATTTTACAATTCTTAAAAATGAAATTTACACATTACGGGAGAGAACTCTGTCGAAATTTTGTAAAAGTAAAGATGGCTGATGAATGGTCGGACAAGTTCGAAATTAAATTAATTGAATTATGGTAGAAAAGACCTGCGTTATTTATGAACACACAAAAACTTACAACGTGAAGGTTCATGGGCGCCGCCATATTGAAATGTATCACATGTCCGTCGAAAACTGAACGAGTCGTAGACAGTCGCAGCCAACATGAGCGCTCTTTACGATTAGCGAAAACCAGTTGCCGCTGTATCCGTCGAGATCCGTCGAGGAGCGTCGCAGCCGACCTGAGCGCTCCAAATTATCAGATCCAGCTAGATGCCGACCATCGAGGAGCGTCGCAAGCCGACAGAAGCCTAGCTTTACGTTATAATATAAGCGGCTAAATGTTGATGAAACGAGTTTTGATTTCACGCTTGATATCCGTTCAGATCATCTGATATCAATAGCAACTTTCTAAAAGAACCATTATTCTATGAACTACCGTTTTTTATAACTTACATGTTGGCATGCTTTGCTAAGCGCAGATCGCAGTTCAATATGTTTCATATTAGGCTATGTCCTATTAATACATGTACTTTTGTGGAGTAAACTGGGTAATCAGGTGCTTTTTTCGTCATTTCTGCAAAAGAACTTAAAGTGGAATATTCAGCATTTTTCAAAGGGGAGATTTGGGCCTTGAATACATGCAAATAGCCTTCAGAAGTACTACTAATGCACGAAAAGCATATAATTCCTTCAATTATATCCCTACCATAACATTTATCCTTCATTTTCTTTATACGTGTTTTCTATATAACGCATAGGCTTATTAAACGAGTCGTAATTTTGACTTTCAAACGCTGATATTTATTTGTACATGTGTGTTTGAAGGCCTAAATTTCGTAGGAGAGTTGTGAACAATATTAATATTACGGATTAGATAAGCTAAAAAATTCCAGATTTTGAGACCAAAATTTTTTGGTCGAATAGTTAGTGAACGTATCCCCTTTAAAGGATAGGATAGGATTTGAATGAACAGGGCAAACAGTAATGCTTGTAGTATATTGATTACGCCTCTTCAGTCTTCGACCTCTATGTTCTTGGGCAAATTCAGGGGTTACATACATGTCTTTCGCGCTAATCATGTTCATTTCGCATTAAATAACGTTACGTTCGGGTGTGTTGTGTGGCTGTAAGGTACTTTATGTTAACTAGTGCGGAACTTCATCTGACATATGTGCGCTTCGATATCGGCATAGTTATCCATTAGCTTGAAAAAAGGTTACTATAATCAATAATTTTTCAAACTCCCGTTAAATAGTTTTCACAGTTAGTAATTATCTGATAGGCCTATATTCGAAAATTGGTCATTGACTAATTCAGTTATCAATGCTGATTAAACAGGATCCGCACATCGGGGGCGGGGTTTGGGGTGCACAAGAAGTGGCGCACATAGAGTTTATTCAGAAGGAGGGTATAGGTGCATAATTCGATTGCAGAGTGCGTGGCAGCATAGGAATGTTTCAGTTGGGCTGGTGATCACGTATCTTTTCTGGTTCCCAGAAACATTATAGAAGCGCACCTTCTTGCATGTTGTGCGCAAAATTTCAGGACTAAACAGTTCTTGAATGCTAAATTTGATTATTTTACGTCCATCAACTCAACCAAGCTTGACCATTCCTGGGTGGACACAGGATATCATGTCCACCCAGGTTTTCTGGTGGTCGGTCAAGATATTTGTTGTACATTTTTTACAGAGAAACCCGAAACTGAGTTACCCCCCCCCCCCCCACTCCCATCCCAAACCTCTAAATTTAAAAAATGATAACAATTTTCTACATGGGTTAATACATATATGAAGGCAAGGACCTGTACGAAGTGGGTGTTGAGATTTCTAGATTAGTAAATATGCAACTGCTTTTGTGTTGTTTATCTGATTTAAATGACAAAGGATTTCATAGATTTATATTGCAACTTTACTAAATGTTATGCACCTGTGGATAATGACAGACTGTTATTAAGACTAAGTTATTCTATAATGGTGTTCTATTATATTAGTAGAATTTCTGTCTAAAACATTATCTGTAAGTACAATCATTATTATGTTTGGCAGATAGAGACATTCTTCTTTATTACATACCGCCTAAATAAAAAACCTTTCACAATCTTGCATTGACTTTTCCGCACTGTAAAAATATGTTAAAAGCCATAACCAATAGATATTAGCCTGACAAATGTGACCCTGACAAGTTCCTCCGACGTAATATTTGGATGTCGGAAAACAGTAAGTTCTGACACCGTCCAATATCACGCTGGAGGAACTGGCCAGGGTCACATGGCCCTTCAAGCGTGACCCCTTCCGCTAAAACACTATGCTGTCTAAGCTCATATGGCCCTTATAATTTTTTCATAAAATGCATTTGGTCCTTTACAAATATTAATTAAGAAGATCTGGTTTAGGTCCTTTAGCCATTGCCTTTTATGCGAAATTCACGAGTCACAAAACTTTATCCAATTACAAATGTCCCAATTATGCTCCATTATCAATTTTAGTTGGCAAATCATTGAATGACCTGCGTCAGATCATAAGTGACAACCTGAGCTACAGATGTGCAATACAAAACATTCATCTGAATTCTATTTAACTTGTGTCCTAACAAAAAAATCTACGGCATATCCCTATAACAATATGATCAATTCGATCTGTCATGCATGTCCTTCAATGCAAATTCACAAATATATTCCAATATGTAATAAGCTTTTAACAAGTGTGACCTTGAAACGGGTTAAAAAATAGAAAGTGCAAAAAGTTTCATAAAAATTTCATGATATATGAAAATTCCTACCCTTATCCAAATTTCATCATCATCACCCAAAGAAGTTTGACTCGCAGTGGTTATGTAACCACTCCTGTTACGACGTGCCAATGGTCTGACTGTAATCCCAATCTTTGCTCTTATCGGGAGCATTTTCAGAACATGAACCTCTAGTTAACACAAGAAAATCATTCCTTGGCACATGTATTGAAACATCTAAAACATTAGGCACATTTCCTCTTCGAGTCGCACTGTTATAATACCATATAGTATATTATGGTAATCATTTACATTGAAACAGCCGTTTAAATAATTACATTTATGCTTGTGTGGGTACATTTAACCCAGCATTCATATTATTCGTATTTAACAATATAAATAAAGGACAATAATGATATATTTAAAGATACTAAATTGGCTTATTGGTGTATTAACAAGTATTATCTAGGATAGTTCATCCGAGAAAAGGCTCTGAATTTCCATATCAAATGACTCTAGTGAATTTGTTGAAAATTCTGATAAATATTTTAGGTGTATAAGAACTGAGCTTCAACAAACGATGAGTGTATGACATTATAGAAAGTAGGCCTATATTATGTTCCATGTTCCTTAAGCAACCGTATACGTATATCTTAATGATCTTACCGTTGCTCCCATGACCCGATACTCTCATCAGTATATGATGTCTGTACGGTATAGTAACCTTTCGCATTGAGCTATATTGGTTTGAAGTTTGACAGAAAGATACTCTCTACCAATGAAAATTACAATGACTAAAAACGGTGACCATGCAAGCAGCGGTTAGATCAGTAATCGTGTAGTATAACGTTGCTAAAGGAACATGCTCATGCCATTAAAATAACATTTACAAATCCACTACTACCTTTACTTTTACCATCTACTTCAGATTTTGCCATGAATGGAATTGCCATGCTTTAATGTATTTCAAAGTTGACAAGAAAGCATGAAATAAAATGTTTTGGCAAAGACAGAAACTGAAGTTCACGAAGACCCAGTTTTCCAGCTGGTCGTTGACGAAACCTCTGTCAGTGATGTTTCCGGGATTATCTGTATCTGTGTACAGCTGAATTGACCGGTAGGTTGATCAGTGAAGCTTATTATTACATTTTATCAATGTTACGACAAAGTGTAATGCACTCACCGCGTGTATATTGAAGCAAAGTTATATGTGTACATTCGATTCAAATCATTTAAACGAGCAGTTGGTATATTTTTAGGTACTTATAGTGTAGCAAACACAAAATAAATCTGACTGGCTTAATTTACAAGTACCATTCATTTGTTCTTAATAGTTCAACCAGGTAGAATGGGGCAAAACAGTGTACCTCTCCCAATAAAGACCCAGATATAGGCTTACTTCAAATGTCCCCTTAATGGCCCAAATACACTTCAAATCCGAACTAATAAATGTTCATATACACATCAAATCCCTACTAATAAAGGCCAAGATCACATTTAAATCCCTACTAATAAATGTTCAGATACACTTCAAATCCCTACTAATAAATGTTCAGATACATTTCAAATCCCTACTAATAAAGGCCAAGATCACATTTAAATCCCTACTAATAAAGGTTCAGATACACTTCAAATACCTACTAATAAAGGATCACATTTAAAATTCTTCTTAATAAAGACCCAGATATACTTCTTGTATCTCCTAATATAATGACCCACATACCCTTCAAATCTCCTCCAATAATGACATTTTCCAAACTGTTCTAAACAGCTGAGAGAGAAAATTCCAGCACTCTCTCCCTTTGAGCGAGAAATTTTGGCCTATATCGTTTGTTAGCTAGCAGACCAAGCTAAATCTTCCGAGATATGTTTACCCGGGGTTGTACGACAATATGCCTTTAAACTAACCATTAGCCCATTTTTGCATACTTGTTTTGTGTTAATCTATCATCTTCGCAGTTGTTAAAAATAAATGATTGTTAAGAAGACTATTGCTACCGATTCCCCTAGTTGGGGATCCGGCCTATTAAATCCCATAGCGGTTGTCCGGATACCAGGGTCCCCGGCGTTTGAACGACTCTCAGGTCTTAACGAATTGGCCTACCTTTAAAAATTTACGTTTTTCGGAAATTTCGAAGAATTTTCTTATCGATGGAATACAAAAACTTCACAAGAAACTCTCAAAAGTGCCGTCTTACGCCGAAACAAAATTTGAAGCAGTCCCAGATCGACTTGGACCGCCATTTTTGTTTTTTAACTGTTGGCGGATGTGGGCGGAGTTTACATGTTTAACCAGAGATAACTCGCTCACAACCTGTAAGCTCCGCCTTTATGGCAGCCATCACTGATAGAATTCTCGCTTGGAAACTTTCGATCAAAATAAAAGGTATTAATTGAGCTAGGAGATCATTTAATTTACATTTTTAATTATTATTTTATGAAAATGTATCGAGATGTGCCGAGTTTGAAGGACACAGGGACTTAATAAAGGATTTGAATTTCCGTAATGAAACGATAGAGCATGGCAGCCTGACGTTGACCCCTCAACGGCAGGTTTTATCTGACTACCGATTCCCCAAGTCCATAAATATTTTTTTTCATGTACCAAATGAACTTCAAAAACAGGAAATGGATGAAAATTTGATGAAAAATATGCAATACTTCACAAAGAGGATCTTTGTTGGGCTGAATGATCTTAATTTGTTCCTTACTTTAAAAGGCTTAAAATGGGATTATATCCTAAAATGGAATGTGATTACCTGCAAGCCCTGTAAATCTGAGGCGCTGTGGCCGCCCATTCCAGATGCTGCTGCAAACATGGTGGAGGCGGATTTATATTCGTCCTCAGTTAGATATTCGTAATCAAAGCAACACATTCACTTTAATTTACCACTACGACCTCCATAAAATAGATTTATTCATATTTCCATTCCGCTTGTTTGGTATGTTCCCATTCATCCTGTTGCAGTACCTTTTGTCCAATAATTTAAATCAAATCACTATCACTAACAAGGGGAAGAAACCAGCGAAACTTTCAACATAAATAAGAATTCGGCACTTACTATTCCGGAAATAGAATGTAATTTAGGAAAGTATTTGGCGACTATTAGTAAATTCCAAAGGGTAATATTCAAGCAAAACTTCGAAGTATTCCGTCAAATAGATAGTGTGTACGTACAGTTTAAGAAGATGTAATGTAAGGTGATTGGCGAAGGTTTTCAAAATTGTTGTTTATTTCACAAAACTAGCACAGGCACTGCAATGATGTTGGCGCCGAATCTTGATTTTTATAAAGATAATCTTTTTTCAGCTAATTCACGAACTGGTCACATTGAGGTTAAATTTTGTTGTATATTCGACAATAATCTACCATTTAGTTGCCCTAACTATAACCGTTTACAAAACAGGTGAAAAAGTTTCAAGATTTTACCGTCAAATGTAATTACTTTAGGTTTTGTTACAATGGAAAATAGATAGAACCACAAACTACTTGAGTATTTTGTTACAAACATCTCTACAATCCTTAATGTCTTCACAGAATAACTCAACATTTCTTCCTAAACAACAACTTGTAACTTTCTAGATTTTTCCTTCAAGATATCAACAATTACTTCATTTTACTATATAGCTTTATCTCCAGAACCACTCTACACCAACATACTTCATTACAATTTACATGCAACATTTGGTTTGTACATGTTTTGACTTTTCAAACACCGTAGAATACATAGAATAGCAACAGTATTTATCAGATAAGAAAGCTGATGAGGAAACCATATTGAACGGTATAATAGTAGACAAAAATAAACGTCGGTATAATGTAGTAAGTATATAAGTAATTCCAGACTAATTATGAAACTATTATAACATACATATATATATAATTATATAATCAACATAATGCTGTATTCCATATTTCTATAGATCAATATTATATCCATCATATTTATGCATTGTATTAAAGATCCGTACACATTCTTAAAATTTGCCATGGTCCCTTCAAAAACGTAATTTTTCTGTTTATTTATATCGACGAAAACAATATTAAAATATTCCGAACCAAATCTCCTGAAAACTATTGTAGGAATGTACAGGGAAGCCTATAACTCCAATAGACTGTAGGCTTATGGTTGTATGGCACGATGCAATTAACTACACCTGCAGATACTTACAGAACGTTTGATCTAATCATTGTTTACACTTAATTTAATATTTATGGCATAGATAAAAAATATACACCAAAAGTTACTACCGATAATTCAAAAACATATTTCTGACTTAATATATGGAAAAATACTCCAAGAAAAAATCCCAACCTTCGTCACTGTCTTCGCTCGAAGCTTTAATGTTAATAGAGGACGATCGTCGTGACTTTGGCATTCGAAATCTTTTAATGAAAATTCGCCATTGGAGAATCTTAATATATAAAAGAATCGTAGATACTATCTCCTGAGTAACTATTGAAGACAAAACAGACAATAATAGGCAGCCTTGATGAATACCTCTCTCAAAACTATTTACCAAATTACCGTAATCTGAACCCATCTTCACAGGCTAATGTTTAATGTTTATATACAGAACACAAACATAAATAGTACTCGTTTATTGCCTTATTTATCACCTTTTAGTATTCTCCGTTCATTTTTCAAGGGCATACCCAGTAAAGACGTTTATGTATATCTTTAGACTATTCGGTGCAAAAATACAAAACGTTTACATATTTACTTTGAAAGGCGATGGAATACAAGTTTTAGGAAACTCATTTGATAACTCATCCCTCAAGATTGTTATAAATCTCAAGATTGCTAGAAACGATCTGAAAAATCTTTATTTTATAACTATGAAGATTACAGATAGCCGAACTTAGTCTTATACGCTTTAAACATGCGATTTTATGTATAATTGTGCCAAAACAGAGTTCCTTTCAGATAATGGTACATGTATAATACAAACCCTTCTTATTGAAACTAGTGTGTGGTAAAATGCGTTTCAAACATCTGATTTCAAAGAAGGAAACCACATGGAAGTAAGCATCACAATTTTCTTGAGATGAAGTGTTAAGGAAATAATTGAAAAAAAATGGAGTTTACTTACATTCCCTTTAAGCTTTAAAGTTACTACTTGTGCTGCAGATGCAAAGCTTGGTCCACCGCTCATTTTAGCTGTCGACGTAAACATTTTTAGTAGATTTTATAAAACACAATTGACGAACTGTTCTTAAAGATAATTGGCAAAGTTAGTATTTCTCAAAACAATTAGAAAATTGAGAGTAAAAAAAGCTTCAAATGGACTTCAATTTCCAAATTTTACTCGGATGTAGCTGATCCAAAACACCACCCGGAACCAGTCACAAATTCCTTTCAAATGAAGTTGTGACAGAGTTTTAACCAGAAAGGGGGCTGCATTATTAATGATAAGACAATCTAATTATTGTTTTACACCAAAAGTTTTTCTGGACCTCTAAATAGAAATGATATTAATATTAATCATTATAGAGTGTTAGTAGGTTAATCTAATCAGGACTCATTATCTCATTTACTTGGGGTTTTTTTTAACATAACAGATGCACGATTTATTGTTCTTGTCCAGTGGAAAATACTCAAATCGTCCGTGTTCGTTACCTGCTTTCTCTTTCTTATAGTTATGCACAATCATCCGTATAGGTCTAATTTTACCGAAAATCTTTACTTGAATTGGAATATCAACTTCAAAATAGCACAGTGACTTGGGCATTTATTAACACTTTGATAGTTGTAGTCGGTAGCCAGGTTTTCGAAACATTGACAAATTGCGAGCGGAGCGAATAACGGGTGCGGTCCAGGGGCCCCGGATGCTCTGGGGATTTAGCTCTTTGACTTTTGCAGGAAGGCTAATTGAAGTTAAATGTTTGGATTTTTTTTTTATGTTTATTCCTGCGGCCGGTCGGCTCAGCTTTACCGTCGGCACTTTTTCAACCGACGAATATCAATAATGGGGGGCTACGCCACTGGCCGTAGCAATCATTGTAACAAGGGATAATTTTCAGCAAAACCTGCGTTTAAGATTAGAATGTCAGGTAGGAAAGAATGTTAAACTTGGCAAGGACAATTCAGTCTCAGGATACCAGAGATATTGTGGAAGAAAATTTGTATCTCATAGAGCCAATTCAATCGCATGTTCCATCAGCAACGTTAGACAGCCGTTGCTAAAGGAACATGATTCAATCGTTGCTCATCATTTACATTTCGACGGTTCGACTTTTTTTACTTGGAAAATGATCTCTAGTATAATCTGATTTTCCCTGTACACAAAGGGTATACTTAAGATGGTCTCATAACATCCTACTTTTCTGTTACTGAGTGGGCTAATAGGAAGGAAAATAAATTAGAAAAATTGCTATTATTGAAAATTATATGAGAGCATCCATGGACAGAAGAAAAACCTCCAATCTGACGTCAGTATACCATTGAATAGATGGTTTTGCCTGTCAGGATTTAGGTCATAACAATTATCAGACATACAATTTACAAATAATTTGTAAGCAAAAACACTAGCACTAAACATTATTAATTTTTAATAAATAAAGCAACAATTTATTACAATTCTATGTTGTTCAAGAACTCTTTGTATTAGCTCCGACGGCAGTTCCAATAAAAGTCAGAGCAATGTCTTTTAATTTGTCTCCTATTTCGCTGTTCTTTTCACCTTTTTCAAATTCCTGTGATAGTTCTCTGAAAGTCATTGCTATACGACGATTCTGAATATCATCTCTATGTACTCCATGTTTCCATCTGTGCCTTGCCTCACCAAATACAACAACTAATGATCTTTGGGGTAATTTCACTTGTACCTCAATATTTGGATCTTGATCATTTATAAAATATAAAACAGTGTCTGATATTAAATTAATAGTAACAAGTCGTTCTCCCCATAACCAAAAGTCATCGTAATGAGGATCTATTGCAGACCCTCTTTCAGGAACATATTCTAGATTACAAAGTTCCACGGGTATAAAGTCTTTTAAAGCTGGAAGAGATGTTAATTTTGTATACAATATTTCACTGTATTTTGGTAATCCAGTAAAAACTTCACATTTCACTTTCTTCTTTTTAAAGTTCACTTTTGGTCCATAATCCTGAAGATATGTAAAAAATATATTATCAAAATCAATTATAAACTCGTCACAAAATTCATTCATTCAGCTCAAAGCATTAAAGAAAATGGGGACCTCAACGCCCCAATTTTTTGGCCTTCGATTAGAGAAAGAGGTGGACAGAAACCTTTCAAATTTATTGGGGTGTAATAGACGATATTCAAAGCTTTCATAAACAATTATAAGACATTAATAACTATGTTGACCAAGGATTGGAATTGATGAAATGAAGCAAAACGTTTCATTCATCATAGGCCTATGGATATTGGATATGGAGATACAAACCTGTTTCCTTCTACCAGATTGAGAATCTGAATATACAGTTTTATCTATTTTGTCTATCAATTCAGCTTCCAAACATTCATCAATAAATTCTTCATGCAGGTAAATTCCTCCAAAATCTCTTGAATCTCCTGTATGATTTGGATGACAGCCACCAGCCCAAGCTTTCTTACAATCGTCACAGTATTTCAATATCTGAAAGACAACATGAAAATTTCAAATAATGTGCAATAATATCTACCAAAAAAATAGTGCCTTCATCTTCTGTTTTTCAGCTAATAAAATTATACTATTTTAGGCCCGTAACCAGCCCAGTGCTTCGTGGGGTGGGGGATGGGCGAACGTCCAAACAAGGGAGACGGATAATAAGGAGACTTGAATTCCACCAAAATGAGTTCTCACCGATTCAGGTCACGACATATATTTAAATGTGTTCTGAAATAACGTGTCATATTAGTGATTACCTCCCTTGACCTAGTGCTGTTGTACTTTTGAAAGAAGACAGCAAGTTAGTAGTTACTCACCACTTTCTCTGTGGTATCCGTAACATTATCAATACTGTCTTTGTTGTCCTCACAAATAAGACAACTTCGAATTCCTTTACAACCACATGATTTATTAGAATTCATAATGGTAGAAGTTTCATTTCAAATAGTAGACAAAATAATTATCATTGTTTGTAAACAAAACCACGTGTTCATGGTTTATTAAAATTGTTTTGAGATATTTTCATAAACGAAAATTATCATGTAAATTCACCAAGAGTTTCGATTTAATCTAAAACGGTCGTTTTATAGGAAATGTGCCATGATTTTTGTGAATTGTTTTGAATTAATATTCGTTATTGTTCAGTCTATAGGGAAATACAAGTTATAAAACAATATTTCGTTTTACGGAATTTTCTAGTACACAATTACCGCAACCGTTATTAGTTTGCGGGAAAGAGGTAGATTTTTAATTTTGATGCAGATCAGATAAAGACAGATAATAGAAAATTACTGATCATCAAGGTATTATGCCATTGCACAAACTCCGATGTAATAATAACTTGATGATGATGGATGCCTCGCTTTAACAAACTTTATGATCTGTCTGTCCGAGTTCCTTGATTCGTTTTTCTGACACTTTTTTTGTTGAGCCATGCCATGATTGCCATATAATAAAATAAGTCAATGAGTGTGTCTTTTCACCACCGAAGACAGTCAAAGCCTAGCTTAAAGGGAAAGTAAGCTTTGTAAATTTGTGATAGACTAGAATAAAACAAACATGTTCCAAAAGTTTTTATTGATGTTGGTACTTTACTTCGTCTAATATCACAATTTAAAGTCAATAAATTACAAATCATGGAGGCCGCCATATTTGCTTGACGCGTCACGTGACATGACGTCAGGTCGTAGATAGAACGTCACGTCGTAATAAAATGTCAACACGGTGATTGGCAATGAGGGCATGAAAAATACAGCCGTATGGTGAAGGTAAACTCACTTTGATTTATGGCAGGCTGCATAGAAAGTTAGTTATTACTTTGATGAATTTAATCCTATGAAGCATGTATGAAATCGGGAATTTGTTTGTTTTGAATTCCTCTTCAAATCATGTCGAAAGACTAGTCAGAAAACCTGCCGTTGAGTGGTAGTCGAAAGGCTTACTTCGTCTTTTGTTTACACCTGTACCGTCAGTTCTAAATTTCCAGCTTTATTTGTATCTTGATTATCCAGTTTCTTTAGTGATATAATTCCTTTAGTAGTCTTGATTTTCTAGTCAGTTTGTACTCGAATGAAACAAAAAAACAAGACGGTACAAGTTATTTTACACGCGGCATGGCTGGGTCATTTAATTTTCATTCGTCTTATTTCTTTGTAAAAGTTGCAGGAAAAACTTGATTTATTCTGGCATGGACATTTGCAGGCATAATTCTGATGAAACGCACGTTTTTTTAAACTGAGAGTCTACATGAACTTATTTTATAGTCTCGGAAAGCCATACGCAGGTTGATAAGCTCGGTTCGTTTTTCACGCTACAAAACAAACACATTTTCGATACTCAGAAACTCAGCGCTAATAAAGTTTAAAATCCACAGTAAAATTAAGTCGAATTCATGAGGCGATCATATGTGCCATTGTCTTTGGACGGTCTTTCTCTGTAAACCCTAGTCTTTGTGTCTCAAAACGTCGGCCATGCTTTGTTTACCTTTCTATCTACGACGTGACGTCATCATCTCGCATAATCACGAACCATAACGTCATCAATGGCGGCTTCCATGAAAAGTGAATTTCAGCCGAAAATCGCTAAAAACTTTATTCTGTTCAAGAATTTGTGAAATTTTATCACGCTAGGTTAATATTTAATTGTCTATTTATTGGAAAATTCGGATATCGTTATAAACCTTACTATCCCTTTAAAGAGTCTCATCTAACTTAATTGTCACAAAGCTCGAAGCAAATGAATTTTATTGATTTGTTTATTCATTATAATTTTTTTTTTTAACAGGAACTCATTTGTTGTACAAGAAACTATGACACAAACAAAGAGAAAAGTTGAAGAAAAAGAAAAATTGGTAAGTTCATCAACAAAAAAAACCTACATTAAAAAAAGCACTTTAAAGTATTGATTTTGCCTAAAATTGGCCTGAGAAATCAAAATGAATATTTTTCTTCTAAATGATAATTTTTACAGTATTTTTCTTTTAGCCTCCTTCACCCGATTATGAACCAACAGCATTTCTAAGATGTCATTCTCAAGACAATAATCCAAATGATGATACTTCAAAAGTATGGAAATCAGCATTTGAACCAAGTTTACAGACTATAGGTAAGTATAGCTCAACAACTCTGACATAATATACTTGGAATTTTGTTTACGATTAAACATGTTATTAGTATAGTTGGTCTGATTGATTTTTAGATACTAGTTTTTGAAAACTTTTAAAGAACAAAAGCCAAATTTAGCATAACTTTTGGTACCAATACATAATTGAACCATTGTTATTAATTAGATCAAGACTTTTTCAGATATTTTTGCTGTCTGACTGCCCCACATAGTACCACAAAACTGTCAAGAGGAATGGTTTTACTTTATTTGAACAATTCCTTATAATAAAGATAATTGTAGTAGACAGAATGTGGAGATATGTTATTTTGAAACCCAGGATTTTTTAGCAGTGAAAACATGTTAATAATTTGTAATTATAATACTGATGTTGTAATTTGAAGTTGATAGTTCAAGATCTATGTGTGTATTATATTGTAGGAGAAACGACCTATATATTAGCAACATGTGGATCTAAAGTAGTCAACTTTATAGATTGTCAAACTGGTAAAGTTATGAAGAGATATAATGATACAGATAGTAATGAGGTAAGATTTTATATTTTTCGAGCTTAAAGGGATTGTAAAGTGATTTTCTAAACTTTGTATGTGTATCTGGGACTCTGATAGCATCAATTTATGCCATTCCAATTTCCATTCCGACGTCTGTGGTTCTTGCAATTTCACTTAAGTAACAAGTTAAGAAAAACTTTTAACAATCCCTTTAAATTTCAATTAAATCTTTTAATGTCTGCTATCTGATTGATGCATTTAGATCTTAGCTGATGCTTGTACTATTTCAGCAAAGTTTTTATCTTGTTGTCAACTTGAGCGGTTTGAATTGTCAGTTGACCTGATCTGAAATTACATTACAGTGTTTCTGTGTTAAACTGTTTTTACCTGTATCATTTTCAGTCATTCTATACTTTGGCTTGGAGTACATTACCAATTCAAGGCAAAACTACTAAATGTAATATTTTAGCTGTAGCAGGTAATGTTATTTCATTTGTATCATTTTAATAAGGTCCTTGAATATGCATCAAGCACATTGTTTGTCAAAACCCAGCCTACTGAATGATTTATGCAATACTACTCCCAAATTTATCAAAATGAACCAATTAACATTCTTTCTTCTTAGGGAAATGTCATTAGCAGATTTTAAACTTAGATTACATTTGTATCTAGTAGTATCTACCCATATGTTGTATTTTATTGTAAGAAAACTGTATGTATGATGTAAATTTGAAAATTGAGATGAAGTTATAATGACAACTATAATTCTTCAGTGTTTGTATTATATTTTAGGTGAAGGATGTTGTATCAAGTTATTATATCCAACACAACTAGTCATGTATTCATCATTATCATATCATAAAAAATATATTAGTTCATTATTATTTCATCCTACTATACCTAACTATCTTTACAGTAAGTATTTATGTTATGTTGCTAGAAATTGAAAACTGGCCGTTAGTATTTAGCATTTGGTTTTTTCTACTGAATGAGGTGTCATGTCAATGTTAATTTTACAAAGATAACAATTTTCTCACTAATAACCTTCTTCTAGCTGATCTTTGGCATTTATCTTTCCATCCATGCATGGTCACCGTTTTGACTCGAGTTTTGAGTGGCCTCAATGTTGTCCTCCGAAGTCCTCAAAATTTCATAGCCAAATATAAGAACCTGTGATAATCATTTGATGTAAACATGCAAATTACTTAATGGGCTAAAAGTCTTTGTGAATTTCTTATTTTAAGCTTTAATGATGTATTTTCTCTAGGTAGTTCTAGAGATGGATGGATAGTATTATGGGACATAGGTTTACCAGATTTAACATGGAAGACCAAAGCAGATACAAGGTTAGTATTGTATTGTTTATAATCTTATATAGATATAGTTGCTTGATGTTGTCATAAGGCATTATTCATTATGTTACCGTTTCTAATGATGTCTATTTGGAAAAGTTGCATACTTTCTGTATCTTACAAAAAAAAATTATATGTATCTGGCGCATATATCATATTTTTGTAGTTGAAGTAGTTATGAACTTAATATAATATTAGCAAGGCTTATTGTTTTAATGGCTTGTTTATGTTTTTTAATTTTTCACTTGTGGGCACGAAGATTTGTCCAACTGTCAAATGTTTGCTTCGTTTTTTCAGCCCACTAACAAGACTAGCTATACCCAACATTAATTCTGATGCTATTAATTTAGTGTATAGTCCAACTTTAAATGTCTTAGTGGCCGCGTGTGAAAATGGGTGTATAGGTTGGAAATTTGATGCTGCAAAACTACAGAAAATACTAAAGAAAAATAGAGTAATAAGGTAAGACAAAATAAGAGGCAAAACAAAAAATATGAGAAAATTGGGCACATCCTGTATTTGCAGTGCTTGAGTAACTAAACGCCACATTTTATTTGATTTACTTTTCAAAATTTGGGCACAGTTTATTTGTGGGCTGCTAGTTTGGGCAGAATGGTTTTAGTCCTAACTAGCAAGTCTGGTCGATAGGACTTATAATTAACAATGTTAAAAATGTTGCTTTTTTTTTCAGTGAGCCAGATTACATATTTGTACAATCTAATGAAAAACAAACTATAGATGGCCTTGTTCTATTAACTCCTGATTTAGTGGGTAAGATTGTGGTTCTTTTTAATAGCAGTGCATTTTCGCGGATGCACTGCTTTGTTTTCATAATTTCAAAATTTCAAAATTTTCAAATTTAATTTTGTGTTGCCTATTCTGAAGAATAGTTAATAGTTGCAGCAATATTTGCAATGCATGACGTTATTGTATATGGTCTATTACTGCATGAATGTAAATTGGAAAATTATTGCACAACCGGAAGTGCAATATTGAAAAAAATATTTACTTTGAATTATTTCCCTTGTTCTTGCAAACGCATTCGATTTTTGGCTGGTTAAAACTCTATAGTTCACATTTCTTAACTGTTTTGGACTCAACTTACTGATAATGTTTATTACCACCCAAGGATGAACCGTATTGAAAATCAACAAAATCGAAGAATATTTACTGTGAATTATCGCCCTTGTTCGATTTTTGGCTCGTAAACACTCTTCAAGTCACAATTCTTAACAGATTTTGACGAAACTTACTGATAATGTTTATTACTACCCAAGGATGAACCCTATTGAAAATCAGCAAAATCGAAAAAATATTTACTTTAAATTATTGCCCTTGTTCTCGTAAACACTCTAAAATACATAATCTTTGATGGATTTTGATAATATTGTTCAGTATTACCACAAAAAGTTCAAAAGTAGTGTATGACTGAAGGTTGAATATTTTCTCCTGTAACTCTCAAATATATTTGTTTAAAGTCAAAGCTGCCAGTGAGCGTATATTAGCAGAAAATACAAGAAATTAAGCTATTAGATGTGATCTCCCCAGATTTCTACTACCAAGGAATTTGAAAGAATTAACAAACCAGGTGCTATGATTTATATACATTATCTATATATTTATGTATTACAGCTAGCAAGGAAGTGGGTACAGGTACTATTAAAGTGTGGAATATAAAAGATAATATGAATACCAAGAAAGTTAAATCGAAACAAATCCAGCCTGTACTAGAATTAGAATATACCTCAACACAAGTTGATTATCTTAATTTTGGTTATTCTCAAGGTAACTATACATTTTTATCTGAGAAATATTCCTGTTACCGATGTACTGTGTGAATGTTGGAAAAAATAAATCAGAGCAGGTAAAAAGTCGATACACTGAGAGTAAATGTAGCTATGTTTCGGGACTTAAAAGTTCAAATAGGTTCTTTCCCTAAAAAGTAGTTGCTAGGACATATTGAAGGTCTTGAGACGTTTTTATATCTATATCAAAGGGGTGTTTTGTAAATTCAAATTCAGTATGTTATGTAAATTTTAAGTTACATTATGTGTATTTAAGGTATGTTATGTATATTTATGTGTGTTGTCTATTATAGGTATATTCTGTATATTTATGTGTGTTGTCTATTATAGGTATGTTATGTATATTTATGTGTGTTGTCTATTATAGGTATGTTATGTATATTTATGTGTGATATCTATTATAGGTATGTTATGTATATTTATGTGTGTTGTCTATTATAGGTATGTTATGTATATTTATGTGTGATGTCTATTATAGGTATGTTATGTATATTTATGTGTGATGTCTATTATAGGTATGTTATGTATATTATGTGTGTTGTCTATTATAGGTATGGTATGTTATGTATATTTATGTGTGTTGTCTATTATAGGTATGTTATGTATATTTATGTATGATGTCTATTATATGTATATTTATGTGTGTTGTCTATTATAGGTATGTTATGTATATTTATGTGTGTTGTCTATTATATGTATGTTATGTATATAAGGTATGTTATGTATATTTATGTGTGTAGTCTATTATAGGTATATTTATGTGTGTTGTCTATTATAGGTATATTTATGTGTGTTGTCTATTATAGGTATGTTATGTATATTTATGTGTGTTGTCTATTATAGGTATGTTATGTATATTTATGTGTGATGTCTATTATAGGTATGTTATGTATATTTATGTGTGATGTCTATTATAGGTATGTTATGTATATTATGTGTGTTGTCTATTATAGGTATGGTATGTTATGTATATTTATGTGTGTTGTCTATTATAGGTATGTTATGTATATTTATGTAATACGATGTCTATTATATGTATATTTATGTGTGTTGTCTATTATAGGTATGTTATGTGTGGGTGATGATGAAGGACAGTTATATTTATATAATCTACTAAAACAGTTAAAAAACACAAAACCTGTTAAACATACTTTTACACCTTCTCAGGTAAGGCTTTTATGTCTACTTACTACATATTACTTTAGTCAGAAAACATAATTTAAAAACACAAAAAATATTCTGAAGCACTTATACATGTATATTGTTTTACTGAAAGAATTGTGCCACATCAATAATCAAAATTGCAAGAACCACAGACTTCCGAATGAAAATTGGAATGGCGCAAATTGATGCTTTCAGTGTCCCCGATACACATATAATGCTTAGAAATATACGCTTTACAATCCCTTTAAGGCTGCCATTTTAACTCATTGCCTCATTACTACCAGTACTCTGTTTATATATTAATATAGATATTGGAATGGCCAGAGTTAAATATAGACAGCAAATCTCAGATTGATGATGATGCTGTCCCAGAACTGGAAAATCAGGTAACTATGATTTTAAAATTACAGTGGTCCACTAAAGTAAACATGAATTCAGTTTTACCTAATTGACACAGTAGTCTTTAAAGGGATTCGAAAGAAGTTTTCTAGCCTTTTTGTGTGTATGTCTTCTAACATCTATTTGGTGCAGTCAAAATTCTCATTGGGTGCCTGTGGTTCCTGTTATAACAGAAAGAAAAACGGGAAGTGACGTCAGTGTCTTGAAATAAGTGAGACTGGATGATCAGGTACAGGGCATTATAGATACATGTTGTTACAACGATATGAGTTATTAGATAAATGTTGTTACAGCGATATCATATAAGTCATAGCGTTGTGACAACATGTATTTATAATGCCCTGTACCTGATCATCCAGTCTGACTTATTTCAAGACACACTTCCCGTTTTTCTTTCTGGAATAACAGGAACCACGGGCACCCAATGAGAATTTTGAATGCACAAAATAGATGTTTAAAGTGTCTTTCATACACACAAAAGGGCTAGAAAACCTCTTTCGAATCCCTTTAACATGTTTGACGTAGCCATTAACATTGTATTCATTACACTTAACAAAGCATTTCAATATTTCTGATAATAATCTAGCCAAAACTATAACAAAAATAGAATTCACACAAATGAATAATAATTTCAATCCATTTGATAGACTTCACCCCAAAACCTTAAACAAAATTTTGTTTTCTTTCCAGAAAATAGTGATAAATTGTGTTTCTGTGAGTTCAGATAAAGAATATATAGTTTATGGTACTGATACAAATTTACTGTGTATTTGGAAGAAATGCTAAAAACTATCATAATATTAGTATCAAACGGTGTAATGTGTAGAACAAAGTTAGGAAAAGTCTTTCAATATTTTTAACTTGAACAAATTGTGAGTGTGTGCATGATTTTTTCTTAATACATTCTGATCATTTTATTTTTTGTTTAAACCATTATTTTGTTGTGTATTCTTTTATAATTTTGTTTGTTGTACTTGTTTTATTATGTGTAATTGTTAGTTTTCATTTTAAAACTCGATTTTTAATGTTTATTGAAGGTTTTCAGTATATGCATCTTTAGGACTTTCCGTGCAATTTTATTATAATCATTATCAAGTTATTTTGCTTCTTACTTTAAGTGCGTCTTACACGCACTTAAAAATCAAAATCTGAGGCCATTTTTTTGTACAAAAATTTTAATGAAATACTTATCTGCCAAAAATGTGGATATCGGGAACATGTATTGAATTGTGTTTTCGGTTGATTTAAAAAATCATGGTACATGTTGAGCTAAAGTATAATTTAGATTAAATATAAAGAAAGTTTCCATAGATCTTTGATGTAAAGTTTAACACAAATAACTCAAAAGAAATATCTCCTATATAATCAGATGGCTACTAATAGCAATATGATATACCAAGCTATTTTATTGAACAAATGAAAGAAGATTGATGTGATTGTTTGCATGTTTTTGTTATATTAATGAATAAATTAGAAATATTTGTCAGCTTTTAACAAAGATAATGATATACATTTGTTAATAAATCTTAAGTGTACTTTGGAATTCCATTGTTATCAGAAACATTCCCTTTTAAATACTGTAATACAGGAGGATTAATCACCATTCCAAGAGAAACCTCTTGGAAGTTGTCTTCTGTGCAATATCCATACAGCAAAACAAAACAGAATTTTAGTAGCTTTTACTATGATATATTTATTAACGGTAAAACATCACCACATTTAGAATTAATTTTGATATTAGAAAGTTTATCAGCTCTAGTTTGTCCTATATTAACTATAGCTATAGGTTTCTTCTGATCATGTGCTCTACTCACAAACCTGTATCCTGAATACACCTGGAAATAGAAAGTAAAAAATTTTGTAACTTCAATACATCACTTCATCCCTTAATGAATCTGATACATTGATACAAAAATAGCTATTTTGCAGTCAATGAACAACATTCATAGGCTTAACTATGGTTTTGACAATGGCAAATATATCAAGTACTTTAGTTCCCTAATGTCAATGATAAAATACAAAAAATGTCAGCACAGAAAACACTATTCACTTAAAGAATAACATGACAACAAATGTACAACAATTGAACTGATTTGAGTAGCTTCTTGCCCACTAAAAACACCAACAAAAGTTACTCAATACACTTAAGACAATATGGGTTTTGATATACATTACATGACGTGTTGAAGTTTTGTGCAACTCACTTGTAGGGAAGATCCTGCCACTAACACAGCATCACATTCATCAACTCTTTCATATACAAAATGAACAGTTGGTCGAACCACGTTGGCACCAAAAAATACAATTTCTGGTTTCAGAATACCTCCACAACTTTTACATGGCGGGACCTACAATAAAATATTATATACAGGGAATGTTAAGATATATCAAAGACTGCACCATTTAAATTTCTTAAAATCATGAAACAACAAAGCTACTGGCTTTAGTTTAGGGAAGAAAAGGTTTGCTTACATAAGTAACCAGTCAATTTCATAGAATGAAACAACAGAGGCTTCCTACATTAAAAATGATGCTTATTAAAAAATAGCAAAAAAATTTGTAACACTGAACTGACAATATTTTCCTCATTGCACACTGTTGTAATGAATATTCAGAAGAATTATTTGAGGAACAATAAGTGATAGTCCATTAAAGCATTCAGTGCAAAAGAATCTACTTTCCTACCTTAAAACCTTCAACTTGTTGTTGAGTTAAGGACACATCTCCATCTGGTGCTATTTCTATAGATTGAGCATGCCATGTAGGGTTCATTGATATAAAATAGTCTTGCATGTCATTTCTTGTCATTTTATTTTCACAGTTCAAACAATGGACACGATGTGAACTGCCATGTAGTTCAGTTAATCTTTTACTTCCAGCTTTATAATGTAATGAATCCACATTTTGAGTCACAAGCCAATGGACTTTTCCCTTTCTTTCCCATTCACTTAAAACTTGATGAGATGTGTTTGGGGAAAAAGAAGAAAATTTTGGCCAACCAACAAAATTTCTAGCCCAGTATCTTCTTCTGACTTCATCACTGTTTAAGAAATCTGAATACTGAACAGGTCTACTGTCACTTCGAGCATAAAGCCCCACCCCTTCTGATCTATAGTCTGGTATACCACTCTCTGTTGATAATCCTGCACCAGTTAGAACTAACAGTTTCTTACTATTCTGTATCAACTCTTGTAATTCCTCTATGTCATCCTTTTCTGGAGGTTCACAATTCGGCACAAAGGACATAGGCCTTGAAAGTGTTTCTGTTGAATAACATTTCTGAACGATTCTAGAAAATATCCAGCACTTATGTTGAAGACTCAATGATTTTAGCAGCCTACTTGTGCTTCCTTGTATTGGGTGCATCATTATACAGCAGATTCAATTTAATTCATTATACTCAAACTGAAACATAAACATAGGAATAATATAGGAATAATGTATGAAATCACAATGTTGGGCTACCTTTACTTCAGAAACTTGCTACATAACTAGTAAACTTAAACAAGAATAAATTCCTTAGGTACCGTATATCGGTATGACTAAACTGGATCCCAGTAGCCTAGTCTACATTAGGCCTACCATTAAGTGTATATCAGAATATCATTGGATCTAGTGGGCTCTGCAAGTCATAGGACAGGCTGAATGTGATTGCGAGACAGGACTGTATCACTTGTGGTAATTCTGACAATTGTAAATACAGTAAAATAAATAACGTGCTTTCTGTTTTATATTCACTTACTTTTTTCCTTTGGCTTGAGGTTAATTCAATAACTGATTACAACTTACCTTTTATTCACTCGTTGAACCCTAAACCATAGAACTAAAAGGTAGGGAATGCCAAGAAGGACAAATAAATATTGAACTTCCGTTTAAATTTGTGGTTGACCGAATTTCTACTTGGGGATTTTTTATTAACTTCCAGTGCAGCGTAAAAATAGTTAATGTAAACAATAACAAAAGAAGTTAAATTACAAATTATCACAGAAAATCTATTTTTACAACTGTAATTTTATGATTTGATATGTAATGATAAGTATATATATTTCTAAATGATATAGGCCTATGTTACTGTAGAAATAATGTAATTATTAAATTTAAGCATGAAAACCTGTTATGCCATGGCTTAAATTTAGACCTACCATGCAGTGAGGTTTACCGGACTGAAGGTAGCAGACACTAGGCCAGCAAACACTTAACCAGCAAACAATACGCAATATTATGATCGAAAAATGTTTCAAATTTTAAACATGTGAAATCTCAAACTAGTCCATCTCCCAAATAAAACACTATCTTAGCCTTTCTATCACATTAGCACTGTGTAAACATCAATATTCCCATTTAACGCCGAGGCGTTAGTCGGTAGCCAGTTGAATTGATGTCTGTTAGGCAATTAGGTGCCATTTTGCAGAAAGCGGAAGTTATGCGATAACCCTCATATTCAGCGCATGCGTGCCAAGCATAAACTATTTATTTATCCTTCTTGGCATTCCCTACCTTTTAGTTCTATGCCTAAACATAACAAAGTAACGAATTGAAAATTATTTTGTTTACATAATCTTCTCTATCAAGAGTTATGTCCCTTGCACTGTTGATTTACCAAAGTTTCCACAGAGTTTTATGCCAAGATCGAAAAAAAGAATATTTTCACTATTTTGTGTCGATTTCAAATGAATATTTTCCTTTCGTCAATCGTGAATATACGATTACATTTTTAAAGTAAATTTCCAAATGTTTGTAATGGAAAATCGGTATCAAGCTAAAGCTAAAGCCAAAGGGAGATAACTTCTTTTAATACGATAATGATAAATTGAAAGTAAAGCTGTGTTTACACGTGAAGATAAAATATGCTGAATTAATGTTTCTGTGTATTTACCTGTAAATATCACAGTAAATTTTGATGATTTCCTCAAAATATGAAGCGTTTCTTGTTAGTTTTAGTCATTGTCAATCCAGAATTCCAAACCAAAAAGTAATTTTGAAAATTAAACATTTTGTGCAACAGCAAAGGTCTCCTTCATTGGCTTCATTTACAACAGCTGGCTGTAAACGATCACTATTGCCACTAGTAAATACTTATGGTGACGCTGATAGCACAAAACTTTCTAAATTTCGGAAACCTTGTAGAAATTTCCGTAGTAATCCAATTACTAGTAGGCCTATCAGATTTGCAGTCAATGGAATGGAGTTGCAACAAGTCATTAGCAATTTAAAAACCCATGCACCAACATCTCTAGGTCAGAGCTGGGACAATGTTGGTTTACTTGTTGAACCATCAGCACCACATAATGTCAAGACTTTATTCCTAACTAATGACTTAACCCCACCTGTTCTTGATGAAGCCATAGAGAAGAAAGCAGACATGATATTATCCTACCACCCACCTATATTTTCTGCTATGAAGAGATTAAGACAGAGTGTATGGAAGGAGAAACTGGTGATAAAATGTATTGAGAATAAAATTGCAGTATATTCACCACATACATGTTTTGATGCTAAATCTGCTGGAGTTAATGATTGGCTTATTAGTGCTTTTGGTGAGTAGGTCTTAGTCTTCTGGCTTTGTCAAAGGCCAATGTTCTTAAACATGGAATTCAATAGTCAAGCAAAGATATATGTTCACAATATGATTTTTTGATTCCATGTTCAAATGTTTAAGAGGCAATTTAGTGATATTTCAAATACATAACACATGTTTCAAACAATACCTTCAATTTTACCAGTGTAATTTGTACATGGTTATCAAGTTTGGAATACTTCTTTTCTTTGCAATAGCTTTTTTCTCTTTTTCTTATTTAATAGATGTTGAAGAGGTGACTCCTTTAGAACACTGTGAAGAATCACCAGGAAAATTAACGCATAAGATCAATATTACCTGTTCAGACAATGATGAATTAAAATCAGTCATTTGTTCACTGGATGTAAAAGTTAACATAAGTGAAGTGTAAGTACAAGTATTGTAGAGTTGGTCCCATGTTCCTTCAGCAACGTTAGACATTTGCATTATCTACCGTTGCTGGATTGACGGGGTTTTCTCGTCATTATCAACTAATAACCTCGTTTAAAAAACACTATACGTCACATTCAATTTATGACTGTTGAGACTCGATTATCACAAGGTAAATTTGCTACAAGAAATTTGACGTCTGGTCATTCGAAAGTTTTCCCGCAATAATTTGTTACAAGGAATATAACTGGTCGACCATAATCGTTCGACCAATCAAAGTTAATGACGAGAAAAGCTTATCATGATAGCAACGGATTAATGTAATGAAATGAAATGATAGCCGTTGCTAAAGGAACATGAGTTGGTCCAGAAATTACTGCTTGGTTTATATAAGATTGTATTCATTCACATTGCTAAAAAAGCTTTTACATGCATTTCCAATTCTAACTTAAATTGTTTATATGTGCTGTCTTTATTACTACTTAAACTCTATAACCAAAGACAGCAGATAAATATATTTTTATTCCAATCAATCTGACATGACATGCCCTGAATTTGGAGGGCTTTAGATAACATAAATTTGGGCACACCCTGTATTTGCAGATGGGAAGTCTACAATAGCATCTTCATTAATTAAGGACTCTCTGGCAGTTATATAATTTCGTTCTTGGAGCTAGGACTACTGTTATGAACAGACAGGACTTTGAAGATGTTGGCATTTCTCATCTCTTGATCTGCAGTGCTTAAGAGCATGATGCAACATCTTATTTTCTCTAATTTGGGAACATTGTTAATTTGGGCACAACGTTTACCGTTGTAATTAGCATCTAATCTAAATGCCTGATTTGGAATGAAAGGGAATTTATAAATTGTGAACAAATTTCTCTGTGTACTTCAGGTCCAGTTCATCCAATAAAAATAGGAAACTGTTTACTTTACTGTGTACCAATTCAGATATACCTCAAATATTACAAGTTGTCGAGAATACTAGTTGTGAAATAGATAGTCTAGATGTTGTCAAGTTGGAAAAGGTATGAAAATTGATTTATTGGTTATGTGGTATGTAACTTTTAATTGCACAATCTAATAGAACTAATTTTCAGATGCTTGTACAAGTACTCTTATAAATATATCGTTAATTGGTGGTGCTCAGTTTCAAGAAAGAACATGAATACCATCTGAACCATTGCATTGAATTTTTTACAGGATAATTTGATGTAGATTTCACTTCTTCCAGTGGAATTGGAAAAATTAAAACTTGTCTTGCTTGGCAAATATATACATTTAACATCTATTTTGTCTCTCTTAAGCATATGTTTATCCACTGTAGGTACCTAAGATAGGAGTTGGGTCTGGACGTATCGGAAAGTTAAAAGAACCAATAACTTTGTCAGAAGCTGTTGATAGGGTTAAAACACATTTACAGTTGAAACACATCAGACTTGCTACTAAACCTGGTAAGTAATTTAGAGTAATGTTAGTAATTTAATTCTGCTAAAACTAATAAGTAATAGAGAGTTGTTAATTCTGCTTGACCTTATACTTAAAAGTTATTTAGAGTTACATTAAAAATGTAACTCTGTAAATTAGAGTTACAAAATCAATTAAAAACGAATTGATTCAAAGCCTAGTTTGAAGACAGCGACTGCATATTGGTTAAATAACTCAAACTTGGTGTAGTTAGAGGTCAGCCATTGAGAGGTGATCATAATTTTACTCAAGAAATAACATTTCATTTCAACTTGTACACATTTAGAATTGACGAAATACAGTACATGTACTATTTTATGGTGAATATGAAAATTTTAATTTGGTTTATCCTGAATGATGAAAATATCTGTAATTGTATTAAAGGTAACAAACTAGTAAAATGTGTAGCAGTGTGTGCTGGATCTGGTTCCAGTGTATTACGAGGTGCTACAAAAGCTGATCTATATGTTACTGGTGAAATGTCTCATCACGAAGTTTTAGATGCTGTATACACAGGAGCTAATGTAATATTATGTGAACATAGTAATACTGAGAGAGGGTATTTAAAGCAAGTGAAAGAAGAACTGTTTAAGACATTAACTGATGTTTCTATTATAATATCAGATGAAGATACAGATCCTCTACATATAGTATAATGTAATTATAGACACTACATAATTCTTAAAATAAATAAATGTATCAATTATTATTGTATTTGTGACGTCAGGTGATCTCGCAGAATAGTCACACTTTGTCTTGTTTCTTCTCGTACAAGTCACATTTCTTGCCAAATAAAATGAATTTATTGTGTGTATCACAATGAAAATTCAATCATTTACTCATATGCAGCAGATCAGTGAATTAGAGACTTTCTTGGCAGCCAGAATATTCAAGGTTCAATCTTGGCATGTGTCGAGACCCTTGTCAGCGATGAAGATCAGAGGGTAGACAAGGAAAAAGTATCCAGTTTGTGGGAGACTAAAATTGAAAAAAAGTAGGAAATTGCCACTGTCCCTCATTTTGCATGGCGTAATGTCCGTCGTCAGTGGCGTTTCTACAGGGGGGCCATGGCCCCCCCAGAATTTAGGCTGGCCCGGCCTTTTTTCATATAATGTTAAATACAGATGGTATGTGCTGGTAGCCCCCCCTGACAATTATTTGGCCCCAACGTAGCCCCAACGTAGCCCCTCTACCTAAAAATTCATAGAAACGCCACTGTCCGTCGTCTATAGCCCAATCGGTTACGTATTTTTGCCTAATGTTATTATCACCTATCATTGCACCCAGGAGACTCGTATTACTGACACCTTTATAACACAATAACACACAATTTTCTTTTAGTAATGTAATATCTTTTGATAACAAAAATTGTATAAATAAAAGTGCATTAAAATTAAACAAATATCCCACATAACATAACAAAGCTAAAAATGGCACATATCAATGTTGATTATAAATTTATACAGTGCAAAGTTTTTTCAATGAAGGCAAAGTTGATGGATGAATATAATGAAATATATTTTTATAAAAAGGCTCCAATATCAAAACATAGTTAGAAAGATGAATAATAAAACTTATATACAATATAAGTAATGTAATATATAACTATGAATATACGTTTTCTGAACAAACATGTGAAAATAACTTACATAAAAGATACATATGATTTACATTACACTTATCCAAAACTGTACCTATCCAAATTGAACATGTAATATTCTATGTTAAATTTAAATTTCTATGAAATTTTTGAATTAATTGCAAGACATGCAAATATTTGATCTAATAATGAGCTCCGGTCAGCTGATAAAGCAAATATTTTATATAAACACTATATCCCTTTACCATCTAAGATCCCAAGGTAGCAAAGTATAAATAATGTATAAATGGCCTAGTTTTAATATACCTTACTGTAAATAATGATATCTCTATTACATTATATAGTATAAACATCACAATGATTTAAGAGTACAAACATATCAAGAGACATAATTTAATAGAAAAAGTGTATAAATTAATTAATATTTTCACAACCTAATAGAATAAAATAGAGTTTTAATACAAATATCACACTTCATATATAATGTGCTACTAGATCATGTTACTGAAAGCTTTCATTATATATAGTTCTTATTCAAATATTTACCTATTGAGGTCAATTGGGTAGTCAGACTTTTCACTGAGCAATAAGATGGATCTTGAAAGTTAAAGGGATTGTAAAATTTACAAAAACCTCTTTACAATCCCTTTTAAATAGTGCCTACTTAAAGAGGTTTAGAGGAAACATCTGTGGGTTTATAATTCCACTAACTAAACAT
Organism: Lottia scabra; assembly: GCA_029955415.1. Lineage (NCBI taxonomy): Eukaryota > Metazoa > Mollusca > Gastropoda > Lottiidae > Lottia > Lottia scabra. The sequence continues at coordinate 2,095,393 of JARJEI010000016.1, forward strand.
TTTATGATGTCACTATTATAGCAAAGGATAATTATAATATCTAGGACTTTTGTAGAGAAATTGCAATAGCCATGGATGTCTACCTGAAAATTGATTCCATCAGTGTCCTACATACAAATATAATTTAAAGGTTCAATGTAAAGTGTACATGCTTTATTAAGCTGGTACTTCTAAACAATTAAACTGCTGCAATATCAGGTTAAACAAAAAATTGCATATTAACTAAATTTACCAAAAAATGACGCTAAAGAAATTCTATATAGAAACAAACTTGGCTAAAATAAAGTAACATAACTAGTTCATATAAAACATTATTGATTCAAGTTTATTTAGTATATATACTTCAAAGGTATGCTTAATATTTTCTGAAATATGAATTTATTGATTACTTTACTATATTAAAATGACAGATAACTATGTCGTTAATAATCCATAACTTTCTCAGGTTTAATATTTGATTAATGAGGTCAACTTAATAAATTACTGTCTGATCTAGTAATGTAATTATCACCATAAAAGTAAAGCAAGCTGGAATTATAGTTAGTAGAAATCTATTGCAAAGTCACTTAAGGTTCCATGATAAGTGGTTTCTAAAACTGCTAAAGAATCTAGACTTTAAAAGGTTTGTTCAGAGCGCTAAAAAAATTTTAGCAAAGCAACAAAAACGTTTTTATTTTTAAATGTTGCCATCTTGTAAGGGGATAACATCTTGTTATATTATTTGTGGTTTGAAATTTCATAGACCCTACCTAAGCGCATCACATCATGCTAAGTTTTTCTTGTATATCAGGAACAAAAGACATCGGACAAAAAATTTGAATTCAATTCACCAAGAGAAACATTAAAAGTTCTATTTGGCTACCTTAAAACATCATTTCTATAATTACTGGAATCAAAGACATCTGACAGTAAATTGGCATGATACAGAAAACATCTTTATCATCCCTTTTAATTTAAAATGTTACAACATGGCCTTACGTCTTAAGTGACATTATTGTTAATGAGACAAACAAGAAAAACAAGGAAACTTAAGATAATATGTCACTCTAAATTTGTAATTCCACAAGAAACTTGGTGGCAAAATTAAAAAATATATAGAAATGGTTTACATGAAAGCATCTACTGTATATGGAATAAAGCACATTAGACAAAAAACAACAAAATGAAATGAAAATCAACAACACAATAACATTAATGGTTAACATAAATAATAAATAAGTACAATAAATATAATTAATGGACTAAAAAGCAGCCAATAACAAAATAGGATTAATAATAGGACACTGCTCAATTTCAAATATTATCAAAATAAATTGGGCTAAATAGATAAAGTCTTGACTTTGCCAAATTCACAGCCCTTCAAAGACCTTATGTTACAAATGAATAAATTCTGCTTTAGAAAATAACTTTATGACTAAAAACCATATCAAAATAGATGGTGTTAAATAACCTAAAAAAGATATTATATAAAAGAGACAGGACAATGGTTTTATTTAAATAATATTTTTTCTGACTGTATTTTTACAAAGTATTTCATTTCAATCTCTTTATCATAATATCACATAACCGGTTACATGTATAATTATATATATCAAATTTATAAAACTTTATGGGGAATGCATTTATATAACACATAAAGCAATGCATCACTGCATTAAATAAATAATTTAGGAAAAAATAAGTTTTTAAAGAAGCAAAAAATTAACGAACCTTTTATAATACAGCATAGATTCTCATTACATAAACTTAGTTTAATATACACTAACGTAGGACCCTAGGGTCCTTGATTATCATATTAAAAGTCCTACATATATACAAATAGTAGATTCTAATCAGAATAATAACCCTTTGATCTGTCACATTCTCATTAGCGATTAGCCTACTAATGTACAAGTTTATTGACCGCACACTCTAATAATCTACAGTAATAAAATCGATCATTGCATTAAACATTATTGCACCAGTCCTTTTGACTTTATTCACTCTAGATCAAGAAACTGTTTTCTAACTGTTAATGCACTTTCAAACATAAGTACTGGTATTCAGAATTTGTGCACTTTGAAACATCCTTAATATGGACATTCTTCTTCTGTTGAATGACTATTTTCTGTTTCGAAAAGAAATAACAGAAACATGTAATCAGAAAGCAAATATGAAAATAAGTAGAGTGAACTGCACATGCTTATATCTATACTTGACAAAAGACAACTTATTCTGAAGTACTGGCATCTTTACGGCTAATAATGTCAGTCTCCAGCCAATTAAAGGTAAAACTATGGCAACAAACACACACATGAAACTCAGATTCATTCCACGATATGGTTTTAATTTTACTGTATTCTTCAGTGACACTTTCTCGCTTAACATGACCTTTATAACCTTCTTTCCGAAGATCATTTGTCATACAACTCGCTACAAGATCCATAATATCATCTGGTGCTCCGTGAACTTTTTCAGCTGGAATATTGATGTAATGTTTCCCAAAGCACATCTCAAAAGTAGAATAGATTTTAAATCTTCGAAAATATTGCTTATGCACTTTCGAAGAGAACTGCAGATCTTGAGGAATGGGCTGATTTTTTGTCACAACAACTTTCACCATTGAGCAAACAGCACTTAAATCTAAGGCTTGCTGCTTAGCTATGCCAGTGATTCTTCTTTTGATCTCTTCATAAGAATCTAACTTTTGACGAATATTGTCCCTAACGACAAATTCTGCAAACAATGCTGGAGAACTCTTTAAAACATCCTCCAAAGCATAAATTCCATAAAACATGGCCTCTTTCATCACATTCTCAGCCACGCTGGCTGGTGGTAAATCTTCATGTCGTAAAAAACTCAAAATATGACTAAAATATTGTCCATCTCTATCAATAAAAAAATTTCCTTCTGCATCTTTGTCCACTTCATGTCTACCACTGAACATGACAGCCAACATAGAATCAGGGTACTTTCTTAATGTTGACAATCTTGTGGCAAAGAATTTTCCACCCACATTTAGATTGATGACACTTGGAAACTAGAAAAAAATATGAAGAGGATATCAAGTGGTTGTTTGGCTGATAAGGAAATAATTTGAAAGATTTACTGTACAAAAAAAAAAGCTACTTTTAAAAAAATTGAGTAGGCCTACTGAGTCTGTCAATGAGACATTTTTATTTGCAAATTTAGGTCATTTTCACCTGAGAGGTGGCTACATTTTAAATGCAATATCAAACCATGCATAGTTAGGCCTAGATTTCTATGATGACCCATAAGACATTCTATTTGTAAATGTAAGCTAACTCAAACCAACACCAAGCCCAAAGTGTGCTGTCGTTCAGACTATCAAAATCTTTCTAACAAAGATGTTGGTTCCATGTTGATAGACCCAGTGGCAGTACAGTGGCAGTACAGTAGTAGTTTAAAGACAGAAAAGATTCCACTCTGAAGCTACAGCTTACACTAACTGTTACTGTTAGATAGGTTCCTGGCCTGGGTTCCTTGAGTTAAAATTTGTTCAGGCTTCAATGAGAACAGGTTACTCACACCTTCTGTCACTGAGCCTAGTCTTACCTTGTGCTTCCTAGTTCTTCTCTCAACATCTTTCACGTCTTTGTCACCCATTTTATGTTTGTTGTTTGTTTATGTGTGGCATGCTACTCAAGATAACATAACTCGTTTTTATGGTTATTGACTAGGCCTACAGACCACATTGACATTTTTAATATCCCACCAGAGTCGATCAATGAATGGTTGACTTCTTGTCAACTTTACTAGATGTGTGTTAATCTGAGAGTGGAGTGCTGTATTTAATTATAAGATTTGATAGCTTCATTTAGTCTTAAGGCCTAGTCTATCTGACTATCATATTCATAGTACAACCTTCCCTTCAATGAGTAATGAAACAAACAGTTTGAAAACAAAATAGCCTAAAAAAAGGCTAATGGGAGTTACATGTATATATATTTATCTATGCTCTACAAAGCAACATTTAATTCATAAAAAGATTTGATAGATTCCTGTGTTACTGTTACCCGCTCAACGGCAGGTTTTATCTGACTAGTGTTACCAGAGAGTATAGACACTCTCTGGTGTTACTGTTAGTGTACATGCCTAAGTGTAATATACATAGGTTGAGGCTATTTACCACGTCATAGAGTTTTCATAGGTCTATGAATTAGAATTAGAATAATAGGCCCTAATACACTTTTAGGTCAATATATGGAAATCAATCTTAGAGTTAAATGGACATTCTGCTAAGTAGTGGCCATAATATGGGAGTTCCGATCAGAACTTTTTAAAATTTTACATCATGTAGCTACACTATTTAGCAATTTTGACTCCTTTTGTTTAACCCCATTTCTATAGAAACACCATCAATCTTCCAAATATGCAATACCAGCTATTAAACTAAAGGCAACATTTCTTTTGAAATTAAATTAAATTTACCGTTTCTTAATGATGAGACTGTCGATTTGGCACGTGGTAAATAGCCACTGCCTTTGGCATTTCCGTAAAATTATTGGAATCTTGTCATTGTCATTGCAGTTATCGTAGGCTACGCCAGTAGGCCGTCAAGTAAAAGAGTCGCTGCACTGCCAAACGTTATCTTGGCATCTTAAAACCGAATAAGCCTTATTCGTTATGTAAGAAGCAGACGAATTGTTGACTCATGCGGCACGCGCTTTCATCAATACTTTATTTACCTCAAAATTGAAGAGTTAATTACTTTAGTGATCATCACTAAATAGTACACAGTTAAGTTTGACGAATATACATGACATTGTTCCTTGAAATGCTGTGAAGCTCATTTTAATCTTGTAATATAAATTAAGATTTATAAACGGTTAGTTATCATTGCATTAACTTTTAAGGCATAAAATGATCATACTGATAATGGTATGTGATTAAAACAGACAAGCCAGGTGCTATTTATCAGCTACCAGGTGAAGGCAGGTGAGAAAATTTGAAAGACAGGTATGTAGATTTTTCTCTTGACAAATGTTTCAAAGATTTATCAGTTATTATAATGGATTGCGAACTATTCTTAATACGATTTCATTCGCTCTTGAAAGAATTTATGATATTCTAGGCTGTATAATCCAAATTTGGCGAAACAGTCATGAAATAATTCCAATAATCACTCACATCACAGAAGTCGGTCATTTCACAATCGTAAATATTTGTACGATTATGTCATCAAAAGGTTTAAGTGAAAATTAAATGTCTTAATTAATTAAGAAATCAATCATTTATGGTGATTTTGATACAAAGTGATTATTGATATGATAAAGACATTGCTATTTCTATCTCATCAACTGCAGTTGAGTGAAATTAAAACAAGGTAGAATGACACACCTGTTTAAATTAAGGATTTTATGGGATATATATATATATGAGTAATTGGTAAATTTTTGTTATTCGTGGACTGAAATTGTGAGATTTTTCCTTTTAATATCCTTTTTTTAACACTGTTAACACTGTTAAACATTTTTTCAACCAATTTTCACAAGGTCAAGTTTCAGAAACGAAATAATTCATTGAATTTTTACCCTAGAAATTCAGGTGATTCTATAATGTAAATTGTGTCACCAGGCCTATACCGAAGCATTTTTCTTTGTGACCAGTTTGTGAAATAGTTATTTTGTCTATTTTTACAGATACCACATATTACGAAAGCAAAGATCTAGATTGATAAGTTATTCTAACTAAAATATCATCCACAACAGTGGAATTAAAGAGAGTGTAGTCTAAAACTGTTATAGAATGGGCATTGATAAAAGATGCTGCAAACTTTTTCTCTTCATATTTAATGCTGTGTTTTTGGTAAGTTATTAAAATATCTCATATTATTGTCCTTCTGTTTAACTGCACCTTCTCGACAATAAATCTCGGCCCTGTGTGCTATTGGCTGTGCACGTTAACGATCCCTCGACTGTCCTGGCCAAATTTCCCTCCTTGCACACTGCATGGCATTTGCCTGTCCTCATTAGCCCATACAGGTGCACAAAAGCAGAGAGTAAAACTCAACTTTTTTATAAATCTGCTCTGAATCACTTCAACTTTTGTTAAATTAGCTTAAGGACTAGAGTAGGTCACAATGTTTCCCACTACTTCATTGGTTGAGCAGATCATTTGAGACTAGTTGTAAATAAAAAAAAAACATCTACAAGACACTCCCTGCAATAAAAAGTGAGATTTTTCTTATCAGGATATGAAAAAACAAACAATTTCCGAAAGTATAATTGTAAAAGTATAATATGATAACAATTTATTTATATTTTTGTGAGTTGATGTTATTTATGTCCTTGACATATGGTTTCAATATACCGGTATTGCCTCAATGATGGTTATTGACAATATGTTACATCAATATAGGAGTATTTGACAAACATCTTGTATAACTTTGAGACAATAAATTGATTCATTTATATTAGGTAAGGGGGGGGGGGGCTCTGAAATATAACATGCTTCAAACTCAACAGCAAATTTTTTAGAGGTTTGGATCAAATTGGGTACCAGGATATGCACTGTTGGCCAAAAATAGGAGGGGGGGGGGGGTGCTCGAGCTTGGGGAGCCACTCTTATATCCACCTCTGACCATCAGACTAAAGAATTATTTGAAGTATTATCATATAATATTATATCAATTGTCATTGTAGCTAGCAGGAGTATGTATATTTGGTGTAGGTATATGGATTGTAGTAGATAAAGTCTATGTATCAGATATTATAGGAAGTGAGATATTTACAGCTGCAGCCTATATGCTGATTATATCTGGAATAATTATTATTGGTGTTTGTATATTAGGGTTTATATCATTGTCACAAGAAAAGAGAATATTAGTTATAGTGGTAAGTATACTATATATTTTTCATGGGGTCTTTTTTTTATACGCCCACATGAAATGTGGGTGTTCAATAAAGTAAAAGACACACAAACCATTTCACAAAGTTTTTTACTGGTCCATTTTTAGTTGATCCAAATAATAGGATACTCTATAGCATAACACATGGGTAAACATTCATAAAAATAATCTGCTACAGAAAAACTAATAGTCCTAAAGTCCAACATGTTTCAAAGGCACAAAGGCCCCCTTCCTCAGGGACAGACACACATAAAAACTTAGTTGAGTGATGTCACTTTCCTTGGTGGTTGCTTGGTAACGTTTCAACATTCTTCTGATGGTAGGAATCCAATTTGGCTTCATAAAATGATGATCATTCAAAAGCCTAAACTAATGAAGATGCAGTGGGTCCAAAGGTTTAAGGAGTGTTCAATAAAGTAAAAGACACACAAACCATTTCACAAAGTTTTTTACTGGTCCATTTTTAGTTGATCCAAATAATAGGATACTCTATAGCATAACACATGGGTAAACATTCATAAAAATAATCTGCTACAGAAAAACTAATAGTCCTAAAGTCCAACATGTTTCAAAGGCACAAAGGCCCCCTTCCTCAGGGACAGACACACATAAAAAGTCAGTTGAGTGATGTCACTTTCCTTGGTGGTTGCTTGGTAACGTTTCAACATTCTTCTGATGGTAGGAATCCAATTTGGCTTCATAAAATGATGATCATTCAAAAGCCTAAACTAATGAAGATGCAGTGGGTCCAAAGGTTTAAGGAGTGTTCAATAAAGTAAAAGACACACAAACCATTTCACAAAGTTTTTTACTGGTCCATTTTTAGTTGATCCAAATAATAGGATACTCTATAGCATAACACATGGGTAAACATTCATAAAAATAATCTGCTACAGAAAAACTAATAGTCCTAAAGTCCAACATGTTTCAAAGGCACAAAGGCCCCCTTCCTCAGGGACAGACACACATAAAAAGTCAGTTGAGTGATGTCACTTTCCTTGGTGGTTGCTTGGTAACGTTTCAACATTCTTCTGATGGTAGGAATCCAATTTGGCTTCATAAAATGATGATCATTCAAAAGCCTAAACTAATGAAGATGCAGTGGGTCCAAAGGTTTAAGGAGTGTTCAATAAAGTAAAAGACACACAAACCATTTCACAAAGTTTTTTACTGGTCCATTTTTAGTTGATCCAAATAATAGGATACTCTATAGCATAACACATGGGTAAACATTCATAAAAATAATCTGCTACAGAAAAACTAATAGTCCTAAAGTCCAACATGTTTCAAAGGCACAAAGGCCCCCTTCCTCAGGGACAGACACACATAAAAAGTCAGTTGAGTGATGTCACTTTCCTTGGTGGTTGCTTGGTAACGTTTCAACATTCTTCTGATGGTAGGAATCCAATTTGGCTTCATAAAATGATGATCATTCAAAAGCCTAAACTAATGAAGATGCAGTGGGTCCAAAGGTTTAAGGAGTGTTCAATAAAGTAAAAGACACACAAACCATTTCACAAAGTTTTTTACTGGTCCATTTTTAGTTGATCCAAATAATAGGATACTCTATAGCATAACACATGGGTAAACATTCATAAAAATAATCTGCTACAGAAAAACTAATAGTCCTAAAGTCCAACATGTTTCAAAGGCACAAAGGCCCCCTTCCTCAGGGACAGACACACATAAAAAGTCAGTTGAGTGATGTCACTTTCCTTGGTGGTTGCTTGGTAACGTTTCAACATTCTTCTGATGGTAGGAATCCAATTTGGCTTCATAAAATGATGATCATTCAAAAGCCTAAACTAATGAAGATGCAGTGGGTCCAAAGGTTTAAGGAGTGTTCAATAAAGTAAAAGACACACAAACCATTTCACAAAGTTTTTTACTGGTCCATTTTTAGTTGATCCAAATAATAGGATACTCTATAGCATAACACATGGGTAAACATTCATAAAAATAATCTGCTACAGAAAAACTAATAGTCCTAAAGTCCAACATGTTTCAAAGGCACAAAGGCCCCCTTCCTCAGGGACAGACACACATAAAAAGTCAGTTGAGTGATGTCACTTTCCTTGGTGGTTGCTTGGTAACGTTTCAACATTCTTCTGATGGTAGGAATCCAATTTGGCTTCATAAAATGATGATCATTCAAAAGCCTAAACTAATGAAGATGCAGTGGGTCCAAAGGTTTAAGGAGTGTTCAATAAAGTAAAAGACACACAAACCATTTCACAAAGTTTTTTACTGGTCCATTTTTAGTTGATCCAAATAATAGGATACTCTATAGCATAACACATGGGTAAACATTCATAAAAATAATCTGCTACAGAAAAACTAATAGTCCTAAAGTCCAACATGTTTCAAAGGCACAAAGGCCCCCTTCCTCAGGGACAGACACACATAAAAAGTCAGTTGAGTGATGTCACTTTCCTTGGTGGTTGCTTGGTAACGTTTCAACATTCTTCTGATGGTAGGAATCCAATTTGGCTTCATAAAATGATGATCATTCAAAAGCCTAAACTAATGAAGATGCAGTGGGTCCAAAGGTTTAAGGAGTGTTCAATAAAGTAAAAGACACACAAACCATTTCACAAAGTTTTTTACTGGTCCATTTTTAGTTGATCCAAATAATAGGATACTCTATAGCATAACACATGGGTAAACATTCATAAAAATAATCTGCTACAGAAAAACTAATAGTCCTAAAGTCCAACATGTTTCAAAGGCACAAAGGCCCCCTTCCTCAGGGACAGACACACATAAAAAGTCAGTTGAGTGATGTCACTTTCCTTGGTGGTTGCTTGGTAACGTTTCAACATTCTTCTGATGGTAGGAATCCAATTTGGCTTCATAAAATGATGATCATTCAAAAGCCTAAACTAATGAAGATGCAGTGGGTCCAAAGGTTTAAGGAGTGTTCAATAAAGTAAAAGACACACAAACCATTTCACAAAGTTTTTTACTGGTCCATTTTTAGTTGATCCAAATAATAGGATACTCTATAGCATAACACATGGGTAAACATTCATAAAAATAATCTGCTACAGAAAAACTAATAGTCCTAAAGTCCAACATGTTTCAAAGGCACAAAGGCCCCCTTCCTCAGGGACAGACACACATAAAAAGTCAGTTGAGTGATGTCACTTTCCTTGGTGGTTGCTTGGTAACGTTTCAACATTCTTCTGATGGTAGGAATCCAATTTGGCTTCATAAAATGATGATCATTCAAAAGCCTAAACTAATGAAGATGCAGTGGGTCCAAAGGTTTAAGGAGTGTTCAATAAAGTAAAAGACACACAAACCATTTCACAAAGTTTTTTACTGGTCCATTTTTAGTTGATCCAAATAATAGGATACTCTATAGCATAACACATGGGTAAACATTCATAAAAATAATCTGCTACAGAAAAACTAATAGTCCTAAAGTCCAACATGTTTCAAAGGCACAAAGGCCCCCTTCCTCAGGGACAGACACACATAAAAAGTCAGTTGAGTGATGTCACTTTCCTTGGTGGTTGCTTGGTAACGTTTCAACATTCTTCTGATGGTAGGAATCCAATTTGGCTTCATAAAATGATGATCATTCAAAATGTGGAGCGTATATTGCCGTCACCCATGTCCGTCAGTCCACAATTGTCGTTAACACTCTACAAGTCACAATTCTTTACAGATTTTGACGAAACTTACTGAAATTGTTTATTAACACCCAAGGATGAACCCTATTGAAAATCAAAAGAATCGAAAAAAATTTCATATGAATTATTGCCCTTGTTCTTTAAAACGCGTTAGATTTTTAGCTTGTTAACACTCTACAAGTCACAATTTTTTACGGATTTTGATGAAACTTGCTGAAATTGTTTATTATCACCCAAGGATGAACCCTATTGAAAATCAAAAGAATTGAAAAATATTTAACATGAATTATTGCCCTTGTTCTTTAAAACGCGTTCGATTTTTAGCTTGTTAACACTCTACAAGTCACAATTCTTTACAGATTTTGACGAAACTTGCTGAAATTGTTTATTATCTCCGAAGGATGACCCAATTGAAAATCAAAAGAATTGAAAAATATTTAACATGATATATTGCCCTTGTTCTTTAAAACACGTTGATTTTTAGGTTGTGAATTCTCTAGAAGGCACAATCTTTTTCGAATAGATTTTAATGAAACCTATTGAAATAGTTTATTATAACACGATAAACCCTATTGAAAATCAAAGAATATTTCATATAACTTATTGCCCTTCTTGTTCAAAATAAGTTTTAGTTTTTAGCTCATAAACAGAGAAGGATTTTGACTAAACTTGATGAATGCTTAACCCTTGATTAAATCGAGAAAAAAAATGTTTGTAGGACACTTAATTTAAGTTCTGAACGTAATGTAGGCCTATGACTACAGGTTGAATATTTGATGGTTGCTGTTTTCTGCCAAATGTTCTCTTTCAAACAAAGCTGCCAGTGGGCGTATATTACCTTGCCTGGCAAGCTATCTTTTCATTTATCAGAATTTAAATTTCAATGCCAGATTGTAGGGGTTATAATTCAGAAATTCAAACTCTTCAATCGCATATATAGCCTACCTACACATTCCAAATTTATTTGAAATCAGTTTAAAACTGTAAATATTAGAGGGTTAATGACGAACATACGGTAACAGATTTACCATCTAGTTATTTTAGTCCACATGGAAAGAGGAGTGTGGGTATGAAATTAAGGTTTAGTTCAACTTTGAGTTTTACAATTGATATTGTGAAGATGATCAAATATTTATAGATGTATATATTTTTTTACAGTATTTTATAATATGGATAGTGATATTTCTATTTTTAATTATTGGAGCTATATTAGCCGTTGTGTTTAGAGGAGAGGTAAGCTAGCCTATATTAAAATATTGTTGTAGTTGTAAATGTTCTCGAACAAACTTTCTGCCTTTCTTGACTATTTTTACTGAGATATTACAATAATACATTTAATGGTATTTTATTTAAAAATTCAAAACATTTTTGAGAAGTTTCTTTTTTAGCCATGTTTAAATTGTTGCCATGATTTAATAATGTGTATTCTATTTTTAGCTGGAATCTGAAATGAGAAACTCTATGAAAGATACATTGATAGCAAAATATGGTGGTGAGTCTACAGATGAAATAACTTCTACAAGTGCCTGGGATAGAGTTCAAAGAGAGGTAATTTAGAATTATAATTTAAGTCTTGTCCTAAGGGCTGGTCATTTTTGGGTCAACTAACCTAGTAGATGTCTGGATTTGACGCTGGCATTGGTCAAAAATGTTCCTTTAGGTTTATTCTTGTGCAGAAAAGATGAAATTATAGGATTTTTGTGGTTTGAATAGCAATAAAAACCCTCACCATTTTGAAAGTGCAGCAAATTGAAAACAATAGTGTTGGCTAAATAGATGCCACCATTCTGACAAATGTCCATCATTGCACAGAGCATGGTGTTAACCATCATTATGAGCCTAAAAGAATGTAGAACTGTTGAAAATTACACTCAATTTCATGAACAAAATTGTATTTCTAGTTGAGATGTTGTTCTGTGGATGATGAGAGTTGGGACTTATATAGATCTACACGCTGGTTCAAAAACCAAGATCGTAAGTTTTCATATGTTTTCTTCTTCTTTATTTACTGTTGTCAGTTTGGATATGAGTCAAATCAAGATGTGAATTGTTACTAAAAATATCATCTAAGACAGGCCTTCTCATTTAATTTTTCTAGAGGGCCAAATGCATTTTTTGAATAAAATAGGGCTTAGCTAACATAGAAAGCAGAGCATTTTAGCAGAAAAAGTCACTTTTGAGGGCGGGCTGCCATTTGAGAAGGCCTGAACTAAGACAAAAGAAAATATGTTGGGGAAACATAGCCACGGTTCATTAGAGTCGTCTTCATTTGTAAAAGTCCACATAATGATGTGGAAGAACTAGTAAGGTTCAGAATTATTGGGCTACTTGATGACATGGAATATTGAAATGATATATTTTATTTTTGTTAGAAAATGTTCAGATTTTAGGGAATTATCCCTCACGAACTGTTACAGCTGGACGTAAGTTTGGTTGGAAATCTTCAGTAGATTAGCTATAGACTTTAAAATTGTTTACTAAACTTCTAGAAAGTGGTAGATTACACTCAATTTTTTTTTGCTATTTTAACTTTTTATGGACATTTTTTCCTGCTTTTTTTCTTCCCTTTTCAATACCAGGTATTGTCTAAATATTGTTCAACCAGCTACTATCTTACAGCTATAGTTCTCTTTAACACAGTTTAGAATGAATATCTGTTGTCACATTTGTTACCAATTTAAAAAAAGCATATTGACAGAAATGCTGATCATATGTGCATAAGACAAAGATGGCAGTTATAACTGTTTTTTTATTTATAATTTGATTTTTAATTTAGGGAACTAGCATAGAACTTTCTTATATTAACACATGGTTGTTTTTTAAATTCATTAAATACTAATCTTTCATTTCATCGTATGCTTCAATTCCTATTTTCAGCTTTCATTTCCATTTCAAGCTTTTGTTTTCTTTTCAAGCTTTCATTTTCACTTTGAGATTTGTATTCATTCATCTTCATTTTCATTATTAAGTCATTCATCACAAAGAGAAAAATTATTCTGCTTGGAGATGTAAACCAAAATGGTATCTGATCTGAATTTCTTATTATACTTTAGCATTCTTAAGAAAATTGCAATTTATTGCATGGCTAGATTAATTTCTGACGGATTGTTTCTTTCTTTAGCTCGATCTTCATTAATATCATACGTACCAGCTACATGTTGTGTGGTAGATGTCAGAACTGATACATATGTTGCCCAGAAACAATGTCAGACATGGCAGTTAGGTCCTCCTAGAAATCCTGCTTATACTTTAAAAAATACAGCTTTATATTATGAGGTATGTTTATTAACTTATATTATGGATAAATCCTACACTTAAAAGAAGAAGTATTTTCTGTAAATTAAAATGTGAAAGGATCATAGGTTGTTTGAATCAAGTGAAATACTTAAATACTTCAAATATCTACGCACAGTAAATATCTGTAAACTTTAAAGTCATAATTTATTTGTTTAATTAGGGATGTTATGAAGCTGCAAGAAATTTTGTATTAGATGCTTCCAGTGCTATAGTTGCTGTAGGGTTTGCCTTTGGTTTGACCTTGGTAAGTTTAATTATTACAGTGACTTTTAGTATTAAGTATGGACCTCATATTAACATCAACATTGCAAATTTATTTTTATCACAAAAGAATCAATTTTTTTTGGAGGGGGGTTTTATGACGTCACTAACAGTGATCTGCATAGATATTAACAGTAACTTCCGGTAGATCACTGTCAGTGACATCATAAAACGCATTAGTTTTAGTGGAATTGCAAGAGCCAAAGACGTGGGAATGGAAATTAGAAAGTCGCAAATTTATGCTATCAGTGTCCCCGATACATATACAAAATAAAATCCCTTTAATCATTTGTAATTATTATGTTTCAGATTGTGGGGTTAATATTCACGTTATTTTTCTTACGTCATATCACAACATTAGATGATGAAGAAGTTAAAAGAAGAGAAAGATCTAAGACACCTAATGATGGTCTATAAATAGATAAACAGACAAGATCTCAGAGCCAAAGTAAGGAAAGGTGACATGCTCAATTTACCAAAAATTATCTGCAGAGGGATAGGGTTGTCTAATTATTTACTGTACCTGTGATACATCTTCACAATGTCAAGGTATTATGAAATTGGTTTAATACTATGACTACATTAGGCACTTTTCTTGTACCACAAAAGTTTAAAATGAAATGATTGGATAGTAGCTCAGGGAGTGAAACAATCATAGCCCTTAACAGAAATACTGCAAAAGTTACGACTTCAAATGTAATCAATGGCTTATTGGCTGTATTCATTGGTGTATATCCAATGAAATTGCTGTATTTACAAACTTAAGTGATTCAAGAAACAGTTTTTGCTGATTGTAAGAGAAATGAAATGGTCTTCAGATATTTATTCTGAGAGTGTCACTTTGTCGTCTCAGCTGTTAAAGTAAATGATTAGCTGATTTTATCCCTTTAATATTCTAATGGTATGTGTTTTGTCTAAATTTGAATTGAAATTAATGTGTGCCCTAATTTGCAGAAACTGTTGCAGGGATAAAATTTATGAATTGAACAAATAGTGTGATTTCTGCATTTTTCACATATAAGAGTTGTCATGTGTTATTTTAATCTAATACAACTTGTATGAAAAAGGATGCGTATTGGTCTATGGATTATTTTTTCTTGTTGGCTAATCTATGTCATATCCTGACAGATTTGCCCACCAATATTTCATGTGAGATGCTATCTTTAAGCTATATACATAACAAAATACACTTCAACTATTTATTATGTTGATGCCATGATTTTTACTCAGGATGAGTCCAATAAATTTTAATGTCCTTCTTTTTCAAATTCCTACCAGCATTTTTTGTTGTTATTGTTATTTGTATATATATTTGTATGGCTAAACCATATTGGGAACTCTAATCAACAAAATGGTATACATGGAAAAAAAAGTGAAAAGGGGAGGATAGGTGGTGTTTTTTTTTCATACAAATACATTTACACTATTTTACCATAAAACCACATATTTTTATCATGTTGATCATGAAATATATTTAATCGTATTGTATTTTATTTTATTTTATATAAGTTTTCGTGTTTTTATATTAGTCATTTATATTAGATACGCATAGATTAATAATAATAATAATAATTTTAATGTGTTATAAACATAAGACAGCCTCACGTGTAAATACGTGTAGTTATTTACAATGATTTTAGCTATGTATTATTTGTAGTATATAATTGAATCTGATAGTGCTTATAATGGTGCCTTAGCCAAGCTTATCTTTATTTTTAGATTGAAATACATATATACTCATTACCAACATTTTTTTAACTTTGAAAATCTCTTTGAGGAGAATATGACATATTAGAGAAGGTTTTTTTTGGTTTTGAATTGGGAGGATTACTTCTATATATTTACTTTCATAAAAAAAAAAAATTCAGCAATTTCCTGTATGACTTTTCAAAACTAAATTCCACAATCTATTTATTTACAATGTAACCAAAAAATACACCATGAAAGATTATACTATTGTCAGGTCCATATTTTTATTGACAATGCCACTGAACTGTTTCTTATGTTCAGAGTTTTAATTGAGCTCTATAATTGCTAATGTTGATATTAAGAAGACTATATTCTTTTGAGTATGGTACATTTCAGAAGGCATTGAGGAGAGATTTTTTAGACATTCCATGATTTTGGTTTCATTTTTACATGATTGTACATATAACATTTATTATCAAAATCATATCAATAAGAAAATCTAAGTCTATTGGGGCAACTATGATTTGTTTTGTTTTTTCAATCATCTGTTGATTATTAAGTGTAATTTAAATGTAATTTCATCATTTTCATTTTGAAGTAAGTTAACACAACCTGGATCAAATTATTTGTATAATTTCAAAAATCATTTTTGTGTTAAGTACACTTTTATCTAAAGGAAATTTTCACTTCATGATATTTCAAAAGTAAATTTGCTTACAATTTCATTTCAATTTTCACAGTAAATGTGGATAAATTTTCACTTTTAGTGCTGTTAATTTTGAAAGTTGAATATTTTATATTTGACACCAAGTGCTATGTACTTTTCATAAATAAATGCTGTTCAGTTTTTATGAGTAAGTGCTGTTTAGTTTGAATTAAGTCTACTTCAGGTTTCATGGTTCTGTTCAGTTCCATACAAAATGTCATCTAAGTATACTTAAAGGGACTATGTGCCCTTTAATGTATCTGAAAGTTTTAATTAAAAAAGTCCAGCCGTTAATTTTTAAACGCTAAAAACATGCTAAATTTTTTAAAAACCTTACGTAAGGTTTTTAAGTATGTTATGTTTTTTGGACGCTGATAGGAAACTACTGAACGGATTTTAGTAAATAAACGCCAAATTGTAGAGAAATGTCCCTCTTGTGTATTTTAAAGGTTTCAGCTAGAAATATTGAGCCATTTAAAGGGCAAACACCCAAACTAGGTCAAATTGCTTAATTAACAATAAGTACTCCCTGTTTGTAATTAACCCTTTAAAAAACAAAATCAGTTTGATCAAGAAGATGCATAGATATAATGAGCATACTTTAGAAATTCTTTCAGTTAATATTTGCGCTGGTTTTGATAATGGAAACTTTTTTGAAAAATGCAGAATGACCCTTTAAGTTTTCATATCAAATTCTGTTCAGTTTTCATTGTGAGTGCTGTTCAATTTTCATTGTAAGTGTACTTGTTCCTAGTTGTGATTGAAATACATATCTGTCCAAATTATATCAATATATTTCTTTATTTTTATATTATAATATTTGTATTATATATTTTTATTGTATTATAATTATGTCTGTTCATGTATATCACTTGAAAATTGTTTATTTCATTTAAACATAATCATTTTCATGTATATTAAAATCTTTTTTTATATAAAAAACATTGATATTCTTTTTCCATGTTATGCCAGTGCGTCTATAAGCATTTATATTGGGCAAGTACCAAGTAAATGTGCAGGCAGAGATTTTAGAATCAAGTAATCAATACAGCAACTGAAAAATTCTTGAGGTGAGACATACATCTGGTTCACAGAAAAAGAACTAACTACTTTTATAATTTAAAATGATTTATTTGATACCCATTTATAAGTATTGAAATATTTATATCCATTACATTTAAACCACCTGAAAAAAAATTGAAACCACTCAAATTAAGAATGATTGTTTGCCGGACTAACTGAAAATGTCCAATCCACTTGCCAGTATTACTATCATTAAAATTTACACTTCAGACTTGATTTTGATCTATTTATTAAAAGACAAAATTGGTTTAATAATCATCATAAACCAAGAAAAGTTTTATTCAATGAATAAATGTTCTTGTAAATTTTTGAGAATGATTAAAACTATCCAGACTCTGTATTGGAGCACCAATGTTTTCGGGTCATAGGATGATAAATTGTGGACGAAAATTGATACCAAATATGACCACTGGAACCTGTTCAAGGACTCGCTTTCTTATACATAGTAAGATGCTTAAAATTCCATAACAGAAAGGTTTTAAAAGTTGCTGCCCTGAGGATTATCTGAAACAAGTATCGGCAACATGAGATGGCCATTTGTCAACATAATACAAAATAGAAATAAATCTACATACCCAAACTTAACACAGATTCTCCAAGAATGTTCCTTGAAACACTTGGTTGACATTATATTATAATAAGTTATTCCAACAAGATCTGCAGTAGTCTTTTCTGAGTTCCTCGCATTTTTGAGACAAGTATAAAAGGCGTTATCGCAATCACAATGTAACCTGAAATTCAAATATATTCATAATTTACTTGTAATTTGAGTAAGTCATGCTATTCTTAATCAGAGGGAAAAGTTGAGGATTCTTTGGATATGCTCATTTCTGCGAGTTTATCAAAGTAAAATCGTAAAAAACATAAGTTACAAAAGGTTAAACGAATATACGTACCTTGTCCAAGGTAAAAGGTTGATAAAGGTTCCCTTTCTGCCGAATCCATCGATTTTCGGTGTACATTTATCATGAGTTCTACAACAGGCATCAGTCACTGATTTGGATCCTAAATCATCGTCATTCTTCGCCACATCACCAGTACCACACCATTTAGTTCCTGGAAGCAAGTATATGTTCGATAATACTGGATTTCTTATGAAGATCTTTCCCCAGATCGCCCCAAGAAATGCATCTGACCCGTCTATATCCTTAAAGTTTAAATTTTCTCACCCTTGTTGGGGCAGTAAGTATCCTTCTGTTGCCCCTATTGGCTTCTCCGCCTAATGATTCTTTAATCCTTAAGCGACATTTAGGGGTAGAGATCACATTAAATAACGGAACACAATTTTATGGTATACTATAATACTCCTTAGTTTGATTACACACAACGTTTCAACAATTTAATCTACATTGTCAATGTAGATTGTTGAAACGTTGTGTGTAATCAAACTAAGGAGTAGTATATCATAAAATTGTGTTCCGTTATTTAAAATGATTCTTTAAGACGCCGCGGCTCGGATCTTGAGCGAAGTTTTGTGAAATTCGGTAGTTGGCCACCAACACCATCTGAGATGTATCCTTCAAGATTTCGTTTGATCTAATGAAACATGACATAACTTACCAGGTGCAATAATATTGATAATAGCTCGTTTATTTACTGCAACAGATCTCTTGCTTCCTGTACAATGTTTTTTTATTCTGTTTAATTCTTCAAGAGAAACTTCATTTACGGTCTCTCGGCGACTAAACAGAAAACATAACAGATTATAATTCTTCGTCGTAAACATTGTTGTGTATTATGTTTCTTTGGTACCTGGCACTATGTGCCTTTCTATTTAACGTTTGTCATTGAATGAATTAGCATCAAGGGCATCCCATCCCCTGAAAATAGTTTGTACCCCTTTTTATTAGTAAACAATTTTTGTAACAATCATTTGTAATGATTTTTTCACCGTTTTGTTTCAAATTATGTGATTTGTTTTTTAAGTTGAATCCTTCAGATCCTAAATTGAGACTTGCGCTTTATGCACTTTAGGAATCACATCTCAATTATCTAGTTTAGCCACTCTAAACCCCTAGTTCCAAGAATCCGTAGCTGATCGCCATAATATTTCAATGGAATCATGCCTAATTTTGTAATAAGACTGGCAACGACTTCTTGCAACCATGGGCGTCCGCACACAGGGAACAAATTATGATGCCATGGCTTGCAACTATCGACACCTGACTGAATCTGACAACTGAGGACTGACATCGAAACTGATGAAATAATTCGACTAGTAGTGTTAACCATACCCACCTTGAAACAGGAGGACGAATATAACAATTTAATGCCTCACGTTTACCATCACCTGTATCAAACGTTACACCAGAACTTTCGCCACTGGTAAAGAAATGGAATTTTTCAGCAAGACAACATGGTACTGCCAGAACCAATACTAGTAAATACATTCCAGTCATGATGATTCAATTACAGAATAGTGGTAAATTGTGCTCAGGTTTCTTTTTATATGACAACCGAGGTGTCAAGTTATTATATTTTACTAATTGAAAATCAGTAGATGTACATTGGAAAAGGTGGTCAATGTCACTTAATAACAATAGTATCCGGTTTGTCGCCATTTTAGACAGGATATTTTCATAGTAGTGATTGTGAAAATATCATGATCTCTCCACAATGCCCACTCATTTTCATCGGTTTTTCTGAGTTTCCCGAAAATGTCTCTCGTGCACAGCCTATATAATCACTGGTTTCGTATACTATCAAATACAATACCATATTTTACAATTGGTAGCCTTGATTTTTCCAATTGATTAAACTTTCCTCTTACAGATCAATTCAAGAGTTTAATGGCATAGCTGAATAGGTGTGGTTTGAGAGTCAGAAGCGGCCTGGGGAACTTTAAGCTTAGTGATCCTCTGAAGAATTCAATCGAAAATGGCTGCTCTGCTAAATGCAACCAAGATCAATAAAGAACACTTTTTTTTTAGAAATATTTATTTTTTAAAGTGATATATTTTATTTATACCATAGAAATGATTCTTTAACTAACAAATAATATCTATTACACAAGACACCACAAACATAGATATATAACACATTGTACAAATAACAGGGCTGATGATTTCATAGAAACATCCCTTAAAACATAAATGAACTGTTCCATGTACAATATACTCTCTTATCAAAATGCATGTATGGAAGAGTCAATATGCTTCACAAGGTAGTGAGAAGTTGGTAAATGAAACCTTAAAGCAGGAAATACAAACTGATACTGAAATCAGTAATGTAAAGAAAATTTGTAGTAGAGTTTTAGACTGTTCTAAATATTTTGCTAAACAGCTAGGAATGATTCCATCATTCAAATATCTATTTGAACTCAAAAACTTAGAATCTTCAAATTAGAATTGTGTAATTCAAAACTAAATTCTAACACTTTTATGGCCTCAACCATCAAATTTTGATAGAAAATTTCTTAGAAACCATAAAAGTTTGTTGATTTCTGACACCTCTAAATGTCATCAATCAAAAATATAGCTCAGAGGCTATAAAAAAAACTCACAGAAACCAGCCTTAAAAATGACAACATTTAACAAGACACAATGATCTTTAAGAAAATGATGAAAATATAAAAATAAAATATGATGTACATAAATATATTTACAATTCCAAAATATGTAAATAAAAAAATGAAAGGAAAAAAATCAACAAACGAACAAACAGAAAAAATCAAAACAAAAAAAGTCATAGGTTAAAACCATTTTAGCTTATGATAATTTATCAAATTTTGACTTCACTTACCACCCTGGGCATACTCACAGATTCAAGTATAAATATTATTTATTTTATGTTTGAAACTGTTTTAAAATTGGTAAAGATACTACATTATCATATTTCTATGTGCTAAAGTGAAATGTGGAGCGTATATCCTATCAAATTGAAGCAATTTTTGGTTAGTAATGCAGTGAAATTTAAGTGGGTATCTCAAGAATTTCTGTTGTTAAATTTACTTTTTGTTCTTATTGATTTTTTTCCTATGACATTTTCTTTTGATTTTGTTTCTGGTTCATTCTTCTGTTAGCCTTTTTTCTTGTTCATCTTTTTGGTTAAACTACAGATTCTGTCTTAGCTAGAAAATAAATTGAGTTATAAAGTGTTATAATATTAATGATATTCTATCAACCAGATGTTACCAATGTCCAATAGCATGGTATCCCGGGTTATAAGTCTATCTATAACAGCCTAGATGGTATAAATTTCTATGATATTATATTGTCAGTGAATTGCAAAAGAACTAGAAGAATTTGAGCACTTTTTTCCCCGTAATCATTTTGAATGATAAAATGTAACTTCCAAAGTATTTCTGAATTTGAGCAAAACAACTGAAATTTTGGCAGTAGTGAGATTCTTTCTAAATAGTGAAGTATTTACAAAGTTAAATGATCCAATATATAAAGTATGTGTAAAAAAAAACAACCAAATACCATTAAAATGACATTAGATTTAGACATTTTATCCAAACACCATTAGGAAAAATAACCATTAAGGAATAGGTTTTAATGGTAAATAGTACCATTCATTCATGAAGAAAAATATCTCAAAAGCTGTATTTTTTTTTTGTGGCATATGTAAGGTTTGATAATCTTTTTTCAAGTTTGAACCTAAACATTTTTGACAGAAAGAAATTTATCCTTCACCATTCTTTACACTTACAGAATCTTCATCAAAAGTTATATTGCCTCTACAGTTGAACATGACTGGTTAATCAGATAATCAACAGCCCTGGTTGACCAGTAATAAAAGTTAAATAAATAGGCAGTGAAAAGTTAATAAATAATAAGTTCACTAGAAATAAGGTTAAATATATTATAATGTACCTAAACCATTCATAGATTTCTTAACAACACAGTCATTAAGCCCTAATTGCTGCTGCATTTTCGCTACCATTGCCTGCATTCTTTGAATCTGTAATGATAAAAAATATTGTATGAAAATTTTGATACTTTATCTGCTCTATATATCAAAAACACAACTGCAAGTTGAATACCTAATCAACATTGCCTTCAGTTGGAGAAATTGTTCCTTGTCTTTGCAACTTTATAGTAAACCATCTGATCATACCAATAGACCTTATTCATGCCTCGCTTTGACTCCTTAGATACAGAGGTTCATAACGCAAATGACGTCAACTCATTCATAAAATACGAAGTCAAATGAATGAAAAGTAATATGACATCACTAATCACCATATCAACAGCGAGAAAATGGTCTAAAAACTACCTTTTCAACCCTTTTCTCAGAATATTTGAAGAAACACTTAATCAAAAAGTATTTTTAAATAGTGTAATTAATTCCGATTTGAACGATGTAAAATTGAGTATTTTCAAGCTAGTTGGATTGAAGAAAGAGGCGTTAAAGATCTCAAGGTGGTGATTTTGGGGCATTGGCAAGACGCTGCTTTTGTTTGTTTGTCTGGTTAAATGGCAGTACAATTTGTGAACTTTTTCGTTCAGTTATTCATTTACTTTGCTCATAACTTTTAAGTTGCCTCCTTTCAGTCAGATTTCAAAACAAATAACTGAGAAAAAACACATAGTCCTAGCTCTGTCACTGATCATACACAATAAATAATGAAAGTCAAATGATATCAAGATATGATAAGTAATAAAATACATGTAATAAGATTACCTCGGCTTCTTTCTGTTGTAATAATGTATCTGTAGATACACTAGTTGTTACATCTATCATAGATTCTCTCTTTAATTTACTGTAGAAAAATACACACATTTAAATAAATAAAGGTAAACAAATCTCTTCATATGGAAGAAAACAACCAACATTTTCAAGACTAAGTTGTAAAGCAAAATATCCAAAAAGATTTCTATCATTAAGTGAAAACTGTGCAAATTTAAGCCTTGTATTTTCTAAAACATCTAAAAATCTAGTATCTAAGCAAATACAAGGTTCCAGTATAATCTGACTTACCTTCTCTCTCTCTGAGTTGTACCTAGTTGATTTTTAATATGTTCTGCTCTATAATTCTCATAATGTATATCAGAGGTTACATCTTTTAAATCTTGCATATGGGTACTGAAATATATAATTATATATATATTAAACCAATGAATCACAATTTAATTAATCATCCTGTAACTTAACCAGATAAATTGCCATTTTCAGTCTAAATGTCGAGCATAAAAAATAGAAGACGAGCAGTGGCGCAGCAAGAAATTTTTTATGGGGAGGAGGACATGGGCATGAAAATGCTAAAATTTTGCCTTTGAAGATGAACTTTGTAAAAACTGACCTTATTAACATTTGTCGTAATCTTACAAAATCACAATGACTAGGATTATCAACTGTAATAAAAAGATTACATTTCAATTCTAATTTGATTAATATGCCATACCATTATTATTATAGCTTAAAATCAAACAAGGTTGTAATTGCACTATGTAAGTATAATTTACTGATAAATCTTAAATGTGGTTTTTCATAGTGTTAACACTAAATTTAGAACAATTAATTCAAAACTTACTTTCGACAATACCCCAAGGATAAGCTCTGCCTCTGATTTTTTTACCACCTGCTTCAACCACTGTATTACAACCCACTACAGCAAAGGGTACGGCTGCCTACAATTTTTAAACATACAAATCATTTTCTAAATAGATCAATTATTAATTCTATTAGATTATTCCCCTTTGATCTCCATAGAGTTATTTCCCTTTAATTAAGCAGATTGCTTGCTATGAGGCTTACATTACAAATTCAGATAAGATTCAGATTGAAAATTGTCTCCCTTTAATCTCCATACAGTTATTTCCCTTTAATTAAGAAGATTGCTTGCTATGAGGCTTACATTACAAATTCAGATAAGATTCAGATTGAAAATTGTCTCCCTTTAATCTCCATAGAGTTAATTCCCTTTAATAAAGCACATTGATTGCTATGAGGCCTACATTACAAATTGAGATAAGATTCAGGTTGGAAATTGTCTCCCTTAAATCTCCCAAGAGTTATTTCCCTTCATCCACAAATTAATCAAGAGCTCAAAATATATTTCTACCTCAGCATGTAAAAGTAAATATCTAGTCTACAAACCTTTAATTTATCATCTTGTTGTTTAAATTCTTCATCTTCATCACTATCACAATCTGGGAATTCATAGATCTGGATAGAATTATGATCTATTTCATCTAGAATCTATAATAAAATAAAGGTACAAAATATATTCTTTGAATCTAGTTTTTTAATCTCAGGCCAGGCCCCCAATTGACTAAACAAAAAGTCAGACTTACAGAGGAAAATATTATGCCAAGAAATGCTTCAAAATAGATGAAACTTGCCATTTTGTTGTGAGAATTCATAAATATCTAAACATTGAATTTTTTTTTCACATTTTTAATGTATAATTTAATGCTGAATTTTTCATTTTGAGTTTTCAGATTTTTGACTGTCAATTTTAAGTCAAGATGACGTTGTAGATGTGATAATGATAAGACACTTTAAAAATCCTAACATTTTGAGGACAAATTTTATCAATAAAGACTTGGTAAAGTAGTTAGGGGACTAATTAGTCTTATGAAACGGTGTCCAGGGCACTTAAAGCTCTAGCAGTTAAGCACTATTTTGACTAGAAGTAGAATACAATACATACCCTCTGTTTTAATCTATTAACTTCAGGTTTTGTAAGAATGTCTGCTTTAGCTATAATTGGTACTATATTTACTTTATGATGTAATTTTTTCATCATAAATATATCTATTGGTTTTAACCTAAAATATATCAAGAAATATTTCAATAACGCTATTATGGATATAATGGATCCAGCAAAGCAACTTTCCACACCAGAAGTAGAATAGCTCAGTTAGTAGCGTGTTGGATTGGCGTCTGCTTGCGAATAGGTGCAATGGGTCCTATCAACAGAGGAAAAACTTTGATGCCATGGCCAGTGCTTTTGAGAGAAGGCCTGATGTCAGCTTCACCTTATATCACCAAAAGGCAAAAGCCCCTAAGTTCCCTAATCCTATATAAATAAATATTGTTTATATAAAAAAAAAAAAAAATCACCAGAAGGTTTAGTGGGTTTATACAAATACCCATTGTGAATGTATCCATAAAAATAAAACAAATATTGACTTGTTTTTGTTAAAAAAAGAAGACCATAAAACAGTAGTGGCAATTGCAGCCATATCAAAAGCTATCCAAACAAATACATCCTCATTATTTCAGTTGACCTAGCCGTAAATGGGTACAGATAATGCAAGGTCAATCTAAAAAGGTTTGATCGCAAGGACCAGCTGGTAGAAATGATCCTTGATAACATAAGTTGTTTTCCTTGAGAACATATTAAGTTGTTATCCTTGAGAACATAAGTTGTTATCCTTGAGAATTTAAGTTGTTTTCCTTGAAAACATATTAAGCTGTTTTCCTTGAGGATATAAGTTGTTATATCAGATGTTATCCTTGAGAACACAAGTTGTTATCCTTATGAGAAACAATTATATTCTTTCTTTCCTTGATCAAGCAATCCTGACTAAGTTTGGTAAAAAATATAAAAAGATGTACCTACCCATGACCATAAGGTGAGATGAAATATAAACAACAGTGGACTCTATTATCTATTATGTGTCTTCTATTGATACTGGTCTCATCAGCATAATACTGATCAAACTGTGTATCTACATAGTCTACTATAGACTTAACCCTGTCAAATAAACAAAAAAATATATTATATTATCATTGTTTATTATAAGCTTTTTTTTTTTATGTGCCCACTGCATGAAGAACACAAGCATAGTGCAAAACAGTGATTTTTTTCATTTCCTTTCCAATGCAATTAAAGAGCCAATTCAAATTTAATTCTTCGTTCTCCAATGCCTCAAACTCACTATAATTCGTAATTTCCATCTGGATTCATCAAAATCAGAATTCTTGAGATAGGTGAGTTGCAAGCACATAGCCTATTCACAGAGGTAACTCCATTTGACAGGCCATCTCATGAATGATGTAATTTGCATTATGAACTTTGTATTCGATGTTCCAAAATCGAGGCATGAAAAAGGTCTACCGTATCACAGAGAATTATCAAGTATTTTAAGAGTTACTCAAAGAAAATCATTTTAGGAGTAACTTACCCTGAATCTCCATTAACAGCATCATTATAACCCGGTGTATCAACTATAGTTAGTCTTAATCTAACTCCTTTCTCTTCTATTTCTAACTGTTTCTTTTCTATTTCTACTGTTTTCTCTAATCTATCTGTAAAATGAAATTAAATGACGTTTTACATCCCACTTTTCTGCACCTATTAGGCTAATGAGGGCGGGCAAATGATCTGTAAAATATTATGAATCTATATTAGAAGATCTTGTATTTAGCACATGATTCAGGCACAAATTCCTAATCAGGACAACTCCAATCAAGACTGAATGAGTATGAGCAAAGAAAGCAAACTCAAAATAGATGTCCAAAAGAGAAACGTCTACAGAACTGGCACGAGAACTCTTGAAACAGATTAAAGTGCTAATCTCATGTTGCTGAAGCTTGTTTGAGATACAAACGTTGAGCTTTGTGCAAGCTCAAGAGTTGACAAGGAGGATGACATGGAGTTTTGAAGGCAATGTTCACCTTACATTTGACCAAATATTATACCAGTTCTCCTTTCAGACCTACTTTTCTGCACCACACCTGGATGACCAAGAATCAACTAAGTTCATAATCATCAAAAGTTGTTTTCTCACCTGTAACAGAGTCTACCACTCTCTCACTATATAATTCTGTTAAGAATAAACTATTTATTAATGTGGATTTTCCAAGACCTGATTCACCTGAAAAAGTTGAAATATTTCGTTCAATATCTTTCCTGACACCATTTAACAAGTCAGGGTTCATACAGATCAAATTTTTCCTGATATTTCCATGACTTTCCAGATAACATTTCATCATTTTCCATGACAAATTTTACCCTGGATCCTGGATGGAACAGGTATCTAAGACTATTCTTGATCATAGTTTTCTTATTTACCATCAAAAAAAGATGAATAAAATAAGAAGACAGTTAGAATGTCATTTTTACAGGTCACTTTGACAATTTTCCAGAATTTACATGATTTTCCCTGATATTCCATGTCTGGAAAAGCTTTTTTAAAATTCCCTGATTTTCAAGGTTTTCCATGACCTGTACAAACCCTGACAAGTACAACAATTGAAATTTACCAGGACAGTCGCATCAACTCTCAAACTATTTTTCTAGATGAAATATGAATGTTGATCTGACTGATTTTTCAAGTCAATCATAAATTGATCTGATTGTATCACATGATGTTGACTTATATAGTAGTGACTGGTATCAGACCATGCTTACTTACTCTTTACAAAACACCTTATTGGACTTCTTTTTGTAGAACTATTGCATTTGATTTTGCAATGATTTGAATGAGATTTTGATTAACAGAATTGTCCTTCTCAACAGAATTTCAAATGTGTAAACAGCAGCATAAAAAGGTTTTTAGAACTATGTGTACTATACCTACCTACAACCATGAGAGTAAAATCAAATCCTCTTTTCACAGCTTTTCTATGAACTTGATCTGGTAGAGTAGCAAAACCTACATATTCATCATCATCCTATAATTATATAATAATAGAAATTTACATACAGGCAAATAAATTAAACATTATAATAGGCCTACTTTCTAAAATCTTTTATTACTGAATCATTAGTTTTTCCTACTCATTTAAAGGGATTGTAAAGCGTTTTTTTCTAAATTTTGTTTATGTATTAGGAACACTGATTACAACAATTTTCACTCTTCCAATATTCAAATGTCTGTGGTTAGTGTGGACAAAAAACAAGTATAGTACATTTATTATGTTGTTATGTCAGTTTTAACATTATGTTTGATAAAATCTGTCATTGCACGAGTGCAAGTTTATATTCACTGTTAAAAAAAGTTTAAAGTTAAAGGCTAGATTTATTGTTGTGATATATATGTTAAAGCGATACTATCTCTTAGAATGAACAAAAAAATAAAGTTTTCAAACTTGGTCACTCAGAGTATATATATTCATCAACGATGTCCAAAGTATACAAACAGAAGGCAAAAAACCCATGAAATTATGTAAATTTCCATATAATAACAGGTCATAATTGATAAACGCCTTAAATTTGATTAAGTAATTTATCAATTATTGTATTTAAACATAGTTTTCTTGATTTATCAGTTTATTTAGGTAATCTGTTTTATAGTTATGCCACTAGGTTTGTCCCCTGATGAATATATATTCCTATTAACCAAGTTTGAAAATTTATATCTCATGTTCATTCTAAGAGGTTGCATTCCTTTAATAAAAGATGGGGTATTCTAGAAACTGGTTGACATTGGAAACACAAAGATAATGCACATGGCATCAATCAGAAAGTAATATGAAATAGATATGCTCATAGAAATGTAATAATACATACACCTAGTTATTATATTAAACCTAGTCAAATATCATCATCTGAGTATATGTAATTATTATATATTAGAAGAGAAGAAGTATATATTACTCCACCTTACATCAACAAGTAATATCTAGATTTATGTACTGGGTACCCTAACATATTTATATTACATGATACTTGTACAGTTTTATTATAAAATATCAAATTCTCTCAGACTTTTATGTCAATTTATTCTGTGTGCATTATTTTTACTCTGAAAAATTTGCACACACTTAATTCAATATTATTAACGTCAAGCCTTTATCTAATAAGAAAAAAAAATTGTATCAAATGAGCTTTTGGTAGCTATTGAAATTTTTTTTTTTATAGATACTTCAGGTTTGAAAATGAAATGAAATGAATGGAGTTTTACGTCCTACTTTTCTGCACCTATGTGGGCTAAATGAGGACGGGCAAACGCCATGCAGTGTGCAATGAGGGAAATTTTGCCAGGACAGCGGCATTCGCCTGCTCTTTTTTTCGATTTCCAACTGTCGAAGGATCTTTAACGTGCAACTGACACAACTACCGTATAATTCCGATTATAATGCGCACCCATGTATAATGCGCACCCCTTCTTTACCCCATCAAAATCGGGGAAAATTCATTTACCCATGTATAGTGCTGATAGACTGATTTTTCAAAAGTGAACAAGTCAGCAATTTAACTGATGGAATGGGATTTATAGGGCCTACAATTTTTTATCATCCACTTGATTTAAATGATAAACAAGACAATATTGTTATTTTAGTGTGGTAAATGAACCAGAATATATATGAAATAAAAATAAATCTAAGTGTCTAGTTTTTAGGTTAATGTGCTAATCTTTAGTTAAAACATAAATCTCTATATATATATATATACTGAGTTGCCAACTGGTTTCATAACTACCTTAAACCATAACATATTTTTATACTGGTATTTCAAGTTTTTTTTTTTTTCTATCTTTTTAACAGGGGTCAATTAGTAAAGTACTAAAAAATACAATCCAGAGAACATTTTGTGAATGAACTGACAAAATTTTTTACTTTGCCAAAATATTTATGATTGTAGTCCGAAACTTGCAGCATTCTGTGGCAACCGACAGATTATTTTTCTCGGGAGGAGACCCCCTTTGAACTCAGAAGGGATCCCAACTTCAACATCCTAACCCAGAAATATAGTTCAGAATGCACCAAATCTGAGCCATTTTCCATTTTTTTCTCTAGAGGAAGGACCTCCTGTTGGGGCTCGCTTCTGTGGCGCTTCATGACGTACTTGGACTCCACAAACCATTAACAATGTTGTTGATAAATGGAACTCTCATCCCCAACACTTTGACTTGAAGTACAGTCAACAACACAAGGCTGTTGACACAATTCACCCCCAACAGTAGATCTAGTAATATAGAAACACTATATTGACACTAGATTAACACTTAATCTCTAACATCAAATAGATAAACACTAACTAGTGGTCAACTGAATTTTCTCTCTTTGAACTTGATACAATACTACTACAACTGACCAGTGGCCAGTTTGAACTTTTAAACTATCAAAATAACTGAGGTGAAAGTATCTATTGATAAAATATTTGAAGTATGGAGACATGTGGGCCAAGCTAATAGCTCGGCTTCCCCAAATTGGCTGGGTGGACAGAATCTGTGTTATATTTTATTTAAAGTTTTTATTCCAAAAATGAATTCCGCCTTTGGTGCCACCTTTTTTGTTGGTGGGGCACATGACTTTACGGCCCCTGACGAGCCTCATAAGGACTATCAAATCCTCCAAAAAAAAAGAAAAAATAACCCATTCTTTTCATTTCCGAGAGGACTGATACATAGATGACGATTTGTTGGTTAATACTTCTGCTTTTGGAGACTTAGTTGATAAAACCTACTGAGGAGAGTTGGAAATTAAAGACATCACTGACTTTTGAATTGCTACTTGAATTATCAACAACCTTTTGGGGAGTCCACTAATACTTTAAAAGTTATAACTTTTACTTCCAAGCTGTTTAGAAATTATGATTTGTGATAACGGAATGGTCTTGCTTGTACAGAATTTCACAGAAAAATTATAACAAAAGAGATAATATTCAGTTTTTTGACCTTTCATCAAAATTTTAAATGAGGTCAACTTGAAGGACAGTTGAAAATTAAAGACAGAGAAAAGAGAAAGGTGTTATATTGTTTCTGTATATCACACCTTTTTAACACTTAACCTTTTAATAGGTAAATATAACATACACTATAATTTACACATTATAACTCTTACTGTTTCTTAACATAAAAACATAACATTATAACTTACAATCTTTTCCTTGTTTATTTTTCTATGTCTATTAAAAGTACCTAGTCATTTTTTTTTAAAAAGAATGTATCATGGTAAAAATCAAATAAGCTTATAGCAAATAAATTTCTGATACTATTCCAGTGCTTTCAAAAACATCTTCCATTACTTTCTAAAAGATAGTGGACCACGGCCAAATACGCCTAACGAAAAAGTCTTTAATTTAATAAGGTTAAAAATCAAACCTTTCGATTTAGGTCCAATAACATCCATTTTAAGTTTCAACAAAATTGGTTGAAAACTTAGATAGTAGTAGCATATTCAAGACTTTGGGGCAAGGGCAATAACTCTGCTACTAACGGTCAAAAAAAGCTCAAATTCGAACTTGATCTTTGTTTTCTAAATATGTATATACATACCGAATTTCATTTGATTCCATCAAAAATTCTAGTTTTTACAGCGCTTACAAGCAATTGATGTTTATAGAAGCACTTACTGTAGAGAGGTTAAAGGGCGAAAACTCCTCGAAAACTGATGAAAGAGGCCTAAATTTTGAAAAAGCTTTAATTTTAATAAGGAGTAAACTTAACTTTCTCAAACCTTTCGATTTAGGTCCAATAACATCCATTTTAAGTTTCATCAAAATTGGTTGAAAACTAAGAGAGTAATAGCATATTTAAGATTTGGGGCAAGGGCAATAACTCTGCTTGTAACGATCGAAAATAGCTTAAATTCGAACTTGATCTTCATTTTATAAATACGTATACACATATCAAATTTCATTTGATTCTGTCAAAAACTCTAGTTTTTAGAGCGTTTACAAGCAAATGTTGATGGACAGAGCGACGGATTTGGGGCAAGGGCAATAACTCTGCTTCTAATGATCAAAAATAGCTCAAATTCGAACTTGATCTTCGTTTTATGAATATGTATACACATATCAAATTTCATTTGATTCCGTCAAAAACTCTAGTTTTTAGAGCGTTTACGAGCAAATGTTGACGGACGGACGGACGGACGGACGGACGGGGGTGCCGACAATATACGTCCTCATAGAGAGATGAGGGCGTATAAAAATGAACAACAAAAAATTATATTTCAGTAGCCCACTGCAAAAAAGATTAATATTTTTTTTTTATCTTGTAGTTGTAAAAGGCCTACTAAGATTAAACTTAATAAAATAAAAAACATTAGAAAAAATTCCAAACAGAAAAAAAATGCTTTGAGTAAAGTGCTAGTAAACCTGACATCTGGAGAAATAAATTCTGGAACTTTAATGTCAGGCTAGGAGGAAGTCATTAAGAAGTTTTTAATTTATAACATAAGGGGTACCAGTCTGGTGCTGATGGAATTTGAAATAAAAAGAGGAAATTGAATCTAGAGGCACTTAGACATACTTTTACCCTTTTATCTAATTCTATCAAAACATGTTGTCTTTGTGAAGAATTTAGAGTTGAACGTCTACTACTACCAATTTCTTCTATCAATCAATTAAAGACAATGAAGAAACAATTCTGAGACCATTTTTATTAGAGTGAATGCCATCATATTTTTTGAAAAGTTGAGAAAACCATTCTTGATGTGTTCGAACTTAATATTATTAACCAGATGAGAGCATAAATGTGAAAGCATGTTGATTTAAGAACATGATAAAAAAAAAATTGCGCATTTAGGCCATGAAGTTTCCATGCTTATTGCTTCTAAAGCATGCAAATTCAACAGTTTAGTTATCTCAAAAATATTAAAATCTCTAAATTTCACATAAAATTCTATTTCCTAATACTTGAGTGTTGACAGAATTATTAACTATCTGTTGGCTATCAAAACTTATAACTGCTGCTTTTTACAGCTGATAAAGACCTCAAATCGCAGATATTGCTCTTTCAAAAAGCATACAGTCACATGTTAACAGATGAAGGTCTAATCTATTAAAATATGTACAAACAAGGATATCAACAGCTGTACAGATAGAGATATCATGTTCTAACCTAAATAGAGTTAATATGAAGATGAAACATGTCAATATTTTAAGATAATTATATGCATGACATTTAACATGACCTTAACTTCAGCACGGTGGTTTGCAAAGGTCACTTTTACTAAACTTTGAAGCTTTTCAAACTTAATAACAACAATTTTCCAGCTGATAAAGCAAAAGCCTGAACTGATGAAATGTAATCATCAAAACAAACTGAATAACCTGAGACATTCTAATATTTTAGTGCTCTATTGGACAACATAACATGTATGATCAATTACATGAGCTTACGCCAAACTCCATTACATCATTTGCCAGTGACAATCTGAAAATGTACCAGCATTGTATAAGCTTACTTATGTTGAAGTGACGCTGTAATTCAGGCGTTCTCAATTTTTTTATAAAAAGGGCCAAATGCATTTTACAAATGAAATAAGGACCAAATAGAGCTTAGCTTAGCTAGGGCGCTCCAGAGGACTCGGTAGCTAAAGGTTTTTCACTGTTTGGGCACTATTATCGCATCAAAAAAGCATTGAATTATATTTTTGTTTGTATCATTAAGCTTATATCTTTTTTGTTTATTTTTTGTACTTGTAGTGATACTGATGGCGGTGCAGGCCGCCATTTGAGAAGGCCTGCTCTAGGTTAACCAAATATCTGAGTGTAATTTTGATAAGTGATATGTATATGTTAAACTGACATTCAGCAACATTTAGCTGTCTATAATCTATGCAAAGTTTTGTTCCGAGACTAGGTTATTCTAGTGTTTTACAATAATAAATGTCAGTTCTGATCAATCCAGATAAGGAAATGATATGAGATTATTATTGTCTTAAACTATAGAGATATTGCTTGTCATATTGTATCATTCAATTCCTTTAGGCAATAGTTTGTCACCTTCATATATCTAGCAATTGTTGAATTTATTATTTCACAACAATATAAAATACAATCACTGTTACTTTAAATATGAAATATTGGTCAACATTTGATTTTGTATAAAAAGTCATAAAAAACCTTCAACACAGGCTCACCTTTCAAAACAGTGTGATGAATACCTATGTCAAGAAATATTGATGACCGTGATCTGCATACCGGTAGCTAGCAATAGTAGTTTCTGGTAGATCACTGTCAGTGATGTCATAAAACGCATTAGTTTTAGTGGAATTGCAAGAATCACAGACGTCAGAATGGAAATTGGAATGGTGCAAATTGATGCTATCACACACATACAAAGTTTAGAAAACCTCTTTTCAATCCCTTTAATAGCAACAATTTCACTTTTTTAAATCCGGGGCCCATGCTTTGAAGCACACTGAAAACAAGCAATAGACATAATACTTGCATGCATAAGGCACACAGATGGTTAAAACTCTTCCCTAGCTTTCCTTTTTCCTATTATGAATCAACCCTACATGTATAAAAATATTGTCTGTTGTTCCCATTAAGTATAGTAAATATTATTGTTTGACATACATAAATAAATAATATAATACATCTTTCTTAATTCAACAGATGTATCTTGTGTATGTTTTTAAATAAATCAAAGAATAACAAGATTTCACTGTGAGCAAGCTGTAATTATTTCAGTATGTAGAAAATATATCATGTTTTATCATGCTTTACTAAATGAACAATTTCAAGTTCTTCCACTTTGAATTTGTAGCAGATATAGACAGAAATTATATTCAAATTATTTTCTAGATTAAATTTCCAGGTAAGAGGGTTGGTCAAAAGGTTTCAGGCCTACGGACATAGTTAACCACACATCCAAAGACCAATATCTGAGATTGTCAAATACCTTCAAGCCAATACCAATCTGTGATAAAAATTTATTACCTCGGAAGGAATTGGCCCAACGAAAATCAATGTTCATGGTTTACTGAACCGTTGCTTCAAGATTATACAACCATCATATTATGTTGGTCAACACTTCGCTTTATGACAAAACAAAAGGATGCTGATGAACTGAAAGCTGTTGTAGCTAAATGAGTCCTTTTGGGTGACTGCAGAAGAGTTATTTTGTCATGAATTGGAAAGATTAAAGATTGGTGAATATATGAAATATAAATGGTTGTGAAAGGTAACAATATAAATACTACAAAAGTGAAGTTAATAACTATCCAAATTAGTTTTCTGTTCATTTATAGTAGAATAGTATTTAATACTATACAGGAAGTAAACAATAAAACATGTTATTTTTGTTTACATAAAACTTACATCTCTATAAGGTATACCATATTTTTATTGACAATACCTTGTGGTATGTTGACAACAACACCTCTTTAGCATAAAAAAATAAACACAAAAGCTCATTATTGAAAGATTAAAATGAGAAGAGGAAAAATTAAAAACAAATTAAACTTTCTACCGTTAATGAAAGAAATACAGCCATTTCCAACCAGCAGATAAATCTCTGTGAATCACTTTTCAGAATAAGAGAGGATTGATGTGGCTTGCTAGACAAACATTTATAAAAGCGTCATTACTGTATACTAGGTCTTCACTGTTCGTGATATTGATTTGATTTTTAATATGTTGACAAACAAAGCTGTTGCACTACAATTTTTACAACTGCACAATTAAATGTAAATATTCAGATATTGTACCGTAGGCCTACCTATTTCTGTAAATGAACATTTTAAAATTATTTGTGTCAGCTGCTAGACTAAAATAAGTTTCAATAATTTGTTTAACAACCATACAGTGACATACATTTTGTCTTATATACTATCACAACCAAAATACAATATCATTAGTAAAGATCCAACTTGTCCAAGAAATTTGGGATGCTACAAGCGACTTGCTTTGGCATCTCTCAGTTTTTCTTAAATCCAAATATTATCAATTTAGTAATCATAATGTTACATTCTGTTGACAGACCTTAAAGAGGTGTTGCAGAATGACCACAAATTCAAGTCATACTGAAGACCTGCCTTCTAGCATTATACAAATGCAACTCAAAAGTCTCAGAATTGTTTTTTTTTTCCAAGGGACAAATGAAGATTGTTATTCTGATCAATTGAACTTGATCCCACTCAATTTAATCAGTAAATAATGTGTATAATCTAGAGGGAATGATATAATTTCACAGATTATGTATGATATAAAAGTATGATAACCTTGACAGTATGATGTAATTCTAGATAATCATGATGATTATATCTTCATTATAATACATCAAATAAATCATCAATTTTCACTTGAAATAACATCAATAAATCGAAATATGATCTGGATTGCATCAATTTATAAAAAATACCATATTTTGTTTTTCAGCAGGACTTTCATGGTTCAAGGACTCGATCCTTAGCCATTTTAACCAACCATATTATGACAAACCATGCATAAATTATACATTGCTTTTTGCAATGAGTACGAGATCACTGTCCTCTCTGCCTATTTGAAGACCAAATTCAAGGACATTTTAAAAACATGCAAAACATATGCCCTCAAGGTTTTCAATGCTATTTAAGAACCTATGTTAGCTCTGTTTTCACCATTCTGAAAACTTGTGACATTTTGCTTAAAAGACAAGTGAATTCAAACACCTTAATATTTAAACATTCCTTGAATATCTCCCTTTTAATACTTTTTACACAAGAAACTATAAATGCACTCATGCAGACGGTTTATTTTATCAAAATTCATCATCTATAAAATTACACCTGAAGGATATCCACTATGTTGAAGTGTGTCAAAATACAGTGTAACTGGAGATACTATTATAAAGAGAGAAAAAGTTGAATTATTTGGATACCTCAATGCTTCACTTCAGTAAACACCCTTTAAAATATTGGTCAAAGGTGTGAACTGAAAGGGATTCTAATATGAATATTTTTTATATAAAAATCAAAAAGAGCTTTGTATCCTGCTGTTAATTGCCATTGTGACAGACATTAAGTGTGCAACTAAAGACATTTTTTTAAAGATTATAAATTGTCTATTATTTATTCAGAAAACAGTTTCTGTCATATAAATTTTTTTGACATGCACAGCCTAAGGCAAAATATAATGACCTTGGTTAAAGACAAATCACACTGAACTACTCCTGTTATAACACATTCTGAAGTGCTCAACAGTGATAGATGTGGTGCAAGGCAGGTAATCCTTACAACTTCCAGAACACCTTACATCTCCTAAAATTGGGTTGTTACAGACCAAGCTGTGTTTTGAATGTGACTACCATTCTGTATAATTCTCTATGTAAAGTCATGAATATTAATATCATGATAAACCTAGCCATGACATTTAAACAATCAGTTTCAAAGAAAGTCATTTTATCTTCCTTCCATTTTATAAGTTATTATTAAAGCATGACAAAATAAGATTTATTATAAAAAAAAGTGGGTGCATGTTGGTGCATACTTTTACCCCATAAATCTACTTTTTAGAATGTAAAGTGATGTAAAAAAAGAAATCAAGGGAAAATTAAAAAAAACGACAATCTCCCATCTTTATCAAATATTGATGTTTTAATTTAATATTGACCTTCACTGACATTTTTAACATTTTTCATTTTAAACACAAAAGACCCGATGATAAAAATCACAACAAACTATTAGATCAATCTCAATAGAATGTCAATCTACATAGTTGCTCAACATTAAAAATCCATCTGAATTTTGTTAATGCCAACATAAGCTTGCTAGAGTGCAAAAATTTGTAATTTGTAACAATTTGTAAGCCTAAGGATGCAAAATTGATTGCAGAAACTTGCAAATTTTCATCAGAATCTTTCGTTCAGAATCATATATAGAAAATTAGTAAATTGCTTTTTCAGATTGAAAATTGTTTAAAATCAAAACTGGCCATGAATATTTCTAACTTTTTGAACCAACTCATTTTAAAGGAACATCATTATAATTTGGAATACAATTTAAGCCAATGTATTTTCATGTGATCAATATATTTTGACTGGTTCATCAGGTATCAATAAGTAAATATAAATAAAGCCATGTTGTTTATGATCTACTGTATCTCATCAGGGATTCATGAATATATATATCTCAATTATAGAAAAAATAATTGAAAAATATTTGTCATATTTCACATTATCCATGTGTATCTTTTCAACTAAAAATAATACCCTCCTATTCCCATTTTACTATCATATACAATGTAATCTAAATGGCTGGCTCAAAGCTATTAAATATTATCCTTTTAGCAAATGGAGATATTTGTTTCTTATAAAAAATATTTTTAGAAAATTCATTAGTTTAGTTAGAGATTAGATAAGATAAGAATATCATATTACAAACATAATATTATAGATACCAGTAATTTTAAAATATCAACATGAACTCTGTAACACTCTGATTGCAATTCATAATATAGAAAATTTACAAAAAAAATCTTTTTGAAAGCGCAGTCATATAAGCGCAATATGAATTAATTGATGCCAAATTCTTTATGTCCAAATATTTTTTGAATGTGCAGCCTGCGATCCTTACCTTATATTTTGCAGGAACATAATTGACTCTTTTAGTAAGTCGGCGGCGGCTGCCAGTTACGGACGTGTTCCTTCTGGGTGGAGGGTGCAAATCCACAGAACCCATCACACCCGAGTTATTATCCATAATTTTCACAGATGTGTTTTTGAACTGTCATTCATAATGATAGAGTAAGGTACAGATTCACTGAAGTGTGTTTACAGTTAGACACATCTTGGTTTGGTCTATTCATAAACAGGGGTGACAGGTATATGTCACTTTTAACACCTTATATATATAAATCTTTTCACAAAATAACTGTACATGATATAATAAGGATGAACAAATGAAAAAAAAAAAAGTCAAATGAGACATTAAACCTTGAACGTCCTTCATAACACAACAGCTATCAAAATGATGAACAAGTTGAAAAATTTGACTCAATGTTGAGATTTTTTTTAATCACCAGAAGTTAAGAAGTAGTCAATTGCCATCCTACTATGAGTTTTTAACATGAAAGTAGTGAGTGAGGGTTAGCACTAATTAACATTACCAAGATCTATCTGACAGTTCACAACAAATCAGTGCACTGACTAGAAGCTCATTAGGTTGATGTACCGTACTTCATTAGTAATTAGTTCTCTAAGGCTCAGTCAGATAATGGTGAAAAATTTGAAATAGGAAGGTTTGTTATTTTTTATCCAAACATTTTCTCTGGTCAGTGATTCTGGTCAGTGAATCAGGTCAGAGGATCTGACATGAAAAAAGTGTCAAGATGTTGGGAAGGAACAATAAACCAAGGCTGTGGATATTAAAGATTCCTTGACAGTTGGAATTGTTTGAAATCAAAAAAGAATATGCTAATGTCATTGTCCTGTCACTCTTATAAACGGCATGGCATTTTCATTTTCTAAATAGGTGTTGAAAAGCAGGATGTAAAACTCCTTTCATTCAATTTACCACGTCAAATCATCTACCACCCCAGCCCATTCCAGTTAATTACCAGGATAAATTTTCATAAATTTCGGAATTCAAACAAAGTGTTTCTATAGTTTATCAGTCTAATTAAAATCAGACCCTAATTTCGTTTGTTCGTTTTTTTTTTAAATCCGGTTTTTTAACCACTACATTTGAGTCTGAGAACGTCGTGCTTTGCCAGCCGTTCAGGTTAACTTTGACCTAACCTTAATGACCTTTGTTTTAACCAATCAGATCTTTGCCCTCTCCCGCGCTGGGATTTTGTTCGCGAACAATAGGTGCATTCTAGGATTCCTAAGTGCTGTAGGCTAGTTTATCAGGTCATGTTTATCAAGGTAAGGTCAAAGTTAACCTGAACGGCTGGCAAAGCGTGACGTTCTCAGACCCAAATGTAGTGGTTAAAAAAACGGATTTAAAAAAAAACGAACGAACGAAATTAGGGTCTGATTTTAATTAGACTGTATAGTTTATATAATTTCAGAAGAAGTTTGTAAATAAGTTCTTGTTTCAGAAATAAAACACATAAACACATCATAAAATGTTTGATATCACAATTATTGTCATTCCAATTAATTTGAAATGTTATTCTTTATCATAGCCATCAAGTTTACAGTTTCAAATATGTTGAAGCGTTGTAAATATTTGCATTGGATCCTTTTTTTTGTGTTAATCAATATTGTCTGTAATATTTTCTCAGTGCATTTTATGAAGAAATAGATAATAACCATTTTGAATAGTGTCATAATGACGTGTCTGGTGCAAACATTTCAAACAACAGCCCTGCCAAGGAGTTATGTGTAAAGGGAAACAACTCCTCACAATCAATGACTAATTCAGACCACAAAGTAACATTGCACACCACCATATGATTTGGATAATGAAAGTTAATGAAATAAATATTGTAGACAGGGTTAAAAGGTAAGCAGACATGTATGATAATAAACATTGCTTATTGTTTATTGTAGAAAATCACGAACAAGATGGCTACCATCTGATACAACACCCTTATTTAATTCATACAAATTACCCTTTATCTCATTCAACATTTCATTCAGTAAATGTCAGACAGTTATCTAGCCTATTGGATGCTAGACACTAAATGTGATGTCCTATGCCAAAAAATACAAACTCCATGGGTTCACTGAAAATGCCACAAGTGCGCTGTTGTAATACACTTTGTACACATTATATTTGCCATGAGAAATCATTGGGAACAATTTCTTTTATCTTGAACCTTAAACTTTGTTAAGATTTTTCAAGGATGTGTATCCAGATGAGGACACCATAATATTGACAAAGCTGTATGGGTTAGGAGAATTCTCAATATGTGTTTATAGAAAATAGACTTTGGATTTTCTGCTTATGTCATTGTAAAATCTGTCTTAAAAAAGCTAACAATAAATGAAATCATAGGCATTGGTAAAAATAATTCCAAAAATATTCCTTATGAAAAGAAATCGGTAAAAAACTGTATCAGTAAACTAATTATCACACTATTTGAGTTTCTCACTCTAATCTAGTTTCAGGTAGAATAATATCACCTAATTCCAGCTGGAACTAATAATAGTATCAGTAAACAGTCAATGGTAGTAATAATAGTAAATAGTGTGTTAAGTACCATGCCTGAAGGAATTGGTAATGAACTATATCTATAGTAAAGTTATAACTATTATTACCACATTATAAATCTATAAATAAACTAGCTTAATGACAGGCAGACGGACAAGCTATTTCAAGATTTTATTTATATTGTGATGATGGATGGGAAGAAAATGGCAGAAGTGTTTTAAGTATGTTTTTTAAAGGTCAACTAATTACAAGCAGAAGACTATAAGTGTAAGAGGATTCCTTGGTATAAGTTTACACACAGACAAACCAACTCAGGAAAAAGATGATCATGGAAGATTAACTTGCCACTCTGTATGAAGATTAGCCTTTTGAAATAAAGCTAGAAAATGAACATTCATATAAGACTTTTGACAGTCAACTCCGCTGATAACCTGGAAGTGATCAAGATCAAACACCAGCTCAAGGGCCGAATTCTAAAGAACCTAAACTCTTACCCTTATAAAAAAAAATGCTTATTTCTGAAGTGAGAGTCAAAAAAGAGCTGAGGATGACAGAAAAACTGTCACTTCTTTGGATCTATGAATACAATTGGATAACCCCCATTCCCTTCTGACATCAGGCTATGCATTCCGGCAATAGTAAAATCAAATCTACTGCCCCAATAGATTTTTTTCAATAGTTGAAAGTTCTAGTCCTTATCTTATTGAAATTAATCATCAATGTTTCAAATAAAAAGTTGTCCCTCAGTTTATTCTGTAACTTGACTGTTTGCTTTAGTCAAATGATATACTAAACATAGAAACTGGAGTGTTAAAACTGTAAACAAAATGTTTGTAGCTCTCAAATACTCTAAATTGACTTTTACTCTTCAACATGTAGCTTATTTGACAGGGGAAGGCATTCAGAGGTGAACGGGATCTATATTAATCCAATCTTTAACTCTTTAATTAGGAAATAGGCAATCAGGTCCCTAATGCCTTTGCTGTTAATGCCAGAGTACGGTAATGTACACTGGAAGCTAATAATGGTGTAAGCTACTACTTAATTTTACCCCCAGGGAGATCTTTAATTTACAAATTGAAGTAATACACCCCAGTGGGCATGAAACCTTGCATGCATGGTCAATGATATCTTATTGCTGTTTGAGAAGATCATTATTATGTACTAAAAGCAATTAAATTGTGAAACTTAAACAGATTGTAAAGAGGTTTTCAGGGACGTGGATGGTTTTGCAATTTTTAATCATATGTCTGTTGGTTTTACAATTCCATGGAAATAAGTGTTTTATGAAATAGTTATTTTAAAGGGCCTTAGATATTATTTACAACTTCTACATCATTTAATTTACAGAAATCACAAACATCTGACAAAAAATTGGAAAACTATAAATAAAGGCCATGGTTGCCCCCAATACAACGAAAAAAGGTTAGAAAACCTCTTTACAACCCCTTTAAGTTTAATATGTTTAATCTGTTGCATAAGCTTACATGATTATAAACACTAGTTGTTGATTTTGACTTTTTTGATTTAGTATAAGTGCAAAATATATGCATAATGTTAGAGTGAAAATGTAGGTTAGTTTGAAATTAATAGGCTCACTGTACCAGCTGCATAATGCAATGCCTGCTAAAATACTCCATGCAAAACATTAGATACCATACATAAAAGAAAATGTGATGATTATCATTATAAAATCATAAGCTCTAGTTAGCTAGTACATGTATATAAAATTTATTCGCTTCTAACTTTTTAGATCATAATATAGAATCAACCTGGTTTACACAAAAGCTAGCAAATGATTTAAGCAAACGTTTTTTATTTAATGTCTTTAATAAAAGACTTCAGGCAAAATCACTTACAATCTCTTCAACATTGGTTTCTGAGAATCATTTAACAATGAAGAATAGTAAAAGACATTCCAGAAGAAAATGACACACTTCCCTGGAGGCTAAAACTGTAATGTAATAGTGCCTCCTGGAATCTCTTCCACATACCCTGAAGTGTTTAGTTCTTACTCAACTTGAACTTGGTGCCACATGAAGAATTTTAATTTCTATGATCTGGTAATTGTTCCTGGCAGTTCTTTTCTCGCACAAAGAGTTCTTCAGTTTAAGTAGAATTTTATTTCCCTTTCAGCAAGAAAAAAGTTTTTATTGGTATAGACTATCTTGTTTTTTGAAAGTTACAGCAAAATGGTACCTTTCCTTCACTTTTTTAATGAAGATAAGATTTCTACTTCTGCTTTTAAGTGTAACACATCTGCTTTGATACATTTTACGCCAGGCTGCTATAAAGCGTTCTGTTATTGGTCCAGGCCACGTTAAAATGTGACCATTTACATTACAGTAAATTCAAGTGGTCTGAGAACGATTCTCAGAAAGGAATATTTTGTAGTGTAAAATTAGACCCTTATAAATTTACTTTACTGAGACTACTGATACCACTACTGGAAAAGCTCAGTTCTGGCTACAGTGACCAGTGAACTCAATAATTCTGTTACTTAAAATAAATGAGTCATCATTCATTATGAGAACCAGGACATTGTTAGTCTAATGGACTAAGGAACTTCATCAAAATTACATTTTAGTACTAGCAGTGCCAAAATCAATACTGACTATTCTAGGGTACAATAAACACTGTCTGGTATTGTCTGTTTATAATCATCATTACAAGCAGGCTGTGGGACAATCTTG
Organism: Lottia scabra; assembly: GCA_029955415.1. Taxonomy (NCBI): domain Eukaryota; kingdom Metazoa; phylum Mollusca; class Gastropoda; family Lottiidae; genus Lottia; species Lottia scabra. The sequence goes on from JARJEI010000016.1 coordinate 2,139,268, forward strand.
TGTGAGATATAGAATGAGATGCCAATGAAATTTTACTCTTGTCACTTTCAGGCTTTTGTTATGTTTGACAGCAAGACATAAATGCCTGGATATAGTGACTATATTGCCTTTTAAAGCCAATCTTTTTCATCCCTATCAGTAGAAATGATCATGACATGAAATCATTCTTGGACAGGAACCTTCAAGTTGATCCCCCAAAAAGATCCAATTGACTGAAGATAAATTTACTATTCAGAACTGTACTGTACAGACTGACAAAAAGCCATATTGTCCAAAAAATGTTGTCGTAAACATTCCGTAGCAAGTTGCCCTACATGTTGTCCAAAATGTTGCTGCCCTTGTGTTTCGGCAACATGTTTTGCCAACAAGTTTTCGAAAATGCTGTCAGTGTGTACAGTACTTAAAGATTACATTTTTTTAACAAGAAAATATTATACCTGGCAAATTTACTAAATCAACTCAAACATTGAAATATTGTAACACATTTTCATTACATCTGCCAACTTCATCTTTATACCTTCTGATTCATTTTGTCTAATTGTGGAACATGATCTTAGTAACATAAACTTGGCACTTGTTTTCTCCACTTTGTGTACAACAAACACAAATCTGTGTGAGCTAATTTCAAATTTCGTTTCTGCATATTTTTCATTTGGAATCTATTTTAGAAGCTATAACTACATAAACAAGTTTGGAAATATGAATTCCAACATTTTAACATAACATTGTCCAGTAGCATAATTAGGGACTTTCTTATCCAAAAAGAGACTTTTCTATGGGGAAATCATATGGGCTCTTACTCGATTCTCAGACAAAATAAATTGTATAACCTGTGACATTTGTAAATGTATAAAACATGGAGTCTAATTCTAACTGAACACACCTATCAATAATTATCTATAATTACTACACAATGATATGTTAAACTCCATTAAAGTCCATTCTCTATAATTTGACAAAAAAAAAATGATCACCTTTCTGGAAAAAAAATCTAATGATGCTTGATCTGTTTTTAATGACTGTTACAAAATAAGAAGCAAAATGTTGGAATTTTATCGAGATTAATATCTCTTTCAATAGATGACTCTTCCAGAACACCTAATGTTACTCTGCAACTTAGTTTGCCAATCTGTATAGAATTAAGACCACATTTGATTAATTTTAAAGTAAGTTGAAGAATCAAATATCCACCTTTATTCCCTAAATTTGTTTTACGAGGAAGTTTCAGTAATTTCTTGGGGTGTTTTTATCTTGGTAGTAGAGCTATAACATTATAAGGTTTAAGTTCAACTTTTTGTTGAAGTTATTTTTGTACATGGTCTAACATGCACACTTGTATTATAATGAAAGTCATCTGGCTTCTGTTTAAACAATTGTTTTAATGTGTTTTTATCATGTTACAAGCTAATTTTAGCAATTTACTAGCTTTGTTTTTTTATGTTATCAGGGAATAAATATACAACAGAAACAGTCATCTATTGTATCTCTTGTGTATATTCTCACAGCATCATTTTAAATGTTTTAAAAGTTTGAGGCCATCATTGTACATTTTGTAAACTAAAAGAAGTATAAAGATAGTGGACCACGGCCATATACGCCTAACGAAAAAGCTTTAAATTTAATCAGGATAAAACTAAATTTTCTCAAACCTTTCGATTTAGGTCCAATAACATCCATTTTAAGTTCAACAAAATTAGTTGAGAACTAAGATAGTAATAGCATATTCAAGACATTGGGCAAGGGCAATAACTCTGCTACTAACGGTCGAAAAAATTCAAACTTGATCTTTGTTTTCTGAATATATATATATATACATACAGAACTTGATCTTCGTTTTATGAATATATATACACATAGCAAATTTTTCAGTTTTCCGACTGTCAAACATAAGTTACAATGACATCGTAAATCTCATGTTGACATCATTTCACGCTTCGAAAATCATACCGCCATTTTGAGGATGAAGTCGTAAATTTTCATCACTAAAGATGGTTTTAAAGTGATTAGTGGACTCTAAAGTGTTATAATACATATTTCTTTTCTGTTTTTTGATGAAATAAAGAGGTAAATTCGTCAAAACAATGTTGTCGATTACACGCGTGATAACTTGCGTAACTAAAAACTTTGTAAGTTGCTTAGTGAAACAGGCGTAACATTTCACGTGAGATGTAAGATGAGATGTGTAAGTCAAATTCTTTTGCATAAACTTGAGCACTTTAGTGGAACAGGGCCTGAGGAAAATATGCGACACCTCAAAAAGATAAATTAACTTACCTCACAGCTCATATTAGAAATACTACTGTTCACTATACTAGATGGACTTTTTTCTAATATATAATCTGTAACAAACAAAATAACAATCAATTATACCTTTCAATAAAAAAAATACGTAAATATAGGTTTATAAGCATTTCAAGAAATATATAATAATAGATGAGTCAATGGTGATTTCTTCTCATTTTGAAGGTCTATACAGTCTAATGAAAGTAATGACAACCACACAAAGTTAATGATGTTTTTTAATTTTTAAAATACAAGATTACCAATTATTATTCAAGCCTTTAAAGAATACATTTATTACAATATTTAGAAATAATAAACATTGAATATTCAGTTTCATGGTACTACAACATGTTTAAAGGGATTTTTTCACTTACTCTTCGACCTTAAAAATTTTAGTCTCAGAATCTGGAATTATTTAGCTTATCTCAGTGGCGGATCCAGGGAGGGCGTACGCCCCCCCTTTACTTTGTCTTTTTTTTTTTTTTTTTAAATTAGACTGTACAATGAATACGTCTATAGATTTCGTTAACATGGTCCACGCCAGAAACCGTTAAAATAGTACAATTTATACTTATTCTATGTTTTTAAGCCAAAATAAAGGTCATAAAAATGTTCGCCGCGCTTCGCTCGGCTCCATTTTACATCTACGCCCCCCCTTTCCAAAATCCTGGATCCGCCCCTGGCTTATCTAATCCGTAATATTGTTCACAGCTCTCCTACGAAATTTAGGCCTTTAAAACACCTGTACCCATTATTATCAGCGTTACGACTCGCCGTTTAGTAAGACTATGCTTTATATAGAAAACACAATATACAGAAATGAAGGATAAATTTTAAAGTAGGGATATAATTGAAGGAATTATATGATTTTCGTGCATTAGTAGTGCTTCTGAAGGCTTTTTGCATATATTCAAGGCCCAATTCGACCTTAAAAAATGCTGAACATTCCCCTTTAAGATCATTATATAAGTTAACATACAACAAACCATACAGTCAAACTTCTAGTAAATTTGATTATTGACTTCTTTTCAACAATGTGTTAAGATTTAATAATTAAGTATTGCATAATATGAATTTTTTAGTTTATTATTTATCTATTTATTATAATTTTACAAAATATGGCAAATATCTGAAAGTGGAATGTCATCAGTATGAATAAAAAAGATGAATGTCATTAGTTCATTTAGTCAAATGAGCACTGCCTTCATAAAAAAACATCCCACTAAAGAACGGCTTTCTCACACTGTCAAAATAATGATGCAAAGATGAAACATAATTTTGTGTTCAGACTTTATACAACATACTTTAGACAATGTTTGCTTTATGATTTTCACAATTTTCACAGCAGAAAACCAAGGGAAAATATTCTTTTAATGACATCATTCTTAATAACATAAACCCACAATAATCATTCCTAAATTATACAAACAACATCCAGAAACATTTTAACAACAACTATTTCAATTTATAGTCATTCATTAACAACATTACGCTTACCTGCCACCAATTACAAAAATTCTAAAGTTAATCAGAGTTTTCTAGAAAAAATAAACAATCAACTGAGTGAGATTATTCCAATTATGTCCTGAATACAGATACAAAGACCTCAAACATCTCACACATTCTTGTCAATTGCTTCAACAAATAACCCAACATCACACACAAAAAACACTATTGAAAGTGTTGATACAAAAATAAACATCACTCCCTCTGCCTTTATTGTGTAACGTTTATTGTGTTTTAACTCCCTATGGTGCATAATTAGCGTAGATATACGAGAAATAATAAATAAACAACTTACTGTTATATCCAGCCAAACGGGTTGACCCGGACGAAGCTACATTTATCGATGTTCGGTACATGATTAAAAACTATTGAAACCAAACAATGCACGATTAGTATCGAACAATTCACTTTCTATTCATCAAACATCCACACAACATCTATTCTGACAATTTCTCAGGCAAGCTTTCTCAAGCACACGACACTGCAGTTGTTAATCTGTCAATGAAACAAAAATAAGGTTCAAACAGTGCACAATTAGTATATATTGATCAATTTGAAGCTATTCCTTGTTCATTTTCTATTCATCAAAAAACCACAGCATCTATAACTATAGGCTGACAAAATATTTCCCAGGTTAGCTTTCTCAAGCAGACGACACTTCAGCTGTTGATATAATGTCAATTAAACAAATATAAAGAGAAAATCTTCAATATTCATCATACACAGTTCTTCATGCTTGAATAATTTTAAATGACAGTTTTATTTCTGCGACAATTTAATGTATCTATTAATTTCCTTATTGATTATAAAGCTAGGTTTTCAAATTTAGGCCACCTTACCTAAAATATTTCCTCGAAACACAACAACCAGAAACATGTGACATATAGTACACACAAATGTGAAACAAATTTCCTGTAATTGATTTTTTTTTCTTGTTTTAAACAATGGCGCATGCACTGATCATATGGTGGCAATATCTTTTCCCATTTAATTTGGTTACCATGGAAACATTGAAAATTAGAAATATTTGAAATTAAATAGCTATGGTTTCAATTTTGATCCCCACATTTTCAAGATGTCTAAATGCTAGAAATTCCACAAGATGGAACATAACATTTAATACCTTTCTTTTGTTTATTCTCCTTTGTTAAAACAGATTTTCTAGCAACTCTGGGTGGAGATGAAAATGGTTTGAAGTCAGTTTCTAGTCTAAACAATTACTTGATTGAGTCATCAACTATTTTTCTTCCTTGGAAATTGAATGATTGATCATATTAGCTATGAATAGAAATTTTATTAATTCTCATTTTAAGGTTTTCGTGACTCATTTTGAACCTGATAAACTAAAGCTTATTATAATGTGACAGAAATTCAAGGCCATTTCCAATTTCCGTATCATCTTAAAAAATTCATGTTATATAATGACTTTAAATAATGGAAAACAGTAACACAGCATATATAGGACTTTCGAAGGAGCAAAGACTACTCAAGCAATTTTTTGAAAATATGATTCTATCTCATGAATATAATAGCAATCTTGGGACCAAATTTGGCCAAAGATACACATTCAAGGACATGGCCATATTTAATGATTTCGCATCCCCATAGCCGTAGGAGACAGGGGGGCAGGTTTTCGGGCAAAAAATCCCCAAAATCTGGCAAAATATCATTAAAATTCGGGCAATAAGTCGGTTGAGTCATGGGCCCCTACATCTATGCACATCCCTATGGATCATTGATAGAGAAGGTCTATTATCGTTTTGTTGATTAAAATATTATTTAGAATAGACTATATTCATCTCATTGAATTGTTAAACAACAGATTAATTGAGCAATAGAGAATATAAATAGCTATATTATACTAGTGTAGTTGAATATATCCACATCTGACTGCTACATAGGACTCCAATATTGATTTTCTACATTTCATAGACAAACTGCCCTATATAGGCTATATCATTCTCTTTCTAAAAATATCTTTTTCATTATCAATTTCAATTTTAAGACCAAAATAGCTCTGTTTTCATAACAGCAATGTTTACATGTTGAGCTTAACAAACACAAAACCAAAGGCCACTTTGACAAAAACTCATTACTAAACAAATTGTTCCATGCCTCTGAAATGACATAACTAATTTATGACTTCTATATTAACAATTTGGCTTCATTCTTACCTAAATTCAAATTCACAAAATACACTCCTTTGTAATATCCAAACACAAAATAGAAAATCAATCAGTCACATGTCTTTATTCCAATGAATACTTGAAGAGAATGATGCTTCTTTGTCCAGAAGCCTTCAAGACATTGGTACCAACGATATCCGATACAGAGTTAGCTACCCGGTACTCTTTCAGAATATGGCAACTTGTTCTCGTCTGCCAATATTTGTTATGGCACTATTCTAAACGACGTCTGAAAATTGCATTAAAAATTCTCTAACCTAATTATTAATACATCTGCTTCTATTATTTTCATTTCCACCTGTTACATTTACCTGCATTTACAACATGGACTCATCCAATCGAGGCAATGAACCATACCATTGCAATTTAAAGGGTGTAGCAGGTTGAATTAAAGGTACAATGGACAGGAAACTCTTTATTGCATCTTTATCTCATTATTTATAGGGTTTGGGGTTAATGAAAGTTTTATTGTCATATTTGTTGTTCATTTCCTATTGACATTGAAATTCTCATTGTGGAAAAATAAATATTTATATCGCTAGCACAGTAGGTTTCGATTTTTGGAGGGGAATATTTGATGGGTTTACCTTTCAATCGGTAGTGTAATCTAAGATAATTTTATACAAGCTAGGTAACATCCCATCGTAAGCCTTATCAATAAAGATAGAACTGACACCCTCGAGTTCTGCTTCTTAAAATGTAAGATAGCTTGCCAGGCAAGTAATATACGCCCACTGGCAGCTTTGAATTTAAAAGAAAATATTTGAGTTCTGTCTCCTATCTGAGTGTTTAGGAATTAAAAATTGAACGCGTTTTCAAGAAAAAAAATTTATAGTAAATATTTTTCAATTTTGCTTATTTTCAAACCTTAAGTTCGTTAAGATATTGCAATTGTGGGCATCTTTTTCTCAAAACCTCTAGGCTATGTCCCTCATATACAAACTTTATGATCTTGAACTTTTATTTTCGTGGAATTTGTCAGGAAGTTGCGTTTCCAGGCATCAAATTCTCAAAGTTTTCTCGTGATGGCCCTGAAATCCCGATACAAATATACCTTATATTCGTCAGAACATGTCAGGATATGTTTACATCCGTTTAGTTCTCAAAATTTTCTATGCTACATCCCTCAGACACTAGTTTACAAATAATTTTCAAACCTCAAATTTGTTAGGAAATGTCAGGAATTTTCGTTTCCAGGCGTCTCATTCTTAAAATGTTATTCTCGTTGGTCTCGCAGTCCCTACACAAAATTGATTGGACGTTTGCCCCCCTAGAAGTACTTGACTGGCTACGAGCCTGTTTTCAAAAGGGTTTGTCCTGGGGTGATTACGTCATTCATACCCAGTTTCGTCAAAATCTGTCGAGGATTGTGGCCTGTAAAGTGTTTACAAGCTAAATATTTAACACGTTTTCAAGAACACTGAACAAGGGCACAGAATTTTCAAAATTTCAAATATCTGAAGCCCATGTCTGCTTAGAAGTTCTTTCAAGATAGTACTCAGAAAATTTTACGAAAATCAAACAAATTTATGGTCGATTTCCAAAAATAAGGAGTTTTTCGCCAGACTGCTTCCTGTCGGACACTGATGGCTGGAAATATATTTAAGGGCTATTCACTATAGGTCTGGGATATTTGGGCTAATGCAAACAATCTTCTAAGTATATAAGTACAACAGTTTTTGCTTGGTACTCTGACAACATTTACAAAAAAAAAAAAAAAAAAAAAAATATCAAAAAATTAATGGTAACAATACAGTTTAGAGCGCAACTCGAAAGCTGTAATAATTCATAATAAATATTTTTCAATAGGGTTTGTTTATCCTAAGAGTGATTACGAACACTCAAACCAAGTTTCGTCAAGATCTGTCAAAAATTTAGGCCTGTAGAGTGTTTGCGAGCAATTGTGGACGGACGGACCGTGGGTGATTTGGGAAGAGGCTTCTATTTAAAATCGTGATTTGGGTGGTTAGTAAACTTTTTCAGAAAACAACTTAGATTTTTTGTTTATTCTAAGAGGTTGTATTCCTTTAAATCCAAGGAAATAAATTTACTTGGGATACGAACCCTCTCTTCAACTTTCATTAGGCCGACATTAATGAGGGTACTGTTCCGGTTCGGAAAGGCCATAGATGAAAGGAAATCAGTATTAATTTTCAAAATTTTTCTTGAGTTGAGGATCATCAAAAGCTTAAGACCGAGATGAGAAAATCCCGCTGATAATATTCCCGGCGCCGTTGATAAAGTCTGTTATGAGGTTCTTTACACCTGAGGTATTGGATACAGCGCTTGCCTCGTGCGGAGGATTCTAACCTAAGAAAATTTTAAATAAGATTCGATTACCTTGTAAGCTTGTATCTGATTCTGACTCTGCTGAGACCTCGGCGTTTCCGACTTCTGATTCTGACTCTGCTGAGACCTCAGCGTATCCGACTTCTGATTCCGACTCTGCTGAGACCTCAGCGTTTCCGACTTCTGATTCCGACTCTGCTGAGACCTCAGCGTTTCCGACTTCTGATTCTGACTCTGCTGAGACCCCAGCGTTTCCGACCTTAGCGTTGCCGACTTCTGTTTCTGACACTACTAAGATTGGGACCTCAGCGTTTCCGACTTCTGATTTTGACACTGCTAAGAGTGAGACCTCAGCGTTTTCGACCTTAGACTTAGCGTTTCCGACCTTAGTCTTAGACTTAGCGTTTCCAAATTCTGATTTTGACACTGCTAAGAGTGGGATCTCAGCATTTCCGACCTTAGTCTTAGACTTAGCGTTTCCGAATTCTGATTTTGACACTGCTAAGAGTGAGACCTCAGCGTTTCCGACCTTAGTCTTAGACTTAGCGTTTCCGACCTTAGTATTAGACTTAGCGTTTCCGACCTTAGTCTTAGACTTAGATTTTCCGACTTCTGGCACTGCTAAGAGTGAGACCTCATCGTTTCCTACCTTAGACTTAGCGTTTCCGACTTCTGATTTTGACACTGCTGAGAGTGAGACCTCAGCGTTTCCGACCTTAGTCTTAGACTTAGCGTTTCCGACCTTAGTATTAGACTTAGCGTTTCCGACCTTAGTCTTAGACTTAGATTTTCCGACTTCTGGCACTGCTAAGAGTGAGACCTCAGCGTTTCCGACTTCTGATTCTGCTAAGGGTGAGATACCAGCGTTTCCGACCTCAGCGTTTCTGATTAGCAGTATCATTTCAGCTGACAGCGATCTCGATTGGTCTTCAGTTTCAGGACAAGAATGGGGACTTTCCATTATTATCATCCACTAAAATGCAGGCTATCGTTGGCTAAACTCTGAATCTGTCGGTAAAAGGCGGTAGACGTTGCAGTTCTTTCGACTTTGTTTACCTCTGTCCCTCTGACGAAAAGTCGTTTTCTGACGTCAAACCTGACAAAATTTTGTGACGTTATGAAATGGCCAGCAAATGAGCATCTCTTTCCCCATTACAAAAAAGAAGGGTTGAAAAAAAGTAAGGACGCATTTGACGCATTCTTTGATCTGGCAGTCTCCGAAAACGAATCCTGGTAACTTCTATCCTTTTTTTCTAGTTATTATGCGGAGCATAACCATGACCATACTTTTCTCACATCAGTGATGGATTTAAGAATTTCATAAAGAGGATTGATAATGTGTCCAAAACCCGTGAGCGGCGAAGTCGCAAACGTCAAATTTGTGGAGATTCACATAGTCTAAGGTTCAAATATTCATCTCTAAAAGCATCCATAAATTTGTCAAAATTTTTCCTTTGTGGAACATGACTGACCTAGTTGGGTAGATAGCCATCAGGGCCGGACAGATGCATGCACTTCACCATGATTTCTTGGCTGACTGCAATTTCATAACCATAAGTTTATGAGAATTGTAAATAGGTTTTTGATGTATAATACCAAAAGATTGTTTTCCAAACAACATTCTTTTAATGGTGCAAATTGCAATAACACATCAGAAAAATATTGGAGGCATTAATTCATATAATATAAGAGTCTGCTCCTGATTGTCATTTAAACAATTTATATAGAAATTGGTAATAACACGTCAAACCAGGTATGGGGTGGGGGTAGGGGTGGCTAACCACCAGATCCATCCCCTCAATCAGTCACTGCTTTTAGGGGCACGTAATCAAGTAATATTCAAAGTCGAGTTACACAGATGAGCTACAAGCCCATCTATCCTGTGTAGGATCTGAGGTGTTCTGTCCACAGAAAACTTCAATTGATTTGGTGCATTCAAATAGATTTTTTAGAAATAATGTTCACTGTTATGGACTGGGATTCTGGGAAATACCATTTTGTTTTATAAAGAGGACTTTATCTATGACTGCTTGAATATTTTACTATTTTATTATGGAATTTAACATTTAGTACAGTGGATTCATGATAATGTATGAAAATTGTTCATATAAAGTCCCATGTCAGAAATTTTGGAAACTTTTAAGAGGCCAATTTGGTTGATTCACTGTAATAAGATTACAGTAGTAGGCCTACTCAGTACTGTTTCAGAACTCCCTACAGTAGGCCTACCAGTAACAATAACTATGACATTACAATTTTCACGAAAAATGAGAGTTCACGGCAGTTTCAGTGATTCCAAATGGCTCTGATAAAAACATTACACAAGAGTAGGCATTTGTTCACTCTTCTGAACCATAATAATGTAAAGTAACCATTTGCAAGGATGAGATAAAGCACCAATGATAATTTGTTCATTATTAAGTCAGTAAATATCTTTAGATATTGTGGCTTTACTAGTCACTAAAGTAAATGTTCTTTGAACTGTATCAAATAATTCCCAATAATGTCTTTTACTACTGTCAGATTTACTGGCTGCCATTTTTACTGGAGAATCGAATCCATTCACATCAAGTTTTACATAAGATTCTGAAATATAAAATGAAATGGCATTTACAGGGGTTGATTTGGGTCTTGAATTTATGTAAATAGTCAACTAGAGCTGTACAAATTTTGCATTATCTCATCAAATATACATTGAACAAAATATTCATATTTATTTTTATGTAAGGTACGTATAGTCTCACTATAAAAAGACTTAAATTACAACATGTTGATGATAATGATTTTGCTTGATAAAGAGATTAGTCCCGAAAACATAGCTACATTCAGTATATCGACTTTTTACCTACTCTTTGCACGATATTGTGTGATATATTTTTCCTGATGATAATGATGTAACACATGGCTCAAATTTTAACTGTGAACACTATTATTGAGAAAAGGGTGCTATTGGTCGAACAAATGTGCAGAAACAGAATGGGAATTTCTAAATACCAAGTTAACGTATATATTTAAAGATGGAACTTCATGAATGTCTTACCTGATATCATTAAATTACTAGTCACTGATAACTGAGAAAAACAAACACGCCCTATCTGAGTTAACAAGGAAGTGACATCATCACATAATGGTGGAAATGATTGACACATGTCAATCAAACATGGAACTGTCAATAAATAGAATCTGATCCTTTCATCTGTATCTAGCACTACAAAAAACAAGCTTTTTTCATAAAAAAATGAACTAGGATATAAAGATCCCAGAATGGCCCTTTTCAATGTGAGATATTTTGTCTAGAACAGTGGGTGAGGTCAAATCTGGTGTTAGCGTTCCGTGTTAGTGTTAACATGAATTTAACACAACATTTGAACTCATTTTTAGTGTTAATATAGTACTTTTTGAGAGTGAACAGGCGAAACCAGTATATCTTTTACATAATAAAGAGTTTCAATATCAATCAAATAAGGTAATATTTGCATTTGACCCAATCCAAATTCTGTACTAACACGTGTTAACACAGAATTTGACCTCACCCATTGTCAAGGTGTATAAATATTGTACTTGTGTCATCTTAATTTTCCCTGAGAAAATACAACTGAACAAAGTGTTGGGATGCCTGACAGGCTGCACTCCTCAATTTGTCATTTTGTAGGTTGAAAATAAAAAAAGTTTAATACTAAGGAAATAAGATCTTACCTGATAGTAAAGAGAACATTATATTAATTGCTAATTTAGCTACACCTAATGATTTAGGTAAGGCATATTGTCTACATAACTGTGATAGCAGCTGAATACCAAATATCTGCAAAAACAAATGTATTATAAGTTGCATTTAAAAACCAAGTCCACATAACCTAACACTAATGCTCTAATGTTCACACAAACATTTCAGTACAAAATTTATCCATGAAAGGGCAACATCTCTGTTGCTGAAATCTTTCAAAATCAAAGGCATAAGCCTTAATAGCTTGATAAAGAAATGTTTAAATCTTCAATACCTGTTTCTCTGTTTGTGGTTGAGCAAATAGTTCTGGTATAAAATCAAGACAGATATGCATTGAAGGTATACCAGATACAGCTAGTGGTATTAGTTCAGCTGGATAACCCTGAAAGTTGAATGAATACATTGAAAACTTAGTACCTTAGTATACAGATTAAGAGAAATTCATAGCTAAGATACAAAACTGAATAATTTAACGAGCATAGGCAAAGCAATTGCTCAAGTCTTTGCTTAAGAGATTTTTTAGCATTTCTAAATACATGTACAACATTGCCAATATAACCATCTTGCATTAAAAAAAAATCTGAATTACTGTGATGCAGAAATAGTAAAATTGATCATTTTTTACAAGATAATGAACAATATTCTGATATTCATGTAGGCCTACTTTATGAAAAAAATAGAGAGTGAAATGAGAATCAAAACATATTCAAATTTTGTTCTCTACCTCAAAAAAAAAAAAAAAGTATTTTACCTGAAAATGGACTAGTTTAGCTAGATTAGGATCAGCTATAAAGGCTTGATGTAGATATTGACATATTAAACATTGCACTTCACGCACATTACTTAATTCTCCTGGTTCTTCCTATAATATTATAAAAAAAACATTTAACAATGGCTCTTGAAGTTGAAATTTTCAACTGAATCTAACAACTACCAACAATTATTTTGTTGTGCTGATTTAAAAGATATCTGCATTTGAAACAGTTTTGGCTTCAATAGAGTTATACAAGACATTGAATTTAAATTTTTAAAAGTGATAGTTCTAGCTGAAATTGAGCTTTATCTGCTATAAAAGCTGACAATATTTCCCCCAAAATATTGTAGAAAAAGTTGGAAGTGTGAGTATTGCTCCTTTATTACCTTTTCAGATTGTGAAGGTAAACAGCTCTCTAATAGAATCTGTAAGACAGCACTTTCTTGAGCTTCTATTAAAGCATTTTTCAAATCTCTTCTCTCGTGTTCTGATTGGCTAGCATTATCTATGACAGGATATGCTTGAATATGATTGGCTAGATAAGTACGACAAGCATGAGAATAAGCTTCTAGAATTCTTAATATGATTTCTAACACAGAAGGACATCTGAAAATGGAAAACATATACATTTGATAAATGTAAAAATCAGTATTTATCAGCATCTATAGTACCAAGTTTTTGTGATTTATGTATTCCTGCATCTTTACAACGGGCATCTATTGTGAACTGCTAGCAATACCTTGACATCATTAGATATACTTCATGTATCATTCAAGTTTGTAAATGAAGCAATTTGATTGGATTGTACACTTGTGCATATTAACAATCGTAACAATTTACAGTCCTTCTGTCAAAGTCTGTGATTAGTTCATAAGTTTCTTTATTTTATTTAACTATTTAACCTGTTTACACCTAGTAATGTGCAATAGAAAAGATTTTGACATTTTGAGTTTCAAACAGAAAGGAATGCTGCATCATTCTTTTTAGATCATTGATTCATTCTGTACCTTGAATAAATCTAGAAGTCTGTTCTAGTGATAACCAAGCAGGCCTTCTAAAATGGCGGCCCGTGACACCCTAGAGAATTGCCCCTCAAGAGTGACCCCTTTCATTAAAACGATATGCTCGCTATGCTATTTTTTAAATGTATTTGGCCCTTTACAAAAATGAATTGAGAAGGCCTGCTATAAAGTATAAGTATGATTACCTGAACACTCTCTGATCACAACGTAAAACAACCAATGGATCGGTAATGACATCATGTTCTGTATAGGGAGCTGGTTTAATTGTTTGACTGGATTCTTGTAAATTATTTATAGTTGACAATCGTAAACTAGAAACATAATAAAAAGTTATTTTAAAAGCGATAATCCAATATCTTCACCAGATATCCAATGTTGTCATAGAATGTATATGTTGTAATTTAGAAAACCCTGTATAATTCGCACCTTTGGTTAAAACTTCTCAAAATTTTAGTCACTAACAATGAGGTTGTCAAGCCCTTAAAGTTAGGTAAAAAAATTATGTAATATTAATAGGGAATGTTCAGCATTTCTGATGGTCGATTTAGGACTTGAATATTTTCAAATAGCCTCCAGAAGTACAAGAATTGCAAGAAAATCATATAATTCCTTCAATTATATCCCTACCTTAACATTTATCCTTCATTTTCTGTATATGTGTTTTCTATATAACGCATAGTCTTACTAAACAACAAGTCATATTTTTTACTTTCAAACGATGATAATTATGGGTACACAAGTGTTTGAAGGCTTAAATTTCGTAGGAGAGTTGTGAACAACATTACAGATTAGATTTTAGCTACACTCTTTTTGGTCGAGCAGTTAGTGAACACATTCCTTTAATATAAGCCCAAATATATGACGTACAAAATTATGCCAATATCTTATTCTTTCTATATAATCTTACCTTCTAGGTGATATTTTATGTATTTTAAACCAGACTCTATTAACTAGATCTATAATACGTCGTGGAGTTGATGGTAATAACATAATCTTTAAACTAGTAACAATAACTTCAGCAAACGGTAAAACTTTAGATGATTCATATACTAATAATTCTTGTAACTGTAACATTACAACACTAGGTGTACCTGGTAATTGTTGAACAGCTGAAAAATCAAATACATTTCTATATAGAGGAGATAAGGTTGGCTTATTTGACCAGTCATCCCTATATTATCAGTTACTAGTTTCGTTCGTTTTGGAACTCTTCAGAACTCCACTGGATCATTAGATTGAAAACCTTCCAACCCCATGGAATCAATGACAAAATCTGAACTCGGGTACCCCCACCTTTCCCCTTCTCTACATTTCTATATAGGTTAAAACACTGCAGATTCAGAATTGTACGAAGGTTTGGGTGAATCCACTTTAAAAAATACAAAAATTAGACCATGAAAACACAGGGTAGAGTGTTTTCCATGTTCAGTTTTCGACCAATGATAACCTATTGAGAGGAGAGTTTAGCCTAATAAATACCAAACAAAATTTCTAGATTTGCACTTTTATCAGACTAAATAATTGACAAACCTCGTTGTAATGTAGCAGGTGTGACTTGTTGCTTGTTTATAGTATTATACATTCTAGCCATCTGATTGGTTGATTTTAAACTATCAGCTAACCAATCATTAACAAGACAAAGATGAGGATAATGTGTCGCTAATAATCTGAAATTAAATTGTCTCAGATTAACGTTTAAATTTTTGAGTAAGTCACCTTTCTCTTGATTTGCTGTTAATATCATGAATTCTCAAGACTAAGATAGAACCTGAATTATGAGCTCAACACCACCATTTGTGTGATGAAAATCAATCAAAAGTGTGATTAAAAGGAACCCTCTTCCAGACTATGATATAAAACCTCACAAATACCGGTACGAAAAAGTTAAAACTTCAGATGACTGAAACCATGATATATTTGAAGATCTTCTGGATAAGTGAATATTTTTTGACAAATACCGGTACTCTTACCTAATGAGAGAGGGAAAGATACCAGCACACTGTTTTTGTTTGTCTTGAGCAACTTGTACCAAGAAATTAATAGGTATAATAGACATGATAGATTCTGAATAACTTGTTAAATTACGCTGACTCATCACTGAAAAAATACATAAAAAACATTTTTCCAATTTTCTATTGAACATTGTTACGTGAAATTGTTTCTTACAGGAAAAAAACTTTAAGGGATTGTAGAGAGGTTTTCTAAACTTTGTATGTGTATCAGGGACACTGATAGCATCAATTTGAGCCATTCCAATTTTCAGTCCGACGTGAGGTTCTTGTAATTCCGCTAAAACTAACGCGTTTTATGATCTACCGGAAACGGACACTACTATTGATATCTTTCAGATTACTATTAGTGATGTCATAAAACGCGTTAGTTTTAGTGGAATTGCAAGAACCACAGACGTCGGAATGGAAATTGGAATGGCGCAAATAATTGCTATCAGTGTCCTCAAGCAATTGATCTTTTCCAGATTATCAGATTATTTAAATCTCGATATTTAATCTCGAATATTAGTGGAGATGGTTTTCAAAGTCATTATAATTTTACATCCAATCTGAGATCACTTGTTTTTTCATAACTGATAGACATATAACACTTTTCAAATATTTCTACATATTATATATAATCTAATCCTTCAATCTCTAAATATTTCAATAAATCGTTCTTACCTAAAGATTTCATATTAGTTAACAAAGTATCTTCAAACAATAACAAATAATATAAAACAAGTATTTGACAGCCCACATCTTTTTTCTCTGAGAGTATAATAGTAGGAGATTGTCTACCACTGATATCTTTTCTATTAGCAGGAGCATCAAATACTTCTAATAACTCCTTCTCACTTATAGCTTGATTTACATTGTCTGATTTAATTCCTTTAACAATGATAGAGTTCACATATGACTCTATTAGTAACGGAAGGAGAGGGTGTAATGGTAAACAACTACTACACATTTGTTTATAAATCCAATCCTGAAAAAATAAACAATAACAGGACATAGAAATAAACAATCCACTAGAGAATGTATGACTTTATTACTTATAAAATTTCATCAATAAACCGAGGCCCCAGTGCATTTCAGGCTGTGCATGTTAAAGATACCAAGACAGTTGGAAATCAACAATTTGAGTAGGCTAATGCCGCAGTCTTTACAAAATTTCTCTCACTGCAACCTGCATGGTATTTGCCAGTCCTTCTTGACCCAACAGGTAGAGGAAATTTGGAGGTAAAACTCCATTTCATTTCATCACAGAAATTGGGTAATTTTAATTTGATTAGTTTAATATTCATTTTGTTATAAGATGGATGGAACATAGAGAAAACGAAATATCATGACAAGTCAAAATGTTATTTTATAAGGATATCTTACCTTGATTGGCACTTTATATCTAGAAAATACACGACTTTTTAAAAGTTGAAATATAATATGTATAGGTAAATAACCAGCCATATCACCATTTAAATTCTCTGTTACTGGTATACTTATAGCATGAGATGCTATAACCTATAATATATATACACAACATTATAATCTTTACACTGTTAACAGTATATTTATTGGAATTAAAATGTAAGTTATGTATATTTTCACTTTTAATAGTATTGGCCCAGTATAAGCAGAGCAAACAACCTTTTTAGTTTCAAACTTCATAAAATATGACTCCTTATAGCATTTTTGTTTCTAGATTATATTCTTTAAGCCCAGATCTTCCGACAAAATGTCTAAGGATTTTTAACATTTAACATTTTTTTGACCCACCCACATAAATGCTCAACGATCCTTTCTCAAATTAATAATAATATTACCTGTTCAGTAAATATTTCTTGAGTAAAAATTTGGCGTATTCGAGACAAAGCATTTGCTTTCACCTGACACTAAAACAAAAATATATTGAGATCATTTTTGATTAATTTAGTATTCCAATGACTCAAAACAAAATAAATCTACTATCTACAAGGGTCTGCACGAATCATTGTCCAGAACAGCCAGAACTGTCAGAACTTGATTTGAGTGAACTGGAACACTGTTCCGGACAAAGATTTTCTGTCCAAACTAGCGAAGTGGTGCAGCTGGAACAGTGACGAAATCAAGATGGCGGCAAATGTCGCAACCGTTTTTTAGTTCAGTGACAGCAGTCACTTGCTGTCCAGAACCTGTCTAGAACTACTCAGATTTTAGTTCCGTACAGAAATTTACATTTCCTGTCTAGAACAATTGCAGAATTACTCGAAAGCTTGTTCGGAACAGAACATCTGGAACAGGTCCAGAACATCTGATTTGTGAAGACCCTAAAAGAAAGTCAAGATATCATTCAGGACGTTTAGGATTACAGTGCTCAGTCTTAAATGAAATCTGAATCATAACACAATCTGTGACAAGATGAAAAACAAGATGTTTATTTATAAAATACATACCTTCATTCCCAGTGTATTACAAACTAATTCACTGATAGAAGCTGTTTGATTATTATGGAAATGGAGAGCTATCAAAAACAACATTTCACCAAATGATTTTCCATTCCCAGTATTTCTAAAAATGAGAAATGTATCAGAATGTTAGCAGAAGACAGATTGATGATTTTCTACAATTGGATAATGTCATGGTTCAAAATTCTTTTTTTTTTCAAATGTTATCAAACTGTTCCGCTTTGTTTGGGCTAATGAATAATGAGAAAGCAGCCATAATACCCTACTCTTTCCCCAAGGTTGAACCAGAAACATATTTGGACAAGTAAGAGCATTTCTCTCAATGAGTTGTACTTTTTTTACACTTGATCTTGTGATTGTTAACACCCTCTTTATAATATCCGGAATGGTACTCACTTATCAAATATACTTTCTGCTGTCAACAACCATGTTATCCATTCTATAACTTCATGTTCTAGTTCCAGCCCACTGAAAAATAATATTTTTAATACAGTCTTCACATGTTTGATAGTATTACATGCAGACCGTAGAATAAATATTCTTGGTTTTGTTATGCATCAATTCACAGCACAAACAATACACATATCTTGAAATTCGTTGAGAGAAACATGTTTAGCCAACTAAAATCGTGTTCAGAAAGGTCAAGGTCATGACCTTAATTGGGTGATAGTGAATGGCTAATACTTACCCCTGTGATAGCAGTAATGGTGAAGCTATTAACATACATAATGATTCTAATATAAACTGTGTACCTAAACGGGGGTCAAGATAAATGACCATGAATGGGTGATAACTTACCCCTGTGATAGTAGTAATGGTGAAGCTATTAACATACACAATGATACTGATATAAACTGTGTATTTGAACGGGGTCAAGATAAATGACAGTGAATGGGTGATAACTTACCTCTGTGATAGCAGTAATGGTGAAGCTATTAACATACATAATGATACTGATATAAACTGTGTACCTGAACGGGGTCAAGATAAATGACAGTGAATGGGTGATAACTTACCTCTGTGATAGCAGTAATGGTGAAGCTATTAACATACACAATGATACTGATATAAACTGAGCTCCTGAACAGGGTCAAGATAAATGACAATGAATGAGTGATAACTTACCTCTGTGATAGTAGTAATGGTGAAGCTATTAACATACATAATGATACTGATATAAACTGTGTATTTGAACGGGGTCAAGATAAATGACAGTGAATGGGTGATAACTTACCCCTGTGATAGTAGTAATGGTGAAGCTATTAACATACATAATGATACTGATATAAACTGTGTATTTGAACGGGGTCAAGATAAATGACAGTGAATGGGTGATAACTTACCCCTGTGATAGCAGTAATGGTGAAGCTATTAACATACACAATGATACTGATATAAATTGTCTACCTGAACGGGGTCAAGATAAATGACAGTGAATGGGTGATAACTTACCCCTGTGATAGCAGTAATGGTGAAGCTATTAACATACATAATGATACTGATATAAACTGAGCACCTGAACAGGGTCAAGATAAATGACAGTGAATGGGTGATAACTTACCCCTGTGATAGCAGTAATGGTGAAGCTATTAACATACACAATGATACTGATATAAATTGTCTACCTGAACGGGGTCAAGATAAATGACAGTGAATGGGTGATAACTTACCCCTGTGATAGCAGTAATGGTGAAGCTATTAACATACATAATGATACTGATATAAACTGAGCACCTGAACAGGGTCAAGATAAATGACAGTGAATGGGTGATAACTTACCCCTGTGATAGTAGTAATGGTGAAGCTATTAACATACACAATGATACTGATATAAACTGAGCTCCTGAACTAGTTGGTGGGGGTCGTGATGTCATCACATCTAATAATGCTTTAGTTTCATCATCGTTAAATCTAAAAACATAAACAGTATCCATTTCAGCAACAGACAAATAATCCTTGAAGTCTTATTTTAAAAGAAATAGAAAGCCTTTAAAAGATAGACCAGTTTTGGTGAAATATGATCCATTTTCATTAAAAACTCAAAAGTAAAAGATAAAGATCAAAAGTGGACTAATAACGCAATGGATTATAAGATGACATGTGACCTAGAAGATACATGCTTTCCAAAGATTTTTTTTATGAAATAATCATAATAATTGTGGGGTGCTCAAACTTTAAAGACATCTATTGCAGCTCTGCGACTTAATTAGTCAACTTGTTATTCTGGAGACTCGGCATAACTATACTTTGGTATACAGTGAAACTCCTGAAAATCGGCCATGCACAGGACCAATTCATTTGGTGGGTTTTCAGGAGTGGCTGATGAGGAAAAAAGTTATTGTTTACAAATAAACAAACGTGAATCTGCGAGATATGTGCGTTCGATTTGTTGTTCCAGACACTTCTTATATGATTTTGATGAAGGAGCAAGACACGGATAAAGCACGGTAAATCGAATACACTCGCAATCTATATCTATATTTCAGAGTCTATGTACCAAATAAAGTTCAGTCATATGTACTTTTGTATTTGTTCATTATGGTAACTTTAACCAAACTTACTTTAAGTTAGCCATATTTTTAAGAGCACAATAAAGCCTCAACAATGTAACCGAATACACCACATGATTACTGGACATAGGTTGTCCCATAGGTGGTGTTACTAGTCTTAATTGTTCCAGCAAGTATTCACGTAATATATGTAACATAGATTTGGATGGATCTCCTTTTCTCTAAAATGGAAATTGTTAGGTAAACAGTTATATTGACTATAGAACAATCATACTTTGGTACTTTGGGACTGTTTCACAATCCCTAAGCATTGAATTGAGACGAACGCTAAAAGGAACTTCTTTTTTAGCCATCTGAGGTATTTTTCAGAATCAGCCATTCGGTTATCTTGTGTTGAAATTCCATATTCATAGTCGGCTTACTTTTTAAATATGTTCAAAGGACACAGATATTTTTTTTTATAGAAAATTTACCTTTTGCCCAGCTTTAACAAACTGTGAGAGCCATGTTCTTGTAACTATGTCATCACCCAATAATAGGGAACTAACAAAATAGACAGCATCATCTTTAGCTGGAGCGTTTGTGACGAGTGGGGCAGACATCTGTAGAGATAGGGCTATAGCTAGACCAGGCATTGTACAATTCTCTACCTACAAAACACACAGAAACAATTTAGTAAAGGAATTGAAATGGTGATTTATCTCATGCACAGTGAATTTTAATGAGAGAAATTCTGCCAGAATTTTTTTTTAATTTCCAACTATCAAGAAATCTTTAACATGCAGTCTGTAGAACTCAAACCTTTCCCAAGTTAGTCCATTTGACCTGCATCACTGACAAGGGTAAACAATATTAGAAAACAAGAATCAATCTGGGTTCCTGTTTGTTTTAGTCCAAAATAAAAGAAACCACATGAAAAATATGAAAAGATACAGAGTTTTACACATATTCAAATCAATAACATTAGAAAAACTTACACATAAAGTCCTAATATTGAGAGTTTCCTGTGGATTCATGGCACATAACATTTGTAACATTTCTAATCTTCTAATACCTCCAATACTTTCTTCATCCTGTCTTTCACCATGACTTATTAAACTATAACATACTGAAAATAACATTTTACCTATTTTATTACCATCATCAGCAAATTACTTTACAAAGAACTTTGATGTATATGTATTTCTAAGTAAAAAATTCATTTTAATCAGGAGTAATCTTAACTTTCTCAAACCTTTCGATTTAGGTCCAATAACATCTATTTTAAGTTTCATCAAAATCGGTTGAAAACTAAGAGAGTTATAGCATATTCAAGATTTGGGGCAAGGGCAATAACTCTGCTTCTAACGATCGAAAATAGCTCAAATTCGAACTTGATCTTCAATTTATGAATATGTATACACATATCAAATTTCATTTGATTCCGTCAAAAACTCTAGAGAGCGTTTACGAGCAAATGTTGACGGACAGACGGACGGACAGGGGTGCCGACAATTATACGTCCTCATAGAGAGATGAGGGCGTATAAAAATAGAAATATTAAATACAAACCTGATTTGAAAGCTTCTGGTGAATTAGCCAACAGCTGACACAATAACCAGGCACCATTCTTTAGGCACAATAAAGCTTCTGCTATATCAGGTAATGGAAGTAAGTTGGGCAATTCTGTAATGGAAAATAAAATAAATCTAGACTAAGAATGAGTCTTGGTGCCTCAACTTGGAGAAATGTTATCATGAAAAACAAACAATATGACAAGATGTTATGTTAGTTTCATCTTGGAAATGAATAAGTAACACCCAAAATATATTTTTTCACAAACCTGCTTGTGCAATGGACAATATATCTGACACTTCTTCTAAATAAACTTCACTTTCAAATAACTCACAAGTTTTTTCATAATTCGGATTTTTCTGATCTTTAATCTGAAAGAAAAAATTAAAACAAGGATTAAATAAGCTTAAATTCTAAGGAACTGGAGAAGACAATACTCTTTTCAACGGTCTTGAGTTGTCAGGAACAAAAATGACCATTGTTAACGAATTTCCTCTTTTAAAACTGGTTGTAAACTTCCTAATATCAGACGTCATATTACCTCAGACATAACAAATAACAATTCACTTAATAAAAGTCGAATTCGTCTTGCAGGATCACTTCTTTCAAATTCTAAAACTAGACCATGTTGTAAATTTGATATCAGAACACTGTCTGTAATACTACTTCCAATTTTAGATCTAAAATAGAAAAGATATGAAATCATGGTTATATTAGGAAAACGATTTTCATATTGGTTAACTTTTCATATAAGCTTATTTGCAGACCATTCTTGTTTGAAAGGACACTAGGTTAGTGAACGTTTGAAATTTATTGGCAGACTTGAAATTAAATCAAATCTATGCTAAATATTGCAACGACCCAAATATATACTGGTACCGGTACTGGCATGACACTCATGACAAGTTACTAACCGTAATTGTTGTTCCTTTTTTACATCTTGTTCTAAAGCATGAAAGTCTATTGACAGCAAGGTGACAATATTATTCACAATTTCTAAGCCTGATAATATTTTAGAAATCTCTTTCCTGTCTTGAGTCCATTCATCTCCCATATCTAATGGAGCACATAATGCCATCCGAACCAAACTTGGCAAAACTGGTCGCAAGTCTGATTCACTGCAACAGCTCAACTCTCGGATGTCAACATTTTGCATTGACCTGAAAACTTTGCTTTGCACTGGTTCTCTCCTTTTAAACATTTTGTTCAATTTTAGTCAACTACTGATACACTGTGATTATTAAAAAAGTCAATTGAATTTGAATACTAAATTCTTATGTCCTTCTCTAACATTGTTCTTAAAGATTGCAGAGTTCCTTTTCACTAATCACTAGGCTTTCTTTCTTTTGTGTGTAAGTTTTGAGTTTGACTGGTTTCATATTAGGCCTTACATCCAAAAAATTGTTGTTTTTTTGACTGTCTAGCCTAATCAATGACAATTCATGGATAGCCCTTTGTGACACAGATTCGTATAAAATGTATAAATTTCTGTATAGAAAATAAAAGTTGGATGGAGTGCTGTCAGAAATATTTTTAATTTGGGGTGTAGCTGAGAATAGTGCCAAAAGCAGAAGCAGAGCACTGGTTGGATTTTATTTTCTTTTTCTCGCCGCTATCAATAGACTTTATTTGCCTTCATTTTTGGAGAGGCTTCCTGTCTTTTTACTACCGACAAACCTATCGGTAACAACCAATCTCTTACACAGAGTTGTCTTCCCTAGCTTTGGCAGTCCAGATTCAATCTCTGTCAACTACTCAAAAAATAGTCCTATTTTGTGTTGACAACTTCATCAAGACTGCATTCTCCTCTATGACGTCATCTAAATAATGACGTTTTCTCGGATAAATACTTATAACAAATTACTCAAACATGAGATAGCGTTACACAAAAATATAGTCCTTACATTTAAACTGTTTGAAAATTGTATTTAATCTCAAATGAAATAATATTTCATGCTTTTACTAAAACAATGTGGGAATAAAGACACGGAAAACGTTTAAAAAGCAAAATATAGAGCATAAAGGTGTTTTACAAGAATCTTGTAAAACCGCCGAGACAGTGACAGAGGTGAAATCTGACCGAAGGGGAAACAACTCTGTATGAGAGATTGGGTAACAACCTCATTGGTAACAACGATCACAGGCCATGTAAGTAATTTTCTGACAATTCCGACCAGTCAAGTTCAGGATTATAAGGGAAACTGGAAACATAGATTGAACCTTTATGATGGGAGATGATGATTACAAAAATGTTAGAAAGAAAGAAATCCTTTCTCCAAGATTCCCCCTATAGATACCCACTTTCAGCTAGGTGGACTGGAATTATGAGTGAAAATTATAAGAATATAACATATAAGGTCATCGGGTTTCACATTTTTTTCGCAACAAAATAATTATGTATGAAATAATAGGACATGTCAAAATATATAGAATTCAAGGTGAAAATTTCAAGGTACTCTCTGACCACATTGAGATCTGAATTGAATTTTTTCTCTGATGTCACAAATATTCAAATTATGTTTTTCTATTGCATGCCATGTGTCTTAGAATGCCTTTGGGTCTATGAAAATATATGGTTTGAAAATTTTCATTGTAAAATAAATACAGTTCCCTCCTAGAAATTTCAAGTGAAAATGACCCATATTTTGGACTGAAATTTTCCCTCTGTAAAATCATATTTCAAGATAAATATTTTTTTAATAGTTGTCTTTTTCATCAACCCAAAGACAATCTAAGACTCTCAGAACTAATTTTGGGTTGATATTTCAATTCATGAAAAAATAATAGGCAAAATGCGATTCTGAGCCCATTGTGGTCAGAGAGTAGGTGGGTTCCTCTTGGATAGGGTACCTTCAGATAAATGGATAGGTCGGAGTTGTCCAAAGATTATAGATATCAATTTGGAAGATCACATTGCCTCCTTTCTGTATTTTAAAGTTTGAAAATAAAACTGAAGATGCTCAGAATCATTTTGGGATATCTTACTAACAATTGCAATTGCTTTTGCAACCTCAATTTCCAGCAATTGTGCAATAAAGGGCGTAAGAACTCTATCTAGTGGACGAAAATAAATTCAAGGCGATACAAGTCATCACGACATTAGCATTCACAGACAGTTTTAACCCAGACCGGCTTTAAAAAATACCGATTCTCTGTAATTTGTAAAGAGTTACGTTTCTTGGAAAGTTTTCATAATTGGAGATCAAAGAAGATTGTCCATGCTTGCAAGATGGCGTCGCAATGGCCTGAAATCTCAACAGCAAGGAGAGAAAAGAGAAAAGAACTTACTCTACATGGATCGGAAATCAGTGAACGAATACAAAGTGAGGGTCTTCCTAAAGACTTGTTCAAACTTAATCTTAATTATTTGGTAATCAGCAAAACCTGCCTTGTGGAGCTCCCAGAGTCCATAAGCAAAATAACAGATTTGGCAAGATTATGTTTACCAAACAACAAATTGAAGTCTTTACCATCATCAATTGGATTACTATCAAAATTAAAACTTTTAGATTTGTCCAATAATGAATTGGAGAGTCTACCAGATGAATTGAACAATCTGTCAAGCTTAGGAACATTGAACCTTAGTGTCAACAAACTGACCAAACTTCCTGCCATCCAGGGTCTGACAGCTTTGACCAGTTTTGACGTTTCTTACAACCAGTTAGAGTATCTTCCAGATGGTATGTGTGACAATCATGACTATCTGACAGAAATTAAAGCTAGCCATAACAATCTGGTTGAACTACCTGATGAATTAAATAAGTTAGCAAGATTGGCAACCATAGATGTCTCTGACAACAAATTGAAAGATGTCCCATTAACCCTCTGTGAATGTTCTAAATTGAAAGAGTTTATTGGGAAAGCTAATGCTATTACCGAGAGAAGATTAAGTAAAATGGTGGAACAAGGTCAGATGAAAGGAATGATGACTTACCTATCTGCAGAACTTCAGAAGAAACGTGCCTTGGAGAGTAAGGGCGAAAAGAAACCAAAACCCAAGAAGAAAAAGAAAGCTAAAGTAGATGATGATGATGTAGAGGAATTGACTAAAGATATGATAAATATTTTACGTTTTCCAAGTACAGAAGAAAATGAAAATGGCTTCACAGTTTCAGTTCAAGTTCCAGTTATCACTGTTCGACCATACATAGTTTGTTGTATTGTACGCAAATTGAATTTCAAAAAGTCTTTGGCAATGTTCAAACATTTTATTACTTTACAGGTTAGTTCAAATTCTAATTTGTATTAAAATACTAAAATATAATTCATGGGGTTTTGATCTGCAAAGCACGAATCATGAAGAATTTTGCATTTCTTTTATTTGCACTTATTTAAGAAAATCTCACATTTAAAGGGTTGAAAATTCTTAATCACTCAAGTAATTGCTGAAATTTATTTTCCTTTTTTCAGACAAAACTTCATGACACAATTTGTGAACAAAGACAAGTAGCAACAATTGCAACACATGAATTAAAATCTATTAAAGGTCCACTGACATATACAGCTGAATTCCCGGATTTATTAAAGGTAAACCCAAGTTTTCATTTCTTAAACCCAGTAATGTGGTACCCTCAGAGGAGAAAAATGATTGTTTGAAAATAAAAATTCAAGGGATTGTAAAGAGGTTTTCTAAACTTTGTTAGTGTTTCAGGGACACTGATAGCATCAATTTGTGCCATTCCAACATCTGTGGTTCTTGCAATTATAATAAAACAACATGTTTATGACGTCACACCAGTCATCTATCGAAAGCTATTATTGATATCTATGCAGATTACTGGTAGTGAAGTCATAAAACGAGTTAGTTTTAGTGGAATTGAAAGAACCGCAGACGTTGGAATGGAAATTGGAATGGCGCAAATTGATGCTATCAGTGTCCCCGATACCCATACAAAATTTAGAAAACCTCTTTACAATCCCTTTAAGAAAATGTATTTCCTGCATGAAATTGTTTGTATCTTTTCAGATAACTCCTTTGTTTAAATTAAAAGAAGTAACTGCTAAGAAATTGGTGACCAACTTATTTGAAGATGCAGAAGCTCTGAGAAAGGAGAAAAAGAGAAGTACAATTAGTGGAATACACAAGTAAGTGAATACTTAAAGGGATTGTAAAGTGGTTTTCTAAACTTTGTATGTGTATCGGGGACGCTACTATGATCTACCGGAAGCTACTATTGATATCTATGCAGATCACTATTAGTGACGTCATACAACGTGTTAGTTTTAGTGAATTTGCAAGAACCACAGACGTCGGAATGAAAATTGGAATGGCGCAAATTGATGCTCTTAGCGTCCCCGATACACATACAAAGTTTAGAAAACCACTTTACAATCCCTTTAATACACTTGTTGTTATGGTTCTAGCAATGTTATGAAATTTTGAGTTTTTGTCTTTTGAAACATTTTTGTCAGCTGCAAGTGGATATATGTTGTCTTGTCTGGTAAACTTTATTTCTTTTGTGAAAGGTCTTACCTGCCATACAATAGTCTTTATGCATACTATTTTATTTTGAAATTTTTGTTTTAAGATATTTAGAATTATTGAAAGATAAAGTGCAGTATCCTTGTTTAAAAGATGCTGAAGATCATGTGATATCATTTCCACCAATCACAAATAGTGACAAAACAAAGGTTAGTAAGACTGCTGTATCTTACTTAGTATGACTACATTCTTATAAAAATTTACTCTCATTTCCTGAAGTTTATCTAACATATAACCGTAACATATTCTTATGAATGCCTTCTGTTGAATAGTTAGTAATTCGTTACCTTTCAACCACCCTAAACTTTAATGCAGTTAATGTTTCAATTTCTTTTATTGAATTATTGACCCTTTTCTAGATATGCAGTGAAACAACAGATATCTTAATTGAAGTAACAAGCTCCACAAATCTTGATTCTTGTAAAAAAGTTATGGATGAAATGTTAAGAGAGATGTTAAAAATGGGCGTTGGGTGTTCAGAAGATGAGGAACCACATAGTTCTAAGGAAGAAACAACAGAGGAAGATGGCGCTGGTGACACACCTAAAATCCCAAAAAATCATCATTTAGTTGTAGAGCAAGTTAAAATTGTTGATCATGAAGGGAATTTAAAAGTTTTATATCCATCTAGAACTGACTTATTAAATCCTCAATATAAAGTTATACGTAACTTTTAATTTAATTTTAATATTATTTCTTAAGGAACATTTTTATTTCATAAATTTATGTGATTGGGTGAAATATGGTATTAGAAAATTATAATTTGGAATTTTATTGGAACACTTTCATTGCTCATGTGATAACTATGGTTTTGTTGAGGTCATTTCCAAGAATTCAAAGCTGCAGCGCATTCAATTAAATTTTTATCTCAAGGGAGATAACTCTTAATACACACTTGATATCTTAAGACCACAATATTACAATATATCAGACCTTGAAATAACAATATGACAGAGCTTTGTTTCAATTACGGCATCCGCCTAAACAGTCAAGAATTGTATAGTGCAATTTCTTTTACTATTTATGCAGTGCAAACTCACTTTTAAGGCGTTCAGAGCTTACGTTGTTGATGAATTATTTGTTATTTATATTGTTTGTTTATGACTGACATTCAAAAAGGAGTGATGTTTAAAAAATATCTACAAATGTCATTTTCTAATGGCTCTAAAATGCTTTATCAGGAATGGAATCAATTTGAGTTCTACATGTACATAACTTTATTAGAATGAAAAGAATGTTTCCAAAGAAGAGATTTTACTAATTTATATATGAACAAGATGTCAAATTTAATTCTGTTTACTGATATTAATTTCTTATGATTGTAAAACAAATAAAACTTATTTCCAAATTAAATATTGTATACTTTTAACAGCCAAGCTTTAAACTCCTTGAAAATTTGAAACCCCTCAAGGTAAAAAATATTCCTTGCCCCCCTTGTAACATAGATATCTTTGTGGTCTTTACAGCTATTGAATATTATTGATGATTGAGTATCTACAAGGTAAGAAAATCTGATCCCATGGCTGGTGCTTTCGAGAGTCAGCTTAACATTGTCACCTTAATGTCAAGATTAGAATATCTATATGGGAAGAAAAAGTCTGATACCATGGCCAATGCTTTTGAGAGTTGGCTTTCACTTTAATAACTTTGTATAATAAACAGAGCCACTGAATATTATTTATGTCTAGAAGTATTGATCCACTACCTAATGAGATAGAGATTGGAAAAACAAAATGGTTTATTTATTTACATTGTATGAACAGGGCCTCTTGAGACTGTTTTGATTGAAGAAATAATCAAATCATATTCTATGATAAATGTTTATCTATTCTAATCACAGGTCCATTCATGTAGAGAAAACATAAATTAGCCATCACAAACTGTACAGACCTCTTTATACAGCAGGAAACTGAGTTGTTTAGACAGGGATAAGAACAGATGTAAAAATCAATTTATCAATATCAGAATATGGACATCAAGGTTTTTTCTCTTAACTAGTCTTGGTCTCTAATTAGGTGTTCTATTTCGACCATAATTATCTATATTATCCATTAATTAGAGTGATAAATTAGTCATTAAAGATGAAAAAAATTAGAAAGGCTCAAATTTACTTGTTTTCTTGATTCTCATTAATATTAAAAGATTAAGTTGTCTTAATGTCAGCTTTATAAATTGTATTGATCGGATTGTCATATTTCTTTTTTTCACATCAGTTTATTATTAATATTTATCTCTTCAATTGGAGACAAATCTTATGTCAGATATCATTAGGGTTAATGATTATTTATTTCCAGTTGTATTATGTATGAGTGAATTTCAAACCGTGTTCCCTTCAACCAAACACCCAATATTTAGCCTACATAGGTAGGAGGGAAAGGCAAAATTTGGCAATAATAGGGCTGAAAAGTCATGGAATCCAATTCTCAATTTTAGGTTATGATCTCGAGTTTTAACTTCTCAAAATCAAATACTTGGATCACTTGTATGCATCATAGAAATATAATAGGACTGGAAGTCTTAGTCTTCTCATTGTCTATTGAAATTTATGGTTGACCTAGTTTCTCCTGACATAAATCTTACGTTATTATTCCCTATCAACATTTCTATGAAAGCATAGAGTACAGCAACAAAAAGAAGCAAATTCTGCATAACAACATTTATTTGTCAAAGCACTGCTGGACTGTGGACATAAAAACAATTACACAAACTAAATGGACGGACAATGAGCAAATAAGATATCAAGTGCATTTCATCTTAACTATCAATGCATAATAATTTTAAAAGCCTCATTTACTTGCTACTATAGGCTTTGCTTAAATTAGATCACTGCAAAAATTATTTAATAATTAATTTCCCATTAACACAGTTAACCTGGCATAAAAGACTTGTTGCTATAGCAACTAATATAATTAACCTGTTAAATTTATATGTCTACTATTAACAGTGGAGAGTAACCTGAGCAAAGGAAATGATCAAAATAAACAATTTGTACCAAAGCAAAAGTGAGCTAACACAATTCATCATCTATAAATAATAAACAGAATGCCAGTAGCAAGATCACATGCACAGATGACTGATTGATGGATATTTGCTTGAACAAGTCTAAGAAATTAAATTGAAAAATCCACTCTTAAAATATATAGGTATATTTATACGCAAGGGGCTTTAATTCACTTTTTATATAAATAATATTTTGTAAATAAATCAGTTTATGATCATGTTCTAAAAATGCCTATAGGATGTCAATGTATATTTTGATCAATATTACCTAATTGAACTGAAAAAGTTTGCTACTCACAAGCATGACTGATATGCATTAGAATAAACAAGGTAATGAATGAAATCTAATCAATTAACTATAATTAAAGTGAATACCTGGAAATCCATCAAATAAATTAATTGAAATAAATAATAAATAGAAGGGAGATCAATGGAAATATTTTAAAGTACATGTTTGTAATTATAAACATTTTATAGTCAAACATTCATTAACATAATTACCAGTACCACGCAAAATTAGGGTCACTTAAGCAAGCAAAAGTTTTACATGACAAATTCATTAATTTAGTTTTCAGATCACAAAGTTGTATGGACAGAACTTTAAAATGTGAATATTCATCATTACATATTAGACTTCAAATCAATCCCACATTAATGGCTTATAAAATCACAAGATAAATAAAATTTTTCTCAAATACACATTTCTTGATACTGAGCCCTGACAGGGAAATATTAAAAAGTTGAAGATTGAATTTATGAATAAATTATAATACGTTAAGTCTGAAATATCAAATTCACTTTAAATTCATTTTCAAAATTTTTAACATACAAAAGAAGATCAAGATATATTATACCAATTGGATTGGAATTGAGATAAGATCAATTTGTCCTTCAAATTTCATTTCCTTAAAAGCAATATAAGAGTTATTAGCTGTGGAATGTTACTGGATGATGGATCAAAAAACAAATATTGACTAAAATGAGCACATCATGTGAATATGTTGATATTATGTAAGGCATGGACGGGTGATCATATATATTATACTTTACAAACAATACATAGTGCAAATAAAAAATAAATATCTTTGCATCTACATGTCTATTAAAATAAACAATTATATTTGAGCAAAGCAACATGTTAATATCAAAATGTTAGCTATTATATTCACAATAATTTTTGGTTAAAAGAGTCTGTTAAGTGCAATTTTATCTCAATATATGACAAATTTAGTCCAAAAATAAAAATACAAGAAATCCATTTAGTTTTAAAATTTTCATTTTGAATGATATTTGAGGCTTGTAATAGAAAAGTGTGCTAACACTCTGATCACGTTATATTATAAGATAGGAATGTGTCCAGAATGTGTTAAATTCATATATATATCATCTAAAATACACTTAAATAACATTGCACTACAAACATACATTTATACACAATATAAATTACACTGCAAAATTATTTCTTATACTGAATTTGGAACAAGCTTGCTTCGTAAACAGATCTTGGTCAATTTTTCAAATTATTTTAATTCTCGTTTAGAAACCTATTGTAAAGGGATAATGATATTTTGATAGATAATTTACCCTGAAAAAATTCAAGATTTAAGAAATTAATAAGGTAGTTTGCAGCTTCAAATCAAATAATTTGATGACAGCATCCCTTCAAAGAGATATCTGACTAAACTATGATAGTATTCAGAGGCTACCAGAGTCAATGTTATTAAACGTAAAAAGAAAGGTTTCAACACTACGGTACTTAATATGTACAATACAATTATAAATATAGCAATTATTTACAACTTTCTACATGCAAATATCTTAATCAGTTGAGATTATTGGAATGTCAAATATAAATCAATAAGATTTATTTTTCAATTGATCAGATCAAATCAATTTTTTGAGAGCTGCAAGTTCAAAACTTCAAAATATGTGGAGTTGTAGATCAAAATTTTACTTAATAAAATTAGAGGCTTTATTCAAGTCTTGATGTGAAATATTAAAATAGGAACTCTGAATGGAGAATCTTGTGTAGTCGGTATATAATCATCTCATGAAATTATTAATATACAAGAATTACAAGCTGGCTTAGTGATCGATTGATTTTGGTTTCTGATGTTGAAGATTTAAAATAAAACCTGTTAAATTAGAGACTACATTTAAGAGAATTTCTTCAAAATATTGACTTTGAATAATCAACATCACCAACGGAAATTTTCAAGGTTTAGAAAGCTATGATTGAAATTAGCTACAGTTTTCTTTAAAACATTTTTGTTCTATTCTAAAAATCTGTTGATACTAAAGATTAACATTTTGCAACTGTTTTGATTTGTATTTGGCGCTCCTCTTTTGAATATCACAAAAGAAGAATGTAGAAAACAAATGGAATATAACTTAAAAACATGAAATAACTTTAGATAAAAATAAGTTATTGAAAATAAATAAATCTTGGAATTATTTTAAATAAATTAATAGTACAACACAGAATATAGAAGGAAAAAAAAAATTATAAATATCCCTAAATTAAATTGTTGGATTTCTGAAGAAAAAAAATCTTTTGGAATGCATTAAAATAAGTTGTATAATTTGTTTTTAAAATAATGTTTTTGATGAGATATAAAGCAAATGAAATCATTCTTAGACTGCAGTTGACCCCAGTATATATAGAAACGTTGTGCAGCAAGATATTTCAATCTCTCATACAGAGAGAGTTTTTGTTTCTTGCCGTCATATTACAACTCTGTCCCTTTTTACAAAGTTCTTGTTAAATATCATATCTTAGTTTAAATTTAGCTTTTAAGATTTCATTCGTCTTTAAAAAAACGTCAAAATTTAGATGAAGTCATAGAGGACAATAACGCCACTGGGTGAAGTTGTAGCAAAACAAAATAACAACAAGATCACACATTTTGGGACTTCTTCAGACATTGAAAGAGATTGAAAAGAACAACAACTCTGTATGAGAGATTGCAAGATATTTGTGCATTTCTCTGGAAGATTCAAATATATACAAGATTTGTCCACTTTATTTTGAGCAGTAATGAACACAATATAAGTTTAAGCAAGTTTAGTTTCAATTATATCTCAAAATAAAGCAGATTGCCTTTGATTATGATCTGAATCATACCTAGATACCTTTGCTAGACATCTTTTATACTGCCAAATTTCATATACTTGAGCAGAAATTCGGTCATATATTGTCATGTTATTCTAAATACACTGTCATTCAACATTTGATCAAGCATGACCATATTTGGTCTTCACAAGGTCAAAATTATTTAACCTATTGTCAATAATCAAACAAGGCAGTCAAAATCAAGAAAATTTCATTACATTGGGTCACATAATAAATCAAAATAATAAATATCATTAATGAATTACTAATCATCTCATTAGTAATAAGATATAGGTAAGAGTCAATGTCAATTAATATTGACATGACATGACTGGTCCTCTAACCATGAGATTAACTGGTCCTACTCCATTGATCACATTGTACCACCATTATAAGCATAATCAGCTTTGTTGTGCATGATTAATTTATCATCTACGAAGTAAAAACTGTCTGATCTTGTTTCATACGGATGATCAATCATATCTTTAACTGAAAAGAACAAACATAATTTGTTATGAAACCCTACACTAGTGGATATCTGCCAATTTGAATTTTTGACTTATGAAATAATCCCACCCTGAGGAAAAGTCAAAGGCAAACAATCCAAAAGACATGTCATTTTTCAGACACAAATAAACTATATTCTTACAATAACTTGAGACTGGTTTATACAAGTCTGAAGTATTATCAACTATATTCTTTTAAATATGTATTACAATTATTGATATGTCGTAAAGAGTAGAGACTATCTTACAATGATGTAAAATTGTGCTATTTTCAATCTTTTAGACATGCTTTATATTCAAAGCCTTTCTTGAAAACTAAATTCAATTGAAACTTTACTTACTTTCTTCTGCTGACAGAGTTGGGAATTCATAAATATGTTCTACAGTATTTCGACTATGTGGGATACAAAAACCAAATTCAAAATCAAAACATTTGAGCATTCTGTCTCTAAAATAATGTTTTTCCACCATTCGGAATTTATTAACAGGCTTGTCACCAACTATGAATTCAACACTGAAATATATATCGATCACATGATAGAATCAAAGTTTGCAATACAGAGTAATGTTACTGAAAATCTAGCATGTTATTTCACAATACGGGATGTTTCATTGCACACATCTTACAATATTTTTATGACAAACTTCAACACTCAAAATAAAATATAATTCAGTAATTCAGATTTTGTAACATTTACAAGAATCATGTACAATCAACAGGGACAACAGGTAAATGTTCTGTGTAAACATCTTTATTTTAACAACAGTAAATTCGGGTCAAGCACATATATCTTTAAACAACTCGAGTTTTACTACTACAAATTGAGTGAACAACTGGCAATGCATTAAGGGAAATCTTTAACATTCTAAAAAATCTGATCATAATCTTATTACTATTAAAACAATACTTACGTAGCTCCGACAGTTTTTAGTTTGAGAAATTGAGATGTAAATTGATATCGTACAAATCTTCCTGCGTTGGGATCAGCATCATCTATATATTGATCATTATCATCATCATCATCTTTAAAACAAATAATCATTTTTATTAATAATAATTCCACAACATCAATGTCATTTTTCTTAGTCTATTCATAATACCGATATAAACTCAATTTCAACTAGATTGAGCAAACATGTGTATAGGCCTAGTATACAAAATTAATTTACAAAGAGACATTTATGAGAAACATCAATTGATCAAGTCATTAGTTTTTGACATTTTGTCAGTATTATTACCGTATATAAAGGCTGAGCTTTGATTTTCTCAAGCCAGTAGAGAAAGCATGTATTTAATATATATTTGAAAATTATTTAACCCACAAATTCTTCAACTCTAGGATTTGTTTTGCTTTCTATCTAAAATATAGCTTGCCAGGCAAGGTAACATACGTCCACTGATAGCTTTGATTGTAAGTGCGATTGTTTGTTTGTTGCCCATTCACATTTAGTTGAAAGAAAGAATTGTGAATATAAACTGAATTAACACTTATGAACACACTGTCAAGACAGTTAGACACGATATATCCGTGAAAAATTATCTGATCATTAAAAAAATCAATAGGGATCATCTTCATGACATTGACACACATAATCAAAATAATCTGTAAAGAATTGAAGCCTGTAGAGTGAGCAAGAGATGCACAATACAGCTAATAGAGTGAAACGTCAAGTCAGACACGATATTTCCGTAAAAAATTATTTGATCATCACGAAAATCGATAGGGATCATCTTCATAATGACATTGACCCACAATATCAAAATCAAAACAATCTGTAAAGAATTGTAGCCTGTAGAGTGAGCACGAACCAAATGTGAACGGACCGACAGGGTGATTACAATATACGCCCATCTTTCGTGTGGGCGTATAAAAATACGCATGCCATTTCAAATGACTTCCCTATTAATACATTTTTTAACAAACATTTAACAAATAGTATAATAGTGCCAGCTTCATTGTGTTAATCACCTATTATTTTAATCTACAAACTGCTACTTGTATTATAAAGATAACATAGAAATCAATAATCATATTTGCCTTTCAGATAATCATGTATAACTAACACCTTATTGATCATATTGTCCATTCCTAGGTTGATTGTGTAATCAATATACACGCACATAAACATGATTTGTTACAACAGTTTGTTCTTTTGTTTGCAGATCAACAAATATCACATATTTGTGTATTTTCATATAGAAAGTTCAATGTTCAATATTATAAGGAAAGAAAGGAAAATAAACTGAAAAGCCAAAAACAGTCACTTCTAAAAAATTATAAAACCCAACAGACACTGGCAGTTACACTACAGGTCATGTTGTCAATTAAATGTTCTATATTATGACCATGTTGTTGTATTGTCTTTCAGTATATAAATTCCAACGTTTGGCCAGCTTGTCAATCATCTAATAACTGAAGAACATTTCTTTTTCCCTTGTGAGTAATAAACATATATATACCTGAAGGAGGAGGTTTGGCAACTTCAAATAAAACTGTGTTGCTATCCAAATCACGCAATTTAAACCGGGTAAAGTCTATACCATATACATTAGCTTCAGGTGGACATAGATATTCTACAATATAAAATAATTTCATTAATAATTCAGAGCCATATCATCCATATTTTATCATAATGTAAACTATCTCCACAATACCACCAGCAACAAAGTTTCTACAATGGCAGCAAGGCAGCATTAATGTTTTTATGGAATTCCCATAGCATTACAATAGCTCTTGACACCAGTAAATGATTTTAGCACCTCAAAAGTAATTCCATTTGGTTTAACTGTATAATTTTCATTCAAACAAATAGAAACACCTCACATAATGGAGTAAATGTGACTAAAACTTTGCAATATAAGTGGATGAAAACAGAGTCATTTTTTAAAATGAAAACTGGCAACAGGGGGAATATCAAAATCTTCATCAAAATTAAATAAGCTTATTCATATGAAAACTTTGAATGTATTGTGCATGACATGTATATAAATAAAGACGCCCAAATTCTAACGAAAAAATTTCATTGCTACTATTTTATCTCGTATAAGCTTATGTAGCAGTACATGGAGATACAATATATGATATTTATAATTCTATCCAATGTTTGTTTTAGTACCGGTATCTAAATTTCTGGTCTATTATTCCATTTTCAGGTTTTCTAAACTTTTCATGTATAAGAAAGCTTATAAAAATAGTGTCATGAAATTAATAGTTATGGTATGGAAATAAAATGAGCTAGCGAGATCAAAAGTAGGCTAATAGAAGATTCCTTCCTACTGTGACAATGTCGTTATCATTGATTATATTACTAGTAAGTAATGAAGTCATGCTAGATTAAATAATAATAATTAACACCAAAGCCAGGTGTCATCTTGCCCTCTAGGCCTACTTTAATGCATAACAGTAAGCATTTTTGAAGGTCAAGATTGCATATTTCCATAAAAACACACCAAACTCAAAATTTGTAAAAAAAAACTAGATTTTACAATAGTGGTTAAAAATTTCATAAGATCTCATTTTCCTGTGGTCAAAATGAAAAACCATTCAGAATTTTTTAATTCAA
This sequence comes from Lottia scabra, assembly GCA_029955415.1. Taxonomy (NCBI): domain Eukaryota; kingdom Metazoa; phylum Mollusca; class Gastropoda; family Lottiidae; genus Lottia; species Lottia scabra. The sequence continues at coordinate 2,177,195 of JARJEI010000016.1, forward strand.
ATAGTTGATCTATTATTTTCTTAAAGTTTCAGTTCGCAGCCATATATCAATTGTTTATTTTATTAAATTCACAATTTATAAAGAAATTTCAGTTCAGTCCTGTATTCAGTTTCAAGGTTCAATCTGAACAATTTCTCATCAAAGTTTGAGTATCAAAATGTCCCCTATTGCAATCTTATTTGACATATGATTAACCAAAATTAAATTTTTCGGTAAGAATTTTATCAACTATTTGACCGTTATTGTAGCATGATCTGATGTTTTAATTGCTACTAAATTTCTCCACAATGCAAATCAAAACTGAAATTTCATATAATAAATTGCCAACAAAATTTGTCAATGTAAATTGAACCCAATTCAGTTACCAGGTGGTTAATAGTTCAATTTTTTTTGTGTTTATCTATTCAAAGCTATATTTATATTCACAATGTATGTTATGAATAGGTGTTAATTAGATTATATGTACCTGTTAATTGGCTTATATTTTATATTTAAGGGTGTTAATTGGGCTATTTCACGTTATGAAAAAATGGAATAAGTATATGAAATAATGATTTCTTGAAACTTGTTGTGCATTTGTTGATGATTTGGGGTCCTTCTCGATAGTTTAAGGTTGATTTCATGTCAATCAGATTTTTTTTAATGAGTTGACAGCCCTTTCAAACATGTCATAAAAATTGGACATTTCAAACCTTTGATACAAGTTTAAAAAAATGTGAATGGATCAATCTTCATCAAACTTGGCATAAATGCAGACAATTACATTGCCGAGAAACGTACAGAGCGATTTTCCAAAAAAAATTATTATTTTGGTGGTTACCATGGAAATACGAAAATTTACGAAAATTTAAACGTAGGTACGGCAAACATTTTTCAGGGGCCAAACTAATTAGAATTTTCGAAAAAACTCTCTGTACGTTTCATCCTTATTGGATAAGCTTTCAATCAAGACCAAGATCGTAAATTTCCGATAAAAAATGGCTGAGAAATCTTGTATCAACCGGGACACATTTTGCTACTTTTTCCTAATTTTTTTGCAAAAACTAACGAAATACCTAATTTCTTTTCGGTTTTTTTCATTCTATATAGTTTACAAATAAAGTAATAATAATTATCTACAATCTGAGCCCAAAAATAATAAGTAATTCGCAAAACTTCCATCTCGTGTTTTTTTTCTCGAACGCTAGCCCAATCAATACCCTTAATTTAGACCTAATCAAACTTGTACCAGAAAACCATTAAATAGATCAAAGCAACAATGCAAATGATTTTAACTGACACTAAAATGACTAAATGTCATATACGATACCGGTACAACTCTTTTTTTTTATCTTGATCAATTCCAATATAAATGCGTCGCCCTCTGCACGAAATATATAGGTTAGAGTGGTTGAAATATAAGATTAATTTTTGACAGTACAGTAATATGCTCAATACAAGGAATGATGGATGTGCAGGTAAATAACATAAGAGATATTTAGTAAGATAGATCTGACAGACAATAGACATACAGACTTTTCTATAATTTCAAGTCAGTGAAAATATTTTGACAGATCTAACTAATATGATTCATGCATTCTATTTTTAATAAATTATGATTTGCCTGTCAGTGGCAGTGGCCAATTCTCTACTTACTTTCTGTAACAGAATTTAATCTGAGAACTTCTTCAGGTGTCACAAAATCTTTTCTCAGTAAATCTGCTTCGTACACTATATCTTTGGGGTCTGTTTGTTTTGACTTTGCCTGCCGAGATAAAAATCCACCTTGTTTCTTTTTACCTGCGCCCGTTGTTGACGCAGCAGCTGATGACCGAACGTCTGAACTCATGTTTTATCAAAGTTTGTTTACAAAAAGGCACAAAAATAAAATAAAAACTTATCCCAACTTCATCTATGTGTATAAAACTATAAGGGCATAGCTTCAACCAAAGCGTTTAAAATCTTAAAATCGTCTAAATGAACACTTTTCACAGTCAGCGTCTTCTCGCACCTTTCATTAAATACGCAATGGCGGCGGTGGCAACAGGCATTGTGGGAAGGTAAATATCACAAGGGAGGCAATCACGTTTTCTCCAATCAGATTAAACAACAATTGATTTTTCCATTCAAGTACATTTTTGAGTTCACATTACTTCTAAATAACGAAAATTAAACAAAAGAAAAACATACTTGGTAACACACCAAGGCATCCAATTAAAGTTGCAAGAAAAAAAATGGAGAGCTGTTAAAAAAATACCTGTATTTTTGTTTCAATAATCATTTACTGCTTTATGAGCACACAGTAAACTATATAATAGGCCTTCATATATAAAATGTATATATTTGGATAGGCCTACATATGAAAATGTATGTGAAATGTATGGGTAAGATCTATAAAAAAAGTTCTAAGCCAGAACAATTCCAAGGAATAAAGTGTATCAAATGAAATAGGTCAGTGAAGCCCAGCAATATATACCCTGCAATGAAGGGTTTGTTGGTGAACGTTGGAATTTATTTTAAAAAAATCTGCTGGCAATATTCAGACTATAAAAAGAGCAAATTTTTTCCTTGATCCGTACAGTACGGGCTGAAGTTTTTTTAAGAGGCCCCTTTTTGGGGACGCTGATAACATTGACATTGTCAGACATCAATTGTGGTTGTTATTCCACAAAATATATTTCATACTTTCCTTTTTTCAAAGGCCCATAAATCTTATAGTATCTTTTGCAATAGGAACTACAAATATTGAACTGAAGATTAGAATGGTGCAAATCAACATTATTGAAGTTTTTTAACAAGTAAGGCAAAGGCAAATCAAGGACACCCATTTTAAATAAATATTGTGTTATGTGTACAGATACCAAAATTTATTCATATCAAACAGATTCACATATTTTCCTTCATCCATTATTCATTTGTTTACACCGAAGTTACTTTCATGAACAACGAAATTTGTTCAGCATATACACTTGTTATCCAAATTCGTCCACTAGTCTTCATTGGTGTTATTTTTCCATCCACATTCACATTCAATACAAAGAGTTCATATCTAACAATTTGGAATAAGTTTCAGTGAGAAGGCTTTATAACCAAAGTTAGTACAAATATCTATTTTATAACTATTTCCTACCACTGATAAAACCTGAAATATAAATAATGTATATTATTAAATTACAATAGAATGGAATTTAAGTTCATATGCAGAAGCTTATTCTTGTTATATATTACTGATACAAAATTACATGCAGAAAGCTGAAAAAAAGAGACAAAATTGCCACCAAATGATCCACAATTCTAGAACTGTACCAAATGTCATTGTTCTAAGGCCTGGGCTTTCAACTGGTTTTCTCAAATGTCCCCGATTTCGCACAAGGAAATGACCATGTCCCAAATTTGCAATTTCGAAGTATGATAAAGTCACCGCATTTTACTTTTTAATACAAACTTAAATTGTGGCCCAGAGTAAAGAGTCATTGCAGGCAGTGTCCCCAGGAAATGTCCAAATGTCCCCAGTTTGGGACATGTCCCCTAAGTTAAAAACCCAGGTTCTAAGGTGTGCAAATTTAGCAGTACTGTTAGGGTTTTTGGTGAGTTTTACAATGGCATATCCTTATCCATAAAAATGTTCACAACTCTCCCTCTAAATTATGAGCGTTTGAAAGTCAAAAATACGACTCGTCGTTTAGTATTTGTATACAGAAAATGAATGATAACTGTTTAGGTAGTTGTATAATTAAGGGGATTATGCGATTTTTGTGCAGTTCTAATACTTCTGGAGGCTATTTACATATATTCAAGGCTCAAATCGACCCTCCAAAATGCTGAACATTTCCTTTAAAGATCAATATATTAAGTGGGACTTACCCGTGTAGAGTCTGAGACTGTATTTATTAATATATTATATATTGATGTTGGTGTACAGGGAACTTGTGATTTAATATCTCCATTAACAAACCAATGATTAACAAACGGTTTACTGCCACCAGATATAACCTATAAATAGTATCAACTTATCAACAGCTGCACTGTCACTGACCTCAATAATTATAACATTTTCACATAGGAGGATGCTGATGATTGCCGTTTGAATACTGGATGCGGCTTGATAAATCTTCAACTGTCCTGTGCTTCAAACCCAAGAAGGTCCAAGAGTATGTTGCGCTAACTTTATGTGACATAACACTGCTTCATAAGCCACTCGTGCAAATATAATAGAAATCATAGATCAAAACTTACAGTTTCTTCATGATACATGACAAAGTTTTGATATGAAGCTGGTGTATCAAATATAGCAGTGGGAGAGAGAGATCTCATATGCCATGTTGACAGCCTTGGACCACCACCACATATCTACAATTAAACAAAAGTTCAGATTTCAAATTCAAGCAGAATCCAAAATGGAAAATAGAAGCTTCACCAATTGATCGACATGATCGTGCCAAAAGAACTAAAGATAGCTTGCTAGGCAAGGTAATACACGCCCACGGGCAGCTTTGTTTGAAAAAGAACATTTTGCATAAAACAGCAACCATAAAATATCCAACCTGTAGTCATATGCCTACATTTCGTTCAGGAACTTAAATTAAGTGTCAGCCAAATATTTTATCTTCTTTTCTCAATTTCATCAAGGATTCAGCATTCATCAAGTTTAGTTAAAAATTTTGACTCAAAATCCTTTGCCTTGTAGAGTGTTAATGAGCTAAAAACTGAACATGTTTCGAAGTAGAAGGACAATAACTCATATCAATTTTCGATAGGGTTTATCGTGTGATAATAAACTATTTCAATAGCTTTCATTAAAATGTATCAAGAATTGAGCCTTCTAGAGTATATACGACCTAAAAATCAAGCATGTTTTAAAGAACAAGGGCAATAATTCATATTAAATATTTTTTGATTCTTTTGATTTTCAATAGGGTTCATTCTTGGGTGATAATACACTAATTCAAAAAGATTCGTCAAAATTTGTAATGAATTGTGACTTTTTGAGTGTTAACGACAGACAGTCATGGGTGACAACAATATACGCTCCACATTTTTATATGGGCATGTACAAATAAAACATACCAGCCAATCTTCACTTTGATCTAAATCTACACAACCAACCCATTTACCAAACTCTGGACGATTACATTCCTACAAAAAACACAACCAAAACACAGTTTCAAAGCTACTTCACTCAACTTCAAAGTTATTCTTACAAAATGCAGTCTAATGAAATTCTAATTGGAGATGGTGCAATATTATTTTGTTATGTTACAGGTCATATTCAAATAATGTACATCTCATGATACATTCTATTTATACTGTGAAGTTGAAGTACAACTAACCTGTGATTTATAAGGTTCTAATGTATGAATTGGTTCTTGACAACTTCTAGAATCTAAAATATTATATCATAAATGGTATAAAGTATACAAAACTGTTGGTTATCAAAGATTTTCAAGAAATCAACTTATCATGGCACTTACAGGGCAAAAAAATTTTTTTTACATAATTATGAAACATTATGTTAAAAATACAACCAAACAAAACTTCATCATGACACAAAAGTCTCTTCCAATCTGGTTAATAGTCAAATTTGAAAAAAATGATGAATACACATTATATCTTAATATTATGTTAAATTAAAAATTGTGTATCTCTACCCCATATTTTGACTGTTCCATCTTCAGAAGCTGAAATACATTCTCTTCCATTGTTTTTTAAACATAGACTATGTATATAATCATCATGACCTTGTAATGTGTTCTACAAAACAATATAAATATATAGACATTAAATGAACAGTATTGTTTACAAACTTGACCATAGTTTTTTATTATATGGATGGATTTTACTAGTGTTAGCGCAATATATTTGTAAACAATGGTTGAACAACTCACATAGGTATCTATAGATTTTCAATATTGCAAGGAGTTTGGCATTTATTGGTTTTTTGTATTGAGTTTCAAAATGTTCCATAATTGGTTTTCACCATTCAAGCTAATAGGTTGGCTCTTCATCTTTGACCAGAATATTGGAGAAATCACAGTACCTGTAACTGACCAGTTTCTACATCCCAAATATGTACATCATTATCACCCCCTCCCGCAAATAATCTTGATCCTTGTTCCTGTAGTACAAATATAAAGAATGAATTCAAGATCAAATATATTCAGTTCTACAAACTTTATTACATATCAGTTTCAGAGGTGCAGAAAACAAATATTATAAATTTTTTGTGAAATGTCTTTTAATCATATTTTACTAAACTACAAACCTTTTTATCAACTACTAAACAATTAATTTCAGGATTAGTAAAAACACCTTTCTTAGGTAGAACTAAAGACCAAACAATTTTTGGTGCTTTATTATGAATGTCAGCCCATTTCCATGCTACTATATCTCCTTCACCAGCACTGATTAGAAATGTTTCTGTTGATGTGAGACAATAAATAGCTCCTTCTTTACAACCTGTAAACAAGAATAAATGTTTCTTGTTAAAATGTTAGTGAAATAGATCTCTCTATACTCTATAACATTAGATGCTCTATAAATTGTTTACTTTGTACATGTAGCAATCCATAATCTACGTCCACATGGAGTGAAAATTATTAAGTTAGGTGTCCAGTACCATTTAAAGTCTACTTGCACCATCTTTTTAACATTCTAGACAAAAACCAAAAATCATGCAATTTTGAAGAACTTTAAATACTTGACCTTTAAAACATAGAATTGGTAATCTAGATGATTCTCCTGCATCTGGTGATAAAGCTGACACAATGCTGAAATACAATAAGAAAGAATCATTGGACAAAAATCTATCATTAAAGTAGCCTACTGCACATTTTTAGATAAATTTCACATATATATAAAAATGTTTCAGCAAATTTTATACTTTCCGTGTTTCAAATTCAACATGGAGCAATTCCTGCTAAACACTTGTCAAGATTATGATTTGATTGTATATCTACAAGTGATCAGATAGAATTAGACCTCAACAGAAAAACTTAAATAATACGGCAGCATGTAAGTTTATGTCTGCACAGGGAATATAGCTTTGATTACCCAGTAACAGAAGAAAATAAGACTTTATTTCTTCTCCATTAAAAACCTAAGCTTACAATAAGAGTAGGCCTACCTAAGCCTTATGTAAATAACGTCTGCATTAACTGAAATAAATTTCTTCTCCTTATTCTTACCTAAATATTGCAATATGGCCATAGTTATTTGCCACAGCCAAGTATTTACCACATGGTGAAAAACACTGTGCAAAGACTGTCATATGATACAACTGACGTGCCTGATAGTTCTTATCCTAAAAATAAAAATAAATCTCAATGTTACTGTCCATCCACAACGGGTTATAGTCAATTGGACCATATTTTTTAATGGTCCCAATCCAAAATGGCCCTAAAAGTCTAAATGTTCCTAAAAACCAAAGTCAAAATGACTCTGTTTTTGGTCAAAATGGTCTTAAAAATTGCTCTTTGATTTCAACTAAATCATCGTCCAAAATGACCCCTGAAAAAGTCAAAATGGTCCTGTTAATTTTTTTTATTAGTAATTAGTCCATTGATAATTGTAGCTTACATTGTGATGCCAACCTATGAAATAAAAGAGGAAATTTTGGAATAGATAGGGTCCAATTGACTATAACCCTCCACAACAGTCGACCATTCTTAGGATAGAAATATCAACCTCAAAATACTGAATCTTCCCATTTATCCAAATCAAAATAAAATGCCAAAATTGGTCGGCTTCAGTGAGACTATTAAATTTACGAAGAGCGATTTCTGCAATCTCCCTATATTGCATTTGTTCTGCTCTCCGAAACCAAACGAATAATGGTCTTGATTTCAGCGGTGAGATTGGTTGATAACTGGTTCATATCTATGTATCCAACCTACCAACATGATGAAAAAATACAGTTTAATTGATAAAAATTAACAAAATTTAAGAAAGTTATGCCGGCAAATTCCACTTCCGGGCACCTGCATTCACCACTAAACAAACCTCCCTGAAAAAGAGTTGAAGAAGTCGCATTATCTGTAAGAAGAATCATAATTTCGTTTTCTGTTAATTTTTGTAAATATTAAGGCATGTGATCTTTAAATTCTTACGCTGGCGTCATCAGATTCTAAATTTCCAGACATTTACAAAGCGTGGGATGTTGGAATGGAATCGGCGTCATAATTTTTGTGTTTCATTGATACTATGGTCTATAGTCTCTCTCAATCAGAAATTTGTTGACCATTACACTGCATAAAATGATAAGTAAGCTTATGTTATTCAGTTTGTAGATGTAAAAGATTACAGTTGAATTTTATTGATTAAAATGTAGACATCTTTAAACCTAAGATCCAAATTGTCCACTGAACAACCAGATAGTAGATATTTATTGAAATGGCATCTATTTCTGATACACTTTTTCAATTATTTTTTAGCATGGTGTAAGTAAAGTGCTGTAAAATTGGAGGCCAACTACTTTTTGACTCTTGAAATTAAACAAAAGATCTGCACAAGCTCCAAGAATTGGTAAATCCGGATGTGAAACTGAAATCCAAGTTGTGAAAAAGATTGTGATCAAAAGTAATAAGGACATAATCAGTTCAAAGTCAACAGTTCAAAGGAATTGAATACTCTTGGTTCTTTATTGGAAAGTTGGTGACTTCATAGATTGAAACCTCAATCCAAAAGCAATTACGATTTCCTTTTCATCAAAGGATCTCTGTCACAGGTTAATATGCTTCCTAAAGATAGTGTTCACAAACACATTGTTAAAAGATTATCAAGTTATGTTCCATCTTTTACTGACATATTTGATGAAGAATCTTTTTACATTTTTGCATTCTGCTTTGTTATTGGTACGATAATTTGTGTAATAATTGCATCAAGATATCTGAAGTTAGATGATGTTTCACATGTTAAAACTGATTGAGCATGATTATGCAATCTGCACAAATGTTTACCATGTGTTGACTTGCAGACTTTCCTTATTCCAAAGGATAAGAATCTCTAGTTATGTCAAACCTTGTTTTTCCAGTATTTTTCATTTGCTCTCATTTTTTTTTAAATGTTTTTCAAATTGTTTTTTGTTACAATTTTTTTTGTCCAACATTGTATGTGAACTACACTAGTCCCATTGGTTTTCCATTTTATTCTTTTCTCTTTATTATTACTACTGTATTATGTAAGAAAATATGTAGGCCCTTCTCTTTTTTGTTTGTTTTCATCAGCTGATAGGGTTTTTTTATTGACTGAATAAACAATCAGATAATAATGACATACTGTTGTAAATCAAAAATTACAGAATAATTCATCTAAAACTTCTCTTCTCAATAGTTTTCAAATTCTAAATTTTTCAAATGGGCAAAATTGATGACATTTAAGTTTTATTTTAAGAAATGTGATTTACAGCTTAAATTTGAGAAATTTAAATCAGCCGATAAAATTATTCCTTTTATACATAAATATTACTTTTGAGTTGCAAGATGCATTGCAATGTTTATAAAGAATATATTCTGATTTCAAATAATACTCAGAGTAAATTTTCTCCTTATCACCTGTGTTAATAATGTGCAATAAAAAAAAAAAGTTTTAATAAGTAATATCAGTGTATTTTCTTCTGTTTGTTTTTTATCATTAATCAATCACTAGCTTGTAAAAATCTGTATTACAATGGCCTTTGAGTTAGGGCAAAAGAATTTTTTTTTTGTTTATGCCGTAACTGTATAGACTTGCATCACTACCTGAAAATTTGTCTGATCTTATTTTTTCAACATACCTAATGCCTCCCTGATTTGTTAATGATAATTTATTCCAAGTTATCCAATAAAAAAGATTTCTGAAATAATTTCATGCACTACATTTAACAAGGTTATTGTGTATGAACGATTTATGTTAAAAATTGACTGAAAAACTATTGTGGACTGAAGTAAAATTCTTTTATCAAGAGTTACCTCCCATCCATTGTTTTGTAAACAAAAACATGGATGTCAAATCTGAGAATGTCCAATCTGAACTAGATGAAACAGACGCCACTTGTGATGCAGCTACCACTTTAACTGACCTCCCTTCAGAAATTATTCAAAAAATACTCAGCTTCAGTTTTGTAACGATACAAGATGTCTGTAAGGTGTCTTGTTCTTGTAAAAAACTATATAATTGTGGCTTGCAGTATAGCAATCATTTGTGGAAATTGAAAGTAGTTCAAAGGTACAATAAGCATTTATCATTAACACTATCTTATATGTCATCATATCATGTTATGTCATTTGCTTCCATGTTTCTGCCATCGGATAAAAAAACACACGATTTATTACTTGACTTCATGGAATTTTAGCCCTTCCCTTCTCATCTGACGTTAGTGCTAGCCTACTATCCGCCTTAGCTTAACTTTAGATTAGATAGGAAATTATTAATGCCAATTTTCAACATACACTCTTGTCTGTTGTTAGTTAATCCAACATATACTGTAACATAACCTAATGATGTAATCCTCCATGGGATTTTTACTATTTTATGGTAGGACTACAGATATTGTTATTTGAGGAAAGAGATTCTTGAAGCATGATAAAATTTGCACATAATAGGCAAGGCTTTCAAACCATTGGATTGGCATTAGACTAGGGCTAATGTAGGCCTATAATATGATTAATTCTTTTTTTTTTTGTTGTAGATGGCCAGGATTGTTATCATGTAACCAAACAGAATATAAATTGAAGTGGAAAGAAATATGTGAATCATGTGTGAAGACTGCATATTTAGTTGGTTATTATCTGAACAATTTAGATATTGATAATTATATTGTTGAAGAAATTCCTAGTGAAAAATTCAATCCATTTATATGTTTGATAGAAGAGAATGACATCAATGGAGATATAGTAGTTAGTGAATTATTAAGTATAGTTCACGATGGACAGAGGTAGGATCAGTTGTATGACAGAATAATTTGGTATCACATTTTTTTGATAGATATTGCATTTGATCTTTAAAATAGTGTATATGAAAATTAAGAAGTAGTAATTGAATTGCAATACCTGCAGACATCTGATTGAAAAATGGACTGGTTCAAATTAATGCTAACAGTGTCAGTGTCTCTGATATATATCGGGTGTCCCAAAAAAAACGTCCCCAACTTTGACGCAAAATATCTCAGCTGCTGATGAGCCGATTTCTTTAAAAATTCTCATAGATTTACTTCAACATGTCCTTGACAGACCCTGAAAATATGAAAGTCATCGAAAGAAAATTGTACTGCCTTGAACAAAATAGCATGTCAAAAAATTCAATATCAGAGCAAATTACATATTCGAATTCTGCCTTTACCATATTAACCACCAATATCAAACATTTTCCATCCTGATAAACTCTCACGGATCTCATCTAACTAAAGGTACCACTCGAGAAGCGACCATCCTGCATTTCAGTTCCTATTTAATCAGTGTGTCCCTCTAACCCAAGTGCAGTACACCTGTTTCTTAAGAGAATCCCATAAAGCCCGGAGTCATTACCATCACCAGTGGAACAAACTGGATGAACAGGAACTGAAAGGCAGGAAGGTTGCTTTTTCGTAGAAAATATCCTAAGATGAGATCGGTGAGAGCATTTCAGGATAGAAAATGAATGATATTGGTGGTCGATGTGGTGAAAGCGCAATAGACACAGGTTGAAATATGTAATTTGCTCTGATATTGAATTTGTTTACATGCTATTTTGTTTGAGGCAGTACTTGTACAATTTTCGTTCGATGACTTTCATATTTTCAGGGTCTGACGGGGACATGTTGAAGTAAAACTGTAAGAATTTTGAAAGAGATCGGTTCACCAACAGCTTAGATACTTGCCGTCAAACTTGGGGACGTTTTTATTGGGACACCCGATACATAAAACATTTAGATTGTAATCCTTTTGATACCTAGAACCAGGGCTTAAGATTCAGGGCACACCCTGTATTCGCTGAGCTGAGCGCCAAGAATATATGAAAGGGCTTCTGAAAAGTCTACAGAATTGTATTTTCAATTAAGAACCCTCTGGGGGTTATATAATTTCATTTATGGAGTCTTATCTTTGTTGGTGTTTCTGGCTTTGCAGTACTTAGATAGCATGGAGGGACATCTCAGTTTTGTTAATTTGGGCACAATTAGTTGGGCACTTACTGTGGTAACTATCTAAAGGGCTGTCATTTCTAATTTAATGTTGCAACTGTCTGCTTACTTTGCCTGCATTGATCCATTTTCAGAACTCTCTGGCCTGATGAGGAATTTAAATTTTAAACATTTGCTGGCAGAATAGGTTGAGCTCTATCAATATACTGGGTTTATATTTTCAGACATAGAAACCTGACAAAAAAATACTATGCTGTGAAAGTGTTACGTCATATTCAACAATTACATTTATCAAAAAGATGGAAAACATTTCTTGAGTTACCTGCTTCACAACAGAGCCTAGAAACTGGTATGTTGATAATGTCAAAGAGATATTTCTGGAGTATTTATGTATGAAAGAACTAGTGAGCCCTGAGAGCAATAGTGATGTTTCTACAAAACAACATTTTGTTTAAAAAGGCTCGAAAGTGTATTATTTCTCTTAAAACATAGTTAAACATCTTGAGATAGACCTGCTTGCATACACTTTTAACACCGTTTTTTTTTTCATCCAAGTATTGATCCAGATTTTTTTGAAAAAAAAAAACTGTAGCCTACATTTTATAATTGAAGGTGCCTGTCTTATATCACAGTGGTGTCAGCCTACAGAAATTGTTACAGATCAGAAAATATCAAACCAATTAGATAATATAGTCAGACTGGTTAAACAAGAATTAAAAGAACGAAAACAAGATCATCCAGCCATATCTTATGTTAGTCCAGATAACACTTGTGGTTAGTACAATCATACTATGAAAAAAAGTTGCAGTCACATTTTGGAGCAACAAACAGCCATGACTGTGAGGTTCTATAACACAGTGGTTAATGCATCGTTCTTTACAAACATGACGTCATTTGCTTGGATACGAGGAAATGGTGGTCGTTATATTTGAGAGTTCGGTTCTCAATCAGGATCAATAAGTCATCTTCACTCATAATTCCAGTCCACCCAGCTGTAAATGGGTACGGATAATCCAGGAAAGATCAATGCCAAGAGGTTTGTCCAAAGACCAGTTGGGAGAAAGGATCCTGAAGGAACCTAAGTTGTTATCCTTGTAAAAAATAGGTGTTTCTTTCTTTCTTTACTGGCAAATATAGATAAATCAACTGTCCTGTACTGATGTATACAGCATCATAAATAGTTCTTAATCTATTTGTTTTGAAAATGATGAATAAATTATCATTCAAAATATTTAAAATAGATTTATCTTAACCGACATATAGAATGTCCTCTGTAAAAACAATTGTCTTATGTGCCTAGGCTTAAAAAGACCACGAAAAACTATTGATAAAAATTTGAAATTGTTTGTTTTTTTCATACTACATAGATGATTAAATTTCAATTTTTCAACAATAAAAAAACAGGAATTTTGATATTGTTTCAGTATTAAGTGAATCATTATGGAGTCCAGAACAGTGTAGAGTAGTTATAGAATGTTTGAATTTTGTTATGTTTGATAAACTGAAGTTTAAAGGCAATAAATCAGAATACTATGATCCTGTTAACTCATACATTGACAGGGTAAGTCTAACTACAAGAACACATGATGTCATTCTACGACTGGGTAATTCCGCTCAAATAGGCCTATAAATAGGCTTTGATTAATGACAAAAATGAATAAATACATATTTGTAAAATTTACTTGCTGATAAGCCATAAATTTGAGTATCTGTATATCTCTTTTTTGCTCTGCAATTACATAAGATGATAAAATGTGTATCCTCTGTTTATCAAAAAATTTGAAGGTAAAATTTTGTTACAGTATGAAATTTTTCTTAAATGAAATTAATAAAAAGCCCTGGACCTGGTATGTTTTTGAGGAACAGGAACCAGATTGTTTATTGCATTAACCCAATTTCACATATGATGTTGTCATTTGAATATTTGTAATATTTCTATGGGACAGTACCGTATATTTTCGAATATAATGCGCACCCATGTATAATGCAGACCCCTTCCTTACCATTAAAATCAGGAAAAATTCATTTACCTATGTATAGTGCGCACTATACACGGAAATATATGGTATTTAGTAGTTGGCTGGACAATCTGATAAAAGAAAAGGTGTATTTATGTTTCAGGTATTAGAGAGAAAGACAGGTATACCTATATCTCTATCTATTATATATTGTTGTCTGGCTAGAAGATTAGGTATATTATGTGAACCAGTTAACTTTCCTTCTCATTTCTTATTAAGATGGCAAGAACACCCATTGTAAGTTTGTTTTTACTTTTAATTTTGAAATTCATGATTGTGTTAAGGTACTACAGGAAGAATCAGAATTTTCTGATTTTTGTACCTAGTTACATATGTTACAAGTGACTTGAGAATGAGCCATGTTGATTGGAATCCTGACCCTTATCAGTTGAGCTCTTATTATCTTACTACATGAAAAAAGCATCTAGTCGTTCGAATGGGACAATAAGCCAAGGCCCATTGTGCTACAGGCTGTGTACGTTAAAGATCCCTTGACATTTGGAAATCGAAAATAAGAGTAGGCTAGGCTAATTTTCCTCATTGCACACTGCATGGTGTTTGCCTGTCCTTAATTAGCCTATACAGGTTCAGGCCACTTAATTGTAAAAGGGGTATTCACAACACTAGACATTTCCTATGTAAAATATAAAAATGAGAGGTGGTTCAAAAAATCCGAATATTCCTAACTGCTGGCCCATCTTTTGAAATCCTCATTAGAATCATTTGTGTCACACTAAGAAGGTTTGCCATAAATTGAAAACTTGTATACTTCAGAGCTGTATCATCAGTTGAAAGATTTACCTATATTGATGCTTTTAATGGTGGTAAACTATATACACATAAAGAATGTTGTCCAGCATTGGGTATTCCTGATTCTATTGGTCATAATACATCTATATTTGATGCTATAGATAATTTTAAGGCAAGTACTGTCATAGTTCTTTTTTGTTGGAATGTAAACTCACTTGACCAAACACCAAAAACAAAAGCACATGACATCATGCTATCTGCAGTGATCTCGCGTTGCGTTGGATAACGATCCAAATTTTGATAATTCGATTCTGTTTAATGCACATTAACATTAAATCTCAGAAATGATGGATGACAGTGTTGATACGGTAAGCCTTTCTAATAATACATCTCGGTAAAAGTAATGGAGTTTAGTCCCCAACTTTAATATTCCATTGTACTTCAACTTTATAGATATGTTTTTGCTTTGTTTTAGGGTCAAATCAATCTTACTAATAGATTAATCGGTGTTTCTAATGTATAATCCATGTATTCATAAGTTAATAAACCATATGTGGCCATGGAGAGGCTTGGGCAATCCATTTTTAAACGCTAAATTTAGACTCTAGTCACATGACTAGTCTTGGTCATTAAGTCTCTATCCATTACCTAAATCTACAAATTAAAAGAGACTTACCGGTAACGACCGAGACTTTTAGGGTACTAATGAAGAAATCTGAGTCGTAAGTATCAGCGGTCCAATTATGGAATATACATGTAAATGAAAATAAGGGAAAGCATCTTTAATATTCCATTGTAAATAATTTTCAAATTTTGGATTATCTTTCAGGTATTTGAAAGAATGGCCAGAAATTTAGTTGGTATAGGTAGACAACAGAATCAGATGGGAGATGGGTTGTTATGTTTGAGGAATGCCTTAGATTTATCTCTCTTGATTTATCCTGATGATTTAGAAATGAGATTATTACAAGTCAGGATAAATTTACACATGAACATCAATTTACCTCAGGTACTCCATCTTTAAATCTGTAGAAGCTCATCATACCTCAGGAAAGGTGACACTTTGTCACTGCAATGAAATCGTCAATTTGGTTTTTAATGCCACCCCTTTTCAATTGCATTGACTCAAAACTATCATATTTTACTTTAAAATTAGAATTTAACTATTTAATTATACCAAATTTTTAAGTTAGGCTTGTTTTCAGCTAATTTTCTTTCTGTTGAGAGGGGTGTCACAAAGGCTATTTGTGCATTTGATCTTGCAATGGAATGCATTATTTGGCATCACTATGGTTGCAAAACAAGGCGTCAATGTAGCTTTGTATTTTACAGGTGATAGATAGTCTACAGAGAATAGCTGATTTAGACCCAACAAGACTTGGTATTGTTGCTTATCTTCAACAAGAGGCTGAGAAAATGATGGCAGATAACACTGCTGTCAAGAATAAACATAAAAAGGTATTATAACAGATTTGCATGTTATATTGTAATATTTCAGATTTTGTACCAGGCTTGCAGTTGTGCACAATGACAAAAATTGTGCATAGCAAGCATAGAATGATAGCTAATTAAGTGAAGATGCAATTGTTTAGTGTAGTAAATCCTCACTCTAGTAAGAAAATGATAAAACTTTAAAGTTTCTGACTAAAAATGACATGTTATGTTACAGGCTGATGTTAAATTGAGAAGTGAAAATAAAGATGTCAAATTTTCTATTGGAATGATAATGAAACACAAAAAGTAAGTGATGTTTCGATTTTATTACATGAAAATGTTTTGTAAAGGGAAAATTTGGTAATTACTTGGATGGCGTATAGCCCTTATTTTAGAATCTTTTCAATTAACCATATGAAACAAATTGAAAAAGTGATTTGATATGTTTTACAATTTGATGGAAATAGTTTACATATTCTCATATTGAGCTTAAAGGGGAATGTTCAACATTTTTCGAGAATCGATTTGGGCCTTGAATTTATATGTTTTCTATGTAAGTCATTGTCTTACTAAACGACGAGTCGTATTTTTGACTTTCAAACGCTAATATTTATGGATACATGGGGATTTGAAGGCTAAAATATTTTGAGGGAGAGTTTGGAACATTATTACGGATTAGATTAGCTAAAAAATTCCAAGTTCTGAGACTAAACGGTTAGTGAACATATCCTTTTAAAGTTAGTGTTCAATTGGTTTGATTATGAATAGTCCAAGGACAATCATAGCCAGAGCAATGGACATTTCAAATAAAGCCAAATTACAGCCATGGATATTACCTTATACCAAATAATTGACATTATATTGCTCACCCCTTATTCCCCTCCGGTTTATAACTCTGTCAATTGTTGATATATTGTAGATATCACTATATGTGTGTTATATATGGTTGGGATTTAACATGTCAAGCTACAGAAGAATGGATTATACAGATGGGTGTAAATAGACTACCTCGTGATCAATATCAACCATTTTATAATGTACTTGTACAAGATGGCAGCAATAGATACGCTGCTCAGGGTATGTATATCAAATTTTTAAATTGAATTCCCTCTGATAGAAATTTTGTTATACTACCTTCAGATTGTTGAACCCGTATGTTCCTAAGAAGATGTTCTGTTGACCTCATTAGCCTAAGATGTTCAGATAAGTAGAACATAATTTCATTTTATTCAATCTACCAGTTGACCTTTTGCCAAACCTCAAGTTATTGGACCATTTACAGCTGAATCAACTGAAATTTTGGGCAAAGTTGACTTATTTTATATCACAATTTATTTTAGAAACAACAGTCACCATGTTTGACTTAAATTCTGTTCAATAAATCATCTTATTTTTACCGTTTCAGAAAATCTCCTGTATCCTGATGACTTTACAGAAATAAACCATCCAGAGATTGGACGATATTTTGAGGAATATTGTGGTAGATATTATAAAGCTAATCCAGTCAAGGCTCAGGAATATCCTGATGATACAGAAAAAACGGCAGCATTAATCAATGAACATTATTCAAATTAATCTTGATAGATGCCACCATGATGCCTATAATGTTGATATCAATGACAAGGAAGTAAGTGGGGAAATAATCCCCCTTAGTTGGTCACAGTCTAAGCCTGGACTTGAATAGCCCAAGCTGTGACCAACCAAGGGGGATTAAATCTGCATTTACCACTTTGGAGGTGTGACAAATTTATCCTAGGATTGAAAAAAAAATTTGATTGGTATCTTTGACTTCTCGGTCAATTTGATGCCATCTGTATTAAAATAGATTCTGAAAGTGCAGTCAATCACAGTACAACTTTTGTTTTAAATCATTAGCATAATAACTGCTAGTCAGGTTTTCTTTTATAAATAGACTTTAAGAGTTTAGATGCCTACCAATATAAATTATGCAGCTTATTTTGAAATCTTACGAAATATTTTATAATTATAATACTGTATATTAATAAAAAACTGTTGATATGTAATTTATATATAAATACGTAGATTATAGAACTAATAGATTAGTTTAGAGTTCTTTGCATAGATGTTGCTGAAGCTTAAAGGAAGATAACAGTGGGTTCCTTATTCAATTTGAATACTAATGTGAGTCTTGCATCAGTCTAATGTATCATTCAGCACAGCCTACGTCATTGCTGAATACTAACATGACTTTGACATGATAGGCAGCCATTTTTTTCTGGGGAGATGAACAAGAGCAGACAACTTATTTGGAGATTGTTTTGATTGCCTGGCAAGCTATGTTGTATTCAATATAAAGAATTCTGTTATATACCAGGTTTAGTCCTGAAGATGATACGATGTATTACTGTAATTACAGTTCATATAAAAGCAAACTGGTTTTGTGAATCTGTAATGCATACTGACTGGTTTGTGGAATAATAATGAATTGATCCCTCTGATTCCAAACTAATAATTTGGTACCTGCTGTGTTTGGACCCTTTTTGCCAATCAGATATTTCTGAAATCAGACCTCAATTCTCACAAAGAATATTATAGATTTGGTATTCGACAATATAGAAACCCCCAAAAAGTGGATATGCAATTTTCATGTATCAGGATGCAGATTTGACACAATGTTTGACCAGCAGTCCATCACTTAGTAGTGAGCGATTGTATCTAGGCCTAGTTGTCCAGTGATAATTGGTTGAGTAGTGTATCCCAGCACTTTTCAATAGGATAACACGAGATACCTTGATTTGATGCGTTGGAATACGCTTTGATAAAAAAAAATAAGATGTATAAGTGAATTATAATTGTGATTTTACTCAGTAATAAATATCATATATATACAAATGTTAATAAAACTTTAAATTTAGTTTTTACAGAAGTTTAATACTTCATTCTGCAATAGAAGTCTGAGGTTAACCAAGCAGAAGCCAACCCCTAAACTTCCTAAAAACCAGAAATTTACAGATCATCCAAAAATTGAAGAAATAAGTGTACATAATAGAATCAAAGTGTCATAATTAAAAACTCACAGCCTAACGATGAGATTTACAAATGAAATGGGTTAAAAGCATATACAATTTTAAATTCAATCCTTCCAACAAATAGCATTATAACAAATTTGTCAAAGAATTATCACAATTTTTTAAGCTGAAAATTTTTGACCATCAACTTTGACCAGTGGCTGTGCTTTGAAAATAACCTCTTGAGATTACATTAGATTCACAATTTACAATCAAGTGTTAGTTCTAATTTGCACAAACATCTAAAGTTATTAATATTTAGAGATTTTGATGCTTTTTCTCATTCCCATACATTCCACCTCATCAACAAAGATGGTGTTGGATTTAATTTGAATATCTTCCTCTAGATCAAGTTGATTACGTACAAGTCCCTTCAATGATGATTGCGATTGGTTCAGTCTAGCCTGTAAACCAGCGACGGAGGTTTCAATTTCTCCGACCTCTTCAATAAGTCGGTACTGAACAGCATCTCTACATAATTCTACATTAGGTCTGGATGTTCTAGTATCAAGACGAGTGTGAGCCACCTTGAGTGGTGCTTCTTTATCACTAATGGCCTTTTGGAGTTTTGCAATATTCTCTTCCATATCTTTAATTTGTAAGAGAATCTGAAAATAAAATTGGAATTTTGAAAAAACATGCATTATCAAATAGCCTATGGCCTACAACGATGTAGAATTCCAGATTTTTAATATGCACCAATATGAAAGAAATATTCACTAGTCTTTGGTCAAATTGACAAGTGACTGCGCTTAGAATCCACGACACCATTATTTCTGCAATATTACAAAGCAAATGACAAAAGGATTGCTATTACATCAAATGAAGATAGGATTTCAGTTGTAGAAAGTTTTACAAATAAACTAAATAAACCCTTGGGTTTAAGGTTTCAAACTTTCATGAAATCATTATCCAAAGCAAAAAGAAACGTTGAAAAAAAGAACAAGTACCTTATTGAGATGGTCTTCAAGTTTTCCTTTAGTATCTTTAGTTTCAGCAATTCTCTTACTGAGAGATAAGTTCACAGCTTCACACTGTTTGGTCATATCATTAGCAGTAGACTGAAGAATTCCATCAACTAAGGACCGTAACTCTACTGAACTGTGTCTCTCACGTTCTGCTCTCTCAATATTTTCATTGGAGAAATCTTGCCATTCATCTGGTGTGACTGAACTGAAAGGTAAAGACAATTTTTTTTTTTGTACAGAAGCAAATAACTTGATATTCTGAATTTTTTAACTTTTACCTTGAAGAGTGTTATGTAAGCTATGTATATTTATCTCATTATGACTTCATAAAAACGTTCTACATATATTTTCATGCTGATCTAAATGCCATTTATTATTTTGACACGATTCCACCAAAGAAAATCAAATATTATCAATCTCGGCAGATCTTCTGAAATCAACTGTTTTACTTACTTGGCTTCAATCTTGGCAACACCATCTTTCAAGGTTAAACCTTCCATATTGTTTTTTAAGTTTTCCAAATATTCATCAATAGATTGGGCATGGAATTTATCTTTTAAATCTTTCTCTAATTGAAATTTAGCTTTTCTATTTAATCTGAAATAGGCAAAAGTAAAATAAATAGTCAAATTATATCCCTTTAGTCTTCAGATTAAATTGTCTCCCTTGTGCCTCCAGATAAATTGCACAATCTCATTATAAAGAAGGAACAAATCTAATTTGGAGTAAAGAGTCCTGCTATTTCCATTAAAAGGATCTGTATTCATGAAGTTAATACACAGAATCAAAATTTCAATTCTAAATATTTTCAAGAAGAAAATGATTTTCCCCTATTTATGTTTTAGTTCTTGTCTTACTCTTACCTCACTTGTTCTTGAGCTTGATCTAAAGTTCTCTGTAATAAAGCTCTGACACCTTGTATAGTTTCTACTTCTTTAATCAATTCTTTCTGGGCATCATCATGAACTAAATCAATACCAAATCTTTGTTCTCTGCAAATAAATTTCAAAAATTTTATTTACAAAGTTATGAAATAGACAGTGGAGAATTCCTTCTGTGAGCCACGCAATCTTTATAGCTCGATTCATTGATAATGCATAAAATTTTCATCCTACTTTTCTACACCACATAAAACCTATGAAAATAGGCTTTAAAGGGATTGTAAAGAGGTTTTTTAAACTTAGTATGTGTATCGAGGACACTGATAGCATCAATTTGCGTCATTCCAATTTCCATTCTGACGTCTGTGGTTCTTGCAATTCCACTAAAACTAACACGTTTTATGACGTCACTAATAGAGATCTGCATAGATATCAATAGTAGCTTCCGGTAGATCACTATTAGTGACGTCATAAAACGTGTTAGTTTTAGTGGAATTATAAGAACCACATACGTCGGACTGAAAATTGGAATGGCACAAATTGATGCTATCAGTGTCCCCGATACACATACAAAGTTTAGAAAACCTCTTTACAATCCCTTTAAGTATTTCAGCTTACCTATTTGCTAAACATCTTTGAGCTATATGTAGTGGTTCATCAGTAGCTTCTAGAGCTTTTTCTACACGGTTTTTAAAAGCTAACAAATTATCAACTTCAGTTGTTATTCCATCTAATTTATCATCTAATTCTTTCTTCCAATATTTTATATCATCTAATCTTTGTTCTACAAGAAAAAAAATGTCAAAGGGTAAGCTTACTTCAGTTTTATTGTTAGCATTCCCAAAAGAAATTTACCTTAATCGAGTGATGTAGGTAGTTTTAAAAAATATGTGCGAGAAATTTCATGGAATTATGTTTCAACATTCAATGAAGCCCTACTGTGAAACTGATGAATATGATAGCTTCGCAAAGGGTTCCATCAAAATTAAGTTTATGTATTAATTTATCTAAGTCTAAATTTAAATAATGTGAAACTTACGAAATTTCTTATTAACATCTCTTTGTGATTTATCTGTTCTTTTTTCTGTTTCATCAGAATACCGTTTAGATTCATCTATTAATCTTTCAGCAGCTTGTCTTTCAACTTCAGCATTAGCATACTTTGTTAAATTAGATCTGGTCCAATCTTCATGCGTAAATCTTTGGGGTGTTTGAATTAACTGTGCCATGATGTCTGTTAAAAATAAACAAGTGAAAATTAGTAATAGCACTCAAACAGTAGTAGTAGAAGATTCTTTAATGAAAATTATAAATTTAGAGAAAATACTAAATTAAATAGCCTATATTAGTATATTAGGCCTATTGCTATTGCTATATAAACAAGACCTAAGACTAAGATAATAAAAATAAAGTTTACATAAAGTAAAGGCCTCACATTGATCTGAATCAAGGATTTAAAAAAGCTGATCTAAGATGAGCCAACCAACAATGTGAATGTCAATGGCAATCAGGACCATTTCATTAGTAGACAAACAGTAACACTAACAAAAATCAACACTAAGACTGTAACACTTAACAGTACTCAGTCACTGACTGAACTCAAAAAGAAGAAACACAAAACACCTTTTCCTTGAATTTGGCTTTTAACACTTGGTCAGTAGACAAGGACTTCAGATTTCAACACAAAAATGCGATTCAACCTTTGAAACAACAGTAAAGAAACTTACCAATTAAAAGATGCTGTTTTTGATCGGTAAAATGGAAGGAGAATGCACACACTGATCACTTTGCCTGTTGTTATTTCTTTCATAGATAATGGCGTATTCCTTAGCAACCTTTGTTGCTACAACAATTTAAGTAATTTTCATTGGCTGTTAGAATGAGAGAACACCGGAAGTAAATATTCTACTTTAACCTTTGACCTTTTTTAATGATACCACGTGTGTATAGAGGGCGTTTGATTATTCAATCACATCTCATCGTACGATGAAGTCGCGTGAATTAAAATGAACCGTATTTAGTTTTGGAGAACTGCAAGACTTATCTGCAAGGATGGATCGTAGTAATAAGGAATTTGTGTCGCCTTTTACATCTCGACCTCAAGCGTCAAGCATGGCTGCAATGCCAGCTTCGTCAGGAGCGAGTTTTCAGAAAAGTATCAAAGGGATTATTGCAGGTTCGTTACTCTTGTTTATTTACTGGGAGATTATGGAGAGACATCTTCGCAAAAAGATAACTTTGACAACTTCATGTATAGATCATAGCAACTACAAGTACAAGGAGGTTATAAAATATTGTTTTAAAGAATCGTGATAATGATTGCATGCAAATTTGAAAGATTTAGTACATTATGTCAGCATGTGTATTATTATTTGCAAGACAAAGTAAAAAATATGGAATATTAAAAAAATTAATTGGGGAATTCTTGATTCAGAATGAAATAGATTTTCTTCTCCATTAACAAAATTAAACACTTTAAACAATATTGTTCATTGTAACACATTGGCATAATACTAGTCTGCACACTCACACACGTCTCATAGCATATATAGTCATGTCACAAGTCAAAATTGTCTTGGTGGTTTAACAGGTGCAGTAATTGATTATTTGATCATTTTGTTCAATGTTGAAATTCAGTTTTTCTAGCCTTGATCGATATGGATAGATCTTTGACAAAATATTTAAAGCTATAATAGCAAGTAGCTTGGTCCAAATATTTGCTTTTCAGCACCCTATTCCAGTTATCGACGGTACAGTATATCAGTTTTCTGAGTTTGTATTCTTCCTACATTTTTACAACAGCATTACTAATACACAGTAAAAATTAAGATTGAAGTCTCTTCCATGACTTCCAGAATAGATCTTATTAAATGAAAAGAAATCTGGACATCATATTTTAATTGTGAAATACCAGTACTTTTTTATTTCAATAAGCTTACATGCAAAAATAATACAGGAAATGCGATTCAGAATTCAGAGGTCAAAGAGTAGGTTTATATAGGTATATTTGACGAGATGATGCAATTTAATGCAGTTCTAGTACTTCAGAAGACTACTGATACATTCAAGATTTGTATCAAACCATGGAAATACTGACCGTCCCCCATTATTTATATTATAACATAAAGATATAGGTACGGTAGTGGGAGTCAGCTGGTTGAATAATATATATTGATCAATGTCTACTCTTCCCTTCCTTCTACTCTACTCTATTGATTAACTGTCTTAAAGAAAGCTGCAAGATTCAATAATATCTTGAAGGTGTTACAGTACAGTGCTGTAATTTCTTTCTATCATGCAATATGGAATGCTGATTGATTTAAACAATGCTAACATTATTGTAAATCTGATATTCCAATCGCAAAATTTTGAGTTGAACAAAATATATTCAGAAAAATAAAAAAAATTTCATTTTAATGGGCTTATGAATGGCTTCCATATTATTCCATGAATATGATATTGATCAACATAATTTCAATATTTTTTATAAATGATGATTTTACATCTGTTACTGTTAACAAAAATTGTTACAGCCAGCAAGTATAATATTTATATTTGAACAAGACAAAAATTTTGTTGGTGTTTGCTTTTTTCAATCTTTTTGTTGATAAACAGTAGCTTTCTAATGATTATGGTGGATCTAATTTAAAAAAAAATGACAAAGGGGTTCATTTTGATAGTAAGATTGTTATGCTATACTATCAGTTTAAGCACTGTATTGATAGAAGGCAGTTGACAAGTGATGCTATTTCTTGAATTGCAATCGTATAGTCAGAGTTATTCAAATGACAAATACAAATAAGGAAGAAAGATGATTTTTTAAATCCATGAAGCTAATAAATCACTAAAATTTATGTTTATAAGATTATGTAATATGTACTTTGCATATCATAAATATAAAATACAAGGTGAACATGGGTATTCTTTTTATAGACAAAGCTGATGAAATATTAAATTATAAATATCTCCAGGTCTGATTTCATTAATTTCAATGATTTTTTTTTTATAACAAATAGATAAATGCATCTGGGTTTATCATGATCAGCATTTAGCCTCATTACATGAAGTGAATTGGTTCTGTTAACAAAGTTTAGTGTTGAAAGGGTGTCTGAGGGAAGTACTTCCTTAAAATATTGAAAACAATGAGCCCTGTAGAAAACATTTCTGTTGATTCTGAGGTGCCTACATATTTTGCTGTGAAAGATGCTCCAGAGAATATCTTTAAAAACCTGGTTAACCTGATGAAATGATCTGGCAGTTGCAATATTTTTGGAGGGCTAGCATTCATTAAACAGAAGGAAAAGGGGATTTTTGATAAAATTATGAGATGTTTAAGACAGCTGCTTATGTAACAGGAAGCCATTAGTGACCATTACACTAGATGAGTGAATTATGTTTGAATGACAAAGGTGCTACTTATGTAAAAGGATAACATAACTGACTTCTGAAATGATGAATAATGTAAGTTGATGTATGTACATACTGACCTACAGTAGTTCTTGTTGATTTATAACTTATATAAACAAACAGTATATTATATTATAAAATAATTGTCAGTTATAAAACATTGCAAAAGTAACGATTATCATTTTGCTGAAATTGTTTATATAAAACGACACATTACTGTCCCTCAGACACATTTTGATTGATAAAAGCGATTGTCGAGAGGTTTTCTCGATTTTTGTATGTATCAGGGGCACTGATAGCAATTTGCACCATTGCACAGATTATGCTTGTATCAAAGAAAACCAGCTTTGCGATTTGTAACATCAACAAAAATTGAGTTTTGGTGGAATTGCTGGAATTAGACATCTGAATATAAATTGTAATTGTTTAAATTGATGCTATTGGTGTCTGTAATTACAAAATTTAAATAAAAAAACATTCACAATTTAATGCTATGTATCATTCGTATGCAATATCCAATGTAAATTATGCTTTTAAATTGGATTCTGATTTTGCAATAGAGCATTATGCATCACAGCATCACATAGATGCAGGAACCCTCTTCAAATAGGGAAGTGGAAAGGCTTTTAATTGGCATGTCTGCTCTAAAATACTACAATCTCTTATGTCCTTGTAACAGTGTTTTTCTTTATACTAAACCAATTAAACTTTGAAGGAAATTTTTTGTAACAGCACAGGAACAATAAATGAAATGCAGTGCTAATTAGGTTAATTGTTTCGAATATGAATTTTAATCATGATTTGATGTATAGAATGATTATCTCTAAATAGACTTAGATTTATAGAGCTCATTAAAATTTGTTGATAGTTGAATTTATGATATATTTATTATGATTTATTCATGACTTTAAACAGAAAACCAATAAATCAGATAATTAAAATTAATTATCCTATAATCTAATGATGTGAATCTTAGTCTTGAATTACATTTATCAAATTATCAAGTGTTATGTTTATCTCTTATCATCCAGCTCAGCTGTGGTGTTTACTTGAAATAAATTGAAATTCCGTCTGATGAAACACACAGTAGTGAAGTGTATATCACGATGCCCTGTGGGGTATGCAAAATAAACTTAAAAGGAATTTTTCATCCTGGTATTCTACCAGTGTATTTTTTTACAATTTCCAACTTTTGAGAGATCTTAAATGTGCACAGCCTTGGTTTATTGTCTCAGTTGAATTATGACCAACATGGCTTACTGAAGAAGTTTGTTTGACAAATTGGCAACTTCTGGTTTGAATGTACTGTCTCAGCAACCTGTGTCTGAATTGAACCCCAGAACTCAAAATTTGCAATCAAGTGTCTCATTAATTGACCCAACTCCAGTCCAACATAATAGCTTGATGCAGCAACTTGGGAACATTTTCTTTAATCAGTTTTATACCAGTTAAATAATAACAGTAATTGCAACGATGTTACTATAATTGAAATTAGTCTTTAGGGAATTGATTAAGGCCTGACAATGATGAATCTTGGCAAGCAATTAATTTCTGTCCATACTAAGTCAAAACTATTTACTTTAATTCATGAAACTGTGTAACTGTAGGTATTCAATTAAACTTGACCAGTAAAATACAACAATATATACAGCCCTGGAGGGATATTTTTAAATGTTTTAGTATTTTGCTTTAAATATGCTATGTATGAGTCAATTTTGTTTGATTTTGCTTTAAAATATGGCCAAAATTATTAATGCTTTAAAAATATTTTATAGGAGTCTTCTATAAAATATATTATATAGGCTATATCTGGGACACTGATATCATCAATTTGCACTATTTAATAGGACATCTATGATTGAAAAAAAAAATCAGAAAACCTCTTTACAATCCCTTTAAGGAACAAATTGTTCATGCTTCCGTGAGTTTAAAAGGCTGACCAACTACCAAGGTCATGAATATAGAGATCTACTTCATAAACAATTGGGGAGTTTTAAACATAAAATTTGTCTAGTAATTTACTATAAACCTGTTGAAAATAGCAGTCTTGAGTAAAATATGATTTGTACAGAATCAAATTATTTGTGCTTTATACAAATTCAGGTCATTTCAATTTTACTGATTAAGCATTTTATTTATTTTGTATAAGATTGTCTTGTCTAGAGGTCATATTTTATCAGTAGGTATAGAGTTCATTGCATTCAAATCTCACTTTAAATTTCAACCTACAAATGGCTGACCTTCGTAACTACAATCTATAAGCTTGTAGAGTTTGAGACTGTCAAAAAATCAATGACATGGCCATTTCTTCTCTACATGTAGTGAAGGTATTTTATTACCACCAGTGGCAGTGAAAGTGGTAGCTCAGCCAAAAATTAAATGTGCTTGTGCCAGGCACAATCTGCCAGCTAATTGAACGTCATCATTATGTTTGAGCTCTTGATTGATTGAATGAATGTCCATGTGCCAGCTTTATGTCCTATTTGCCATCTTTTCAATTTAGGGGGATTCCATGATACATAAATCTAAAATCATTAAATATTAAGAATTGTTTTTACTCTTAAGGGATAGAAATCCAAGGAAATGAAACCTGACAACATCCTGTCTCTTAAAGCACTAGTCATGGTATTAGAATTTTCCTGCCTTAGGGTGAATTCAAACCTATCAGAAACACTTATCAGACGGCACTCAAACTCTCTACCGACTGAGCTATTACACTATAAGCAGTAAACAATGATTATTCCTATCTGTTTCAGGTGGTATCACTGGAGGTCTAGAAATCTGTATAACCTTTCCAACAGAATATGTAAAAACACAGTTACAACTTGATGAAAAGGTTGGAAATAAGCGCTACAATGGTATAGTAGACTGTGTTAAAAAGACGGTTGACAGTCATGGTGTACGAGGGTTATATAGGGGGTTAAATGTATTATTGTATGGATCTATACCCAAATCAGCAGTCAGGTTGGTATCCTTGCTACATCAAATTAATTTTCAGATCTTATATTAATCAACGCGTAGGTAATTTTTGAAAATTTTGGGACATAATGAGGGGCTCTGTGGTCTATCAAAGGATTTTGGAAAATTATGAATAATGTGATTCCATTCAGTCAAACTATTCTTTGACATGAAAATGAAAAACCTAAGTAAAGATTTATAGGGTGATGTCGGGTAATGCACTCAATCAAGGAACCTGCAAGGGGTGATGAAAACCCCTTGTCTGTATGGTATTTGTTTTAAAAAGTGTTAATTAGAATATGCATAATTTAATACAAATTATTTAAGAGTAATATTGTTACAAATATATATCAATTTGATCATTCAAAAAAATTAAATATTTTGAAACAAAACTTGAAATATTTTGTATATACTATATGATTATAAATTTTGCTCAATAATTTTTTCATAATCAAATTGAAATCTCAAAACAACATTTTATAAGTCAGCTAAAAAGAATGAATACGATGATAAGTGTTAAAATATCATATTTTTGTCATGCATGACAAGCTAATAAATGGCCTCCTTTTATTCTGAATCAGGAAGAGACTATGACTATTTGTTATTCTTCAGTCAATCATCTCAAGTGAAGAATTTTAAATCATACATAACCTTGAATAGAGAATAAATATTACATATACAGTACTCTATATATTATCTCTGGATGTCATCTTGATTCATCTTGCGTACTTAGTTTACATTGCAAAACCCGTAATCATTTCCTTGTAACTTTTGTCAGATTTAGTTGTCCATAAAATGTCTGAACTATGGAATACATGTAAGTTTTATGTTATTTGAAGATTTGGATCATTTGAAGAATTCAAAAGAAGAAATGTTGATGATAGAGGGGTGTTATCTTTACAACGAAGATTATTATGTGGGTTAGGTGAGTGAATATTTATGAATAGCTTCATTCCTCGGTTCCATATTCATGTTTAATTCTGGTTCGTTATTGAAAATTTGACCATTATGTTATTGTATTTGAAAGGTGCTGGTGTTTGTGAAGCTATACTTGCTGTAACACCAATGGAAACTCTAAAAGTTAAATTTATAAATGACCAGAGATCAGCTAATCCAAGATTTAAAGGGTTTTTACATGGTGTACGTACTATAATTAGTGAACAGGGTAAGTTTTACCAATTAAATAATTTGTTTTTTAATTGATGTAAATCAATAGACAGAAATATAATTTTATCATGAGAAGAAACTTCTATAATGTGGATAAAAAGCAAGTACTTGCATTCAGGTTCTGCAGCCACTGGTTAAGATGATACCTTTGCATTTTTCAACCCAGTTTCTCCCTATAAATGATTCAGGTTGTTTTGGAAAAAAGCATCAATTTGTTAATCCTCAACAGTTCGAAATCAAAAATAATATTAGGCTAATGCCACTGTCCTGGCAAAATTTCACTCATGGCACACTTCATGGTGTTTGCCTGTCCTTGTTAGTTCAATAGGTTCATTTTCATTGTTACTTGTAATTTACCTGATTTTCCTGTACATGCTATGCTACACTGCTCAGATACTTTTTCTTGACAAAAATTCATAAGATTGACATGAAAATTTGCAAAAATTGTAGCCATCCATTGAACAGACATAACATTCTGAATGTTGTTATTTTAGGCCTAACAGATGGTTTCCCTAAAATTGTAACAATTATCTTATTTTCTAGAGAGATGGCTTTTTCAACACGTTATCTATAATGTTTTGATTATATACTGTAGGAATTAAAGGTACATATCAAGGTCTAACAGCTACTATCATAAAACAGGGTAGTAATCAAGCTATTAGATTCTTTGTCATGGAAACATTAAAAGACATGTATAGAGGAGAAGATAAGCAAGCCCATGTCCCGACATTATTAGTAGGATTATTTGGTGCTATAGCAGGAGCTGCCTCAGTATTTGGTAATACTCCTGTTGATGTTGTTAAAACTAGAATGCAGGTATGTAGATCTTTATGGAGAAAAATGTGATATTTGTTGATACACTGGGATTTGAAGGCTTAAATTTTGAGGGAGAGTTTGGAACATTATTACGGATTACATTAGCTAAAAAATTCAAGGTGCTGAGACTAAAAGGTTTTTTGGTTGAACTAAAATATCCCTTTAACTTGATCCTTGCTAAAAGATGAAATCCAACTTTTACATAAAAATTAAAATCGAAGATAACTGTGATGCACAATTTTGTTTCAGGGATTGGAAGCATCAAAATATAAAAATACATTAGATTGTGCAGTTCAGATATTTAAACATGAAGGACCAAGAGCGTAAGTTATGTTTTTCTTTACTATGAATTTATATGATCATGTCCCACTTTTACTTTATGAAAAGATTTTTGTACAATATTTTTTATTGAACTGTTCCCTGTGTACAAATTAGACTGAGATTTAACTTGATTCCTCAAACTAGTTATCCAAACTGAGGAGTTTTTATCAAAATGATGTCCAATGAATATACAGTACAATTTTACTTCTGCTGCATTATAAATCTAGAGCCAAAATGAAACGCTGTTTAAATCATTCTTTCCCTTTATTGGAGCTACACAAAATGCATTAATGTTCGTTGATATAGAAATTGTCATTATAGTTGCTAAAAATATTTCAGGTTTTATAAAGGAACTATACCAAGATTAAGTCGAGTTTGTTTAGATGTAGCCATCACTTTTATGATCTATGATAATTTTATGAAGTTATTTAATGAAGTATGGAAAACAGATTAGAAAAAAGATAATTTATTCATGACTGAACAGACTGGTAGACCTAGGACTCTCAGACGTCCAATGTGGGCAGATAACTCTTGTAGTGTAATAGTGGATAATATGGTTTAAATGAGTGGGAATGGTTGCAGTTTTGGTCCTTCAACCATGGGAGACCCAGCGGTGTGTCATTACATAAATTCATTTCAGATATTCTCATACCTGGCTCTCGTTTGCTGATTTCACATGACATATTCTTTGAATGTGTATTGGCTTTGCATTTAGATGGTAAATTTTCATTATAAAGTTATTTATTATTCATTAAGATAGTTTATTGAGCCTTCCGTCAAAATTGATAAACCTATAGACTTATTAGTAAGTGTTTTTTAGTATTTATCTCATTAATATAGAGTTTTGTGTGATATTTGTGGAATATTAGGTATTTATATCAATTGTTTGGGCATATAATTAGGAAAACGTATTCATTTATAAATTCTTAACTTTATTATTCTCTATCTTTAATTAGCTCAATCCATTTAGTTCAAAATTCAACTATTAACTTTTTTGTGCTGGAAACATTGAAATATATAGTAACTGCAAACTAAACTACGCATATATGCAGATTAACTTTTTTCAAAAAGTTTTTGTGATGAAGAAATATTTGTAATTGAAGAATTTTTTTTACATTCCAAGTTAATTACGATACATGGCCCAATTTCTCTAAGAAATGAAAAATATATTGTTATTGAATTTGTTACAAGAAGCAATGGGCCAGATATTTGTTGTGGACCATTCTCTATCATGTTTATTATTTGTGTTATTTTTTGGTATATATTATGCTTTATATCTAAAGTCATTTTGTTTACATTGAACATAAAAAAAATCTTAACGCATGGTAGAGATGTAAATGAATGTAAAATTTGAATTAACCACGAATGAAATTATTTGTTTATATTAAACTGCAAACTTATTTGAAAATAATTTTTTCTGAGGCAATGAATTTTCACAATGCACATTAAATTTGCAATTATACTGGGGCCTTATCCTCGAAAACTGTACTTAGATAAAATCCAGATTTTAAGAAAAACAGCAATCTGATAGAATAAAAATACTTACTTTAAAACCGATTTTAGTAACTGACCAATCAGATAACTTGATTACTAAAATCATCTTAAGTTTTCGTGAATGAGGCCCCAGTTTGTGACATTACTGTATTGTACACATTCTGAAATTATGACATTGTTCGTAAAATCCATGAAGATTTTATATTTAGAAATTATCACAATATTGTTATGTTTTTTTTTCTATTACTGTCCTCAATCATTATAAGTTGATGAATTCGTTTTCTATGATTTTTACTTATAACATTCATTACCTAGGTATATTTATTATGAAATTATTAATATTTATTTTTATATTTAATTTTGATAATTTATGTGTTCATTGTTTTGTTTGAGAAATATTCATCTGAGTGTTCAAATTAATAAATTATTTGAGATTTGTAGAGGAATCAATTAGACTTGTGCTTCATTTGTTACCTCGATGTTGTTAGGAGTTTCCCAAATAAATGTATTAAGGCCCTCTCCCACTAACAGGAGTTGCAAGCTGAGTTTGATTAGGATACAAATTGGGAAACTCCTGGACAACCATGTCTAAAAAATGTTGTCTAGAGCCACGAGTTCCACGAATTCAGCCAAGTTACAAGTTTGAATTCATATTTAAATTTATACATAAACATGCATATAAATATATGAGCTTTGTTGAAATATATCAGTTATATATTATATTATAGTCTTTCCATTTATCAAAACATATCAATTACCAGTAGTGCCAGGGTCCAGTTCCAGTTGCATCTTAAAGAGACTGATAGCATCAATTTTCACCATTCCAATTTTCTACTAGATGTTTTGAACTTTGGACAATTACTATTATTATAAGGGATTGATTAAATTTGTTAAAGCATTGTGTTACTTGAATACAAACTATTTCATTCATTACTAACATTAAATTAGTATACCTCAGACCTTCTCAATTAATTTTTGTAAAGAGTCAATAAATTTTATGAAAACAATATAAGAGTGGATGAGAGAGCGAGAGAACCATCAAAGAGAAGTGCGATTGTAGATCACTGTTTCAGGTTGAATTGCCATGTTATGTCTTCATGTTAACATATTCAATATTAAAATGATTTCGGAGAAGAAAATTGAAATAATGTTACTGGAACTGGACCTGTAATTAATATTTGTTGTGACTAAACAAGTATATTTTGTGTCTATGTATGATTGCATTTAGATTATATTGATAATATGTTTATTTGTGTTGTGGACCAGACCAAAGAGAGTAGCTTTAATATTTCATTCATAAGAGATCAGTAGGACTTTAGAAATTTTGTAACATTTTCCATCTTCAAATAGGAATAGGAAAACAGATTAGATTAGATATGAGTAAAATGTTCCAAGATTTAACATGTATTAGCATACGCTTTGTTTTCTGTGAATTTAAAAGGTTTTTTTTTTAAACTCATTGAAAAAAAATATAAATGTTTAATGTTTAGTACAACTATTTTGAAAATGATTTCATTCATAGTCATTTAAAGATTTTTAAAGCAAGACATCAATTAATCTCATAAAAATATCAATGCTGTATTGTTTTGACACAGTTGTTATGTGACATTTTGGCTGAATTAGTGTTTTTTTTTTTAGCAATATGATTCCAACTGTTATTGTTAATTATTGAATGTGGGAAGTAATAAATAAACATTTAGATAGATTAACAATAGAGTTTTTATTTTTCCATAATTTATTCTGAAATTCACCCATTCCAAGAGTGACTTTGAGAAATCAGCATAACATATCCCAGCTACATATAATTTGAGTTCAAATCTTCCAACCTTGATTGGATGCAAATAAAAAGTTTTTGAATTTTTGCCATTTTCATGAGAATTAGAATACCAGTGCCTGGAAATGGTGCTGTTAGTCTAAGAATGTCTTATGTTTCCATTAGATAGAAACCTGTATTTCTCTCCTAGATATTTTAACCCCAAAAAATTTTGCTGAAAATTGCCTCTGTAAAATCAAAATAAGACACAAGATTATATTTCCATCAAAGACAGCTGATTACAAGTAGGCCTAATATTTAAAAACTGTTATCTGTTACATAATTGTTACAAGCATTAAGTGTAATTTGCATTCAACATTATTCAGGATAAAAATAACAACGATAGTCATTGGCATCGGATTAATTTCATCAGAAAAAACAAGTTAGTGATGAATCAGCTGTTTTGACAGGAAGGGGTTTTCTTTATACTATTTATAGAAATGACGTTTGCAAATCAATAACAATCTGGATAATCTCGACTTTACAATCCGTCTTTTGATTGGTCAAAATAGCGAAATGACTGACCTTCACCCCGGATGTATTTGTCTGATGTCATGTGACCTTGTTATGGCTGCAATTTTACTTTCATTATCGTTTTCTTTGTATGTTTAAGAAAATATCAAAATTTTCAATATTTTGAGTATTTAGTTTATGTGAAAATGAAAGCCGCAGGGAAGAAAGGTTCTTGTAGATCATCAATACGTTTTTGTGAAGAAAAATACAGCTGTGATACCCAAAATCCAGTTGCTGCTATTGTTTGTTTTGAGTGTGATACAGCTCAATGTTTGAAGTGTGATTCAGCTATCCACTCCATGAAGAAGAATCAGAACCATACAAGAGAGACAATTCCTTCTCCAAATTCTGCTTTGTTGTGCCAAATATCAGAATTGAATGGACAATGTAAATCAAAGAATTATGCTGATGTTTACTGCCAGGATTGCTTTTACCGATTCTGTTTTGATTGTAATGAAAAATATCATCAAAGAAGTGACAAAGCCAAGCGTAAAAACCATACCAGAATATCAATGAAAGAATATCTAAAGAAAGCTGATACTAAGGCAAACTCAGGCAATCTGAAACCAATATCTCCCTTAGCTATTGATGATGATTCTTTAACTTACATTTCCTGTCCACAGCAAGATAACTTTGCTGACAGCAACTCATTTCAGACTCAAAGCTTTCACTCTGACAGTAGCAGTGTGCCTGATATATGTCAAGATGTAGGAGATATGAACATGAGAAGAGATACAATTGATGATGAAGTCCAGACTAGTTTCCTGCTGTCATCAGAAGATGAACATCTACAAGTAGAAAGTGATGGTGAATTTATTAAGAAATTGAAATGTGATGAAGATGCTATGGTGAAAGTCATCTCCATATTTGGAAATACTGGTGATGGGAAGTCTTACACACTGAATCACACGTTCTTTAAAGGAGAGGAAGTATTCAAAACATCAGCTGACCAAGAATCTTGTACTGTAGGAATATGGGCTGCTTATGAACCTCATCAAAAAGCTATTGTCATTGACACAGAAGGATTACTTGGTGTTTCCAGTAACCAAAATCAACGTACAAGATTATTACTGAAAGTACTTGCTGTATCAGATGTTGTTATCTATAGAACCAGAGCTGAAAGACTACACAATGACATGTTCAATTTTATAGGCAGTGCTTCAAAAGCCTATCTGAAACATTTCTCTGAAGAATTGCGTACAGTCAGTAAGAAATGTAAAAATAATGCCAGCATCACAACTTTGGGACCAGCAATAGTTATATTCCATGAGACAACACATACTGAAGTTTTCAAGACCAAGTCTCTTGGGAAAAACTGTCCTGGTATACGTGACCGCATGAAAGAGTCAGAATGTATGATGGATGCTTTTAGTGATATACGCTATGTTGGTACCAAAACTAACATCGGAACACAAACTTATTTCTCAGATTTGAGGAAAGTGGTGGTTGATATTTTCGGAAATAATAATATTAGAGCTTTTCGTAGGCCAGCTGTGGTTCTTCAGGCTCTAAAGACACTGAATGAGAAATTTAATGGTGACATTGAAAAACCAACACCCAATTCCTTTCCTGATCAGTACTTTACTTGCACTGAAAAATGTTTGGCTTGTGGTAATCGATGTATCCATAGCATGAATCACAACACACAAACTCATCCTCATGACACAAGTCCAGAACAAATCTGTCAATATCAACACCAATATGGTAACAAAGTTTATTTGTGTAAGGCTTGTAAAAAATCTGGACACATTCGCATCGTTGTTCCTAAAACATCTAGCTCAAGTGATAATTCATGGGTAGGATTTGGAAAATATTTGTGGTCTGGATATGTATTGGAATGTCCCAAATGTGGCATTATTTTTCGTAGTCGAGAATATTGGTATGGTAATAAAGAAGAAGAAGCTGTTTGTGAAGTTGATATTCGCCATATTTGGCCTGGCAGTAATCGAGGATTAGAAGGAAACCATAATGCAGCTAGGAAGGTTCTAGATGGTTTTCATTATGTTGCTGATACCATTTCAACAATGAGTGCCAAGCCAACCAAAAATTTAATGGAATGGACAGCAGATCAAATAGCTCCAGAATATTGGGTGCCAAACTCACAAATTACAGAATGTTCCAGTTGCCATGTAGCTTTTACTAGTAATACGCAGAAACACCATTGCCGTGCTTGTGGAGAAGGTTTCTGTGATAGCTGTTCATCTAAAATACGCCCAGTTCCAGAGCGAGGGTGGGGATATTCAGCTGTGAGAGTCTGTGATGAATGTTTTGATGAGAGGAAACTTAAAGAAAAGAAAACAGTAACAGCTGCAGCAGGTGATAGTGTTCATACAGCACGGAAAGTTGGTGAAGCTGTTAGTTCAACTATTGGAGTAATGGCTTCAGCCATTGAATACCCATTGGATATACTGAAAGATTCAGCGCGGCCTGATTACTGGATACCTGATGAAAAGATTAATAATTGTTGTGTTTGTAAGAAAGATTTTGATCTATTGTTATCTAAACATCATTGTCGTTCTTGTGGTAATGGCGTCTGTGATTATTGTTCTCCTAATCGTTTACCGGTACCAATTCGAGGTTGGGACTATCCTGTTAGAGTTTGTAAAAGCTGTGAGAAGAATATCGAGCAAATCTAAAAAAACTAACCTTGTGTCAGCTTATATTTAATAAGCAAACCATTCAATGACAATAGGGGAGCACTCTATTGTAACATTTTATGATATATTTTAACTCTTCCTACATTTTTTTCATTTGGAACATTTTTAATTTAACCCAAATTTTGTTGTCAAAGTGTTAATAGGGATTTATTGGAAAAATTGAGTTTTGTTTAATGTTTTGAGAAAGATCAATGAAAATGTCATGTTGAATAAAATACATCTAATCAAATTCTCAAACATGAAATAATATGGATTTTTTTTTTAATACCAATGCCTTTACATTTGTGTTGCAAGTTATTTATCATTGATTGAAACCACAGGCTTTCTCGACTGGTGCGAACAAAAAAAACCCTATCCTTTTAATATAGTTCTAGTCTATATTATAAGCATAGGGATTTTTTTTTCGCACCAGTCAAGAAAGCCTGTGTTAAAACTGAACATTTTCAGATTTAGATTGTAGTTGTAAGTTACATTTCTATAAATTTTTATATAATTCAAACTGTATATATATATTATTTATATTAACTGTATATATTATGTGGTTAATGTCATGATCAGTGACACTAAATAAATATTGTTATCTTAGTTTTTGGTGCAAACTGGATATAGGTTTTCTCCATAGAGTTAAATATAGAAACTATGATTGTCACACAACTTTTGTTTTTGAAATCAATAGGATAATCTGCTCAATAAACGGATATGGTTGACTATATAAATGGGACTGATTGAATGGAAAGCTTCAAATTACTTAGATATTAAATCTATGCCCCCTGTAGAATTTTTATTGCTTAAGTGAGCACATGACAGATAACTGAAATTCATTGACCTACACAAAAACTGGCTGTCAAGGACATCTTTCAATCAGACATGCCAGATATTCCTGAATGCTTCTGACATGTCAACATTTTCAGTTAAAAAATAAACACAAAGCTTACTTAAAATTATTACTTGCTAAAAAATTTACTGAAGTGTCTACAATTGAAGTTTGCTTTTAGTGCATTTTGAATTAACTAGTAAATATACTTGGATATTTTGTAATGTTTTTAAGTATCAGATCTTATTATAAATGTTTAGCAGTATGCTTTATGAAAAAAAATAATTATTTATTGTCCTATCAGCATTATTTATAAATAAGAAAAAAAAATTCCGCAAATTTTTGACAAGCAGGGGACTAGTGGAGTGTTCTTGGTACTAATGGGCCACTGCCTGCTTGCAAATGACCTTATAAGCCAGAGTATATATGCTATGATTGCTCTTATTTTCAGCTGCCAATTAGATGTAGGTTATTATCAATCAAAAATATTTATGCAATTGGTCAAGCTTCACTTTGATAACACATCGCCAGGATTCTGAAGACTTGTCAAATATTTTTGTCCCTTTTTATTTTCGATGCCTTAAACACATTTTTGTTTTTGAGGTAGTCAAGTGGATTCTTTACAAATTGAAAGAAATGGAGAACTGTATCTCAAATTTTTAATTATTCCTTATTAGGTTCATGTAATCCAATCAAACTAAACTTCCTCACAACTATATTGTGTGCATTTGACATTTAGCGTTAGTAAATTGTTTACGCACAAGAGACTATGAAAGGTTTTTGATGTATTTAGCAAAGTGGATACAAATTTCTTTGGAAAATTATTTTAAGTGTTGTTAAGGTTTTGTGTCAATGAAAAGAGTTATTTCCCTTAGATTAACTGAATGTTAATGTTTTTAAAGTGATTCTTTAGATTTTCTCAAGTTCACTTATTTATATTTGGCACATTTACTTTTATAAGGTTTGTGTGGGTCTTAGCTAATTCTCTTTCTACTAAGACATCTCAGGCAAACTCTTTTTAAAAAAATATTTTGGCTTGTAATTAAATGGATATGTTCTCTAACTGTTTGACCATTTAAATTTTAGTCTCAGAATCTGGATTTTTGGTATTTTGGCAGACTTTTAATCTGGACTGATACATATTCATTTAGACAGACACTGTTCGGTAACTTATATTTGCCACTGATGCATTGCAACAAAATGTTGCCAGTATTAAAGTGTACCTAAATGAATATGTGTCTAATTGAATGTGTGCCTAAATTAAAGTGTGTCTTAAACAAATTTGCCTAAAGTACTGTGTATAAATGACTTGTATTTAAGTCTGCAATTGTAAAGAGGTTTTTCTTAATTTTGCATATGTCTGGTGAAATTGGAATAGTGCATATTGCCACCAATGTCCCTGATACTCTTTTTTTTCAAACAAATATGGTGTTTGAAGCTCATTGAAATATTTGTGTTGATAAAAAAACAACCATAACCACTGAATAGATACCAGTGATCAAACGGTTGATATGAATAGATATTGTTATGTGGTTTTATTGATTTCATAGTTTTTGATTTATATAGATTGTATATGTAATTTGATAAGATTATGTGATATAAACTCTTTATTTATTAATGATATTACCTTTAAGTCTTCTTGTCCTAATCATTTTGTCTCTACCAGTGTCTTTAAAGGTACAAGTACACAGTTTTAGGAAATTGATTGCTTTTGCTTCAAAGTTAAAACATATGGCAAAACACATCTCCAATTTTATTTGCCCTTATATGTAAGCCTAATAATGACCCTATATTGCAAATGTTTTCATAATTTAGATCTAGATGTTTGATTTGATTCATGAAATTATTATGCAACGCATATATTAGATCGTTAAAATTTCTCTGTTGAAAAAAACATTTACTTTCCACTTGTAGGAATTTGAAACTTTTTATTGTGACCTGTTGAATAAATTTTGAAACTTTATAGTGAAAATTTGACGTAGAAAAATTACTTGGATTACAAGTGAAGTACCTACAAATCTTGAATTATGTTTAACATTGTTAAATCAAACTAGTATCAATTTCTTATTTATCTTGGTATTGCGTATTTCCCAGTATTGACTTCTTCTAAGAGCATGGTCTAAAGCATGGTGTGAAAGTTCGATGACCTTGAATAAGTCATCTTCAATTGTAATAATATCTCTAAGGATTTGTTTAGCAACAGGTTTACTTTATATTAGAAAGAGGATATTGTAGTGGATGATAAAACAAATTGTTATTGAAATAAATTGTGATTGTTGACAAATGAAATTGGTTTTATTGATTCTAGGATATGAATGTTAGGCAAGCTATCAAATAGTCTCCCTTCGTGATAGAAATATCTTCTTAAATGGCTTCCAGAAATTGTAAGAGAGACCACTCCAAAATATATAAGATGAAATATTTCTATAGTAACATATTGATTTGAATAGAGAGACAGAGATAAAAGATGCTGGTTTCTAGTGAAATTGTTATGAGATTTTGTTTGAACATGCATATTCTAAAAAATCATCTTCAGAAGTCTTGACTTAATAAAAAGCAAGATGATTGATCACTTCTTTACAAAGACTTTAATGATAAAATTTGAAGCTGAATTATTTTGATTGAACAATTTTGATTTGATTTCATATTATGCATGTTTTCAGAAAGCTGTATCTACACAATCAAACAGTTGGCTGAATGGTTGAATTTGATTACTCTTGACCAAACCAAAACCAAATCTACTGTGTATTTTGTACCTTCAATGCAGTATATGATTGTCAAATGTATCCAAATCAACAAACTTGCTGCATTAAAGTTGAGGACCACTTAAATTATGGCTTCTATTTGTATCATTCAAAAGTCTGTGGATCCTGTAATTATAGAAAATCTTATCATCACTATTGCAAAAGCACATGCCTTTGCAAGCACCAAAGACGATTGACTGAAATCTATTCAGAAAATCTATTTACAATCCTTTTAAGTCTTAAAATTTCTAACATCTCAATAAAGTAGTAAGATGTGATGGAAGAGTTGGTTCAATGAAGCTAAGCTGTCAACCTCAATCACCTATTCTGTTGAATATCAGTCAATGAATTCAAACAGTTCTGTGAGATCTATAATACAGTAAAGGTTAAAGGACAGTAAGAGTGATGTCTATATCATTATAATGACTGGACAATGTCGTCTTCAATTTTATAGATGACTTACTTGGGTGTCAAGCCGTAATTATAGTTCAGTATTCTATTATTAATCTCAATCTATTGAATAACGAACACTACTGGTTGGATTTCTAGTCTGAATTTAAACTGTTCTTTCAGTCTGGAATAGTAAAGGCAATTGTCTAAATAACAAGCTGATATCAACGTGGAGTATCACTTTTCTGAATAAATATTGAATGTCTGGTTGGCAGAATTGACAAAGTGTCCATTGAGTATTATTATATCCTTACTGGCAGTTATCTTTGATGCCATTATTTT
This sequence comes from Lottia scabra, assembly GCA_029955415.1. Lineage (NCBI taxonomy): Eukaryota > Metazoa > Mollusca > Gastropoda > Lottiidae > Lottia > Lottia scabra. The sequence goes on from JARJEI010000016.1 coordinate 2,218,781, forward strand.
ATCTGTTATATCCACTAAAATAAATTGAACTGTTTTCACTCCTTCCAGTATGCTTTAATTGGATTGCAGCGAAATCAAAAGTCCATTTTCATTCTTAAAAAGTATATATTTTAATGTGCATTTTTTCGGATGCTTTAAATCTATCATAATCAGACCCTTTTTCATGCCATTAATTGGACGAAAGTTAATCTTATCTCTTTCAGATCATTTATTTGTATTTTTTTTTTCACAGAGGTGGTCAAATTCTATAATTTATAGAAAGTGCCAGGTTAAAGGAATACAACCTCTTAGAATGAACACAAATCTTAATTTTCAAGCTTGGTCAAACGGAGTATATATATTCATCAGGGGACTTACTTGGTGGCATAACTATACAGCAGATTACCTAAATAATCTGATAAATCCAGAAAACAATGTTTATATACAACATTTGAAAAACCCTTAATCAAATTTAAGGCGTTTATCAATTATAACCCGTTATTATATGGAAATTTACATAGTTTTATGGGTTTATTTGATTCTGTTTGATTCTGATTCTGGACATAGCAGATGAATATCCTACTCTTATTGAGCAATTTTTTTGTTCATTCTAAAAGGTTGTATCGCTTTAAATAACAAATGAGGAAAGAAAATGAATCCAGACCACCAAAATTATAAGAGAATTTATTAAAGTAAAAAGGTTTTTATAAGAAGATAACAGCATATTAAGATAAAGTAAATTGGATTGTAATTCACTAGGGGAATGTTCTTGTCTATTATAAATATTATTATAATGTAGAATTGTCTTTGGGGACTCATTAACATTGTATATTAAAGTGATTACTGGGATAATGAAGACTGGGCTAGCAATTAGTGACTTGTTTACAGAAATAGAAGACAACACTTCAAGAATTATTTATATTAATGGATCCTGGCTGTCAACAAGAATTCAAATTTGAAAATAATAAGTGAGCATTTAAAGCTGAATATCGATTAGACAATTGTTTATTCCTTGTTTCCTAAAGATAAAAGAATTCTTGAGGGTATTGCACTAATATTTTTTTAATTCTAGCCACTTTATTTCTTAAATACATGGTAATATAAGTGATCATTTTAAATATTCATGACCTAACCGGGGTGGATTTAGGCGGGGGCGTGACGGGAGTGAGCCCCCCCTAAAATTTGTAAAGCATGGGTTGTCCGCACCATTTGACCACAAATGTTTCTCGCCACACTTCCCTTGGCAAGATATCTATCTACATTGCACCCACTCTAGAAGAATATTTCAATGACTTTGATTATTTTAACCTCAAATAATTTTTCGACTCGCTCCACTCGGCGAAATTTTATTCTGCACCCCACCCTAACGTCAAATCCTGTATCCGCCCCTGGCTAAGGTTTCTTTTAATTTGAAAAAAAATTAGCCTTGTTAAAAAATGTAATTATGAAAGACAAGTTTAACAACAGCACTCTTTACTCAAGTAGCCTACTGAGCTCTTATAGTGTTTTAAATGTTTCTGAAATGTGAAATTTGTAACTATAGTGGTGGAGTGGGGAATGGGGGCTTTTATTTCAATACCAGTATTTGAACAAGGTAATGGGCAATGTAGGAAAACTCACTGATCACGAGATCTAAGATATGGCTCAAATAAAAATAACATTGAGCTATAATAATAACAAAATCTAGAATTAGGTCCATAGACTTAATGCCACTTTATCACTACAAAGAATTGCTACTTTGGTGAGCTTAAGGGATACATTCTTTACAATACACAAATAACTGACTTGTTAAAAAGGGACAATTTTACCAGCTTCTGTATCATGTTTCAGAATGATATCATAGATCACGATAGTCATCAAGCCCTGTCATTATTGTGGGGACTGTGGGGTTTAGGCCCCAGCAGAACATATCCAAAGATAGTGGACCACGGCCATATACACCTAACAAAAAATTTAATCGGGATAAAATTTAACTTTCTCAAACCTTTCGATTTAAAGGGCGAAAACTCCTCAAAACTGATGAAAGAGGCCTAAATCTTGAAAAAGCTTTAATTTTAATAAGGAGTAAACTAAACTTTCTCAAACCTTTCGATTTAGGTCCAATAACATCCATTTTAAGTTTCATCAAAATCGGTTGAAAACTAAGAGAGTAATAGCATATTCAAGATTTGGGGCAAGGGCAATAACTCTGCTTCTAACGATCGAAAATAGCTCAAATTCAAACTTGATCTTCATTTTATGAATATGTATACACAAATCAAATTTCATTTGATTCCGTCAAAAACTCTAGTTTTTAGAGCGTTTACGAGCATAGAGAGATGAGGGCGTATAAAAATGTGTCAAATTAAAATTTGTTGGATATCTCATCAATCGAATTGATCACACAAAATTTTCTTTAAATCCATCATGAACTGTATGAAGTTTCTGTCTTATGCAAAAAAAAAATTGACTGATCGACATGGGTGACAGCTGTAAGCGAAAATAATGTCCGGGGGTATTTATGTCCGGGTTGGACATAATACGCTAGATAGAACTGTCCTTTATTTAGTTATGGACATTAATCACTAGTTTAAAATGTCCATTGGACATGTTTCACTAGTGCAAAATGTCCTCCGGACATTTCCCACTGGCGGACATTGTACACTTTTACACAGCTACATACGACCACATTTCCATTTGGCCATAAAAAAAACATTGTATTATGTTTTTCTAGGTTGCAAAGCAGACATAAAAATTCAAAATTGAGCAACAACAGTTTTCCATTAAATGAATGGCGTTAACTAAGCTAATCTAAACTCTATTCTCAGCTGACAATACCACCAATAGATAATCAAATCTAACAAATCTCATTAAGCAGTATTTCTATCTAAAAATCTTTATCAAATTTACTCCCTCCATATATTCACAGTGTAAATTGATTAGCTTTCCACAATCTTTCAGATTTTCTCTATTTTATTTTCATTTGACCTGAATGTGTATAAATCAATATAAAGTGTATTTTAAATCTTGATAATAAGTTTAAAACATTTGTTATTGCAGACTTGATAATTTTAAAACATCTGATTTTGCACACAAACAAAATGTTACACAATTCACACTTTTTCCAATTTCATCTAGTATTTAAAGAGATTGCTAAAAGGTTTTAAAGTTATTTATGTGCATCAGAGACACTGATAGCATTGATTTGCAGGGCTGTTGATTTGATTACGTCTGTCTGTTTGTTTTTTCCAAAATGTCCGGCTGCTGAGGTTCATGCAACTAAACATTTTTTTATTGCTCACTTCAGCCCTTAGATATTATTATTTTGCATTAGTGAAGTCATAAATACTTTTTATGGAATTTCAACCTGAAACGTAGCCTAAAGACTAAAAAATGAAATGTAGCAGACCCCTTCTATCAGTGTCCCACTTGGTGAACCGCTTTACTATCTCGAACTAAATGCTTTTATCGCTCAAAGAACTCAATTACAGACATTTATGGGAAAACACATACTAATTCAATAATTCTATTTTCATTCCAACTTGTAACAGGATCTGTGAAAAAACAATTGGTTTAAATCTTTTAGGAATTGTCTTCTGATAGAAACATTCTTTCTCAATAAATCTGTCAATAAAAACTAGATGAAATGAGGCAAGAACATATCTAATGTCTAGATATAGATATAGAAGATAATCTTAAGTTATTTAAATGGATGGAAGCCAATAATTCCAATATGGCTCCATTAGGGTAAATGTAGGTAATCTACTTATTTGATAGATGGTACTGTTCAATATGATTTATAAGCATTTATCCTATAACCGACATGAGAAATGAAAATTTCAAATTTGTTTTTAGTGATTTTTTTTCTCATATTCTGTGTCTGTGATGCATTCTAGATAAAAAAAAATTTTTTTATTTTTTATGTCGGATAAAAATGATATTCTTGCATCCCGTGAGTACAGCCCATTGAATAAATATGGTATTCAATGGGTGGTATTCAATGGGCGTGGCCAAGATCTAATGCTTGCGCTTCACTCGTTAGTAACACTCAAAATGCAGTCGGACAGGGTTGTCTGTCCCTTCTGAGACTTTTTAAGTCAAAATAAAGGTTTCGTGCTATGATGAAAAGTGAATTGTGAAGATTGTTTATTATTAACTGTCAGTGATGTTTAATAACATGTAATGGTACAGTATGAGTAAAAACCGTTTTATATATAACGACCAACAGGGAAAATTATCGGATAAATAGGTTATCCAATGGCAAACTCGTGGATATGGTTTTAATGCCATTCGTGCTTGAGATATTTTCACTCGTGGCTGCACCACTCGTGAAAATATCACAAGCACTCATGGCATAAAAACCATATCCACTCGTAGCCATAGGATAACCTCTATGTATCCATTCCAAGAGTTCAGATGTTTGAAAATGTCTGACTAATGATTCTCACAATTCCGAGGGTTGATTTGGGTTTTGAATTATAGTATATAAGGACCTCCATTTCCAAAAACTAAGCATTCAATGACATTACTCCCACAAATGTTTTCTGTGATACAAGCCCATAAATCACCGAACACTTTGTAACATCATTAACAAAATGTAACGTATAATAAAAGTTTTATTATAAATAGTAAAATTTAACAAGGAATGGAAGATAGATAGGATTATTTACATTATAATCAACAGTTCATTAACAATAACAGGTTTAATAGAATATAGACCCTATATTTATATTTACTTACATAATACGGGCAATATATAAATATTGCATCACTTTAGTTGTCATATGTGGGTTAAATCAAATTTTAATTTTGGTGAATTGAATTATCCTTTTCAAAATAGTATAGTCTTAAGATGACTTTATTTAAACTGATAGAAATATAAACTTCAGCTCATAATTTCATTTTGAAATACTCTTTTGCACTTTACAAATATCGAACAAATTTATGGAGCATATCTTATTCAGTTCAAATTTCTTAGATTTAAACAAATAAAGCTTGATATTTGTCAATGCAAGTCATTCAAAGACTATATTTAGTACTATTTTAGAACTTAAATTTAATTCATGCAAAATAAGCTTGATTTAGCACTGAAAGTAGTAGACAGTTACACAATCATAAGATAAAAATCAATCAAAAATATCACAACATGAATAAAATATTATTCAGCTGTCAACTAAACAAAAACAATGGATAACAAATTGATTTATTTTGTTATGATCTACAGTAGATATTAGAATATATTTCATTGTAGTTAAAAAGTAAAAGAAAATGTAAATTTAGATGTAAAATATTAGAATTTTAAAACAAAACCTGAAACATACAAATTACTCAATAGCTTTCTTCATACAACAGACCAATTTCATCCTGTATGTCATTTAATATTTATCATATCCTCATATCTATAGGGCCCATCGCTCTACATTTTATTAATTGAGCACTATTTTAAAAGTAACTTATTCAAGTATTGAAGGAATCTGACAATTTTCCTCATAAGAAGTTTTCCTTCTACCGTGTCATTTTGGTATCAATAACAAAACAATTTTTTCAATATAGAAAAGGATGAAGTCTGAATTTTAATCACTTTAAGTAATCTAATGAAAGGATTAAGAATTGAGCAAATAGTTAATATTTTTATAAAATTTATGCATAAATATAATACCTCCTATACAATATAACATACAAAATCACACATACAAAAAATTTAAGGCACTTCAATACTAGAATACTATACTGTCATAATCGAATGTCAATGAAAACAGAATCCAAAGAATAAAATTATCCAAAAAGAGAGATTAATAAATTTACTTGCCATTCAGTCAAAGCAGGGGGAATGTGATAATTCTATTACATAATTTAACAAAAAATAAACTTTAAACAATTAATAACAAATCAATATCAAAATGAAAAATTGATAAGAAGACTAAGACGTCATAAAATAGTTGTGACTTTATTGAATATTGTGACTTAGTTCGAGATCGCAATTTATCTATAAAAAATCCAAAGACATTCTTAACACTGATAACCTTTGACAAAACTTATTGGGTAAACATTAAAAAACTTATTGGATAAACAATTGAAAAAACTAATACTGTAAACATTTGACAGAATCTCAACACTATTTGTCAGCATCCACACAATGTCATGGCTTTACTCGGTAAAATGTCATGGGGCATAAAATTCAATGGTCTAATTCAGCAATATAATAATATACTGAGCAAATGATTGTTTTTACTGTCTTAATTTGATGAAGCATCAAAGATAAAGGCATTAATGATGATTGCTTTATAAACAGAAATCATTTTCCATGAAGAAGAATGTAATGTCACTATTGAATTCTCTGGAATGATTTCTGTTTTCAAATCAATCATCATTATATCTCAATCATGTGTGTGGTCAAATGAAAATGAAAGTTTATAATACAATGTGTTATGACTGTACTATGTATTTGTTTTAATAATTTGTTAAAATGCCAAAGTTTAATAGCCATTGTTATAAATAGTAATAGTAAATAGCTTCAAACCATTATTTAAAACAGCAACATGGGTTTTGTAAACTTTCAAAAACGTTTTAAATACAAAATCTAATGTACAAATAAAATAGCACAAATCTAAATAAAATTAGTCAACACAAATATTGATTTATTTGCATAAATATAAATGTTGGTTTCTTAACTGAAATAGATTCTAATTCCTGAACATGAACTGACATATCTGTGAAAAATGGGACTTGCAGATGCATGTAACAAAAATTTAGGACTTTTATTTTCTGGGACATTTAAACATTGTATTTTTCATGAAAATAGTGGACAAAATGGCACATAAACTAATATGACATACCGGTAACAGTATTCCTTCAAATGATATTAAATGACATTAAATCTTTACAATAGAAAATAACTTGGATACTGTAAAATATCATAATGACTATGGCTATAATGACTTTTATGATATCAAAGTTTCTGTGGATTTAGATGGACTTTTCATTGGTGAACTTTTAACGGGAGAACTTTTAATTTCTGTTTCTGGATTAACCAGTCCTAATGTCTTCATAGTTTTATACTGATCAGGTATTTCCATTAAGGCATGTAGAGCAAAGCTTGTTTCTGGATTCCTACTTTTAGAAGTTACTCCATGAAAATTTACAAATTGAAAGTTGTCAAATTTTCGTTGTGGCAAACAATTATCAAAATCTTCCATAATTTCCCAAGGTCCATCACCAACACCCACCACTATGATACTTAGAGGAAAATTTGAAGCATCTACAATGGCTTTTATAGTCTGCTGCTCTTCATTCACTTGTCCGTCTGCCACAATCACTAAAATGTGGTATCGTTTTAAAGTTTTCACTATTTCTATGGCTTTATATATTAAAGGAGCGAAATTTGTTGGTCCTCCTAAAGTCACTTTAGTTGCTACCTCACTATATTTTTCTAAAACATCACTAAATCCTTCACAGTAACGCCCTTCTGGATGTAGTGAAAACACATCATCACCCATAGTAACACTGTCACCAAATCCATATGATGGAATAAAATTATCTTCATCGAAAGGTTCCAAAGTCTTGCCTAATATATGAATAACTTTTTGATAGGGATTATAGACCCGGGACGGAATTACACGATGTAAATTTTGTCCAGAAAATGATTTTCGACCCTGCCATTCATTGGAAGCACTAAAATCAACACCGAAAATCAAACCACACTTTTCTAATCCAGCACGGTTACAAGCTTTGCTTACCTCTTCGAAAGAACTAAAGTGATCCTCAAATGCGAAAAATGTATCAAAATTTCTGGCTCCTATACCTAATATTGCCCACAAGGAAGGAGGATTTCGATAACGAAATGGTTGACGCACTTCTTGGTATTCCCACGCCTCTGATGAAGCATTGTATTGCATGGCTCTAGAACTTCTTCGAGTCCGTTTTTCACGTGATTGTTGGAAGAGCCAATATAAGACCATTGCTGCTATATTAGCTATTATATATAATAAACTGGACCACAGAGACATGGAATACATCCAGATAGTGTCAACTTAGATCTGAAAATAGAAAAATAAATAGTAAGTAACAAATACATGGAAACTTTGTTATTAATCTGTGAAATTTTCCTTATAATGAATTCCCATCATCCTCAAGTAAAATAATTGTGAATTTCTCTTCAAAGGTTTCAAAAAAAGTATGTTAAAAGGTTACAAGACATGATAACAAAAGCCAACGGCACTCATTAAGAAACAATAGTCTTTGGTGTGATCCATAAAGTATTCACCTTGTACTTTAAAGTAAAACAAAATCAAAGAAGACAAAAAGTATGCATTGTAAATTTCACATGATCCCATTCTACACAAGAATACATTAATTTGTATGAAAAGTCTTGATCTTTGGCTTAGTCAGGCCACTAACTACAATATCACTCTTAGATATATTCAGAGTAAAGTCTTTAAATGGCATTCAGCAATTGTAAGTACAATATATAAGACAAAGTGGGAAACCTGTTCAAACGTTGCATAAAACTTTAACCAGTGATTGTTGTTCCCTAAAGCTGTGTCTATATATATTCAGAGTGTCCAATAGACATATTCATATACTAGAATTTTAACTAAATGATGAACAAACAGGGGAGAAGGTATACGCCTACATGAAAATTGTAAACCCATCTTCGCTCTTATCAGGCATTACCAAGATATATATGATATATATGTAATTGGTGAAGTAAATAAATTAATAAGAATATTCAATCTATCAGATCTTTTAAAATCCATAATTTACAGCTTGACATTAAGATATTGTATGAAATATAGGGATATATAAACAGATGTTGGTGATAATGACAATATAAAATGTCAATGTGTTTATTATCATGTTATATTTCTATAAATAATTCATGATATTATCAACACCAGGAACTATCACATTATAAATAATATCACATCAATGTGTTAAATGTTACAAATTGAATGTGTTATTAATACAATTAGTGTTGAATGTGATTAGTGTTGAATGTATGTGCAACACATTTAGTAAGCCTCACACTCATGCTACACCGTCATGAGCAAATTAATGATATGACACGCTATGGTGTGTTGAGCTGCTGAGTGTTAGTCTGATTTCAGAAGAATATACAACAGGTTGGTAATAATGAGGAAAGCATGTGAAACAATTTCTAAAATGTTGCATGCTTTATACCCAAAAATGTCTTCAGACGCATACATAGCCATTTCTGTATTTGTTAATACAGATAACACAAACCGTGCCAATCCCAAATAATAATATCCACTTACACGTTAATACCAAATCAAATGAACAATGAAGACAAACTAAACAAAAGCCCTCAAAATTCAATTTGAGAGTTTTTAATTCCACTACAGTGGAACCTTGTTTAGCTGCACATTTCTGTAACCAATAAAACTGTGAGGTTGCACATATACAAGTTCGACTGTAATTACAGATTCATATATTCCATTCTCTTCAGTCAAAAGTTCACATATCTTAATTCTTCCGACTTCTTAATCCCGAACTAATAGAACTATAGATTCTGATTATACAATAAATGACATGGGAACTACATAAAATATTCAGACACAAGAAACAAATACTAAGAATCCCTAATCAGAGAACTAGAGCCTTGATTTCAGACATAAACTACCTTAACTTTTGATCTTTTGCCTTGGAGCGAAACTAATGATGCCCTGTTATGTTCTGACATTTTATATAAATAACATCCCAAAAAACTAGTTAACAAAAACATAGTAATTTAATAGTCTGTCTAGACAAACATAATTACTAAGTTAATTACTAATATTAATTACCTTATCAATATAATATTTTCAGAAATAACAATTATTCTACATGAACTAGAATGTTTGTATCTATTCTTTTAAACATTTTTCAATATTTTGTAATCTCTGTCTCAGACACTTAGCAGAATTAAATTCCATCAGTGTGATTTTAAATATACTCTAAATCCTCGGTTCTTAACCTTTTGGAATCTTCGTATCCCTATTTTGTTCAAGAAATCTCCTGGTACCCATTCGCTCACCCGAAGTAACATTAAAATACAAAATGAAAGTAAAAAGATATTTGTCGGTTGATGGAGTTTGATATTTAATCCATTCATACTTTTTAAAATTGTCTGAGCTGGCTCTCTCAGGTACCGTAACCTTTGTTGTGGTGTTCGCTGGTACCCCTGGTTGGGAACCGAGGCCCTAAATAATTTCAACTCATCTAATGTGCTAATAATCTTGTGATAATGTAATTGTATTTAAATGTTTTAATCTTTTGTTATTTGTTTTACCTTATTTACCTAATCTTATATTTTATCTTGAGTCATGAAAAAAGCCTTGGGCTTATGTAAAAACTAACATTAAATAAAGATTTGTATTGTATTGTGTCATTCAGTTAAGACAGCTTCACTTACAACTGTTCATTCAGTCAAGTTTTCATTTTGCCTGAACACTATAAGTTAATCTTAAAAGTCAAGACAGTTCAGTTTGGCCATCACACTACTGATTAAAGTAAACTAGATCTGCCGTCTGATAATGCCACTGTCCTGGCAAAATTCATGGTACACAATACATGGTGTTTGCCTGTCTTCATTAGCCCATACAGGTGCAGAAAAGTAGGACGTAAAACTCCGATTAATTTGTTTTCAGATTTCCAGATGTCTGAAATTGAGCTGTGTCAGCTGATAAAGCAAATATATAGACCAGTGTATCTCTTTGAACATTATATTTGGAAGATGCACGTCACAAATTGAAATCTAAGGCTCTAAACTGAACAATAAAATACAAACATATTACCAATTACCATATATGAGGAAAACAAGTGAAATATCTAAACCACCCTTATCACACAGACAGAAACTAATACTGGTAGTAAAGTTATAATAGAAACTTTATAAATATATTACTAATCCAATAACTTCACCACATCTGCTACCTTACAGTCATCCTATAAATATATATTTTATTAGAAAATATATTCATTTATATGAAAACATTTTAACTCACTACGGTAGGCTTATATCTAATGAAACTATTAAAATATTTTATTTAATTTTAGATTTTTTTTTTTTACATACTTTTTTCTTCTCTAGTTTGAACTTAAATGGAGTCTAACGTTTGACTTCTCTGCACATATCTGGTTAGTCAGATAAAACCTGCCGTTGAGCGGGTCAACGTCAGGCTGCCATGCTGTATCATTTCATTTCCGGAAATTCAAATCCTTTATTATGCCCCTGTGTCCTTGAAAATCGGCACATCTCGATAAATTTTCATAAAATATTAGATAAAAAATGTAAATTTAATTATCTCCTAGCTCAATAAATACTTTTTATTCTGATCGAAAGTTTCCAAGCGAGAATTCTATCAGTGATGGCTGCCATAAAGGTGGAGCTTACAGGTTGTGAGCGAGTTATCTCTGGTTATTTATGTAAACTCCACCCACATCCGCCAACTCTTCTGTCATGGTGTTAAAAAAAAATGGCGATTCAAGTCGACCTGTGTGTGCATTAAATTTTGTTTCGGCGTAAGACGGTACTTTTGGGAGATTCTTGAGAAATTTTTACATTCCATCGATAAGAAAATTCTTCGAAATTTCCGAAAAACGTAAATTTATAAAGTTAGGCCAATTCGTTAAGATCTGAGAGGCGTGCAAACACTGGGAATCCTCATTCCCGGTGAAACGCTGTGGATTTGTATCGGACGGATCCCCAACTACTATCTGGTTTAATGCGGATAAGCAATGTAATGAAGTGGGCAGTGTGCAAAATTTGTCAGGACAGTTTCATTATTCTACTCTTTTTCCATTTCCTGGAAATATGAGTATAAAAACAAGCATCCAACTATCGGTAACTGAGCATCTGCACAGACAGATAGCTTAATGGAAAAGCAGCACCTCAATTGTTATGTAATGGGTCCTCTAACAAGGTTAACTGACAATTAAATATGGCAATTCACAAAAAAAACAAATGAAGAATATTTTCTATAGATAGTATAATATAATAAGGCTTGAAGTGATCAGACCCATTTATCTTGTAAATCTAATCAAATTCAATTCACAGAGCAGTCATAAATCATCAAATAACATTCAATGTGGTATTTTACTTTATTTATAAGCTTCAATTTGATGGAAATAATCAAATTCCTAGTATAAATTTTGTTTGCACAGTTTTTTGGTTGCTGTTGTCTGTGATTGTTGTGAACATGGTTTTGTATTATCATTACTGTGTATGTCTCCAGTTACAGTCAAATATAAAAATGTTCTCGCACCTATAACTTATGAACATCATAGCCAAAGATGGTCGCATGGCTTTAGATTACTTGCAAAGCTGTGCCTTCTTAGGAACTGGCCTCACCTGCACTGCAAATACATGGTGTGCTCAAATTAAAGTAAATTTAAGACCTGGGCTGCTTTATACTCTAATACCAGCACCAGGCAAAGTCCAGAACAGAATTTCACAATTAGACAGATGCAGAGTTGACAAAGTGATTACCAAATGGCATCAGGTATCTGGAAAGACCGAGAATGACCCGACTCAGTACTTTCCCAACAATACTTGACCATAATCTATTACAGAATCTTTCCTCAATGGCAAAAAACCAAAATAAAAAACACTACTAGTGTCACCTGAATTAATGTCCTTTAAACCTAAAATCTGATCATGCAAACAGGCTATTCATCAGAGACACGATTCCATTATATCTACTATAAATAATTACTAGCCTTCAATACACATCAATGACTTCTATAAAACTGGTGTTAATTCAGAAACTTTCTGTGATCTTTATAGCATACTGGACAGCAACCAAATAAATTTTAAATTTTATTTTTAACTGACAAATCTAGAAATGTTAGTCAAGTTATTTATTACAGATACTTTATTAAAAGCTTAAAAAGATTGTAAAGAGGTCACTGACAGTGATCTGCATAGATATCAATAGCATCTTCCCGTAGATCACTGTCAGTGACGTCATAAAACATGTTGGTTTTAGTGGAATTGCAAGAACCACAGACGTCGGAATGGAAATTGGAATGGCCCAAATTGATGCTATCAGTATCCCAGATACACATACAAAGTTTAGAAAACCTTTTTACAATCCCTTTAAAAATGACAAAGAGCATAAATTTCAATGTAATAAAAAGTGGTAAATACATTATGTTTTGTCGGATGTAGGATGAAAGAATACAATCTCAATATCAATGAATATTTAAAATCAAATTACATTTTGATTACAAAAAGTCTTACAAGTAGATTGCATACTTATGTTGATGCTTCTGAGAGCTATACAGCATGATACCAACCCTCAGAAGTGTCAAAAATATTAAGCAAATTTATACAAGCCAACTACCACATCAAGTCAAAGTTTCACAAGTTTAGTGTCAAGATCAAGTGCGTGGATTTAGGGGGAAACTGGGGGACGCATCAAATTTGAACCATTTTACCATTTTCTCTAGGGAGAGAACCTTGTGTTGGAGCTTACGCCTATGGCGCTTTGAACTCTCTACAAACCATTCTGGTTTGTCCCCTACAAAATTTTGATCTATCCACGCCCTTAGTCAATATGTGAAAAATTAATATTAAATATATCAAACAAATAAATTTTACATGACCATACCCTTTAAAAGATTCAGTACCAGAATTTCAGTACTGTCAAAATGCTGTTATGGACACCTCAAAATCAGTAATGTGAGCATTGAACTGAGATTTTTTTGATTTCATGATCATTGTCCTTCAGGAATCTATACAATATTGCTGTTGAACATTTTACCTGAACACTTAAACCATTGCCTCCTTTAAGCCTGCTTCCTGCTCCATAGTCTGACTACATCAAATGAAATAATATCTCACACATTAATAAACTATTTAGCGAACTTAAGTTGAACTAATCATATCCCAAATGAACCAAATCATATTCCAAACAGAAGTAAATTATGCTGCGAAATTCAATGAGAATGACTCTAATAGAGTTCTATTCAACACAACTGTCATTGAGATCGAGATGTTATATCCCACACTATAATAAACTATGAAAGTTGTTCTGGCACCACATTGCTAGACTTCCCTAGCACAAAATAGACGGTATTGATCAATCTATTCTGTAACTATATGGTAAAGGGAATTACCAGCAAACTAATATCAGTAGCTTTCAGTGCCAGTCAGTGCCAGTAACAGAGACAATCTAATATATAACTTTTCTATTGGTCACTATCAACTTCACATACCATATTCTTAAAATCGTAATTACAATGAAGTCTGTTTTGCTGTTTAACTGTGATTATTATTAGATTCATTAGACTGTAAACAATTTGGCTTGATGTAGGTTGTATTTGCTAGAATATAACTAAATCAAATTACTGCATTTACAAACAAGAACAAGTAGTTGCCTAACAAGATACACCCACTTCTCTGATAAATTTTTAGTATATCAAGGGCGCTTGCCAATTTGCATTAAATCATACAAAAAACCTTACCTATCAAAAATATTGGGGATATCTTTTAATTACAAAATTAAAAAAAAAACTGACTTAAACTGTCAATTTCTAAGCGTTTTGACTAAGTCAAGGGCAATAACTTATAATCAGTTCATCGAAAAATCGTCAAATTGAGACTTGTCCAAGATCTCATAAATATAAATGATCACATCAAATTTCATTCAAATCAGATGAAAACTGTAGTCTCTAGCACATTCACAAGCCAACTTCGACATATTTTGACCAAGTCAAGGGCAAAAACTCAAAAATCATTCATCAAAAAATTGACAAATTCCAACTTGTCCATGATCTCGTCAACACAAATTATCATATCAAATTTCATTTAAATCAGATGAAAACAGTGGTCTCTATTGCATTCATAAGCCAATTGTGGACAGATAGATGGATGGATGGATAGGGATGACGACATTATACAACCACTTTATTGAATATGCACCTTATAATGTGGGCAATTAAAAACGCTGAATCATTCAAAGGTATTAAATAGATGCAGTTTGTAACAACTTGTCATTGTGAAGATGTAGAGCTCTGGACCTGATAATTTTTTCTCTCATAACAAATCTTATAATACCATACAATATTTTTTAAACTAAATCTAATTCAATTATTTAATATTTTAAACCACAAAATTTACATGTGAAGTCTCTCATATAAATATAGGTCATAATCTTAGTGTACATGACAGACTTAACCAAAAACTGACTGTCTAATCAGTATAAGTGTCTAAAAGTAAAAAAAATCTAAAAAATTTACTTATAATATGATAAGAAGGTTTATCCTATCCTCAACTAAAAAACACAGACATCATAGTCAGGGGTTAAATTTTGTACCGGTTATGTTGCGAAATTGGCCTATAATAATTATGTCAATTATCAATTATGTTGAAATGCTATGAGAATCCGGTTTAGTGGAACAGTCACACATTAGGTCTATAGGGGGCCTACTAGACAACCTTAACTAGGATAGTGGAAAAATATCCTCTTTGATAACTCACCATGAAAAGTTGCCACTGACATCAAACAATTCAGCTTTTTTCCCTCAGAAGTAGCCAGAAAAAAAGATCATGTTTCAATGTTTTCATTTTTCATTTGTTGACATGTTGACAGGACCCCGTGTCCAATCACGTGATTGGATTAACCAAATATTTAATTGGTGTAATGTGCCGACTAGGCCTAATCAGTTAATCCAAATCAGTTTGTTTAAAATATGATCCAAGGGAAACAATCCATTTTAAGACATAGACATGATTCAATGAATTTGCAGAAATGTTCCTTAGACCCATAAGAGATGTAGATGTAAAATTTTTATTAGGAGAATAGCCTAACGAAGCCTGGAACCCATTTATTCCATTGAATTTATTCCATAGAATAACCATGCATAGAATTACTTAAAGGCTTATAATTTGGAATGTCTGTATTAACAGTGTTAAACTTAAGGCTAATTATATACTCTCCACTAACACTGTTCGTCCACTGTCGTTTAACCATTTTAACTAGGAATTATTAGGTGGATGGACCGAATTATCAATTAGGGTCTATAAATGATTAAGTAGCTTTCTTGTTTTTGTAAAACTGGCACCAGTGGCTGTGCAAGTAGCCTAAAGATAACTAGATTGTACCCCTACTTTATTTGCATGGAAATTAAAAAATATCATTTTGAACCCCTTTGTCCTAATATATGTGTCAGTATAAACTAAATCAATACGTTTCAATTTTTTCCAAATAAGCTTATTAAGAATGATAACTCCGACAGTTGGTTTATGATTCCTATGTAAACTCTTACGATAGTTTTACTCAAAATAAGCCAAGTTCTACCATTTAAAACTTTATTTCATTCTTTCAATTATTAATTTATTATGGATGAACATTTTAATATTACAAATGGTACAAAAATATATACTTCTTATACGCTTTAAATTGCAATAATAAAATTTCGATTGATCACATCATTAATATGAAGGGTTTTTGACGTATTTGTACTTCCTGAGATTTCCTCGTCTGTTACATTTACCCCATCACCTGAAAAGAGAAAAAAAAATCCAGCTAAGCTTATCAAATCAAGTTTGGCGCCGCAAGATATGCCTACAAATGAATGACATCTTCTATAGCAGTGGTTCCCAACCTGGGGTCCATGGCTAAATCAAATCACTGCATTTACAAGAACAAGTGGTTGCCTAGCAGGATATTCCCACTTCCCTTTTTTTTTAAATCATACAGAACACCTAATCCATCAAAAATATTGCTGATATCTTTTGATCACAAAAACGATGACACCAGGGGGCCATTGGGTATTTGTCAGATGGGGCATGAATATGTGTATATTTTCCCGATGAGGCACAAAACCACCCCTTGGGAATTAAACAGGGGGACACGGCTCTGAGAGTTTCATGAATTTTGGGCCACGGTGTGAAAAAGGATGGGAACAACTGTTCTATAGATAAAGGGAGGTAACTAGTACAAAATAATATCTTTTTTACCAAAATAACAATTTCCATGAAAATAGGCCAATCCTTCAATAGAAACAACTTTTCAATAAATGAAACAATACTGTCTTTAAATTGTAATACATGTACATGTATAAAATTCATAACGGCCTGTAAGTAGCTTACAAACTTTAAAAACCGGAAATGTAAGAACGCATGCAAATGTATAAAAAGATGAGAAGAGAATAACCCCTAACACTTACCCCTTGTCGACACACACCCGTTCAGAATGCGCGTCTTCTTTAAAACAATATCTTTGAAATATATTGAAATACCAATGACCAACCGAAGTACCGATCTCATCCTTAGAAACTTTCAAACAATCATAGAACTCTAAATCACAATCACAGCTGTATCTAAAGTTAAAACACACGTATAATTCTTATATTTATTCAAGCTAGTTTCTTTTCTAATTTTGAGAAAAAAGTTTGGATAAAATACTCAAAATGAGATAGCCTAAACCACCATATAGGCCTACCATCGTCGTCCTCCTCCTAGAATTGAAAAGATTGGATCGTATCGAGGTTATCGTTATCCAAATATGTACGTATCTACACAAGAATTGGAGGTATAGGGGTTGATCCTACTTATATTACACCCGAGTTTCGAGCGTGTGTTCACATTTACAAAAAACAAAAAATGGTAAAGAAGACAATGTGCTACAATGTTGATTGGCTGATTTGAAAATCAAATATCATCATTAATTATATCTAATACGTCTATTATTTCTGTCCCAAAAACAACTTACTCTAAGAAATATGGTGCACCTAAAAAATATGTCATACTTACAGTCTGGGACATTTTGAAGAGACATTGTCATGACATAACATAACTTACTTGTAGTAAGGTAACCAATTGGAGATACCACGTTCACTAGAAAAAGGCGCGATGTATTCTGGACACACGTCATGTGATTGACAACAGGCGTCGGTGGAAGCGTATCGACCCAAGTCCTTGGGGTTGTCGGCATTACTACTTATACCACACCATTTTGTTCCTGTTATAATAATAATAATATTTATTCGTAACTATAGTTTACAGTACAATACAAAAGAAATATTTACAATTCATGATATACATAAATTATCAATAATTTCATGAAGTCATCGATAGGTAATTTAAGGTTATGTGACTTGCGTAATGATATTAAATCTCTGAAGACCCCCGCCCATGCCGGTGGACGGACAAAAGCCCCACCGGACAAAAGCCCCACTTTGATTTTTTCCCTTAGCGGACAAAAGCCCCACAATATAAATTAACCTAGGACAAAAGCCCCACATTGAAAAAAAAATATTTATGAAAAGTACATTTGAAGAATTATTTAAATAAGAAATTTTTTTAGAATTTAAATACATTTAGAGATTGGATTCACTTGTAGAATTAATGTTGAGGGTGTTAAGTTAATTAGATACTAAAACAGTTTGTTTTGTTAATTAGATATTAAAACAATTAATCAACAGATTATAGGATTAAAATGTCTTCTGAGATCGGAGATGAATTCCACTATCTTTTTATATGTCCGAACCAAAAAATCGTAACCCTAAGGAGAAAATATATACCTAAATATGGTAATCTTTATATAATCAAAATATTAACATTTGTATTTGAAATGCTGTATTTACAAAAATTATATTTATGACAAATAGTCTTAATATTATTACAAATACTAGACTCACTAACATGTAAGGCATGTTTGGGACATATTAATGTACATGTATTTTACTATTAAGTAATTGATGAGCAAATTTAATAAACGTTTTGTGAAGTTGGGTGTCGACAGATTTATTGCAACAAATCAAATGGAGAAGTCTATTGTGCGTGCTGGGTGGAATATTCCAAAAGTATATTTAAGATATACAGATTGTCAGATGTAAGATATACAGATTGTCAGATTTAAGATATACAGATTGTCAGATGTAAGATACACAGATTGTCAGATTTAAGATATACAGATTGTCAGATTTAAGATATACACATTGTCAGATTTAAGATATACACATTGTCAGATGTAAGATATACAGATTGTCAGATTAAAGATATACAGATTGTCAGATGTAAGATATACAGATTGTCAGATGTAAGATATACAGATTGTCAGATGTAAGATATACAGATTGTCAGATGTAAGATAAACAGATTGTCTGATAAAAAATTAAATATTAAAGATGCATATATTGTCAGATTTAAGATATATAGATTGTGAGATTAAAGATATACATATTGTCAGATGTAAGATATAAGATACACAGATTGTCAGATTTATGGTTTATAGATTTTTTTGACATGTTATTTTGTTCGAGGCAGTACTTGTACAATTTTTATTTGATGACTTTCATATTTTTAGGGTCTGACAAGGACATGTTGAAGTAAATCTGTGGGAATTTTGAAAGAGATCGGTTCATCAGCAGCTGAAATACTGACACCTGATATAAGGAAATAAAAAGTTTTTTTCTAGTTCGAGTTGCATGCTGCCTATTTAATATTATAGATTCCAGACCAAAATCATTCGCCGGAAATGACATCTTTTCACCTTTAATTTGTTATTTATCATTTCGTGAGTTTGATCCAGACAATGTTTGAACATGCGTTGAGATAAATCTGAATATCATTAATTAAATTGTATCAAATATGAGAATCAAAAGACATGCGTCATCAAGTATATAAAACAATCCATGAGACATAGACAGATTTGTGACTATATCATATTCATATATAGATATACAGATTGTCATATTAAAGGTATACAAATTGTCAGATTTAAAGATTCTTTCCCTTTTTTCATTTATATTCCGTAATTGGACCGCTAATACTTATATAAATAGAAAGTATAGATGTTCTAATGACTGGGAAAAATACCAGTTTGTCTCAAAAGTCCTTAATAAATTCGTAATTAAGATACACAGACTGTCAGATTAAAAATACACAGACTGTCAGATTTAAGATATACAGATTGTCAGATTTAAGGTAAACAGATTGTCAGATTTACGATACACAAATTGTCAGATGTAAGATATACAGATTGTCAGATTTAAGATATACAGATTGTCAGATATAAGATATACAGATTGTCAGATTAAAGATATACAGATTGTCAGATGTAAGATATACAGATTGTCAGATTTACGATATACAGATTGTCAGATGTAAAATATACAGATTGTCAGATGTAAGATATACAGATTGTCAGATTTACGATATACAGATTGTCAGATGTAAAATATACAGATTGTCAGATTTAAGGTAAACAGATTGTCAGATTTAAGGTAAACAGATTGTCAGATTTACGATACACAGATTGTCAGATGTAAGATATACAGATTGTCAGATGTAAGATATACAGATTGTCAGATGTAAGATATACAGATTGTCAGATGTAAGATATACAGATTGTCAGATGTAAGATATACAGATTGTCAGATGTAAGATATACAGATTGTCAGATTAAAGATATACAGATTGTCAGATGTAAGATATACAGATTGTCAGATGTAAGATATACAGATTGTCAGATGTACAGATTGTCAGATGTAAGATATTGTCGATCGTTATCGATGCCTATAAAAGTTACAAACCTGGGTATAATCCTCTGAAAATAGAAGTCCATCGTCTTCTGATGCGATGTTTCTGTTGTAACTCTTGGTCAGAATGTGGACAAAGGTTCAGAAGTTCACCCATTTCCCTCAAACTAAGTTTAGTTATCTTCTTTGGTTTATTTTTCTGTATTAATGTCAATGTGGCGATGCTGCAACGAAAAATATTTATAGTCATTAACGAACATATTTTTTACAGAAAAGGGTTAATCTTTTTAAAACATGCTCGTTTTCTTTTTAGACATCAAAAAGTTTGACCAATTTCAAACATTCCGTTGAGAATTTTCAACGATATGTAAATTGATCGGGAAAAGACAATATCACCACGTTTCGACTGTATTAATAATGGATAAAAAATCTTGATCATAAATAATATGTGTCCACATGAATATTGTAAAGATACATCTGTTGCATAATACAGGAGCAGTAAGAAACATTCTAGATGATGATCCTTTATACATTACGGTAACAAGGAGAAATTGCTCATTCAAATGCCAACACTTACCCATTTGAGGTAATTTTACACGAAGATCTTCCATCTTCTTTTGTAAGTTGAAGCAATACATGTCCAGATTTGTAATAAAACGATGAAGATTTTGGTATTTTTAAACCGACCACACTGGCTTGATAGAATGTAGTAGTCAGCACCAACGTCATCATCTTGCACACAAACATCTTGACTGTAATTTTATTTACTCAAGTCAATCTTGTTGATATTTGTTAATCTACTAAGTTTCCTCACTAGTAAATGACAACATTGTAAATTTCAACATATTATACAAATTAAAGGGATACGTTCACCGTTCGACCAGTCAAATGTTAGTCTGAACCTGAAATTTTTAAGCTAATCCAGTCAGTAATAGTGGTCACAAATCTTTCTGTAAATTAAAGCCTTAAAATCCTCGTGTATCCGTAATTATATAATCGTTTGACAGTCTAGAATACGATTCGTTATTAAGTCAGACTATGCCTTTTACAGAAACTCATGCGGAGGTAGGGGTATGGGGTTTATGCGATTTTCGTGCAGTAGTTCTGGAAGCTATTTACATATATTCAAGACCCAAATTGGCCCTGGAATTTCTGAACATTCCCCTTTAAATACTTTATTGAATGCATTTCATTGGTGAATTTACTATATTACACTATATTACGTATTTCATGTACGTATAGTCAATTGATTTTATTGATTTGCCTGGTTTAAACACAAATTTGAACTAGTATGATTTTTAAATTTTTATGAATTGAAATATCTAATTTTAAAGATAATGTTACATCAATCATCCGGAGATTAATGAAAATTGGTTTACTCTCTATTTTGTCGGCTTCAATTCGGGTTAATAATCACGGGCAATGCTGTTTTCCAAATGTTGAGGGATCTTTTATAACCAATCCGGACGACTAGCAGTGGTTTTGAGACAAACAATTCTTTTTACATGCTCCTAATTCTCCAAAGAAAGGTTTCGGGGATTCTTCCGCCAAGAAATGTTGAAAATTTGGGTTGATTTCCTGAACCTGAGCTTTTTCCTTACAGAATTCTCGTTGAATGCGATCGCCTCATGAAGGTTCGGTGGGATAGTAGGCCTACCCAAAGAAATGTTTGGAAATTAGGATTGATTTATTTGCATCTGATGCCTTTCCTGAACAGAAGTTTCGTTGACGAAATACGACGTTCAGTACCTATGAAAGGTTTGCTCGTTTACAGCATAGCCTATTACGTATTCCTCTTTATTAGAGATTACCTAGGGGAAAACCTCCCTAAGAAAAAAAATAAAAATTTGCGTTTGATTGCTTGCTTCAGGGCCCCATTCCAGACAGCATTCTTTTTGACGTACAGAGTGATGAAAATGTGTTAGCCTGTTGATCAAAATTATCTCCCGTGACAACAATTACACCCCCTCCCCTGCCCCCATCGGTTACTAGTGCAGTACATGTATTCAAAATCAAAATGTAATTTTAACTTATTTAGGTTTTGTTCTTACAGAAGCTATTCTTTATGGCACATATGTCAGAATTCAAATTCAAATATATCGATTTTTTTTACTGAGATGTGCTGTGTACATGACATTTCAACATGATAATATTGATATATGTATCCGGTGAAATGATATATCATGAACTCTAAAAGTATATCGAATTTCCACTATTTGCACCTGTTAAGGAACATGTAAAGCTGAGTAATGAACATCTGTATCTGTTCTATTATATTGTGTTCTAGATTTTGAGTTAAAGTTCAGATACGTGGAATGTGATGTGATGTACATTTATATATCTTTATTGGCTACTTAAATGAAGTCGCTTATAAATGCCCTTCCATACACTTTATTTAAAGTCGATCAATCATGCATGTTCTTTTATTAACGTGGTACGACATTATCACATCTATCCGCTGCTCTCACCACACGTTATTTTTCAAAATGCTTCAACTGTTAGAATGAAAACAATTGTATTTGAAGATAGAAACTTGATTTTATATGGAACGGAGTGTTATATTATCTGAAATTTGAAGCGAGGTCATTGAACAAGAGGTTCAATGAGGGTTTTTTATGTGTATCGCGGACAATGATAGGTTAATTTGCACCATTCCAATTTTCGATCAGACGTCTGTGGTTCGAGCAATTCTACTTACACCTGCGAAATATTCTTGAATCACAAAAGATCTTTCGCAAGTGTGACGGCATTAAACACTAAGAAAACTGAGAAAATCATGTTGTTGGGCAACAAATAGATGCAATAACGTCGTATTCGGTTGCTAAAGGGACATGCCAATCAATAAGTCTAGTCGTAATGTCAATTCATTGAATTGGGATGGTGAATCAACAGAAACATCCATTTTTAATTGCTGTAGTCAACATGTAATTGCCGTTAACTAAATAATTAAAAATCAATTCAAAATTTGATAACACATTGTGATACATGTATTTGACCTAAGAGTACTGCTGGATAATGTTACGACTTGGTTCGTTGTTGATCTTATTCTGTATTTTGGGCAGTATACAAACCAGGGAGACAATATATTACAAATCAGATGGTATACTGATAGAGGAAACAAGCGATCCTTTAAAGAAATGTTTTGTTTTTGGAGACAGGTAAGTCCAGGAAAAATAAGTATTTCTTCGTTCATGACATGCATCTAAATGTTTCAAGTGTTAGGTGTTCAATGCCATGTGTCTGGCTATTTCTATATTTGTTACTTTTTGATTATTGTATATATGTGTTAACCACACAATTACTATTTAATTATGTATCTATATGTGTTTACTTCACAATTGATTTTTATTATTGTATTTATGTGTTAACTACACAATTGATGTTTATTATTGTATCTATGGATTTACTACACAATTATTATTTGATTATTGTATCTATGTATTTACCACGCACTTACTCATTAACTGTTTGATTATTGTACCTCTGTGTTTACCTCATAATTACGTTTGTGTTTACCATACAATTACCTTTTGATATTTGTATCTATTAGTTCACCTCACAATTACTCTTTGATAATCGTATTTAGGTGTTTACCATACAATTACTATTTGATTATTGTACCTTTGTGTTTACCACACATATACTCTTTTATTGTTGTATGTACGTGTTTTCCATACAATTACTATTTGATTATTGTATCTACAATGTATATGTTTTCCATACAATCACTATTTGATTATTATATCTATGTGTTTACTACATAATTGATGTTTACTATTGTATCTATGTGTTTACTACACAATTGATGTTTATTATTGTATCTATGTGTTTACTACACAATTGATGTTTATTATTGTATCTATGTGTTTACTACACAATTGATGTTTATCATTGTATCTATGTGTTTACTACACAATTGATGTTTATCATTGTATCTATGTGTTTACAACACAATTGATGTTTATGCAATGAACTATTTTGGTTGTTCTATCTATGTATTAAGGATGTGATGAACTTTTTAATTGGTATGTCTATGTGTTAAGTATGCGATGAACTATTCGGTTGTTATTTCTATGTGTTAAGTACGCGATGAACTGTTTGGTTGTTATGTCCATGTATTAAGCATGTGATGAACCATTTGGTTGTTTTGTGTAAGTGTTAGGTATGCAATGAACTATTTGGTTGTTATGTTAATGTGTTAGGTATGCAATGAACTATTTGGTTGTTATGTTAATGTGTTAAGTATGCGATGAACTATTTGGTTGTTATGTTAATATATTAAGTATGCGATGAACTATTCGGTTGTTATGTTAATGTGTTAAGTATGCGATGAACTATTTGGTTGTTATGTTAATGTATTAAGTATGCGATGAACTATTCGGTTGTTATGTTAATGTGTTAAGTATGCGATGAACTATTTGGTTGTTATGTTAATGTATTAAGTATGCGATGAACTATTCGGTTGTTATGTTAATGTGTTAAGTATGCGATGAACTATTCGGTTGTTATGTTAATGTGTTAAGTAAGCTTATGCGATAAACTATTCGGTTTTTATGTTTATGTGTTAAGTATGCGATAAACTATTCGGTTTTTATGTTTATGTGTAAAGTATGCGATGAACAGTTTGGTTGTTATGTTTATGTGTTAAGTACGCGATGAACTGTTTTCTTGTAATGTCTACGTGTCAGTGCCTCGTATAAGGAATTGTTACTGGGCGGCAGTTTATTGAACAGGCGAAGTTGAAAACCAGATCACCGAACATATTATTCTTATTTCTGTTATGTTATTGCTAGCGATATTTTAACAATATAGGACTGCCGACTGGGACTGACCTTTGTGTTCACTGGGCGGCAGAATACCGGCACTGCGCGGCAGCGCTGCCGCCTAGTCACTGCTACGTGTTAAGTATGCGATGAGCTATTTAATTATTATGTTTATCTGTTAAGTATGCTATCACTTATTAGATTGTTTTGTACATGTATATGTGTTTCAAGGTAAATAACTCTTGTTGAAAGTCAGATGAGTGTCTTGCTATAAGTGTATTGTTGGTTGGCTCTATTGTATAGTGTTTTGTTTGGTATTTTTTAAGCGCATTAATAACCAAGAGGTTAGAAAGTCTACCAGATAACAGCATCATTATAGATAAAACAAGAGATGAAATGCACGATATTATCAATAACTGTACGACTGAACACAGACTATCGAGAACTCGAAGATTTGGTGAACTCATATATCCAGGTGTGTTGCTTTTAATGGCAGAATCTGACTTTTACGTATTTTTATATGCGACAAGATGTCTGAAATAATGAATTTATTTCTATGTGCATCACTTGGCAAACTTGAACCAGAGACTCTGCTTGAACTTTGTTTTGAAAGGGTTAATACAAAAACAGACCTGGCATTGATATTTAAAGAGTTCAAGCTAGTTTTGGATTTGGACATTAAAATTTTGATATCCCCAGTTTTAATATGTATTTTATTATACAATTTTGCGTTTATTTCGCTTTAATTCGTACATTATTAGTCAACCAAAACCAACCAATAACAGCAATATTTTAAATAATAAAGCGTTTCAACAGTTTTTGGCGTTTTAAGATGTTGCGCACAACAGGGCCTTCTAGAATGTGACGTTATAAAACACGGAACAACAGACGTCTGATTGAAAATTAGAATAACAAAATGATACAGATACATGATACAAAACTTCTGTACACTTCATTTATCATTTCTTCTAGGAACCAAGTGGTGTGGAGTGGGGAACATATCTAAAGATTTTAATGATTTAGGAGAATTTCGAGAGACAGATCTTTGTTGTAGAGAACACGATTTATGTTCTGACTATATTCTTCCATATCAATCTAAATATGGTTTAAAAAATGATAACCCCTTTGTCAGGTAAAAAAGGAGATATCCCTTCGTTTAATTGTCTGCTTTTTCAAAACAATTCCTCACAAAATATTTTGTAACCTTTGTCACCAACTAGAAAGCAGATAGTGACAGGATTGCAGTGGGCCACAATTATTGGTGTCGAGTATGGTATTCTGGGAATCTCTAGAATTGCTTGAAAAGTCGACAGATCTAAGAGCTTTATAAAATCTAAAGATTATGGAAGCCGGTTGCGGCCATGTAAACCTCGACTTGTCGCCCACGAGAAGTCGGGAAGACGACAAAGCGACAAAAAAGGCGAGAAAGCGAGGTTAAAAAAAGGCGAGGAAAAAGGCGAGAAAGCGAGGAAAAGGGCGAGAAAGCGAGGAAAAAGGCGAGGAAAAAGGCGACAAAGCGAGGAATATTTTCCTCGCTTTGTCGTGGGCGAGGATTATTTTCCTCGCTTTGTCGTGGGCGAGGAATTATTTTCCTCGCTTTCTCGTGGGCGAGGAATATTTTCCTCGCCTTTTTCCCCGTGGGCGAGAAGGCGAGGATTATTTTCCTCGCTTTCTCGTGGGCGAGGGATATTTTCCTCGCTTTGTCGGGGGCGAGGAATATTTTCGTCGCTTTCTCGTGGGCGAGGAATGGACGAGGAATATTTTCCTCGCTTTGTCGTGGGTGAGTTTCCTCGTGGGCGAGGCCAGAGTAACAATTCGATGGATGAACTTATATAAAAACTCTTTTATCACAGGCCTAACTATTTTTTTGTAGGTTGAATTGTGATTGCGATAATAAGTTTTATGATTGTTTAAAGAATTCTACAGACCAAGCAAGCCGTACTATTGGTGATATTTATTTTAACTTCCTTCTGTATCAGTGTTTCACAAAAAAACTTCAAATGAAATGCACCGATAAAAGGTAACATCTTAGTTATATTTATACTTATATGTCTCTACGGACATTTTACATGAGGGTATGCGTGTCCATGATTGCCCCTCAGATTTTCAGAAATGGAAACACGTTTGGTTTGATTAATAGTATTATATCTATGATTTTTCTCTATAACACAATATCATGAATGGATATTTCAAGTCCACCTAGCTGTATCTTTTGGAGTAATTTTGTCAAACAAAATTTAATGCTCTAAAAACACAATCGACAATCTGCAATTTCCAGACATGCTTGTGCTATCCTTGCTTGTTTATATTTTCTTACTCGTATTAGCTACTGAAAAGTTATTTAAGAACCAGTTACCGAGAAGTAAGCCAATATTGGTAATATTCATACAGCTTGTAACTAAAGACGAAGGAGACGGGGTAAGAGGGGTGAGATGGAAAATGGGAATTGACTCAGACCGATACTTTCAACTCTCTAAAACATTTCGGTTCCTATGCTTGTCTGTGTTAAACCATGTGTAACGTTATTTTTTAATTTTCAGTAATTCCAGTTGTACCGAACAAGAGGAAAAAATGGTATTCGTATACAATAAAATATTTTGACAGTACTATATTCGTCGTAGTGTTGATTTATGGTAAAATCTGTACAAAAGAAATTGAGGGGAATAATGTTTATCTTAGAAATAAGAATAAAAGATTGCATTGAAATAAATAAATCTTAAATAGTTGCAAGGGAGTTGATGTGTCCCACATTTTGTTGGGGACGAATCAGAATGGATTGTAGAGTCGAAGTACGTCGCCGAAGCACTACAGGTGCAAGTCCCAATAGGAGGTCATCTCTCTAGAGAAAAATGGAAAGATTTGGTGCATTCTGAACCATATTTCGGATGTGGGGATTTCCAATTCGATCTTGATTGACTAAATTCTAAGAATGTTTATGCAACTATCGTATAATATCAAACTAGGGGTGAAGGGAACAGACACGACACGGAATAATTTTTTGGAACAATTCTAAAATTAGCCGCGATCAGGCTTGTCTGATCATATCCCATCTCCCTACTTTAAAAGGTCCATCCTTTTATAAGGAATAATAAACTTATTTTCTGGAAGATATTTTCGTAGTAAGCATAGGGCTTCACATTACTACAATAAAAAGGGTGTAAATGCATTATGACGTCATAATCAATTCCATTAAATTTAGATAACGTCGCACAGCAGAGCAGTAGCAACGGTATCAGAATTTTGCAATTTTCAAGAATTTCTCAAGTATTTTCAACTTAAAACATTGAAATTTTATTGAAGTTTATTGAAGAATTGATACAGTCATACTAAGGTAAACTATTTCCTGCTTTAATATAGAAATTTCGTAATGATACTGATGTGAAAATGCATGAATATACTTCGGCTTGTGGCTACTTATTGAACCTGGTTATCTATTTTTTGAGCCACTGGCGGGGCGTTATTTAACAAAATATCTTACGATAAGATAGGGACAGTGGCGGCTCTTGGTATTTTGGCGCCCGGGGTGGGAGCGGGGGGGGGGGGGGGGGGGGGGGGCTTGGGTTGGTCTGGAAGGCTAAATTATAAGCATTATTGTAATCGAGATAGGATTGAGTGAGCTCTAGTGAGTTTTAGGTTGGACCTTTGCTTTAAGTTTAACACAAAAGCATGCAGTATTTTCGGGCATATGTGGTGACGGCCATATATGTGAATTATATAAGCGATTCCCCCTGAGCAGGAGAAACAGTTACCCACTCATTCATTTCCTTTACGGTGGCTCAATCGTATATACGTCGGCCATTTTCTATCAATAATAACCTCGTATGCAGATAGAAGAAAACCTTCCAATGCCAATGGCCTGAAGGAGATTACGCAATAAAAAATAGTTCTGTTTATGGGTTGTTAGTTACCTCCCTTGCACATTATCCTTATAGATAGGAAAAGTCTGGATGTCAGAGACTTTTCAGATGACGTCATCAATAGAGACAAAAGTAGTGCGATTTATCCGCCTGATGCCTACGAGGTTATTATTGATAGAAAATGGCCGACGTATATACGATTGACGGTGGCTGTCACCACGCGTATAAAATGAAAGTAGATCTAAAAATAGCACAGTACAAAGATAAACAACTTGGGCAAAGAATGGTGACAATATTCATTCATCAATTCATCCATAGATGATTCATCAAACTAATTTAACTTGGATAACAATCCGTCGTACAAAATCTCAATATTCTATATTATGTGCTTTTGAAATTGTGTCATAGTAGAGAATTTTGTACGATGAGATGTAACATTAGCCCGAAAAAGTGTACGAATAATGAAAAAATCAAAATCATATTATGTTTTAGAGAGAGGTTAGTGCCCTTTAATATGAATGTGCCAACTTTTAACCTAAGTTTTCTGAAACCTCTAATTATGCACTTTTGAAATATATAAGTGTCATAGTTAAGAATTTTGAACGATTAGTCGTAATATTAGCCCGAATATGTGTACAAATAATAAAGACTGAAAAAGAAGAAAAATTTAAAAGTTTAGTTTATTTTCTGAAACCTTTATTCATGTGCTTTTGAGATTTTTGTACGATGAGTCGTAATTTGAGCCGGAAAATGTTGTCCATTAATAATGAAGACTGAAAAAGTCGAAACCGTATCATAGTGCAGAGAGGGGTTAGTAGCCTTTAATATAAATGTGCCAACTTTTAGCCTAGGTTTTCTGAAACCTCTAATTATGTGCTTTTGAAATATATAATTGTCAATGTTGAGAATTTTGTACGATGAGTCGTAAATGTAGCCCGAAAAATGAAAAAATCAAAATCATATTATGGTTTAGAGAGAGGTCAGTACCCTTTAATATGAATGTGCCAACTTTTAACCTAGGTTTTCTGAAACCCCTAATTATGTGCTTTTGAAATAAATAAGTGTCATAGTTGAGAATTTTGTACGATGAGTCGTAATATTAGCCCGAAAATGTGTACAAATAATAAAGACTGAAAAAGTCGAAACCATATCATAGTTCAGAGAGAGAGGTTAGTGCCCTTTAATATGAATTTGCCGACTTTTATCCTAGGTTTGCGGAAACATCTAATTTTGTCCTTTTGAAATAAGTCAGTCTTAATGTTGAGAATTGTGTACCATGAATCGTAATTTTAGCTCGAAAATGACCATAATTAATATAGACTGAAAAAGTCTAAATTATATTTTAGTTTACAGAGAGATTAGCACCCTTTAATCTGATTTTAATTTTAATGCAGATTTTTGGAATCCTCAATTTATGTGCTTTTGAAATATATAAATATCATTGTTAAGAAATCTAAATCAACCCTTTAAAAAATGCCAACTGTGCCCCTTTAATTTAAAATTCTTAAAAACAAATATTGTTTGTTTTTTTAAATATATCAAATTGAATATTGAGATTTTGTACGACGGATTATTATCCGAGTTAAATTAGTTTGATGAAAAATCTATGGATGAATTGATGAATGAATATTATCACCATTCTTTGCATAAGTCGCTTATTTATGTACTGTGCTATTTTTAAATCTACTTTCATTTTATACAATGTATCCATGTCAGTGATTGGTTGAGACGTATTGGGAACCTTTGGGCGAGTTGAAAAGTTTCCAATGTAAACAAAATCGCAAATGCTACCTGAGAGTATTTTTAAAGTATGCTTATTGTATCTCTATATCTTCTTGATCACACTTAATTTGGTTTTAAATGGTTAATTACAAACAGGGTGTACTTATTGTTAATTAAGAAATTTGACCTATTTTTGGTGTTTGCCCTTTAAATGGATCAATATTTCTAGCTGAAACCTTTAAAATACACAAGAGGGATATTTTTCTACAATCAGACGTTTATTTCACTCAAATCCGTTCAGTAGTTTCCTATCAGCGTCCAAAAAACATAACACACTTAAAAACCTTACGTAAGGTTTTTAAAAATTTTAGCATGTTTTTAGCGTTTAAAAATTAACGGCTGGATTTTTTTAGTTGAAACTTTCAGATACATTAAAGGGCACATAGTGACAGAGCTTTGGTGTAAAGTTTTCACAAATTTGAACAAACAAATTTTTTGACCTAAAAAAAATTCAGACTGTCCCTTTAAAACATTCCCGTTTCAAAGACTGGTATTATTGTTCAAACAAAATTATGAACGTTCCATTTTAATACGCCCACATCTCTCTATGTGGACGCATATTGTCCGTCCTTCTGTCCGTCAACATTTGATTGTAAACGCCTAAAAAACTTAAAACTAGACTTTTTTTTATGGAATCAAATGAAATTCGGAATGTGTATACATATTCATTAAAAGAAGATCAAGTTCGAATATGATTTCGGGGAAGGGAGGGTTTGAATCTCCCAAATGTACATGCCTAGGATGGAACAAATATTTTATTGAGAAAATGGGATTAAGGGTCTGGATTCAGGCTTTTCTTCTGTTCTGTTATTTTCGACTGTTAGAATCAGAGTTATGGCCCCTTGACCCAAAAATCTTGAATATGCTTTTACTCTCTTAGTTTTCAACCGATTTTGACGAAACTTAGCATGGATGTTATTGGACCTAATTCGAAAGGTTTGAGAAAGTTAAGTTTACTTCTGATTAAATTTAAGGCTTTTTTTCTGTGAAACGGTGCCCTGGGCTCATGGCCGGGCTTGATTGTTCAGGGCAGAGGTGCCGAGAGTAAAGAGGTAGGTCTAATGGGATGATGATATCAATAATTGGTAGTCGTATTTTGTATTTTTTCAGAAGGTGCTCATTTAAGATTAAGAGCAACATAAGAGACTAATACCACATTCAAAACAGAAGGAAAGTGAAGTCCACGCTGTTTGATCAGAAACTGTCTCCAAGAAAGATGGAGAAGGCTAAGTTATGCCAAATATGTACAGCTGGATGGGAGGAAATGAGTGTACAAGAAATGATCGAGAAAGCAAAAACGTACACATGTACATGCTTAAGTGCCGACACAAGAGCAAAGGCACCAGCAGGCCGGTATGAGAGACCATCAAGCCGAGGAAGAGACTCTCCCAGTAGATTGCCTTCTACTATCAAACCAACAGGTTGTAAGCAAGCAATAATTAAAAGTACCTGCGAATCAACCAAAAATATACCTTTAAAAAAAATTTCAGTTGAGAACTTAGCATATTCATATGCATATAGCAGACTCGAGTCTTATAAAAATTCCTCATTAGCCACGATGAAAGGAAAGCACAAGGTTCCGATTGATGAAAAAGCCACGGGAAGGGATTCTAAGGTGCATAGATCAGTTTCGAAAACGAAGCCCGAATGTGTTAGATTGCCACCAATTCGAACATCTGAAAAAGAAAAGCAGGGATATAGTAATGTAGAATCTGCCCTTTATCAACCAGCCAAAGATGATCGTAATGATATTCCAAGAGCCAAGTCAAGATCGATAAGTCGTACATACATACACGAATCAGATGCATCACCACAGGCTGAAAGTAATAAATCTAAATACAGATTACAAACCGGGAATAATAGTATAAAAGTACAACCTCACTCCGAAAAACGCGAATGCAAAACTGATGCCAAAACAGAGCTGGGAGCAAAAGTCAAAGTGAAGATGGAGAGTCCTAGTTTAAGAGAAGAAGAGATACCAAGAAAGGTCTTTAATGGGATAAAGAAAGAGTTAAAACAGGACGAAAGCGAAAGAGAAATACCCAAATTTGAACAAATTGATAGCATATTCTGTGCAAGTGAGTTTCAGAAACCTAAAGAAAAAACGGAGAAGGAAGATTATCGGCACGAAAAGGAAGAAGAAAATGTGCGTCCTTGTTTAAAATATGTAGAGATTGAAAGTGAAGACAGCACCGAGACTGAACCCCTGAAATCGGATGAAAGCAAGCTTAAGAAACTAAAAGCTAATATTAAATCTAAATGGGGGTCTCTTCATAAACACGAACATGAAAGGAGTCAAGAAACGATAGCCGTTACTAAAACTATAAATATTAAACAAGAACACGAAGAGAACGATGTCGATAGCAAGGTAGAACCAGTGATCGTCTCCATAAAACCAGCAAGTATTTCTTCCATTCAGGCAACGGTGGAAAGCGATAGCGATATCGAACCTGAAATAGAAAGCACTAACACGATGATGACACAGAAACATATGGGCAGTACGAAGAAGAAATTACAAGAGATTAAAAGCGAGAGCGAACCAGAGAGCCAGAGGGCAAGCACGAGCACTGCAATTACATCCTTCACAAAGATTGGAAAGAAACCACAAGAGAACGAAGTCAAGACCTCTATGATATCCGGTAGTAAGAAGGGAAATGATAGGTGGAACGAAAGTGTAAGCGAACATGAAAAAGAAACGGTAAGGAAGAGTTCTGCAAGTAAGATTTATGATACGGAAATTAAGAATAGTCTGTTAGAAGGGGACAGCAGGGAAAGTGAAGGAGGGCAAACATGTATCACCTCAACCTCTGCAGGACTTACCAGAGAGACGAAAGGGAGTTTTCAGCGTGACGGTGAAAACGATGTTGATATTGGGAGAGCAAAAGAAAAAATTTACAACGACGCCCTTAAAAGTTGGATGTCACTGCATCATAAGGATGATAATGATCGAGATATAGGATGCAAAATTTCTACAAACGAGTCCGTGAAAATGACACAACATCACGAGAGTAATGGCGAAAGCGAGGACGATGACAAATATATTAAACTGGTAAAAAGAAGCATACAACTTTTTGGACTACCAGGGACTTATAAAGTAAAATTCGATAAAAGATTTGAATATAAGTTCGCACCTGTGGAAAGATGGGATAGCGATAGTGAGAGCGATAGTGAGAGTGACTGGGAGCTAGAATGGGCCCGACAGCAGTCGATGATGAATTATGTCTATGATATGTACAGATATCAAAATATTGAAAACCTTGGTGATAACGACAACGCAGAGATTCAAGATGAGCTTCCATCAACATCAAAGCAACCATTAAGGAGAAGATCGAGCAAACAAAGAACCAATAGTAGGGAGAAGGGTACTAGTAAGGAAAGAGAAACAGAAGTTAATGATGCTGATGATGATGATGACGGTGAAGAAAGGAACAAGATAGTCAAGAAGAAGGAAAAGAAGGAAAAGAAGAAATCAGAAAACAAAGGAGAGGACAAGAAAAAAGAATCGAACTCCGAAGATGGTGATGATGAATCTGAGCCAGCTGCGAAAATCAAGAAAAAGAAACGCTTCATGGACAGATTTAAAAACGTAAGAAAATCCAGATCGAGATCTTGCAGAGTGGTGACCGGCGAAGATGAAGAGGGGAGATCAAACGACGAAGACAACAACAAGAAGAAATCTATGAATGAGGATGAAAAATCTGAACAAGTTGCCAAAATTGAGAAAAAGAAGAGCTTCATGGACAGATTTAAGAACGTAAGGAAATCTAGATCGAGATCTCCCAGAGTGGTGAATGGCGTGGATGAAAGAGGGGGTCCAAAGGAAGATGACAAAAATAAAAAGAAATCTAAGAAAGCACCACCATCAAACATAGAAGTAGCCGATGGACAAGAAAACGAAAAGGTAAAAAAAATCAAGGCAAAAGAAGTAGATAATTCAAATAAAAGTTCTCAACCAGAGGTCAAAAGAAAGAAATCTAAAGATTCTAAACCACACGTCCCCGATTTTTCTATATTTAATGCCAGCTCAGTTGCTAAAACAGTGGATAAAAGTGTTGACGAAGAAGAAAACGAAAAGGCCACAGAAATCAAGGCAAAAGAAGTAGATAACTCAAATAAAAGTTCTCAACAAGAGGTCAAAAGAAAGAAGAAATTTACAGGTTCTAAACCACATGTCCCCAACTATTCTATGTTTGATGCCAGCTCAGTTACTACTAAGGTTGTTGATATAAGTGCTGAAAAGCATGAAGAAGAGAATGTAAAGGAAGGAGCCTCGGCGGTAAGTGGCGGTGAAGCGCTTGGTGCTGTTGGTTCCCCGAACAAGAAAGGCTTTAAACAAAAGTTTCAGGACCTTAAACAAAGCATTTCATCAAAGAGAAATACTTCCAAAGTAAGGAGTGACAGTGAGAAAATACAAAAAGAAGAAACCGTAAGGGGAAACGAAGAAGAGGGAAGAGAAAGGAGTAGATTTAACTTAAATTTCAATATAAGGAGACGTTTGAGAGAAAATTCGACGGAGAAAAGACTTAGGGAACGGGAAAAATTGATAGCATTCAATGAGAAGAGATTACAAAAGGACCAGGAAAAAAAAGAAAAGGAGGAAGCAAAAACAAAAAAGAAAGTGGAAAAGATGGAAGCTAAAAGAATAAAGAACGAGGCAAAGATGGAAGCTAAAATAATAAAGAAGGAGGAAAAGGAAAGGAACCGTAGACCTGGTAGAATAAGAAGTTTTTTCTCAAGGAAGAAAAGATGAGGAACCTCGTCCACCTCCAGTAGTTGTTAAACCTAAGCCTAGACCGAGAGAAACAACTACTTACAATACGGATTGGGAAGACAGCAGTGTTAGTAGTGAAGAGAGTGAACCATCTTGGAAACAGAAAGTCAGAGAAGATAATGTACGTATAACATTTGTTTTACAGCTTATTGAGTTGTTAACTTAAGATAGCCATTGATTCCTAATGCTATTTCGATTCCAGTTCTATAGGATCGTCCTGTAAATCATATTATAATACACATAAATCTCATTTATAATCCATATTGTGTTAAGAGCCCAAGTCTTTGTGGAATTTTGGCTCTAAGCTTAGAGGAAACCCGCCTATTTGACAATACTTTATATTGCTCTTTGACTGGATTACGATTAGCATTACGATTCGCATAAGAAGTAGATCATGAAAAAACTTTTCGGAACTTCTGATGGTACTTCTCTTCAGAGGAGTCCAGTGCTATTCTTAGCATCTTCTTTACTATAGCTTATGCTTATAGCAAGGTTCGTTTCTTTTAACCATTCGACTGTAAAAGTATAATATATTTACTCTTTTATAGGCACCAGGTCCATCAAGGCATTTTAGGACATCGGAAGAAACCGGTCACAAAATATATCTAAGGCATTCGGCAAGCCCTTCACAACCTAAAAAAAAAACACACACGTAGACAAAGCTATAGCCATTCTCGATGAACTTATCGCAGAATTGGATGAAGTAAGTTGACATACGTATTATTTATACTTTGAACAATAAAGTCGGTAATGAATGTACGATTTCTTCGTGTATTCTGGATCGAGGTCTGAATATATATTTTCACTTCTTGCATTAAGCATTAACCTTCGCCAATCTTGTCCAGTAAATAGACAAGGGTAGACAACTCTTGTTTGGAGATTGACAGTAATGTGTTACGGAGAGCAGAATGTTTTATCAAGGACACAAATTCTAATGTGGACACAAAGATTGTCAGATTGTCATCAGCGGATCTATTATTCAAAAGAAGTTGTCTGTTTGCGATAAATGACTTGAGCCATTAAAACAGTTCTTTTTTTGTTTCTTCTATTTTCAGATTCTTATATAGTGATTTTAAGTTTAAAGGGGACCAGTCTTCATTTTTATTGGTTGATTTGGGTCTTGAATATATTTAAGTATCCTTCAGAGACACTAGAAATGCACAAAAATGGTATATTTTCTTCAAATATACCTTAAATTAGACATTTCTCCTTCTATTTCTATAGATGACTTTTCTATTATTGCATAGTATCGCTAATGTGTAGTAGGGCATTATAACTTTCAAATGCTAATAATTATAGATGCACATGGATTTGAAGGCTCAAATTTCAATGGTGAGTTGTGATAACCAGTACTAAATTGCTGAGCTAAAAAAGTCCCCGTTTCTGAGACTTATCCAAATCGACCAGCGAAAATGAAGCCTGTGCCCCTTTAAGCACATGTAAACTAATTTGCATAGAAGGAAGTCGTCTTTGTGAAGTAACACTTTTAGTTCTGATGTTTATTTCTTTTTAAATCCAAATATTTCCTGGTCAAATTTTATTTTTTGTTATCAACTTTCGTTTTATTGTAAAGATGGCTTGTTTGACTCGTGCAATAAAACGATCGTTTTTTTTCATCAAAATTTTCAGCAGTTTTAAGTCAATGATCATTAGACAACTCAAGGATTCAATTCTAAGTCACTCCTGTCGTACTCGTAAGTCAAAAGTGACCAGGTGTAACATTGGTTAAAGTTCTGTACATAGCTTTAATTAAACTATATCTTTAAATCTGTACTGGTTAACGTCTTTTATTATTTGTCTGTATATTTATTTATATTATATTGTATAAGGATATTTATTTATTTTACTCTTAAAGAGGCACAGGTTTCATTTTCGTGGGTTGAGTTTTCCAAGTCTCAGAAACAGGGACTTTTTTAGCTCAGCAATTTAGTACTGGTTATCACAACTCACCATTGAAATTTGAGTCTTCAAATCCATGTGCATCCATAATTATTAGCATTTGAAAGTTATAATGCCCTACTACACATTACCGATACTATGCAATATATAGAAAAGTCATCTATAGAAATAGAAGGAGACATGTCTAATTTAATATATATTTGAAGGAAATATGCAATTTTCGTACATTTCTAGTGCTTCTGAAGGATACTTAAGTATATTCAAGACCCAAATCAACCAATAAAAAATGAAGACTGGTCCCCTTTAAGCTTATTTTTTGGGCATCCCCTTCAAATATTCCCATAACGAAATTGTAAAGAGGTTTCTATTAAGATGGTACCATTAAAAGTTAAGAGAACCTCTTTACAATTCCTTTAATGAATTGAAGGTTGCTGACGTGTTGGTGTTGGTCCTGTGAGTTTATAGACTACAACTTTGTCTTTGCAAATCCAAATACTTCTCGGTCAAATTTTATATTTTGTTTTCGTTTTATTGTAAAGATGGCATGTTTGACTCGTGCAATAAAACGATCGGTTTTTTTTTATCAAATTTTCAGCAGTTTTAAGTCGATGATCATTAGACAACTCAAGGATTCAATTCTAAGTCACTCCTGTCATGCTCGTAAGTCAAAGTGACCAGGTGTAACATTTGTTAAAGTTCTGTACATAGCTTTATATTAAACTATATCTTTAAATCTGTACTGGTTAACGTATTATTATTTGTCTGTATATTTATTTATATTATATTGTATAAGGATATTTATTTATTTTACTCTTAAGCTTATTTTTGGGCATCCCCTTCAAATATTCCTATAAAGAAATTGTAAAGAGGTTTCTGTTAAGATGGTACCATTAAAAGTTTAGAGAACCTTCGTTTTATTGTAAAGATGGCTTGTTTGTCTCATGCAATAAAACCATCGTTGTTTTTCATGTCTGTATTTATTTATATTATATTATGTTGTATAAATATATTATTTATTATACTCTTTAGCTTCTTGTTGGGTATCCCTTTCAAATATTCTCATAAAGGGATTGTAAGAGGTTTGCTTTCCTTTTTTGTTTGTATCAGGTACACTAACAGCACCATTTGCACCATTCCAATCTTCTGTCAGATGTCAGTCAAGTGGGCCTTGTAATTCCCCTAAATTCACCGTTTCCATTCGTAACTACGTAAGATAAAATAAGATAAGATAAATCTTTATTACCCTTTCGGGAATTCTTGTATAATGCAAGGATGACAAGTACAAACATAAGTAACATATAATACATAATTGGGACATACGAAACATACGATATAATTTGACTAGAAAGATACAAACAGTAAATACAAATATACAATATAATAGATATCACAGATTTATTTGGCGTTTGTTTAATAAGTTAGTAAAAGATGGGATAAATGAGTTGTTTGCCCTATTGGTACTGAGTTTTGGTACTAGATATCGTCGTCCTGAAGGTAGTAAATTAAATTCTGAATTTAGGAAGTGGTCTGGATCGTCAATTATTTTTTGAGAGAGTTTAAGGACAGATTCATCGTTAAGAATGTTGAGTGAGGCACATTTTTTACCAATAATTTTACTTATACGATTCAGTTTTGCCTTGATTTGGACTGAAAGAGAGGCGTACCAACACTGTATTGAAAAACATAAAACACCCTGTATAAATGAAGAGTAGAAAAGAGAAAGAATATTGTTATTTACATTGAAAGAGCGGAGTTTTCGAAGGAAATACATACGTTGCTGACATTTACTGTAAATTCGATCAGTGTTTGGGGTCCAAGTTAATTTATCATCAATTATTGTTCCTAAGTATTTATATTCAGAGACATATTCAACCCTCTGGTTATTTATGATCAATGGTTGGATCTGTGTTTTATTTTTTCGAAAATCTATAATTAGTTCTTTGGTTTTCTTCGTATTTAATTGTAGAATGTTGGACTCGCACCAGTTTACGAAGTTTGAGACATCGGCCCGGTAAAGCACATCTGAATTTGCATCGTCGTTTAGTGACCCTACAACAGCGGCGTCATCCGCAAACTTGACAGTAATGCAGTTTCCTGAAGTACTTACACAGTCATTTGTATATAGAATGAATAGTACTGGCGACATGACACAACCCTGTGGGGCCCCTGTATTTGTGACAGCAGTGGTGGAGATGGATTCGTTTACTACTGGAATCGGTTTGTGAGGAAGTCACGAATCCACAGTATTAGAAAGGGATTAACATCTAGAAGTTGAAGTTTTTGTATCATCAGATGTGGCTGGATTGTGTTAAAAGCAGAACTAAAATCTACAAAAAGCACCCTGGAATACGATATATGTGTCTCCAAGTGATTATAGATGGTATTCAATTGAGTAACAGTTGCATCAGTCACACTTCTGTGTGACCTGTATGCAAATTCGAGTGGATCCAATGCGGACGATATTTGTTGCTTCAGTATGTTGAGGATAATCCTTTCGAACGACTTCATAACAATAGAGGTCAAGGCTACCGGTCTGTAATCATTTGTTTCTTTCGGATTTGGTTTCTTGGGAATGGGAATAATCTGTGATGTTTTCCATGATGTTGGGATTGAATGCAAATCTAGTGACAACTGAAAAAGTCTTTCATTTAATTACATTAATCCGTTGCTATCATGATAAGACATTCTCGTCATTAATTTTAATTGGTCGAACGATTATTGTTCGACCAGTTATATTCCTTGTAACAAATTATTGGGGGAAAACTTTCGAATCACCAGATGTGAGATTTCTTGTAGCAAATGTACCTTTTGATAATCGAGTCTCAACGGTCATAAATTGAATGTGACGGAGTGTTTTTATACGCCCACATTGAAATGTGGTCGTATATTGCCGTCGCCCCTGTCCGTCCGTCGGTCCGTCTGTCCACAATTGGCTTGTGAACGCAATAGAAACCACAGTTTTGGTAGGATTTGAATAAAATTTTGTATGTAGGATTATATTCATAAGATCTCGGACAAGTTCGAATTTGGGTTTGATTCGACTAAAATTCACGGAGTTTTACACCCAAAATGTGTTAAAAATGGCTTGTGAACACGATAGAGTCCACAGTTTTGGTAGGATTTGAATAAAATTTTGTATGAAGGATTATATTCATAAGATCTTGGATAAGTCCGAATTTGGGTTTCATTCGACTAAAATTCACGGAGTTTTACACCCAAAATATGTTAAAATGATTTGTGAACGCGTTAGAGACCACAGTTTTGGTTGGATTTGAATACAATTTTGTATGTAGGATTATATTCGTAAGAACTCGGACAAGTTCGAATTCGAGTTTTGGTAGGAATTTAATAAACTTTTGTGTGTAGGATAATATCCATAAAATCTTGGACAAGTTTGAATTCCGGATCAATTCGACAAATATTTACTAAGTTTTATTAGTTATGAAATTAGATGCTTTATATTAACAAGATATTGGATGACTTTAAATCTGAACACCATCCAACAAAAATTAAGATAGTAACATTCCTTGATATATTGACAATTTATGTAGTGTAAGTGGGCGTATATTGCTAGGCAACCACTTGTTAAAAGAGGTTATTAGTTGTTAATGACGAGAAAACCCCGTCAATCCAGCAACGGTAGATAATGCCAATGTCTATCGTTGCTAAAGGAACATGGGAACCCACTGGGCCACCGTGGCCTTGGTTAAACGGGCCTAGGGTTAGCTAAAAACATGACTGCAACAAGGGGTAAAAGCAATTTTTTTAAAATGGCAACTAGGGTTAGCTCAGGAAAGTGTCAAAGGTTGTATCAAAATTAGATGTTTCGCATATCAAACGAATCGGCACGTCGGTGCGCATCTTCTCAGCACAAATTTGGGTTGAAAAAAATTCATGGGCGGCCTACAGGGTCCATGAACCATACTTCCGTTCTGTGATTGCACCGCGAAGCGATACAAATCTGAGCAAAGGAAATTAGGGTTAGCATTGCACAGGCCTACCCTTTGTTCAAAAATAATATTTGTTTGGTGAAAATGATAAATTAGATAGTGTTCGACTTTGTAAAAATAGAAAAATATTTTTTTCGTCAACCGGGTCTCGAACCCAGGTCCGCAAAGGTGGATGTGCAAGCACGGAACCCACTGGGCAACCGCGGCCTTGGTGAAACGGGTCTAGGGTTAGCTCAAAACCTGACTGCAAGAAGGGGTAATGGCAATTTTTTAAACTGGCAACTAGGGTTAGCTCAAGAAAGTGTCAAAGGTTGTATCAAAAATAGATGTTTCGCATATCAAACGAATCGGCACGTCGTTGCGCATCTTCTTAGCACAAATTTGGGTTGAAAAATTCATGGGCGGCCTACAGGGTCCATCAACCATACTTCCATTCTGTGATTGCCTCGCGAAGCGATAAAAATCTGAGCAAAGGAAATTAGGGTTAGCATTGCACATGCCTACCCTTTGTTCAAAAATAATATTTGTTTGGTGAAAATGATAGATTGGACAGTGTTCGACTTTGTAAAAATAGAAAAAATTTTTTTTCGTCAATGGGTCTCGAACCCGGGACCCCAAAGGTGGCGTTCAAGCACGGAACCCACTGGGCCACCGCGGCCTTGGTGAAACGGGCCTAGGTTTAGCTCAAAACCTAACTGCAACAAGGGGTAAAGGCAATTTTTTTTAAAATAACAACTAGGGTTAGCTCAGGAAAGTGTCAAAGGTTGTATCAAAAATAGATGTTTCGCATATCAAACGAATCGGCACGTCGTTGCGCATCTTCTCAGCACAAATTTGGGTTGAAAAAAATTCATGGGCGGCCTACAGGGTCCATCAACCATACTTCCGTTCTGAAATTGCTCCGCGAAGCGATAAAAATCTGAGCAAAGGAAATTAGGGTTAGCATTACACATGCCTACCCTATGTTCAAAAATAATATTTGTTTAGTGAAAATGATAGATTAGACAGTGTTCGACTTTGTAAAAATAGAAAGAACAAAATTTTCGTCAATGGGTCTCGAACCCGGCACCCCAAAGGTGGCGTGCAAGCACGGAACCCACTGGGCCACCGCGGCCTTGGTGAAACGGGTCTAGGGTTAGCTCAAAACCTGACTGCAACAAGATGTAAAGGCAATTGTTTTAAAATAACAACAAGGGTTAGCTCAGGAAAGTGTCAAAGGTTGTATCAAAAATAGATGTTTCGCATATCAAACGAATCGGCACGTCGTTGCGCATCTTCTCAGCACAAATTTGGGTTGGAAAACATTCATGGGCGGCCTACAGGGTCCATCAACCATACTTCAGTTCTGAAATTGCTCCGCGAAGCGATAAAAATCTGAACAAAGGAAATTAAGGTTAGCATGGCTCAGGCCTACCCTTTGTTCAAAAATAATATTTGTTTGGTGAAAATGATAGATTAGACAGTGTTCAGTGTTTTGTTATTTTATGCTTCTGTCTTTAAGTTGTAGTGTGTTAGCCTACTACAAAGATGTGAACTAAAACCGACTCTAACTAAACCTCTCTTAGGAAATTTTACGACCGCCATCAAAAATTGATTTATCAATACAAATCATCTGTTTGTGTTATGACTGCAAATGCTTTTGCTAAACGATTCTTTTTAACTTATCCTCACGAAACTGTCGAGTTGTCACCTTATTTTTATAATTTTACGAGACACTACTCTTGTTTTGCCTCCCTCTATCTTAGATATTAAGCAGCTATTACTGGTGGTGTTCTAGGCAGTATTTGCTTGCCGTTCTGATAATATGGTGTCACTTTTTGTCGTTGAATGCTTCCTCTTTGATTGATAGCGTACGGATTGAGTTTGTGTAAATTTGTCGTCGAGTCATGTTTGTTTCATCCGACGCTTTTTCACGTTTTTGTTTTGAAGTTTTGTGGATGTTTAACAGCTAGGACGGGTGTGGCGCCAGGCAGGGTATGCTTACTCTTCTAGACACCTGATACCACTTTTCATTATGATATACTTACTCATGTATGATTGATATAATTCCTCATGTGAAAAGTTCTTAAGCTGTTACCTATGTTTCGTCAAAATGTCCTTTTGGATTTCGAGTTTCGTTTTGCGGTTCGGATCGTCAGTACTTGGTTTCTTTATTCGACTATGTAAAAATAGAAAATTTTTTTTTTCGTCAACCGGGTCTCGAACCCAGGACCGGAAAGGTGGATGTGCAAGCACGGAACCCACTGGGCCACCGCGGCCTTGGTGAAACGGGTCTAGGGTTAGCTCAAAACCTGACTGCAAGAAGGGGTAATGGCAATTTTTTTAAACTGGCAACTAGGGTTAGCTCAAGAAAGTGTCAAAGGTTGTATCAAAAATAGATGTTTCGCATATCAAACGAATCGGCACGTCGTTGCGCATCTTCTTAGCACAAATTTGGGTTGAAAAAATTCATGGGCGGCCTACAGGGTCCATCAACCATATTTCCATTCTGTGATATGCCTCGCGAAGCGATAAAAATCTGAGCAAAGTAAATTAGGGTTAGCATTGCACATGCCTACCCTTTGTTCAAAAATAATATATGTTTGGTGAAAATGATAGATTAGACAGTGTTCGACTTTGTAAAAATAGAAAAATTTTTTTTTCGTCAATGGGTCTCGAACCCGGGACCCCAAAGGTGGCGTTCAAGCACGGAACCCACTGGGCCACCGCGGCCTTGGTGAAACGGGCCTAGGTTTAGCTCAAAACAAGGGGTAAAGGCAATTTTTTTAAAATAACAACTAGGGTTAGCTCAGGAAAGTGTCAAAGGTTGTATCAAAAATAGATGTTTCGCATATCAAACGAATCGGCACGTCATTGTGCATCTTCTCAGCACAAATTTGGGTTGAAAAAAAATCATGGGCGGCATACAGGGTCCATCAACCATACTTCCGTTCTGAAATTGCTCCGCGAAGCGATAAAAATCTGAGCAAAGGAAATTAGGGTTAGCATGGCACAGGCCTACCCTTTGTTGAAAAATAATATTTGTTTGGTGAAAATGATAGATTAGACAGTGTTCGACTTTGTAAAAATAGAAAATTTGTTTTTTCTCGTCAACCAGGTCTCGAACCCGGGACCCCAAAGGTGGCGTGAGAGCACGGAACCCACTGGGCCACCGCGGCCTTGGTGAAACGGGTCTAGGGTTAGCTCAAAACCTGACTGCAACAAGATGTAAAGGCAATTGTTTTAAAATAACAACAAGGGTTAGCTCAGGAAAGTGTCAAAGGTTGTATCAAAAATAGATGTTTCGCATATCAAACGAATCGGCACGTCGTTGCGCATCTTCTCAGCACAAATTTGGGTTGAAAAAAATTCATGGGCGGCCTACAGGGTCCATCAACCATACTTCAGTTCTGAAATTGCTCCGCGAAGCGATAAAAATCTGAGCAAAGGAAATTAGGGTTAGCATTGCACAGGCCTACCCTTTGTTCAAAAATAATATTTGTTTGGTGAACA
Organism: Lottia scabra; assembly: GCA_029955415.1. Classification (NCBI taxonomy): domain Eukaryota; kingdom Metazoa; phylum Mollusca; class Gastropoda; family Lottiidae; genus Lottia; species Lottia scabra. Next base: position 2,263,740 of record JARJEI010000016.1, read on the forward strand.
TGATAGATTAGACAGTGTTCGACTTTGTAAAAATAGAAAAAATTTTTTTTTCGTCAACCGGGTCTCGAACCCGGGACCCCAAAGGTGGCGTGCAAGTACGGAACCCACTGGGCCACCGTGGCCTTGGTGAAACGGGTCTAGGGTTAGCTCAAAACCTGACTGCAAGAAGGGGTAATGGCAATTTTTTAAACTGGCAACTAGGGTTAGCTCAGGAAAGTGTCAAAGGTTGTATCAAAAATAGATGTTTCGCATATCAAACGAATCGGCACGTCGTTGCACATCTTCTCAGCACAAATTTTGGTTAAAAACAATTCATGGGCGGCCTACAGGGTCCATCAACCATACTTCTGTTCTGAAATTGCTCCGCGAAGCGATAAAAATCTGAGCAAAGGAAATTAGGGTTAGCATTGCACATGCCTACCCTATGTTCAAAAATAATATTTGTTTAGTGAAAATGATAGATTAGACAGTGTTCGACTTTGTAAAAATAGAAAGAAAAAAATTTTCGTCAATGGGTCTCGAACCCGGCACCCCAAAGGTGGCGTGCAAGCACGGAACCCACTGGGCCACCGCGGCCTTGGTGAAACGGGTCTAGGGTTAGCTCAAAACCTGACTGCAACAAGATGTAAAGGCAATTGTTTTAAAATAACAACTAGGGTTAGCTCATAGCTCATGAAAGTGTCCAAGGTTGTATCAAAAATAGATGTTTCGCATATCAAACGAATCGGCACGTCGTTGCGCATCTTCTCAGCACAAATTTGGGTTGGAAAACATTCATGGGCGGCCTACAGGGTCCATCAACCATACTTCCGTTCTGAAATTGCTCCGCGAAGCGATAAAAATCTGAGCAAAGGAAATTAGGGTTAGCATGGCTCAGGCCTACCCTTTGTTCAAAAATAATATTTGTTTGGTGAAAATGATAGATTAGACAGTGTTCGACTTTGTAAAAATATAAATTTTTTTTTTCGTCAACCGGGTCTCGAACCCGGGACCCCAAAGGTGGCGTGCAAGTACGGAACCCACTGGGCCACCGCGGCCTTGGTGCAACGGGTCTAGGGTTAGCTCAAAACCTGACTGCAAGAAGGGGTAATGGCAATTTTTTAAACTGGCAACTAGGATTAGCTCAGAAAAGTGTCAAAGGTTGTATCAAAAATAGATGTTTCGCATATCAAACGAATCGGCACGTCGTTGCGCATCTTCTCAGCACAAATTTTTGTTTAAAAAAAATTCATGGGCGGCCTACAGGGTCCATGAACCATACTTCCGTTCTGTGATTGCTCCGCGAAGCGATAAAAATCTGAGCAAAGGAAATTAGGGTTAGCATTGCACAGGCCTACCCTTTGTTCAAAAATAATATTTGTTTGGTGAAAATGATAAATTAGATAGTGTTCGACTTTGTAAAAATAGAAAAATATTTTTTTCGTCAACCGGGTCTCGAACCCGGGACCGCAAAGGTGGATTTGCAAGCACGGAACCCACTGGGCCACCGCGGCCTTGGTGAAACGGGTCTAGGGTTAGCTCAAAACCTGACTGCAAGAAGGGGTAATGGCAATTTTTTTAACTGGCAACTAGGGTTAGCTCAAGAAATTGTCAAAGGTTGTATCAAAAATAGATGTTTCGCATATCAAACGAATCGGCACGTCGTTGCGCATCTTCTTAGCACAAATTTGGGTTGAAAAAATTCATGGGCGGCCTACAGGGTCCATCAACCATACTTCCGTTCTGTGATTGCCTCGCGAAGCGATAAAAATCTGAGCAAAGGAAATTAGGGTTAGCATTGCACATGCCTACCCTTTGTTCAAAAATAATATTTGTTTGGTGAAAATGATAGATTAGACAGTGTTCGACTTTGTAAAAATAGAAAAAAATTTTTTTCGTCAACCGGGTCTCGAACACGGGACCCCAATGGTGGCGTGCAAACAATTTGCACCGAAAATTACTTTACGTATATGTGCAAAACGCAGTGCAATTTCTAACCTTCTATCTCTAATAAATGTGAGTTATAGCCTGTCAAAGATTTGTTTTTGCACCAAATTTCAAAAAGTTAAAAAAAATTGCCGACACTAAAAAATTCGTACGGTAACGGTAAGAACTTGAAATTTGGCACGTGATAACTTCACATAGATGTGCAAACGCAGTGCAAATTGCAGGCTTCTATCTCTAATAGTTTATGAGTTACAGCCTGTCAAACATTTGGTATTTTTTTTCCAAAAGTTGTCAAAACTAAAAAATTCGTAGCACCCAAACTATGAACGATAGGAACTTGCAATTTGTACCGAAAATTACTTCACGTCGATGTGCAAAACGCAGTGCCATTTTCAACCTTCTATCTCTAATACTTTGTGAGTATCTGTCAAAGATTTGGTCTTTTGCCAACCAGAAATTGAAAAAAATGAAAAATAGACCCCCAAACTAAAATGGCCATTAAGCGACCAATTTTGATCCTAGAGGTATGATATTGATACTGGGTGAAAATTTAACATATCTGTTTAAAAAAATTGTCGACACTCAAACGTTCATAGCACCCAGCTCATTAACGGTAAGAACTTGAAATTTGGCACGTAATAACTTCACATAGATGTGAAAATTGTCAGGCTTCTATCGCCACCCCACCCTTTTTCTCTGGCCGTCTTATTCACATTTCCACTCTTATCAACTCTATCCCACATATTTAATATCTATGCACCTGTATATACTAATAAAAAAACTCTCTTCTATTCTGAACTATTTCCTTACATTCTTTCTAAAATCAAATCAGTTGAATATATTATTTTAACACGTGATTTTAATTGTATATACAACACTATTGATTCAAAAAATAAAAATAAAAGGCCTTTCCTCTTACAAGGAATAAAAAACTTATTTTCTAAAAGATATTTTCGTATTATGTATAGGGCTTCACATTACTACAATAAAAAGGGCGTAAATGCATTATGACGTCATAATCAATTCCATTAAATTTAGATAACGTCGCACAGCAGAGCAGTAGCAACGGTATCAGAATTTTGCAATTTTCAAGAATTTCTCAAGTATTTTCAACTTAAACATTGAAATTTTATTGAAGTTTATTGAAGAATTGATACAGTCATACTAAGGTAAACTTTTTTTTGTTTAATTATATAGGTCTAGTAATTATAGTGTAATATTGCTTCAGTGAAAATGCCTAACACAATCATGTATATATTATACTTATATATTTATTAATTTAAAGCGCCTTGTAAAAAAACAAGATTATATGCGCTTAATACGTTAACTGGCTAAATGTCTACCGATTGAACCTGAATCTGGTCTTTTCCGATTGTAACAGGGCGCTGTTTCACAAATGATCTTACGATAAGAATTTGTCTTACTAAAGGGTAACGTTCGGTATTTTCGAGGGTCGATTTGGATCTTGAATATATGTAATATAAGTAATAGATAGAGATATACGAAAATCGCCTAATCCCTTCAAATTTACAACTAACTAAATTATGTCTTCCGATATCCGTATTTGTGTTTTCTATATAATGCATAATTAGACAATTGCCCCCGGACAATAAGCCCCTACCGTCCAATTCCCCCCTGGACAAATCAAATCTAAAAAACACTATATCATACTTTTGGCGGGGTTGGCAAGATCAAAAATTAAAGTTTCAAAATCATCTTAATTGGTGGGAGGAATTCAAAAAGTGTTTGGGGAAAATATGCAAAAACTCTTCGGCAATTTTATCGAAAGAAAGAAAACAAGACATTATTTGTAAATACAGAACACTAGAGCTACTGGAGAATGATACTAATTACAGTAAATAAAGTTAAGCACGAAATTTTAAAATTAGAGCAAAGGTGTATATGTTAAGGCTAAAACTGATCATGTAAATACTGAAGAAGACAATGTACATATATATAAAGAAATAGAAATAAAAAATGTAAAAAAAATGTATATAAAAAATTTAAGGGGAGATATTATTACAAACCGGGAGGGTATGTTAAGACATAATCCCAAATTTTTACATAACACTCTACACTTCACAGCATGTACAGGATCACGACATTCACAATTATCTTTCAAACTGTCCACTTACACCCCTCACTGACACTGATCTATCTATCATCAGCGACCCTTTTTTCTTGAAAGACGAAATTTTGGCGGCAATCAAAGACTTCCAAGAATGGTAAAACTCCGGGGGTTGACGGTTTAAGTAAGGCATTTTATGAAGAAAATTGGGACATTTTAGGGGACGATATATGTGAACTTTACAATAATATTTACTTTCAAGGGGAATTGTCGAAATCTATGAGGGAGGGGGTAATTACTTTGGCGTATAAGGGGAAAGTACAGACACGGCTTTTGAAAAAATATCGACCTATTTCTTTATCCTGCGCTGACTATAAGATTATTACTCAGATACTGGCTGAGAGACTTAAGAGGGTGATTAATTCTATTGTGTATGCCATTCAGATCTGGGCGGGGGAGAACAAGACTATTATCAACAATCTTCTCATATTAATCAACAAAATATTCTATCTAATCTATCAACTTTTAACCAAGAAAAAGCGTTCGACAGAATTGATTGAACTACATTATCATTTTATTAGAATATCTAAACTTTCGTAAATATTCCATTAGATGGGTAAGCAAACTCTACAAGGATATCACTAGTAAGGTTGAAGTTTCAGGTGCTTTCACTATTGACATCGCCATAGCCAGAGGTGTCCGACAGGGCTGCCCTCTCAGTGTGGCACTATTCTCCATTGCAATTCATTCGTGCCCCCCAGCGAATGGAAACCAGGGGGCGCCGACGTTGCAATAATAATTATTTTCGAGCTTATTCTTTTAGTCCCAGTACAACTCGGGCCCTCCCCCTTATTTTTGACCGAATAATGTCAGAACACTCTATAAAATTGCCGCTCGCGCCTTTGGCCCTCACAGTGCCGTTCCATTTGAAGCATGTTATATTTCAGAGTTCCCCCCCCCCCCCTCCCCACATTTCTATAAATCCTGGATCCGCCCCCGATATCCGTCGGTAAAGTATAGCCGACCTACCGCAGACATAAACATATAAAAAAATACAAAAATATAGCGTCAAATAGCCTTCCTGCATTGTTTCAAATAGCTAAAGCCTTGAAGTTTTCGAGGGTCTTGGTGTGAGTGTTTGTAATCACCCAAGGATTAAGCCTATTGAAAATAAGAGCAATTGAACAATATTTACTATGAATTATTGCCCTCGTTCTTGAATTGTTTGTGGACCCGATAGAGAGCTGATTTCTTGACGGATTTTGATGAAACTTGGATAACTTGGAAACTTGGATAGGATAAAGCCTATTAAGTTGTGATAAATGAAGGGAGTGAGCCGAAATGTTACTGCTTACAATTATTCAAGGGAGACAACTATGAGGGTCTCTCATAGGTCCGCGCTCGCTATAAGCGTTAACTATGACAAATGGTAAAATTGCTTTTGTACTTCAAAATTAGGTCTTTCCGGTCTTCCTACGGACTGAATTAATTATTTTGGATCTTTGAATTTACTTCTGGGGTCCAAAGCCTAATTTCAATTTTAGAACAATGTTGAATTAATCTTGTTTACTACAGTTAAAACGAAAACGAAAGGAAATTAGGGTTAGCATTGCACATGCCTACCCTATGTTCAAAAATAATATTTGTTTAGTGAAAATGATAGATTAGACAGTGTTCGACTTTGTAAAAATAGAAAGAACAAAATTTTCGTCAATGGGTCTCGAACCCGGCACCCCAAAGGTGGCGTGCAAGCACGGAACCCACTGGGCCACCGCGGCCTTGGTGGAACGGGTCTAGGGTTAGCTCAAAACCTGACTGCAACAAGATGTAAAGGCAATTGTTTTAAAATAACAACAAGGGTTAGCTCAGGAAAGTGTCAAAGGTTGTATCAAAAATAGATGTTTCGCATATCAAACGAATCGGCACGTCGTTGCGCATCTTCTCAGCACAAATTTGGGTTGGAAAACATTCATGGGCGGCCTACAGGGTCCATCAACCATACTTCAGTTCTGAAATTGCTCCGCGAAGCGATAAAAATCTGAACAAAGGAAATTAGGGTTAGCATGGCTCAGGCCTACCCTTTGTTCAAAAATAATATTTGTTTGGTGAAAATGATAGATTAGACAGTGTTCAGTGTTTTGTTATTTTATGCTTCTGTCTTTAAGTTGTAGTGTGTTAGCCTACTACAAAGATGTGAACTAAAACCGACTCTAACTAAACCTCTCTTAGGAAATTTTACGACCGCCATCAAAAATTGATTTATCAATACAAATCATCTGTTTGTGTTATGACTGCAAATGCTTTTGCTAAACGATTCTTTTTAACTTATCCTCACGAAACTGTCGAGTTGTCACCTTATTTTTATAATTTTACGAGACACTACTCTTGTTTTGCCTCCCTCTATCTTAGATATTAAGCAGCTATTACTGGTGGTGTTCTAGGCAGTATTTGCTTGCCGTTCTGATAATATGGTGTCACTTTTTGTCGTTGAATGCTTCCTCTTTGATTGATAGCGTACGGATTGAGTTTGTGTAAATTTGTCGTCGAGTCATGTTTGTTTCATCCGACGCTTTTTCACGTTTTTGTTTTGAAGTTTTGTGGATGTTTAACAGCTAGGACGGGTGTGGCGCCAGGCAGGGTATGCTTACTCTTCTAGACACCTGATACCACTTTTCATTATGATATACTTACTCATGTATGATTGATATAATTCCTCATGTGAAAAGTTCTTAAGCTGTTACCTATGTTTCGTCAAAATGTCCTTTTGGATTTCGAGTTTCGTTTTGCGGTTCGGATCGTCAGTACTTGGTTTCTTTATTCGACTATGTAAAAATAGAAAATTTTTTTTTTCGTCAACCGGGTCTCGAACCCAGGACCGGAAAGGTGGATGTGCAAGCACGGAACCCACTGGGCCACCGCGGCCTTGGTGAAACGGGTCTAGGGTTAGCTCAAAACCTGACTGCAAGAAGGGGTAATGGCAATTTTTTTAAACTGGCAACTAGGGTTAGCTCAAGAAAGTGTCAAAGGTTGTATCAAAAATAGATGTTTCGCATATCAAACGAATCGGCACGTCGTTGCGCATCTTCTTAGCACAAATTTGGGTTGAAAAAATTCATGGGCGGCCTACAGGGTCCATCAACCATATTTCCATTCTGTGATATGCCTCGCGAAGCGATAAAAATCTGAGCAAAGTAAATTAGGGTTAGCATTGCACATGCCTACCCTTTGTTCAAAAATAATATATGTTTGGTGAAAATGATAGATTAGACAGTGTTCGACTTTGTAAAAATAGAAAAAAATTTTTTTCGTCAATGGGTCTCGAACCCGGGACCCCAAAGGTGGCGTTCAAGCACGGAACCCACTGGGCCACCGCGGCCTTGGTGAAACGGGCCTAGGTTTAGCTCAAAACAAGGGGTAAAGGCAATTTTTTTAAAATAACAACTAGGGTTAGCTCAGGAAAGTGTCAAAGGTTGTATCAAAAATAGATGTTTCGCATATCAAACGAATCGGCACGTCATTGTGCATCTTCTCAGCACAAATTTGGGTTGAAAAAAAATCATGGGCGGCATACAGGGTCCATCAACCATACTTCCGTTCTGAAATTGCTCCGCGAAGCGATAAAAATCTGAGCAAAGGAAATTAGGGTTAGCATGGCACAGGCCTACCCTTTGTTGAAAAATAATATTTGTTTGGTGAAAATGATAGATTAGACAGTGTTCGACTTTGTAAAAATAGAAAATTTGTTTTTTCTCGTCAACCAGGTCTCGAACCCGGGACCCCAAAGGTGGCGTGAGAGCACGGAACCCACTGGGCCACCGCGGCCTTGGTGAAACGGGTCTAGGGTTAGCTCAAAACCTGACTGCAACAAGATGTAAAGGCAATTGTTTTAAAATAACAACAAGGGTTAGCTCAGGAAAGTGTCAAAGGTTGTATCAAAAATAGATGTTTCGCATATCAAACGAATCGGCACGTCGTTGCGCATCTTCTCAGCACAAATTTGGGTTGAAAAAAATTCATGGGCGGCCTACAGGGTCCATCAACCATACTTCAGTTCTGAAATTGCTCCGCGAAGCGATAAAAATCTGAGCAAAGGAAATTAGGGTTAGCATTGCACAGGCCTACCCTTTGTTCAAAAATAATATTTGTTTGGTGAACATGATAGATTAGACAGTGTTCGACTTTGTAAAAATAGAAAAATTTTTTTTTTCGTCAACCGGGTCTCGAACCCGGGACCCCAAAGGTGGCGTGCAAGTACGGAACCCACTGGGCCACCGTGGCCTTGGTGAAACGGGTCTAGGGTTAGCTCAAAACCTGACTGCAAGAAGGGGTAATGGCAATTTTTTAAACTGGCAACTAGGGTTAGCTCAGGAAAGTGTCAAAGGTTGTATCAAAAATAGATGTTTCGCATATCAAACGAATCGGCACGTCGTTGCACATCTTCTCAGCACAAATTTTGGTTAAAAACAATTCATGGGCGGCCTACAGGGTCCATCAACCATACTTCTGTTCTGAAATTGCTCCGCGAAGCGATAAAAATCTGAGCAAAGGAAATTAGGGTTAGCATTGCACATGCCTACCCTATGTTCAAAAATAATATTTGTTTAGTGAAAATGATAGATTAGACAGTGTTCGACTTTGTAAAAATAGAAAGAAAAAAATTTTCGTCAATGGGTCTCGAACCCGGCACCCCAAAGGTGGCGTGCAAGCACGGAACCCACTGGGCCACCGCGGCCTTGGTGAAACGGGTCTAGGGTTAGCTCAAAACCTGACTGCAACAAGATGTAAAGGCAATTGTTTTAAAATAACAACTAGGGTTAGCTCATGAAAGTGTCCAAGGTTGTATCAAAAATAGATGTTTCGCATATCAAACGAATCGGCACGTCGTTGCGCATCTTCTCAGCACAAATTTGGGTTGGAAAACATTCATGGGCGGCCTACAGGGTCCATCAACCATACTTCCGTTCTGAAATTGCTCCGCGAAGCGATAAAAATCTGAGCAAAGGAAATTAGGGTTAGCATGGCTCAGGCCTACCCTTTGTTCAAAAATAATATTTGTTTGGTGAAAATGATAGATTAGACAGTGTTCGACTTTGTAAAAATATAAATTTTTTTTTTCGTCAACCGGGTCTCGAACCCGGGACCCCAAAGGTGGCGTGCAAGTACGGAACCCACTGGGCCACCGCGGCCTTGGTGCAACGGGTCTAGGGTTAGCTCAAAACCTGACTGCAAGAAGGGGTAATGGCAATTTTTTAAACTGGCAACTAGGATTAGCTCAGAAAAGTGTCAAAGGTTGTATCAAAAATAGATGTTTCGCATATCAAACGAATCGGCACGTCGTTGCGCATCTTCTCAGCACAAATTTTTGTTTAAAAAAAATTCATGGGCGGCCTACAGGGTCCATGAACCATACTTCCGTTCTGAAATTGCTCCGCGAAGCGATAAAAATCTGAGCAAAGGAAATTAGGGTTAGCATTGCACATGCCTACCCTATGTTCAAAAATAATATTTGTTTAGTGAAAATGATAGATTAGACAGTGTTCGACTTTGTAAAAATAGAAAGAAAAAAATTTTCGTCAATGGGTCTCGAACCCGGCACCCCAAAGGTGGCGTGCAAGCACGGAACCCACTGGGCCACCGCGGCCTTGGTGAAACGGGTCTAGGGTTAGCTCAAAACCTGACTGCAACAAGATGTAAAGGCAATTGTTTTAAAATAACAACTAGGGTTAGCTCATGAAAGTGTCCAAGGTTGTATCAAAAATAGATGTTTCGCATATCAAACGAATCGGCACGTCGTTGCGCATCTTCTCAGCACAAATTTGGGTTGGAAAACATTCATGGGCGGCCTACAGGGTCCATCAACCATACTTCCGTTCTGAAATTGCTCCGCGAAGCGATAAAAATCTGAGCAAAGGAAATTAGGGTTAGCATGGCTCAGGCCTACCCTTTGTTCAAAAATAATATTTGTTTGGTGAAAATGATAGATTAGACAGTGTTCGACTTTGTAAAAATATAAATTTTTTTTTTCGTCAACCGGGTCTCGAACCCGGGACCCCAAAGGTGGCGTGCAAGTACGGAACCCACTGGGCCACCGCGGCCTTGGTGCAACGGGTCTAGGGTTAGCTCAAAACCTGACTGCAAGAAGGGGTAATGGCAATTTTTTAAACTGGCAACTAGGATTAGCTCAGAAAAGTGTCAAAGGTTGTATCAAAAATAGATGTTTCGCATATCAAACGAATCGGCACGTCGTTGCGCATCTTCTCAGCACAAATTTTTGTTTAAAAAAAATTCATGGGCGGCCTACAGGGTCCATGAACCATACTTCCGTTCTGTGATTGCTCCGCGAAGCGATAAAAATCTGAGCAAAGGAAATTAGGGTTAGCATTGCACAGGCCTACCCTTTGTTCAAAAATAATATTTGTTTGGTGAAAATGATAAATTAGATAGTGTTCGACTTTGTAAAAATAGAAAAATATTTTTTTCGTCAACCGGGTCTCGAACCCGGGACCGCAAAGGTGGATTTGCAAGCACGGAACCCACTGGGCCACCGCGGCCTTGGTGAAACGGGTCTAGGGTTAGCTCAAAACCTGACTGCAAGAAGGGGTAATGGCAATGTTTTTAACTGGCAACTAGGGTTAGCTCAAGAAATTGTCAAAGGTTGTATCAAAAATAGATGTTTCGCATATCAAACGAATCGGCACGTCGTTGCGCATCTTCTTAGCACAAATTTGGGTTGAAAAAATTCATGGGCGGCCTACAGGGTCCATCAACCATACTTCCGTTCTGTGATTGCCTCGCGAAGCGATAAAAATCTGAGCAAAGGAAATTAGGGTTAGCATTGCACATGCCTACCCTTTGTTCAAAAATAATATTTGTTTGGTGAAAATGATAGATTAGACAGTGTTCGACTTTGTAAAAATAGAAAAAATTTTTTTTCGTCAACCGGGTCTCGAACACGGGACCCCAATGGTGGCGTGCAAACAATTTGCACCGAAAATTACTTTACGTATATGTGCAAAACGCAGTGCAATTTCTAACCTTCTATCTCTAATAAATGTGAGTTATAGCCTGTCAAAGATTTGTTTTTGCACCAAATTTCAAAAAGTTAAAAAAAATTGCCGACACTAAAAAATTCGTACGGTAACGGTAAGAACTTGAAATTTGGCACGTGATAACTTCACATAGATGTGCAAACGCAGTGCAAATTGCAGGCTTCTATCTCTAATAGTTTATGAGTTACAGCCTGTCAAACATTTGGTATTTTTTTTCCAAAAGTTGTCAAAACTAAAAAATTCGTAGCACCCAAACTATGAACGATAGGAACTTGCAATTTGTACCGAAAATTACTTCACGTCGATGTGCAAAACGCAGTGGCCATTTTCAACCTTCTATCTCTAATACTTTGTGAGTATCTGTCAAAGATTTGGTCTTTTGCCAACCAGAAATTGAAAAAAATGAAAAATAGACCCCCAAACTAAAATGGCCATTAAGCGACCAATTTTGATCCTAGAGGTATGATATTGATACTGGGTGAAAATTTAACATATCTGTTTAAAAAAATTGTCGACACTCAAACGTTCATAGCACCCAGCCCATTAACGGTAAGAACTTGAAATTTGGCACGTAATAACTTCACATAGATGTGAAAATTGTCAGGCTTCTATCGCCACCCCACCCTTTTTCTCTGGCCGTCTTATTCACATTTCCACTCTTATCAACTCTATCCCACATATTTAATATCTATGCACCTGTATATACTAATAAAAAAACTCTCTTCTATTCTGAACTATTTCCTTACATTCTTTCTAAAATCAAATCAGTTGAATATATTATTTTAACACGTGATTTTAATTGTATATACAACACTATTGATTCAAAAAATAAAAATAAAAGGCCTTTCCTCTTACAAGGAATAAAAAACTTATTTTCTAAAAGATATTTTCGTATTATGTATAGGGCTTCACATTACTACAATAAAAAGGGCGTAAATGCATTATGACGTCATAATCAATTCCATTAAATTTAGATAACGTCGCACAGCAGAGCAGTAGCAACGGTATCAGAATTTTGCAATTTTCAAGAATTTCTCAAGTATTTTCAACTTAAACATTGAAATTTTATTGAAGTTTATTGAAGAATTGATACAGTCATACTAAGGTAAACTTTTTTTTGTTTAATTATATAGGTCTAGTAATTATAGTGTAATATTGCTTCAGTGAAAATGCCTAACACAATCATGTATATATTATACTTATATATTTATTAATTTAAAGCGCCTTGTAAAAAAACAAGATTATATGCGCTTAATACGTTAACTGGCTAAATGTCTACCGATTGAACCTGAATCTGGTCTTTTCCGATTGTAACAGGGCGCTGTTTCACAAATGATCTTACGATAAGAATTTGTCTTACTAAAGGGTAACGTTCGGTATTTTCGAGGGTCGATTTGGATCTTGAATATATGTAATATAAGTAATAGATAGAGATATACGAAAATCGCCTAATCCCTTCAAATTTACAACTAACTAAATTATGTCTTCCGATATCCGTATTTGTGTTTTCTATATAATGCATAATTAGACAATTGCCCCCGGACAATAAGCCCCTACCGTCCAATTCCCCCCTGGACAAATCAAATCTAAAAAACACTATATCATACTTTTGGCGGGGTTGGCAAGATCAAAAATTAAAGTTTCAAAATCATCTTAATTGGTGGGAGGAATTCAAAAAGTGTTTGGGGAAAATATGCAAAAACTCTTCGGCAATTTTATCGAAAGAAAGAAAACAAGACATTATTTGTAAATACAGAACACTAGAGCTACTGGAGAATGATACTAATTACAGTAAATAAAGTTAAGCACGAAATTTTAAAATTAGAGCAAAGGTGTATATGTTAAGGCTAAAACTGATCATGTAAATACTGAAGAAGACAATGTACATATATATAAAGAAATAGAAATAAAAAATGTAAAAAAAATGTATATAAAAAATTTAAGGGGAGATATTATTACAAACCGGGAGGGTATGTTAAGACATAATCCCAAATTTTTACATAACACTCTACACTTCACAGCATGTACAGGATCACGACATTCACAATTATCTTTCAAACTGTCCACTTACACCCCTCACTGACACTGATCTATCTATCATCAGCGACCCTTTTTTCTTGAAAGACGAAATTTTGGCGGCAATCAAAGACTTCCAAGAATGGTAAAACTCCGGGGGTTGACGGTTTAAGTAAGGCATTTTATGAAGAAAATTGGGACATTTTAGGGGACGATATATGTGAACTTTACAATAATATTTACTTTCAAGGGGAATTGTCGAAATCTATGAGGGAGGGGGTAATTACTTTGGCGTATAAGGGGAAAGTACAGACACGGCTTTTGAAAAAATATCGACCTATTTCTTTATCCTGCGCTGACTATAAGATTATTACTCAGATACTGGCTGAGAGACTTAAGAGGGTGATTAATTCTATTGTGTATGCCATTCAGATCTGGGCGGGGGAGAACAAGACTATTATCAACAATCTTCTCATATTAATCAACAAAATATTCTATCTAATCTATCAACTTTTAACCAAGAAAAAGCGTTCGACAGAATTGATTGAACTACATTATCATTTTATTAGAATATCTAAACTTTCGTAAATATTCCATTAGATGGGTAAGCAAACTCTACAAGGATATCACTAGTAAGGTTGAAGTTTCAGGTGCTTTCACTATTGACATCGCCATAGCCAGAGGTGTCCGACAGGGCTGCCCTCTCAGTGTGGCACTATTCTCCATTGCAATTCATTCGTGCCCCCCAGCGAATGGAAACCAGGGGGCGCCGACGTTGCAATAATAATTATTTTCGAGCTTATTCTTTTAGTCCCAGTACAACTCGGGCCCTCCCCCTTATTTTTGACCGAATAATGTCAGAACACTCTATAAAATTGCCGCTCGCGCCCTCACAGTGCCGTTCCATTTGAAGCATGTTATATTTCAGAGTTCCCCCCCCCCCCCACATTTCTATAAATCCTGGATCCGCCCCCGATATCCGTCGGTAAAGTATAGCCGACCTACCGCAGACATAAACATATAAAAAAATACAAAAATATAGCGTCAAATAGCCTTCCTGCATTGTTTCAAATAGCTAAAGCCTTGAAGTTTTCGAGGGTCTTGGTGTGAGTGTTTGTAATCACCCAAGGATTAAGCCTATTGAAAATAAGAGCAATTGAACAATATTTACTATGAATTATTGCCCTCGTTCTTGAATTGTTTGTGGACCCGATAGAGAGCTGATTTCTTGACGGATTTTGATGAAACTTGGATAACTTGGAAACTTGGATAGGATAAAGCATATTAAATTGTGATAAATGAAGGGAGTGAGCCGAAATGTTACTGCTTACAATTATTCAAGGGAGACAACTATGAGGGTCTCTCATAGGTCCGCGCTCGCTATAAGCGTTAACTATGACAAATGGTAAAATTGCTTTTGTACTTCAAAATTAGGTCTTTCCGGTCTTCCTACGGACTGAATTGATTATTTTGGATCTTTGAATTTACTTCTGGGGTCCAAAGCCTAATTTCAATTTTACAACAATGTTGAATTAATCTTGTTTACTACAGTTAAAACGAAAACTTTAAGGACAATGAAGACAATAGTGTGAATGTTTGTAATCACCCAAGGATGAAGCCTATTAAGTTCATCCACTTGAAAAAAAAATAATGTTAACGAAATCCGTTTAATATAAAAAATGTCACTCTCAGAATCTTTCATTTACTGATAACATTTACTTTGCGTTTCAGTATCGAATATTTTTATCGGGGCTGCAAGTGCCTGAAATATATCTAGATCGCACCTACAACAGTCTTAATTTTCAAAATTTTCCATGAAAAGAACCCTGTATTACCTCGTTTCTCCTCTTCTACATAGGGTGTTCCACGGTCGAAGGGCTCCAGAGGTTTTACATATGCATCAGTACATTCATGCATTGTGATCCATACCTGAACAGAATACCTTAGGGTGTGGGTGGGGACCATGAGTTGCAGGGAGCGCCAAAAAGGGTTTGTGCCCCCCCAGGCAATGTAATTTCAACAAATATCCCAAGTTCTTATTGGCAATCAAAATCCATGGGTGTCACTCTTTAAATATTGGCTCGGAATCTCTCTTAAAAACACCATTGGCTGTAATATCTGATTCACATACACTATACCATCCATCAAAATTCAAAATTCTTCTCAAAATTCAAAAAGAACAAAAATTAGACCTTAGAAATTTGACAAATTGTAAACAGATATACCAAGCACTTGGAAAAATTTATCAGGGATTAATAATAGTAAAATAAAAGATTTATTCTTTCTCTCACTGCATGATGCACACCCCACAAAAAAAGTTTTATCTGTTGGTCTTAGGCACCTCACCACCACTTGTAAATATTGTAAATATCGTATCAAACAT
This sequence comes from Lottia scabra, assembly GCA_029955415.1. Taxonomy (NCBI): domain Eukaryota; kingdom Metazoa; phylum Mollusca; class Gastropoda; family Lottiidae; genus Lottia; species Lottia scabra. The sequence continues at coordinate 2,279,182 of JARJEI010000016.1, forward strand.
TAAAACATATATTTTTAAACTGTACAGCCCTGAAACCATACCGACAGTTTGTAAATACGTTTGTAAATAATTATTTCTGCACTTCTGACTTCTCTATCTCTGAAACTGCTCTTTGTCTCAATACTTATCCTTAATTCTTTCCTTTATCTTTTCTTATACTTTTACTCTCTGGCATAATAGAAATTTCACTCACACTTCTCTCAATTTACCAATTTTATAAAAAAAAAAAAAAAACTTTAACAATTCTTCTTTATTCTTTCAGCTGCACTATTAGGTAAGATCTTTTTTTTTAGTCATGTGTTTTTCTTATCTACAGGTGGTAGATTATTGATCTCATTTTATTATTATTTAGTTCACCTAGTTTCCTTCATTCTTTATTTTCTATTATTTTTGATTTGTGTTTTTCTTGTATCTATAGGTAGTAGATTGTTGAATTATTTATTTTTCTTTTATTTTGCTTTTATTTTATTTTTATATGTTCATTTTCATCTACAGATAGTAGATATATATGTTTTTATTTTGTATATTGTATGTAAATATAATAACAGTAGATTTCAGCTCTCACTTTAATATTTTTTCAATCAAATTTCACTATGTAAACTTGTCTTGGCCTATAAAATTTTTTCCTTTTCCTTTACATTTTTAATATTTGGCATTAAACTCAAGAATATTTTTCCAACACCAAATCTGCAAGCAAAATTTCAAAATTCAAATTCCCTTTTTTTTTTACTAACTGTATCATTGGGGAGAATTGTCTTAGACTCGTATTATTGGTCGAAGAAAAAGGCGAACGTTTTATTTTTAGTTTTGAACTTTGAACATTCAGACACATCATACTGGCGACAAAATTGACCGTAAGATTTTCTGTGAAACGGTGGCAGGGGCCCATGGCCAGGCTTGATTGTTCAGGGCATGGATGCTGCAAGTAATATATATCTGCAGAGGTAATGGGATGATGATATCATATTGGTGGCAGTCGTATTTTGTATTTTTTCAGATGGTGCTCAGTTAGATTCAGAGCAACATTAAAGACTAATACAACATTCAATACTGGAACTAAAACTAGTAGGGAATTTAAAACAACAGCGGAATGAATAGCGGCTTCGAAAACGGTGGCAGGTCCAGTAAGGATTACTATGACGCTTTACACCAATGTCAACGATCAGAAATAATTAGAAACCGTGAGTCAAAGATGAGCCTCGCAGAACTGAAAACTTTAAGAGATAGGCTAAAAAGAAGAGCAGAGAGCGTTAAACATATTCTTTGGGCAGGGAACTTTGAATATGAGGGGCGTGAAAGACCCTATAGCACTTTAACTCCCAGCAAGGGGATACTTTATAACAGAGGGGAATTGAAGTACACGGTGGATGATCAGAAAAAACGATCGTTAAGACAGATGGAGAAGGCTAAGTTATGCCAAATATGTACAGCTGGCTGGGAGGAAATGAGTATAAAAGAAAGGACCGAGAAAGCACAAACGTGTTTATGTACAGAATGGAGAAAAAAGTGTGAATCAAGAAATCTAAAAACTCGGGAGGATGAATTGGTTCAGATGAAACAAAAAACATCACACAGAGATCGAAGCCATCACAGAATCAACTCAAAAACTGATGAAGGTGGACATGATTTCGAAGAAAAACCAAGAAGGAAAATATACCCGAACAACACTTTTGATAGTCCAGTAGTAATTCACAAGAGAGAAGTTCCAATCTCAGAACACCAAATGAAACACATGGAAAGAGATACAGTAATCAAGGCACCAACAGGCTGGTATGACAGGCCACTAAGCCAAAGTAGAAACTCTCCCAGTAGATTGCCTTCTACTAAACTGAAAAGAACCTCTTTAGAAGAAATTTCAATTGGTGTTGAGAACTTAGCATCTTCAATAAGCAGACTCAAGTCTTCTGGAAATGCACTAAATTCCACATTAGCCACGATGAAAGGAAAGCACCAGGTTCCGATTGATGAAAAGGCCACGGGAAGAGATTCTAAGGTGCATAGATCAGTTTCTAAAACGAAGCCCGAATGTGTTGGATTGCCACTAACATCTGAAAAAGAAAAGCAGGGGAATAGTAATGTAGAAGCTGCCCTTTATCAACCAGCCAAAGATGATCGCAATGACATTCCAAGGGCCAAGTCAAGATCGACAAGTCGTACATACAGACCCGAATCAGATGCATCACCACAGGCTGAAAGGAATAAAGCTAAATATAGATTACAAACCGAGGATACTATTTCTCCATCAACAAGTGGGAATTATGCTAGAAACATGGCTGGTAGTGTGGAAAAACGGAGGATGCTTACAGGAAAAGCCTTTGACAAGACAAAGAAAGAGAACATGGCACCACAACCCAAAGAACTCGACTTCAAAATTGATGCTACATGTGAATTCAAGAAACCGAAAGCCAATTTGGAGATGGAAAACCTCCGATTCCCAAAAGAGGATGAAAAGATATCAAGAGGAACAATCATCAACAAAATGCAAAATGAGTCAAAAAGAGCTACACCACAATTAAAAGAAACTGAAAACAAACCAATTGAGCTTAAAAAACCAAAATCCACTTTAGAGATTGAAAGAACTCAAACCTTCAAAGAAGAGAAGCAGATACCGACAGGAAAACCTTTCAACAAGACAGGCTTAAAAGACGAAGATACAAAAAGTGGTAGAACACAACTGAAAGAAGTCGAAACGAAATCAAGTTTGGAGATTGCAAGCACTCGTAGATTAGCACACGAGGAGCAGATACCAAGAGGTAACGACTTAAAATCAAAGGAAAGGTTTAAACACGAAGAGACAAAGAGAACACAATTGAAAGTTGGCGAAAAAGAATCAAATGAGATGAAGAAACTAATATCCACTTCTAGTTCTAGTTTAAGAGAAGAAGAGATGCCAGAATTTGATAACATTGATAGCATATTCTGTGCAAGTGAGTTTCAAAAACCTAAAGCAAAAACAGAAAAGAGAGGCCATCGGCACGAAAGGGAAGAAGAGAATATGCTTCCATTAAAACCCATTGTCAAATCAAAGAAGGGATTGAAATATGTAGTGATTGAAAGTGAAGACAACACCAAGAGTGAACCCCTGAAATCGGATGAAAGCAAGCTTAAGAAACTAAAAGCTAATATTAAATCTAAATGGGGGTCTCTTCATAGACACGAACATGAAAAAAGTCAAGAAACGATAGTTACTAAAACTATAAATATTAAACAAGAGCACGAAGAGAACGATGTCGATAACAAGGTGGAACCAGCGTTCGTCTCCATAAAACCAATAAGTAATCCGTCCATTCAGGCAACAGTGAAAAGTGATAGTGATATCGAACCAGAAATAGAAAGCTCCAACACGAGGATGACACAGAAACATATGGACAGTGCCAAGAAGAAATTACCAGAGGTTAAAAGCGAGAGCGAACCAGAGATCCAGAGAGCAAGCACGCGCACTGCAATTACATCCTTCACAAAGACTGGAAAGAAACCACAAGAGAATGAAGTCAAGACCTCTATGATATCAGGTGGTAAGAAGGGAAATGATAGGTGGAACGAAAGCGTAAGCGAACATGAAAAAGAAACGGCAAGGAAGAGTTCTGCAAGTAAGATTTATAATACGGAAATTAAGAATAGTCTGTTAGAAGGGGACAGCAGGGAAAGTGAAGGAGGGCAAGAAAATATTACCTCAACCTCTACAGGACTAACCAGAGAGACGAAAGGGAGTTTTCAGCGTGACGGTGAAAACGATGTTGATATTGGGAGAGCGAAAGAAAAGGTCCACAACGACGCCCCTAAAAGATTGATGTCACTGCAAGAGGAGATTGACAGCGATTATGAGAAGGTGCAAGAAACGAGTTCTGGAGGTAGCATCCCTAGGAAAGATGAAAAGAATATACAGCACAAAGAAAGCATACGCCAGTTTGATAAGAGCTATAGGCAAAACCAGACTGGGCCAGAAAAAGTACATAAACAGCCTGTACAAAGACAAATCAGTAACAAAATGCGTCAGTACCAACAGAGCGATGGTCAGTTTAACCCGGAGCAAACAAATATCAGAAAACAAGCTAGTATAGATGAGAAAATATCTCGACATGAAGAAAGCATTAAGACGTATAACGACGGAAGCAGATGTGAGGTTGGCAAAATTCAGGCATCAGTGAAAAGTGATAGCGATATCGAACCAGAAATAGAAAGCACCAACACGAGGATGACACAGAAACATAGGGACAGTGCCAAGAGGAAATTACAAGAGATTAAAAGCGAGAGCGAACCAGAGAGCCAGAGGGCAAGCACGAGCACTACAATTACATCCTTCACGAAGACTGGAAAGAAACCACAAGAGAATGAAGTCAAGACCTCTATGATATCAGGTGGTAAGAAGGGAAATGATAGGTGGAACGAAAGCGTAAGCGAACATGAAAAAGAAACGGTAAGGAAGAGTTCTGCAAGTAAGATTTATAATACGGAAATTAAGAATAGTCTGTTAGAAGGGGACAGCAGGGAAAGTGAAGGAGGGCAAAAAAATATCACCTCAACCTCTACAGGACTCACCAGAGAGACGAAAGGGAGTTTTCAGCGTGACGGTGAAAACGATGTTGATATTGGGAGAGCGAAAGAAAAAGTCCACAACGACGCCCCTAAAAGATTGATGTCACTGCAAGAGGAGATTGACAGCGATTATGAGAAGGTGCAAGAAACGAGTTCTGGAGGAAGCATCCCTAGGAAAGATGAAAAGAATATACAGCACAAAGAAAGCATACGCCAGTTTGATAAGAGCTATAGGCAAAACCAGACCGGGCCAGAAAAAGTACATAAACAGCCTGTACAAAGACAAATCAATAACAAAATGCGTCAGTACCAACAGAGCGATAGTCAGTTTATCCCAGAGCAAACAAATATCAAAAGGCAAGCTAGTATAGATAAGACAATATCTCAGCATGAAGAAAGCAGATGTGAGGTTGGCAAAATGTCAAAGGTGCCACATAAGGATGATACTGATCGAGATACAGGATGCAAGATTTCTACAAAAGAGCCCGCGAGAAAGAGTGGTAGAGAAAGCGAGAGCGATGACGAAACTATTAAACATATAAAAAGACACACAGACCTTCATGGAGTACCAGGCAGCAAGACGAACAATGATGATGCCTGGAGGGATAAAATAAAAATCGATAAAAGAATGGAAAAAAAGTTCCAACCTGTGGAAAGATGGGACAGCGATAGTGGGGGTGATTGGGAGCTAGAATTGGCCCGAAAGCAGTCGATGATGAATTATGTCAATGATATGAACAGATATCAAAATATTGAAAACCTTGGTGATAACGACACCGAAGAGATTCAAGATGAGCTTCCATCAACATCAAAGCAACCATTAAATTCTAAACGAATCAAGAATGAAACCAGTCGGAGACCTAGCAGTCGTGGTTCCAGAATGTCGATTGAAGTGAATGAGTGCTTTAGTGAGACCGAGGCAGTTGAGAAGAGACCTTCAAGAACAACAAAACACACATCTAAAAAGGACAAAATGAACACTGAAGATTCTGATAGTTTCACAGAAGAAAACATTAGAAGTAAACAGGCTAAAGCAGAGGAAATGTATGAAGACACGAATTCAAGAAGGCATTCAAAGAAAGGTCATAATTTCGAAGGTGACATCGACGAAACTCAAGATGAGCTTCCAGCTAGATCTCAAACAAAGGTACCATTTGATTACACACGAATTAAGGATGGACCCAAGAAAAGATCAAGCATGGAACATTTTACAGAAATGGAACAAGAGAGTGGTGGTGGGATAGAGCAAAAAAGGATAAATGGCAGAAATAATAAGAAAAGCTCAAGTCATGCAGAGAACCACGGAAGCAAAATCGTGGAAACTCAGGATGACAAAAATGTTACAAAAGAGAACGAGCTAGAGGAGGAAAATGCCAGAAAGAAATCAACGAACAATAAAAAATCCAGTGATAGAGAGACCCGCGACAGTGAAACCGAAGAGTCTCAGGATGAATTACCAACAACATCTAGTAGAAAGAGACTTTTTAATTTCAAAAGTATCACGAATGGACTAAGGAGAAGATCGAACAAACACAGAACCAAAAGTAAGACAAATGGTACAAGCAATGAAAAGGGTACTAGTAAGGAAAGGGGTACAAGCAAGGAAAGGAGTGCAAGTAAGAAAAAGGGTGTGAGCAAGGAAAGGGAAACAGAGGAAGATGGTAATAATGATGATGATGGCGGTGATGATCATAACGAAAAGAATAAAAAAAAAGATAAGAAAAAGGAAGCAGAATCAAAACAGTCGAATCAAGAGAGCGAGATTGAAGTAGACGAGGAAAATGACAGAAAGAAATCCAGTGAAGCAGAGCGCCACGATAGTGGCACTGATGAGTCTCAAGATGAATTACCAACAAAAAAAGGAAATAAACGTTTTAATTTCAAACGAATTACTAATAGATTTAAGAGAAAATCGAGCAAAAACAGATCCAAAAGTAAGGAGAAGGGTACTAGTAAGGAAGGGGAAACAGAAGCTAATGATGCTGATGATGATAATGATGATGATGACGGTGAAGAAAAGAACAAAAAAGTCAAGAAAAGGGAAGAGAAAAAATCAGAAAACAAAGGAGAGGACAAGAAAAAAGAATCAAACCCCGAAGATGGTGATGATGAATCTGAGCCAGCTGCCAAAATAAAGAAAAAGAAGAGCTTCATGGACAGATTTAAAAATGTAAGAAAATCTAGATCGAGATCTCCCAGAGTGGCGTTAGGCGTGGATGAAGAGGGGAGTTCAAAGGAAAAACACAAAAAGAAGAAGAAATCTAAGGAAACTCCGTCAAACATGGAAGATGTCGATAATAAAGAAAAAAAAAATGTCGAAAAAGTCAAGGCGAAAGAAGAAGAAGTCGTAGGGAAAAAGAAGAAATCTACAGGTAATAAACCACATGTCCCCGATTTTTCTATGTTTAATGCCAGCTCAGTTACTAAGACTGTTGATACAAATACTGAAAAGAACGAAGAAGAGAACGAAAGGGAAGGAGCCACAGACAAAGAGGAAAAGGGTGAATCAAGAAAGAAAAAAAATAAATCGAAACAAGAAGAAAAGAAAAGCGGTAAAAAGAATGAAGAAGAAAATTCTGCTTCCGGAAGGATATCTGAACAAGTTGCCAAAATTAAGAAAAAGAAAAGCTTGATGGACAGATTTAAGAACGTAAGGAAATCTAGATCGAGATCCCCTAGAGTGGTGAACAGCGTAGATGAACAGGGGAGTTCAAAGGAAGATCACAAAAATAAAAAGAAATCTAAGAAAGCTCCTCCATCAAACATAGAAGATGCCGATGGACAAGAAAATGAAAAGGTCAAAAATATCGAAGAAAAGAAGAAATCTACAGGTTCTAAACCACATGTCCCCAACTATTCTATGTTTGATGCCAGCACAGATACTACTAAGGTTGTTGATATAAGTGCTGAAAAGCATGAAGAAGAGAATGAACAGGAAGGAACCTCGGTGGGTGATGTTGGTTCCTTGAACAAGAAAGGCTTTAAACAGAAATTTCAGGGCTTAAAACAAAGCATGGCATCAAAGAGAGATACTTCCAATGTAAGGAGAGACAGTGAGGAAGGAGACGAGAGAGTACAAGAAGAAGAAACCGGAAGAAGAAACGAAGAAGAGGGAAGAGGTAGGAGTAGATTTAAGTTAAATTTCAATATAAGGAGACGTTTGAGAGAAACTTCGATGGAGAAAAGACTTAGGGAACGGGACAGATTGATAGCCTACAATGAGAGGAGGTTAGAAAAGGACAAGGAGAAGAAAGAAAAGGAGGAAGCAAAAAAAGAATGGAAATTAGAAAAGTTGGAATCTAGCAGAATAAAGAACGTGGAAAAGATGGAAGCTAAAAGAAGAAAGGAAAAGAAAAAGATGGAAGATAAAAGAATAAAGGAGGAAAAGAAAAGGAACCGTAGACCTGGTGCAATAAGAAGCTTTTTCTCGAGGAAGAAAGAAAAACAATGGCGACCTTTTGAAGAAACTCGTCCACCTCCAGTTGTTGATCCTAAGCCTAGACCTAGAGAAACAACTACTTACAATACTGATTGGGAAGACAGCAGTGCTAGCAGTGAAGAGAGTGAACCATCTTGGAAACAGAAAGTCAGAGAACATAATGTACGTATAACATTTGTTTTACAGCTTGTTGAGTTGTTTCTTGTTATAATAAGCATATAGTAGGCGAAAGTATATTGCCATGTGAACCGACTGAACCCGATTATATCTCTAATGTCAACATGAACATAAGATTCATATCTCCAATTGTCACATTATTTCAGTATCAAAGAGAATATTGACGTTTCAGTGTAACTGAAATACTGAATACTTCTCGTTTAGGAAGTCCACTACTATATAATTATTGCACCCGATTTTGTCATGCTCTGGACGAGATTTTTAATTAACGGAATTGTTTAGCTTGTACGAATTTATATTATTATTGAAACACTTTGTATCCCGAATTTTTCGTGTGTTTTTTTTTCAGAAACTATTAATTTTAAAATCAGAAGGAGTCATACCGAAGCAGAAGGTGAATATTTTAATTATGTTTTCAGTTAAAGAAAATCAAACCAATAAAAATGGCTGAAAACGAGCTCGTAAATTAAAATTGTTGCCCTTTCTTTTAAAGGGGAGCGTTTGCTCGTATATGTCATCTGGTATGATTCCTAATGCTATTTCTATTCAAGTTCTTAATGTGCATATTATGCAAATATTTATCCCTCTATATGCCGGCTAATCTTTGGTAACAATTTCATACAAACCTATTACTTTCTTTATTCGTCTGAACAAGGGATGAACTGATACAAAGTATCTCCAATGAGAACCTAGACTGAGCAAGAATTCTTACAATCTGGCTGCAAAGTAGATGAACTTTGTTCAACTGGAAGTTCACTGGAAGTAACTTAAAGCTTAACTTTCTTAGCATCTTCAGTTCAATCTTAAAACCATCTGTCTCTAACGGGGTATTTGATTTTTTTAGGAACTTGGTCCAACTGCAGATAACTCTATCGGTATGATGATAGGCGATTCTTCAGGTGACGAACAAAGCGGTCAAAAGCAAATGACCAGTACACCTCAGGAACAAAGCGGTCAAAAGCAAATGACCAGCACACCACATGAACAAAGCCGTCAAAGGCAAATGACAAGCACACCTCAGGAACAAAGTGGTCAAAAGCAAATGACAAGCACACCTCAGGAACAAAGTGGTCAAAAGCAGATGACCAGCACACCACATGAACAAAACAGCCAAAAGGAAATGACCAGCACACCACAGTTTGGACAGATTATCATTCTGTCGGATAGACAGTCAACCATACCAGATCTTCCTCAACAACAAGCTTCGGTGTCTCCACCTAAGAACCAACCAACATTACCATCGCCAAAAGAATCCCCAAAGTCTGTCAAATCGCAACGATTATCAAAAAAGGCCTTAGCAAACAAAGAAGAAATCCAGATAATAGACGAGTTGATCAGGGAATTAGATGAGGTCAGTTGACATGATATATGAAACGAGGCAGCATAATCTTCATCTATAGGATCGTCCTGTAATTCTTGCCGTAAATCATATTATAATACACACAAGTCCCATTTATAATCCATATTGTGTTAAGAGTCCAAGTCTTGAGAATGGCCCCTCAAGAATAACCCCTCCTGTTAAAACGCTCTACTCGCTATGCTATGCTAGCTAAGCTCTATTTGGCCCTTTTTTTTCTTAAAATGCAATTGGCCCTTTACAAAAATTAATTGAGAAAGTCTGTCTTAGAGAATACACGCCTATTTAAAAATGCTTTATATTGCTCTTTGACTGGATTAGCATTATCTTTAGGATTCGCATAAGACGTAGCTATCATGATAACACTTTTCGGAACTGGTGATGGTACTTCTCTTCGGAGGAGTCCAGTGCTATTCTTAGCATTTTCTTCACTTCTATATAGCTTATAGCAAGGTTCGTGTCTTTTAACCATTCGACTGTAAAAGTATAATATATTTATTTTCTATAGGCACCAGGTCCATCAAGGCATTTTAGGACATCGGAAGAAACCGGTCACAAAAAATCTCCAAGGCATTCGGCAAGCCCTTCACAATCTAAACCAACACACGTAGACAAAGATATAGCCATTCTCGATGAACTTATCGCAGAATTGGATGAAGTAAGTTGACATACTACATTATACATTTATACTTTGAAAAATAAAGTCGGTAATGAATGTACGATTTCTTCGTGTATTCTGAAGCGAGCCTCTTCCAACAGTTTACCATGCTTGTAAAGTGATTGTACCGTTGCGATGTGATATATATATCGTCACTACTTGCATTAAATGACAAAGGGCAAAGTTAATGGGCAAGGGTGGACAACTCTTGTTTGGAGATTAATGTTAATTGGCTGATTTTAACGCACTAGAAGACAAGTCTATCTAAATCATGATTTTGATTATGCGAACTATAATTTATTCAATATGGCAATATCCGTATAGTATACAAGGTTATCTGGCACGCTAGTCAAGTTTTAAAGTTCATAAGAGTGAACTACCAGCAATATGTGATCACATGACAATCAGGACAAAGTTCCGGCAAACAATGACAATGTCAATAAATACAGTAATGTATTGCGGACAGGCCCGTAGCCTGCCAAGTACTTTTATGGGGGCAAACTTCCAATCATGGGGGTCAGTTTAGGTAGCCAGCTAAAGGTAACCCCACCTTTTTCCTTTCATGGAAAGCTCTGTGTTTTGCAATGCAATGTTACGCCATTACATTTCATGAAAATTCCTGATATTTTCCACTGATTTTCAGGTTCACGATTATTTCTATATGGGTCAGATGGATCTTGTCTGAGAAAAATTACAGGCTACGGGTCTGATTGCGGACAGTAGAATGTTTAATCAAGGACACAAATTCTAATGTGGACATAAAGATTGTCATCAGCGGATCTATTATTCAAAAGAAAATTGCTATAAGCCAAAAAAAACTTGAGCCACTAAAACAGTTCTTTTTCTTTCTTCTATTTTCAGATTCTTTTATAAAGTGAATTTAAACTTAAAGAACATATCAACTTTTTTGCATACAAGGAAGTAGTATTCAAGCTGTAACACAATTAAATTATATCATCAAATCTGCACTGGTGTTTACATCTTTTATTATATATATTTTGTCAATATATTTTTTTACATATTATAAAGAAATTTACTTATTCTTCTCATTAGCTTATTTTTGGGTATTCCCTTCCCAGAAAGTTACTGATATCGCGTTACTATTGAATTGCTTTAGTGGCTACTATTGATTTCAAAATGTTCTTGTTAGGACTGGCTCAACAGTGTGATTTAAAAAGGCTTTAAATGAATGATGTATTATTTATTGTGCATGGCTTTGGATAACCTAGTATTCTTGAGTTCAAAATTTTTTGAACGGAACATAAGTCATTTTCTGCTCGTAGCCGTACTGCTTGCACTTAAACCACCATCTAAAATAGAAAGTATATACTGAATATAAATGATGGTATTTTCTGTGGGCAACTGGATTGGACTGCGAGATGATGTGTGAACATATTTCTAGTTTATCATTCGCTCTAGGTCTGGTTAGACCCTAATGTAGTAGCTAAAAAAACAGAATAAGCCGGTCAAAACGAAATTAGGGTCTATATTTAATTAGACTGGAATATTAAGTAAATAGAGCTTCTTTTAAATCCTTCCCGCCTTTGGATCGTTTGACGTCTATGGTTTCTTCTATCCTGATACAATAATTAAAATACGATCGGATAATGTCATCACTGTTCACACATATAAGACACAAAATGGCAAAAAAAAATTGTTTCCGATACATATAATGTACATCTACATAGGATATGGAAACTTTTTTCAACCTCTTCAATTTTGAATGGCAAATCTGATGCTCGGATGGTCTGTCTTATCTTTGGTAGGTAGAAAAACCATTAGGTAATTTGGAATTTGTGCCTGTTGTGTATAATTCGTATTACTTTGTAGATTTTCAACGTGAGAAAATAAAAAAGGGAAGAACAAACCCTTTTTTGATGCATGTCCTCGAGCTTTTCAATTTAAAACATCTAAAATTTAGTATATTGAAATATATATCTCCAATAATTGGTCCACCTTTATCAGTAGATTTCTTCAAGCAATCATAAAACGTATTTTCACAGTCACAGTGGGATCTTGAATGAGAAGAAAATCAAATGAAATGGCGTTTTAAACACAATCTGTGATACGGCAGACAACATTAAGTAGGCGCTATGAAGCGTATGTCAAAATTGATAGCTCCGATTCACTGAGCTCGTTAGCTCACACGCCTAGGGTCATGTATGTTTAAGTTTAATAAGATCAAATTCTTTTAAAATAAAAATTTAAGTAGTCTTACTTAGGAAATAATCCGGCATTGAACAAGCCATGTTTTGATTTAAATGGTTTGATGACGTCAGGACAAAAATCGTGACCTCTACAACATATATCAGTCTCCTTAAACTTTCCTAAATCATCATAATTATCAGCAGCATTCCCCTTTCCACACCATTTAGTACCTGTAATATTGAGCATACAGTGTTATACGTAATGTGTCATACAGTAAAACTTATAAAGGTTGAAGCTCAACAGAATATAGATATCTAAATGACATGAAATGGAGTTAAACGTATACTGCTTTTCTGAACCTGTATGTGCGAAAGAGGACGGAAAAATAGATATCTATATATAAGACACACTTAATTTTTTCAGTGATGCTTTAATAAGTCTGAGGAAAATGTAAACGTTTTTCTTTTACGAAATTGTAGACGAACTGTAAATCAAATCTCTCTGTAGTAGTACAATGTGTCATTTTCAATTGGTAAAACAATAATTGGTAAAGCAATTACATGTATAATATTGGTCAAAGAACTAAAATCCGGTAAATAATTATATAACAACCTAGTTTAGCAAATGTGTAAACATTCTGAATGGTTTTGACAAGAACAAATGAATAGGGCTTTTTGATAAATGTTTGTCGGTCAACATCCCACCTGATGAAACGTGAAAACGTATAATACTGACCCGGATATATCAACTCTAAACTAGCTTTACGCTTCTGTCTAGAAAGATGATCTTCACTGGGACAGGCATTTATAATATTTTGAATTTCATCGCTTGTTTTCTCTAAAACGACACTTCCTTCTGGTAAACTGTCTAACTTCTTTGATATCAACTCTCTGAAACGAAAAAATCCACGAAAATGGGAGTTAATTAGAGAGAATTGCTCAACGAAATAGAAAATTGATAACAAATCCACTAAAATAATGTCTAATGATAATATTCCTATATGGATCCCGCTACTACGATTGATTACACCCCGGTGCTCTAGAAGATGGACATTGTTGTCTCGCTCTCTTCTTAAAGGTTGCCCACTGTTCTGTGCATTTTTAAGATCCCTGAACAGTTGAAAATCGAAAATAAGAGTAGGCTTATGCCGCTTTCCTGACAAAATTTCCCTCATTGCACACTGCATAGCCTTTACCCCTCCTCATTAGACAATACAGGTGCTGAAAGGGTGGATGTTCCATTTCATTTCTTAAAGGATGGTAGATTTAGACTTGATAGCTAACCTGGAGCTCCAGGGTTTTATCCTGCCATATTAACCGAGATTCTATATAAACATCAAAAAATCAAATAATATAGATTCAATTAGCCTTCCTGCAGTGTGTCAAATAGCTAAAATCTCAGAATTGTCGAGGGCTTCGCGTCCCACCCGTTATTCCAAACCTGGCTACGCCACTGAGTATATGAATTTGACGAAAATCAATGTATAATACATGGAATCTTGGATGGAATGTGGGATTTAGGACATAAGTCCATTAGATCTCAGAGAAGCATATTTCGTAGATCTTCTAGATGTACTCTCTTCTGAGAACAATTCCAAAACCAAAACTGTTTGAGAAAACTACCGACCTGTCTCCGAGAATGTTACAAAATTTAACAGATCCAACTTGTTCTTCTTCTACCAAAATGTCCCCAGATTTGTAAAACACCGTCGTGTTTCCCTGAAAATTTGCATTTGTACATCCAAGTACAATACTTAGGGTAAATACAAATTGAAATATACAGTGGTCCATGGTGGGTAGTAAAAGTAGTTGTTCAGGATACACTTAATTCAATCCGATCTTAAAAATAGTCATCCTCCTAAATTGAATGTTTATATTTATACAAAAAATTGTGTCACTATTGAAATAGAATTCTCACTCATACCTTCATTAGTGACGACAGCTGTCTACAATAGTCCGAAAATGTGTCTTAATGTATTATGTATATTACAGGCTATGTTGAGTTATTTTTCGTATTAAATAAAGCCTGCTTCTAGTCGGCAAAATGCTAATTGTGTTTTGTTTTATTACTCCTTTATTACATTATTTACGAATTATTCGTGGGTAAATGAACCTTCGTAATGTTATGCTATATTATATTAGTATATGTTTAAGCCATGTGTTTTAATAGGATCCGGATTGAAATAGTTTTGGATTGATTTAGTTCAGCGTTTCAGATTAATAGGTTAGGCCTATATATTTAAAGATATACTAAGAATAAAATTAAATTAAATGGTGTTTAACGTTCTGCACGACATACAGTGTGCAATAAGGCAAAATTTGCCAGGACAGCGGCATTAACCTACTCTTATTTTCGATTCCCAACTGTCGAGGGATCTTGAACTTGAACAGCTTGTAGCACACGGGGTCCCATCCGAACCGAACAACTAGGCGCTTTCTCGAAGTCGGCTCCTCCGACCTGCATCACTGGCAAGGGGAAACCGGGCTGACAAATCCGAAGGTATCATCTCGACCTAGTTGAGCAATATGAGCCAAGGCGGAGCAAAAAAAAGAAAGAATCTTAGACTTTCCCAATAGGAGTAAATATTCGTCATTGCAGTGGTGTCGTATGTATACAAACAGAATCCAATAGATCCACAAAACTAGGTGATCCATGAAATTTCAAAATTCAAGTTATATGGGTTTTTTTGTATTTAACAGATTATACGTAGGTATTCTGCTGTATTGTTATATATCTTTTTGGCTATTAGTTTTGTAATTTATTTATTTTGATCATTCTTAAGAGTTAGTATTCCTCTCAAATATACCTGAATTTCTAGAAAAACATTTCGTTCAGCGCAAATTTTTACGCATTTATCTTTCTTTGCATAAGTGGAAAGAACAGGTTCTCCATAACTTCATCAGGCCTTTTAAGTATTCTTAAGATGTTTTTTTATACGTAACGAGGACACTGATATATTTGAATCAATCTCATTGTAAATTAGAATCCAGTTGGTGCTACTACTGCTAAAAGTGCCCACGATACAGCTAAAAATACAATACCTATAAGGCTTGAGGAACTTTAAAAATATTACAATCTCTTTCAAGAGGAGGGTTTACAAGGTATGTATACTCGAAGGTTTTGGCATTCAATTTAAAGGTCTGTATTATAGATGTGGGAAAGGAATTTACATCATGGGCGCATGAACAAAAAGAAGGCTATGGAAGAGGCAGCTTGATTCAGACTTGATTAAGACTTGCATCAAAGGACTGATAAAGGTCATGAGTCTGAAGAAATGATGTGAGATTATCCACAAAATCGTGCAAATTTACATTGGACAAAACTAGATCACAGGATTAAAAAAAAATAAATAAATAAACGGCGCCCCCTCAGATGTCTTGAAGAACTGAACAATTTCAAAATCTTATTAGGCGCAATATAGAAAAGACATATTTTTAGCATTTCATATTTTTTTAATAAACCCAAATCCTGATACTATTTCACAGAAACTTGTGTTTTTACAACAAAATATTAACAATATACATTTAATATGAACAAAATATTCATAAGTTCGAATTTTTTATATTGACTCAAATATCAAATACACGACCCAAGTAAGGTGCTTGAACATTCAAATAGCACAAAGATCTTTTCAAATCAAATCAGGGAAGAGTTCGCTGAATGAATCTTGCCAAATGTCATCTGAGCAACTCGATACTTCACTTTTAGGAGACAGAGCTTCACTATCACTTCCTAGTCCAGAATCACTCAAGAAACCCTCCTCAGAAATGGACTCGTTGATTTCAGAAATCTTTCGTTTTCGAGTATTGTTTCGGTCGGCACTGTTAGGTGATAAATGTTGTACACAATGATTTTGTGAAATAGGCTCAGTTATAGTATCTGTAGTTGAAGTGTCATTACTTAGTTGATCAATCAAGTCGTCACCGATTAAAGACTGTAAATCATTCCACAAATTGAAATCATCAAAGTTATTCATGTCGGAATTATGTTGGAGATTCTGATTAATGGTGGTTTCAAGGGTATTGTGTTGTGTTTCCATATCAGTAATGTCTATGGGTTGTGTTTGAATACAAGGTTGATTTTGTATGACCCCGGAATTTTGATTTTGCACACATTTTGTTGGCAGTACTTCCGAGTTTTGTGTTTTAACTCGTTTCAGAGTTATCGTACGATTATTGTTTATAACACATTTTGGTGAGTCTGTTGGTTTATCGACTATTTTAACAGTAACTGGTTGACCATTCAATACCATTTGACCTTGACCTACAGTCTTGGATGTTGACATATTAACTGAATTGGGTTTATAATAAATATGATCAAATTTTATAAGTTCATTGATGGATTCCAGCTCTGCTGGTGAGGGCCCCACCATTGCCCTCCGTACTGATTCGGTTCCGTTTTGATGCGGACTAACCGAGATGGGTTTGGCTGCTTTCGTTTTCTGCTTGAACTGAGTTGTTGTTGGACTTTGTTTTGGTTGGTGCAGTAAACTATACACAGTAGGGTGCTGAGTAACAGGCAACAGGTCTTGTATTGCTCCATCCAACGAAGTGGAGTCGAAATCTGCTCCTTCAGCAGAGGAACAGCAGATGCTGCAGATCTGTGGGATTTCGTCTCCAATTTGTCAGATGTTGCTAAGTCTGTATTTCCGTCGTTACATTGTCCCAATCTTTGTTTTAATTCGGCGTTTTCAGTGACTAATGAATCGGAATGAATTTTTAATGTGGTGTTTTCATCTTGTAATTTCCTTTTTTCCGCTTCCAATTGTGCTATTTTAATTTCCATTTCACTCATAAGAGCCTTCTTCCGATCTCGGGCTGTTTGGGCGGCGACTCTGTTCTTTAATTTTCTAAAATGAAAAAAAAAAAAAAAGTATGATTAAAATCAAAGGTTAAAACAGAAATTTAACCCACTGCGGAAAGTGCCTATAGTTATAGGCTATTCCCTTCCTCCCATTTCCGGATCTTCTCGATTGTCAACTTGATATCCCTTTCGCGTGATATATAAATTTGGATGTACAGACAAGTGAAAACATAAAATTGTACGAATATCCTAGAACCGTCACTTTAACCACTGACGTGTCGGCTGTCAGAACTCGAACAGGAAGAGGACACAACCCATTATGTCAACGCAATTACTATACTCTACAAGGATGTGATCATAGAAATAACTAACGAGTTCAAGCCAATTTAAAATAATTTAAAATAAATATTTACCTCCTCAAAAATTTTTCATCTGGGCTTAAATGTGTCAGTCGTCTTCTTTTTCTTGGTTCGCCCGAATCGGTATATTCGTCCATCATATCGTCATCCAAAACAGCTGTCAGTTCGGTACCTTGACAAGAAGAATTTTCCGTCGTTATGACGATTGTCCGAGGTGTCAAAAGAGACATTTTTTCGTAGTCCGTTAACTTAGCCAGTCGAATTTGGTCAGAATTGTATTAATGTTGAGAACATTATATTATGAAGTTGTATCAAACCATAGCGTATGTTGTCTATCTCGTATCTGGTCTCAGTGTGATGATGTGGTAGAAATTCATTGGTCAATAAACATACAGTCAGCATAAACTCGGTATTTCATTGGTTAGATCTGTGTCTGATGAAAGATATAGACTAAAAATAGACTATGACGTCATGACCACCTCGCTCTATACAATCGATATTTAAAGTGACTGTGTGAGGGTGTGATATGTTTTCTGATGCAATATTGAGCTGTATACGCAGAACCGCATATGGCAAGATTCCACGAAAATATACAATTTAAATAATGTACATAACTTTAACACTCTTGCAATACCTCCTGTTGAACTATATCCCTAGTGTAATAGACCTAAATGAATATATTAAGTTTTATAACGTCCATAATTCAAATAAAATATTATACCCTGAAGATAATTTAGTCTAAATGTTTTGGAAGGAATATATAAAATAATAAATTAATAATAATATTATAACCCCATACTATTTTAATATATTTTCTATTTTTTGTATAATACTTGATTACATGAGGTGCGAGAAAATAATATAACCCCGGAGTTTACCTTTAAGAGAAGGGCATATTTTTCAAATTATTTATAATATTTGGATAGAACCCAAATATTAATTAATAACATATTTTGAAAATATCGTAAAAACCTCTATTGATTGATTTGATTGAATTCTTACATTAAAATAAGTTCTAAACTATTCTACTGGAAGATAAGATTCATTCATTCTTTCCCGTACGGAATAAATAAAAGGATTGATTTAACAAAAGATAACGGCGTTCAATGCTTATCTATTCATATTATCTTTAATTTCCGACATGACAGGTAGGGACATCTTTTGTTATAAATTTACAATATTTTGATTATTTCTTAATACTAATCACGCAGACAATATTAATGGTGGTCGGGAAATATATAAAATACCTTTACACTTATGCAACATCGATTTAGAAATTTGATTGTTTATTTTCTAGACAATCTGGTCACAAGAAAGTACTCTTGTCCAAGCATAGTTCTCTGTATCTTTGAGCATTCATTTTAGATATGCGACGTGGAAGTATGCAAGAAGATATCGTTGACTGTGCAATTAAATTTTGAGATGCGTTGGGCTTTCGTATTGACAAAAACTAGGGAGGAAGCCATAGAAATAACTTCAAACGAACAGAACTTGGATTCAATGGATCTTTTCGTGATAGGGTTCAATTCCATACAGACATACATTTTGATTGAACCTCTTTTTTCGACAAAAGGGAAACCATTGCAACACAAAATACTTACATTGTACAAATAATATGAAGGAAATGTGTCGCTTTAAAGTGATCGTAAAAAAGGTTTTCTAAACTGAACAAGTTGAAATTTTCCAACTTCATATATATATATATATATATAGCATTATTATTTCTGTCATTTCGATTGGTTTTTTTCTGTCAGCTGTTGGTCATTGAAACAGATAAACATAGTCATAAATATAGAACGATCAACTGTTTTTATGTAATAAATTTAAGATATGGTGATATATTAATTCGGTAAATTTCCTTCGCTGCTCACTATATAGCGCTTTCTTCTTCAGACCTTTATAGGTGCAAGTTCAAACCTGCAAGTCATTTTATCCAGAGCCTCCAAGACCCAGTGCCAATCAGGTTAACTTGTTTTTAAAACACAAAAGTGAAATTATACATTCATATAAGATAAGAATATACGCTCCTTGGCTCATGTTGAGCACTGTCGCTAGCTTGCTATATAGTTTGAGCACTCTGTCAAGGTAGGATGATGTCACACAGCACATAATGCCTTGGTTTTCAATTTAGGAGGCATGTCCATGATTGGGGACATTTGCACATTTGTCGGGTCTAAAAAATTAAGTATTATATTGTATTATCTGGGTGGATATGCATTCATTGTCAACTGCTCAAAACGACTATACATGTATATATATTACATGTTTGCGATGACTTCCGCCGACAATAAGGGGACATGATCATTTCCTTTTGCGTAATTATTGGACATTTGAGAAAACCAGTTGGGGCGACGAACCAGGATGGCTTGTAGAGTTCAAGTATGTCGCGAAGCGCCTCAACCCTCAAGCCCAAACAGAAGGTCCTCGCACTAGAGAAAAAAAGAAAATGGCACCAATTTGGTGCTTTCTAAAATATATTTTGGGATTTGAGTTGACAATAGGGACTTTCTACACTGATTTTCATCTGCTTGATAATGCAGACATTATCCACCAATGTTTGGTTCTTTATTTAAGGTGCTTCATTATATATTTCAGATAAAAGACCTTTAATCAGAATAACCTATGACGGAGACGAACTTCCTAAAGTACCGAAAACATCTCGAATTAAACCGAACTTAACTATCAGATTACCAGAATCGATTAAATCAACAATACCAGGTCAGCTTATAATTACACTATTCCAGTGTCTTGCCATAGGCCAAAAGCTCGAACAATCAAGTTATTTTCCCGAATGGCATCTAGATGTCTGGATGATATATTAGTTTCAGTCATAATCGTCAAGCTTTGCTAGGATAACAAGGACGACAGAATTGAAACTAAGTGTTACTAAAGCAAAAAGGTTGGAAAATCGCTTCTGATTCGGTTTCCTTTATTTAAATCGTTGTCTTCTACTGTTTTACAGGAACTCCACCAAATATACTAGTTACCAAAAGTCCTGTTACTTCCTATACTAAAGAAGAGGTAAATGTCAAATAAACCACGAAACAAAAACTTTGTTTACCACCATATAACAATATTTAAAATAATATAACTTCGGGCCCTTGTGTTTTTTATCATAGAAGGCAAAGCTTGAAATCCGCAATTTGACGACATTAACTTTGCAATACTTATGTTCAATTTTTATTAGCTATCCAATGCAAAAAATCAAAATAACTGTTGAAAGTGGTTGCAATTGCAATACATCCAACTATTCCAGAATTCCTCGCGCATAGGCTATACCTATACATGTAGTAAGAATATCCTTTATTGAACAGAACATTGGATTGGTTGAATATCAAATGACTCAGAACATGAGATGCATAAAAATTTTGTTAGATTATGGATGGCAAGTGGAGCCATCCGCAAACAAACTAAAACAATACAAAACACGATTTTACGATTCACTGCGTCACAAAAAATACATTTTTCACCACCCTCTTGCTAATATAGAAAGTTATGACAATTCAGTTTAACCTTTGTTTCTTAAACGAGTTTCAAAGTGATTAACACTGATTGGTCTAATTAATCGGCACATACTGAACCTAGGAGTCAAATATTGTTCAGAATCACTCGTATCTAACTGAGCAAAACCCAACAATTTTAGGGAAAAACTGTAAAGTTCGAATTCAGATTTTTATGGATTGTTCGCTATGTAATTGAGTGCCAATTCGTAAAATATTGGGGGTGTAAAAATACTTGTTATTTTTGACTGGCCAACTATGCGATGGTTGACTTTTGAACCAATTTGCAAAGATTGTGCGATTGTAATATCCAGTATAATTGGTAGGATTTTGAGTTGTATAATACTGTGAACTATACTGATATGTTTTCATTATAGGTTTTAAAATGGGGTAATGAAGAAGTTCTCAGTTGGCTATCATCGAAATACCTGTATAACGTAATTCCAATATTTGAAGGTAGGTATATAGTCCATTGGGTGCTGGTGCTCCTTAATACATTTCATTTCATTTCAGGAACATCTGATCGCTTCTCTCCAAGTGCTCAATTCCCAAGACCACTTTGATTTTATTCGTGGTACAAGTCACCACTTGTTTACGTTAGAACCCTCTCGGATCATGTCGAAGTGTCGTCAGCGGTTATAGATTTCGACATTTGTTATCTCCTTTTGCAAAAGTATTACTTACTCCTTTCACCATGATAATGTGGTAAGATAACCAGCGTTCAAAAATCTGTCAGTTGGACTTCAACTTCAACTTGTGTTCGATTTTCAGGTACTGAAAAGTATGACGTACAACCCGATTCTATTTCTTTTGGTTTTATTGCATAAATTTCACTGGGCTTAAGTCCCAGACACAGAAATTACAAATTATCCATGTTTTTTTCTCTCCAGAAAATGAAATTACAGGTAGACATTTGGTTGAGGCAAAGTTAGACTGTTTAGGTAAGTAAGTTTCAGTTTCCTCCCTATTAATTTTTATGATGTTGGAGTGTTTCAAAAGCTGCTATAATTATTATCTTTATTTGCTGATCTAAATCGACTTCACGAGACCAATCGGGTGCAGTAAAAGTAGGACGAAAAACCCAATATTATTACATTTTCACTAATATACAACTTAACATCAAACTACCGTGTACTGTGCTGGCGATTGTTGTCTTGTTTGACAAGCTGTTCTTATACCCAGTTCTTCAAATGTGATATACAAATGAGATATCGTCCGCATATCACACATGGTAAACTAGATAGATCACTAGAATAACACAAAACTCGTCTTTTTATCCTTTAGAGTTTACCAAGTATAAACTAAGAACAGTCGAGCGTGAAGAAGTGTTATCAGAAGTGTATAAGCTTTTAGAAGATGGTTTGCCAAGATCTAGTGGTAACAACAATGGTCACAAACAACTACAAGATGTCTACAACAGAGACAAATACAGAGCGGCTATAGAGTTATCACGTTCAAGAGAAACTTGTTCACCTTCTATTCTCCTCTCACCTTCACCGTGTTCTTCTCCTTTGTCTAAATCACCGTTGAAGAAACAAAGGTCAATTTCAGAATCAGAAGTGGATACCATGTTATCACCACTTTCCAGAAAATCGTAAGTAGCTCTCGTCTGAAATTCAGATTCAGTAAACGGATATCACTGTTTCTGAAGGTGGTATTTCAAGATATCTTTTCGGATCTGTTAATGGTTAATGAGGACAAACAACCAACTACAATCCTCACATAATCTTGTATAGACGGTTAACCGAGTGCAATAATAACTGAGACCATGGTGACAGATCTCACCCATGTTTTACTACCTGCTATTAATGGCAACTGCTTTTTGTCCCAAAATCGCTTATATTATTATAAGATTATGTCGATTAAATCCACTGATTGATCAGGTTCATCGCCAGTAACTAATTCAGTCGTTGAAACCCATTTGCTTTTAATTAATTCTACGAGTAGCAAAGTCCTTCTAAACTACAATCGCGCTTAGTTCTTGTTTCTTCTTAAATATTTATTGGTTTTTATTAATTTCTTGATTCTTTTTAATGCAAATAGACCAATTTTACGACCAGAAAGACAGAGAGAACTGTGGAATATATTTAAACATATTGAACCACTGAGAGTATTTTGTATAGAAGTTCAAGATCATGGTAATAACATCAGTCTGTATCAAGATACACAAAAGTTAACCAGGGTTAAAGATACCGTTGAGAATCTTGATGCACAAGAAAAAGATATGTGAGTATCTAAAGGTAATTGATAATGACATTAGAATCTTGATCGAAATTAGAAGTTTTAAACAGGTTGCTTGACATACTCTCAGTCAGAAATAAAACAAGGAAAGTGACAAATATAGGATTATCAACATTATCCATGTTTTCGACCGCGCTTTATCCAGTTTTAAGTCACAAGAATCGTCAATATTTTTTTTGAATGCAATTCTACAGCATTTCAAGTCAAACACAATAATTTACCAAAAGATTATCTCGGTCATATTATAAATTCCTTAAATTGTCTTTGGTAGAGTTCTGGAGATAAATGGTCAGTTGTTATGTTCCAAGTCAACAAGTTTATCCCGAGTGAACAGAATTTTACACAACTCTAGCAAGACAAGAATAGTATTGGCCAGATCATTAGAGTATGTGAGTTTACTTGTTTCTCGGCTATCTTTATAGAACTATCTTGTCTCACATCGCCCGACCTTACCTCAGCCAGCTCACTTTTCCTGCCTGCTGGTTGTTGAACAATCCAACACTATTCTGCTTCATAATGATAACGAGACAAAAAATTGGCGGGAAAATAACTGACAAAAATGGCGCGAAATGAGAAGCCTATGATTTGAATTGCTTAAAAAAGATTCGTATATATTTATGTTTTATAGTTTTTTCTTCCCCCAATCTGAGAGTAATAAATTGATGTAGTTTACATTTTCAGAAAAGATGATGAAGTCTCAGATAAGTTACAAAATGTTCAGAATCAGGTACGAAAATGGTTGTTATTTCCTGTAGCCATAGAGTTATATATGCCTGTAGCCTACTACACTACAGTTTTTACTAACTTTCAAAACATTTGATGTCAATTGTCAAATAGGGCTGAATTGAGATGTGTTTTGTTCCATTCAAGTTTGGATCTTGGAACTTTTTTAATTTGGACTCATTTGTTAGTTATTTTCGACCTGCGGTCGGAACACATCCCTCTTGTCGGATATGTACGTAATTTGTACGTCTTAAATTCCAGTTTCTATTTGTGATTATACAACATTAATGTGTTTTATAGTTGTTATTAGCTGAATCCAGATGGCTTGATATGAGAGAGAAGTTAGAATATATGAAAAATAACAGTGAATGGTACAATACAGAAATAACATCACCAGTATTCCCTGGTAATTGGTTATATTAAGACAAAGATGCCAAGCAATTTGAAAGGTCCTGTTGTGAACTCCATTGTACATACCAGCGAATAGGCATGAAGCAAGCTTATCCAAAACATGCTGACTAGAATAATATGCCTTATAAGAGGCTAGACTTGTTGTAATGTCAGC
Source organism: Lottia scabra (assembly GCA_029955415.1). Taxonomy (NCBI): domain Eukaryota; kingdom Metazoa; phylum Mollusca; class Gastropoda; family Lottiidae; genus Lottia; species Lottia scabra. The sequence goes on from JARJEI010000016.1 coordinate 2,303,688, forward strand.
GCAATAATTGAAATTCTGATTTATTCAATATCTGCACAACTTTTTCAGAAGATGTAAGTTTAGTGGTTAAAGACGATGTAGATAAAATGTCCAGTGATTATTTTGATAAGGTGAGTCATTTCTAAATCCATTTTCTATTCTGGAATTGCTACTGCAACCAATACCCTTGTTCACCAAGCCTTACATGGAATTGAGAGTCTGACATAATTTTTAAGATGACTATCAATCATAATATACTTATATTACAGCAAGATGTTCTGAGAGTACTTGCAGAGAAAATGTCAGAAATGAAAAAACAGAAGGAATATTTGGACAGATTATTGACAGTTGTAATAGACCATGCCCCTTGGATATTATCTAAAATGTCTGAAGATATAAATATCTCACTTATTGATACTGATAAAGAGGAATGGTGCTGATGGCGAAATGAAAAAAATTGCCAGTGACAAGAAAATACTTAGTACATGTTCAACAAAAGTAATATTGTAATTTATTCTGAACTGTTTCTAGTTTTCGAAAAAATACTTGACATGGTGACAGTTTGAAATCAAAAAGAGTACATATAGGCTAATTTTGTACATAAATTTTGGCCTACTGATAATTGAAAGACATTAAGATGGATCTTTAAAGATTGATATTTAATGAGCACAAGTATCCTACAACTTAGAGATTTCATAGACATAGGGGCCCACTACTCAACAGGGGGAAGATCGACTTATTGCCCGAATTGTAATGATATTTTGCCCGATTTTGGTGATTTTTTGTCCAAAAAAAAGAAAGTACAGTTGCCTTTAATTTGAGAAAATAAATAAACTTTGATAACAACAAAGTGGTAAATTGTATTATTAGTGTAATTTAACATGGATGATTTATTATGAAAAGCAAAATATACAGATCTTGAAACAAATATTAGTATAATTTATAAAATGTTACAACTTGAGCCAATTTAATATTATATGATAAAGATTCCCTAAATTAAAACAAAGAATACATTTTAAAAACAATTATGTGAGATCAACTTGGAAAGGAACAAGAAACAGCTTTAGGATCACAACCAGAATATACTTTTAAAGAGGGATTGTCTAAATCTCCATTATTTTTATGATTTTTGGAATCAGGTTGACTTGATGGAGGACCTATATCTTTAACACAGGCACATCTTGGTTGAGTTTTACCAGCACGTAAATATTCTCTTGGTAATCCAACCCATGATCTTCTAATACCACCACTAAAAGACAAAATATTAAATTATAAGCATGGTTTCCACCAAAAATAGGCCTACATATTATGATCAAAAATGATGAAAATAAAGATGGTTTGAAGAATGTTTCAGATGCCATAATGCAACAATAGGCCTACAACAAATATGTTTTTTTTTGGATGTCCAAAATTATAGTTAATTGTTGGGTTGGGAATTGCAGTAACTAATTTGTAAGGTCAGAGATTATACAAAAACAATGACTAAGCTTATGCCACTGAACAAATTTGAAGCACGTTTACCTCCACTCAGTACACCATATTCGTTTTCCTGTAGCTTGAGACCACTCTGAATTACAAGGTGGAAATAAAATCATATCTAAAGCATCCAAATCTTTCTCAGCAAAAGCTTCTTTTAAATGGTGATTAAAAGTCTTTAGAGTTTCGGTAGGTTGTCCTTTTTCATCATAAAATTCCCCTATTACTTTACCTATGAGAAAAGAAAAGACATATTGCAAACATTGTATAAGATAGCAATTAATAAGTGACCTTAATACAAAAAAAATGAATAAATGACTGGGAGCTATGTCAATAAAACTTAAAATAAAGTTTTTCTGCTAAGATCCTCTTTCCACGGAAGATAACAAAATTCTTTTCTGATATAGAGGGCTACTTGAGTTTATGTATTTAGAAAATGCATTTGATACTAAAAATAAATTTACCTATGTAGGTGTAATCTTTATCATATTTCTGTTGCCATTCATGAATACCCAAGAATTCAGGTAGAGTTAATCCACGAATATCTTCAATCAAACCAGCCTCTGTGAAATCACCAGTAATAAAAGCTCTAGTTCCATCTCTACCTAAAAAGCAATACAAAAGTAATACAAGAAGTTTAAAATTTTAAAAATCAATTATTTTTCTAGAAATTAGACTCTTTATCAATTATTGATCGGCTTCTCAAGAAAAGATTGAAATTATTTTGCGTCAAAAATTCCAAAACTAAATTATTAACATTTATCATACAAAACAGTTTGATTTTATTAATAGGCCATGGAATTCCTTCAATACCTGTGTCACTAATACCACTCCAGTAATCTAAAAGGGACAATGTGTTAGTCTCAATAGCCTAAGTCTATTGGTACCAGTATTGCTACCGAGTTGTATATATATGGGTTATAGTCAATTGGACCCTATTTTTTAATGGACCCAATCCAATATGGCCCTAAAAGTCAAAATGGTCCTAAAAACCAAAGTCAAAATGACCCCGTTTTTGTTCAAAATGGTCAAATCATCGTCCAAAATGACCCCTGAAAAAAGTCAAAATGGTCCTGTTAATTTTTTTTTATTAGTAATTACAAAATTAGTCCATTGATAATTGTAGCTTACATTGTGATGCCAACCTATGAAATAAAAGAGGAAATATGAATAAGAACATAAATATGCCAAAATGAATATATGATATTTGCAATTTCTTAAATTTTCTGTAACACCTAAAATAAAATACTATGTGTTCGTTCACATACCTGTTATTAAAATGCTTAGGAATAGAATATTAGTGCCTCCCTTGTAGTGCTAGTGCCAATAGTGTTTAAAGTTTGAATGAATACTGACTATTAACTATTATGGTGCTGAATTTTTTCTTAATTTGTATGTTAAAATCGCGAAATGAAGTAATGAAAAAAAAAATTTTAAGACCATTTTGACTTTTTCAAAGTACCATTTTGACATTTTTGAAGGGCCATTTTGACCAAAATTTGGGACCATTTAGGATTAGGGTCCAATTGACTATAACCCGCATATATTATCCTCAAGATAACCATCAAAAATTGTCTCTTACTCTAATATTGACTCTGCAAATATTGTCTCCCAGTTGTATTTTATAAAAATGATAATTAGCCTAATTAGTTTACCTGAAAACCCATCATATCCACCACCTTTACCATAATGCCGTTTTCCTTTTGTTACATCATAAACTTTTCCTAAAATAGCTAAATAAATTGGTGCCTCTTTGAACTTAGCAAGTTCATCTTTAGTCAGTAACTTCTCTTTAAAAACTAAGCCACACATTTCTTTGAGTTTTTCGATGTATTCATTTACACAGCAGAGGCCAATTCTGTCTAAAAACTTTATAACTCTATTTCGGTAAGGCTTCAATTCTTCTACGACAAAAAGGACAGAAAATGCCACTACAAACACAGACAGAAATAAAACAAATTTTGACATTTTGAAGAAAGTCTGCACGAAAGGCAGTCCACACGTGTATATTTTGTTGGGCAGTTGTTGAATTTCCCAGTAGTTAGTTGTATTATCTTATTTCTGATCGCCTGTTATCAGTCTTATCATTATTACTACATTATTTATTCTTTTGTTTACATTTTCATGGGGGCAGACATCTTGGTTTCGTACACCGTGCATAACATACTTTTTAAAGAAACGATGCAGTGTAAAAAATTCATATGACGATTGAAAGATCATTCAAAAGTTAAATAGTTTAAGAAGATTCCTTAAATTTTTTATAAGACTATAGGGCCTAAATTCAGCTGTAATCAGCTTGTTATAAAAAAAATTTTTTTTATCCCATACACAACGATTCCCTGAAATAACGTGTATCCACACGTGTGATTCCTCTGATTGCTTGATCATGAATGGAGTGCAGTGTTTTAAAGTCTTAGATTAATTATATGGTGCTTTACTAGCATCTAAATAATGTTTATATTTAAGACATAAATCAAAAGATTCAGACTGATTTCTTGAAAAGTTTTGATTTTGAATGTCATTGACTTTATAGACCTAATACGGAGATAAAAAGAGGTTTTGTTATACTAAATAAATTACTATGAGTATGTAGGCTATAAAAAGTAACACTTATACTCATCTTGGCACTCAACCTAAATGGTACCATTACACCGTTAAGTGTTCATACACAGTAGGCCTTTGCTCACACCAAAGTTATAAATTCACAAAGGGTGCAAAATTGAATTAGAATTATTTATTTATCTTACTTTTCTGAAAAATTAATCTGAAAAGATTGGCCTAACTTGCAGATGTGCTATTAGACACAAACTAAAATGAAGTCGAATATGGTCTTGAATGGTAGTGAAGCCAGTGAAGATATGTCCACAGTCTTAGAGCGCCTGCGAGAAAAAAATGATGGCCACAAGTGTGTAATTGATGAACCATCTACATGGAAACTGATTATTGAAAGAGCTCCACTGGTTTTACATCTACTATCTAAACAAGAGCTGAAAATGCTTGGTAGATATTTGGTTAAAGAAATGGTGGCTGATTGTCAGATACAACCAAAGATGGATGAAGAATCTGAAAAATATGAAGTGTTTCGTTTCATACATAGTCCAGAACTGGAAGATTTTGGAATTGTGTTTTCTTCAATGATACAAAATATTGCAGATAATGTTCTTGTTTTGCCAGGAAAGCATAAAAATTTAAAGAATTTGGTCATTGAAATTTTGAATGGCAGTTCTAAAGATAAGTGCCAGTCATCTTCACTCAAAATAGCTTATCAGGTTTTACATAGTCTTCCGTTGGTTGCCCTTAGTGACAAAGACAGAGAAGAAATTAGTTCCATTTGTATTTTAGTTTTAAAAACTTATGGCAAAAAGGGTCTTCAAGAAGAATCAAGAGATTGGTGCCTTTTGTTAGCAACTATTTTAGACTTGAGCCATGAAACAGACAGTGCCAATATTTTCAGCAATATTCCACCAGCTCTCTATTTTAATTGGTTGATTGATGGCTTTGCCGTGGATTTCAGTGATGAGATGAATCAGACATTTGAAACATTGATTGAAAAGTCGTGTTTTGCTCTTTTCACAAATAAAGATATTCTGTTAACATCTGAAAGTTTCGCTTTCATCAATCAACTATCACAAAGCTTAGTATTAGAAAAATCTAGAAACATTGCAGAAATACGCAAGTGCTTAGTCCTAAATTTCTTTTTGCAACATCTAATATTTCATTCGGAAAATTCAGATGATGTGAATTTTACAAAAACTTTAAATAGTGTGCGAAATACAGTGAATAAACATCTAAAAATTCAAAGTAAAAATTCAGAATGTGACTTAAGTGCAGAGTCTCTTCAAGTTGTGTCAACTATTTTGAAATTTGAATGCATGGTAAATTCCAATTGTGAAAGTGCTAATCCTAATTTGGAATATCTATTGAACATTATCTTATGGACATTAGAAAACACTCCAGTCCACAAATTTCATCTCGATCTTATTGGATCTGTGCTTTCCCAATACCAACGCTTCACTGTCCCTTTGAGTAAATCAACGGTAAAAAGAATTTGGAATCTCTTGCTCTCCAATGTAACCTCCAAATCTTCTGCTGAGGATATGGAAGTAGAAGAATCTAATTCAGATGTTGAAAAGAAGATTTTGAATATCTGTAAAAATCCTCACCCATCTCAAATACAAAATGGCCTCATGAACATCGACCATGAATCATTTGACTTGGGGCCAGCAGTGTGTAAGATTTTTATAAAGTTATTTGAATTTTTGGACAATGAAGATTTGCAGTGCATATTTCATGAAATTCTGGAACATCTATTGAAAATGTATGATGCAAAACAACTTCTTTTGTTCCTTAATTTTTGGAATGAGTTCTTGCCAATGTTGTTTGAAACAAAAGTCAAAGAATTTTTGCCAAATACTTTTTGCGCAATGTTGTTTACTTGTAATCAAATTGTTGAAGGACTAAAAGAACAGAGTAATGATCAAGGTGTTAAAACTATTATTCTGATGATATTTTCAACTATAAAATCTATATTGTCATACAACTCTATTCTCCAGGATTCCAATTTGGCGTTTCTGTGTTTGAATACCTGTCAACTGGTAGCAAGTGAAATGGTGGCACCGTTTGAATTCATAATGCCAGTATTTAAAGAGATCTGTGATGTGATATTTAGCTTTGTAACTAATTATGAAAATCAGGCTAAGTACATGTTGCCAACTGTTTTGGGTATTAACAAAATGTTAGTAGATGTAATTTTCAAGTATGGATATGAAGGTTCTAGTATGGATGTGGAGCGATTAAGTCAAATTGAGAATTGTGCCAATCTGATGACCCGATTGTTTATGAATTATTCTAAAAAGAAAGAAAGTTTCAGTAAAATTGCAATGTATATAATAGGTGATTATTGTTGTCGAAGTTTAAAAATTACATTACATCCAAGGATTAAGAAAGAAATGATCTCGGGTGTTTATATTTTGATGGATATTTGTGATGAACATAGATTTAAACAACTTAAAAGAACTTTGCCCAGTGATGTGCAATTTCTGTTTGTCAAGATGTCACAAGATTATCAAAAGTATCACAAATATCAAGGAAAATTTTAATAATAATTGTTATGTTCAATAATATGATGGATTAAGTTTTAGAAATTGTTAATGGAAAAAATGTAAAAAAAAATCCATGTAAGCTTATATAAATATTGTTTGATTAAGAATTGATTATTTAAATATAATGAAAACTTTAGTAATTTCTCTTGAGATTCATGTATATTCTCACTGCTCAAGGCTACTTGGTAATTTTTATTCCATTTACTGTTCAGAGTTTTAGATACATTTTGAACACAACCTGTATTTGCGGAGCAGACATGGATAGGCAGTAAGAGATTGTGTAAAGTCTACAGTAGCATCTTTTCTTATCTGGAGCAATGTTAAATTAGGCACAAAATAGAAAGTAAATTGTTCTCTAGAGGCCTGATGAGCAAATGCTCATGTATATTAAATATAAACTTTGTTAAAATCAAAGGGTGCTCTTGATTTATTTGATGGTAAGACCCAATTTGGCCATGGAAATTGTGTAAAATTCACAACATTAAGGGTAGAGGGGTGCCCTTGATTTCTTTAATATTCAGGATCACAATCTAAGGGTGTCCTTGATATATTTAATGCCAAGACTCAAATCAGGACATGGAGATTGTGACAAATTAACATTTCATTAAGGGCAGAGATGGGGGTATAAAAATAACAAAATTATATATATTATGTTTGAGCACAATGCTGTATTTTAATAAATAATAATAATAGTATATGTATTTTAGCAATATACAAATGACACAATGTTAAACCAGTTTATGAGGGAAATCTATGTTAAATTAACACCAGCAGTCAGTGGCATATTTTATTTTACTTGAAAATCGCAAGATTTGAATACTTTTATACCCATGCCCCCCAATAAAAAAAAACCTTGCTACACCACTTCCCTGTGTATACTCAATAGAAAAAAAAAACTCATCGTTCAAGTTGTCAGTCTTCTGTCATGTCAATGTCCCTGGAAACTTATGATATGCGAAAATATAGCAAATGCAGAAATTTTATAGTCCTTGAAGGACTTGCATTGATTCTTCAAACATGGTAGCTGAAATCAACATTTAATAGCAAATTGGAAAGTTTCCTTACAGCATATGATTTTATAAGAATATCACAATATTTCATAGGTATACGTCAAGCAACTTGGCAAAGCTCTCGACATAAAAATATGTGATATGCATACACATTTTAACTGAATGATCCTGACAATAATTTGGAGATCACATTTCAGCCAAGATATAAATGGACATCCTGAGACATTACACTTCAAAACACGATAGTCCACTCAACTTGAGATAAAATAAAGACTGCTTAAGGGCTCGTCACACCATGACGTTCTGGCTAACGTTTGAGAAGAACGTTGGAAGACGTCCATGGTCGCTGGGATAGCCAGTCATCGCCAGTGAATGTCAGTGATCACCGTTAATTAGAAAAAAAGTTTTGGACCTGCCACCGTTACTTGGTTGTTACTAATGGTTTACTTTATGCCAGTGGCATGTTAGCACACCCTAATAGTTTTCGGGGGTATCTTAATTGATCGTTATTTCACGCTTCTCATGCATTAGACACGTGCTAGTCAAACGTTGTGTCATCCTCGATCTAGAACACTCAAAATTTGATTGATTGAAACATGATAGAACATGGTGTGATGAGCCCATTAGATAGATAACCATATTCATTATTGCCAAAACTTTGAAGTTAAAGTGGACCATTTCCTGCAATGTAGACCATTTTTTGCAATGTCCAAGATGTGCATTAAACTATTTGCTTGACCATGATATATTCAATATAAAGAATAACAATATTAACAAAAACATTATGCCAGAATTGTGGCAGTATTTATATCATATATACAAATAACGGGGACTAACATATAACTTATCATACCGGTACCATTGTGAGGTTATTTGAAAAAATACTTGAGTTTTTAAACTTTCAAGTCTGTGAATCAATCATCATTATGTTAAATGGACCAAGCATTAGGATTGAAACTGCAAAAAAGTAACACATTCTTTCTTAAGGGTATTGATTGGGCTAGCGTTCGAGAAAAAAACCACGAGATGGAAGTTTTGCGAATTACTTATTATTTTTGGGCTCAGATTGTAGATAATTATTATTACTTTATTTGTAAACTATATAGAATGAAAAAAACCGACAAGAAATTAGGTATTTCGTTAGTTTTTGCTAAAAAATTAGGAAAAAGTAGCAAAATGTGTCCCGGTTGATACAAGATTTCTCGGCCATTTTTTATTGGAAAATTATGATCTTGGTCTTGATTGAAAGCTTATTCAGTAAGGAAGAAACGTACAGAGAGTTTTTTCGAAAATTCGAATTAGTTTGGCCCCTGGAAAATGTTTGCCATACCTACAAATAAATTTTCGTAAATTTTCGTATTTCCATGGTAACCACCAAAATAATATTTTTTTTTGAAAATCGCTCTGTACGTTTCTTGGCAATGTAATTGTCTACATTTATGCCAAGTTTGATGTAGATTGATCCATTCACATTTTTTTAAACTTGTATCAAAGGTTTGAAATGTCCAATTTTTATGACATGTTTGACAGGGCTGTCAACTCATTAAAAAAAATCTGATTGACATGAAATCAACCTTAAACTATCGAGAAGGACCCCAAATCATCAACAAATGCACAACAAGTCTCAAGAAATCATTATTTCATATACTTATTCCATTTTTTCATAACGTGAAATAGCCCAATTAACACCCTTAATTGAAAAGTATGGAATATATGCAAGAATGAACCAAACCCTGTATGAAAAAAATAGGATTTCATGACTAACAATTTACATAACCGGTATAACATTTAAGGGAATAAGCTAGATTATTCTTAGTAATTAGAAGAAATAAACTGCACATAACATAATAATAATTCAGAGAGCTTTGGGAATATTAGACAAAAAGCTAACTTCTCTACAAGAAACTCAAAATAAAATTTGTAGTATAAAAGCAGAATGATGGGGATTATCTTAAGTACTAGTAATTCCATTGTCCAGCAATGGGAAGAATAAGAAACATGAAACTCTAGCCAAAACAATTAAACAAACACACATACTTAAAATTTCTTGTAGAAAATTTCATAGTCGTTAAGAGAACTCCTTGTCAAATACAACAAATCTGATTCTTGCATTTTGGCCTATTTGTTTAGTCAGGCATGAATTGATCTTGTTGCACCTCATGATTTTATGAACTTTATAGTAGTGGCAGGTGTCGCGCACGAAGCCGACCATGCTACCTCTTTTCGAAACACCTGATGGTACTTCTCGTATGGAAAGTCCACTACTAAAAAATTGTTGCACCCGATTTTGTAATGCTTTGAACAAGATTTTTGATTAACGGAATTGTTTTTTTGTACGGATTTTTATTATTAATACAACATTATAATACTCATCAACTCCTACTATAATACATTAAGCTTTTATTTTATATTACCATTGCCACAGTCACGCGTTTCTTTTTATATGACATGTGAACCTCATTGAACATTAATTCGACTTAAAACTTTTTAATCTTGTGAACTAAAGTTATAATAGTTGTCTCTGGCACTCTAAATAATAATACAAACAAAATCAATAAATTATTCTCAAAACCATATGAAATTCAATTCTCAATCATTTCATAATTCACATTTTAATCTTTAAATTACTTAGTTATATACAAGCATAATATACATATTATACAATTCCATCATTCTCTTACAGCACAGACTCTAGCAAATATACTATTATAAATTGAAAAAGAATTCAAACATATCTCAACTCTTTAGCACATTTTTCATTATCATTCATAAAGGGGATTTGGTATTGTTACTATTGGCTTCTGAATTACAAAATATAGAGTGCAAATCTCAAAGCTATCTTTCCACTTGTGTCTTCCAGAATGTTATTTATTTTATTCATGTTAATGAAATTTATCAGAAAATGTTGAAAGTTTAAACTATCATGTTGCGTGTTTGCTGAAATGCAGAGCTTGTATATTGGACAGTAGGAATTGAGAAGCAAATTATTACAAAACTAAATCCCTTTAAAGCAGATGTGGTGAAACAATTCATTTTCTTTGGTTGAATGTGTTCTCTATTAGTGAATTTAGAATAGTCCTACTCCTCTATAATGTTCTGTTTGTTTTCGTTGAATCATGAGTAGCAGTCACATTCATTCTTAAAGTAACAATCTATCACGGTTTAAATATTAGAACAAAAACTATCTTTCCTTACACAAAGATCACAACACAAAAATCCTTTGTCTATAACCCATTCCTTTATTTAGGAATATATAGCTTAAATTTCACACAATAGATGTGCGCTAATAGTACTTATGTACAAACTCAGCAAATTATTGGATTCAATGTAAATTTATTTTTATAGGAGACCTCTAGAATATTTTATGTTCTCTCAAATTTTGGCCTGTTCTCCCAATATTAAATAAGTCATCTTTTGATCTTGTGTTATTTTTTTTTTTCACTGCATTCTATTTTATTTTCCAACAGGCTTTCAAACATAATATTTTGCAGTGAGCCACTTCACACCTGTTGATGAAAATATTTCTCTGAAAGACATTTCAGCATGTACATGCCATTTCTCATTAAACAGAAATGAAGAGTTTAGTTTGGTTAGATATGGTATAATCAACTATAACTGGCAATCAAATGAATATTCCAAATATTCCTAAAGATGTACAGATACTCATCCCTAGTGTCTAAATCTTCATACAAAACACTGCTTTCAATGATGTGGCTTACACGAAACAACATCACCATTTTTTTGTTATTGGCTCTTAGGTAATTTTAAGTGAAAACATTAGTTGAACAATTTCTGGAACACTTATATCTATGTCTATATCCAATGGTTTGACCTCCACAGCATTGTTTTTATCACGTATTTGATTCCACTGTTGTAAGATATTAGCGTAATGACTAGTTTTATTGATATCATTTAAATTACTATAGAGTCTTAATAATCCACGATAATCATACTCTAAACCACTATATCCATCACCAAATAACTTCTTTCCTGTAATAACAAAATATCTTGGCTAATAGTCTTTATATTTATCAAAGCCAAAGTGGTTTGTTCCCTATAAATTTTTTAACCCTAAGTTACCTCTGTCAGTGATGAACGCTGTCCATCCCCAAACATGAAGAAAAGAATTGGATGCAGCCAGAAAGCAAGGGTCGCCAAAAATCTTTGCTTAGAGTTCCATCTTAAATTTCATACAAATTGACCATGTAAATATCACAGTAATCTTTCATGTATGAATATGTAATGTGACATGAATTACTGTCAGTGTTGATGAATGTCTTACTTACTAATAGCTTACAAACTGGTATCAAGCAGTAAGCACTAATGGTGCAAGACTACCTGAAACCACTGTTCATTTTCAACAAAATAAAAAAGAACTTATATATACATACCAATAGCAATTGATCGAAGGTAAAGTTTTTCAGCTTCGTAAAATTTGGCCATATCATAATTATATAAAGAGGCGAGATGACCAACAGATAGTGATACTTCATAATCATCAGGACCTAATAATCTTTCTTTAATATCTATAGCTTTTAAATGCATTTCTTCTGCTTCCTGTAAGTTCATTAATCAACAATATTATTTTCTTTTCTTCTGACAGCTTATTCAATATAATTCATTTGGTTTTTGAAACGCAATTTATCCCTGTATGCAGATCAAAAAGCCAAAATGGAAAAGTCGTTGCATTTGTTAAACCAAGGTCTTGTGTTTTACAGACCGCAGTTGGAAATGGAAAAGAGGTGGCTTATGTAAGAATTCTACTAATTGCACACTGAATAGTGTTGCCCATATTCATTAGATCAATCAGGGTTTAGAGAAGACACATAAAAACTGAAAATGGATCTTCCCAGTCAGTCAAACAATGACTGACACTACAATTATGCACTGATTGAAATTGAAGATTTCTCTAATCTCTAACAAGCTATAATAAAGTTTACCTCGTATCGTTGCATGGATTGATAAAGACGACCCAAGTTACCATAATGCTTGGCTGTTTGAACATTATCTTCACCAAATGCTTTAATAGCTAATTCTAATGATTGAAGGTGTAATTCTTGAGCTTCTTGTAATAACTTGGCTTCTGTTTCCTTGTGGTGACTATCTATAGCTATTTCTTCTAGAATCAGAGCTAAAAACAAATTTGAATCAAAGACTGTTATCTCATCATTATTACTTCATAAATGTTCCACTCCAAATCTGTGACCTTGGATAAAAGCCACCTTTCCTAATAACTTCAGGCAACCCAGCTGTAAATGGGTAGGGTTAAGCTAGGAAAGATCAATGTCAAATTATTGAATTATCTGGAATGCAAAAAAAAATCTGGATCATTTTACCTTTTAATAAATAACATACCTTTAACTCGTTTTGAAGAAGATAACAATAAATGTTGTTCTGGTAATATATCACATAATATCTCTATAGCTTTTTGAGCATGATCTCTGAAATTATTATATGATATATATTCTAAAACATAAATAAATATCAACAAACCTTCCATTACTATAGGTTGTACATAAATATATAACAGTATTAAACATAAATATTTTCCTCAAAATCATTTCAATAAAAAAATACAGTAATCTGAAAAACTAAAACTAATTCCAAATCAACTTAACTGATCGTCTTGAATAACATCTCAAATAAAAACAAATGGAGTTTTCTTGAAAAGAATAAATTATCCGAGGGAGGAATGAAAACAATCTTACTTGGCATCAGTAAATTTTCCTGAACTATATTCATTAACATAACAAGCATAGGCTAAATCTTCATGAGACGTGGCTACAAATAAATTCTTTCCCCCAAATACTGACTGGCGAATATCTAGAGCCATCTACAAAATATTTAAAAATATTCATCATTAACGAAGTATTCATATCACTGCACTGTATAAATGACTTTCAGCTTCAACGTCATACGTAGAAGTTAACAACCATGATGTGATCTGTCATAATGACATTACTTTACCATCTGTTTCAATTCAGAACCTGATTTCTTTTTTAGCTTATCTAATCTTTGACACATGCACCATTTCCCGTTGTATTACACTTTCAGAATTCGTAGGTTTTGTTTGGGGCCCAGATGTGCACAAGTATCTTGATGAACGATTACATATCCTCTCGTTTCAAAGTTTAAGCTTTACAATAATCAATCCATATATTGATAACTATTGTTACCTGATAAACTTGTACAGCAGCTGATATTGAGTCTATATTCAGAAGAAAAAACCCATAATCTAACAAGGCATCGGAATATTTAGGATGTTTAGTACCAAAATGTTCTCTGAAAATAATATCAAAATCAAATGATACATATTTTAATATCAAATGTAATACTCAAACAGCACAATTCAAAAGTCATTTATGGTGACTCTGTTGTATATATTAACCCTTTCAACCCAAAGAACAGGTATACTCTACTCTATTGGACCCTTTCGAGGGGTCGTAAATGAGAATAAAATTATTATTATTATTATAACCCAAAGAACAGGTATACTGCCTCAATCATAACGTGATATACACCTGACAAACCAGTAAACCAGCCGTTGTCAAGCGAGGTCATATAACGTTAACGTAATACTTTAAGAAATATTGCTGGGAGCTCCGGGTATATGACGTTTTAGCCAAAATAACATCAGGGTTCAAATGGTTAACAGTTATACATGTATTTACCTAGCATATAATACAGCTTGTTTAATCAACAGACCAGCTTTTTCAAACTCTCTTTTCACAACACATGCCTAAAAATCAAACACAAATAAATTACTTTCTGTAAATGTCATATTGTGGTCTTCAGAAATCAATTTCTTGGGAGAGTTGGCTGTTAGTCAGAATTTTTTTCAATGTTTTATCTTTGAAATAAAGCCATCATGGAAAACTAAACTGGATTGCACATGGATTAGTTTCAAATTATGCAGTTTTGTGTGTTAAGTTAATGTTATAAATATTTACCTTTGAACATTGTCTTAAAACATCAACAACAGCTTTATGAGATAGAGATGTTGTTATTTCTGCTAATGCCAATGTACAATTATGGAAAGCCTGAAAATAACAAAAAAATAGAGACTGAATTATATGTAATGATGGTATGTTATAACAAAAAAAATCAATAAAACATTCTTATATTGGACATGGTACCAACATCAAATTTTTTATGTTAAAACAGGCCTTCTCAATTAAATTTTGTAAAGGGCCAAATGCATTTTATGAATGAAAGATAAGGGCCAAATAGAGCTTAGCTAACACAGGGAGCAGAGGATTTTAGTGGAAGCGGCCACTTTTGAGGAGCCACTCTTGAGGACGTTGCGGGCTGCCATTTGAGAAGGCCTGTGTTACAACATTCATTTAGTGTAATAATGAGCTGATTATTGTTAAAAATAGGCTTATCACCTTAAAATGTCATTTAATGCCCTTCAAAAATTGCAACAAAAGGTGGCATTAAGGACTAATTCTATGTGTCTTACCTCGTCATAATGACTTTTAGCAAATAACAGTGTAGAATACTCTGTATATAATGTCGCTTTACTAACTGTTATACCCATGGTTTTTAACTTATCAACTAATTTAAAGGCATTCAAACATGTTCTTTCAGCTACATCATATTTACAGTTAGCATTCTGTACATGTAATAATCTACAAATGAAATGAAATAGAATCTTCAATTCTACTTTTTTTTTTTACTCGTAACTGGCTTTAAGTTGTCAAATGCCTTGTTGGAAAGTTTGACATTACAACTGATCTCTTTCAATTTTTAGCAGATTTTCATTGTTTATGACATCAAATAAATTTTGCATATTAAAGGAGTATTGCCTCATGCATGACATCAGCTATGGCTTAAAGTGCATACTATTACGTTAATAAATTCTTAGAGGTGATGGACAGGTTCATTAAAAGTCTTGAGATATACCGTATACCGTATAAGAAAAATATTAGTTGAAAATTACCTGACACTACATTCTAGAGCTCGACATAATGAACCTTGAGTTGTATCAACTTGACAGATCTCTAAACAGGCTTTATAAACTTTCTCACTATCATCAAACCAACCTGCATCACTCAGAAACCCACCTAAATAGACATAATGTTCAAGTTTCTAGGTCTGTTATTAAAGGATTTCAAAGAATATGTGTAGGTAGATAGATACATTATACTTTCATTACAAAGGGACTCTGCACACTGCAGGATATATTTTGACCAAGAAAATGCTTTGCATGCTTTCAAAAATAATTTTAACAAGAAAAATATTTAAGATGCTGTCAACTAGTTGGCCTTTGGCCAAACTTGATAGAACTGATTTTTCCTTGATTATCCATACCCACACGTGGATCAAATATTTGATTTTGGGAAAGCTGTAATTTTATGATGCCTGTTGTTAGCATGCAGTATAATGCCATATCACCAAAAAAGGATAACAGGTATTCCTATTCTTCTACCAGAACATTATGCATGAATACACACCACCTACCTAGAGTAAAACCCAACTGTAACATTCGAACCCGTTTCACTTGATCTTTAATAACATCCTCATTAATCTGTATAGAAAATGCCTCTGCCAGTGTCTCTGATATCTTAACACCATGATCCATTAAAGCTTGAAAGCAATGATGTAACAAATACCTGTTAAAAAAATAAGAATAAAAGATATTGTTTCATTCTAGTCTTCTAGTTAGCATCATTGTTTCATTAACCTTTAAGTACCGGTACTTGAAAATTTACTATGTAGCCTACATGATGCTGGACATTTTTAAAATGCTGCATCTTACAATTTTACTGCTCAGTATGGCGTACAGTACCAACTCAACTGTATTGTATAAATATCAACACCTCTATGTTCTAATGAGGGTAACTTTTTGGTTTGTGACATTTAGGACTGATAAGCTTACCTAAAATAACAACTTAATCAAATAAATGACAAACACAAATAACTTTTCTTTATCCATAC
Source organism: Lottia scabra (assembly GCA_029955415.1). Classification (NCBI taxonomy): domain Eukaryota; kingdom Metazoa; phylum Mollusca; class Gastropoda; family Lottiidae; genus Lottia; species Lottia scabra. The sequence goes on from JARJEI010000016.1 coordinate 2,320,195, forward strand.
CTTTTGTCATTAACCTTTAATGCCTTAGCAAATGTATCTAAATCGGTAAATTCCAACCCAAGCTGGCACAATCTTCCTTTATTATAGAGCTGCAAGTAGATAAAAGTAGAATTGTTAATGCTATTTTTTACATACATAGTAAAGTTTATTATGAATTTAATTAGGTCCCTACCTAGCTAGATGTCTTACAACAATTGCCTAACATCAGTCTCATAGTCAGATACACTTCACCAGGTCACACAACTAACATAGTGCAGTGTGCATAGGTAATCTAATAGTGTCAGTTGTCGAGTTGAGTGAACTTTATCTCACCACAAGCTCAAGATCAACCCTCTGATTATAAATTATACATTGTCTAGTGTCAAACACTAATATCATATCAATAATCATTTCCACAACTTTGAAGCTGCACTAACCAAGATAAAAGGGCAAGGCAGGTAGACTAAACTGTCCAAATCATTTTTATAGTTGACATCAAATGAAAGCAAAAATCATCACATTCAGCTGACAGTTTCTCTAAACATGGCCATAGAACACTTACTTTGTAATATATATCAAATTGTACATCTTCTTGTAAACATTTTATATCGCGACGGTGTTGTCCGTATGTTGCGACAATAGCAGAAATTGCAGTATTATAAAGGGAATCGGGAACCCACTCTAGTTTACAAGCAGTAGCCATATTGGATTATTATTACTTGACGTCATTAATGGGAGGTAACTAAAATTTTGCTCAGACCACACTAATCAAAGAGTAATACTCTCGCATAGAGTTATAAATTATAAGATATTATAACTCTATGAACTCAACCAGGCCCGTAACCGGCCTAGTGCTTCTAAAAAAAATGGGGGGGGGGGGGGTCTAAACAGGGGGGCAGTTAATGACGATACTGCTGAAAACGTGATTTCCTGTCTTTTCCTGTCATTTTGAAAAGAGTCTGGGCTGGGGGACATTTCCTAGAAAATTTTAAGATTTAGACAACTGGAAATGCGATTTCCTGTCATTTTGAAAATAGTTTGGTTTGGGGGACATCTCCTTCAAAATTTTGAGATTTAGACAACTGGAATCATTTTGAAAATAGTTTGTAGACGTGATAAAAGTTTTAAAAAGTATTGTGAAGAATAAACTAGCTAGGTGCCAATTTATTTGAACAAACTAGCTTTTACCAAAATTCTGATAAATACACATATCCCTTGCCCTTGCCCTTACCTTATCTGAAAGTGTTAGGCTAACTAGCCTAATAGTAATGGGCCGAGGATGTATAGTGGTGCAGTGGAGCAATTCTTACTCCCACGAATTTTTGAAGGGCGATTGAACTGTTTGCAGAGACATCATTGCAGTTTTCACTGAATGTTATGAAAGCACAGTAACAACTCATTTATGTGTGTCAATAATAACATCTGTAATATTCTCAACTGTAGTTGATCTGAAATTAGAGAAACATAGTCTAAACTACCATATTGTAAAACAGCCCCCCGCCCCCTCGTTCTTGATTCAAGTGCTTGGAGCACATCCCCTACACCCACACTCCGACACCCTTGGTTATAAATGTCTTCAAGGTCAAACATTTTATAATAGAGGTCAGTTGACTACTCATCTTTTATCATTTTTTGGATCCTTTTTGACCAGCTATGTTGATTTTCTTGAAGGTCTCTCAATAGACAGCAATTTCAGCCATTGGTCTTAGTTGTGTGCTTGAAAATGCAGCAGAAACACAACACAACACTATTACAGTATTTATGTCTGATTTACTTATAGTCAGGAAATCCTAAAACGTTTTGACCATCCCTCGAATAGTACTTGCCGGTTTCATAAGACATGTTCTATCGATTACCTCCCTTGTTATTCATTACTGAAAATAACACCTTGACTGGAGAATGGCGTTAGGTCGAGTTCAACTCGTTCGCTTTTATCAGACGAATTTTGGAAGAAAATCTCATTACATCTGTGGATTTGGACAGAAATTATGTAAATCAACTGCAGCTGCACAGAATGTTTCAACAGACGTCGCAGAAAATAGTCAAAATATTTCGGATTTGCCATCCAATGAGGGACATCCGAAAATCGACCTTTCATTCACAAATGCTCGGGAAGCGTATCGTAGTAAGAGAACTATTGACTTGATGCGATCATTGCTGGTTTATAATTTATGTTCTGTGAATTTTTTAGTTGATAACCAAGCCAAGGTACGTGTTTTTATTTTTAAATTTATAAAACAACACGCTTTAAATTCATGTTGTTTACAAGTTTTGTATGAATTGGCAGCTTGCCAACATAGACTCCTACTCTACTAACTCTAGTTCAATAAGGTAAAAAAATAAAGTGAAAGTAACGTTCATAATGATGCAATGTTTATTAGTATTAGTAAACAATAATTTGTTATGGTTTAACTGGGTTTAGGAATTTAATTGTAAATGTCATACATTATTTAATGTACAAAATAGAAATAGGATATAGGATTGTGAAGACCACAAAAAAAAAAATTAATTGGTAAAGAATAAAACAACTTGAAAAGAATTTTGTTGCCTAAAGTTAAAGAATCAAAAAACATTGCAAGGGCAAGATCTGAAAGAAGTAGCCATAATACAATAAAGTTAATGATTTCTAGATTTTTTATGTTAATGAAGGACACTACAAGATTTTTAAAGCCTCGGTTCCTAACCATGTACTAGTACATGTACCCCCATGTTCCTTCAGCAACGTTAGAAACACCAAGGGTTATCTGAAAAGCCTCTCAGACAATTTTAAAAAGTATGGAATGGATTAAATATCAAACTCCATCAACCAACAAATATCCTTTTACTTTCATGTTTGCTCTTAATGTTACTTAGGGTGGTCCAAGGGGTACCAGGACTGCAGGAGATTGCTTGAACAAAATAGGGGAACAAAGAGTCCAAAAGGTTGGGAACCGTGGTTTTAAAGGAATACTTCCTCATAAGATGGAAAAAAATCTACATTTTAAAGAAACCTGGTGTCATTGTACTATATTATAACAGATTACGGTACGGCACCTGTATTATCTCATTTAAAGGCAAAAAAGAAAAATATGTTAGATATCAAATAGAAAAACAGAAATTTATTAAGACTTTTTCAACATTAACCTGTAATTTTATGGAGATTCACTTGAGTTTTATGGTTTATTGGATCAGTTTCTTTCGAGTATACTTTTGAGACACTATTGATGAATATTAATTTCTATAGGCCAAGTTCCAGAACATTTTTGCTCATTCTAAGAGGTGGTATTTCTTTAAAAGAAATTGTTAAACTGAATTGACTTAAACTTGAAAATTGCTGACTGTTTATTTTGATCACGTTTTGATTTAATATATTTGTTGATTTTCAAAAGTGGTCATATAGTTAAAATACTATTATTAGATCCTGTTCATATGTATCCTATATGTGAATAAAATATTGTTTACAAAAAAAAAACATTTGACCCTTTTTTACTCGATTTGACCTGATATGAATTACTATTTTACATTTTGTTATTCATGGTTGGTTTGATGAATTTTAATTGGCCTACTCTACATACCCAATACTACAGAATAAACTTTGGTATAATGGCCTTTAGTAAGGTTACCTTTTATAATAAATAATGTAAATTTATTCTATTTAGACAAATATGATATAAATTAGAAGGATCTCCAAATGACTTATATAGTCTATTTTATAATGAGCATTTAAAGATACCCTCAATATAAATTTTGAGATATAGATTTTAAGACATCTATGGCAAAGCATGACAAAAAATGACACCAACTGCGCATGCCCTATCTCACATATAAGTTCAGCAATAGTGTGAAGTTGATCTTAAATTTATATTCTATTTAGACAAATATGATATGTATGGTCTTTTTTTTTACAATGACATCATATGTTTATTTTATTGTCTTAATTATTTCATGAATGGTGAAATTATTTGATATGCTTTATTTTTAAATTCATTAATTGTGTTAATCAAATTTTATTGGGCATTTTTTATGTAAGTTGTAATACCAACTTTGATGAAGTAATGCTAGTTTTGAATAAAGGTGATAAAAATTTTGAATATGGGGGCACAACTATGCACCAGTAAATTTCTAACCCAAATTTTTGATATTTTCAGTTGAAATTTTTTAAGGAAGAAGTCTGCAATAAATATAAATATAATTTTTATCAACAAAAATGTCTGTCTTGTATCCTCAATGTTCTGTGTGTAATCCCAATTCAGTCACATAAAAGTGTTTAATTTTATCAATCGAATAAAGTAATGGAATAGTAATTATTTGAAATGCAGAAGATGCAGAAAATTTTAAAATCATGTTGTTTTTTTTTCCAATTGCAGCCATTTCCAAATTGTTTTTGTGAACAGGTCTTTGATTCACTCTTAAAGATATTTTTTTCAGTTATTGAAATGGTCTCAGAAGGTGTTTGGAAAGACTCTATTTCGGTCTCTAATGAAGGCCACGTTTTACGGCCATTTTGTGGCAGGAGAGAACCAAGAAACGATCAAACCTTTGATAACACAGAATAGACAGTTTGGAGTGAAGGCTATTTTAGATTATAGTGTGGAAAAAGATATGTCGTCTGATGATGCCAAAAAAGCTGAAATGCTGTAAGTATTAAACAATAAAGTTCTGAATCTTGCTGTTAGCTTTTGAACGTTTTACATGTGATTTAAATAAACCCTGCCATAAAGAACTATATAATAACTTCTAAAATTCTTTTTTATTTTTGATGATGTATATTAATGACATTACTGATAAAGTTAGCTATGTATTATGTATTACAACCTGTTACATTAATTTAATCATTAGATTTTCATTAAGATAATTTTTTAATATGCTCTTTACGATATATTTTAACTATTTGATATGGTTCATGAAACAAGTATATAAATATCTAAATGTAATTTTTTTCATTTGCTGCTTTTGGAACATTTAATGCCAACCGTTCAAATGCTAATGCTTGAAACACATGGATTCAATTGGTTCAAATTTCAAAAGAGAACACATGACCTCTATATTAACTAATGAATTTACCTTAAAGGGATTGTAAAGAGGTTTTCTTAACTTCATATGTATATCGGGGACACTGATAGCATCAATTTGCGCCATTCCAATTTCCATTCCGATGTCTGTCGTTCTTGCAATTCCACTTAAACTAATGCGTTTTATGACGTCACCTCCACTGATCTACCGAAAGATACTATTGATACCTATGCAGATCATTAGGGGTGACGTCTTAAAACACGTTTAAGTGGAATTGCAAGAACCACAGACGTTGGAATAGAAATTGGAATGGCGCAAATTAATGCTATCAGTGTCCCTGATACACATACAAAATTAAGAAAACCTCTTTACAATCCCTTTTAAAAAATCCCCATAATTTATGCTTGATTGAACAGATAAAAAGACTCCTGAGAATAAGTTTTCAGAAAAACAGGTTGATATCCATTTCATTTGTGTCTGGTCAAATCTGGTTCTTATTTACTTCATCATAGTAATAGCAGAACTGTATTTCAGACTTTGATTCTGAAAGGTGATATGTTAAGCTTTTCAATTCATAGTTGAAAGCCTACATCTCTTTATTTTTTATCTTATAGGAGTTGTGTATCTGAAGATCAGCCTAAAGAACTTCCAGGTACTGATTTCACATGTTCTGTCACATCTTCAGTATTATTGGTGCTCTCCCGTGCCCTTATGCAAACAGGTGCAATGAAGTAAAACGTAAAACTCCATTTCCATTTTCATTTTCATCAAAGGCCACAGGTGCTCTGTTGCACTTTTAGTTTTGCACATACAATTACAATTTCTACAATTGTAAATTGTTGTTCCTTAAAATGTACTTTAATTTAAGTTCTACAGACATATTTTCATTGTTCATTTTGTAGAAACTGGCGAGATCTCTCATAAATTTCGAGCTCATGAAAAATTTGGTGACAGACGTGAAAAAGTGACGTCTGCTAGAACCTATATTTATGAAGATGAAGCACAATGTGATGAAAATTGTCAAATATTTCTAGAGGCAATAGATGCTGTATCAGGTAGGAGTTATTGATTGTTAATAACCCATTATGTATATTTTAATATTTGAATTTTTTCAATATGGAAAGTTAATGAAATATGAAAAATAGTAATTAATTTATAACAAACCATTTTACAGCTTCATTTGTATTGCATTATTATTTATTTCTTTAATAGCATAGAAATAATCTTGACAGCTGATTTGAAAGAGTTTCTGCAAATTTCAGCTATATGTTATGAAACGAGAAACAAAATTTTTGTGAAAAATTTATTTAGAGAACTTTATCCACTATTTCAGCATCAACAAATAGTTCAGGACTTGCTGCTATTAAATTAACAGCTCTTGGTAGACCTCAATTACTGGTATGTCTAATAATCTGTTTATTAATGACGTTTAATCTGAAACTGTGCAATGAGGGAAATTGAGAGTCTTGGTTTAATGTACCATCCAAATGACTTGCTTTCTCCATGTCAGCTACTCTGCATCATTAATGGGAAACCCATTTTGTGTTTTATTTTTCAGATCTAGACTAGACTAACACAAAAAGATATCTTTTATTTCAGTTACAATTATCAGAAGTGTTGGTTACTATTAGAAACTTCTTTGAGTTGTTTGCTGGTAAAGATTGTGGTGTAGAATTCCAGAAGTTTAAACAGGAAGACATGGCTAAAACATTAGACACCATGGGAATCTCTTTAAATCGTGCTGAATGGAAGGAATGGTTTCGTGTTTTAGATACAGATAATGATGGGTATTGTCACTTTTGATAGTCAATTATGGTTAATTATTTAAAAATTAGTTTTCTAAACTGAAATAGTGTTGACAATGTCAGTTCTTTTACTATTAGAAAACCTATTATAAATCCGGATACAATGTAATGTGTGATGTGTAATATGCAAGCATCATTGTGTAAAGAAATAAGATAACTTGTTTGCATAAAACTTGCATAAAACTTGTATGCATAAAATTTGTATGCATAGAATTTGTATGCACCAGTGCACAAGTTTCAAATACATGCACTTTAGCATTATTTATTGTAAATAACAATTCTACTATGAAACATCTAATTTCTATTTATATTTATAGTCAAATAGATTTATTAGACTGGGATAATTTATTAGCTGTAAATACCAGTTTATCCAAGTTGTTTATTGTCCCAAATTTAAAGGTAAGTCTCTTAAGTAATAGTGAATTAACTGTATTGTTTGACGTAGCTTTTATAAAGCCTTGGTTGAGGATGCCAAAAATTTTAAATCAAAAGAGTAAATTGTTATGTAACATGAAAATTGTGAATTTCAAATACAAAAAATAGAAATTTATATAGTTAATAATTATATTATATTATTATTTGAAGTTCCATTTTCAAAATTTCTGTTTATGATGCAAACCATGTGATTGGTAGAACAGAATTCTGCTCTTTATAAACAATGACTGTTTTATTATTATAGACCTGTAGACTTGAAGCTCTAACTTCAGCTTTAACAGACACAGAAGAAGAACAGATGAAGAACATGTTGAAAAGAATCAACTCTATAGCCCAGGTAAAAAGTTTAACTTGCATCCCTTCTAAACTGTCAATTATTAAAGGTCCCAACTGAATTCCTACAAGAATCTATATAAGAAAAATCTAAGATACAGATACTCCACTACACGACAATCAAGCATCAAAATCTGATCCAAAAGTATCCAAAAGAGGTTTTTCTGAATTTTTTATGTGTATTGCAGACACTGAGAGGATCAATTTGCACCATTCCAAATTTGGACATCTTTGAATCCATCGATTCCACATACACTCAGTTGAAGACGTCTGATTGAAAATTGTCTATGTGTTTAGAAATCCTCTTTACAATCTCTTTAAAGGAATATAATAAGCTTTACCAAGACTATTTTTATTCCAGTATGCTAAAGAGAAAGACAGTCGTATTATGATAGATGCTGAACAGACATATTTTCAACCTGCTATCAACAGATTAACAATGGAGTTAATGAGAAAGTTTAATACAGATAGTGCAGTAGTATTTAATACTTATCAATGTTATTTAAAGGTGCAACTAGTCAACTGAAATTTTTAGCATGTATTGTCAACCATGTTTATTTTGAGACAGCATTTTGACTGAATTTGGTGAATTGTAATGTCATCCCAGTACCCTTACAAGAAAATAAATGCAGATTATTTTTTTAAAAAGTATAATGTTTAGCTTAACATGCATAGTTACTGATTTGCTCTATGTAATTATTTCAGCAAGCCTTTAAGAACATTGCTCTAGATATGGCTGTAGCTCAGAGACAAGATTTTTATTTTGGTGCTAAACTTGTTCGAGGTGCTTATATGGATCAGGTAAGTTTAGTCTATTTCTATGGCTTTGTCATGTAGGATTTGGTCTTGCCTTTAAGCTGATCATTAACAAAATGTTGGACATAAATATTGACTATAGGACCTCTGGCTGGCAATAAAGTGATTTGTCGTCATCTCTAATGTATTGTCTTTGTTAAACAGGAGCGAGCAAGAGCTGAGGAACTAGGTTATGAAGATCCTATTAACGAATCCTATGAAAAAACAACAGAAATGTACCATAATATACTAGAGGAAATAATGAAACAGATAAATATTCGAGAACGTGGTAAAATAGCTATTATGATAGCTACACATAATGAAGATACTGTTAGATACGCAGTAGAATTGTAAGTTATTTTTCTATTTTTTCAAACTTTCTTTATGAGCAAGTTGCATTTCTAAAATAGTACTGGTATTCAAATTTTTGCCTTGAATTTATATAGTTTCTTTATTTGTTATCTAAACATTGAAATTGCACTTTTGTAGATAATATAAATGCTTTTCTTTAATTGTGGACACATGATAAGTTAAATCTTTGTTAAGAGTGATACACAATAAAAATCAGTTTTTTATGAGAAATTGTAAAATTTTAAGAAATAAATCCCTTGATTTTTTTATTTGACAGAATGAAACGTTATGGAATCAGACCACAAGATAGATTGATCTGTTTTGGACAGTTATTGGGAATGTGTGATCATATTAGTTTTCCTCTAGGTAAGTTTGACTGTTTTTTTTATTGAAATTTGCTCCTTACTTTTTACTTGCTGTTTCATACAATGGAACTTGATTAGATATACATGCATAAGGCATATGAAGTCTCCAAAGAACAAGAGACTGTGGGTCTTGTTTGATAATAATTCTATGATAGGAAATTAGGAATTAGTCATAATTGAGAAATTTTACCTTGAGAGATACCATATGTTCATCAAAATTGAAACCGGAATCTGGAGTCTCGATTTGCAAATGACTAAGCCCAGTTTTATGTTTTGAATGCAAGCAAACATATGTTTCCGTTTCGTGCAAGACAAAAATTACCACTGATAAATGTTAATGCCTTGGATGATGGTCAGACACATTGAAGATTTGTAATTAAACTTTTGTTCAGCTATGTGAAACCCAATCTAATTAAAATTAGATTACATTTTGTTGCGGTTATTTTTTGAGTGTCGACTCCATGTAATCTAACCACTTATATAATAAACGTTGTTCTGATTAGGGGAAGGGTGGCACGTGCTATAAATAGCTTATTCTTCACCAGAAGATGCTCTCCTTATAAAAGTGGTTAGATTACATGGAGTCGACAAAATAACCGAAACAAAATGTAATCTAATTTTAATTGGATTGTGTGAAACCATATATCTATTTTTTTCAGGTCAAGCAGGTTATTCAGTATATAAATATGTACCATATGGACCGGTAGAGGATGTGTTACCCTATTTATCTAGACGTGCATCAGAAAACAGTGGAATGTTAAAAAAGGTTCAGAAAGAAAAGAAATTATTAGCCAGTGAAATCAAAAGAAGATTGAAATGTGGTGAAGTGAGATATAAACCACAAGATCATATCCCTTCTTCTGTTATGATATAATAGTTTCTATAGGGAATACGGCACATATCAGTCCAATATTGTCAACATTATGTTTAGACAATAATAACTTTAATTAGAGAAGTTGCACTTAATAATCTTTTCTGGTCATGAAATTAAAGTAAAATATATGTATATTAGATATAAGCTTATAGGATTTGAATGCAATATAAGTCTATTTGTAATGTTTCAATAACCATTGCTCATTTCTGTCTTACAAATTCAGAAGTTCTGAAATATTTATTTCGAATAAATTGTGTATTTCTGAGTTTGCTCACCCTTATCAATCTAAGTCAAGTTCTATTTGACATGTTAGTATTCTTACTTCCAACAATGTATCTCTTGCTTTTTCTTATATATTGTCTATATATCCATATCAATTATTTCAGTAGTCAATTTAAAATTCAAACGCACACTGCACTGAGAACTATAAAGGAATAAAGGAATTATATTCTTTAATTACAATTTTGTTGGTTTTTAATTACTTGGTGATTTTTTTGGACTGAATCTCTGTTTATTTTTGTTTGTGTGAATCTCATTTACATAAAACCAATTGTATATTTGAATGAGGGACAAAATTTACTGTGTTAAAGGGACCTTGTCAGAAATTGAAAATGTAAAAAAATGAGATGCTCTTGTGTATAATTTTGAAGTTTGACATATCAGTTTGAATATTTGAGAGTTAAAACATTCAAACAGATAATTGGTTACTTATTTTAGCACTAGTCTGATTTTTATACAAGTAACTCTTTTAAGATAATAAATAAACATGTTGAAACATGTCTGTGGTATTGTATCTTTAGAAATTGTCAATTATTTTCAAATTGTAAATATTATTTAGTTTGTTATAAAATAGCCTTATTTTAATGGCTTTGTTTTTATTTTGAAAATTTTATTATTTAAAATTTATATACCGGTTCAATAGGAAAGAATCTCATAATACTGTATTGTAGATCAAAACTTCCTGATTTCTTCTTGCCACCTCTGGCCTCTAATGGCTTATTTTATGATAGATGCCAATTTAGCTTGAGTTGTAAAAACTGTTAGTAAAACAAAATTGCTGGTAGGAATTTGGAGGCTTTTTGAATCTTGCTAGATGACATGCTGAATATTCCTAGATGACATTCAGAGGCTAGATTAGAGTCAAAAAGTTTTGAATTAGTATTTATATTGTAATAAAAAAAAAAGTATTTGTATAAAGAAAATTTGCAATTTCATTTTTCACCTTGTTCAGTATTTTTCCTCAATTTGTTTGATATGAATAGAAAATTATTTACTTGGAATTTGTCTATGAGAATGATCTCACAATCTCTGAATTTCCATATAACCTGTCTTGCAGTAAGAAGGTTATATTCTTTAAATATTTCCTTCAAGAGTTATTATATAAAAAAGGGCAATATTAAAAAGGATATATTATTTTTAATTGTTCAATTCTTAAATATTTTATTTATAACATAGGAATACTCAGTATTTTATGTGTAGATTTTCGCATGCATATGCATTGTTTGTCAGGAAAGCAGAGGTTTTCTTCGTCAAATTGAAGAACCAGATAGACAATAAGCGCATATGCATTGTTTGGATTCTCCAGCCTGAAATCTGTACTCATTTCTTGACCACCAAGTACTGAATTCACCTGGAGTCATAATCTGTCCTCATTAAAGGAATAGATCTGTCTTTGAGTCTTTTGACAATTAGTATTACTCTATTTAGTTCAGGTTTTGTCTTCATGTGAATCGAACTGGCTGAAAATTAGTGTCATTGCAGACAGGACAAATGTTATGCTCAAGTGTGACATGATTCTAGATGTTGCAGATTTTATACCTCATCTAAAATATTAAGGTCCTTTCTGTGCCATAATTATAATATTTCAGACAATATTACAGACTAAAATTACTGGGGGTTTAGATAAGTTTAGATGTTGTAAAAGCAACATCAATAAAAGCTACATCATAGGTAAACTTGTTGAGCACATGGTTTTTAGTAATTTTGTTACTATTTTTAGATTTTATTTTATGAGATTATTTTGTGATAGAATATTTTATCTGTATATATAAAGTAATAATAAACTTGTTCCAAAATTCAATGTTTATTCTGTGACCCAGTCAAATAGTCCAAGTTTCAAACAATCTGACTCTTATTGATTGTTGTTGGATAGTGTAAATTCTGCTTCAAAAATTCTGTACTGTACCGGTACCTAAAAAGAGTTAAGGGTGGGCAATACTTTGCATACGCTAAGCCTTGAATTAATAGTAGGCCTACCTTATTTCACACACAAACACAACACAGAGAGGTTATTTTTTTTTTTTTTTTTGGCTTGCACTACTGCAGAAGTCATGAAAAGTATTTTTTGGAAGCTTTGTTGATATTTTAACTGTAGGCCTAGCTTGCGTGCAGACTATGTTTAATTTTGAATGTTCAAGAGGATTATAGGCATGCAGTTGTATTTGTTGTCTAAAAAGTAAATATAATTATCTCCCTTGAAATAGTTAGCTCTTCCACAGGTGTATTGAAAAAGATAAAGTTAGTCATCCAGGCGGTTGTTCTAAATATATTTATTTCAATATTTGACAAAATGATTAAAGACTATGTTAGAAAACTTACATTTTGAAATGAGAATACAAAAATGAGTTGTACCGTAGAGGAAAATTGTCAGGAAAGTGGTGCATGTTCCACACAAGATGACACTCATAACACAACGGAAGGAAAGGTAATAAAGTCAAAAGTCAAAAAGTGTCTTTACTTTGTTTATTATTATTTTATCAGACCAGACTAGGCCTAGTCAAATTCAAATTAGAAGTCAGTAGCCTACGACCTAGTTTTGAAACTTACTGTCTACTTGCAGCCTCATCAGGTGACTGTCTACTTTTTCAATTTCTTGACAAGTTTATGGTCACACCACTTGGTCACACTGTCAATAAAAAGTGCAAAATGATATTAAACAAAGTCGATGATGTCAACATCTAGCCTACTAGACCTAATCACAAACTTAAAAAGGTTGTTCAGCATTTCCAATGGTTGATTTAGAACTTGAACATCGTATTTCAAAATATCCTTTAGAAGTACTAAAACGGCACGAAAAGCATATTATTTTTTTCAATTATATCCCTATGGTACCTTACCTTAACATTTATTCTTCATTTTCTATAAGCTTATATGTTTTCTATATATAATGCATAGTTTTACTAAATGAGAGTCGTATTTTTGACTTTCAAACACTGATAATTATGGGTAGGCCTACACATGTGTTTATTTTAATTTCGGAAGAGAGTTGTAAACAATATTACGGATTAGATTAGATAAAAAATTCCAGATTCTGTGACTTAAATGTTTTTGGTCGAACAGTTAGTGAACATATCCCAATAAACTTTAGTCTAATATAGATCTGCTAGCATCAAGAAAATATGAAATCTTCTTCAATGGCTTGCTACATGGACATTTGCGTGATTATTTTATTGAATGTATCTTAGTCCTCTTGATTTTTGCACATCAGGTATCTCCAATAAGCCGCATTTCAATATTTCAGCATCTATAAATCTCTTTTAACGTCTTAGACAACTATTGTCTGTGCAAAGGTTTGAATTTTGACAATAATTTTTTTGAGAATTGGAAAAGAATCATCAAATTAGTACTGTAATGAAATTGATAATCAAAATTTGAATCTTCATAGCATCGATATTTCATTCTCTCTATAATTTTACCCAGCCCTATAAACTGCAACTTGAGTAAGTAATTTACCATGCCTATAAAGTAGAATATAAGCTTTATAAAATGTAGAATAATCAAGTTGATAGGGCCTATTCTGCATTTATTCTTTTGTAACAGGAGGCTAAGGCTAACTTTTTTTGATAGATTCCTTTAATGTCTTTTGTGAGCCTAATAAATAATTGTGAAAAAACATAAAATTTACATTCTAAAATTGGAATGACAAAGTTTGCAAGGAAATCAGACATGCATTTTATGTAATACTGTTCTCATCAAAACCATTATAATGTCAATGTAAGAGCTATTGGTTTGTTGTCAATGGGAGGACAAATTAAATCAAAGCTATTGTTATTTTTAATCTAGCCTGCCTAGTCTAGCCACTTAACTTTTACAAATATCCATTCTTTTACATTGTGTAAGCTTATGCCATTACTGCTTAAAAACACACATTGGGTAAATATTTTATTCAGAAAGGTATCTGAACTCACCATCACTTGTCATGTCTTGTCCTACTTGCTACCAGATGGCACAATCACAGTTTTCTGTGGTAAGAATATACTGGCCTAGAAAAATTACTGAATTATCTGAATAGTTTATATTTAACTTTATATTTGTATTGTTGACAAATGAGTATCTTTGTCTTAAGAATCTTTTACTATTTGCTTCAATAAATGACTCAAAATTTTCTGTTTAGCTACCATCTATTGAGGATTTTGTATTTCTGAAACCAATAAGTCGTGGAGCATTTGGGTGAGTAAATAATCATTAAATAGAAAATAGTTTTAAAAAATTTACTTGGTAGTATATCACTGAACATTTGATTTTTTGAACAGACTTTTCCTTCAGAAAGTATATGTATATTACAATTCTAGGATGAATTAGCCTTTAAAACCTTACATAGCAGTTTGAATATTATATTTTGATAGTATAACACAAAATAGCCAAATCTAACAGGAGTATACGAAGAAGGATTTCAATAACATTTTTTTTTCTTATCAGAAAAGTGTATCTTGGTTGTAAGAAGACTGCACCAGATAAAGTTTATGCAATAAAAGCTATGAAGAAATCAGATCTATTCAACAAAAATCTTATTAAACAAGGTGAGTACAAACAGCAAGATGGTTAATGAGATTTTGGCAACCTAGGGTCATCAGAAATCTGCTCTCCGTGTTCTAGTTTACATAGTTCCATGGGGGAGACCACCTTATCCATCTGCACATAAATCCTGGGACCAAGCACCAATTATATTCAATTCCGGTGACATAGCTAGATTTAGTACCTAATTTCTATGACTTGGGGCATTCAACTATGAATACGATAAAATTAAATAAAGCTTAGAATATGGCTAGAGTGTAGGTAAAACTGACTTTTAAACTTGAATGGAATGTTAAAACCAATTCAGATGAGATGTATCTATAATTTGATAGAAATTTTTTAATATAAATGTAAATTTAAATAAAAAAAAAATTCTCAATTCAATTTTATATGTTTTGATATTATTTTAGTTACAACAGAAAGAGATGCCTTAGCTACATCACACAGTCCATTTGTTGTTAATTTATATTATTCATTACAATCAGAACAAAATATTTACTTGGTATGTTATACTGATACATATCTCTTTATTTATATCACCACTGTAGTAGCTCAGTTAGTTAGACACATTCGCTCTAACCCAAAGGCAAGATACCTTTTGGGATTTTTAAACTGAGATTCCTTATCAGTGATGCAGGTATAAGAGGAGTATTAGTTGTTTTAATAGGACAATAAACCATGACCCTACATTCCGCTGGCTGGCTGTTCAGGTCGGAGATCCCTCAAAAGTTTGAAATAACATAAAAGAAGAGAAAGTTGTCCTGGTATAATGATAACTCTTATGATTAAATGAATAAAAAATAAATCGAATTTTTTTTAAGAATTCTTAATCTATGTAAAAATTTTAAATGGAAAATTAAAAGAATCATTTTTTTTTTAAGATAATGGAGTATATGATAGGTGGTGATGTAAAAAGTTTATTAACAATGTATGGTTATTTTGATGAAGATATGGCTAAGATGTTTATAGCAGAAGTTACTTTAGCTTTAGAATATTTGAATGATAATGGTATTATTCATAGGTAAGAATGAACCAGACCAGTAAATAAGATTACCCATACGCCTGAACCCCATTTAAAAAAAAAATTTGGCACACGCTCAAAATCTCCACAACAGTTTTACAGAAAGTTTAAAATTTTATAATAATTTCAAAAAATGGCTTAATTTATGGATGCAAAATTGATAAATGAATTTTTAAATGAATAAACAAGTCTTCTACCTCCAGAATGAGATTATTTGCCACAACAATGTCTACTGCCATTTGGTTTGATTGTCTATGTTACACAATATTTATTTTTTAGAGATCTAAAACCAGATAATATGTTAATATCAAATGAAGGTCATATTAAATTAACAGATTTTGGTTTGTCTAAGATCAGTATTGATGTAGGTAAGTATAAGCCTTTAAGATATCATATAATATATAATTTGTACTTGTTACTTGTTGAATAGATGACAAAATAGTCAATTTAATCAAGTTTCCTCTAGTCTCAATTCTTTCCCTAATAAAATGTTTCTAGCTGTATACACTTGTATATAGAAAGGTACTTATCATTTATTTCTTAGTTTATCAGCTAAGATATATGTACAGACAATGTTAATTTGTGATGTAGATGTCAACAATGATATATATTTCAGGTGCAGCTTGTAATAACAGTGTTAAATTTACCACATCAGGTGTAAATTACCACAGAACACCTGGTCAAATATTATCTTTGAAATCATCTCTAGCTTTCGTAAGTTGTCTACAGTCTTTACCCCTTAGATTATTGCAAGATTTTTCATTCATATACCAACTAAATAATAAATGGGAAATTAGGGATTATTTACGCTTTACATATCAATTTTATTCATATTTCATATAAAAACAGGTGATATATTATAGGATTTTCATGAATTAAATTTCTACTTTTTATACGCCCACACATTAATGTGGGCGTATATTGTAGTCGCCCCTGTCTGTCTGTCTGTCCGTCTGTCTGTCTGTCCGCCTGTCTGTCCACAATTGTTGTGGACACGATAGAGAGCTGGTTTCTTGATGGATTTTGATGAAACTTGCTGTGAGTGTTTGCTATCACCCAAGGATGAACCCTATTGAAAATCAGACGAATCGAAAAATATTTCATGGGTTATTGCCCTTGCTTTTGAAAATATCTTGTGGACACCATAGAGAGCTCGTTTCTTGATGGATTTTGATGAAACTTGTTATGAGTGTTTGTATTGACATCAGGATAAACCCTATTGAAAATCAGAAACATCGAAAAAATATTTGATGAGTTATTGCCCTTGTTCTTTAAAACGCGTTAATTTTTCAGCCTTTCACAAAGTTGTGGACAAGTTAGAGAGCTGGTTTCTTGGTGGATTTTTATGAAACTTGCTATGAGTGTTTGTTATCACCCAAGGATGAACCCTATTGAAAATCAGACGAATCGAAAAATATTTCATGGGTTATTGCCCTTGCTTTTGAAAATATCTTGTGGACACCATAGAGAGCTTGTTTCTTGATGGATTTTGATGAAACTTGCTGTGAGTGTTTGTTATCACCCAAGGATGAACCCTATTGAAAATCAGACGAATCGAAAAATATTTCATGGGTTATTGCCCTTGCTTTTGAAAATATCTTGTGGACACCATAGAGAGCTCGTTTCTTGATGGATTTTGATGAAACTTGGTATGAGTGTTTGTATTGACATTAGGATAAACCCTATTGAAAATCAGAAACATCGAAAAAAGATTTGATGAGTTATTGCCCTTGTTCTTTAAAACGCGTTAATTTTTCAGCCTTTCACAAAGTTGTGGACAAGTTAGAGAGCTGGTTTCTTGGTGGATTTTTATGAAACTTGCTGTGAGTGTTTGTTATCAACCAAGGATGAACCCTATTGAACATCAGACGAATCGAAAAATATTTCATGGGTTATTGCCCTTGCTTTTGAAAATATCTTGTGGACACCATAGAGAGCTCGTTTCTTGATGGATTTTGATGAAACTTGCTGTGAGTGTTTGTTATCACCCAAGGATGAACCCTATTGAAAATCAGACGAATCGAAAAATATTTCATGGGTTATTGCCCTTGCTTTTGAAAATATCTTGTGGACACCATAGAGAGCTTGTTTCTTGATGGATTTTGATGAAACTTGGTATGAGTGTTTGTATTGACATTAGGATAAACCCTATTGAAAATCAGAAACATCGAAAAAATATTTGATGAGTTATTGCCCTTGTTCTTTAAAACGCGTTAATTTTTCAGTCTTTAACAAAGTTGTGGTCACGTTAGAGAGCTGGTTTCTTGATGGATTTTTATGAAACTTGCTGTAGTGTTTGTAATCACCCAAGGATGAACCCTATTGAAAATCAGACGAATCGACAAATATTTCCTGGGTTATTGCCCTTGCTTTTGAAAATATGTTGTGGACACCATAAAGAGCTGGTTTCTTGATGGATTTTGATGAAACTTGGTATGAGTGTTTGTATTGACATTAGGATAAACCCTACTGAATATCAGAAACCTCGAAAAAATATTTATGAGTTATTGCCCTTGTTCTTTAAAACACGTTAATTTTTCAGCCCATTACTCTCTCAAAGTTGTGGACACGATAGAGAGCTGGTTTCTTGGTGGATTTTTATGAAACTTGCTGTGAGTGTTTGTAATCACCCCAGGATGAACCCTATTGAAAATCAGACGAATTGAAAACTATTTCATGGGTTATTGCCCTTGTTAACTTGTAGTTGTAAACACTCAAAAATTTTGTAAACATTCTTGATGGCACGGTTTTCGACAGATGTTTCATTTACTGATAGTTCTTGTCGACCTCCCAGACGACTTGGCTGCCATTACAAAAGTGGGCGTATTACGATGGGGCATCGCTATTTTTTTTATTTTAGAATGTAACGGCCAGCATGAGGAAACGAAAATTATCAGCCCAAAGTCCATTAGTGAGTGGTCGTAGATCCAGAAATAGTTTTAACTCTCCTTTCAAAGAGGCTATTTTCAACTCACCTCTCTTGAAAAAAAGTCATGAAATTTCACCATTGCTGCCACCTGTATCTAGAAATTTGAATCCTGCTAACGCGAAACATTCCACTCCACCCATACAATGCCTTACTCCAACACTCGAGGACTCTTTAAATTGGACATCTACTGACAGTGATTCAAGCTATGTGACAGCTCATAGTAGTTCTCTATCACGACCCATCAGTTCATTAGCAATGAATGCTGACAAGACAGCTAGCTTTACTATATCAGATAGAAAAAAATCTATCACCAAACCAGAGAAACGATTTGACAGTGGAGCTGAAGCGGTCACAATTAAAATACAAGCACCATCTTCTTCTCAACCAACTATTCAATCAACAGCGTCATCAAGTCAGGATAGTTCAATGGACGAAACTCCTCAATTACGTCTGTCAAATGAATCTGTGTGGAATTCCTATGCTGCCAGAAATTTACGGAGTATGAGAGAAGGATCGTATTCAGAAGAGGATTCTGGAGAAGAAAACAGCAAAACTTCGGAATCACCATTATTCAGACCCCAATCTGGTAAATATAATATCAAGAAAAAGAGCAGATCCACGTCAGTACTATCTGATGGTTACGCCAGTTCGTCTGGTAAAAGCAGTATCTATGGTTACCATTCAGATGATGAAATGGAATTTTCTTCCAAATTCTCTGCAACAAGGAGGAAACGTGGATATGAAAGTCTTAGTGAAGCTAATCTAAAGGCACCACTAAAATCAGGATTGACTGCAGACTTTGGTGTTTTGAAAATGATGGGAGATGATCCATGTGCTAAAAGACTAAGATTGGATCCTAGTTTTGAAGATTCGAGGAATCAATCTCATAATAGTGAAATGTACGCTGCTGATATATCCTGTGATAATTCAATGAGTGACGGTATATTAAGATGTCGTGAATGTAACAATACGTCGAGTGAAGACCTATCATCTCTAGAAACTTCTGTCGATAGTTTTCATAGTTCTAGAGCTCGACATCTAAGTGACATGAGTAATAGAACATCAATAGGTTGTAATTCTACAGTGTTTCTCTCACCTGCTGATGAAAATCAGGATCCAAAATGTTTTGTTGATGGTTTACCAACTTCTGGGCTTCATCAGGTAATATTGAAGGGATAGTAAAGAGTATTTTTAAAAACAATTTATGTGTATAGGGGACACAACATCAATTTGCAACAAGTCAAATTTAATCTGTGGTTTCTCTGATACAAGAATATTTTATAGAATTGCTGGAACCACAGATGTCAGGTGCAAACTGATGCTATGAGTTTTCCCCTATACAATCCTCTTGAGTTTGAATTTAATTTTGTCAGTATCAGTACCTTTCATCAAACAGATTGGTTTTTCACTAGGTACTGCTTAAATTGCCTTAATAAATTATATGTAGTTAACTTGTCATGTTTAGGTTTTGAATAGTACCTAGATGTTTAACTCAACCATGCTCATTTTTAACTAGATGTCATTTATTTTATACAGAAACAGTTTCGGTTTAACACAGACCTATTTAAATCACCGTTACCACAGACTGGTAGTTTACGTACTAAAGTACTATGTAATTGTCAGTCTACAGAACGGAATGATACCAGTCATAATAATGGTACTGTTAACCCTGATATCATAATGATGACTCCTGATCAGTCCATTAAACGTCAGGTATGCCAAATATTTCTTTCTTTTCTGAAGGGTTTTGAATCAATATAGTACTTGTGGAGTTCTTAAACCCTTCCATGAGTAAATCCTTGTCGTAAAGCATGGAAAAAATGTGTATTATTTCAAATATCTCAAATATTGAAAATAATGAAAAATTAGGTTTAGGGCTATGTTTTGACACAATTTTCTCCTTGGCATACTGTATGACATTACTCACCTTATGAATCATGAGAAAATACTCAGTTTCAAATTTAAATTTTTGGATATGTATGTTATAGATGGGGTCATTTTTGACACCAAGAACACCAGCAGAAATGAAGAAAACACCTTTCAAAACTCCACATAAAAACATTATGAAAACACCATTTAGAACACCAAAAAGTGTGCGTAGGGGACCTAAAGAGGAGGAAGAAGAGAGGATTCTGGGTACTCCAGACTATCTGGCTCCAGAAATTCTCATGCAGAAACCACATGGTAAGTTAAAGTTCCTCTTGACTAGAATGACTGAATTGACTAGTAACCACAGGTATTCGTGTCATCGATAGTTGACTCTCTATTCATTCCCTACTTTTATGAATCGCTTCATTGAATATTTCCCCTTGTAAGGATTTACAGGAGGAAGATGATTATGCAATTTATCCAGAAATCTAGTAATGGTAATACTAATAAAAACAGAATCTGTTATGTGACTTGTTTCATCAATTGAGCACCCATCCACAAAATATAAATAAAATTTGGTATCTATTTCATTAAACATGATATATTTGTTAAATTATATTCTAGGTGCAGGTGTTGATTGGTGGGCTCTAGGTGTCTGTTTGTTTGAGTTTCTAACTGGTATTCCCCCTTTTAATGATCAAACACCAGAATTAGTCTTTCAAAATATTCTCAATAGAGGTAATTATTCCTTACATTAGTAATGTTACAGAATTTTTCTAGTTATAGTAATAATTGCGATCTCTCTGTTTTATTTTGAAAACATTGACAGAATGTATTTTTTCAAGTGATCCACTCACTTTTTGTATGAAAATATGTAATGAACTCAGATATAATCTTGATAATCCAGATATGTTGTATATACATGTAATGCATATTATTCAGAATATTGTTTTTGATTCTGTGTGTTATCCACTATCCAGTTCATGAAATACTCCACAAAGATATCTGCAAAAATATTAAAGAAAACTTACACGAAGTCCTTATTCTATCTATAATATCAATTTTAAGTTGATTTATTATTTTATTTTAGATATACCATGGCCAGATGGAGAAGAAGAATTAAGTGAACAAGCTAAATCAGCTATTGATGAATTATTAACTATGGATCCTTCACAACGACCACAAGCTCAAGGTTAGCACCAATACTAAATATTATGAATATATTGTCTGATAGTTTCGTTAAGGTCATGAAAAATGTTGGACTGACAAATACTTTGAATTTCTTTTAAATTGATTGTCCAGAACATCTTGGAATTATTCAAAAAGTATGGACCATTTTATGTTATGAAGTATATTATTGAGGGCTTTTTGTGCATTTTTTTTACATATTATTATTCTCTTTGAAAGTATGTTACATGTCATGAAAAATCAGCTTCCACATTTATCACCAGGTGTAAAGAATATGGCGTTATTTGCTGATATAGATTGGGAACATGTATTAGATACAGAACCTGCCTTTATACCACAACCTGATGATGAATTAGATACAACATATTTTGATGGTATGTTTTCACTACATTAGCAAATTTCATTTTCTTGTCTTAATCTTGTAATAAACTTGTTATGTTAGAAACAATAAAGGGGTTGTAAAGAGGTTTTCTAAACTTTGTATGTGTATCGGTGACACTGATAGCATCAATTTGTGCCATTCCAATTTCC
This sequence comes from Lottia scabra, assembly GCA_029955415.1. NCBI lineage: Eukaryota > Metazoa > Mollusca > Gastropoda > Lottiidae > Lottia > Lottia scabra. The sequence goes on from JARJEI010000016.1 coordinate 2,342,456, forward strand.
ATTCCTATGTCTGTGGTTCATTCAATTCCACTAAAACAAACGCAAAGTATATACAAAGAAAACCTCTTTACAATCCTTTTCATATAATTGATTTGCACTTAATAATAATAATAATAATAAGAAACTCTTTATTTTACATGGGTCAGAATTAGGCCCAATAACACCACGAGTGATACGGTCCTGTCTCAAACTCAGCCCATGGGGACAAACATAGATACAATATACAACATATAGACAAAAAAAAATTTGATGTCTGTGAAATGAAAGTACCAAGGCATTAGTTTTGAAAGCCAAGTATTTTAGAATGACAGAACTTAAGGCTGCATACATTAGTTTACTTCAAGATCACTATATCTGATATATATTCACTCTTTTTATAGTAATTTGGTATTTCATTTTTATTTCAGCTCGAAACAAAGTTCAACAATTAATAGTATCAGCTGTGGATTTATAACTTGAGCAATTTGAAGCAACATTCCTAAAGACATATACAAAAAGTCTTAAACATTTATGTTTTCTAAGTGGACAATCACTGAAATAGATTTTGAATTTGATGTTATTGACTATTCAAAGATTGTATTTAGAGTAGAGCAAAGATATTCATGCACTTTCTTGGAAGGTTTCTCAATATTAACAGGAATATTCCATTTTGTTATGATTTAGATCGTCTTGTTTGAATTTGTATTTATCTTTGTATAACTATACCAGTATCTGAATTTCCTCTTTAATAGTTAATTTGTGATAATGATGATAAGCATAATAGAAATATTAGATATTGACAATGCATGGTCTGTTCTGTTTAGAAATTTGATTTCTAATAGAAATATAATATAAATATATAAAATATGTTAATAAATTTTAAACTGTATCTAGATGTAAGATAGTGTTTCTTCTGTGTAATTTTATTTCTACAATATGTTACTGTGATTATTATTGGGCATTTTCCATGTCAGATATGCTGGACAACAAAATTGAGAAAAATCAAGATTTCATTTTAACATTTTCCTCAATTCATTTAAAAATTAAAAACTACATTCATTTGGTCATAGTACGTTATTAAAAGTCGTAAAATTGATGCAAATTTCAAATTTTTCAATTTAGATTTTTGCTTGGGAAGGGCTAAATGGACACACATATTTAACCAATAATTATGAAAGACATTATGGTAATATACAACGTAATATGAAATTATACCTTATTATAGATTCTATATACTTCAAATTATATATTAAACTGGTTTTGGGACATGTAAGAATTTCTTGATATGCTAGTTATGTATTTTGAAAATCATGTTAAATTTTGAAAACTTGTTTTGCCTTGTATTTTTTTTTTTTGAGTCATAATTATTAGTATCTAATTTAAGCTGAAGTTAACTTGTACCTAAAGTATTTTTCGTGTTAAATTAATGAAGTATACATGTATATTATGCAGACTCTCTGAAAGGGATGCAAAGTTGACACACCAAGTCATAGAGTGGCCTAATGTGTGCGGCAAAAGTGGGCTCAGATTTGTGGCTTTGTATGTCAGAAGTATTAAATAGACATACTCACATTTACCCATTGACTTACTAAGGGAAGAATTTAAATTATGGTTCATAACAGCTGCTTCATAGAAAGTGGCACAGTTGCTTTAAATTACATCGTCTGCTATTTTTGTTTCAAAGTACTTCTATGTGTTATTTTTCAATATTACCTTTTAAAGAAGGTCTATATATATAAATAGTTTTATACTATGTTTGTTCTAGTCAATGTATTTTATTATATATTTTAGTAGTTGTGTAAAGTTTGTTATTTGTACTTAGAAAAGTGTGATATGGAGGCATTTCAATGAATACTAGTAGTTAAAAATGTTAGCAAGTCTGCTTGAATTCCAGAACCCAGCATAGGTCAAGGTCGCTAACTCAATTTGGAATTGGATTGTTCTTGAATATAAAGGATCATGTTTAGCAAAGAAATTTGGGCTAGATTAGATAAGTTATCTGTAGATCGCATAAATTAAAACTTTGGGTTTTGATATATTTAATTTTGAGCTCATAAATTAAGAAACAACTTTTATTAGTTAGTAATTTAGAAACAAAAGTCTTATCAACTTGCATGATATTTTTCAAGAAATTGTGTTAATAAGTACATGATTTGTACTATAAAACATTTCAAAGACTCTCATACCTCATTCTAATAATAATAATCTTTTATTCAAGGATAATCTCACAATGAGACATAGAATAATATATAATACAATTAAGGTGCTAATATAGTTATATCATGGTACAAAAAAAAAGAAAGAAATAAAGAATTAATCTGTTATATCAAACTTTAAATTAATTAAATATCACAACATCATTTGGCTTCATCAATCCATTTTATTTTTTTTTTAACCCATTGCAAAGTGAACAAGATACTTTTCAGATATAATTATTTCATAATCTCTTTTTGCTTGTTTTTTTTAGACTACATACAATGTAGCTTCTTATGTTAGAAAATAATATGTTGAAATGTTATATTGGTTCTATTTACTGACTAGACAGTGCTGTTAATTACATAACTAATACATTTTGTACTAATTAATACAGATATTTCTGTCAAAAATAAACCTCCAGCATTATATTATTTGTTTTCATTTCTTTTGTTCGTGTTTAATGTGACCCCCTCAATCTAAATGAAGTTAATTTACTGTCAGCCCATCTTTAGTTTAAGCTCTGTTCACAAACGCTGCAATTTTTATGGTTAATAAACCAATTGTTACTCAAATTTAAAATGTGTATAAAGATGAAATATGACAACCAATTGTTTAGATGAAAAAAAACCATGCCTTTTAGGATTGACAATATTTTGTTGCACTAAGGATTTTTTGGCCATCATTAAAAATCTGAGTTTGATTTATTCATGAATGTCTTTAAAAATTTCATGACTGTTATAGTTCAGGATTTACTTTTTATATTATTTCTTGAAATTTAACAGGGAAGGAACTTGAAGGAAATATTCCACTTGACAATTAAAACAAAGTTGGAAATAATCGTGGTCTGTAATCATGAGTCAATAGTCGAAGTTATCCAGTTTCTTTTGCCAATGACAAATAGTAAAGAAGTCTGGATAATCAAGACCATGAAATTATTCATCGGTTTTGTCAACCACGTTGAATGACATAATTTTATCTCGACCTCAATACATATTTACAAACAGGATTAAAGGATTAATCTTTTCGCAGATCCTTTATGTAAAGGAACTTGACGATAGGCCCTATTATTATTATATTCCCCTATAGTATCCAGAACTATTCAGTGTTGTAAAGAAAGCTCCTTACTTTTAGATTGAGCATTTGTTTTATGTTAGAGTTAAATTATGAGTCAGAATTGAAGCAGTTCTCCAATCGGATTGTTAATATCGTCGCCATATTTGATAGATGGTAACTTCCTGAACAAAATATTGGAAGTTTGTGATGAATATTTCTGGTTGAAAGTCCTATAATATAACATAATGGCTTCAGATTTTGACGCAGAAAATAAATACAGGTATGTCAATCTAAATGGAACAACAGTTGTAAAGTATCAAAGAGTCAAATGTTTCCTAAAAGATATAAGTTGAGAAGAAAATCCCTCCCCTCCCAATCTCAATTCATGGTCAAAGTTGTCAAACTTTTTTTTTCAAAATCTTGACACATGCTGCACATTCTGGAGTTAACTAAATATGCTCCCCCACCCTAGCCAAGTATCAACAGCAAGTTTTCTGTAAAGTGTAATCATACCCAGAGCCTTTATAAATTTACGGTAGCCTACTAAAGTTTTTGCTTTATTATGAAATGTAACCGAATAATTATTTTCTTTCCAGCTGGTATTTTGGTCCACTGTCACGAGAAGAGGCTAATGATATATTAATGGCCCCTACTTTAGAAAGTGGTGTTTTTTTAATACGTGATAGTAGAACTATGAGAGGAGATTGTGTTTTATGTGTCAGGTTTGTAGTTTGAAATTTATAAAGAATATTCGCCTACTGAGTACTAGTCCAGCCCATGGACTTTAGTGTGGATATGTTGATCTATGCAAAAAGTGCAAAATTTGCCGATTTCAACTTATAGTTTGTTCACAATTTGATCATAAATCTTGTCGTAGGAGTGCAGACAGAATACCGACTATCATTGCATAGTGGACGAAGTATACGGACAAGGTAAACCGATGGCCGTATACGGAGTAGACTAATTTGCCTACATGTATTGAACTTGTGAGAAAATTTGTACAAGTGGAATTTTTATGTAAAGGGTTTGGGAAGGGCTGTCTCTACATAAAGAAACGATAGTACTAACGATCCGAACCGCAAAACGAAACTCGAAATCCAAAAGGACATTTTGACGAAACATAGGTAACAGCTTATGAACTTTTCATCAGCATTTCCAAGGGTCGATTTGGGCCTTGAATATATGTAAATAGCCTTCAGAAGTGGAGAACTGAACAAAAATCGCATAATCCCTTCAATTATACTCCTACCAAAACATTTTTCATTTTTCGTATTATATGTGTTGTCTATATATAAGGCAGAATGCCAGTTAGAACGATAAAAAGTTAAAACGGTAACAAAAAATAAAGTTAAACCGGTAACAAGTTAATACGGTTACAAAAAATAAAGTTAAAACGGTAACAGGTCTGTAAAAACATAGTCTCAAGGAAATATAAGTCTTTTTTTTTTACTTTCAAATGCTGATTATTATGGGTACATTATGGGATCTGAAAGCTTGAATTTCCAGGGAGTGTTTTTAATTATTACAGATTAGATTATTGAGACTTAACTTTTATTGGTCGAACTGATTTAAACACATCCCTTTAATGTTGATTTTTTTGATTATTTCAGGGAGGATGCTAAAGTTAGTCATTATATTATAAATAAAATACAGATGGGTCCATCAGGATCTTTACCTAGATATAGAATAGGTGATCAAGAATTTCCTGATATTCCTAGTTTATTGAATTTTTATAAAAAACATTACTTAGATACAACATCCTTAATCAAACCAGTGAGTTATTTTTTTCTTGTTCTATGCTTATTTTCAAATTTCTACATTTTATATTCCTTTTAATTTAATATTTATTTTAATCTTTTCAAAAAAAATCTTATATTTTTTAAAAGTGCATTAGTTCCAATTTGAACTCTTAAAGCTTACAGTACGGTACTGTTTTAAATATTAAGTTGTCATCAATTTCCTCATCAAATTTCTCCTTATTGCACACTCAGTATTTATTCATTCACAGAAAATCAGAAAAACATTAAAGTTCAATGAATTAATATGGTAAGCTTTTTCATTTTTTTTTAGGCACCTAGAGAAAAAATACGAGCAAAATATGATTTTAATGGGCAGGATGATGATGATTTGCCATTTTTAAGAGGTGAAATTTTAGAAGTGATATCAAAAGATGAAGAGAAATGGTGGACATGCCGTAATAGTCAGGGTAAAGTTGGTCAGATACCAGTACCGTATGTCGAAAAAGTAAGTACATATCTTGATCTGGCTTTATTAACCAGCTATGTTCTTGCATTGTGAAAATATTGTGATTTGTCTGGAACTGTGAATTTTGTTTTGACTTTTGTGTTTCCTGTTACCTTGAGAAGCTTGTCTAGAGATTACATTAATAGGGCTGTAGAAAGACATGGGGTGGGGAATTTTTTAAAGTTTAAAGACTCCTAATCTAGGCATGCAATTTCTCCAGCAGTGATTTGAGCTTGCTTGTTACAGAAGATTTGGGTCCTTGGGGAACAGCAATCTCATTGAAAGCACTCAGCTTTTTTAAAAAAAAATTTGGAAGAAACTGATATTGAATCAATTTATATGAAAACTTATTATTTTGTAATGTTTTAGTATACAGAGGCTCCTAATCACATAGATCAACCTGGTGGTGTTTACAGAGCCCCTCAACCTGATTTATTGTCCACACCAAATACAGTCAACAGACCCACATTAAATAATGTAAGTTTAAGAAAGATAATTATAATAATTATTAATAAAGTGTTCTGATTAGGACTGTTTACTCGAAATGTTTCGGAGGCTATGGTCAAATACAACTAATATTTGTGTAGTTTCTTATATACAGTGCATCTTTTAAACTTGAATGTTACCAATTGTAGGTAAAACTTCCAGCTAAAGCAATAGTAATACAAGATAGAATACCCAATGCCTATGATAAAACACAGCTTAAATTATTGGTAAGTTATTTATTATAACTGTCTGTTGAGATCTTCTTTATTCTCTCGTGTTGATGAAGGGAAATTCCACCTATTTACATGTCAAGTTAGTGCTGATAACAATTTGCAAGCAACAAGATGGATATATTGGATAGTATCTGTTACTAGGATAATGCTGTTGAATATGCTACTTTATCACTCAACCTTTGGATTTTTTTGTCAGGATTGAGTGCGCATATTTCTGAAGACAGATTTTTTTTTAAAAATTTTTTAAGGCAAAAACGATTGCAATTATATGGTAATCCTTAATTCCATTTTCAATTTTTCTCACATCTGTCAGGGGGATTATGTACACAGGGTTTGAATCTTTCATTGATATCACTATTATCTTTGACTACGAGAAGAATACACTATCTGATCAAGTTGCTGGTAATGATAATATTTCTCATATAACCATGATTTATTTATTACAGAAAGATGAAATTATTATGGTCACTAAAATGAATGTAAATGGCCAATGGGAAGGGATTTTAAATGACAAAACTGGAATTTTTCCCTTTACACATGTACGATTTCTAGAGGATCAAAATGGAACATAAACAATAGATCACATAGAAGATATTTTTTAGAAAACTGTATAAAGACTTTGTGTTCTCAAGTTATTTCTAATGATATACAGTATTATCATATAAACACTAAACATGGCCCAAGTTTATTAAGAGTTGTGGTTTTATATACAACATTTAAATCCAATGTTTAAATTCAATTGTTATTTTCAGTTAAGTTTTGACTTTTTATATCTGATCACAACTAATCCCACCAAATTATTCTTGCCTGTAGTGTATTGTATTTTCTCTGATGAAAAATTAGTTTGAATAAGTTGACCAGATTTTAGATATGAAGAGGCTCGAAATGTTTAACACACCAATGAATGAAATTGGTATGCCCAGTTTTGTTCAAGTTTCTTCCTTGAACAGAGGTTTTCTACAAAACTTGGAAGTCTGTGATAAAAATGGTGTCCAGGATAGAACATATTTCGATTCCCATTAAGATTGAATATCAAAACCACTGTTCAATCAATTGTGTAAATTGACACATCTTTTTGTTGAAATCTGAGACATTACAGTACAAAATAGTATTCTGAAGGACTGTCTTGACATTTTTATACAGATAGACATTTCAGACTGTATGTTTCATATGAGACAAATTTATCAGTTTGCTTAAAAGTCAACCCAGCTGTAAATGGGTATGGATAATCTGGAAAAAAATAATAAGAGATTTGGCACAGACCAGCAACCTTCATGGATCTTAGTTCATATCAAGGATAAAAAATAGCCAACTTGATGCTGCATTTTATTCTTGTTTCAAATAACTTTCCGTCTTATTAGAATTGAAGCCAGTAGACATTATTTATTTCTCTTCAAGATAATTATTTCTTTTGTGATATTTTTTCTTATGTTAGAATAGAATGAAATCAAAATCTACCACTAGATGATATAGCAATAATTATAATTCTATATAGAACGAATATATGATATAAATTTTAGACTTGTATATAAATATAATGTATTATTAAGCTTTTTAAAATTTTGTTATGTTGTTCTTGTTTATATCCAAGCTAGTGTTATGTTATATGTTGCTAGTTTGCTATTTTTTAGTAATTTTTGCACTATAAAAAAAACAAACTTTGAAAAAACACTTCTAATTTTGTGCCGTGTTTGTTATAAGACATTAAGTGCAGAGAAAGCAATCTACTCCACAAACTTAAGCTGCTTATGTATATAATATATTAGTATCTGAACACCTAATAGCACTTTGATATTGTGACTTCAAGCTTTACCTCGTTACATTCGCAGGATTTGATTTAAATGATTCTGAAGTTAAATATATGTATTATATAATAATAGATTAGCCTTCAAACTTAATATTTTCTGTAGAAGTAGATAAAATATTTATGGCAGCTTCTGGAATACTTTCACTGATGCCAAGATATAGGTTAAACTTTCCATGGTAATGAAGCACTTTTGCCAATGGCATGAAGGTATAAAAGATCTCTGTGCTCACTTTCTGGCAATTAACTTGCCATGAGTGATAACATTAGGACAAAAAACTCAATGCATTTTTATACGCCCTCATCTCTCTATGAGGACGTATATTGTAGTCACCCCTGTCCGTCCGTCCGTCCGTCCGTCCGTCGGTCCGTCCGTCCGTCCGTCCGTCGGTCCGTCCGTCCGTCAACATTTGCTCGTAAACGCTCTAAAAACTAGAGTTTTTGACGGAATCAAATGAAATTTGATATGTGTATACATATTCATAAAACGAAGATCAAGTTCGAATTTGAGCTATTTTCGATCGTTAGAAGCAGAGTTATGGCCCTTGCCCCAAATCCGTCGGTCAGTCCATCAACATTTGCTTGTAAACGCTCTAAAAACTAGAGTTTTTGACGGAATCAAATGAAATTTGATATGTGTATACATATTCATAAAACAAAGATCAAGTTCGAATTTGAGCTATTTTCGATCGTTACAAGCAGAGTTATTGCCCTTGCCCCAAATCTTAAATATGCTATTACTCTCTTAGTTTTCAACCGATTTTGATGAAACTTAAAATGGATGTTATTGAACCTAAATCGAAAGGTTTGAGAAAGTTTAGTTTTCTCCTGATTAAATTTTGTCCTTTTTCGACTTTTTCGTTAGGCGTATATGGCCGTGGTCCACTATCTTTTAAAGTGATGGCAGCAGTCTCATATTGGTTATATATTTAGTTTTAAAAAATAAGACACATAGGCTTTGCATTTCTTTGTAAGCTTTTGATAAAGTGCTCAATTAGTTTTAACAATATAAATTATACAAAAAATCCTTTATATAAGTTATAAATATATAACACAATGACAAGTAACATGTATTAGTATATGTGTTGTGAAAGATTGTAAATAATATAGTAAACATATATCCATTGCTTTTTTATATTTTTTAATTTTCTTATTATTAATTTCTGAAATGTTAATCTATTTTATTAAAAAAAAAAATGAAATATTTTCAGTTAAAATATAAAAATTTTGAACAGCTATTTCAGACAATGAATAACTTAATTTTTTGTTTGCTTTAATCCAACGTAGGCCTGAAGATATTCCAAAGGACAAGAACATGATTAAATTACCTATGTTCCTTTTCATTTGTTATCTTTCCTCATTAATCCAGTCTTCCCCAGCTGTAGAAGGGTACAGTTAATCCAAGAAAGATCAATACGTTTGGCTTAGAACTAGCTGTTAGACCAAATTCTTTTGAACCTTTGTTATTTTTGTGGCAAACCCTCATGATTAAATTTACTAAGTTTCTTAATAAAATATTTTCACAAGTAAGCAACATAAACCATAGATGTATCTGTGTTTAGACATAATGAATATTTAAGTATTTTATTTGCTTCCATTTTGACTAATTGTACTCTATCTATATTGTATACAGATATAACACTATGATATGAATGTTGAGTTTTTTTTAGCTAAAAGTTATATATATATCAACTTAACCATCGAATTTTAAATACAGATTCTATTGGGTTGTGTTATTAATTTAGAAAGACACTCATACAAAATTAAAGAAATTTAAATGGAGAATATTTTTCAATATCATTTACTTCATAATTTATTCATACTAAAAAAAGAGTGTAATCCTTGTAAGACATTTAGAAGTATCACAGCACATCAAATTGAAGTCTATATCCATTAAAACTGTTATTTCTTAAAAAAAAAAAAAGTGGTTTTTGATGTCTATAAGGACTAATATTAATGGCACTCATTAAGTCCTCAATGATTCATGCTGCCAATTTTGACATATTTATAGGAAATTTAATATACTGGATTTGAATAAAGTCCATCATTGATGAATATATGTTCCTAGTGACCCCAATAAAACCAGGAATGACAAGGTTGTGTATGCACCATCACCAACACTAGAGATATAAACCATGTTCTTATATTCTGTTGTATATTTTTATTATTATAAGATACTGTAATATAATTCTTTATAATTAAAACTTATAATTAGTATGTATAATAAACAACGAGCAAATATAAAAAATTTCTGTGTCTATTTTTTCCTGTTGTTCCACTCAGTGAAGTGATAAGCTCATTATAATATCTAGTATCCATCTTCTTTACTAGGTTAGTCTTGACTATACTGAAGGCTCAGTACTCAACATTTTTCAATTTTGCAAGTTGGAAGTGCTGACATGGAAAAAACGAAGATGAGGATGGCACATAAAATCTGAGGCCACGGTGCATGTTAATGATCCCTTGAATCACTGTTCTGGCAAAATTTTCCTTTTTGATATCTGCCTGTATTCATTAACCCAAACAGATCCAGAAATGTTTAACAAAAACGGAATTAGAGTAGGGTATTTTATGCCTTCCCCCTTCCTTACTTCCTTAGCTATCTGAGGGAAATGAAATCTTGCTGAACAATATAGATCTACCAAATCAATAAATTTCAAAATTCTGTAAATGTATGAAGAGAGCATATAAAATCATTTAACCTGTAATTTTTTTAGTACAAATTTGCTGGATTTTATAGATAAAGTATATCATTGCTAATTCCTACTTGGTGTGCCGAATGAACGATGTTATCGAATAAAGGCGTGACTCATTTCTATTTTTAACTTGTAAACAAACCGAAAGTAAAGTTGTAAATTATTGCATATGAGCTTGAAATATTTCTCCTACAAATACCGGTGCTTGACGATTCTTAGCAATCTAAACATCAAAACTCCAAGAATGGCAACGTGTAACAGATCTGATGGCTGTGGAAATAATAAAGGATCATCTAAACATAGTTTGAGTGAAGGAGGAAGCAATCTCGGTTTCAGTTTGACAACAGAATCATATGCTGAACAGACGAAAAGATGGCCTAAAGAAGGAAAACACATTCTGGCTCAATTTGATGATAAGAATATAGTAGTTTATCAAGCTTTTAAACCATCTATTGCTGAATATGCTGCACATAATCAAAGGTAAGTTACATTAATTTACATTCCATGTTTATAAAAAAAAACTGATCTTGACTTATAATGTATGCATGTCAGGACATATTGTGTTCTAATGATATTCCTGCATAGGGATTTGCATTATATCAAAAGTTTTGACCAAGAAATATATAAACTTTAGGACTGGTATCAATTCAATAATAATAATGAGATAGTTTGCTTTTATTTTATAAGAAAAGAATCCAGCAAAAGATGAATTTTATACCATACTCTAGAATAAATGGTATATTGGCATTATAACTTTAAAGTTTTTAATGACTCTTAAATTTTTCTTAGGTTTGGTGGACCAGACTATAGTTTTACTAGGATGTCATGGATTAAAACCAACTTTTTATGGATGATGTATCGGTGTGGTTGGGCTAAAAAACGAGATCAACAGAGAATATTAGCTATAACTATTACTAGAGAAGGTTTCGAAAAAATCTTAGAAAATGCTTACACAGCTTCAGTGAGTTAAACTTACTTTCACAAGGTTTTCAGCACAACATTTGAAAGCATAATGCCAATTAGGTAAATTCAAAGATATAACTTCAGATTTGACTCAATTCTATTCTGAAAGTGAAACCACCATTAAGAAAATCATTTCTCTCTTTACAGTTACAAAAATCCAAGAAACTATCCAATGATGAAATACAAGTAAGATTACAATGGGATCCAGATCATTATCCTAATGGAAATAAAGTAGAGGGTAGAAAAGCTATTCAACTTGGATTAAAGGGGCAGGTAGGAATAGTTTACCCATTTTCCTGAGGCTGTGCTTTCAGAAAATAAAATTCATTCTTGCAATTCCACTAAAACTAACAGGTTTTATGAAGTCACTGACAGTGATCTGTATAGATACCAATAGATCATTGGGGGTGATGTCATAAAACGTGTTAGTTTAAGTGGAATTGCAAAAACCACAGACGCCAGAATGGAAATTGGAATGGCGCAAATTGATGCTATCAGTGTCCCAGATACACATATAAACTAATATAAAGTTTCGAAAACTTCTTTACAATCCCTTTAATGGCTTAATAATAAAATAACATAACACAATGATAGCATAAGTTTTGGAAGGGGTTGAGCATGTCATTTAAATGGTGACACAGGTGTGTTTTGTCAGGCAAAAATATCTAACAATCCTTCATAACAGAATGTCCGGAATCAATGTATATCATGGATAATGTAAATAATAACGTCAATTTTTCTCTTCTCCTTTTCAGATTTTATCAAAGTTTACTAGTGAATGGATAGTAAGAATAGATGATATAACAGATTTTGTACATGAACAACATAAAATTCTTACTGAACAAGGACAATGGAAAATCTCAACCCCTAAAGAACATGTTTATCCCTTACTCAATGAAAATACAGGACCAAAAATTGATCTTGACTTTTATGATCATCGTGGACCAAAACTTGTAACCTAATCTACAAATTAATCATTATCGTTAGCTATTGTTATCGTTTATATTTTGTTTTCAAGTAAATTTATTTTAAAAGTTACTGTGATTTGTTAATAAAGTCTTTTTTTATTTCCATGACATAGTATTCACAGCCAGATGGAAAAACTGTTTTGAAGTCTATATTGTCACATGATCAATTGTGTTACAAACCAAAAATGTTATTGAACATAAGAAACCAGAACTTTTGGGAATTCTAATCTAAAGATTGTGGTCATTTCTTTCACCTTGTGTTATTACAATGCCTGGACTTATTACGATATCATTGACTATAACCTCATGAGAAATATCATACATATCTTTATAGTCTACAGCACATTTTGTAATCAAATTAAAGGGGAATGTTCAGCATTTTTGAGTCTTGAATTTATGTAAATAGCCTTCAGATTTACTGGAACTGCCCAAAAATCGTAAAATTCGTTCAGTTATACCCGTACCTTTACAGTTATCTTTCATTTTGGACATCTATATCCTTTCAATATGTTCCAAAAATAAGATCTCTGAATAATTATTCAATAGTTATATATACATCTTTTTTAATTAATTATATTCAAATCTACAATTATATCTTTAAATTTACTTTTCATGGCATATTGCAATACAAAAAATATTTTGATAATCAAATGAAATCAGATTACTCCAAGTTACAATACTTGTTAATACCTATAGGGCCTACTAAACAATATCAAATCTATCTGACAACTAATAAATATTCAAATACACATTATAACCATTTGATCAATTAAGGGATTTTGGGGGTTTCTAACCAGTACCTTTGAAGCATTCAATGAGGAGAACTGTTAATGAGGTGATATAACAATTGCATTATGATTATAAGAACATGCTGGAAGTAACGGTCAGGTCTATTTTGATTTGATTAGTGCTGGTGATCCAAAATTTATTTTTTCTTGATTTTTAGATATCTTCAAGAAATAAGTTGGTAGTGGTCCAATATTTCATAAGTTTTTTTTAATTTTTAAAGTTTCTAGGCATTATAATATCACATATATTTTATAGTATATAATTCAAATTCAATATTAAATAGATAAATTTTGATCAGATATCAAATTGCAATACAAAGCACTAGAATCTCAAATTCTTGACAGCTTTAAGAACCAATCGAATCTGCATCAAATTGTTCATATATGATAATATATAAGATACAAAATTCAGTATTTGATGATTTTGATTCTTGCAGCACACTATTCAACCAGCCCCATACATTCCTCACTTCAACTATTCATAATTAAAACAATCCTAATATCAATTATCATCACTTGGGTGGTGACATCTGAGTCTCTTGAAGTTTTTTCATGGTAGCTTCATCTTGTTGTGATAAAGTTGTTAATTTTTTTCCAATTCTATCATGAATATCTAAATATTTTGCTATACAACGATCTAAACACACAGCCTCTCCCTTCGACAAATCAGGTTCTTTGTATTTAGCTGGGATACACTTTTTCTGACACACTGTAGTCATTCTAGAAAAGAAATAAAATGTACAAAAGCTTTTTGTCAATTTTAACAAATAATTCTCATTGAAATTCAAAAAATGTCTAAAAAATACATTAGTATTCTTGATAAAAACTTTTTTTTTTAAATCTAACCACCATGGTTGCTTTAATCCAACTTTGATAATGCAAGGTCATACATTCAATGACCACTTTTTACAAGTTCATGACAGCTTTAATCTTGCCTTGCATCAGAAATTCAATGCATTCAACCACTTTATTTACCTGTTATACATATCAGCCATCATTTCCAGTTCTAGATCAGTCACCAGTTTCAACTGGGCTTCGTTTAGTTCATTCGTTGCCATTTTAGTGCTTTATTATTTTGATCAGATGAGAAAACTTATTTTTTCTTTGCGTTTCACGACATGCGGATTTTGCCGGATATAGTATCGGAGTTATCTTTTCCTGGGTTGTTTTTGACCAATCAAATCGTACTTCTTTAGTCATCGGCCAATCAAAGTTTATTAACATTATGTCATGGGGAAATGGTGAGTGTCATGTAAACATTGATTCTTAGAAATCAATTCATTTTTTAATACATTTTAGATAGATCATTTGATTACTAAAAACACTCATACTTAGTTTATGTGTTAGGTAGATCACAAGGCTAAAGTTTCAATGCATAATTTCAGTATGAATCATTGGGAATGTGAATTATATACGAATTGATAGGTGATACTTAGAAAAGGAATGCGAAAGTAAAAGTAGTAAAAAATGAAGTAAAATTATTTATAGACATGTTTACATAAATAAACAAAACTGATTTCATACCTTAGCCCATACTTATATTTAGAGTTCATCAATTGTTGAACAATGAAATAATCATAAATTTTTCAAAGAGTAGGTAAACTGATTTAAAAATGTGTCTTGACTCCTTCTGACATAAAATCTTAAATAAAAGTAAAAGTCAAGAGAGAAACTTCTGACTTTCTTTCTGTGAAATGTGAATTTTTCACTGGAATATTTATACCTATTCCTGGTATTGAAAAACACTCAACACATTCATCCTCTGCAATTGCAGGTTCTTTCAGTCATTTGACATGATTTGTATTTGAACTGATGAGTTTGCCGATGGTTCATGATAATATACATTTTTCTTTATATTGTTGTTTTTGTAGGTAAAAAAATACTGTAATTCATAGAGTAACACATTTAATTATTTCGAAATGGCTGATGATGATTCTCAAGATGAAAAATACTGCAGTAATTGGTAAGATGAATTTTTTTTTTATCTTTCTTTGAAGAAAAATGCAGAGAAAAATAATTGAAGTAATCGATTATTGACGAATATCAAATATTATAAAAGATTAAAATTCATAAATCATTTTCTTTTAACATAATCTGTTACACAATTATCAATCAAGTCACATCCGATTATCTCTTTAGTCTGCCATCAATAATCGATCTCAATATGGTAATCGATACCCAGCCCTAGTCTTGTAAAATAAACTTTTTTCCTTCTTGTATCTTAGTTTTTTGTGCAGTTGTAGCTCGTTAGTCATTTGTTTTTAATCCAATCAATAATATTCAGATTATCTCCCTTTGTATTTTTAGCAAAAAGAACATTGCGGCAGTTAATTTTATTATGCATGAAATGCACTGTAAAAGACATATAATATTATGTAAGAAATGTAATGAACCTGTACCAAAATCAGAGGAAGAAGAACATTTTGAAACCTACCATGTTGAAGTTAATTGTGACTTGTGTAAAAAGAAAATTGAAAAAGATCAATTAGAAAGTCATATGGTAAGAAAACATTGGATCTTAGAAACTAAAATGACCTGTTATGGAGATAAGAGACCTACAAGTCAAAGCAAATGTTGATACCATTGTAGCAAAATTTTTCCAAAGAATTTTGATGGAGACGTTTATTCTACCCAGATTTGAAATTAATCTTTTTATGGCCTTAAAACATAAACTAATCCATTTGTGTCTGTTGGTTCTTGGGACCGTACCTCTCCCTATGTGTATTTAAACCAACTCTGTATTTATTTAAATCCTGACCAGAGTCATATACAGATAGAAATTTTACAGATAGAAGTCATTTACTAAAGGTTTATTTATTCATCTGCATGTGTACGTGTATTGGAATCTTATTTTTTTTAGGCAACAGATTGTCCCAATAAACCAAGTCAATGTTCATATTGTGAGTTAGAAATACCTCAATCTGGTGTATTAGAACATGAAGGATATTGTGGAACCAGAACAGAACCGTGTTTATCCTGTGAACAGTATATTATGATTAAAGATTTTGATAGGCATGTAGAAAGTGGCTGCACGTATCCCACGCCAAAACCCCAAGTATCATCCAGTGCGCGAAATATTCCCAATCCTTATGAAGAATCCATTGATCCTTATACCTTTGATGAAATTCACAGAATTCTTGATGAAGCTATGGTTCCGCCCAGTTTACTAACAGGAAGTCGAAATAGATTTCAGACTCCACCAATGCATGCGGTGAGAAATAATACCACTGATAGATCACGTGGTAAAAATACTACAAACAGTCGATCTACTGTCAATAAACAAAATGGTTAGTAAGTCTTTTAAATCCTATGTTATATGCTCTAAACAAATAGTGGTAGTGGATTCTACTCATGTTATGTTAGGTAAGAACCTGGTGACATTTTTATCATCTTTTCAACAGACTCAGGTGTAAATTTGTATGATAATCGGGAACAATTCTGACAAAAGATTTGGTTAAGAAACAGAACAATCTTTCAAGTTGGGTCTGCACGAATCAGATGTTCTTGACCTGTTCCAGATGTTCCGAACAAGTTTTCGAGTAATTCTGGAATTGTTCTGGACGGGAAGTGGAAAACTCTGTACAGCAAGTGATTGCTATCACTGCACTAAAAAACGGTTGCGACATTTGCCGCCATCTTGATTTCGTCACTGTTCCAGCTGCACTACCTCGCTAGTTTGGACCGAAATTCTTTGTCCCAGTGTACCAGTTCACTCAAATCCAGTTCCGACAGATCTGGCTGTTCTGGACAATGATTCGTGCAGACCCTCTGTGAACTAAAACACTTGATTGGAGGAAGACATTTTATTTACTTGTTACGTTGACTTACAATTTGGAAAATTAAGATTTTGTTTCCTTTACTTTCAGAATTAAGAAGTACATCACCTAATGGACAATATACTGCTATGCTATCACAGATGTTAGCAGGAACTCTGTCACATCCTACTGGTTCTAATGATGAACTCAGTCAATACATGATGGAAGCCTTACATAAAGAAAGTGAAATAGCTCCCAATACCTTGGCTAGTAGTGGATCATCTAGTACTAGTCCTAACTATAATAATGGTGAGATACACCTTTCTTTGTTAGTTTTGAAGAGTTTTCGCCCATTCCTATTCTAGCATTACTTGAACTTGAACAGTATGTATAGAGATATGTGTCATGGAAAATTTACCCTTCTTTTCTTTCTCTGTCATTTACAATTTTGTCAAGACATTCTTTTTTTGGCACATGACATTTGTTCTATGTATTTTTTTCTAGATGAGATCATGTTACCTTGTGAGTTTTGTGGTGATTTAATACCATCATATAGTATAATACAGCATCAGGTACCGTATTTTCTTCATATATTTCAATCGAAATAATCTCTATTTAGTAAGCAGCTTACCCATGTTTGACTCAATTTCAGCTATCTGTAGCACTGTTCAAACTTAAAACTTGACATTGTCTGAGATTGCAGCAAATATCATGAGTTCAGTGGTCATTAATGCCTAGCAGAGTGTTGATCCTAGAATGACTATCATGTAAATATGATTTAAAAAGGGTATTCTTTCTGTTGTAGAGTGGATGTGATCCCCTAGCTTCAGGTTCCTGGGTCGCAACTGAAGCACATACAGATACAGACAGCCAAAATAATGTTATACAACCTCAAATACATCGATCTTCAGCCTTTATACCAGTTATAAATAACCTAGATACAAATAGACTACCACAATGGTAGGTAGACCTTTTAATAAAACTCAATTTCAGCTATTTAACCTTGTAAACTGATTTTTAGTATGAGAAAATGCTGATCAGTCTTCAAATTTTACAAATATTTTTCTTTCCCTTTGTTCATCTGTTACATAACTAAAACTTACGCGTTTTATGACGTCACTGAGAGTGATCTACCGGATGCTACCTTTGATATCTATGCAGATCACTGTTAGTGACGTCATTAAACGCGTAAGTTTTAGTGAAATTGCAAGAACCATGGAAATTGGAATGGTGCAAATTGATGCTATCAGTGCCCCCTCTTTACAATCCCTTTAATGTTAATGGTGTAAGTAATGTTTGTTAATAATTGCAGGCAATCTAATGATATAGAAGCTGATACAGTAGAAGATAATGATATTGATTATAATGTATTTATTAATGATAATTTTGATGATAATCAAGTTATGTTACCCTGTGAATTTTGTTCTGAATTATTTCCTACTGATATGTTGGTTATGCATCAGGTATGTGGTATTATTTGATATCATGTTAAAATTAAATTAGATTTTTTTCTCCATCTGTTTGGTCTAATAAAGATGGGCAAACGCCATGCAGTGTAAATTAAAATTTCGACATTAGTCTGCTCTTTTTTCAATTTCCAGTCTGTAGCACTCAGGTCCTTTTTTTAATGTTCCAACCAGCAAGTTTTATATCTGGAGTAGCAATGTAACAGTTGTATTGATGATATCATTGATATGTGTAGCCCATTAGAATTTTTGGGGGGTTGGGTGTTAATCCATTTAGGGTATTTGTTTTCCTTCCCTGTAGCTGCAGACCTGATAAATGCTAAATCACTTTGTAATACATATGATTAATTATTATTCCAGTCTGTATGTGATGATAATACAACAGTAACACCAAGAGTTATGACCCCTGCTACACAATATCAACCTAAATTAAAACCCTCGGAACATAAACCGAGAAATTATACAACAGACGACAGTTTTAACAAGTCTAGAACGAGCAGACGACAACCTCCTCCTAGCATAGACAATCATCTAGAACATAATAATAATTCAGATATGTTTTCCTTGTATAATAGAAGAGATATGACTAATACTGCTGCAACAAATTTTTATTTACCAAACAGTAATAGACATACTAATGGTGCGACTTCCAGAGGGAGGAAATCATCAAGGCGCCGTGAGTCTGAAACTAAAGAAATATTAGAAAAATTATTACAAGATGATATTGCAGACGCCTTAAAAGAATCCACAAAAGATATCCTTGATAGTAATAAAACTAATGGTGCCACATCAAGAGTTAGAAAATCGTCAAAACGTGCTGATTCAGACACTCAGGAAATTCTAGATCAATTGTTACAAAATGATATTGATGATGCTATGAGAGAATCAAGAAAGACATTACTAGATAGTAGTATAATAAATGGTGCTATTGGAGCTTCAGGTAACTTCAGTCTTGTAGGGTTTTTACTAGTCAACCTCCTTTTTGGTGCTTCTTAAAGTGGTAGTTTTGCAAAAACTTAGTTTTCAAATATATCACAAAGTGTCTGTTTGGGATTGTTGTCAAGTCCAATTGATGGGTCCGATTTGAATGAAACTTGGTATGTGTATCCATCTTAATAATATCTTGGGTGAGTTAAAAAACGGTGTGATTCCAGTCGTTGGTTTATGAGTTATTGCCCTTGACTTAGTGAGAAAAAAAAACGTTGGCTAAAGTTTTCATTCGATTTGTTTCATTTAAATGTAAGCTCAGATAAGTGCAATGATGGCGCAATCAACTTGGAATATTCAAATTTGCTAAAGTGGGTGTATGTTACCTTACCTGGCAAGCTATCTTATTCATCCTAAATATTTATTTCCATTTATTTTTCCATTTAAGACACAAACTGTCCTAGTTTTCAACCAGACTGCAGTATTGTCTATAACTTGGTCATGAAAATTCATATTTTTTTGTTTTTTAAGATGATGGTAATGTAAGAAAAAAGAAACCTGTACATGTATCTTCTAGAACAGTTGTACAGGAACTTGATAAAAATGACAGGGAACAGTCTAGAACTACCAGACAGAAACGGTATATATTATATTATTCCTACATTTTTATCATTGTCTATATGTCATTACATAATTATATCAATTTCAACTTTTTACACTGGCAAAAAAAATATACAATACAGTGGAACCGCACATTTCCGTTCCTGATAATATCGTACAGTTTAATGAATTTCCTGATAGTTGAAGTGAAAGATATTTATAAGCACTTGTACAGTATTGTAGTACAATACGATGGACTTTCTAGAACCCTGTGATTTTAGTCAAAATCTGACTTTAACATTATTGTCACCTTTTTTTCTTCAATAAGTAAATTTTTACTTATTGAAGAAAAAAAGGTAACAATAATTGTTACAGTTACAGTTATAGCCGTTTTCAAATGCTTTGGGTTGAGGAACCACAAAAGAATGAATTGTTGGCAAAATAACATTCTGCTCATGATATAACATTAGTGTGTTAATAGATTTTCTTATTCTTTTTGTAGGTCTCCTAAAGGACAAAATAATGGTGAAAATATACCAGCTGGATCAAGTCGTCACAGATCAGTACATCTACTAAATGCTGATACGAATAGCAGATCTCAACCAACCTCACAGTCTCAATCAACCACTAGAACTAGAACTAAATCACAAATAAAATCTGTAAGTTACTGTCAAAATATTTGGATAAGAAATCCCTTGTGAACAAAAGCAATACCAGTAGTGATTAGGGTGTACACACAAATGTTCAACAGAAGGCACTTGCACAGTGTTGCAAATAACTTTTGAACTTAATTTGTTCCATTTTTTGCTGGGTTAAAGTGATTATTAATAAGAGCCTTCAGTAGGTACACATGCTGAAATAGTTCAGTGTTCTGATGATCACACTCTGATTAACAACAAATTTGAGGTGCCCTTTATATTACTCTACAATTCATATTACCGGTACTATTTTAACCGTGAAAATATATTGGTATTGTATTGATTTTTTTTCTTCAGAAAAATAGGTCCACCCCTAACAGATAAACATATAGTTAAATAATTGATGAAGATCACCTTAAGAACCTGGTAATGGTATTGATGAAAATTGAAGATATTGATTTAGAATGCTTAGTATTGGAATGGTTGTACTAGAATATTTGACATAATTTACAATGTAGTGCCTTATAGAAGTACTTGTTTAATGTGAATTTCAATACAGGATTGGACTGTGAAGGAGTATATTATATGACACATTCTTAAAGGGATTGTAAAGTTGTTTTCTAAACTTTGTATGTGTATCAGGAACACTGATAGCATCAATTTACACCATTCCAATTTCCATTCGGACGTCTGTGGTTCTTGTAATTCCACTAAAACTAACGTCATTGACAGTGATCTTGCGGAAGCTACCATTGATATTTATGCAGATCCAGATCACTGTCAGGGATGTCATAAAACGCTTTAGATTTAGTGGAATTGCAAGAACCACAGATGCGGAAAGGAAATTGGAAATTGATGCTATTTGCGTCCCAGATACGCATACAAAGTTAAGAAAACCACTTTACAGTCTCTTTAAGGAACACCAAAAAATATTTAGCCAGAGGGTGAAGAATATTTTCACAAAATTTAAACTCAGATTAAATTGGATTTGAAGAAAGACAGTAATATGATTGGTTAGTAAAATGTAATTCAAAATCAATTTTAGTATTTATTGACCAATGAGATGACTGAAACACTATAATCACCTTAAATTAGGATTTTGCAAAACTAACCCCAACATCAGCTTTTTCTTAATCATCTTATATTCTTTCATTCATTATAATAACAAAGTTAACTTGTCTCTGACTTTAACACCAATCTGTTCTCTAACATTGAGCCTAGAATTGAATTATTTCCTCATTCTCATAAAAAAAATCCATTTAAACTGTTTATCTTAGCATGTACATGTTTTAAGTCACAAGAAATATATGGTTTAGAAATTATACACACTTCCTTTCCAGAATTGCCCTTCAATTCTATGAAACCAACTTCATATTTTTTAATTGGTTGACACAATGACAATCTCATAATAAACAATGTATTGTTCTTACATAGAAATAACACACAAACTAAGTGAACAACCATTTTAACTAGGTCTTTATTTCAATCCGATTCCAAATAGCAGATCTTCCTAAATATTAAATTTCTACCTGAATCTTGAAGAAGAGTTGTAATATTAAAGAAATGTTTTAAAATTTTGTTGATTAAGTTGATAATGTAATATTTATTTTGTTTATTGTATTATTTTTAGCTATTATTTTTCCTTGTTGATGAGTAAATAATATTTGAAGCCTTGAAATCTTATTTATTTATGCTTGGAGAAGGGCACATGAAAAGTATCAAAAACTATTTATCAAGGATTAAGCCAAGATTCCATATACGTGTCATGCGTTAAAAATTGAAATGGTTGGTTTAAGATGGTACGGTTCCTGAATTTGCGGAAGCGGTATCCGTCAAATGGTCTCCGTCAAAAACAAATTGCCAGTCTAGCAATTTTTTACGCATCTAGACGCCTTTCCGGGCAGAGAACTCCCTAATGTGGGGTATTCCCTGTCTTTTTTCCCGCCATGTATGACAAAGCATCCATCTGTCTAGAAGTCTGTGCGTCAAAAGAAAGATAACGCATATGGACGCGTATATGGAATCTTAGCTTTAGGGTGACCTTAAACCATAAGATATGCTCTCAGTTGGAGTTGAATTGAAATTGTATTGGAGAAGTCTGAAGAGTAACCAATAATGTGTCGGCTAGGATCATTTTGATGGCAGATTGAGAAAACAATACAGACTTTAAATTGTGCTAGCAATCATCACTGGCTAGTTCAGAGATCATAACAGGCCTGTGAGCAGTCTGAAAATGCTAAACAGTTAATTACAAAGAACAGTGTATAAAAATGTTTTATTAAAACTTAACATATTACCAAAAACAAAATATTAAACAAAGACTAGTAATATAAAATAAAAATTGATATGGAATTACATTCATATACATGTAATGATACAACTTTACATCTCTCCATTTAACCTGATATGGCCTTGTATTATTCAATATGCCAGAACTGAATTCCAGAATTTTTCTTTGGAATGTCTTACAAAATGACTAGGCTAGGCTCACAGATTGTGTTTCTCATGGCACGTCTCAGAAAGAAAAAACTGAGTGAATAATTCAAGGACCACATCCCTTTAAAGGGTTAATTTAACAACAATCTTTGCAATTTTAGTCATGCCACATTTTATTACAAAGTTATAAATGAAAACCTATTTTTTGATATATGTCATGGATTCAAATTAAATAATTTTGTGTTTCTCGACATACTGTCATTCAAGAAAAATATGACGGCACCAATTTGCCAACAAAGGGACAGTTCTTTTCCACATATATAGTATACTTGAACACAATATAGCTGTAACTTATTCAATAATGAATAAAAATAAAACTAAAATAATATCAGAGCAGTACAAACAAGTACATGTTTTTGAAAATAAACTAAATTTATGTTAATGTTATAAATGAGTGAAATTATTTTGGCAAATGAAAATGATATAAATAAAGCTATAAAATTATTAACAAAATTAAATCAAACAAATTTTTCAATTGTAGTTCATATAAAATAAAGTCAAAGATTTAATCCTGACAAGCACTGTATTTTGATATTTAGCAGGATCATTTGAATTATTACATGCTTACTCTTAAAGAGATTCAAAACGCATTCTAGTCATTTACGCACATCTTCAAAATGTCAAGCTATTATAACTTCATCTAATATTGTGACAGCATAAGGCTGGGGTTTGTAATAGTTTGATTTGATATTGTGAAGATGATTAATTGTATTAAGGATTTATACTGTAGCTCTACCATTTGCATCAGTTCAGTCAAATGTCTTTGAAATTCACATAAATAAGCAATATTAATTAATATATTCAAAACAAAACACAAATTTATACGTTTCTGTAGTATTTATAGAGAAAATCTTTCTCTTCAGTATTTAACATATTGTATATAATCTCAAATTATAAACATACTCATACATAATCTCATAAACTAACACATAAATAACAGATAAATAACACAATCATACTTGTAGAATGTGGTTATAATTGATACCAAATTTAACAGTGGCCACAACTATGCTAATCAAAGCTTTTAAGGATTTCAGTTGTTTTGCTGCACAAAATGACACAGCTCAATTTCAGTCACTGTAACACTTTTCACAATTAAAGTGCAACAAAATTCAGTTTTCTGGTAATTTAGAAAAATAATTACTTTGAAAATGTCCAAAACTATTAATAGTTTCAGGAGCAGTTATGATTAATAGCTCAATGATATTGAAATTTAATCGTACATAGCAGGCTACTATTTCTTGAATAGCTTTATCAGTGATCTTAAAGGTAACGTTTAGCTTCACCTCAATATATGATCTGCACTTGACACCTGTCAATCATTATTTTGTATCATTAAATGTAACAGTGCTACCGTCCAGGCTAGTCTACCAATACATTCAATTTTCTCTTGAATTGATTTTGCCAGATCACATTGGAAATCTTACTTTACCTTTTCTCGCCACAGTTTAAGGACTATTTCTGTGTGACAAAGTGCAATATTAAGTGCAGTTATAACCTCATTTTGAATCTTATTAGGATTCAAACGTGAAAAAAGTTACAAAATGTTTTGCTATTATTGTAAGTTTTGTAGTGCAGTTTCTATTCAAACATTGTAAGTTGTAGTATCTAAAAAAAAACGTCACGTCTAGTACAAACAGAGCTTGCATATTCTTGCCATTTCCATAATGAAATGCTTTAACATTAAATAGAAACATTAATCTCTATGTTAAAGTTACTGAATACACATTTAATACAATTACCTATATGTTGAAGTGGTAAAGATCATTTAAATGTTGGTATATTATAAAATGTGTAACCAGGTCGACCTTGAACAGCAAATATTATTATCACCAAATGATAGACTGAAATAATAACATTGAAAATATCGACTGAATAGAACTGTAATGTTATAACTATCCATAAATCACGTGGAAAGAGATTCAAGTCTGATTTTAATGCAAATCTAGATGACAAATGTAAACACCAAAATGAAAGAAAATGGTACAAAGCACCAGAGTAGATTTTAACCAAATTGGATTTTATGACACTTATGTGACTTAACATTTTTCAAACAATTAACTTTGCAGTAGGAATACATACACTTCCCTGTAGCGGTGTGATGTTAAGCAATTCTGTAATATTATTTCCAAATTATAAATGTGAAGCGAGATAAAAAAAAAAGCTTATTAAACCTACCTCCTGGTATCAGACATAATAAACCAATTATAAAAAACACTATACAATGAATACCTGAAAAATATTTTCAATTTGTATCATCCTATTGTTTTATCTATATGAAAGATCCATAGATAACCTACAAATTACTGGAGAGGATGTTCTTTATCGTTTACTCAAAATTTGCTTAATCTTCTATCCAAAAGAAGTCATTGTTATTTGAACCATGCATGGAAAACATGAGGCAAGCACTAGGCATTTTAGATATCATTTTATTTAACTGCAAACAGTACTGTTCGGCCTTCTGGGCCTCATCAGTGCAGTGCTGATACTGGAGTTGAGGTTTGGCTATATAGCCACCTCGGATGATCCCACATGATATGTGATACCATCGTACCATGCCAGAGTGCTCAAACTAGCAAGCTAGTGGGCTACGCATAACGCTAACGACAATGGTACACTCCAGATAGAGTGCTATGTAACTTACCTCTATTAGCTGATATTAATACACCAATACCAGATACTATCAATGCTGAAAAAAATTAGTGAAAAAAATCCTTACATGTTAGCAAAATGATTCTGTTAATTAAAAAACTCAAGAATCCAGTCCAAAGAATCCATCAAGTCTGCTTCTACTTCTACATTGAAACAGAGACACAACTAGATCAATAATTATTAATATTTTTTCTTCATCAAAGTATTTCAAAATTCCACACATACAATGTTAGTATTTTTACTTACCTACACCAATAATAGTTAAAGCTATAGATCCCATGACAACACGCCAATTTTCACGTACTTTAGGATGTCTTATCCAACTGAATAAATAAAACATAAATTTTAGATTTTTTCATATTAAAAACTCTTTAATGAACAATTGCATATTAAGCTTATCTTATCAAATATCAAATTGAAAGCAGAATCATCATTATCAAGAAATTTTGATAGGCCTAATATAATCCAAAAGAGGTTGTAAAAAGGTAAAAGACCTAAGTACCTACAGAGACAAGAATTTTTTACCAAAGATGATCAGCGATAGCTTCGAAATATGAGCCCTCAAATCTATGTGTATCCATAATTATATTTTTAAACAAGGCTATGCTATATAAATGAAAGACATAATACAGGAAAGACAGGAGAGAAATTATTTCGACTTTGAGGCAATTTTGAAGGATACACGTGATTGGCTTGCAGTTTTACTACATATGGAGAATATAAAAATAAAAATGCTGTTTCCCCTTTAATACCAATACCTGTACTTACTTGTCGTAACTACCAAATGATTTGGTGGAGACCACGGTTTCACTAGACCATGTTGTAGCCAGTGAATGATTAGAAGGAGCACCATGTAACCCTGGATATGTATGGCTGAAACAAACATAAAATTTATACTTAATCATCTTATACAATATACAGCTCTTGTAGGTTGCAACTTATCATACTACGCTTATTTTACAATTGCTAATAACAATATTGAATTATAATATGATAAGCATTCATGGTCATTTTTCTTCACCATTATGCTTTATTCTCCAAAATTCCCGTACAAAAAAAATGATACAAGCCTCCAATAATCTGTAGTATTATTGCTAAATAAATGTAGATTATAATTCCTAAACCTACTGTTTTAACTTCAGTTTATCTTTCTGGAGAAGTGGTGAACTCTGTCCATGGCCATGAACCTACAATATATAACTATGAAATAAGTAAGCTTAATATGGTACACATTGATTGACAACACTACGGTCACTACCCATGAACATGGTGGTAGCCAGTTAGAACGGTAAAAGTTATATTACAATTCATTCAAAAATAATGGGCAAAATGTGATTCAGCAAACTGTATATTGAGAATGCCCGCTTTGAAGTCGTCCATGGGCCGTTTGGTATCGATATTTGTTGGGTTTATTTTACCGACAATTCAATTACGAAACCACATGTTGTGTGAAAGGATATATCTGGTGTCTCAAAAAAAATGTCCCCAACTTTGACGAAAAGTATCTCAGCTGCTGATGAGCCGATCTCTTTCAAAATTCTCAAAGATTTACTTTGACATGTCCTCGTATAAACTTATAGTTTGTTCACAATTTGATCATAAACCTTGTAGTTGGAGTGCAGACAGAATACCGACTAGGCTATTATTACGAAGTATACGGACAAGGTAAACCGATGGCCGTATGCGTAGTAGACTAGACTTTACATTACAAAGTCAGTTATTTTGCTTGGACTACGAATATCAACAGGTTAACCAGGGAATCTCTGACCTGGAAATCTTGAAGAGGAATGCTTGATTCTTGATGGTCTGTTTTACCACCGATAACATTATTGGTAGGCTTATAGTTATTGCCTTTGCCACTGCCATCGTCTCCCGATGAGAAAGTTACACCACTTTCGTCTGTTCCATCGGGAAAATTAACAATATCTCTAGGTCTGATTTTAGGCCCCCTTTGAAGAGAATCTGAGGTCGAACCATACAGCCGTATTTTGTCATCCTCATCGGTAGCAAAGTCATCTTCAGAATGATAATCTGTGGTTGTCATTTTTATTTTTCATATTTTTTTTTATTAAGTATGATATCGCTTAGGCCCTTGAAAATAAAGGGAACGCAACTCTCGATGGTCATGATTTTTCAAAAAATTTCTTCTTTTATAAATTTTTATAATTATGCAACTTTAGGGTCTTTAACACAATTTCTCGAGATATAGAAGTTGGACTCTAATCAATTTCGAAATCTTTCATCGAGAAATTCAACGTACCGAATCGTGTAGATTTGCTGCAATATATTAATTTATGACAGAAGCGGCCGTTACAACAAAACGGCCCACGACAGAGCCAATACAGTTGGTCGATAGGTCTCTGTATAGAAGACGTTTCGACCATGTTCTGTCGAGTCTGTCTCTGAACAGACCACAGTTATTTTACAACTGAATATGATTCCTAATTCTTATTTTATTTTTATGTATATGCACGATAAAAGATTCTAATCGTTGTTACTTGCCGAAATAAAAATCCGTCCTAGCAAGACAATTCCGAAACGGTAACAATTGCACGATTCTGTGTCGTTGTCTTGTCATTCATTCATTTGTTTAATCTTCCTCCATTTATTTGCTCATTCAGAATTTCGACCACATCCATTTTTTGTCTCTACGTCACAAAATAATCAAAATTTAATTATAAATTACATGCTATTTGTCTATGAATGTCTTCGGGTCCATAAAAATAAGTTTGTTTGTTTATTTGAAATAAACACACTTCCTTTTTCGCGAAAATCGACCCACAGAACATTTTATTCTATAAATGTAAAATTACAGTTTCAAATACACGTAATCACGTTTTTAACAGTTGACATTTTAACAACCCGAAAACAATCCAAGATTCTCAAAACTATTTTGAGGTTGATATTTTAATTGATAAATAAATTAGAGGATAATGAGTGTATATAGTTATATTGTAGTTATATTATATGTATTCTATCTGTCTTTTCAGATGACCGTTGTCATTGTTTATTATTAAATGTGAACAAATAGAACTCGTTCTTATTTATGACAACGGTCATCCAAACTAGAACTACTGTCAATTTACGGCATCGGAAACAACAAAATGCACACGCAACTCGAGAAACACATCACACACCTTCGCCATTTCATCAGGCAAGATCCGTCCCACATGGGAAAAAGAAAACTGTGTTTGATGCATGGAATGGGTACCACAGCGTTCCTATCAGAGAAGA
This sequence comes from Lottia scabra, assembly GCA_029955415.1. NCBI lineage: Eukaryota > Metazoa > Mollusca > Gastropoda > Lottiidae > Lottia > Lottia scabra. The sequence goes on from JARJEI010000016.1 coordinate 2,371,634, forward strand.
GGATCGTCACCTTACAACATTTATTACTCCTTGGGGTAGATACCGCTACAAGACTGCCCCTCAAGGATATATTGCTTCTGGTGATGGTTATACCAGGAGATATGATGAAATAGTGTCGGATATCCCTAATAAAACAAAGTGTGTGGGTGACGTACTTCTGTGGGCTGATTCACTTGAGGAAAGCTTTTACCAGGCAGTTCAATGGCTTGATATTTGTGGGAAACATGGCATAACTCTTAATCCAGAAAAAATTGTGTTTTGTGCAGACAATGTGGAATTTGCAGGTTTCGAGATAACATCAAACACTGTACGCCCATGTATGAAATACTGTACTTGCAATCTATCCTAGATTTTCCAGCTCCCAAAAACATTACAGATATCCGATCTTGGTTTGGCCTTGTTAACCAAGTATCATATGCTTTTAGCATGGCTGAGCAGATGTTGCCATTCCGTGAATTACTAAAGCCTAAAACACCCTTTAGATGGGATGACGCACTAAATCATGCTTTTGCAAAATCCAAAGCTGTTATCATCAGTGAGATTGAAGAAGGAGTCAGAATATTTGATCGCAGCAAGCCCACTTGCCTAGCCACAGACTGGTCTAAGACAGGTATTGGTTTCTGGTTGTTTCAAAAACATTGTACTTGTCCTACAACAGAACCATTCTGTTGTAATACTGGATGGAAGATCACACTTGTCGGGAGCAGATTTACACATCCTGCTGAATCTCGTTATGCCCCGGTAGAAGGTGAAGCTCTTGCTGTCGCTGATGCCTTGGATAAGGCCCGATACTTTGTACTGGGATGTAAAGACCTTATCATTGCCGTGGATCACAAGCCTCTCCTGAAGATATTTGGTGATCGTTCACTTGAGGATATCTCAAACACACGCCTCCGGAACTTAAAGGAAAAAACCCTCAGATGCAGATTCCGCATGGTTCACGTTCCAGGTATTACTCATCGAGCTGCAGATAGTGTTTCTCGTCATCCTATTGGCAATGCTACGAAGATGACTCTTATTGATGATATAGCAGCAGTCACTCCTTCACAACGCTCTTCATTTCCTAAACGGACACTGTACACATCAACTGACGACGACATCGACCAATGTATGGTTTCCTCGGCTGTATCAACACTTGATTCACTGCAAAAGAAGTCAGTCACATGGGACAGGGCTCGCACGGGCACATCCAGTGACACCGACATGCACAGTCTTCTTGATCTAATCGAAACCGGCTTGCCAGAATCCAAACACGACTTCCCAACACAACTACGGGAATACTATAAGTTTCGTCACGAACTTTGCTCTGACGATGGTGTGGTGCTATACAAAGATCGTGTAGTTATACCTCCTTCCCTCAGACACGAGGTCCTAGAAGCTCTTCACGCAGCCCATCAAGGGGTGACTTCCATGAACTCAAGAGCTGAAGTCACGGTTTTCTGGCCAGGTATCACCTCAGACATTATCGCCCTTAGAACAGGGTGCAACCAATGCAATCGCATTGCGCCATCAAACCCCAGTGCCCCACCAACACCTCTTACTACGCCAGAGTACCCATTTCAATATGTGTGTGCAGACTTCTTTCACTACAAGGGAGTAAATTACCTAGTCGTGGTGGACAGATATTCTAACTGGCCAATCGTTGAAAGATCGTCCAATGGTGCTGCTGGTCTTGTAGCATGTCTACGCCGTATATTTGTCACCTTTGGTATTCCTGATGAATTAGCATCTGACGGTGGTCCCGAATTCACGTCTACCTCCACACGACAATTCCTACATAACTGGGGTGTTCACCATCGATTATCTTCAGTAGCCCATCCTCACAGCAATTGCAGAGCTGAGGTAGGGGTCAAAACCGTCAAACGTCTCATTACTGACAATACTAGCCCGAATGGTGATTTGGACACTGATACCTTCCAGCGTGCGATGTTGCAATACCGCAATACCCCTGACACTAAACTCTCACCTGCCATGTGCGTGTTTCGACGCCCCATTCGAGACTTCATCCCAATTCCTCCTGGCAGATACAAGCCCCATGACACTTGGCGCGAAACGCTGGAAGCTAGAGAACAGGCATTACGGAATCGGCATATGAAAGCAGCAGAGCGCTGGTCTGAACACACCAAACGTCTACCCCCATTGGTTATCGGTGACTATGTCCGCATTCAAAATCAAATTGGATCCCACCCCCTCAAATGGGATAAAACAGGTGTTGTAATCGAGGTTCGCCAGTTTGACCAATATGTGATAAAAGTTGATGGATCTGGCAGGGTCACACTACGGAACAGGAAATTCCTTAGGAAATATACCCCTGTTCAGGCACCCCTACCAAGAAAGTGCATTGAACAGGATATGGTGGTTCCCAAATATGGAGCAGATTTTGCAGTTGATACCAAGTCACCTGATTTGAATGCCGCCGATAATAACAACTTCAAAACCCCGATTAATCTTGCGACATCAAACTTCCAATCACCACCATTAGGGCCTACAACCAGTTCAATATCACCGGGACCATCGATGAATAATGCCACAGCTACGCCCTCAGCAAGCGGTTTATTACCAGACACTCCCATCCCCGAGCAACAACATTTAGCTTTTGATAATGACATCACGAGTTCAAATGTTACACCAGAGAAATCCACTTCAACTCCAACAATTCCAGTTAATCTTCCAAGACGCTCCCATAGGACTATCAGAAGGCCAGCCTGGCATATGGATTATGATATGAACTAAACCAGATTAAACTTTGCACTTAAACATTTCCGAAATTATGGATTTTATTTTATTTTATTTATAATCATGCTAAAATTTACATTTTCAGTCTTTGTTTAATTTCCAATTATTGTCACACTAAAGACTTAGAGGGAGATAGAGGATAATGAGTGTATATAGTTATATTGTAGTTATATTATATGTATTCTATCTGTCTTTTCAGATGACCGTTGTCATTGTTTATTATTAAATGTGAACAAATAGAACTCGTTCTTATTTATAAATAATAACTCAATGTGGCAAAAATGAGACAGGCACGCCTTCTCCCGTCACCCCAGTTTCAAATTTTATCAGTGCTTATATGGTTGGTGATAATGTTGCTTTGAAAAATCTGTGGCCTCTACCCCGCCCCTCCATATTATAATTCCTAGTAGTCCGAAACTTGTTGACTTTTTCCCCAGCCTCTGATAGCTATTTGGACAGATATGGCTGGGAGAGAGTCAGAAAAACTAGGCTCCAAAACTTACAATTTTCCGCACCTCCGCGGGTGTGGGGGTTTTAAACATATTTATTTACTTCGAATCGACAAAACTTCGATATATTTGGAAAGATGAATGTTTTTGTAGTTATACCATGCCAATATCACCCGGCTACACCATTCATGACACGCCTGCGTTTCCAACAAATTTTATTTTACTCAAGAAATTCAATCGGTCGATCGCCATTGAAGGTGCGGAAAATCACCATTTTTTGTGGCTTAGTTTTTCTTGCCCTCTCCCGGTCATATCTGTCCAATAATCTATCAAAGGCTTGGAATAGAGTCTGCAAGTTTCGGACTATCCCTTGGACCCGTATCACTGACAGAATCGGATTGAGGTTACATCTCTACGCATGCCAGCATTTTGTCCTAAACTTGCTGACTCTTTCCCCATCCTCTTATAGCTATAAAATTTACTTGGAAAGATGGATGATTTTGTAGTTCAATCATACCATCATTATCCCCCTACTCCATACAGTATTTATTGTTTCTCCTTACTCTACCCATACCTATACCTACACAGTTTAATTAATCAATTAAAACTACAGAATTATAAGAACGAAACTGGACACTGGACTGGACGTTTAAAAAAGTCTAAAAATGATATTTATGTAGAAATTTAACAATTTTGATCGTGCAAGACTCTGCTAAAAAAGAATGCGACGTTTCTTTATTTGTTCAGTATATGATTGGTTTATATTCTTAATTGTATACCATAATATTATACACAAATTATAATATTAAGATTCATTAAAAGCACAGATTACAAAATATCTTGCTACATTTGATACTATAAAATACGAAAACTCCATCTGTTATTAAATGTCATGCATTATTACGTCAAAATAACCACATAACAACTCGACAATATTTTACATGGTATGAGCAATGAGCTATATTATTTATTATAGCTCATTGGGTATGAGTGTCAATCACATTTGATGGTCAATATTAAACAGTATTAGTTATCCATTTTACAGGGCGCTTAACACGTCAATGTAAAATTTGATCAGCTGACGGGGCCGCATGACCTATTTCAATAGAAAGCCTATGGGAAATTATCCATGTTCCGACCTATTTTGGACTTAAAAAAAAAAAAAAAAAAAAAAAAAATTCTATATTTACAAAGTCGAACACTGTCTAATCTATCATTTTCACCAAACAAATATTATTTTTGAACAAAGGGTAGGGCTGTGCAATGCTAACCCTAATTTCCTTTGCTCAGATTTTTATCGCTTCGCGGAGCAATTTCAGAACGGAGGTATGGTTGAGGGACCCTGTAGGCCGCCCATGAATTTTTTTCAACCCAAATTTGTGCTGAGAATATACGCAACGACGTACCGATTCGTTTGATATGCGAAACATCTATTTTTGAAACAACCTTTGACACTTTCCTGAGCTAACCCTAGTTGCCATTTTAAAAAAATTGCCATTACCCCTTGTTGCAGTCAGGTTTTGAGCTAACCCTAGGCCCGTTTCAACAAGGCCGCGGTGGTCCAGTGGGTTCCGTGCTTGCACGCCACCTTTGGGGTCCCGGGTTCGAGACCCGGTTGACGGAAAAAAAAATTTTTCTATTTTTACAAAGTCGAACACTGTCTAATCTATCATTTTCACCAAACAAATATTATTTTTGAACAAAGGGTAAGTTACTGAACTTATAGATCGGAAGCAAGCTTCCCCCATTCCATTTTCAATTTCATGGGGGAAAAAACATGCGTTCAATCTATAACTACATGAGGAAAAAATGCAACCAAATTGAGTCTTCCCAAAACAAAACCTCTACATTTCATAAAACACCCTACATTTTTCATAGAATTCTTACGACAAACACCTTCAATAAATTTCCTACATTCCATCAAAAAAAAAACATATTAAAAATAGGATGAGTTTAATTTTAAAACATGAACAATACAGGAAATTCCACCAAAAAAAATTGATGTGGTCTGGTTTTTTATTCCTTCCCTTTATTAAAGTGAGGTAACTCTTCTTGGAAAAAATATTTCAGACCACACTTAATTTTTTTAAACATGAAGCGTGGACTGGCTACTCATGTTGTGGCGCCAGGCAGGGTATGCTTACTCTTCTAGACACCTGATACCACTTTTCATTATGATATACTTACTCATGTATGATTGATATAATTCCTCATATGAAAAGTTCTTAAGCTGTTACCTATGTTTCGTCAAAATGTCTTTTTGGATTTCGAGTTTCGTTTTGCGGTTCGGATCGTCAGTACTTGGTTTCTTTATTTATACTTAAAATACTTACCTAATACTTACCTAATACCTACATATCTTCCTTTCAACATTGCTGAAACAAGAAAGCCATTTAGATGAGAATTTTGAAGGATTTTGCTTTTTTATCAATTATTCTATCTGTAGAAGGGAATCATGGGAATAACTGAAAAGGAAATTCAATAGTTCAAAATAATCAAACATTGGAATCATCTCCTCAAATTAAATGTTTCTGAGATGAATGACTCAGTACCCTATGTTAACCTATAAGCCAACAAAACCATATTTTTTCTTCGTGTGATCAATTTACCTCCCTCCAATTAGGTATTGAATTTGATGTCCCCCATTTTGGTTGTAAATCCTACTAAATATTGTAGAATAAACAGATAGGGTTTTCAATACCTTAATTTTTCATGTATACCCCTTTTAAGGTCAATTCTCAGAGCGAAAAAATTCGAAAGTCTCGGAGAATTAACAAAGGGTTACATGAAATCACTACAGATTGGAAACTTTTATCTAATGAATTGATTGAGAATTCATGTTAAAACTCAACATCTTCCTTATCACTACAGATATTATATACATTATGAATATTATGATTATTTGGAATTCAGGCAAATTTTTATCTCTGCTCAGAAGTCCAATAAAATAATTTGGAATTCAGGCAAATTTTTATCTCTGCTCAGAAGTCCAATATGATTTGATGTGATGAAATAATTTGGAATTCAGGCAAATTTTTATCTCTGCTCAGAAGTCCAATAAAATAATTTGGAATTCAGGCAAATTTTTATCTCTGCTCAGAAGTCCAATATGATTTGATGTGATTAAATAATTTGGAATTCAGGCAAATTTTTATCTCTGCTCAGAAGTCCAATATGATTTGATGTGATGTTATGAGTCTGTAGTGAATATAAGGAAGTAAAATATGACGTGTGTTTCAACATAGAATTCACTAACAATACACAGAAACATTCCTTTGTCAATCTGTAGTGGTTTGAGGGGTGAGGCATAATAGCACACACGAAGTTAATTATACACAATTGTTGACTTTATAGGTCAGACATAAGTTGCACTAGTAACCCACACACAGAAACATAATTTGATAGATAGATTCCATTGCTCGACATCTTGAACTATTAAAATAACTTAATCAGAATCCTATTATCCCTTCATTAGACGGTATAATTGATAAAAAAACAATAAAAATTACACATTATTCAAAATGGCTTCTTGTTTACATTTGCTTTCTATGTCAGGTGATATCATATCCGGTAGACACATTTTATTAGTCTCTAACAGGAAGTAAGATATATTAATATTACATCCTGTTTAATATAATCCGAAACGATCAGACTTAACAAAAATATGTGTCCCTCGCTTTTTTACATTCAATCGGAAATATGCTTAAGTCAATCAGCAAGTTGTTATGAAACGTGCAGTGCATAACATAACAGGGTATAAAAGTACGTACTTTGGCAATAATTAGTCAGTCGATCGTGGGGCAGGAACTCGCTAAGTTCGGCTCTGATTGCTTACTTCTATGGGAATTACAACACTCCGCTGGTAGAGTAGAGCTCGTGGGTTAGCTCGAGACGATCTGGGTGTTCGGTTTGTGGTTCAATGGTGAACTACTATGTGGTTGGGTAAGAGAACAATAGGTCGGGAATGTGATTTTTGTGTTGTCTAATGTGCCTTGATGTTCCTACTTTGGAGAGCTAGGTGGTGGAGAACAGATCGCGAATCAATTCAATCCCTCCTGATACATATGCATATAGTAAATGTATTGTATTTTATCAAAATAATTCCTCTAAAAATGGCAAATAAAATTCTTGATCCAATTTTTAGATTATACGATCCAATTCTTTATTCATTTAATAAAAAAAAAGAGGATTTCATAATTATTTCTCCGAGTGTTGGATCTAAATCCCAACTAAATGATGGTGGGAGGGTCACTTTCGAGATCAATAGTCTGTCAAATTGGTTATTACTTTCCGATGCCTATTTCAGATGCGATTTCAAAATCAAGGACGGAACAGCAAATGAAAATAGAGTCCCACAGACTAATACAACATTAGAAAATAATTTCTTTCCTTCTTTATTTAGCGAAATGGTTTTGGAAGCGGGATCAAACCCCATAGAAACCATCAAACACCCTGGAGAATTTGACACAATGTTGAAAACAGTCCTTTATCCCAAAAACTACGATTCAGTCTCGGGTTGGATACCCGATGTTGGTGATGGGACCGTTTTAAAAGAACCAGTAAAAACTGTAGCTAACGATGCTGATATCGCTAGAATGAGAGTCATTGCCAGAAATAGCATCGAGAGAATCGGTAGAGCAGTAAACCAGGGGTTTGACAAACGAGTAAATCAGTACAATAATGTTGTTGAGGATAATAGATGGGGTAATTACGTAAATTGGAAATTATATCCTTTATTCGGTCTTTTAGAACATAGAAAAGTTTCTATAGGTTTACCATTTAAAATTCATTTACAAAGAGAAATTAATGACGATAAGATATTCTTTGGAGAAGCTAATTCAAATGCAAAATTAGAAATAACAAATCTCCAACTTTTCATACCCGTAATAACACCATCAATTGAAGTAGAAACGAGAATATTCAACTCGTTAACTAAAGACATTGAAATAGCTTTTCTTCGGCGCAACACTGTAGGGAGTATGACTTTAACTGGAGAATCCACAACATGGCCAATCACTAACAGCATTAAACCAGCAAGATATTTAATAGTTGGTTTCAAGAACTTACCAGATTCTCAGACAAATAACAACAATATCTTTAGAGTGGCAATGAACCAAACTCAAGATCCTATAATCCGTAAAGTTCAAGTAAGATTAAACAACGATAATTATCCTAACCAACCTTTAACTATTAATCCATCCACAAAGGATTATAATGAATTGTATAGAAATTATAAAAATATGTGTGAATTATTTGGAAATCCACCTCAGTTTGGATATGTAGATTTTGCAATTAATCACCCAATCTTCTGTTTTGATCTATCAGCTCATCAAGAAGATCTTTTCAAAACTGGAGTAAACATAAATATTCATATCGAAAAAACACAAGGAGATGTAACCGGTTATTGTTTATTATTGGAAGAAGCAAAACATATAATAAAAATATCCGACAGACGGATGATTCGAATAGAATAAATTAATCCCTTAAAAATGAAACCCGAAACTTTAGTAAAAAGAATAATAGATGCTATCGAAACAGAAAAGCCAACTACAATTTCTTACAATGGTAAAAGAATCAGCATAACTAAAAAACTTATTGATAAATATAAACACTGTAAAGTACGAGATGATATAGATTTAGAAAGAATTGACAAGAACATAAAGGAAGGTGGATTTTTACCTTTCCTACCCTTGATCTTTGCAGGTTTGGCCGCAGCCGGTGCCACGGCCGGCGGAACAGCAGGAATAGTTCAAGCCGTCAATGCCAAGAAAGCAGCCGAAGCTGAAAAAAGTGAAAAACGTAGACATAATTTGGAAATGGAAAAGTTAGCAAAAGGTTCGGGAGTAGCAGACATATTAGGTACAGTTAAAGAATTTGGAAATCGATTTAGTGAAGAAACTAAGAAAACTGTCAAACAAGGATTAACTAAATTAGTGGATAGTATTGACACAGGGGAAATCAAAGTCAAACATAAGGGTAATGGAATATTTTTTAAAAATATACACAGTGGAGAAGGAATATATCTTTCAAAGTATAAAGGAGAAGGTGTAATTTTTGGTACATAAAAATGGGAAAGAAATTTAATCATTCAGAAATATTTCCTAATAATCCAATGCTCATGTGTATATGCGGTAGTTCCGGTTCTGGGAAAACTCATCTCACTTTTAACATGTTGACAACACCCAACCTTTTAGATTTTGATTCTCTATATATCTACACAACAACACCAGAACAATCGTATTATCAATTTCTCAAAGCTTTAGAATATTTACCAAAGAAATATGTTCAAGAATTATTTCAATATTACGATAAAGGAGAAATGGAAATAAAAGATATCTTAGATACCTTCATAAAAGAAAAGAATCCATCTTTCAATCCAACTGACATAAAAGTGTTTCTGACAAAAAATGTAAATGATCTGGACTTGTCTAATATTGATAGCAAACGAAAGAACTTAATATTGTTTGACGACTGCGTAGCGCAAAAAAATCAATCTGTTCAACAAGAATTCTTCACGAAGGGAAGACATCACAACTGTCACTGCTTATACCAATCCCAATCTTTTTACGGGATGGATTCTATGTTTATTAGAAAAAATGCTAATTGTTTTTTATTATTTGAATTAAACGATAAAGATTTATCTCAAATCATACAGTCGATAAATCACGGAATGGACAGAGATTCGTTTAAAAAGGTTTGTAAAGCTCAATGGAGAAATCCAGAGGAACATGGATATGTATTCGTTAATACCAGAAAACCTGCGGGCGAAAGAGTAATGATCAACATATGTTAATTTATTTTTTTAAAAATGGAATGGAATAATATTTTAAAAAGAAATAGAGAATATATCAAAGCTAAGAATAAAATAAAGACCCAAGTTGAAAATAACAGATTACAACAACTCGGATTAACGGAAAATCTACAAACTTTATTTAAACCAATATTAAAAAGTCAAGAGGATATCAAGAATAAATTAGAAGCTCCTAAACAACAAATTCAACAATCTCCTCCACAAATAGAATATCCCATTGAAGATGATGGAATCGTAATCAGGACATTAGATGATATAAAACGTTATTTTTCAAATCCAAATCCAACCCTAGCCAAAACAATAAAGCCAACAATTGATCAGGATGGATTGATTCTTAACGGTTTTAGGATACGTTTCAATCAACTCTACCCAACATTTAAGATTGACAGAATAGACGCTGTATATGATTTAACACCCGGTATGATTAATCTTTTGAATGGGTATGATAAAGATTATAATTTCAAAGATTTAAATTCATACGTGGACATTCTTACATCGACAAGGACAGGAGGACCAAAAACTTTAAGATTAAGAAGACTGGAAAAAGAATTAGATGATAACACCGATGCTAGTGATGATAACTACACTGATGATATTATAGAAGAAATCGATGACTTTTTGGGACATACAGGAGATGGTGTAATTTTTTTATCCGACAACAACGAAGAATTGCTTAATAGATTACAAATAATATTAGCAGCAATGAAGGAAGGACATCAATCACACAGACAATATAATGAATTAAATTGTATATTAAAAAGATTCCTACAAAAAGGTATCATAGATAAAAATGATTATAAAAGTGTTATTAAAAATGAGTCAACTATTCGTCATCACCTCAAATAAATCAGACATTAAATTATCTCTAGATTATGAGTATGAACTCGATCGAAATCAAGAATATGAATTGGGATTAAAGTATTTCTCTGTTTACAATTCCATTAGAAATATCAACGAAGATAATAACAAAATAAAAATATCAACAGATAATGGAGCAACATTCAAAACCATAAGTTTACTACCAGGAAGTTACGAATACATAGCCATTAACGAATACCTATCTGAATACGCAGGAAGTGTCAATGGTAAAAACAATATTGAATTCGAAGGTAATTTAAATTTGAACAAAATGAAATTGATATTAAGAAATAATAGTCAAGTTGATTTCAACGTAGAAAATTCATTGAATACGTTACTAGGATTTGATAAACGAGTATACACCCAATCTACTATAGCACCACATAAAGCTAATATCGAGAATGATGTCGATGTGATCAATATACATTGCAATTTAATAAACGGTGGATTTTTCAATAAATACAAACGTCAGATTATTTACAGTCTTCCAACATTCACTGTTCCGATTGGATATAGAATTATAGAAAAACCATTTCAAACAACATATTTACCACTTAATTCCTTTATGATCAAAGATATAAATCTGGAAATCAAAGATGGTAAAAATAGGTTTATAGACTTTGGAAACGAAGAAATTGTTATTCAACTTCATTTAAAAAGAATTAAGTAACTCTTCATTCTCTTCTTGAATAGTTAGATAATCGAAATCATCAAATTCATAGTTTTCATCCAAACTCAATTCATCTTTATTACAATAAGGATACATGATTCCTTCACTATTTGGAGCCTTTCTCTTTACAAGATTTAAATAACTTCTAAAAACTTTCTTTTGTTTATCATCATCCCTTGGAATAACTACTCCATTTGTGAAACTTTTTTCCCAATTTCTCTTAAATTCATTTGATATATCATATCCACTAGCCAACCGAATATAATCGTCTACAGTTATCTTATCATTAGAATAACCTTTAAATGTTTTCTTTTCTTTTAAAACACCATCTGAAGTTAGTATGATATTGTATTTGACTTTCGGCGCTAAATATAAACCGAATATAATTCCACCATCACCGTAATCATTCTTTCCTTTACAGTATTCATTTTCGGATACTAATCCAGCTTCATTTAATTTATTCCAATTGCTAGATGAAATGTATAAACTATCAGTATCGGTATAGTATATTTCCGGTTGATAAAACCCATCTATTACGTGAATAAAATTGTTCATTATTTTCTTACTGTGCGATAATACGAATGATCCCAAATGACTGGGTGTAAGTCGTGTAGATTTACTATTTACATCGTCAATTTCTTTTTCTTCTTCTTCTATATCAACAATGTATTGAGTCTCATTTATTTTTTCATAGTGTTTAACATGTGAATCAAAGTTAGCCTTTAAAGTTACGTCATTCCAAAGATGTTTTGATGAAGATATATCCTTCTGAATAGATTTCCCATACAGGGCATTACCTAATAATTTCATGCAATTACTACCAACGATATTGCCATCCCTTTTGAATTGATTTCTTAGATCTCTCAAAATTAAAATGTAGTCTCTATAGGGAGGAGTTCTAAAGTTTTCTTCGTATACTATGCCATCTAATATTCTAATAATTCGTCCACCAGCTTTTACTATTTCTTGAATATCGACCGATGTTAAAACATCTGAACAGAAACCATTTCTGAATCTTATTTTAGTGCCAGTTTCCTTTTTTCCTTCTTTGTTCGTAAAACTAATTTTATCTTTAGCTGGTATCGGTTGGAAGAACATGTTTTTGGGATACTCAAACCAAACTGTTAAAATAGCAGTTTTGGGTCTAAAGTTTTGTTCATTGAAGAGTCTTACAAATTCTTCTTCTTCTTCTGGTAAAAACGGTCTACCACTTTCTGCTTTGGGATATTCACTATCTAAATCTGACATAGCAGAAGCATACAAACCGTTAGCATCAAATGCCATCAGTCTAGAACATGTTATATTTTTAAGTTTTGAATTAACCTCTGTTTTATCTTTATCACTTTTACTATATTCTTTAAATAAATCAATTATGTTGTCGTCATTTGTTTGTGTATATTCCTTTAATACATCACAAATTTCATTGATTTTATCAGTTGTAAATATTTTTCGATTTGCAGAAACCCTTCCTCCTTTAATAGAGCGTCTTATAAAATGTCTTATAAAAGGGTTAGTGTGTGAGTAAACCTTTTCTATATTTTGTTTTTCAGTATGTTTTGGTACGAGTCTTGTACTTTCGTAATATGGTTCTTCAACCATTTCTTTATCGTAATGATACAAATAATACCACCCCTTTAAAGATAGAGATGGAGCCGTTAGATTATTAGAAACGCTCTGGAATACAACGTATTTCATAACTTTGTTATATTTTATCAAGCATGCTCCAAGACATAGGGTGTCTCGCTTTGCATATGGTTCCCATTCGTGTCTTAAAATTTCCCAGTTATCTTTGGTATATTTTGCAATGTCTACATCAACGATCTTTCTCAAATTCATTGGTAGATTAGACGACTTTCCCCATGTTGCTAAACTAGATGCTTCGTGTTGATAGGAACATGTGAAATTAATATGCTGTAAATAATTGGATTTACTTTTTATATCTTTCTGTCGTTTCCATCTTTTCTGTAAATCTTCATCAGTGTATGGATTAGATAATGGTAAAGAAAGAATTCCTCTGGGTGTTATTAGTGGACATTGTGTTAGTTTCTTTAAGTTTTTAATTACGATCCAGTTATCAAAACCACTACCGTTATGAGAAATCAATGTTAATCTTTTTTTATCATATTTACCTAAATATTTCAACATTTGATCTATACAATCTGTGCCTACAAATATTTCTACTATTTTCATTAGTTTGTTATAAAATGCTTCTGGAATATTATCAGTGGGAGGTATCATCTCTAACTTTTTTCTCAGCTTTTCTAAATTAATTAACGTACAGGAATAAGGAATTGCTTTACGCGTTTCACTATCTGAATACGTTTCACAGTCCCAAGCGAATAAAGTATCATCACTCATATTTGAAAATACGTTTAGTTTCAAAGGTGATACTTCTTTTACAGCATTATCATCTCTACATGTTTTCCATACCTGTTCATAATTATCTTCTATTTCTTTAATCCCTAAACTTTTTTGATTTCTTCTTATAAGACAGAAATGTGAGTTATGTAAATATAAAACCCAATCTAATGCCTTGTCCTTGTCTGTGAGGGTGGGGCGTACATTTCTATTTTCGGGAGTGTAAATTTGAAATGAAGTATTACATTTCTCATTGAATTTATTAATTCTAGCAGCTGTCATTACTCCTTTTCTATTCGCTTTTGGAAATGTATTAATGAATGTTTGAAATTTATTTGTTAAATCTTTTTTCAAAACATGATTTACGCATTTGATAAAACAGTTACCATCTGTTGGTATATAACAATTTCTACCTTTATATTCATTTATCTTTTTAAGTAGTTCAGTTCCTCTACCAGCGTTTGATCTTCTTATTTCCTTAAAATTGTCTCTACGTAAAATTATTTTCCCTGTAAAATACCAATCCGAGCAGTCAGATTTTGCATCCATATTAGACAAAATGGTCTTAAAAGTTTTGGCATTGAAACCAAGAAGTTTCATGAATTGTTTGTGATTTCCATTCTCGATTATCCTACCATCTATTTCAATTTGACCCTTAAATGTTGAAAATTTATGAGTAATAGCCCTGATAAGATCGGTAAATAGTACGTTTTCTATGAATGTTTCATCGTCTATAATTTCAATGTTATTCATATTTTTTATATGTTTTTTTTAATTACCTAATTTTTGGAGTTCTTTTTTATTATCTTTTATTGCTGATATTTGTATATTAAATTTATCCAAAATTTCATTAAATTCTTCCAACTCTTCAACGCTAATGATCTTATCTTCTCTTGATCTTTCGAAGAAAATATACAACTTATTAAGATATGCATTTAAGATATCTGTTTTCTTTTTAAAATAAGATTTCTGTTTGGATGTAAAACCCATAGCAATCAATCCACAAGATGAGGTTTGAATAGCAGTAATTGCGGCTAATACAGTTGGAATAAGTATTGGCACCATCAATCCGCCAGTTACTGCCGTTGCAATTGTTGTTCCTACTGTTAAAACTACACTTAGTGCTTTGAAAGCAGAATCAATTCTACTCCATCTTTTCTTACATTTATTATATTGTTCTAGTTTTACTTTTAGTTCGTTTTGTTTGTCTATCAGGTATTTTTGTCTACTTTCTTGTTCCATTTTTAAACGTTAAATTAAGTGAACTTCCGATAATGCTCTACGTACATCCTTAGGGTTTTGTGCAATAGTGACATGTATCTGTACTAAGAATGCTTCTTGTTTTGACTCCTTGTTCTTCTTATCCCGATAAACAAAAAAATTTGTTTTTTTTTCAATAGAGATTTCTATGAAAAAATATGATCCACCTATATTTTCTGTTAATGCTATTGGAAAATGTTTAAATTGTTGATTTTTATTAACATCAACAGAGAAGTAAAGATCATTATGAACAAAATATAGTTTCACATATTCAAAGTCTGTTGTTCGTAAAAACTCATAAATCTGTTTGCTTTCTTCTTTTTGTGGTTCTTGATTTCTAACTATGCTTACTGATGGTGAAGTTTCCGTTTCCAATATCATATCAAATAACTCAAATATATAAGATGCTCTTTTATAATCCGCCTCATAATCACCCAACTCATAAGGTTCTCTTTTCTCAACCGACTCGATTGAGATTCTAAGGTTATCTATATACAACTGATTTGACGAAATATTAAAAGATTCCCCCCTCCCAAGATTAAATTCTTTAGTATCTACGATGTTACCATTTTTGATAAAGTGAACAGATACAATAGAGTTATAATTAGTTAATTGATAATAAATTGGTAAATCGACTTTTACCTTCATAGGAAAAAATATGTCAATTATAGTATTCCCCTCAAAATAAGTCACACTATGAGTATCTATATCTTTTTTAATATTTACTTTAAACCCATATTTATAATTATAAATGAGTTCTCCACTGATTTCTTCCACCGAATAATCTTTATAGTCTTTAGAAAATGGAAGAAAGATATAATAGGGTTTAATATATTCTAGTTCATTGAGATTATTTTGTAATGTGCTTATATTTGTTTGCTGTTTTAAAACTTCATTATTAATAGTAGTTATCCGTTGTTGAATCTCACTATAATCAATATTTTGTATTTGTTGTTGAATATAAGTTTTAATTTCACTATCATCAATATTTTGTATTTGTTGTTGAATATAAGTTTTAATTTCACTATCATCAATAGTTTTTAGTTCGTTTTGTAATTCAGTTTTAAATTTAGTTTCCAGAGCAGTTAATTCTTGTTGTAATTTATCTTTACTTATGCCTGGATTAATGTTGGATATTAGTTGTTCAAAATCTACTTTTTGTTTTGATAGTTTATCATCTAAATTAGATATTGATGACCTTAAATTTTGTAATTGATTTTTATCTACTACATTTATTAATTTTTGTTGAATAGATTCTATTTGTTTTTGTATTTCGCTATCATCACTAAGTTTACTTTCTAATGCAGTTAATTTGTCTTCACTTATGCCTGGATTAATATTGGATATTAGTTGTTTAAGATCTACTTTTTGCTTTGTAATCTTGTCATCTAATTTAGATATTAATGACCTTAAATTTTGTAATTGATTTTTATCTACTGTATTGACTAATTGTTGTTGAATTAAACTTTTTAAACTTGTTACTTCTTGTTGTAATTTACTATCATCAATATAATCTAATTCTTTCAATTTAGATTCATTTATAAAATTTTTATTATTTATTTGTCGTTTGAAGAATCTTTTCACATCAGCTATTCGATCTTTTAAATGGTCTTTATCTACTTCAATTAAATTTATTTGATCCATTAAATATTTCTTATGAACAACATCATTATCGTTTTCCGGAGATTTTAAATTAGTTATACCAAAATTGTTCATATCAATATCACCCTGAAGAATGTCTCCGATTTGATCCACAAAATATGGTTTGATTTTATTGATTGGAAATGTAGTGTTTGGTTTTTTAGTATCTAAAGGTAAAGCGCCTAAACCAAATTTATTTGCCATTTTTATTGAGTTAAATTTATTACAATTTCTTCGAACTGTTTTCCTAAACTCAACTGATATAAAACCCAAAGTGAAAGTTGTCCACAAAACTTTTGACCCGGATTTTGTATTTGAAATGTAGAAGATTTAATTGGTTGATTAGTTATATTCATTATCTCTTCAGTGGGATCTAATCCAAAAGAGTCGAAAAAATAAAAGTTAGAGTCTTTGTACAAAGCAGAATGATGAACGCCTTTTTGATCGGAAGTGTGTATATTTGTTATAGCGTAGAATTTACCTTTCTTACTTTTGAGATTATTTATTTCATCTCTCATACAATAATAAAACGGTGATATGTTTAACTCATTCGCCCATCTCATAAGTTGGAAGTTTGTGGTTGTATCGGTTCCATATTTATCAAGAAATTCATTCATTTTTAAAAGTCGGTTTTTTGAAGTTCATTTTGATAAAACCTACCTATAATTTGTTCTTTGTCTTGATCGATTAATTCATATGTTGGAGGGGATGTGCTATTTACTTTATCTACGATAAATATTTCGTTTGTCCAATAACCAACATATCCTTTTTCGAATTTACTTTTATATTTATAAATACGAACTCGATCTCCAATTTTAAATTTGGGTTTGACATTTAGATTCTTTATTTCATTTTCGTAGTTATGTTGCGCGTTAATTGATCTTATAATATTTGGATTTTTTGAGGCTTGTGCTGGTGACACTCCTATAGATGAATGTATTTTGTTATTGTATTCGTCTACGACCTCTGGTAATATTTTTAGCCATTTTTGAGATTTTAATTCCGTGAACTTTTTGAAAAGTTTATTTTTTAGAGTCCTGTTGAATCTTTCAATAACTACAGCCTTACCTTCGTTGTGAGTACTGTAAATTTCAAACCCCACAGATTTCATATTTTTGTTATAAAATTCGCTCCCTTTATCTACCCATAACTTTTGGGGCCGTCTGTCAGATTGTTTCATTATGGTTTCAAATGCGTGTTTGACTGATATTCCAGTTTTGTTTTTGAGAGGAATAACCCAAGCATAACGTGTATATAAATCAATAACTGTTAAACAATATTTATATCCCCTTTCAACTGGCATATTAATTAAATCTGCTGACCATATTTCATCTTTATCAAATACTTTAACTTTTAAATAATGTTTGTTTTTTCTAAATTCTTTATGAATTTCATCTGCCAATCCCATACCCAATTTCATCTTTGCTTTTAACAGTTTTATGATTATCGCTCTTTGCATTTTCTCTTTGAATGTTGGATTTGGAATATTTTCGAGTTCGATTATCATTTGTTTGTCTGCTTCGTGTCTAAAATTTATGTCTTTGTTTCTGTAAAGTATGTCGTGTTTAAGCGCAGCAGCGTCAACTCTATTGACAGGTTCTTCACCTGGTTTGGGTTTATCGTTTTCGTCTAATCGCAGATCTAATCTAGTACCTGGACCGGTGTAATTATGACCTGGAAGATGTTTCTCGCCAGAGTATTTGGCCCATGGAAATCCAGGAAGATATCCTAATGATTTTTGAATATCGGAACCAAAATAGGTTTTTGGAGCGTGAGCGACTATCATTTTTATCCTATAACTTTAAACCCTTTTCCCTCTTTTACCTGCTGTTCTATTCTCTTGTTTCGTAGTTCTCTTATTTGCTGTAATTCTTTCAGTTCGTCGGATTTTTTCACGGCGTCGTTTATTCTAATTCCTGCTTTTGCCACGGACCCAAGTGCTTGAGCTCCGGAGGAAATTAGGGATTTGTTGTTTGAAACAAAGCCAGCTACTTTTGGAATTATTTTTGAACCTAGAGAAAATATAGATGAAAAGATACCGTCGCCTGAATAATCTTCGAATCTGTATTGTTCATGTTTTAAAATTAAACTCATCCTATTTTTAATATGTTTTTTTTTGATGGAATGTAGGAAATTTATTGAAGGTGTTTGTTGTAAGAATTCTATGAAAAATGTAGGGTGTTTTATGAAATGTAGAGGTTTTGTTTTGGGTACGCTCAATTTGGTTGCATTTTTTCCTCATGTAGTTATAGATCGGAAGCAAGTTTTTTCCCCATGAAATTGAAAATGGAATGGGGGAAGCTTGCTTCCGATCTATAAGTTCAGTAACTAGGGTAGGGCTGTGCAATGCTAACCCTAATTTCCTTTGCTCAGATTTTTATCGCTTCGCGGAGCAATTTCAGAACGGAGGTATGGTTGAGGGACCCTGTAGGCCGCCCATGAATTTTTTTCAACCCAAATTTGTGCTGAGAATATACGCAACGACGTACCGATTCGTTTGATATGCGAAACATCTATTTTTGAAACAACCTTTGACACTTTCCTGAGCTAACCCTAGTTGCCATTTTAAAAAAATTGCCATTACCCCTTGTTGCAGTCAGGTTTTGAGCTAACCCTAGGCCCGTTTCAACAAGGCCGCGGTGGTCCAGTGGGTTCCGTGCTTGCACGCCACCTTTGGGGTCCCGGGTTCGAGACCCGGTTGACGGAAAAAAATTTTTTTCTATTTTTACAAAGTCGAACACTGTCTAATCTATCATTTTCACCAAACAAATATTATTTTTGAACAAAGGGTAGGGCTGTGCAATGCTAACCCTAATTTCCTTTGCTCAGATTTTTATCGCTTCGCGGAGCAATTTCAGAACGGAGGTATGGTTGAGGGACCCTGTAGGCCGCCCATGAATTTTTTTCAACCCAAATTTGTGCTGAGAATATACGCAACGACGTACCGATTCGTTTGATATGCGAAACATCTATTTTTGAAACAACCTTTGACACTTTCCTGAGCTAACCCTAGTTGCCATTTTAAAAAAATTGCCATTACCCCTTGTTGCAATCAGGTTTTGAGCTAACCCTAGGCCCGTTTCAACAAGGCCGCGGTGGTCCAGTGGGTTCCGTGCTTGCACGCCACCTTTGGGGTCCCGGGTTCGAGACCCGGTTGACGGAAAAAAATTTTTTTCTATTTTTACAAAGTCGAACACTGTCTAATCTATCATTTTCACCAAACAAATATTATTTTTGAACAAAGGGTAGGGCTGTGCAATGCTAACCCTAATTTCCTTTGCTCAGATTTTTATCGCTTCGCGGAGCAATTTCAGAACGGAGGTATGGTTGAGGGACCCTGTAGGCCGCCCATGAATTTTTTTCAACCCAAATTTGTGCTGAGAATATACGCAACGACGTACCGATTCGTTTGATATGCGAAACATCTATTTTTGAAACAACCTTTGACACTTTCCTGAGCTAACCCTAGTTGCCATTTTAAAAAAATTGCCATTACCCCTTGTTGCAGTCAGGTTTTGAGCTAACCCTAGGCCCGTTTCAACAAGGCCGCGGTGGTCCAGTGGGTTCCGTGCTTGCACGCCACCTTTGGGGTCCCGGGTTCGAGACCCGGTTGACGGAAAAAATTTTTTTTCTATTTTTACAAAGTCGAACACTGTCTAATCTATCATTTTCACCAAACAAATATTATTTTTGAACAAAGGGTAGGGCTGTGCAATGCTAACCCTAATTTCCTTTGCTCAGATTTTTATCGCTTCGCGGAGCAATTTCAGAACGGAGGTATGGTTGAGGGACCCTGTAGGCCGCCCATGAATTTTTTTCAACCCAAATTTGTGCTGAGAATATACGCAACGACGTACCGATTCGTTTGATATGCGAAACATCTATTTTTGAAACAACCTTTGACACTTTCCTGAGCTAACCCTAGTTGCCATTTTAAAAAAATTGCCATTACCCCTTGTTGCAGTCAGGTTTTGAGCTAACCCTAGGCCCGTTTCAACAAGGCCGCGGTGGTCCAGTGGGTTCCGTGCTTGCACGCCACCTTTGGGGTCCCGGGTTCGAGACCCGGTTGACGGAAAAATTTTTTTTTCTATTTTTACAAAGTCGAACACTGTCTAATCTATCATTTTCACCAAACAAATATTATTTTTGAACAAAGGGTAGGGCTGTGCAATGCTAACCCTAATTTCCTTTGCTCAGATTTTTATCGCTTCGCGGACCAATTTCAGAACGGAGGTATGGTTGAGGGACCCTGTAGGCCGCCCATGAATTTTTTTCAACCCAAATTTGTGCTGAGAATATACGCAACGACGTACCGATTCGTTTAATATGCGAAACATCTATTTTTGAAACAACCTTTGACACTTTCCTGAGCTAACCCTAGTTGCCATTTTAAAAAAATTGCCATTACCCCTTCTTGCAGTCAGGTTTTGAGCTAACCCTAGGCCCGTTTCAACAAGGCCGCGGTGGTTCAGTGGGTTCCGTGCTTGCACGCCACCTTTGGGGTCCCGGGTTCGAGACCCGGTTGACGGAAAAAATTTTTTTTCTATTTTTACAAAGTCGAACACTGTCTAATCTATCATTTTCACCAAACAAATCTTATTTTTGAACAAAGGGTAGGGCTGTGCAATGCTAACCCTAATTTCCTTTGCTCAGATTTTTATCGCTTCGCGGAGCAATTTCAGAACGGAGGTATGGTTGAGGGACCCTGTAGGCCGCCCATGAATTTTTTTCAACCCAAATTTGTGCTGAGAATATACGCAACGACGTACCGATTCGTTTGATATGCGAAACATCTATTTTTGAAACAACCTTTGACACTTTCCTGAGCTAACCCTAGTTGCCATTTTAAAAAAATTGCCATTACCCCTTGTTGCAGTCAGGTTTTGAGCTAACCCTAGGCCCGTTTCAACAAGGCCGCGGTGGTCCAGTGGGTTCCGTGCTTGCACGCCACCTTTGGGGTCCCGGGTTCGAGACCCGGTTGACGGAAAAAAAATTTTTTCTATTTTTACAAAGTCGAACACTGTCTAATCTATCATTTTCACCAAACAAATATTATTTTTGAACAAAGGGTAGGGCTGTGCAATGCTAACCCTAATTTCCTTTGCTCAGATTTTTATCGCTTCGCGGAGCAATTTCAGAACGGAGGTATGGTTGAGGGACCCTGTAGGCCGCCCATGAATTTTTTTCAACCCAAATTTGTGCTGAGAATATACGCAACGACGTACCGATTCGTTTGATATGCGAAACATCTATTTTTGAAACAACCTTTGACACTTTCCTGAGCTAACCCTAGTTGCCATTTTAAAAAAATTGCCATTACCCCTTGTTGCAGTCAGGTTTTGAGCTAACCCTAGGCCCGTTTCAACAAGGCCGCGGTGGTCCAGTGGGTTCCGTGCTTGCACGCCACCTTTGGGGTCCCGGGTTCGAGACCCGGTTGACGGAAAAAATTTTTTTTCTATTTTTACAAAGTCGAACACTGTCTAATCTATCATTTTCACCAAACAAATATTATTTTTGAACAAAGGGTAGGGCTGTGCAATGCTAACCCTAATTTCCTTTGCTCAGATTTTTATCGCTTCGCGGAGCAATTTCAGAACGGAGGTATGGTTGAGGGACCCTGTAGGCCGCCCATGAATTTTTTTCAACCCAAATTTGTGCTGAGAATATACGCAACGACGTACCGATTCGTTTGATATGCGAAACATCTATTTTTGAAACAACCTTTGACACTTTCCTGAGCTAACCCTAGTTGCCATTTTAAAAAAATTGCCATTACCCCTTGTTGCAGTCAGGTTTTGAGCTAACCCTAGGCCCGTTTCAACAAGGCCGCGGTGGTCCAGTGGGTTCCGTGCTTGCACGCCACCTTTGGGGTCCCGGGTTCGAGACCCGGTTGACGGAAAAAAAATTTTTTCTATTTTTACAAAGTCGAACACTGTCTAATCTATCATTTTCACCAAACAAATATTATTTTTGAACAAAGGGTAGGGCTGTGCAATGCTAACCCTAATTTCCTTTGCTCAGATTTTTATCGCTTCGCGGAGCAATTTCAGAACGGAGGTATGGTTGAGGGACCCTGTAGGCCGCCCATGAATTTTTTTCAACCCAAATTTGTGCTGAGAATATACGCAACGACGTACCGATTCGTTTAATATGCGAAACATCTATTTTTGAAACAACCTTTGACACTTTCCTGAGCTAACCCTAGTTGCCATTTTAAAAAAATTGCCATTACCCCTTCTTGCAGTCAGGTTTTGAGCTAACCCTAGGCCCGTTTCAACAAGGCCGCGGTGGTTCAGTGGGTTCCGTGCTTGCACGCCACCTTTGGGGTCCCGGGTTCGAGACCCGGTTGACGGAAAAAATTTTTTTTCTATTTTTACAAAGTCGAACACTGTCTAATCTATCATTTTCACCAAACAAATCTTATTTTTGAACAAAGGGTAGGGCTGTGCAATGCTAACCCTAATTTCCTTTGCTCAGATTTTTATCGCTTCGCGGAGCAATTTCAGAACGGAGGTATGGTTGAGGGACCCTGTAGGCCGCCCATGAATTTTTTTCAACCCAAATTTGTGCTGAGAATATACGCAACGACGTACCGATTCGTTTGATATGCGAAACATCTATTTTTGAAACAACCTTTGACACTTTCCTGAGCTAACCCTAGTTGCCATTTTAAAAAAATTGCCATTACCCCTTGTTGCAGTCAGGTTTTGAGCTAACCCTAGGCCCGTTTCAACAAGGCCGCGGTGGTCCAGTGGGTTCCGTGCTTGCACGCCACCTTTGGGGTCCCGGGTTCGAGACCCGGTTGACGGAAAAAAAAATTTTTCTATTTTTACAAAGTCGAACACTGTCTAATCTATCATTTTCACCAAACAAATATTATTTTTGAACAAAGGGTAGGGCTGTGCAATGCTAACCCTAATTTCCTTTGCTCAGATTTTTATCGCTTCGCGGAGCAATTTCAGAACGGAGGTATGGTTGAGGGACCCTGTAGGCCGCCCATGAATTTTTTTCAACCCAAATTTGTGCTGAGAATATACGCAACGACGTACCGATTCGTTTGATATGCGAAACATCTATTTTTGAAACAACCTTTGACACTTTCCTGAGCTAACCCTAGTTGCCATTTTAAAAAAATTGCCATTACCCCTTGTTGCAGTCAGGTTTTGAGCTAACCCTAGGCCCGTTTCAACAAGGCCGCGGTGGTCCAGTGGGTTCCGTGCTTGCACGCCACCTTTGGGGTCCCGGGTTCGAGACCCGGTTGACGGAAAAAATTTTTTTTCTATTTTTACAAAGTCGAACACTGTCTAATCTATCATTTTCACCAAACAAATATTATTTTTGAACAAAGGGTAGGGCTGTGCAATGCTAACCCTAATTTCCTTTGCTCAGATTTTTATCGCTTCGCGGAGCAATTTCAGAACGGAGGTATGGTTGAGGGACCCTGTAGGCCGCCCATGAATTTTTTTCAACCCAAATTTGTGCTGAGAATATACGCAACGACGTACCGATTCGTTTGATATGCGAAACATCTATTTTTGAAACAACCTTTGACACTTTCCTGAGCTAACCCTAGTTGCCATTTTAAAAAAATTGCCATTACCCCTTGTTGCAGTCAGGTTTTGAGCTAACCCTAGGCCCGTTTCAACAAGGCCGCGGTGGTCCAGTGGGTTCCGTGCTTGCACGCCACCTTTGGGGTCCCGGGTTCGAGACCCGGTTGACGGAAAAAAATTTTTTTCTATTTTTACAAAGTCGAACACTGTCTAATCTATCATTTTCACCAAACAAATATTATTTTTGAACAAAGGGTAGGGCTGTGCAATGCTAACCCTAATTTCCTTTGCTCAGATTTTTATCGCTTCGCGGAGCAATTTCAGAACGGAGGTATGGTTGAGGGACCCTGTAGGCCGCCCATGAATTTTTTTCAACCCAAATTTGTGCTGAGAATATACGCAACGACGTACCGATTCGTTTGATATGCGAAACATCTATTTTTGAAACAACCTTTGACACTTTCCTGAGCTAACCCTAGTTGCCATTTTAAAAAAATTGCCATTACCCCTTGTTGCAGTCAGGTTTTGAGCTAACCCTAGGCCCGTTTCAACAAGGCCGCGGTGGTCCAGTGGGTTCCGTGCTTGCACGCCACCTTTGGGGTCCCGGGTTCGAGACCCGGTTGACGGAAAAAAATTTTTTTCTATTTTTACAAAGTCGAACACTGTCTAATCTATCATTTTCACCAAACAAATATTATTTTTGAACAAAGGGTAGGGCTGTGCAATGCTAACCCTAATTTCCTTTGCTCAGATTTTTATCGCTTCGCGGAGCAATTTCAGAACGGAGGTATGGTTGAGGGACCCTGTAGGCCGCCCATGAATTTTTTTCAACCCAAATTTGTGCTGAGAATATACGCAACGACGTACCGATTCGTTTGATATGCGAAACATCTATTTTTGAAACAACCTTTGACACTTTCCTGAGCTAACCCTAGTTGCCATTTTAAAAAAATTGCCATTACCCCTTGTTGCAGTCAGGTTTTGAGCTAACCCTAGGCCCGTTTCAACAAGGCCGCGGTGGTCCAGTGGGTTCCGTGCTTGCACGCCACCTTTGGGGTCCCGGGTTCGAGACCCGGTTGACGGAAAAAATTTTTTTTCTATTTTTACAAAGTCGAACACTGTCTAATCTATCATTTTCACCAAACAAATATTATTTTTGAACAAAGGGTAGGGCTGTGCAATGCTAACCCTAATTTCCTTTGCTCAGATTTTTATCGCTTCGCGGAGCAATTTCAGAACGGAGGTATGGTTGAGGGACCCTGTAGGCCGCCCATGAATTTTTTTCAACCCAAATTTGTGCTGAGAATATACGCAACGACGTACCGATTCGTTTGATATGCGAAACATCTATTTTTGAAACAACCTTTGACACTTTCCTGAGCTAACCCTAGTTGCCATTTTAAAAAAATTGCCATTACCCCTTGTTGCAGTCAGGTTTTGAGCTAACCCTAGGCCCGTTTCAACAAGGCCGCGGTGGTCCAGTGGGTTCCGTGCTTGCACGCCACCTTTGGGGTCCCGGGTTCGAGACCCGGTTGACGGAAAAAAAAATTTTTCTATTTTTACAAAGTCGAACACTGTCTAATCTATCATTTTCACCAAACAAATATTATTTTTGAACAAAGGGTAGGGCTGTGCAATGCTAACCCTAATTTCCTTTGCTCAGATTTTTATCGCTTCGCGGAGCAATTTCAGAACGGAGGTATGGTTGAGGGACCCTGTAGGCCGCCCATGAATTTTTTTCAACCCAAATTTGTGCTGAGAATATACGCAACGACGTACCGATTCGTTTGATATGCGAAACATCTATTTTTGAAACAACCTTTGACACTTTCCTGAGCTAACCCTAGTTGCCATTTTAAAAAAATTGCCATTACCCCTTGTTGCAGTCAGGTTTTGAGCTAACCCTAGGCCCGTTTCAACAAGGCCGCGGTGGTCCAGTGGGTTCCGTGCTTGCACGCCACCTTTGGGGTCCCGGGTTCGAGACCCGGTTGACGGAAAAAATTTTTTTTCTATTTTTACAAAGTCGAACACTGTCTAATCTATCATTTTCACCAAACAAATATTATTTTTGAACAAAGGGTAGGGCTGTGCAATGCTAACCCTAATTTCCTTTGCTCAGATTTTTATCGCTTCGCGGAGCAATTTCAGAACGGAGGTATGGTTGAGGGACCCTGTAGGCCGCCCATGAATTTTTTTCAACCCAAATTTGTGCTGAGAATATACGCAACGACGTACCGATTCGTTTGATATGCGAAACATCTATTTTTGAAACAACCTTTGACACTTTCCTGAGCTAACCCTAGTTGCCATTTTAAAAAAATTGCCATTACCCCTTGTTGCAGTCAGGTTTTGAGCTAACCCTAGGCCCGTTTCAACAAGGCCGCGGTGGTCCAGTGGGTTCCGTGCTTGCACGCCACCTTTGGGGTCCCGGGTTCGAGACCCGGTTGACGGAAAAATTTTTTTTTCTATTTTTACAAAGTCGAACACTGTCTAATCTATCATTTTCACCAAACAAATATTATTTTTGAACAAAGGGTAGGGCTGTGCAATGCTAACCCTAATTTCCTTTGCTCAGATTTTTATCGCTTCGCGGACCAATTTCAGAACGGAGGTATGGTTGAGGGACCCTGTAGGCCGCCCATGAATTTTTTTCAACCCAAATTTGTGCTGAGAATATACGCAACGACGTACCGATTCGTTTAATATGCGAAACATCTATTTTTGAAACAACCTTTGACACTTTCCTGAGCTAACCCTAGTTGCCATTTTAAAAAAATTGCCATTACCCCTTCTTGCAGTCAGGTTTTGAGCTAACCCTAGGCCCGTTTCAACAAGGCCGCGGTGGTTCAGTGGGTTCCGTGCTTGCACGCCACCTTTGGGGTCCCGGGTTCGAGACCCGGTTGACGGAAAAAATTTTTTTTCTATTTTTACAAAGTCGAACACTGTCTAATCTATCATTTTCACCAAACAAATCTTATTTTTGAACAAAGGGTAGGGCTGTGCAATGCTAACCCTAATTTCCTTTGCTCAGATTTTTATCGCTTCGCGGAGCAATTTCAGAACGGAGGTATGGTTGAGGGACCCTGTAGGCCGCCCATGAATTTTTTTCAACCCAAATTTGTGCTGAGAATATACGCAACGACGTACCGATTCGTTTGATATGCGAAACATCTATTTTTGAAACAACCTTTGACACTTTCCTGAGCTAACCCTAGTTGCCATTTTAAAAAAATTGCCATTACCCCTTGTTGCAGTCAGGTTTTGAGCTAACCCTAGGCCCGTTTCAACAAGGCCGCGGTGGTCCAGTGGGTTCCGTGCTTGCACGCCACCTTTGGGGTCCCGGGTTCGAGACCCGGTTGACGGAAAAAAAAATTTTTCTATTTTTACAAAGTCGAACACTGTCTAATCTATCATTTTCACCAAACAAATATTATTTTTGAACAAAGGGTAGGGCTGTGCAATGCTAACCCTAATTTCCTTTGCTCAGATTTTTATCGCTTCGCGGAGCAATTTCAGAACGGAGGTATGGTTGAGGGACCCTGTAGGCCGCCCATGAATTTTTTTCAACCCAAATTTGTGCTGAGAATATACGCAACGACGTACCGATT
This sequence comes from Lottia scabra, assembly GCA_029955415.1. Taxonomy (NCBI): domain Eukaryota; kingdom Metazoa; phylum Mollusca; class Gastropoda; family Lottiidae; genus Lottia; species Lottia scabra. The sequence goes on from JARJEI010000016.1 coordinate 2,399,575, forward strand.
CGTTTGATATGCGAAACATCTATTTTTGAAACAACCTTTGACACTTTCCTGAGCTAACCCTAGTTGCCATTTTAAAAAAATTGCCATTACCCCTTGTTGCAGTCAGGTTTTGAGCTAACCCTAGGCCCGTTTCAACAAGGCCGCGGTGGTCCAGTGGGTTCCGTGCTTGCACGCCACCTTTGGGGTCCCGGGTTCGAGACCCGGTTGACGGAAAAAATTTTTTTTCTATTTTTACAAAGTCGAACACTGTCTAATCTATCATTTTCACCAAACAAATATTATTTTTGAACAAAGGGTAGGGCTGTGCAATGCTAACCCTAATTTCCTTTGCTCAGATTTTTATCGCTTCGCGGAGCAATTTCAGAACGGAGGTATGGTTGAGGGACCCTGTAGGCCGCCCATGAATTTTTTTCAACCCAAATTTGTGCTGAGAATATACGCAACGACGTACCGATTCGTTTGATATGCGAAACATCTATTTTTGAAACAACCTTTGACACTTTCCTGAGCTAACCCTAGTTGCCATTTTAAAAAAATTGCCATTACCCCTTGTTGCAGTCAGGTTTTGAGCTAACCCTAGGCCCGTTTCAACAAGGCCGCGGTGGTCCAGTGGGTTCCGTGCTTGCACGCCACCTTTGGGGTCCCGGGTTCGAGACCCGGTTGACGGAAAAAAAATTTTTTCTATTTTTACAAAGTCGAACACTGTCTAATCTATCATTTTCACCAAACAAATATTATTTTTGAACAAAGGGTAGGGCTGTGCAATGCTAACCCTAATTTCCTTTGCTCAGATTTTTATCGCTTCGCGGAGCAATTTCAGAACGGAGGTATGGTTGAGGGACCCTGTAGGCCGCCCATGAATTTTTTTCAACCCAAATTTGTGCTGAGAATATACGCAACGACGTACCGATTCGTTTGATATGCGAAACATCTATTTTTGAAACAACCTTTGACACTTTCCTGAGCTAACCCTAGTTGCCATTTTAAAAAAATTGCCATTACCCCTTGTTGCAGTCAGGTTTTGAGCTAACCCTAGGCCCGTTTCAACAAGGCCGCGGTGGTCCAGTGGGTTCCGTGCTTGCACGCCACCTTTGGGGTCCCGGGTTCGAGACCCGGTTGACGGAAAAAAATTTTTTTCTATTTTTACAAAGTCGAACACTGTCTAATCTATCATTTTCACCAAACAAATATTATTTTTGAACAAAGGGTAGGGCTGTGCAATGCTAACCCTAATTTCCTTTGCTCAGATTTTTATCGCTTCGCGGACCAATTTCAGAACGGAGGTATGGTTGAGGGACCCTGTAGGCCGCCCATGAATTTTTTTCAACCCAAATTTGTGCTGAGAATATACGCAACGACGTACCGATTCGTTTAATATGCGAAACATCTATTTTTGAAACAACCTTTGACACTTTCCTGAGCTAACCCTAGTTGCCATTTTAAAAAAATTGCCATTACCCCTTCTTGCAGTCAGGTTTTGAGCTAACCCTAGGCCCGTTTCAACAAGGCCGCGGTGGTTCAGTGGGTTCCGTGCTTGCACGCCACCTTTGGGGTCCCGGGTTCGAGACCCGGTTGACGGAAAAAATTTTTTTTCTATTTTTACAAAGTCGAACACTGTCTAATCTATCATTTTCACCAAACAAATCTTATTTTTGAACAAAGGGTAGGGCTGTGCAATGCTAACCCTAATTTCCTTTGCTCAGATTTTTATCGCTTCGCGGAGCAATTTCAGAACGGAGGTATGGTTGAGGGACCCTGTAGGCCGCCCATGAATTTTTTTCAACCCAAATTTGTGCTGAGAATATACGCAACGACGTACCGATTCGTTTGATATGCGAAACATCTATTTTTGAAACAACCTTTGACACTTTCCTGAGCTAACCCTAGTTGCCATTTTAAAAAAATTGCCATTACCCCTTGTTGCAGTCAGGTTTTGAGCTAACCCTAGGCCCGTTTCAACAAGGCCGCGGTGGTCCAGTGGGTTCCGTGCTTGCACGCCACCTTTGGGGTCCCGGGTTCGAGACCCGGTTGACGGAAAAAAAAATTTTTCTATTTTTACAAAGTCGAACACTGTCTAATCTATCATTTTCACCAAACAAATATTATTTTTGAACAAAGGGTAGGGCTGTGCAATGCTAACCCTAATTTCCTTTGCTCAGATTTTTATCGCTTCGCGGAGCAATTTCAGAACGGAGGTATGGTTGAGGGACCCTGTAGGCCGCCCATGAATTTTTTTCAACCCAAATTTGTGCTGAGAATATACGCAACGACGTACCGATTCGTTTGATATGCGAAACATCTATTTTTGAAACAACCTTTGACACTTTCCTGAGCTAACCCTAGTTGCCATTTTAAAAAAATTGCCATTACCCCTTGTTGCAGTCAGGTTTTGAGCTAACCCTAGGCCCGTTTCAACAAGGCCGCGGTGGTCCAGTGGGTTCCGTGCTTGCACGCCACCTTTGGGGTCCCGGGTTCGAGACCCGGTTGACGGAAAAAATTTTTTTTCTATTTTTACAAAGTCGAACACTGTCTAATCTATCATTTTCACCAAACAAATATTATTTTTGAACAAAGGGTAGGGCTGTGCAATGCTAACCCTAATTTCCTTTGCTCAGATTTTTATCGCTTCGCGGAGCAATTTCAGAACGGAGGTATGGTTGAGGGACCCTGTAGGCCGCCCATGAATTTTTTTCAACCCAAATTTGTGCTGAGAATATACGCAACGACGTACCGATTCGTTTGATATGCGAAACATCTATTTTTGAAACAACCTTTGACACTTTCCTGAGCTAACCCTAGTTGCCATTTTAAAAAAATTGCCATTACCCCTTGTTGCAGTCAGGTTTTGAGCTAACCCTAGGCCCGTTTCAACAAGGCCGCGGTGGTCCAGTGGGTTCCGTGCTTGCACGCCACCTTTGGGGTCCCGGGTTCGAGACCCGGTTGACGGAAAAAAATTTTTTTCTATTTTTACAAAGTCGAACACTGTCTAATCTATCATTTTCACCAAACAAATATTATTTTTGAACAAAGGGTAGGGCTGTGCAATGCTAACCCTAATTTCCTTTGCTCAGATTTTTATCGCTTCGCGGAGCAATTTCAGAACGGAGGTATGGTTGAGGGACCCTGTAGGCCGCCCATGAATTTTTTTCAACCCAAATTTGTGCTGAGAATATACGCAACGACGTACCGATTCGTTTAATATGCGAAACATCTATTTTTGAAACAACCTTTGACACTTTCCTGAGCTAACCCTAGTTGCCATTTTAAAAAAATTGCCATTACCCCTTCTTGCAGTCAGGTTTTGAGCTAACCCTAGGCCCGTTTCAACAAGGCCGCGGTGGTTCAGTGGGTTCCGTGCTTGCACGCCACCTTTGGGGTCCCGGGTTCGAGACCCGGTTGACGGAAAAAATTTTTTTTCTATTTTTACAAAGTCGAACACTGTCTAATCTATCATTTTCACCAAACAAATCTTATTTTTGAACAAAGGGTAGGGCTGTGCAATGCTAACCCTAATTTCCTTTGCTCAGATTTTTATCGCTTCGCGGAGCAATTTCAGAACGGAGGTATGGTTGAGGGACCCTGTAGGCCGCCCATGAATTTTTTTCAACCCAAATTTGTGCTGAGAATATACGCAACGACGTACCGATTCGTTTGATATGCGAAACATCTATTTTTGAAACAACCTTTGACACTTTCCTGAGCTAACCCTAGTTGCCATTTTAAAAAAATTGCCATTACCCCTTGTTGCAGTCAGGTTTTGAGCTAACCCTAGGCCCGTTTCAACAAGGCCGCGGTGGTCCAGTGGGTTCCGTGCTTGCACGCCACCTTTGGGGTCCCGGGTTCGAGACCCGGTTGACGGAAAAAAAAATTTTTCTATTTTTACAAAGTCGAACACTGTCTAATCTATCATTTTCACCAAACAAATATTATTTTTGAACAAAGGGTAGGGCTGTGCAATGCTAACCCTAATTTCCTTTGCTCAGATTTTTATCGCTTCGCGGAGCAATTTCAGAACGGAGGTATGGTTGAGGGACCCTGTAGGCCGCCCATGAATTTTTTTCAACCCAAATTTGTGCTGAGAATATACGCAACGACGTACCGATTCGTTTGATATGCGAAACATCTATTTTTGAAACAACCTTTGACACTTTCCTGAGCTAACCCTAGTTGCCATTTTAAAAAAATTGCCATTACCCCTTGTTGCAGTCAGGTTTTGAGCTAACCCTAGGCCCGTTTCAACAAGGCCGCGGTGGTCCAGTGGGTTCCGTGCTTGCACGCCACCTTTGGGGTCCCGGGTTCGAGACCCGGTTGACGGAAAAAATTTTTTTTCTATTTTTACAAAGTCGAACACTGTCTAATCTATCATTTTCACCAAACAAATATTATTTTTGAACAAAGGGTAGGGCTGTGCAATGCTAACCCTAATTTCCTTTGCTCAGATTTTTATCGCTTCGCGGAGCAATTTCAGAACGGAGGTATGGTTGAGGGACCCTGTAGGCCGCCCATGAATTTTTTTCAACCCAAATTTGTGCTGAGAATATACGCAACGACGTACCGATTCGTTTGATATGCGAAACATCTATTTTTGAAACAACCTTTGACACTTTCCTGAGCTAACCCTAGTTGCCATTTTAAAAAAATTGCCATTACCCCTTGTTGCAGTCAGGTTTTGAGCTAACCCTAGGCCCGTTTCAACAAGGCCGCGGTGGTCCAGTGGGTTCCGTGCTTGCACGCCACCTTTGGGGTCCCGGGTTCGAGACCCGGTTGACGGAAAAAAATTTTTTTCTATTTTTACAAAGTCGAACACTGTCTAATCTATCATTTTCACCAAACAAATATTATTTTTGAACAAAGGGTAGGGCTGTGCAATGCTAACCCTAATTTCCTTTGCTCAGATTTTTATCGCTTCGCGGAGCAATTTCAGAACGGAGGTATGGTTGAGGGACCCTGTAGGCCGCCCATGAATTTTTTTCAACCCAAATTTGTGCTGAGAATATACGCAACGACGTACCGATTCGTTTGATATGCGAAACATCTATTTTTGAAACAACCTTTGACACTTTCCTGAGCTAACCCTAGTTGCCATTTTAAAAAAATTGCCATTACCCCTTGTTGCAGTCAGGTTTTGAGCTAACCCTAGGCCCGTTTCAACAAGGCCGCGGTGGTCCAGTGGGTTCCGTGCTTGCACGCCACCTTTGGGGTCCCGGGTTCGAGACCCGGTTGACGGAAAAAAATTTTTTTCTATTTTTACAAAGTCGAACACTGTCTAATCTATCATTTTCACCAAACAAATATTATTTTTGAACAAAGGGTAGGGCTGTGCAATGCTAACCCTAATTTCCTTTGCTCAGATTTTTATCGCTTCGCGGAGCAATTTCAGAACGGAGGTATGGTTGAGGGACCCTGTAGGCCGCCCATGAATTTTTTTCAACCCAAATTTGTGCTGAGAATATACGCAACGACGTACCGATTCGTTTGATATGCGAAACATCTATTTTTGAAACAACCTTTGACACTTTCCTGAGCTAACCCTAGTTGCCATTTTAAAAAAATTGCCATTACCCCTTGTTGCAGTCAGGTTTTGAGCTAACCCTAGGCCCGTTTCAACAAGGCCGCGGTGGTCCAGTGGGTTCCGTGCTTGCACGCCACCTTTGGGGTCCCGGGTTCGAGACCCGGTTGACGGAAAAAATTTTTTTTCTATTTTTACAAAGTCGAACACTGTCTAATCTATCATTTTCACCAAACAAATATTATTTTTGAACAAAGGGTAGGGCTGTGCAATGCTAACCCTAATTTCCTTTGCTCAGATTTTTATCGCTTCGCGGAGCAATTTCAGAACGGAGGTATGGTTGAGGGACCCTGTAGGCCGCCCATGAATTTTTTTCAACCCAAATTTGTGCTGAGAATATACGCAACGACGTACCGATTCGTTTGATATGCGAAACATCTATTTTTGAAACAACCTTTGACACTTTCCTGAGCTAACCCTAGTTGCCATTTTAAAAAAATTGCCATTACCCCTTGTTGCAGTCAGGTTTTGAGCTAACCCTAGGCCCGTTTCAACAAGGCCGCGGTGGTCCAGTGGGTTCCGTGCTTGCACGCCACCTTTGGGGTCCCGGGTTCGAGACCCGGTTGACGGAAAAAAAAATTTTTCTATTTTTACAAAGTCGAACACTGTCTAATCTATCATTTTCACCAAACAAATATTATTTTTGAACAAAGGGTAGGGCTGTGCAATGCTAACCCTAATTTCCTTTGCTCAGATTTTTATCGCTTCGCGGAGCAATTTCAGAACGGAGGTATGGTTGAGGGACCCTGTAGGCCGCCCATGAATTTTTTTCAACCCAAATTTGTGCTGAGAATATACGCAACGACGTACCGATTCGTTTGATATGCGAAACATCTATTTTTGAAACAACCTTTGACACTTTCCTGAGCTAACCCTAGTTGCCATTTTAAAAAAATTGCCATTACCCCTTGTTGCAGTCAGGTTTTGAGCTAACCCTAGGCCCGTTTCAACAAGGCCGCGGTGGTCCAGTGGGTTCCGTGCTTGCACGCCACCTTTGGGGTCCCGGGTTCGAGACCCGGTTGACGGAAAAAATTTTTTTTCTATTTTTACAAAGTCGAACACTGTCTAATCTATCATTTTCACCAAACAAATATTATTTTTGAACAAAGGGTAGGGCTGTGCAATGCTAACCCTAATTTCCTTTGCTCAGATTTTTATCGCTTCGCGGAGCAATTTCAGAACGGAGGTATGGTTGAGGGACCCTGTAGGCCGCCCATGAATTTTTTTCAACCCAAATTTGTGCTGAGAATATACGCAACGACGTACCGATTCGTTTGATATGCGAAACATCTATTTTTGAAACAACCTTTGACACTTTCCTGAGCTAACCCTAGTTGCCATTTTAAAAAAATTGCCATTACCCCTTGTTGCAGTCAGGTTTTGAGCTAACCCTAGGCCCGTTTCAACAAGGCCGCGGTGGTCCAGTGGGTTCCGTGCTTGCACGCCACCTTTGGGGTCCCGGGTTCGAGACCCGGTTGACGGAAAAATTTTTTTTTCTATTTTTACAAAGTCGAACACTGTCTAATCTATCATTTTCACCAAACAAATATTATTTTTGAACAAAGGGTAGGGCTGTGCAATGCTAACCCTAATTTCCTTTGCTCAGATTTTTATCGCTTCGCGGACCAATTTCAGAACGGAGGTATGGTTGAGGGACCCTGTAGGCCGCCCATGAATTTTTTTCAACCCAAATTTGTGCTGAGAATATACGCAACGACGTACCGATTCGTTTAATATGCGAAACATCTATTTTTGAAACAACCTTTGACACTTTCCTGAGCTAACCCTAGTTGCCATTTTAAAAAAATTGCCATTACCCCTTCTTGCAGTCAGGTTTTGAGCTAACCCTAGGCCCGTTTCAACAAGGCCGCGGTGGTTCAGTGGGTTCCGTGCTTGCACGCCACCTTTGGGGTCCCGGGTTCGAGACCCGGTTGACGGAAAAAATTTTTTTTCTATTTTTACAAAGTCGAACACTGTCTAATCTATCATTTTCACCAAACAAATCTTATTTTTGAACAAAGGGTAGGGCTGTGCAATGCTAACCCTAATTTCCTTTGCTCAGATTTTTATCGCTTCGCGGAGCAATTTCAGAACGGAGGTATGGTTGAGGGACCCTGTAGGCCGCCCATGAATTTTTTTCAACCCAAATTTGTGCTGAGAATATACGCAACGACGTACCGATTCGTTTGATATGCGAAACATCTATTTTTGAAACAACCTTTGACACTTTCCTGAGCTAACCCTAGTTGCCATTTTAAAAAAATTGCCATTACCCCTTGTTGCAGTCAGGTTTTGAGCTAACCCTAGGCCCGTTTCAACAAGGCCGCGGTGGTCCAGTGGGTTCCGTGCTTGCACGCCACCTTTGGGGTCCCGGGTTCGAGACCCGGTTGACGGAAAAAAAAATTTTTCTATTTTTACAAAGTCGAACACTGTCTAATCTATCATTTTCACCAAACAAATATTATTTTTGAACAAAGGGTAGGGCTGTGCAATGCTAACCCTAATTTCCTTTGCTCAGATTTTTATCGCTTCGCGGAGCAATTTCAGAACGGAGGTATGGTTGAGGGACCCTGTAGGCCGCCCATGAATTTTTTTCAACCCAAATTTGTGCTGAGAATATACGCAACGACGTACCGATTCGTTTGATATGCGAAACATCTATTTTTGAAACAACCTTTGACACTTTCCTGAGCTAACCCTAGTTGCCATTTTAAAAAAATTGCCATTACCCCTTGTTGCAGTCAGGTTTTGAGCTAACCCTAGGCCCGTTTCAACAAGGCCGCGGTGGTCCAGTGGGTTCCGTGCTTGCACGCCACCTTTGGGGTCCCGGGTTCGAGACCCGGTTGACGGAAAAAATTTTTTTTCTATTTTTACAAAGTCGAACACTGTCTAATCTATCATTTTCACCAAACAAATATTATTTTTGAACAAAGGGTAGGGCTGTGCAATGCTAACCCTAATTTCCTTTGCTCAGATTTTTATCGCTTCGCGGAGCAATTTCAGAACGGAGGTATGGTTGAGGGACCCTGTAGGCCGCCCATGAATTTTTTTCAACCCAAATTTGTGCTGAGAATATACGCAACGACGTACCGATTCGTTTGATATGCGAAACATCTATTTTTGAAACAACCTTTGACACTTTCCTGAGCTAACCCTAGTTGCCATTTTAAAAAAATTGCCATTACCCCTTGTTGCAGTCAGGTTTTGAGCTAACCCTAGGCCCGTTTCAACAAGGCCGCGGTGGTCCAGTGGGTTCCGTGCTTGCACGCCACCTTTGGGGTCCCGGGTTCGAGACCCGGTTGACGGAAAAAAATTTTTTTCTATTTTTACAAAGTCGAACACTGTCTAATCTATCATTTTCACCAAACAAATATTATTTTTGAACAAAGGGTAGGGCTGTGCAATGCTAACCCTAATTTCCTTTGCTCAGATTTTTATCGCTTCGCGGAGCAATTTCAGAACGGAGGTATGGTTGAGGGACCCTGTAGGCCGCCCATGAATTTTTTTCAACCCAAATTTGTGCTGAGAATATACGCAACGACGTACCGATTCGTTTGATATGCGAAACATCTATTTTTGAAACAACCTTTGACACTTTCCTGAGCTAACCCTAGTTGCCATTTTAAAAAAATTGCCATTACCCCTTGTTGCAGTCAGGTTTTGAGCTAACCCTAGGCCCGTTTCAACAAGGCCGCGGTGGTCCAGTGGGTTCCGTGCTTGCACGCCACCTTTGGGGTCCCGGGTTCGAGACCCGGTTGACGGAAAAAAATTTTTTTCTATTTTTACAAAGTCGAACACTGTCTAATCTATCATTTTCACCAAACAAATATTATTTTTGAACAAAGGGTAGGGCTGTGCAATGCTAACCCTAATTTCCTTTGCTCAGATTTTTATCGCTTCGCGGAGCAATTTCAGAACGGAGGTATGGTTGAGGGACCCTGTAGGCCGCCCATGAATTTTTTTCAACCCAAATTTGTGCTGAGAATATACGCAACGACGTACCGATTCGTTTGATATGCGAAACATCTATTTTTGAAACAACCTTTGACACTTTCCTGAGCTAACCCTAGTTGCCATTTTAAAAAAATTGCCATTACCCCTTGTTGCAGTCAGGTTTTGAGCTAACCCTAGGCCCGTTTCAACAAGGCCGCGGTGGTCCAGTGGGTTCCGTGCTTGCACGCCACCTTTGGGGTCCCGGGTTCGAGACCCGGTTGACGGAAAAAATTTTTTTTCTATTTTTACAAAGTCGAACACTGTCTAATCTATCATTTTCACCAAACAAATATTATTTTTGAACAAAGGGTAGGGCTGTGCAATGCTAACCCTAATTTCCTTTGCTCAGATTTTTATCGCTTCGCGGAGCAATTTCAGAACGGAGGTATGGTTGAGGGACCCTGTAGGCCGCCCATGAATTTTTTTCAACCCAAATTTGTGCTGAGAATATACGCAACGACGTACCGATTCGTTTGATATGCGAAACATCTATTTTTGAAACAACCTTTGACACTTTCCTGAGCTAACCCTAGTTGCCATTTTAAAAAAATTGCCATTACCCCTTGTTGCAGTCAGGTTTTGAGCTAACCCTAGGCCCGTTTCAACAAGGCCGCGGTGGTCCAGTGGGTTCCGTGCTTGCACGCCACCTTTGGGGTCCCGGGTTCGAGACCCGGTTGACGGAAAAAAAAATTTTTCTATTTTTACAAAGTCGAACACTGTCTAATCTATCATTTTCACCAAACAAATATTATTTTTGAACAAAGGGTAGGGCTGTGCAATGCTAACCCTAATTTCCTTTGCTCAGATTTTTATCGCTTCGCGGAGCAATTTCAGAACGGAGGTATGGTTGAGGGACCCTGTAGGCCGCCCATGAATTTTTTTCAACCCAAATTTGTGCTGAGAATATACGCAACGACGTACCGATTCGTTTGATATGCGAAACATCTATTTTTGAAACAACCTTTGACACTTTCCTGAGCTAACCCTAGTTGCCATTTTAAAAAAATTGCCATTACCCCTTGTTGCAGTCAGGTTTTGAGCTAACCCTAGGCCCGTTTCAACAAGGCCGCGGTGGTCCAGTGGGTTCCGTGCTTGCACGCCACCTTTGGGGTCCCGGGTTCGAGACCCGGTTGACGGAAAAAATTTTTTTTCTATTTTTACAAAGTCGAACACTGTCTAATCTATCATTTTCACCAAACAAATATTATTTTTGAACAAAGGGTAGGGCTGTGCAATGCTAACCCTAATTTCCTTTGCTCAGATTTTTATCGCTTCGCGGAGCAATTTCAGAACGGAGGTATGGTTGAGGGACCCTGTAGGCCGCCCATGAATTTTTTTCAACCCAAATTTGTGCTGAGAATATACGCAACGACGTACCGATTCTTTGATATGCGAAACATCTATTTTTGAAACAACCTTTGACACTTTCCTGAGCTAACCCTAGTTGCCATTTTAAAAAAATTGCCATTACCCCTTGTTGCAGTCAGGTTTTGAGCTAACCCTAGGCCCGTTTCAACAAGGCCGCGGTGGTCCAGTGGGTTCCGTGCTTGCACGCCACCTTTGGGGTCCCGGGTTCGAGACCCGGTTGACGGAAAAAAATTTTTTTCTATTTTTACAAAGTCGAACACTGTCTAATCTATCATTTTCACCAAACAAATATTATTTTTGAACAAAGGGTAGGGCTGTGCAATGCTAACCCTAATTTCCTTTGCTCAGATTTTTATCGCTTCGCGGAGCAATTTCAGAACGGAGGTATGGTTGAGGGACCCTGTAGGCCGCCCATGAATTTTTTTCAACCCAAATTTGTGCTGAGAATATACGCAACGACGTACCGATTCGTTTGATATGCGAAACATCTATTTTTGAAACAACCTTTGACACTTTCCTGAGCTAACCCTAGTTGCCATTTTAAAAAAATTGCCATTACCCCTTGTTGCAGTCAGGTTTTGAGCTAACCCTAGGCCCGTTTCAACAAGGCCGCGGTGGTCCAGTGGGTTCCGTGCTTGCACGCCACCTTTGGGGTCCCGGGTTCGAGACCCGGTTGACGGAAAAAATTTTTTTTCTATTTTTACAAAGTCGAACACTGTCTAATCTATCATTTTCACCAAACAAATATTATTTTTGAACAAAGGGTAGGGCTGTGCAATGCTAACCCTAATTTCCTTTGCTCAGATTTTTATCGCTTCGCGGAGCAATTTCAGAACGGAGGTATGGTTGAGGGACCCTGTAGGCCGCCCATGAATTTTTTTCAACCCAAATTTGTGCTGAGAATATACGCAACGACGTACCGATTCGTTTGATATGCGAAACATCTATTTTTGAAACAACCTTTGACACTTTCCTGAGCTAACCCTAGTTGCCATTTTAAAAAAATTGCCATTACCCCTTGTTGCAGTCAGGTTTTGAGCTAACCCTAGGCCCGTTTCAACAAGGCCGCGGTGGTCCAGTGGGTTCCGTGCTTGCACGCCACCTTTGGGGTCCCGGGTTCGAGACCCGGTTGACGGAAAAATTTTTTTTTCTATTTTTACAAAGTCGAACACTGTCTAATCTATCATTTTCACCAAACAAATATTATTTTTGAACAAAGGGTAGGGCTGTGCAATGCTAACCCTAATTTCCTTTGCTCAGATTTTTATCGCTTCGCGGACCAATTTCAGAACGGAGGTATGGTTGAGGGACCCTGTAGGCCGCCCATGAATTTTTTTCAACCCAAATTTGTGCTGAGAATATACGCAACGACGTACCGATTCGTTTAATATGCGAAACATCTATTTTTGAAACAACCTTTGACACTTTCCTGAGCTAACCCTAGTTGCCATTTTAAAAAAATTGCCATTACCCCTTCTTGCAGTCAGGTTTTGAGCTAACCCTAGGCCCGTTTCAACAAGGCCGCGGTGGTTCAGTGGGTTCCGTGCTTGCACGCCACCTTTGGGGTCCCGGGTTCGAGACCCGGTTGACGGAAAAAAATTTTTTTCTATTTTTACAAAGTCGAACACTGTCTAATCTATCATTTTCACCAAACAAATCTTATTTTTGAACAAAGGGTAGGGCTGTGCAATGCTAACCCTAATTTCCTTTGCTCAGATTTTTATCGCTTCGCGGAGCAATTTCAGAACGGAGGTATGGTTGAGGGACCCTGTAGGCCGCCCATGAATTTTTTTCAACCCAAATTTGTGCTGAGAATATACGCAACGACGTACCGATTCGTTTAATATGCGAAACATCTATTTTTGAAACAACCTTTGACACTTTCCTGAGCTAACCCTAGTTGCCATTTTAAAAAAATTGCCATTACCCCTTGTTGCAGTCAGGTTTTGAGCTAACCCTAGGCCCGTTTCAACAAGGCCGCGGTGGTTCAGTGGGTTCCGTGCTTGCACGCCACCTTTGGGGTCCCGGGTTCGAGACCCGGTTGACGGAAAAAAAAATTTTTCTATTTTTACAAAGTCGAACACTGTCTAATCTATCATTTTCACCAAACAAATATTATTTTTGAACAAAGGGTAGGGCTGTGCAATGCTAACCCTAATTTCCTTTGCTCAGATTTTTATCGCTTCGCGGAGCAATTTCAGAACGGAGGTATGGTTGAGGGACCCTGTAGGCCGCCCATGAATTTTTTTCAACCCAAATTTGTGCTGAGAATATACGCAACGACGTACCGATTCGTTTGATATGCGAAACATCTATTTTTGAAACAACCTTTGACACTTTCCTGAGCTAACCCTAGTTGCCATTTTAAAAAAATTGCCATTACCCCTTGTTGCAGTCAGGTTTTGAGCTAACCCTAGGCCCGTTTCAACAAGGCCGCGGTGGTCCAGTGGGTTCCGTGCTTGCACGCCACCTTTGGGGTCCCGGGTTCGAGACCCGGTTGACGGAAAAAATTTTTTTTCTATTTTTACAAAGTCGAACACTGTCTAATCTATCATTTTCACCAAACAAATATTATTTTTGAACAAAGGGTAGGGCTGTGCAATGCTAACCCTAATTTCCTTTGCTCAGATTTTTATCGCTTCGCGGAGCAATTTCAGAACGGAGGTATGGTTGAGGGACCCTGTAGGCCGCCCATGAATTTTTTTCAACCCAAATTTGTGCTGAGAATATACGCAACGACGTACCGATTCGTTTGATATGCGAAACATCTATTTTTGAAACAACCTTTGACACTTTCCTGAGCTAACCCTAGTTGCCATTTTAAAAAAATTGCCATTACCCCTTGTTGCAGTCAGGTTTTGAGCTAACCCTAGGCCCGTTTCAACAAGGCCGCGGTGGTCCAGTGGGTTCCGTGCTTGCACGCCACCTTTGGGGTCCCGGGTTCGAGACCCGGTTGACGGAAAAAAATTTTTTTCTATTTTTACAAAGTCGAACACTGTCTAATCTATCATTTTCACCAAACAAATATTATTTTTGAACAAAGGGTAGGGCTGTGCAATGCTAACCCTAATTTCCTTTGCTCAGATTTTTATCGCTTCGCGGAGCAATTTCAGAACGGAGGTATGGTTGAGGGACCCTGTAGGCCGCCCATGAATTTTTTTCAACCCAAATTTGTGCTGAGAATATACGCAACGACGTACCGATTCGTTTGATATGCGAAACATCTATTTTTGAAACAACCTTTGACACTTTCCTGAGCTAACCCTAGTTGCCATTTTAAAAAAATTGCCATTACCCCTTGTTGCAGTCAGGTTTTGAGCTAACCCTAGGCCCGTTTCAACAAGGCCGCGGTGGTCCAGTGGGTTCCGTGCTTGCACGCCACCTTTGGGGTCCCGGGTTCGAGACCCGGTTGACGGAAAAAATTTTTTTTCTATTTTTACAAAGTCGAACACTGTCTAATCTATCATTTTCACCAAACAAATATTATTTTTGAACAAAGGGTAGGGCTGTGCAATGCTAACCCTAATTTCCTTTGCTCAGATTTTTATCGCTTCGCGGAGCAATTTCAGAACGGAGGTATGGTTGAGGGACCCTGTAGGCCGCCCATGAATTTTTTTCAACCCAAATTTGTGCTGAGAATATACGCAACGACGTACCGATTCGTTTGATATGCGAAACATCTATTTTTGAAACAACCTTTGACACTTTCCTGAGCTAACCCTAGTTGCCATTTTAAAAAAATTGCCATTACCCCTTGTTGCAGTCAGGTTTTGAGCTAACCCTAGGCCCGTTTCAACAAGGCCGCGGTGGTCCAGTGGGTTCCGTGCTTGCACGCCACCTTTGGGGTCCCGGGTTCGAGACCCGGTTGACGGAAAAATTTTTTTTTCTATTTTTACAAAGTCGAACACTGTCTAATCTATCATTTTCACCAAACAAATATTATTTTTGAACAAAGGGTAGGGCTGTGCAATGCTAACCCTAATTTCCTTTGCTCAGATTTTTATCGCTTCGCGGACCAATTTCAGAACGGAGGTATGGTTGAGGGACCCTGTAGGCCGCCCATGAATTTTTTTCAACCCAAATTTGTGCTGAGAATATACGCAACGACGTACCGATTCGTTTAATATGCGAAACATCTATTTTTGAAACAACCTTTGACACTTTCCTGAGCTAACCCTAGTTGCCATTTTAAAAAAATTGCCATTACCCCTTCTTGCAGTCAGGTTTTGAGCTAACCCTAGGCCCGTTTCAACAAGGCCGCGGTGGTTCAGTGGGTTCCGTGCTTGCACGCCACCTTTGGGGTCCCGGGTTCGAGACCCGGTTGACGGAAAAATTTTTTTTTCTATTTTTACAAAGTCGAACACTGTCTAATCTATCATTTTCACCAAACAAATCTTATTTTTGAACAAAGGGTAGGGCTGTGCAATGCTAACCCTAATTTCCTTTGCTCAGATTTTTATCGCTTCGCGGAGCAATTTCAGAACGGAGGTATGGTTGAGGGACCCTGTAGGCCGCCCATGAATTTTTTTCAACCCAAATTTGTGCTGAGAATATACGCAACGACGTACCGATTCGTTTAATATGCGAAACATCTATTTTTGAAACAACCTTTGACACTTTCCTGAGCTAACCCTAGTTGCCATTTTAAAAAAATTGCCATTACCCCTTCTTGCAGTCAGGTTTTGAGCTAACCCTAGGCCCGTTTCAACAAGGCCGCGGTGGTTCAGTGGGTTCCGTGCTTGCACGCCACCTTTGGGGTCCCGGGTTCGAGACCCGGTTGACGGAAAAAATTTTTTTTCTATTTTTACAAAGTCGAACACTGTCTAATCTATCATTTTCACCAAACAAATCTTATTTTTGAACAAAGGGTAGGGCTGTGCAATGCTAACCCTAATTTCCTTTGCTCAGATTTTTATCGCTTCGCGGAGCAATTTCAGAACGGAGGTATGGTTGAGGGACCCTGTAGGCCGCCCATGAATTTTTTTCAACCCAAATTTGTGCTGAGAATATACGCAACGACGTACCGATTCGTTTGATATGCGAAACATCTATTTTTGAAACAACCTTTGACACTTTCCTGAGCTAACCCTAGTTGCCATTTTAAAAAAATTGCCATTACCCCTTGTTGCAGTCAGGTTTTGAGCTAACCCTAGGCCCGTTTCAACAAGGCCGCGGTGGTCCAGTGGGTTCCGTGCTTGCACGCCACCTTTGGGGTCCCGGGTTCGAGACCCGGTTGACGGAAAAAAATTTTTTTCTATTTTTACAAAGTCGAACACTGTCTAATCTATCATTTTCACCAAACAAATATTATTTTTGAACAAAGGGTAGGGCTGTGCAATGCTAACCCTAATTTCCTTTGCTCAGATTTTTATCGCTTCGCGGAGCAATTTCAGAACGGAGGTATGGTTGAGGGACCCTGTAGGCCGCCCATGAATTTTTTTCAACCCAAATTTGTGCTGAGAATATACGCAACGACGTACCGATTCGTTTGATATGCGAAACATCTATTTTTGAAACAACCTTTGACACTTTCCTGAGCTAACCCTAGTTGCCATTTTAAAAAAATTGCCATTACCCCTTGTTGCAGTCAGGTTTTGAGCTAACCCTAGGCCCGTTTCAACAAGGCCGCGGTGGTCCAGTGGGTTCCGTGCTTGCACGCCACCTTTGGGGTCCCGGGTTCGAGACCCGGTTGACGGAAAAAAAATTTTTTCTATTTTTACAAAGTCGAACACTGTCTAATCTATCATTTTCACCAAACAAATATTATTTTTGAACAAAGGGTAGGGCTGTGCAATGCTAACCCTAATTTCCTTTGCTCAGATTTTTATCGCTTCGCGGAGCAATTTCAGAACGGAGGTATGGTTGAGGGACCCTGTAGGCCGCCCATGAATTTTTTTCAACCCAAATTTGTGCTGAGAATATACGCAACGACGTACCGATTCGTTTGATATGCGAAACATCTATTTTTGAAACAACCTTTGACACTTTCCTGAGCTAACCCTAGTTGCCATTTTAAAAAAATTGCCATTACCCCTTGTTGCAGTCAGGTTTTGAGCTAACCCTAGGCCCGTTTCAACAAGGCCGCGGTGGTCCAGTGGGTTCCGTGCTTGCACGCCACCTTTGGGGTCCCGGGTTCGAGACCCGGTTGACGGAAAAAAATTTTTTTCTATTTTTACAAAGTCGAACACTGTCTAATCTATCATTTTCACCAAACAAATATTATTTTTGAACAAAGGGTAGGGCTGTGCAATGCTAACCCTAATTTCCTTTGCTCAGATTTTTATCGCTTCGCGGAGCAATTTCAGAACGGAGGTATGGTTGAGGGACCCTGTAGGCCGCCCATGAATTTTTTTCAACCCAAATTTGTGCTGAGAATATACGCAACGACGTACCGATTCGTTTGATATGCGAAACATCTATTTTTGAAACAACCTTTGACACTTTCCTGAGCTAACCCTAGTTGCCATTTTAAAAAAATTGCCATTACCCCTTGTTGCAGTCAGGTTTTGAGCTAACCCTAGGCCCGTTTCAACAAGGCCGCGGTGGTCCAGTGGGTTCCGTGCTTGCACGCCACCTTTGGGGTCCCGGGTTCGAGACCCGGTTGACGGAAAAAATTTTTTTTCTATTTTTACAAAGTCGAACACTGTCTAATCTATCATTTTCACCAAACAAATCTTATTTTTGAACAAAGGGTAGGGCTGTGCAATGCTAACCCTAATTTCCTTTGCTCAGATTTTTATCGCTTCGCGGAGCAATTTCAGAACGGAGGTATGGTTGAGGGACCCTGTAGGCCGCCCATGAATTTTTTTCAACCCAAATTTGTGCTGAGAATATACGCAACGACGTACCGATTCGTTTGATATGCGAAACATCTATTTTTGAAACAACCTTTGACACTTTCCTGAGCTAACCCTAGTTGCCATTTTAAAAAAATTGCCATTACCCCTTGTTGCAGTCAGGTTTTGAGCTAACCCTAGGCCCGTTTCAACAAGGCCGCGGTGGTCCAGTGGGTTCCGTGCTTGCACGCCACCTTTGGGGTCCCGGGTTCGAGACCCGGTTGACGGAAAAAATTTTTTTTCTATTTTTACAAAGTCGAACACTGTCTAATCTATCATTTTCACCAAACAAATATTATTTTTGAACAAAGGGTAGGGCTGTGCAATGCTAACCCTAATTTCCTTTGCTCAGATTTTTATCGCTTCGCGGACCAATTTCAGAACGGAGGTATGGTTGAGGGACCCTGTAGGCCGCCCATGAATTTTTTTCAACCCAAATTTGTGCTGAGAATATACGCAACGACGTACCGATTCGTTTAATATGCGAAACATCTATTTTTGAAACAACCTTTGACACTTTCCTGAGCTAACCCTAGTTGCCATTTTAAAAAAATTGCCATTACCCCTTCTTGCAGTCAGGTTTTGAGCTAACCCTAGGCCCGTTTCAACAAGGCCGCGGTGGTTCAGTGGGTTCCGTGCTTGCACGCCACCTTTGGGGTCCCGGGTTCGAGACCCGGTTGACGGAAAAAATTTTTTTTCTATTTTTACAAAGTCGAACACTGTCTAATCTATCATTTTCACCAAACAAATCTTATTTTTGAACAAAGGGTAGGGCTGTGCAATGCTAACCCTAATTTCCTTTGCTCAGATTTTTATCGCTTCGCGGAGCAATTTCAGAACGGAGGTATGGTTGAGGGACCCTGTAGGCCGCCCATGAATTTTTTTCAACCCAAATTTGTGCTGAGAATATACGCAACGACGTACCGATTCGTTTAATATGCGAAACATCTATTTTTGAAACAACCTTTGACACTTTCCTGAGCTAACCCTAGTTGCCATTTTAAAAAAATTGCCATTACCCCTTCTTGCAGTCAGGTTTTGAGCTAACCCTAGGCCCGTTTCAACAAGGCCGCGGTGGTTCAGTGGGTTCCGTGCTTGCACGCCACCTTTGGGGTCCCGGGTTCGAGACCCGGTTGACGGAAAAAATTTTTTTTCTATTTTTACAAAGTCGAACACTGTCTAATCTATCATTTTCACCAAACAAATCTTATTTTTGAACAAAGGGTAGGGCTGTGCAATGCTAACCCTAATTTCCTTTGCTCAGATTTTTATCGCTTCGCGGAGCAATTTCAGAACGGAGGTATGGTTGAGGGACCCTGTAGGCCGCCCATGAATTTTTTTCAACCCAAATTTGTGCTGAGAATATACGCAACGACGTACCGATTCGTTTGATATGCGAAACATCTATTTTTGAAACAACCTTTGACACTTTCCTGAGCTAACCCTAGTTGCCATTTTAAAAAAATTGCCATTACCCCTTGTTGCAGTCAGGTTTTGAGCTAACCCTAGGCCCGTTTCAACAAGGCCGCGGTGGTCCAGTGGGTTCCGTGCTTGCACGCCACCTTTGGGGTCCCGGGTTCGAGACCCGGTTGACGGAAAAAATTTTTTTTCTATTTTTACAAAGTCGAACACTGTCTAATCTATCATTTTCACCAAACAAATATTATTTTTGAACAAAGGGTAGGGCTGTGCAATGCTAACCCTAATTTCCTTTGCTCAGATTTTTATCGCTTCGCGGAGCAATTTCAGAACGGAGGTATGGTTGAGGGACCCTGTAGGCCGCCCATGAATTTTTTTCAACCCAAATTTGTGCTGAGAATATACGCAACGACGTACCGATTCGTTTGATATGCGAAACATCTATTTTTGAAACAACCTTTGACACTTTCCTGAGCTAACCCTAGTTGCCATTTTAAAAAAATTGCCATTACCCCTTGTTGCAGTCAGGTTTTGAGCTAACCCTAGGCCCGTTTCAACAAGGCCGCGGTGGTCCAGTGGGTTCCGTGCTTGCACGCCACCTTTGGGGTCCCGGGTTCGAGACCCGGTTGACGGAAAAAATTTTTTTTCTATTTTTACAAAGTCGAACACTGTCTAATCTATCATTTTCACCAAACAAATCTTATTTTTGAACAAAGGGTAGGGCTGTGCAATGCTAACCCTAATTTCCTTTGCTCAGATTTTTATCGCTTCGCGGAGCAATTTCAGAACGGAGGTATGGTTGAGGGACCCTGTAGGCCGCCCATGAATTTTTTTCAACCCAAATTTGTGCTGAGAATATACGCAACGACGTACCGATTCGTTTGATATGCGAAACATCTATTTTTGAAACAACCTTTGACACTTTCCTGAGCTAACCCTAGTTGCCATTTTAAAAAAATTGCCATTACCCCTTGTTGCAGTCAGGTTTTGAGCTAACCCTAGGCCCGTTTCAACAAGGCCGCGGTGGTCCAGTGGGTTCCGTGCTTGCACGCCACCTTTGGGGTCCCGGGTTCGAGACCCGGTTGACGGAAAAATTTTTTTTTCTATTTTTACAAAGTCGAACACTGTCTAATCTATCATTTTCACCAAACAAATATTATTTTTGAACAAAGGGTAGGGCTGTGCAATGCTAACCCTAATTTCCTTTGCTCAGATTTTTATCGCTTCGCGGACCAATTTCAGAACGGAGGTATGGTTGAGGGACCCTGTAGGCCGCCCATGAATTTTTTTCAACCCAAATTTGTGCTGAGAATATACGCAACGACGTACCGATTCGTTTAATATGCGAAACATCTATTTTTGAAACAACCTTTGACACTTTCCTGAGCTAACCCTAGTTGCCATTTTAAAAAAATTGCCATTACCCCTTCTTGCAGTCAGGTTTTGAGCTAACCCTAGGCCCGTTTCAACAAGGCCGCGGTGGTTCAGTGGGTTCCGTGCTTGCACGCCACCTTTGGGGTCCCGGGTTCGAGACCCGGTTGACGGAAAAAATTTTTTTTCTATTTTTACAAAGTCGAACACTGTCTAATCTATCATTTTCACCAAACAAATCTTATTTTTGAACAAAGGGTAGGGCTGTGCAATGCTAACCCTAATTTCCTTTGCTCAGATTTTTATCGCTTCGCGGAGCAATTTCAGAACGGAGGTATGGTTGAGGGACCCTGTAGGCCGCCCATGAATTTTTTTCAACCCAAATTTGTGCTGAGAATATACGCAACGACGTACCGATTCGTTTAATATGCGAAACATCTATTTTTGAAACAACCTTTGACACTTTCCTGAGCTAACCCTAGTTGCCATTTTAAAAAAATTGCCATTACCCCTTCTTGCAGTCAGGTTTTGAGCTAACCCTAGGCCCGTTTCAACAAGGCCGCGGTGGTTCAGTGGGTTCCGTGCTTGCACGCCACCTTTGGGGTCCCGGGTTCGAGACCCGGTTGACGGAAAAAATTTTTTTTCTATTTTTACAAAGTCGAACACTGTCTAATCTATCATTTTCACCAAACAAATCTTATTTTTGAACAAAGGGTAGGGCTGTGCAATGCTAACCCTAATTTCCTTTGCTCAGATTTTTATCGCTTCGCGGAGCAATTTCAGAACGGAGGTATGGTTGAGGGACCCTGTAGGCCGCCCATGAATTTTTTTCAACCCAAATTTGTGCTGAGAATATACGCAACGACGTACCGATTCGTTTGATATGCGAAACATCTATTTTTGAAACAACCTTTGACACTTTCCTGAGCTAACCCTAGTTGCCATTTTAAAAAAATTGCCATTACCCCTTGTTGCAGTCAGGTTTTGAGCTAACCCTAGGCCCGTTTCAACAAGGCCGCGGTGGTCCAGTGGGTTCCGTGCTTGCACGCCACCTTTGGGGTCCCGGGTTCGAGACCCGATTGACGGAAAAAAAATTTTTTCTATTTTTACAAAGTCGAACACTGTCTAATCTATCATTTTCACCAAACAAATATTATTTTTGAACAAAGGGTAGGGCTGTGCAATGCTAACCCTAATTTCCTTTGCTCAGATTTTTATCGCTTCGCGGAGCAATTTCAGAACGGAGGTATGGTTGAGGGACCCTGTAGGCCGCCCATGAATTTTTTTCAACCCAAATTTGTGCTGAGAATATACGCAACGACGTACCGATTCGTTTGATATGCGAAACATCTATTTTTGAAACAACCTTTGACACTTTCCTGAGCTAACCCTAGTTGCCATTTTAAAAAAATTGCCATTACCCCTTGTTGCAGTCAGGTTTTGAGCTAACCCTAGGCCCGTTTCAACAAGGCCGCGGTGGTCCAGTGGGTTCCGTGCTTGCACGCCACCTTTGGGGTCCCGGGTTCGAGACCCGGTTGACGGAAAAAAAATTTTTTCTATTTTTACAAAGTCGAACACTGTCTAATCTATCATTTTCACCAAACAAATATTATTTTTGAACAAAGGGTAGGGCTGTGCAATGCTAACCCTAATTTCCTTTGCTCAGATTTTTATCGCTTCGCGGAGCAATTTCAGAACGGAGGTATGGTTGAGGGACCCTGTAGGCCGCCCATGAATTTTTTTCAACCCAAATTTGTGCTGAGAATATACGCAACGACGTACCGATTCGTTTGATATGCGAAACATCTATTTTTGAAACAACCTTTGACACTTTCCTGAGCTAACCCTAGTTGCCATTTTAAAAAAATTGCCATTACCCCTTGTTGCAGTCAGGTTTTGAGCTAACCCTAGGCCCGTTTCAACAAGGCCGCGGTGGTCCAGTGGGTTCCGTGCTTGCACGCCACCTTTGGGGTCCCGGGTTCGAGACCCGGTTGACGGAAAAAATTTTTTTTCTATTTTTACAAAGTCGAACACTGTCTAATCTATCATTTTCACCAAACAAATATTATTTTTGAACAAAGGGTAGGGCTGTGCAATGCTAACCCTAATTTCCTTTGCTCAGATTTTTATCGCTTCGCGGAGCAATTTCAGAACGGAGGTATGGTTGAGGGACCCTGTAGGCCGCCCATGAATTTTTTTCAACCCAAATTTGTGCTGAGAATATACGCAACGACGTACCGATTCGTTTGATATGCGAAACATCTATTTTTGAAACAACCTTTGACACTTTCCTGAGCTAACCCTAGTTGCCATTTTAAAAAAATTGCCATTACCCCTTGTTGCAGTCAGGTTTTGAGCTAACCCTAGGCCCGTTTCAACAAGGCCGCGGTGGTCCAGTGGGTTCCGTGCTTGCACGCCACCTTTGGGGTCCCGGGTTCGAGACCCGGTTGACGGAAAAATTTTTTTTTCTATTTTTACAAAGTCGAACACTGTCTAATCTATCATTTTCACCAAACAAATATTATTTTTGAACAAAGGGTAGGGCTGTGCAATGCTAACCCTAATTTCCTTTGCTCAGATTTTTATCGCTTCGCGGACCAATTTCAGAACGGAGGTATGGTTGAGGGACCCTGTAGGCCGCCCATGAATTTTTTTCAACCCAAATTTGTGCTGAGAATATACGCAACGACGTACCGATTCGTTTAATATGCGAAACATCTATTTTTGAAACAACCTTTGACACTTTCCTGAGCTAACCCTAGTTGCCATTTTAAAAAAATTGCCATTACCCCTTCTTGCAGTCAGGTTTTGAGCTAACCCTAGGCCCGTTTCAACAAGGCCGCGGTGGTTCAGTGGGTTCCGTGCTTGCACGCCACCTTTGGGGTCCCGGGTTCGAGACCCGGTTGACGGAAAAAATTTTTTTTCTATTTTTACAAAGTCGAACACTGTCTAATCTATCATTTTCACCAAACAAATCTTATTTTTGAACAAAGGGTAGGGCTGTGCAATGCTAACCCTAATTTCCTTTGCTCAGATTTTTATCGCTTCGCGGAGCAATTTCAGAACGGAGGTATGGTTGAGGGACCCTGTAGGCCGCCCATGAATTTTTTTCAACCCAAATTTGTGCTGAGAATATACGCAACGACGTACCGATTCGTTTGATATGCGAAACATCTATTTTTGAAACAACCTTTGACACTTTCCTGAGCTAACCCTAGTTGCCATTTTAAAAAAATTGCCATTACCCCTTGTTGCAGTCAGGTTTTGAGCTAACCCTAGGCCCGTTTCAACAAGGCCGCGGTGGTCCAGTGGGTTCCGTGCTTGCACGCCACCTTTGGGGTCCCGGGTTCGAGACCCGGTTGACGGAAAAAAATTTTTTTCTATTTTTACAAAGTCGAACACTGTCTAATCTATCATTTTCACCAAACAAATATTATTTTTGAACAAAGGGTAGGGCTGTGCAATGCTAACCCTAATTTCCTTTGCTCAGATTTTTATCGCTTCGCGGAGCAATTTCAGAACGGAGGTATGGTTGAGGGACCCTGTAGGCCGCCCATGAATTTTTTTCAACCCAAATTTGTGCTGAGAATATACGCAACGACGTACCGATTCGTTTGATATGCGAAACATCTATTTTTGAAACAACCTTTGACACTTTCCTGAGCTAACCCTAGTTGCCATTTTAAAAAAATTGCCATTACCCCTTGTTGCAGTCAGGTTTTGAGCTAACCCTAGGCCCGTTTCAACAAGGCCGCGGTGGTCCAGTGGGTTCCGTGCTTGCACGCCACCTTTGGGGTCCCGGGTTCGAGACCCGGTTGACGGAAAAAAATTTTTTTCTATTTTTACAAAGTCGAACACTGTCTAATCTATCATTTTCACCAAACAAATATTATTTTTGAACAAAGGGTAGGGCTGTGCAATGCTAACCCTAATTTCCTTTGCTCAGATTTTTATCGCTTCGCGGAGCAATTTCAGAACGGAGGTATGGTTGAGGGACCCTGTAGGCCGCCCATGAATTTTTTTCAACCCAAATTTGTGCTGAGAATATACGCAACGACGTACCGATTCGTTTGATATGCGAAACATCTATTTTTGAAACAACCTTTGACACTTTCCTGAGCTAACCCTAGTTGCCATTTTAAAAAAATTGCCATTACCCCTTGTTGCAGTCAGGTTTTGAGCTAACCCTAGGCCCGTTTCAACAAGGCCGCGGTGGTCCAGTGGGTTCCGTGCTTGCACGCCACCTTTGGGGTCCCGGGTTCGAGACCCGGTTGACGGAAAAAATTTTTTTTCTATTTTTACAAAGTCGAACACTGTCTAATCTATCATTTTCACCAAACAAATATTATTTTTGAACAAAGGGTAGGGCTGTGCAATGCTAACCCTAATTTCCTTTGCTCAGATTTTTATCGCTTCGCGGAGCAATTTCAGAACGGAGGTATGGTTGAGGGACCCTGTAGGCCGCCCATGAATTTTTTTCAACCCAAATTTGTGCTGAGAATATACGCAACGACGTACCGATTCGTTTGATATGCGAAACATCTATTTTTGAAACAACCTTTGACACTTTCCTGAGCTAACCCTAGTTGCCATTTTAAAAAAATTGCCATTACCCCTTGTTGCAGTCAGGTTTTGAGCTAACCCTAGGCCCGTTTCAACAAGGCCGCGGTGGTCCAGTGGGTTCCGTGCTTGCACGCCACCTTTGGGGTCCCGGGTTCGAGACCCGGTTGACGGAAAAATTTTTTTTTCTATTTTTACAAAGTCGAACACTGTCTAATCTATCATTTTCACCAAACAAATATTATTTTTGAACAAAGGGTAGGGCTGTGCAATGCTAACCCTAATTTCCTTTGCTCAGATTTTTATCGCTTCGCGGACCAATTTCAGAACGGAGGTATGGTTGAGGGACCCTGTAGGCCGCCCATGAATTTTTTTCAACCCAAATTTGTGCTGAGAATATACGCAACGACGTACCGATTCGTTTAATATGCGAAACATCTATTTTTGAAACAACCTTTGACACTTTCCTGAGCTAACCCTAGTTGCCATTTTAAAAAAATTGCCATTACCCCTTCTTGCAGTCAGGTTTTGAGCTAACCCTAGGCCCGTTTCAACAAGGCCGCGGTGGTTCAGTGGGTTCCGTGCTTGCACGCCACCTTTGGGGTCCCGGGTTCGAGACCCGGTTGACGGAAAAAATTTTTTTTCTATTTTTACAAAGTCGAACACTGTCTAATCTATCATTTTCACCAAACAAATCTTATTTTTGAACAAAGGGTAGGGCTGTGCAATGCTAACCCTAATTTCCTTTGCTCAGATTTTTATCGCTTCGCGGAGCAATTTCAGAACGGAGGTATGGTTGAGGGACCCTGTAGGCCGCCCATGAATTTTTTTCAACCCAAATTTGTGCTGAGAATATACGCAACGACGTACCGATTCGTTTGATATGCGAAACATCTATTTTTGAAACAACCTTTGACACTTTCCTGAGCTAACCCTAGTTGCCATTTTAAAAAAATTGCCATTACCCCTTGTTGCAGTCAGGTTTTGAGCTAACCCTAGGCCCGTTTCAACAAGGCCGCGGTGGTCCAGTGGGTTCCGTGCTTGCACGCCACCTTTGGGGTCCCGGGTTCGAGACCCGGTTGACGGAAAAAATTTTTTTTCTATTTTTACAAAGTCGAACACTGTCTAATCTATCATTTTCACCAAACAAATATTATTTTTGAACAAAGGGTAGGGCTGTGCAATGCTAACCCTAATTTCCTTTGCTCAGATTTGTATCGCTTCGCGGAGCAATTTCAGAACGGAGGTATGGTTGAGGGACCCTGTAGGCCGCCCATGAATTTTTTTCAACCCAAATTTGTGCTGAGAATATACGCAACGACGTACCGATTCGTTTGATATGCGAAACATCTATTTTTGAAACAACCTTTGACACTTTCCTGAGCTAACCCTAGTTGCCATTTTAAAAAAATTGCCATTACCCCTTGTTGCAGTCAGGTTTTGAGCTAACCCTAGGCCCGTTTCAACAAGGCCGCGGTGGTCCAGTGGGTTCCGTGCTTGCACGCCACCTTTGGGGTCCCGGGTTCGAGACCCGGTTGACGGAAAAAAATTTTTTTCTATTTTTACAAAGTCGAACACTGTCTAATCTATCATTTTCACCAAACAAATATTATTTTTGAACAAAGGGTAGGGCTGTGCAATGCTAACCCTAATTTCCTTTGCTCAGATTTTTATCGCTTCGCGGAGCAATTTCAGAACGGAGGTATGGTTGAGGGACCCTGTAGGCCGCCCATGAATTTTTTTCAACCCAAATTTGTGCTGAGAATATACGCAACGACGTACCGATTCGTTTGATATGCGAAACATCTATTTTTGAAACAACCTTTGACACTTTCCTGAGCTAACCCTAGTTGCCATTTTAAAAAAATTGCCATTACCCCTTGTTGCAGTCAGGTTTTGAGCTAACCCTAGGCCCGTTTCAACAAGGCCGCGGTGGTCCAGTGGGTTCCGTGCTTGCACGCCACCTTTGGGGTCCCGGGTTCGAGACCCGGTTGACGGAAAAAAATTTTTTTCTATTTTTACAAAGTCGAACACTGTCTAATCTATCATTTTCACCAAACAAATATTATTTTTGAACAAAGGGTAGGGCTGTGCAATGCTAACCCTAATTTCCTTTGCTCAGATTTTTATCGCTTCGCGGAGCAATTTCAGAACGGAGGTATGGTTGAGGGACCCTGTAGGCCGCCCATGAATTTTTTTCAACCCAAATTTGTGCTGAGAATATACGCAACGACGTACCGATTCGTTTGATATGCGAAACATCTATTTTTGAAACAACCTTTGACACTTTCCTGAGCTAACCCTAGTTGCCATTTTAAAAAAATTGCCATTACCCCTTGTTGCAGTCAGGTTTTGAGCTAACCCTAGGCCCGTTTCAACAAGGCCGCGGTGGTCCAGTGGGTTCCGTGCTTGCACGCCACCTTTGGGGTCCCGGGTTCGAGACCCGGTTGACGGAAAAAAAATTTTTTCTATTTTTACAAAGTCGAACACTGTCTAATCTATCATTTTCACCAAACAAATATTATTTTTGAACAAAGGGTAGGGCTGTGCAATGCTAACCCTAATTTCCTTTGCTCAGATTTTTATCGCTTCGCGGAGCAATTTCAGAACGGAGGTATGGTTGAGGGACCCTGTAGGCCGCCCATGAATTTTTTTCAACCCAAATTTGTGCTGAGAATATACGCAACGACGTACCGATTCGTTTGATATGCGAAACATCTATTTTTGAAACAACCTTTGACACTTTCCTGAGCTAACCCTAGTTGCCATTTTAAAAAAATTGCCATTACCCCTTGTTGCAGTCAGGTTTTGAGCTAACCCTAGGCCCGTTTCAACAAGGCCGCGGTGGTCCAGTGGGTTCCGTGCTTGCACGCCACCTTTGGGGTCCCGGGTTCGAGACCCGGTTGACGGAAAAATTTTTTTTTCTATTTTTACAAAGTCGAACACTGTTTCGTTTGATATGCGAAACATCTATTTTTGAAACAACCTTTGACACTTTCCTGAGCTAACCCTAGTTGCCATTTTAAAAAAATTGCCATTACCCCTTGTTGCAGTCAGGTTTTGAGCTAACCCTAGCCCGTTTCAACAAGGCCGCGGTGGTCCAGTGGGTTCCGTGCTTGCACGCCACCTTTGGGGTCCCGGGTTCGAGACCCGGTTGACGGAAAACAATTTTTTTCTATTTTTACAAAGTCGAACACTGTCTAATCTATCATTTTCACCAAACAAATATTATTTTTGAACAAAGGGTAGGGCTGTGCAATGCTAACCCTAATTTCCTTTGCTCAGATTTTTATCGCTTCGCGGAGCAATTTCAGAACGGAGGTATGGTTGAGGGACCCTGTAGGCCGCCCATGAATTTTTTTCAACCCAAATTTGTGCTGAGAATATACGCAACGACGTACCGATTCGTTTGATATGCGAAACATCTATTTTTGAAACAACCTTTGACACTTTCCTGAGCTAACCCTAGTTGCCATTTTAAAAAAATTGCCATTACCCCTTGTTGCAGTCAGGTTTTGAGCTAACCCTAGGCCCGTTTCAACAAGGCCGCGGTGGTCCAGTGGGTTCCGTGCTTGCACGCCACCTTTGGGGTCCCGGGTTCGAGACCCGGTTGACGGAAAAAAAAAATTTTCTATTTTTACAAAGTCGAACACTGTCTAATCTATCATTTTCACCAAACAAATATTATTTTTGAACAAAGGGTAGGGCTGTGCAATGCTAACCCTAATTTCCTTTGCTCAGATTTTTATCGCTTCGCGGAGCAATTTCAGAACGGGGGTATGGTTGAGGGACCCTGTAGGCCGCCCATGAATTTTGTTCAACCCAAATTTGTGCTGAGAATATACGCAACGACGTACCGATTCGTTTGATATGCGAAACATCTATTTTTGAAACAACCTTTGACACTTTCCTGAGCTAACCCTAGTTGCCATTTTAAAAAAATTGCCATTACCCCTTGTTGCAGTCAGGTTTTGAGCTAACCCTATGCCCGTTTCAACAAGGCCGCGGTGGTCCAGTGGGTTCCGTGCTTGCACGCCACCTTTGGGGTCCCGGGTTCGAGACCCGGTTGACGGAAAAAAAAATTTTTCTATTTTTACAAAGTCGAACACTGTCTAATCTATCATTTTCACCAAACAAATATTATTTTTGAACAAAGGGTAGGGCTGTGCAATGCTAACCCTAATTTCCTTTGCTCAGATTTTTATCGCTTCGCGGAGCAATTTCAGAACGGAGGTATGGTTGAGGGACCCTGTAGGCCGCCCATGAATTTTTTTCAACCCAAATTTGTGCTGAGAATATACGCAACGACGTACCGATTCGTTTGATATGCGAAACATCTATTTTTGAAACAACCTTTGACACTTTCCTGAGCTAACCCTAGTTGCCATTTTAAAAAAATTGCCATTACCCCTTGTTGCAGTCAGGTTTTGAGCTAACCCTAGGCCCGTTTCAACAAGGCCGCGGTGGTCCAGTGGGTTCCGTGCTTGCACGCCACCTTTGGGGTCCCGGGTTCGAGACCTGGTTGACGGAAAAATTTTTTTTTCTATTTTTACAAAGTCGAACACTGTCTAATTTATCATTTTCACCAAACAAATATTATTTTTGAACAAAGGGTAGGGCTGTGCAATGCTAACCCTAATTTCCTTTGCTCAGATTTTTATCGCTTCGCGGAGCAATTTCAGAACGGAGGTATGGTTGAGGGACCCTGTAGGCCGCCCATGAATTTTTTTCAACCCAAATTTGTGCTGAGAATATACGCAACGACGTACCGATTCGTTTGATATGCGAAACATCTATTTTTGAAACAACCTTTGACACTTTCCTGAGCTAACCCTAGTTGCCATTTTAAAAAAATTGCCATTACCCCTTGTTGCAGTCAGGTTTTGAGCTAACCCTAGGCCCGTTTCAACAAGGCCGCGGTGGTCCAGTGGGTTCCGTGCTTGCACGCCACCTTTGGGGTCCCGGGTTCGAGACCCGGTTGACGGAAAAAATTTTTTTTCTATTTTTACAAAGTCGAACACTGTCTAATCTATCATTTTCACCAAACAAATATTATTTTTGAACAAAGGGTAGGGCTGTGCAATGCTAACCCTAATTTCCTTTGCTCAGATTTTTATTGCTTCGCGGAGCAATTTCAGAACGGAGGTATGGTTGAGGGACCCTGTAGGCCGCCCATGAATTTTTTTCAACCCAAATTTGTGCTGAGAATATACGCAACGACGTACCGATTCGTTTGATATGCGAAACATCTATTTTTGAAACAACCTTTGACACTTTCCTGAGCTAACCCTAGTTGCCATTTTAAAAAAATTGCCATTACCCCTTGTTGCAGTCAGGTTTAGAGCTAACCCTAGGCCCGTTTCAACAAGGCCGCGGTGGTCCAGTGGGTTCCGTGCTTGCACGCCACCTTTGGGGTCCCGGGTTCGAGACCCGGTTGACGGAAAAAAAATTTTTTCTATTTTTACAAAGTCGAACACTGTCTAATCTATCATTTTCACCAAACAAATATTATTTTTGAACAAAGGGTAGGGCTGTGCAATGCTAACCCTAATTTCCTTTGCTCAGATTTTTATCGCTTCGCGGAGCAATTTCAGAACGGAGGTATGGTTGAGGGACCCTGTAGGCCGCCCATGAATTTTTTTCAACCCAAATTTGTGCTGAGAATATACGCAACGACGTACCGATTCGTTTGATATGCGAAACATCTATTTTTGAAACAACCTTTGACACTTTCCTGAGCTAACCCTAGTTGCCATTTTAAAAAAATTGCCATTACCCCTTGTTGCAGTCAGGTTTTGAGCTAACCCTAGGCCCGTTTCAACAAGGCCGCGGTGGTCCAGTGGGTTCCGTGCTTGCACGCCACCTTTGGGGTCCCGGGTTCGAGACCCGGTTGACGGAAAAAAAATTTTTTCTATTTTTACAAAGTCGAACACTGTCTAATCTATCATTTTCACCAAACAAATATTATTTTTGAACAAAGGGTAGGGCTGTGCAATGCTAACCCTAATTTCCTTTGCTCAGATTTTTATCGCTTCGCGGAGCAATTTCAGAACGGAGGTATGGTTGAGGGACCCTGTAGGCCGCCCATGAATTTTTTTCAACCCAAATTTGTGCTGAGAATATACGCAACGACGTACCGATTCGTTTGATATGCGAAACATCTATTTTTGAAACAACCTTTGACACTTTCCTGAGCTAACCCTAGTTGCCATTTTAAAAAAATTGCCATTACCCCTTGTTGCAGTCAGGTTTTGAGCTAACCCTAGGCCCGTTTCAACAAGGCCGCGGTGGTCCAGTGGGTTCCGTGCTTGCACGCCACCTTTGGGGTCCCGGGTTCGAGACCCGGTTGACGGAAAAAAAAAATTTTCTATTTTTACAAAGTCGAACACTGTCTAATCTATCATTTTCACCAAACAAATATTATTTTTGAACAAAGGGTAGGGCTGTGCAATGCTAACCCTAATTTCCTTTGCTCAGATTTTTATCGCTTCGCGGAGCAATTTCAGAACGGAGGTATGGTTGAGGGACCCTGTAGGCCGCCCATGAATTTTTTTCAACCCAAATTTGTGCTGAGAATATACGCAACGAAGGGTA
Source organism: Lottia scabra (assembly GCA_029955415.1). NCBI lineage: Eukaryota > Metazoa > Mollusca > Gastropoda > Lottiidae > Lottia > Lottia scabra. Next base: position 2,431,285 of record JARJEI010000016.1, read on the forward strand.
GGGCTGTGCAATGCTAACCCTAATTTCCTTTGCTCAGATTTTTATCGCTTCGCGGAGCAATTTCAGAACGGAGGTATGGTTGAGGGACCCTGTAGGCCGCCCATGAATTTTTTTCAACCCAAATTTGTGCTGAGAATATACGCAACGACGTACCGATTCGTTTGATATGCGAAACATCTATTTTTGAAACAACCTTTGACACTTTCCTGAGCTAACCCTAGTTGCCATTTTAAAAAAATTGCCATTACCCCTTGTTGCAGTCAGGTTTTGAGCTAACCCTAGGCCCGTTTCAACAAGGCCGCGGTGGTCCAGTGGGTTCCGTGCTTGCACGCCACCTTTGGGGTCCCGGGTTCGAGACCCGGTTGACGGAAAAAAATTTTTTTCTATTTTTACAAAGTCGAACACTGTCTAATCTATCATTTTCACCAAACAAATATTATTTTTGAACAAAGGGTAGGGCTGTGCAATGCTAACCCTAATTTCCTTTGCTCAGATTTTTATCGCTTCGCGGAGCAATTTCAGAACGGAGGTATGGTTGAGGGACCCTGTAGGCCGCCCATGAATTTTTTTCAACCCAAATTTGTGCTGAGAATATACGCAACGACGTACCAATTCGTTTGATATGCGAAACATCTATTTTTGAAACAACCTTTGACACTTTCCTGAGCTAACCCTAGTTGCCATTTTAAAAAAATTGCCATTACCCCTTGTTGCAGTCAGGTTTTGAGCTAACCCTAGGCCCGTTTCAACAAGGCCGCGGTGGTCCAGTGGGTTCCGTGCTTGCAAGCCACCTTTGGGGTCCCGGTTTCGAGACCCGGTTGACGGAAAAAAAATTTTTTCTATTTTTACAAAGTCGAACACTGTCTAATCTATCATTTTCACCAAACAAATATTATTTTTGAACAAAGGCTAGGGCTGTGCAATGCTAACCCTAATTTCCTTTGCTCAGATTTTTATCGCTTCGCGGAGCAATTTCAGAACGGAGGTATGGTTGAGGGACCCTGTAGGCCGCCCATGAATTTTTTTCAACCCAAATTTGTGCTGTGAATATACGCAACGACGTACCGATTCGTTTGATATGCGAAACATCTATTTTTGAAACAACCTTTGACACTTTCCTGAGCTAACCCTAGTTGCCATTTTAAAAAAATTGCCATTACCCCTTGTTGCAGTCAGGTTTTGAGCTAACCCTAGGCCCGTTTCAACAAGGCCGCGGTGGTCCAGTGGGTTCCGTGCTTGCACGCCACCTTTGGGGTCCCGGGTTCGAGACCCGGTTGACGGAAAAATTTTTTTTCTATTTTTACAAAGTCGAACACTGTCTAATCTATCATTTTCACCAAACAAATATTATTTTTGAACAAAGGGTAGGGCTGTGCAATGCTAACCCTAATTTCCTTTGCTCAGATTTTTATCGCTTCGCGGAGCAATTTCAGAACGGAGGTATGGTTGAGGGACCCTGTAGGCCGCCCATGAATTTTTTTCAACCCAAATTTGTGCTGAGAATATACACAACGACGTACCGATTCGTTTGATATGCGAAACATCTATTTTTGAAACATCTATTTTTGAAACAACCTTTGACACTTTCCTGAGCTAACCCTAGTTGCCATTTTAAAAAAATTGCCATTACCCCTTGTTGCAGTCAGGTTTTGAGCTAACCCTAGGCCCGTTTCAACAAGGCCGCGGTGGTCCAGTGGGTTCCGTGCTTGCACGCCACCTTTGGGGTCCCGGTTGACGAAAAAATGTTTTTTCTATTTTTACAAAGTCGAACACTGTCTAATCTATCATTTTCACCAAACAAATATTATTTTTGAACAAAGGGTAGGCCTGTGCAATGTTAACCCTAATTTCCATTGCTCAGATTTTTATCGCTTCGCGGAGCAATTTCAGAACGGAGGTATGGTTGATGGACCCTGTAGGCCGCCCATGAATTTTTTTTCAACCCAAATTTGTGCTGAGAAGATGCGCAACGACGTGCCGATTCGTTTGATATGCGAAACATCTATTTTTGATACAACCTTTGACACTTTCCTGAGCTAACCCTAGATGGGTCCGTTCGACGCGTCTGGCGTAGTGACGCGTCTGGCGTGTTGACTGACGTACTGACGTGGGAGGACTGACGTATTGACGTGTGAGGAAGTTTAATACAATGACGTTATTACTGACGCATGGAAGTATTGACGCGTTAGTCGAGTGAAAAATAGCAATTCTTTAATGCATTTCCTGACTCATTGAAGAAATGACGCATGCCTAAGCTTTCTGGGACACTTGAGATCACTTTGCGATTGGGACTGTCGAAAAGGAGGTGTCTTAAGAGCGATCATATAGTTTTTTTCGTTTTTCTTGACCGACGGACTGAGTTGATACGAATAATAGTTCATTGACGTGTTTTGCTTGTAGCGACGCGTCTGACGTGTTTATTGACGCATTGACGTGTGGGGAAGTTTAATTCAGTGACGTGTTTACTGACGCATGGAGGTATTGACGCGTCTTAAGAGCGTTCACATAGTTTTGTTCGTTGTTCTTGGCCTACGGACTGAGTTGATACGAATAATAGTTCATTGACGTATTGACGTGCTTTGCTTGTAGTGACGCGTCTGGCGTGTTGACTGACGTACTGACGTGTAAGGAAGTTTAAGTCAGTGACGTGTTTATAAACAAAAGTATTTTTAAAGTTTCTTTTTTTTGTTAAAAAAATATTTAAAATCTCTATTTTGTAAGGTAGCATCGACGTGTTTTTACAAAATATTGTTTACTTTTTCGTTTTGTGATTGAAAAAAAAATAATTCTTTTATTTACAAGGTAGCATTGACGTGTTTTAAAATTCCCATATAAAAGCACTGGCCTAAGTCATGAATCTAGAACTATATATTTTATACTACTAGTGTAGTTAATTTATTAGTATATCAAGATAAAGCAGTGTTATAAGGGCACTGTTGCACTTTCGCACACCTGACTTTAAGGGCCTTGAATCCTCATCATCTTATCTTTGTCACTGTCAATACATAATCAATATCTATTTACCGGTATAGATTTCATGTATACCTCGACCTATGAGTTATATCATAGAAATATAGGTGGTTATATAGAACTCTATGACCTAAACATCATTGAGTGCAAAAAGGTCAGATTTTACATTCTGGCAATGGTTATTTACCGTGGCCATCGTATTATGCCCACTTTTGTAATGGCAGCCTATTCATCCGGGAGGTTGACACAGTTGTCAGTAAAAGAAAGATTTATCTTACAGGAGTTTTGTTAATGTTTTATTTTTCTTTATGTTAATAAATTTAAAAAACTTTAACATGGCAAGTTTAAGTATTAAGTCACATATAAACAAATCAAGGAAAATAACTGAATGACACTTACACAAAATTTCATCAAAATCCACCATTAAGAAACCAGTTCTTTATCGTATTCACAACATATTTTCAAAAACAAGGGCAATAACCCATCAAATATTTTCTGATTTGTCTGATTTTTCAATCGGCTTCATCTTTTGCTGATGATAAACACTCACAAGTTTCATCAAAATCCATCAAGAAACCATGCAGTTCTTTATCGTGTATTCACAACATATTTTCAAAAACAAGGGCAATAACCCATCAAATATTTTTATTTCCATTTGTCTAATTTTTAATCGGCTTCATCCTTTGTGGATGATGAACACTCCCAACAAGTTTCGTCAAAATCCATCATGGAACCAGCTCTCTACAATGTGTGGGCGTATAAAAAGAAATCATAGTAATATCTTATCGAACCGAGTCCATCGGATTCCATTTTCCTTTATCGCGGTTAACTTAATATGTTTACTGAATAAAATAAACCCTTGAAAAGTAACAGATCCAGTCATGAACATAGCAAGAATCCTAGTCCGAAACTTGATGCCTCTATCCATGCATTTACTTTCCGTGTTACTTCATTGAACAAATCATTTAGAACTTCCCACAGGCACCTGGTTTCTTGTTTTTAAAAAAAATCATATATATAGGGTATAAAAGGCTTTCAAGGTATGAAAGATGGCTGCTTACATACATTGAAACTATTATACCCTATAACTATATACGATTTGTTTTTTAAACAGAATCAGGTGCCTGTGGAACCGACTTGCCCGAATTTTTATGATGTTTGCCCGATTTTGTGGAACAAGCTGCCCGAAAACATACTATTTTTTTTTAACACAACGTGGAAAATAGACACTGTCTTAACATGTGGCAGATTGACCTAGTGATTTACGGTACATTGTGAAGCTACCCTTTTCAGTGGGAAGATTTGAAATTTTATAATGCCGACATTTATCCTTTACACAAATCTTTCCTCCCAAAAATTGCCTGGTGATTTTTTAACTGAAACATCAAAGATTGTGGCAAAAGCATTAAAGAAACCAGAATCGGTAAGTTCTATCACAGGCCCCTGAAGCCTTATAATATTAATAATATTAAGCATAGGAGAGGTTAACAGATATACTATCAAGGGACTGTGCCTCTATAATAGCCTACTTTGTAGCTGAACTTTTGTACTGCAGAACTAGCCTAAAATTTCATAATATTAATAGACTCATGACAAAATCTATGAATATGATGAAGGGTAAGACCAAAATATAAGTTGATGAATTAAGATGTTCAACACAATGGTTAGCCGATCATATACTGCAGCATTTGGCTTACATCAGCCCTTAATTCATCAGTATTAGGCCCCATTGATATTGATAATAAGACCAATAAAGGCACAACTTTTGTCTTCTATGTCAGGGCTAGGGAGTAGAAGAAGAAATTGTCCAAATGAGCCAACTCTCAGGAAATCTTTTGTTCACTCTCACTTATTTATACATGATTTTATGCTTACAGTATGTTTCTGTCAGAATACATTGTGATATCAACATGATACATAGTGGTAGTAATGAACTGTGTGGTTCAGCTGAACTACAAAGTATTGGTGTTCTTGGTGTGGAGGAGAATAAAATATTATCTCGTACACTGGCAGAACATATAGAAAAGTCATTGGGACTTAAACCAGACAGGTTAGCTCTAAAATAATTTTCAGAATCATTGATTTTTCTTTTATATGCCTTACACTCCTGCAAACCAAATAATTGCCTACTCCTACTGTGAAACTGATTGTAAAGTGGTTTACTGACAGTGATCTGCATAATATCAATAGTAGCTTCCGGTAGATCACTGTCAGTGACTTCATAAAACGTGTTAGTTTTAGTGAAATTGCAAGAACCACAGAAGTCGGAATGGAAATTGGAATGGTGCAAATTGATGCTATCAGTGTCCCTGATACACATACAAAGTTTAGAAGTCCTCTTTACAATCCCTTAAAGTAATTTTCAACTCAAATAAGATTTTAAATTCACAGTATCCACCATGCGTGTGCAAGTCAATGTATGTACATTTGTGTGTTATACTTGATGCATAATTAAAAGGATATCAGATAAGCTTGTTTTAATTACTTACAAAATTATCTTTTCTGCCTCAATAAATAAATAGCCTGCCCTTATTGTTTGAAATCCTCCTGGATTTGGATGAATATCAGCTATTTAAGTTTGTTCTCTGAATTGCAATATTTTAATATATTTTTTCAGATACTACATAAAATTTACAGATTTGAACAAATCAGAAGTAGGATTCAAAGGGACAACATTTGATGAATTGCTTGGCAAAAAGTAACCCTTTCACCACCTACATGGACAAATAAAGTCAAATTATTTTCTTTTTAACTTTTGTTATTGTTGTTGTATTATATTTGAGACAGTCTCCATAAAATACAGTCTTTTCAATTGTGTAAAGTTTTTTAATGTTATTTCTAAATCCCTGTGTGGTAATCTGTTAAGTGTATGATTTTAGTACAAAGGCTAAAGGTTTACATTGTAACTGCATTTCTCTTTTATCTATTATTAGTATTCTCAAAACTTAAGATAATTTACTTTACCAGCTTAAAAATGCTTAATTTCAGCAATTCAATTCTGATGTGTGGTTTGCCGCAATTCAACATTTACCTATTAAAATTTAAGACTTTCCTCACTTAGACACCCTTGGTAACATGTCACAGGCAATTTGACTAAAAAATAGGAAATATCTGCATGTGGAACTATAATGTGTTTTGAAAGAACGTGTAATTTCAAAGTGCTCTTTGAAAGATAGAATTCTGAAATGTTCTCAAGTTAGCACAAATCAAACCGCTATATTAACAGACTAGGTAGCGCTGGGAGAGTATGAGAACAGTCTTGAGTTTGATGCGTTAATAAGATCATCTGATTGTTTTGACTTGGTGAGTTTTGAACATGTTTAATATGTTGAATCTGTTCCAATTCCAACATCTGTCAATCCCTTGAAAAGTAACAGATCCAGTCATGAACATAGCAAGAATCCTAGTCCGAAACTTGATGCCTCTATCCATGCATTTACTTTCCGTGTTACTTCATTGAACAAATCATTTAGAACTTCCCACAGGCACCTGGTTTCTTGTTTTTAAAAAAAATCATATATATAGGGTATAAAAGGCTTTCAAGGTATGAAAGATGGCTGCTTACATACATTGAAACTATTATACCCTATAACTATATACGATTTGTTTTTTAAACAGAATCAGGTGCCTGTGGAACCGACTTGCCCGAATTTTTATGATGTTTGCCCGATTTTGTGGAACAAGCTGCCCGAAAACATACTATTTTTTTTTAACACAACGTGGAAAATAGACACTGTCTTAACATGTGGCAGATTGACCTAGTGATTTACGGTACATTGTGAAGCTACCCTTTTCAGTGGGAAGATTTGAAATTTTATAATGCCGACATTTATCCTTTACACAAATCTTTCCTCCCAAAAATTGCCTGGTGATTTTTTAACTGAAACATCAAAGATTGTGGCAAAAGCATTAAAGAAACCAGAATCGGTAAGTTCTATCACAGGCCCCTGAAGCCTTATAATATTAATAATATTAAGCATAGGAGAGGTTAACAGATATACTATCAAGGGACTGTGCCTCTATAATAGCCTACTTTGTAGCTGAACTTTTGTACTGCAGAACTAGCCTAAAATTTCATAATATTAATAGACTCATGACAAAATCTATGAATATGATGAAGGGTAAGACCAAAATATAAGTTGATGAATTAAGATGTTCAACACAATGGTTAGCCGATCATATACTGCAGCATTTGGCTTACATCAGCCCTTAATTCATCAGTATTAGGCCCCATTGATATTGATAATAAGACCAATAAAGGCACAACTTTTGTCTTCTATGTCAGGGCTAGGGAGTAGAAGAAGAAATTGTCCAAATGAGCCAACTCTCAGGAAATCTTTTGTTCACTCTCACTTATTTATACATGATTTTATGCTTACAGTATGTTTCTGTCAGAATACATTGTGATATCAACATGATACATAGTGGTAGTAATGAACTGTGTGGTTCAGCTGAACTACAAAGTATTGGTGTTCTTGGTGTGGAGGAGAATAAAATATTATCTCATACACTGGCAGAACATATAGAAAAGTCATTGGGACTTAAACCAGACAGGTTAGCTCTAAAACAATTTTCAGAATCATTGATTTTTCTTTTATATGCCTTACACTCCTGCAAACCAAATAATTGCCTACTCCTACTGTGAAACTGATTGTAAAGTGGTTTACTGACAGTGATCTGCATAAATATCAATAGTAGCTTCCGGTAGATCACTGTCAGTGACTTCATAAAATGCGTTAGTTTTAGTGAAATTGCAAGAACCACAGACGTCGGAATGGAAATTGGAATGGTGCAAATTGCTGCTATCGGTGACATACAAAGTTTAGGAACCCTCTTTACAATTAAAATGATTTTCAACTCAAATAAGATTTTAAATTCACAGTATCCACCATGCGTGTGCAAGTCAATGTATGTACATTGTGTGTTATACTTGATGCATAATTAAAAGGATATAAGATAAGCTTGTTTCCTTTCAAAATTATCTTTTCTGCCTCAATAAATAAATAGCCCGCACTTGTTTGAAATCCTGATGAATATCAGTTATTAAGTTAGCTCAGCATTACATTTCAGCTTTATGAATTGCAATATTTATGTATTTTTTTCAGATACTACATAAAATTTACAGATTTGAACAAATCAGAAGTAGGATTTAAAGGGACAACATTTGATGAATTGCTTGGCAAAAAGTAACCCATTCACCACCTACATGGACAAATAAAGTCAAATTATTTTCTTTTTACCTTTTGTTATTGTTGCTGTATTATTAAAACTCTTTGAATCATCAACTTATATTTGAGACAGTCTCCATAAAATACTGTTTCTTCTATAGTGCATAGTTTTTTAATGTTATTTTGAAATAATAAATGTGATAATCTGATTAGTGTATGATTTAAGTTCTTAGGCTAAAGCTTTACAGTGTAACTGTATTTTTCTTTTTAACAATTGAATTCTCAAAACTGAAATAATTTACTTTACCAGCTTAAAAATGTTTAATGTCAGCAATTGAATTCTGATGTGTGGTTTGCCGCAATTCAAAATTTACCTATTAAAATTTAAGACTTTCCTCACTTAGACACCCTTGGTAACATGTCACAGGCAATTTGACTAAAAAATTGGAAATATCTGCACGTGGAACTATAATGTGTTTTGAAAGAACATTTAATTTCATATTGCTCTTTGTAAGATAGAATTCTGAAATGTTCTCAAGTTAGCACAAATCAAACCGCTATATTAACAGACTTGGTAGCGCTGGGAGGGTATGAGAACGGTCTTGAGTTTGATGCGTTAATAAGAGCATCTGATTGTTTTGACTTGGTGAGTTTTGAACATGTTTAATATGTTGAATCTGTTCCAATTCCAACATCTATCAATCTGGCATTTTAAATTTCATCCATCTTCACACTTTTTTTTCAAAGTTTGTTAAAACTTGTTTCATCAATTTTCCAGTTGTACCCATGAACCCTGATGGTTCAATTAAACACCCCCTAATCTATTATTAGTTATTTATTTCATTAAATATTTCATTATTCCATCATAGCAGCCCCTTCCTCTCCTGTAGCATCTTGACTGATATGAAGATCATCTAACATCTCCTGTAGACTAATCTGTGGAACACCTTCATCATCTGTATCACTAGCTTCTACTGCCATTTTATTTCGATCTGTACAAAAGAAAATAATATCATAAAGAAACCACCCCAGCTAGATCTAATGCATGTACAAATGTCTACAATACCAAGATACTCTACAAATTTACAACAAAAGAGATACCCATCATGGTGAACAAAAGCTGTTATTTTTGGCCTTAAGATATATATATAGGTAGCATTTACAACTATTTGATGTAATACAATAAAAACTTCATTTATTTCACAAACAAAGTCATTAATACTACCAGTTCAATACATCCAGCAAAACTATGAAAGTCATGACATAAACAAAGTATTTGATGTTTTGATAAATTAGAAACACAACTGTACTCACCAACATAAATGTTGACATTTTGTCTGTAATCTGTGTCCTCTTCAAGATCTTCCAGAAAAGCTGTATACTCCCTAATAATAAAAATAAAATTCATATTTGGTTTGTGATAGGTATATGTCACCAGTTAAAATCCAGCTGTCTCATAGAGTAATCTTGATGGCATCAATAGATGCCATGTCAAATTTACTCTATCAATCATACATTGGTCAATTTTATACAGTTTTTTGTGATGCTATTCTGTCATCCTGTGTTACTAGAGAGACAAGAACCAAAGCAATTTTGATTTTGATGTTTATATGTAAACAATATCTTACTTTTCATCACTTCCAGTATCCATACCATCAGCCATTCTTTTTAATTTCCACTTTCTCTTTTTATTTCTGACGGCTCTGTCATAAACCTTCTTGACTATAATCTGAAATTATTCAACAATATTTTGTTAAACAGAAATGAATGAGTTATAGGACCTGATAGTAGTAATAAAACCCTTCAGCACACAAAACCAGAAAAATATAGAAATAGTCACCCAAACTTACCACATCTGGTATTTTGTCTTGTTTCAATTTGTCAAACTGGGCGTTGTTTAAATTAGCATTGTTAAAATCAAACCTAAAATTAAAACAAGATATAATGTAATTTAATTGTCCTCAGATACAGATCCTCACTTCTATATTCTTACAATAAAAACAGTCAGTGGAAAATTTATTGACTCAGCCTCTGAATATAAAATCTAATTGCTTAAAGCCACATAAGCCCAGACTTGGACATTGAGAAAAAGTCTTCTCATGGTTTTTTTTTAAAGTTAGCACTTAGAAATGAATATTGAACTAAAAAAAAATCGATTCCCTTTCGTGGTTCCAATTCTACAGCCAGTTGAAGGAAATTTTGATTGTTTACATTTATACACCGAGTTGATTGAGGGAGACGTCAATAACTCACAAGCTCCGCCCACTACTAGCACGTGCTACTGGAGACTGGAGTGTGACGTCATTTAACTAACACGCCCCCCGCTTGACCTCATTAGCATTTTATTTATGGAAATCATTTTATTAGATCCCGATTTTAAATCCAGCTGCATCGAAGCCATCTGAGTACCCAAAGCCGTGAATTTTAGTTTTTTGACTTAATTAAACATCAGAGATTAAGCTAGAATACCTTTTGTCCCGAAATCCCATAAATTTCATTTTGTAAACAAACGAATCCCGCAATGTGACTTTAACCATGTTTAATTTGACTTCAGAATTAAATCTTACTTCACATTCTCCTTCAATAAAGCAATTCAAGCAGTTAGGTTTTTCTATTCCTGTTCAATTTAATGAAAAAAATCAAGAACAAGGAAAAGAAGACAAAATTATGCAGTTTCTTACCCTAAAACAGTGTCACCTTCTGACAGTAAATGACCTAAATGTGTTCTGGTATGATACTGTTGATCGTTGACCCCAATGTCACACATTCTAGCTACCCAAATGTCTGCTAACACATGCTAAAAGATAAAAATTTACAATTTCTATACTATGTAAAGAAATAAGGACAGGGTTATAAAATGGTAGAATGATGACTATATATACCATATTTCTATTTATGTATATTCCAAATAAAATTACTAAAGAGCTGGGTATAAAAAAAAAAACATTTCATAAGAGATAACTAATTTTGTTAAAATTGTTACCTTTTTAGAAACTGGTTCTACATTAGGTTTGTCTCTATCAGAAATAATCTCAATCTGCATAACCATAAATTCTGATAGAGATTTCTGTGTTGTCAAACTAATAAACTGATCATGCCAATAGTTATTACTAGAAATCTCAGCAACTGTTGAAGAAAAGTGAATCAATGGAATTAAAGTCAGTTTCTGCTTTGATAGGACTAATGAAGACAGTCAACACTGTGTAGTGTGCTATGATTGTATTTTGCCAGAACAGCAACAATAATATACTTATTTGAAGTGAGGAATCATTAACTTGTACAAGGAATCATCTGCAACATAGCAAGGATTGAACCTTGGACCTTCTGGTTAGCAAGCAAATGTCTACCTTTCAGTGTACAATGAGGGAATTTTTGCCTATACAGCCATATGAATCTTTTTCATTTCTTCAGTGTATAGAAAATACTGACTTACCTTTCAATGTAAAAGGGTCTATTAGTCGTATCATTTGAGTAACACTATAAACGATACATAACTGACTTATATTGCCTTTACTTGTTGCTAATTTCTTCGGTAAACATACAATATCATCCTGTAATTAAACATTAAGGTCATAACTCCTGAATATACATTTATAATCCTTTCAACAACCAGAACATTTTATCTGATTTTTTTTTAAAAAGATTGAGGTTTTTTTCAAATTTGTATGTGTATCAGGAACATTGATAATTTGAATTTCTTATCAAGTGTCTTTGGTTCCATGAATTCTACTTACTAAAACTAAATGTTTAAGGATGCCACTTATCTCTAAATGTAGATGTGATACGAGCATAGTTTGAAATTAATTATTAAATAAACAAAAAAAGGCCCATGATAAAGGGGAGTTAGATTTATTAAACTTCTATAATGTTAGAAGGAAATATAGCTTACCTTACAAACGGGTATGATTTCAACAGAATATGTAAATTTATACTGATATTTATTAGAATGAATATCATGAGATATCAATTCTCTAGACAGTTGATATCTGAAATATACAATGGTATATGAGAATATAATGGAGAACTGTATCCTACTACACTACAGTGTAAATACAGTGGAAACTGAAACAAGTGGATGACATTGTGTAGTTTTAAGCACATTTCTATTGACAAATATCTGTAATTCCAATATATTTCTCAGAATCAGAAAGATGCAAGCAGATCATTAGCCACTTTAGATATAAATGTTTTGAAAAATGGGGGTTTGATAATTAATCATATACAGAACAGAAGAACCTACCTAGATGACACATGACTGGTGAGAAAATCTTTCATTTTACTGGCATCATCTTGGTTAGAATAATAGAAATTTAAACCACTGTGTATAGGTTTAATATTATTGGTTTTACTGTGTGCTTTGTGTTTTAGAATCAGTTGTTCTAAATAATAAAATGTCTTCTTGTGATCAGTCTACAAAACAAAGAAATTTAAGTGAGAGTCAAATACATGTAGATGTTCTCTATCAATTATTCTTTTGACCTGCATATACATGTAAATTAAAACCATTTGCTTTTCTTGAAAATTGACAAATATATAATCTATGATACTGGTAATTCATTCATACAATTGTGTATAAGACAACAGGTGTATCCCTTTGGAAGCTGAATTAAGACGCGTAAAAAGTCAGTTCAGATGCAATACCAAAACATTTGCATCTGCTCATGAAAATATATTTACCTTCTGTCGAACTTGAACTAATGCTCTCCAAAAATCTTTTGCTTCTACACGATGACATTCATCACAAAACTGACTGTTGACTGTAAACTCTACTATAAATACTTGTTGTAATATAGCTCCATTTACTACCTAGAAACAAAGAAACACATGACCAATGATGTTTTTGATATAGAAATAGCCAACTTATCAATCTAAAGGATCATAATAAGTTTCATCAAAATCAGATGAAAGTTGTAGTCTCTAAAAGTGCTCACAAACAAATTTTGACGCATTTTAACAAAGTCAAAGGCAATAACTAAAAAAAAACTCATTTCTTCACATAGTGACCAACAACATTTCAACCAGACAAACTTAATCAAAGATGAATGAAATAATAATATATATGTATATTATAAAATCTACCCACCTCTTTCTGTACTGTTAGTTTTACTTTAATTCTCTGAGAATGTGGCTCCGTCCAAATAAAACCTGCATCAACTAGATTTACCTATAAATATAAGTCAATTATTTTCATACTCTTACTTACAATAATACCTTCTGATATGCACCAGCAACAGGGGAAATTTGGTTGAAAAATATGAAGCCATGCCAGAATAGATCTGCCAGGATCTTCATGTTAATGAGCAAGCGTCGTTTTCCTATGTAGAGCTCAGTGACAGTCAGAGTATAATAGAGATATTTTGATAGACCTGTGGGGGGAAAAAAAAGACCAAAGCAGTGAGAGCCTCAATTTTTTCAACTTTATTCCTTCAAGCTTACCTTTTGAAGACCCTTGAGTTTCTTTAAACATAAAGACAACAGTTCTCTGGATTCTAATGCAGCTGTCATCCAGGTAGTTGGTGGTTGTAAATATCTAGAAGGTAAAATAACTCAACTTTATTCAATTCTTTTTTAACTTTTTTTAACTGAGAGCAATCTGGCAACAGCAAATATTGAACATTTTTATAGGCCAATATGTAGGGGATTACATGCACTGTATTAGATTTTGTACACTTAGTACCAGTATAAATATTGAAAAGATAAACAACTACTCTGACTTAATTTTTCATTTATATGGACTTCATCTACCATATGTTGAAGTATTTCTGTATCCTTAAGTTCAGAATACTGAATAGCACAGCAGTCCCTCTGGTTTGCATGGGCTACCAACTTGTCAATTATCCCACATTTAACTTACCTCTCACACCCTCGACAGTAATACAGCACACCTTGTTTAGGGATTCCTTCAGTAATATCTACTTGAGTTGTTAAACAGGCTACACACATGTTTGCTGGGTTGGGTGCAATTTGAGCACTGCACAAACAACATAATCTGAAGGCAAATAAGATAATACAAAGGGGCTGTAAGAAAAATGCTGCAAAAACTGATAGACTTAGCCTTAAAAATTCCCATTTCTGTGACATGTGTTAAACACTTCCCTGCCCAATAAAACCGCAAAAGTAAGGCAATAGCCTTTTACAAACAAATAAACGGCTTTGTTTACATTCATCATAAGAGTCTGACGTTTAATTAATAAAATATTAAAAAAATACCCCGTAGGCCTATACTATTTATATTACTATTATAAATAAGCCATTGGACACCTTCTGTTTACGTTATACTATTATTTAGACACTATTTTTCAACATTGACCCTATTTTATCATTATTGACAGGACGTCAAAGACCTGTGTATTAACTATGCACTAGCTTCCCGAAATTTATCCACCAATTCTGAATCATACTGAATGGGTTCTCACCGATTGAGGACACGATATTTCAATTCATAAAAAAAATTCAGAACTCAATGCCAATGTGGCCAATTCTAGTTAAATGTAAACAGATAACAAATGATGTAATGGGCATATTGGCATAATACACCAACCAATTAATTGCTATTAAATTTTAAGTATAAATTGTAAAATATGATATTTTACTTGATTAGTCTGGACTATTGACTTGATCTGATACTTACATTGTGTTGGTTGACACCAGATTTTCATCATCCAGAGCCTGCATATTGGTTAGCAAAATTTCAACCAAATCTGAGCGGAATAAATTGATAAAATTCGATTACTTTGCCATTTATTGGCAACAGTATTTCATAACAAAATATTTGCCATGTGTTGAGAAATACCGGATATTGACAAAGTTGTCTGCTCTTTGAGATGTTTCGTCCAAAATAAAAAAAAGCAAAGACAAATCGCCCAAATTCATTATATTACAAGATATATCTTTTAAACCACAGACTATCACAATATTATGATAAAGATCATATTCAGCGAGTTTTGTGTATGTTTCTTAATGCCATGGACCAACTAATTTCAAAGTCCCTAAGTTAATGGACGAAAACAGTTCAATAAGTTGGATAATGATTGTAACACAAGGAATGGGTGGAATGTTCGAATAGCAGACCGCGGAGCAGCGAGGCAAGTGTGATGTAGGCAAAGCACAAGGCCACAGGGAGGGGGTCTCTCAGGAAAATTTGAATTTCCACAGTTCTTTAAATCTATTCGGTAGTTATTGCTCAAAATATCATTTTAGGAAGGTCGGTACTCTAGAGAACAAGAGCTCTCAATATGAAAAGGAACCCTTTGCTAACACACGGAAAATGCAACCAGTTCCGTATCGAATGCACGGTATGTCAATGTTACAGGCCTTGCTGCAAACCTCTTCAACAAAGATTATGAACGAGGGTTCAAAGTAGAAAATGAGAGGGTAATATGGGCAAAAGTTTGTTTCCCATCTCATTTTGTAAACATATATATAACAATTTAATTTTTTTTAGCAAAATTTACTTATAGCTAGATTATCAATCAATTACTAATTATGCCAAGAGAAAAGTAGCTTGGAAATCTTAAATATAAAAAAAGAATTTTGATTCCCGCTGAGTTAGATTTACTTGGACTTAATATCTGATGACCTGTTCAAGTGACCATCCGCTTCCCAAAAATGTTTAATCGTTTTTAACAGATCGACTGATAAAGCGGCTGCATGTTTTATTCCACCACGTCACTTAGATGTTCCTCAACCTGATCAAACTTCTTCAACATATCATTCATTGAAAGTAGTTCTTCTTCAATATCATCTTCAAATTGTTTAAAATCCGCAGATAATTTGTGTTTACTACCTTTATGAATATCAATTGAATTGGAAACTGCCATACTGATATCTAAAGGTAAGGAAATAATTGATAGCACAACACCAGCTAGAGCAAAACCTTTAGTAACTCCTCGCAATATGCCGAATGCTGTCCGACCTTCTTTTACGGCACTATGAACCACACCTACTAAACCTACGGAATTCCTGATGATGGTCGTAGTTGTAAATGTCATACATTTTGCCATTTTAACAGCTTGGACTGCTACAGCCAAAGATTCAAAATGATCGTGAAAGTGGTCCAAAAGAACTGTATCTTTCTTTAATAACAAATTGATTGTCTTTCGCTTCTTTTCGCTGATGAGTGTGTCAGCTATGGACGCACCAGAAGCAGTTAAACCACCTGCTCCACCTATTCCAGCACCCACAGCAGATATAATTAGTGATGCTCCATAAGTAAAGAAAGCAGCGACGAATCCAACAATGACCAGTCCTGCTCCTACAGCCCCGCTGACCCCACCGGCTACTTTACAGATCTGGACATCAGTAGCGAGTTTGTCCAGTTTCAACCTTTCTTCTTGCAATATCTTCAGTAATGCCACTCTACCATCTATAATACTCAACAGACACTCTTTAGTAATTTCCACATGGCTTTTCAGACTGAAAACAAGAAATGCATTACTAGATCAGCATGTCTCGTTATTAAATATTAAAGTGGACAGTCTGCAGGAACTGTATAGCTTCTTCATGTCAGCAGCTCCTTGGAAAAATCTAGAATTGCTTGTCTACATGATATTTCATGTTGTGGCGTGTAATTAAAGCATTAGCGTTTCTATCGGAAGGGAGGGGTGGGGTTTGTGTTGGGGGCTCCCTTTGACAATTCTGTGGCTATGTCGGTGACTCGGTATCCCTCCACCGAATGATTCATACAATCGCCAATACAGCTGGTATACGGGGTGAGGGTACGAAATAGGCAAGTAGATTTTTTGTTTCGTAGATAGTAGATATATATACCTACTGAATTATTTTCTCGATTTCTTTGTTTGAAGGGTTTTCTTCTGTCATTTTAGATTTTTTTTTTTTATCTAAAAACATATTACAAGCAATATCAGTACAATGATCAACAATAATGCATATTCACATCGCTTTTTGCATTTTCTTTATTCGTTGTTCCCAGCGAGCAGTAAAACACGAATTAAATTGCATTTTCATAACGGTATGCTATAACTATATAATATTTAATAATAATATGTCATTTATTACTGTTCATGATTGTATTATAAACTAAATTGTCATAAAAAATCAATACCATGAATTCAGCCATTTAACCTGTTACACTTTTTTCATAAAACTTACCAACTTGAGTTGAAACCCAACTAAACCAGTTCGCCCGCTTACTACTTCAGTGTGTTAAAAAAAGTTGCTGTGAACTATTTTCTCCGAAAAGGACCCCTAGAAGCTTATAACATTATAGTATACAACAATTGTTTAATATTCTTGTAGTATGTTGTCTATCATAGGCCTAATCAAAAAATTTCATTTCTAAATATTGATTTATGTATCACAGAATAATTAGGGTATATAATAACTTATGTTACATTGTAACAGTTACAGATTCGTTATTTATTAATGTGTATCGCAGGTGGTAACGTGATCTCACATTGGTATTTAAATTTTATAGACATCATTGGTTAAATATAAAACCAAAGAAGAGGCATTTTCTGCCAACCAAAGGGGTACAACTCTTGCAAACTTGATAAATTCAACTAGGGACCAGTGAGCTAGAGTACTTGTCTGTTAATATAAAGTTTCAATTTTGATGTGTGTAAGAGGTAGGAGAACAAATGCTAACACGGCGCTTCTCAGCAAATTCTACGAGCGACAGCCCTACCTTGGCTGAGTTCAAGAGCTAATGGACTACAACTTTTTAACGTATAGGTTAGGTATTGTTTGCTGATGAAAGCTTTATAGAAATTGAATTACAATCTATTCATCTGTGCATTCATAGGGACAACTTAATCTAGAAAGTTAAAAATTGCTTCTAGTGATAATTAAAATAAAAGCACCAGTTATTTCTTTTATAACTTTTCATATTTCATATCACATAAATATAAATAATAAACACAACATTAAAATTTTGCATTTGTACAAACAACAAACAATTAACTGCTCAAAATATTGAAAAAAAATATGAAAGTGGAGAGGAGAGAGCAGAGCTTAATAAGAGGATCATATTTTGATGTATTTTGACTTCTCTTATTCACATTTGGTAATGTCCATGAATACTAAAAGAGATTTTTTTTTTTTGCTGAACAAGCTGATTTGAGCATCAAATTTGAGTATTACTAGTGTAAACATTGTTATTTACGTGAGCTGACCTAGAAAAGATGACAGAAAAATAAAAATTAAATTGCATATTTGTCATTTGAGAGGATTATCAGGGACCTTATTCTTAAAACTAAATTAAATCGAATCCAGATATTATGTAATCTGATTTGAAAACTGATTTCCAAATGTTCGATTTTCAATGATTGACCAATCCAATGACGTCAACACTAAAAGCGATGCCACCTCTTAGAATGAACAAAAAAAATTAAACCTCATCAATAAGAGTATATTATATTCATCAACAGTGTCCAAAGTATAAAAACAGAATCAAAATAAAACCATGAAACTATATAATTTTTCAAACAATAACAGGTCATAATTGAAAAACGCTTAAAATTTGAGGAAGTGTTTTTCAATTATTGCATATAATCATAGTTTTTTTGATTTATCAGATTATTTAGGTAATCTGTTGTATAGTTATGCCACCAGGTAAGTCCCCTATACTCCTATATTTACCAAGTTTGAAAATTGATATTATTTGTTCATTCTAAGAAGTTGTATTCCTTTAAATTCACTCAAGTTTTCAAAAATGATGCTCCAAGTGTTTAGGAATGTCTAAGGTAGATTAATTGTCTTGTCATGATAAATGTGAAGGTAGCTGAGCATCAGGTTTCTCATTAAAGACACCAGTAGCACCAACTGATGTTTCCCAACAATCATACCCTAACTTCTCTAATTCTATTTTAATGGATCCAATTGTCTCTTCTCCTGTACCTGAAAATAAACAAGATTATTAACAAGATGTTTTGACAAGTTGAAGAAGGGAGGTAATTTAATTGTTGGATGGTTGAAAATTTATGCAGGAAACAGTTGACAATTTGGGTTGGTATAGTTGACAACTTTGTATGCAAATTAGTTGACAAAGTAGGTGATGGATAAGTTGACATTTAAATGGGAAATGGCTAACAGTGCCTGATTGTCAATTTGGGTGAGCCATCATTGACAGATGGTTAAATGTTGGTTGACAATGTGAGGCGGAGGTTGACAATGTTAGTACATGTAGGCATGATTCACAATGTCAATGGGGATGGATGACACAATTTGTCTACTAACCTGGTGGTAATGATGTGGGTGAGGAATTGTAATCAATTTGGATTGACAAAATGTAATCAATTTGAATTGACAAAATAAATGGAAATGAGAAAGAGAAATGATTGACAACTGAGTATACTAAATACTCTACTAACCTGGTGGTATTAGAGTAAATGAACACCCTCCCCCTCCAGCACCAGTTAATTTAGAATGTAATTTATATTGACTAGTTAATGTAATAATAGTCTCTAATGCTGGATGACTCACTCCCATAGCTTGTAATAAATGTTGGTTAATATCTATCAACTCCTATAATGTAAAACAACAGAAAATTATAAGATTCAAAATCTAATCATCCTGCAAATTCTATCAAGATAAATTTGTTTTATAAACCAAAGGTGGTCCATCATTCATTGCAGAGATAGCTCTTCAAAGAAAGCCTGTATTAAGGTAATATTGTATATGAAGTGAAGTAAGGTAGAGCTATTCACAATTATGGTGTCTTTGATACACAAGTTGACATAAGGAAGTGTGCACTATTTACTATTTTCCAAGAATGAGATGTTTCTTGAGGTGCACTCTAAACTTCAATTCACCTGAAGATGACAATGTAGATTGATGAAACGTTGTGTGTAATAAAACTAAGGAGTATTATACCATAAAATTGTGTTCCGTTATTTAATGTGATCTCTACCCCTAAATGTTGCTTAAGGATTATAAACTTATAAAATAATGTTACCTGTAAGGTATTATAAGATTCTGGTGTAGGATTATCTGTAATATCTGATAACACTGACTCACATTGTACTGTTATACATTCTGTACTATTTAATATTGGTTCCATTACAGCTCTATACTAAAAAGATTGTAAAGAAGTTTTTTAATATCATATATGTATATGGGACACCGATAGCATCATTTTGCACCATTCCAGTTTTCAGATGTCTGTGGTTCCAGAAATATTGGAATTCTAATTGTTGGCGTGAAGGGAGGGAGGGAGGTTAACTACTGCTAAAAAACTTACTTTATTATACCTATCTCTAACACCAGCAACTAATATTTTAGTACTTCTTGGTACTTTAGTATTGACTAGTAGTATTCTTAACATTGGCATCCTAAAAAAAATAGCGATGCCCCATCGTAATACGCCCACTTTTGTAATGGCAGCCAAGTCGTCCGGGAGGTCGACAAGAACTATCAGTAAATGAAACATCTGTCGGAAACCGTGCCATCATAGGCGTACGGGAGGGGGGAGCAGGGGGGGCGACCGCCCCCCAAAAATTTTCGGCTTGATCATATTCGGGCAAAATTCTCGGCATATTCGGGCACTGAAAGTTCCGAGTCTTCTTGTTTTTTTTAGAAAAAATACCCACTAATATTGCCGGGAACCGATTCCTGCCCGAATCCCTGGAAGCAAAATACCCGAATATCGAGATATTCGTGTGGAAGCGTTCAGTAGAATTCGGGCAGAGTCCGAGATTCGGGCACAAATCTCTCCCGCACCCCCAGTTTCAAAACCTCCCGTACGCCTATGCGTGCCATCAAGAATGTTTACAAAATTGAACGATTTTTGAGTGTTTACAACTACAAGTTAACAAGGGCAATAACCCATGAAATATTTTTGAATTCTTCTAATTTTCAATAGGGTTCATCCTTGGGTGATTATGAACAATCATACCAAGTTTCGTCAAAATCCATCAAGAAACAAGCTCTCTATCATGTCCACAACATAATCTAAAAACAGCAAGGGCACTAACCCATGAAATATTTTTCGCTTCGTCAGATTTTTAATAGGCTTAATCCTTGGGTGATTATTAAAACTCACAGCAAGTTTCATCAAAAAACACCAAGAAACCAGCTGTCTATCATGTCTACTACTTTGAGAGTGTAACGGGCTGAAAAATTAATGTGTTTTATAAGTCAAGGGCAATAACTCATAAAATATTTTTTCTGATTTTCAATACGGTTTATACCAAGGTTAATACAAACAATCATACCACGTTTCATCAAAATCCATCAAGAAACCAGCTCTCTAACGTGTCCACAACATATTTTCAAAAGCAAGGGCAATAACCCATGAAATATTTTTCGATTGGTCTGATTTTCAATAGGGTTCATACTTGGGTGTTTATGAACACTTACAGCAAGTTTCATCAAAATCCATTAAGAAACCAGCTCTCTATCGTGTCTACAACTTTGTTAACGGCTGAAAAATTAACGCGCTTTAAAGAACAAGGGCAATAACTCATCAAATATTTTTCGATGTTTCTGATTTTCAATAGGGTTTAACCCAAGGTCATTACAAACACTCATACCAAGTTTCATCAAAATCCATCAAGAAACCAGCTCTCTATCGTGTCCACAACATATTTTCAAAAGCAAGGGCAATAACCCATGAAATATTTTTCGATTCGTCTGATTTTCTATAGGGTTCATACTTGGGTGTTTATGAACACTCACAGCAAGTTTCATCAAAATCAATCAAGAAACCAGCTCTCTATCGTGTCCACAACTTTTTAACGGCTGAAAAATTAACGCGTTTTAAAGAACAAGGGCAATAACTCATCAAATATTTTTCGATGTTTCTGATTTTCAATAGGGTTTAACCCAAGGTCATTACAAACACTCATACCAAGTTTCATCAAAATCCATCAAGAAACCAGCTCTCTGTGGTGTCCACAACATATTTTCAAAAGCAAGGGCAATAACCCATGAAATATTTTTCGATTTGTCTGATTTTCAATAGGGTTCATCCTTGGGTGTTTATGAACACTCACAGCATGTTTCATCAAACTCCATCAAGAAACCAGCTCTCTATCATGTCCACAACTTTTTTAACGGCTGAAAAATTAACGAGTTTTAAAGAACAAGGGCAATTACTCATCAAATATTTTTCGATGTTTCTAATTTTTAATAGGGTTTATCCTAATGTCAATACAAACACTCATACCAAGTTTCATCAAAATCCATCAAGAAACCAGCTCTCTATGGTGTCCACAACATATTTTCAAAGCAAGGGCAATAACCCATGAAAATTTTTTCGAATCGTCTGATTTTCAATAGGGTTCATCCTTGGGTGATAACAAACACTCACAGCAAGTTTCATCAAAATCCATCAAGAAACCAGCTCTCTATCGTGTCCACAACAATTGTGGACAGACAGACAGACGGACAGACAGACAGACAGGGGCGACTACAATATACGCCCACATTAATGTGTGGGCGTATAAAAATGGTATAAATAACTTGAGAACAATTTTCTTATGTTTGATGGGTGATGTACTAAATATACAGAATGATACATGACCACACATGAGATACGTGTATGATACACAATGTATCATTGCATGTCAAATTGTGATGTACAGATAGTGTGCATTGCCTGTTTCAAAATGTTTCAATTTCCTGTCTATCAGATAAAGTATCTTAATAAAAGAATATGTCAAAATATACTTACTTTTCAACCGGAGTTATTTTTCCACCTTGAAATCTGATAGCTCCACCTGTTGATGTATAAAAAACAAAGTCTTATTCTTTGAATACAATTTGTATTCTACAGATCAAAAGATAGTCTGAAACTTAAAATAAACAGGGAAAAGACATTTTCCCTAGGATACAAGGACCCCCGGGCATTGCTCTCCTAAAACCCTTTTACAGCTGAATCGACAAGAACAATAATGAAACTTCCTCAGGAAAGTAGACTTTCACACAGCTGCTGAAATAAGACCACCATTTCTTTTTTGAGGCAACCAAGTAAATGATGTCCTGTAACCAACACTCTAACCGACTGTGCTACAGAACCTCACAAAAAAAAGTATTTTGACTCACCATAAGTACTAATAGAATTATCAATACCAGACGGGTTTCCATGGATTATTTTTTCACCTTGAAACGCCCAATCATTGATCAGTTTGAGATGTTGTTCACTCCATGTTGTTTGTCCAGCACTAGGTGATATTATACCACTAACTTGTAGCAAACTAGCAGCTAAACAAACAGAATAACCAGCTGACGAACCAAGTCCAGCACTTACTGGTAAATTAGATGATACAGTTACTTCTAAACTAGGGAGTTCACTGAAAACATCAGAATGGTTCTTTAATGCAATGTTGAAGAAAGTCATTGAAGTTTTGGACAATTACCATTACATATATAATATAGAAACAAACGGAAATAAGTAATAGAAACTTCAGAGCATTATTGGATTATATCTTTAATTTGGAGTTATTAAAATATACAATAAAATGCCAGGAATTGACTGAAAGCGGACATTAACATGTCATTTACCAATCAACTATATCAAAATGTATGTGGAAATGGCTTTTTTTTTTTAAAGGTGAAAAGATTTGATGTAAGAAAATCATGTTCATATTTAATAGACATTTTTGGCCTTACCCTTTAGAAGCTGTTATAGATATATAAAGATATAAAAAGGCAATAACAGCTAAATCTGTCGTTGAATTAGAATCAGGATTAATTCCACCAATAATTTTTAATTGTAATAACTGATCATCTGTTACAACAGAGGGTTTGAATGGGTCACCTACAATTAACATAAATTATCTTAATTAGCTATAATGGTTTGATTCAATGAAGCTTTCATTTCTAATTATTCAGATTTTGGGGCACATTTTGATATCATTAGCAAATCAAACCCTTAATTTCTGTTAAAAGAGTAAAATGAGAGATTAAAATTATGACAAAAGAGTTAGGAAGTACTTCAAATTTTGAAATTCTCACATTGCTTTGACTGAAAGACAAAAAACAAATTTGCCCCATGGAGAACTTATCCAAAAATGAACCATGAGGAGTGAGCAATTTAGCACATATCTAAACAAGCTGTTCTTTCTAATATCCAAGACGTATTTTTATTTTTGACAATCTCATGAGTTTGTGACAAATCCAATTTATTATTTTACTTAAAGAATCTTTCAACTGATTCAATACTTACATAATGGAAGACTGATTTTATCTTGTAATTCTGTAAGTTTCCAGGATCTGTTGATTCCGATGTTCGGTAAATTAACAGTAACTTGACCATCATTCTTCTGTTTTATTCTCAGATAAGAACGTAGATTTAGAGCTGCAGCTAGAGCTATCTGTTTAAAGATAAATTGATGTGACAGAACGTACAACCCACGATATTGTAAACCTAGAACTTTAGCTAGGCTGATTAAGCTATTAAAGTATTCATTCCATGGAAGGATTGTCCTAATATTTAGTCCTTATACCTGAAAGCTGATCACTCAACGGCAGGTTTTATCTGACTAACCTGAAAGCTCCTCCCATGTAGCCTAATGTGGATGGGAATAATCCATCCCATTCCCATAGCTCATCATATAATTAAATACTTTAGGTAACAGTGGTTGTAACAACAATATACAATTGGAATTACAAAAGCACAGATCAAGATGAAAATTCAACTCAACCAACGACACAATAGAGTAGGCTATCTAACTTAAAAAACCACACCCACATAAATATAGTCATAACGGGCATGATGTGAAGAGGATGAATCTTTCCGACTTTGCGCAATTTCTCCTCTCTAAAACCAACAAAAAATACCTTTCCATACACGACAGCGTGTTCACCGTGCAGAATTATCTTTCCGGGTGCAGAGACTACTATTTCCTCCATTTTCTTCTAAATAATATACGGACTAATTACTCCGAAAATCAGAAAAGTTCACCAGATCAGGTTGGTTGGTAGATGACAAGTTAACGTTCGCTTCCAGCGTCAGCTGATATCGCAAACTAGGTAGTTGTTGGTAGTGGTGGTAGTTGGTAGTTGATTGGTTCAATAGGATGGTACTGTGCTGTTGGTTTGGTAAGTGGAGAATTCGTAAGATCTGGTCGGGTCGAATGACATGGCAGTGAAACTCGGCCCTGGGTGGTGTGGCGTGAGTTACTCGATCTTCTTCATTCTTCCAAACTCGTTGTGATCGTGGTTATTCTTCTTGATGCTGGTAGTTGAATGGTAGTTGTTCACCAGATCAGATCCAACTTTCGTTTTATATCACGCCACATTTGTTTACGGAAGCACGCTTGAATAACCTCAGTACGCATGCGCAATAATGGCTGCGCCCATGAAAATGTAAACAAATGAAATAACATAAAATTTGCTTTCATTCCTTTTTGACAATTTTTAGATCAGTGTCAATCATGAATGCCGTGGTGAATCGATGCATTTTAAGGTTATGCAAGTTACCAGCAAGGTAGTAATCGCATAAGTCATTTTCTTACGTATTTTAATTTTACAACCAATAAAGTAAATAATTACTGCTGACAGTGCTGAAGTTATGGAATAGGGGAGGCCACAGGGACCAGTTACAAATGCCTACTGTTTATTAAAAAAAAAAAAAAAAAAAAAAAAAAAAAAAAAAAAAAAAAAAATGTTTTTTATTGATATAGGATAATATGATAAAGGTATGGTGGCTGATATCGTCCTTTTTCGATCTTCGCACTTTTGCGTTATGAAGACAAAAAAAAAAAAAAATGAAAAGCGAAGATGCGAAGTTGTCTGGCTCAAAACTGCCACTTCGCATCTTCGCGTTGTCATTTTTTTACTCGACTCAAAAAGCGAAGATACGAAGATGCGAAGCAAATAACCTTTGCATCTTCGCTTTTCATTTTTCATTTCTACTTTATAATTTTCATAATTTCAAGACGCGAAGATGCTTAGTGGCCGCTTTGAGCCAGTCATCTTCGCATCTTCATATCTTCGCGTTATCATATTTTTCGAAATTGATATATAAAAAATGTAACACGAAGATGCGAAGATGACTGGCTCGAAGCGGCCACTTCGCATCTTCGCATTGTGAAATTATGAAAATTATAAAGTAGAAATGTAAAATGAAAAGCGAAGATGCGAAGGCAATTTGCTTCGCATCTTCGTATCTTCGCTTTTTGACTCGAATAAAAAATGACAACGCGAAGATACGAAGTGGCCGTTTTGAGCCAGACAACTTCGCATCTTCGCATCTTCGCTTTTCATTTTTGGACTATTTTTGACCAATCAGATTTAGCCTTTCAGATTGCCTATAAATTGTCAATAATTCAGTGGACTACTTAACTGACGAGTTGATTTTTTTTTTTGATTTTATGAGTTCTTGAGGGTAAAAAAAAAAAAAAGGTATGGCCATGAAAAGCAGTGAATGTTGTCTGTTATTTAAAGATTGATATCTTATGAACAATTTCAGCCATTTATGGTACAGATACGAAATGTTTTCACGTAATAAAACGACTTTATTCCATTTGTTTACATTTTGCTTACAGCATTCGTTGGTCACCTTTATCATATTATACTATATCAATAAAAAAAAAAAAAAAAAAAAAAAAAAAAAAAAAAAAAAAAAAAAAAAATTTTTTTTTTAAAATAAACAATAGGCATTTGTTACTGGTCCCTGTGGGGGAGGCAGTGTCGTTTCTAGGAATCTTTAGGTGTGGGGGTTGGGGTCAAATAATTGTCAAGGGAGACTGGTATCTGTATGTAACATTATACAAAATTTCTTAGTAGAGAGTGGGGGGAGGGGGTCACAGACTCTGGCCCTCTGTAAAAACACCACTGAGGGGAGGGGTTTGGGTTTACATATTACTCATCTCTGATAGAGGTAGCCTAGAAATATCTATTTGGTTTAATTATAAGTCAATATACCTTTAAGTAGACTGTTATCATCTATGTAATACATGATTAATGTAGTTTAATAGGCCTACTTATCACTGATAATATTTCTACTGTAGATCTGGTATACCTTTATATAACAACATGTTACAAGTTAGAACAATGAAAATTTATACAAAAACTGGAGACAAAGGTAATTTAGTTCAGAGTTAAAAATGTTACATGTCATATTATATTGCTCAGGAGTTATTTCATGAAACCCAATGTTCATTAAATTACATTGAAACATGGCTTGGATCAAATCCTCTACAACAAGATGATTCTTATAACAAGCTCTATGAGTTAGTAATATAGAATTTGCTTAGAATTCCTATAAATAAATCTTATTTCTTTACAGGCACATCTGCAACATTTACTGGTGAAAGAAGACCAAAAGATGATATTATATTTCAATCATTAGGTGCTACAGATGAATTATCTTCAGCATTAGGGTCAGTATTTAAATAGAAAATAAGGTACTTTTGAAGTTTGCATGAGAGTGATTTCTGGTTGCTGTTCATTCAAGGGGAACACTGAGTGCAAATTAAACTTTAGGTGATGAATTTCAAAGCATGAATTAATTTGTTCATTCTAAAAACAGAAGACTTAAAAAGAGCAATTCAGCCCACATAATTTCTTTAATAATTTATATTTGAAAATAGGAGATAAAATGCAAAGATACTGTACATATGTCTTATGGTCATGGTTTTTAAGCCTGAATTTTATCTCAAGGTATATTTTTTTTTTCAGTTTAGCTGCCGAGTTTGTAAGAGAAGCTAATTTACCACTAGTAGATCAACTTGAACAGGTAAATGTTTCTATTGTATTTTTATCTGGGCAAAAATTCTTGTTAAGATATTTTCTAATATATTTTTATATAAACATTGTATTGGGGACACTTTTTTTCATCAATTTGCATCATTCCAATTTTCAGTCTGTAGTTTTTGTGATAGTTTGTTATTATAATATCTTAGAGTCTGTGCAAGATGAGGTCATAAAGCTTTTGATTTTATCGGAAAAACAGGAAATGTAAAAGTCTGACTCAACATCAGAAGAATCTTTTTTATTTTTCTTGTAGATACAATGTATATTACAAGATGTGGGATCTAATATAGCTACACCATATAGTTCAGCTAGACAGTCTCATATAAGTAGGTATGATAACTTATCTCTAGAATGAATCCATGGGCTCTGATCGGATTTTTATACGCCCACGTCTCTCTATGTGGAAGTGTATTGTCAGAACCCCTGTTCGTCGGTCTGTCAACAATTGCTCGTAAACGCTCTAAAAACTTTTGATATTCAATCAATGGCATTAGCTATAAGATCATTTCAGTACATATTAGGTTTTTTTTTGGAAAAACTGGAATAAGTGAGAGACACTGAAATATGTAGCAATGAGAAAAGTGAATTAGATTATTTTATGTTACATTTATTGCAGAGAAAACATCATTTAGTAGTGATTATGTTATAAAGTTAGAACAATGGATTGATGATATGACAGCAGAATTACCTCCCCTTACCAAATTTATATTACCAGTAAGTCTTGTGTTGTATTACAACTTTCAAGAGTAGATTTTCTTTTATGAGTCAATGAGAAAAGTTATGTGAAAAAAAAAAATAGCTCAAACTTTGTTTGTATCTTTAAACATTCGAGTACACCTTACTTCTGGGCTATGAACTTTGATTTGTGTACATATTACTAGTGGAAAAAAATAGAAAGAACTTTGAATGATCTGTACAGTCTTGCTATATAGATTTCTGACCAAATTTATAATAGATGAATTATATCTATTCTGTTGTATTTCAGTCTGGGGGTAAATCAGCATCAACATTACATCTAGCTAGATCTATCTGTAGACGAGCTGAAAGAAGGTGAGTACTTTTTACCACAGTTTTTTAAAAGTGACATTTTATTTCAAAATATTGTATATATTGGTCATGGGGGCATTGAAGAGTTGTTCACTTTCATTTTCCTGTGTAAAGACATGAATGGATGAAGGACAGAGCTGGTATAGTGTACTGTGTGAGATATTTCATACAGTTGAGCATAGAAAAAGCAAGGTACAGATATTACACTGGCAAGGGTCCATTCACCCTTTAATAGGCTAGTAAAGATAGGGTTTGGGGTGGGACAAATTGATAGAAATTGTTTCTCTGCTGGAATCAATCACTTATACCACCAATAGCTGATATACAAAAGTTTACCAAAATCGGCACGTGCATAAGGTCAGAATTGGGGGTTAAAGGTCACGGGTCATATGTAAAAGAGGTGCATTCCCAATTTCTTAATTGTATGATTTACATAAGCATGTTTGGTATGAAACCCAACATTTTCGAGAGCGGAGAATCCAAATTTGACGTCCATTTTGTCGTTGAGTGATTGTAACGCAACGTAACGTCAAAGTCGCATGTGACGTCACTTCGGCTTGGGTATTAATAGAATTTAAAGGGACTGTAAAGCGTATTTCTAAACTTTGTATGCGTATCGGGGACACCGAAAGCATCATTTTTCGCCATTTCAACTTCAATTCCCACGTCTGTGGTTCTTGCAATTCCACTAAAACTTACCCGTTTTATGACGTCACTGTCAATACATACATATCAATAGAGGCTTCCGGTAGATGATTGACAGTGACGTCATAAAACGCGTTAGTTTTACTGGAATTGCAAGAACCACAGACGTCGGAATGGAAATTGAAATGGCGCAAATTGATGCCATCAATGTCCCCTGATACACATACAAAGTTTAGAAATACGCTTTACAATCCCTTTAACATTTTAGGCTCCGTCTTTGACGTAACGTAGTAATAAAAACAAAGATGTATTATTGAGTTCACGTTTAATTGAATATTCAATAATTTCAATTCTCTTCGTCTTCATCATCTGGAATTGAAACATCATTGGAACAGTTCATCTGCATTTTTGTATTGCATAATGTTTTACAGTTACAATGAATAATTTTAATTAATTTTTCTGGTACTGGTGGAGTATGAGGTACTAAATTGCCGTTGAAAAACTTCCATCCCCACTGTATCGGATCAATTTTATGGCCAAAATGTCACTTGTTCGTTGCTGTTTCTCCATGCTCTGACAGGCTGTGATACTGTATCACGAATAGCAGGGGCGCCGGAACCACGGGGGCAGAGTGGGCGAGTGCCTCCCCCCCCCCCCCCCGCCCCTCACCTGAGGGAGCGAACTTGTACCCTTTTTGTCACGGAGATACGGACATTTTTTATGTCATAATAATTACAGCCGACAGAGGCAAGAGACGGAAAATGGGTTTTTTCTCTGGACTGGGCTCACATCCCCACAAAATAAGAGCCGGCCGATACTATAAACCATGCGTCAGCCCAGAGCTGCAGTCAGTTGGTGTTCACGGAACTTCTCCTCAATCCCTCGGATAATCCTGAAAAATTAAATATGGAAATAATATTAAACAAAATTTCAGAACAATTTCAAGTATTTCATAGATCTATGAGACAAGAAATAAATTTAAATGTTGAAGTTTTAAAACATGATTTGGACGCGATGAAACATCATGCTGGAATTTACACCCGACAACTCGATTGTGGATGAGAGCACTGGTAATTTCCCAGTGACGGATCAAAATGATAATCATAATACCCCAATAGAGGGAAATTCAAGGCCTACAGGCCATAAATTAAAACTTAAGCCACATCTTTATGATGGTGGAGAGGAAATTGATGAGTATCTTACTCAATTTGAAGTAATAGCTAGGGTTAATAAATGGAGTCATTTAGATAAAGCACTTTACCTGGCCAGTAGTTTGACAGGGAATGCTAGGACTATTCTGACCGAATTAACCTCTTCTCAAATGGATAACTATGAGTTCTTAGCAGACATACTGAATGTACGATTTGGGTCAGTAGAAAAATCCGAAATGTATAAAGCAAGATTACAAACTAGGATTAAAGGCAAAAATGAGAGTTTAACAGAATTGGCTCAATCTATAAAGAAATTAGCAAGACAAGCTTACCCAACTGCTAATTCATCCTTAAATGACATCTTGGCAACAGAATATTTTATAGACTCTATTCCTGACTGATATTAGGTTACGCATAAGAGAATAAAGGCCCAAAAATATTGACGAAGCAGAGACTAATGCGATTCGCCTTGAAGCCTACCAAATAGCAGACAAGCAGAGAGGCCACTCTCTAAGATCTGTTGATCAGGAAACCGTTCAAAAATGTATATCAAAGGAGTAATTAAGAGTATAAAGATAGAAGAGAAACCAGGGATGGGGGGCCACAAATGTTCTCTCCTGGTTGGAATCTAAATGGTAGGAATAATAATGGATTTCAGTTTGAACCTAGCCACCCAAGGCAGGAAAACTAAATAAAGCTGATGTTTAGGGTCAGATGTCAGCGTCTATAATAAACAGACCTAGGAGGATGAGGCTGATTACAGAAGCTTTCTTGCCCAAAGGAAAAGCTTCGTGGAAACAGTGAGAAGACCAAGAGATGTAGTTGAACAAAAGGAAAACCATGAAAAAAGACCATTGGCTGGCAAAATATGCCAGGATGTTCCAGTGTCTATAACAACCAGGCCAATGAAACCCTATTGTGGAGAGAAACGGAAATGATGAATTATTCCCACACTCACCAAAGAAGGTCAAACGCTCGTGGTTGCCTGATACACTGTATGAAGAGACCACCACTCTAATCGATTCCCAACCTGCTTCAGACATCCTAAAAGAAGATCTTCAACTTTCAGATGAGGATGAAGTTGACATTTCATGTATACCTAGCAAATTACCTGAAACAAAAAAACAAGAAGATAGTTACGTGCCATTGCCTGTTCCAGCACTGCCACCACCAACATCAACAAACACTGTAAAGAAAGAAATAGCATACACCCCAACCAACAAATCACTGACCAAAATCCGTGGACTTGCCCTGTGCACGAAGCAGAGGTTGATCTTAAATGCAGGAGGGACGAAATTTATGACTAGTGCTCCAACATTATTGGCAGACCCATCATCACTCTTAGCCCGCATCTTAGACAAAGAAAATGGATTACCACCATATTGCATAGAAGATGTTACAAAATATTACATAGAGAGATCCCCAAAAAGGTTCGAGATCATTCTGAATTACCTTAGGAATATAAATCGTGCCGTGAGTTACCCAACAAAATATTTACCAAGCAATCATCTAGTATTACTGGAGGTCTTGCAGGAATTTTTCGAGTTAGATGGACTCAAAAGGACCGTGGAGGAAAAACTGGAAGGTATTCATAACCTGTAGGAAAAAGAAGAAGAATTATTATAGACACTCATTACTGACACTGTTGAAGATTGTATATATATTTTTTTATAATTATGTTATATGTTATAAGATGTTAAAGTTACAGTAGTAAAAGATAATGAGTATATTTCCAGGTAAAGTATTTTCTTATATGATATTCGAGACGAATATTCTTTAAGGGAGGGGGTAGTGTTACGGTTCCTCATCTGCAGAATGAGGCCTTCACTAAATGCGTGAAGTAGCAAGTCACCCTCTGTCACTTACCTTGTATACTGTATTTTCATAGATCACCTATTCATCGCCTTAATTTATCATAATTATTGTTAATGTGACCGTATTAACTTAAAATTCATTTGTTTTCTGCTTCAAAGTGGAAAAATCAGCCATTTTGCATTCAGCGCCACCACAGTCGTTAAATTGGATTACGTCCCTTTTTCGGGAGCTGGATGTCCGAATCTAACCAGAGCCTATATGAAGAGCCCGCGAAATAGAGTCGTCGCTCATTTGCCTTAAAGACATTGAGCACTTTGGATCTTTTAAACTTAAGCTTCTAAGCAACGGATAAGGAACCGGATAAGGAACGGATAAGGAACCGCAGTAAAATGTCCAGAATGGTATGTGTATTATAGGAGAACCGGTCCAGTAACGTAATACCCTCAAACGGTTGTTCTGGCACAAACCGATTCATGATAATACATAACCGGGATATGGCCTACCACTTGTAACCGTTGTGTCTGAACGTTCCAAATAACCGTCCTAGCACATGTTCATGTAGAAAAGTAACTAGTATTATATCGGCAGCTCCAAATTACAAACTATCCATTTGATGTCTAGGCTTTGGCTATAGAAACAAACTCAACCTAAAATTTAGACTAGAACCACTTTAGTTATATTAAAAACACTATCAAAACGGTTAACTGACCGGTTGTAGTCGAACCGGTAGAGAGAATAATTAAATAAGCTTAACCACGAACGGTTCTTGATATAACCGTCTGTTAAGGAACCGGTTGATATAGTAGCTTCGAATAATTAAATAAGCTTAACCACAAACGGTTGTATAACCGTTGGTTAAGGAATCGGTTGATAGGGTACTATAGGTGAAAACCTGTTCCCTAATCCTAATATGTAAATAAATATTGTTTATACAAAAAAAAAATCTTATTTCTCCACCGGTTAAAAAAAAAATAGTCAGTAGACGAGCCCCTATTGTGCACGCTGTTCCCCTGACTGCAGCGGTTCGCAACATTGGTGTCAGAAGTGGGATTTTATTTAAGTCAGGAAAGGATAACTGGAACGTATTCTACTGAACTAGTTGACTAGAGAAATAAAAGGAAAGACTATATAATATAAAAACAAATATATTCCATTACAATTATATATTACAAAAATATACTACCTAACTACAAATGGATAGTAATTTGGAAGATTCAGAAATTTCATTTAACATGGAATCGAAAAAAAGAACTTCTTCTTCCCTCTATTAACCATAAATCCAAGGAGCCCGACCAGCGCGTTGGATCCAGACTGTAGGTGTACATGTACCCGTATTATATTTTTATATTGGTATTAGTCTTGATGAGTGAAAATAAGTGCCATTTTCGCCCTTTTAAAAAAAAAAATACAATGTATTGATTCAAGCAATTTGTTCCAGCAAAATTTGTTGTGTCCCTATGCCTCAAAATATAGGCATGACGTACGTTCTGGTATACCTAAGAAGTGATAAAATACAAAATTTTCCGTCACATATTGCCCTTGATATCACAGCTCCGCCCCCCGCCGCTAACATTTCCTTCCGGTGCCCCTGACGAATAGCAGGCATTGGCAAGAAAGGGGCATTTAAAAAACTTGTACGCAGCACAAACCTACAGAATATTGCAGCTCAATTAATAAACCTGGCATGCCAAAAGAAGAGATAAAGAACCTCAGACTTCGCGCCATCCAGGAGTTGTTCAATAATCCAACTACAAGACTCAACATCATTCGCTATGCAGTCTTATCGAGAAAAATTGCAACATCTTCTTCATTTGTCAAGCCAGACCAGATTCCCTACAGAAGCAGCATTCTGATCAACATAGAAATTCTACCTATCGGAGATATTACTCTGACCTATTGACCAACCATGTTTTAAATAGTTCACGCGTAGAAATCTTTCTCTCGGAGATCAGAAGTGAGACAAAACGACTTCAAGTAAACAAACCGAAAGTTTCAAGATGGATTCCACACCATGCAAACCAATTTTATTCAAACACATATGAAGAGAATGTATTTTATTTGATCCATACTAAGTGAATAAGAAAAAAAAATTAAGCAAACTCATGTTAATGAGGTTGAAATAACTCATTATGGTGCAAAATGTCTTTAATCGTCTTTCCGGTTTCTGGTCTCGTAACTCAAAAACGCCTCCGCTATTAAAAAGAGTTCTGTACTGCAACCTCTTCAGTAAATATACACTGTTGAAATTGGGAATATTTTTAGCATTTAAAAACTTATTCGTACTCTAATTTATTCCTGCAGGGAATTCTTCTTATATAAAATAACATACAACTCCTTTGAACCACAAATTTTCGGCCCCATGGCCTTTATCAAGTGGAAATAGAAACACTTTGAACAAAGATAGCTTGCCAGGCAAGGTAATATACGCCCACTGGAGGCTTTGTTTCAAAAAGAACATTTGGCAAAAAACAGCAACCATCACAACCATGAAATATTCAACCTGTAGTCATAGGCCTACATTTTGTACAGAACTTGAATTAAGTGTTGTCTAATTAATTTTTTTTTCTCGATTTCATCAAGGGTTCAGCATTCATCAGGTTTAGTCAAAATGCTTCTGCCTTGTAGAGTGTTTCTGAGCTTAAAACTGAATGTATTTCAAAGAAGAAGGCCAATAACTCATATCAGATATTTTTGGATTTTCAATAGGGATTATCGAGTGATAATAAACTATTTCAATAGGTTTCTTTCAAATCGTTGTGCCTTCTAGAGTGTCAACGAGCTATATATCAAACACGTTTTAAACAACAAGGGCAATAATTCATATTTTATATTTTCAGATTTTTATTGATTTTAAATAGGGTTCATCCTTGGGTGATAATAAACAATTTCAGCAAATTTTGTCAAAATCTGTTAATTATGACTTGTAGAGTGTTAACGAGCTAGAAATTGAATGCGTTTTAAAGAACAAGGGCAATAATTCATATTTAATATTTTACGATTCTTTTGATATTAAATAGGGTTCATCCTTGGGTGATAATAAACAATTTCAGCAAGTTTCGTCAAAATCCCAAAGAATTGTGACTTGTAGAGTGTTAACGAGCTAAAAATCGAACGCGTTTTAAAGAACAAGGGCAATAATTGATATTAAATATTTTCCGATTCTTTTGATTTTAAATAGGATTCATCTTTG
Organism: Lottia scabra; assembly: GCA_029955415.1. Classification (NCBI taxonomy): domain Eukaryota; kingdom Metazoa; phylum Mollusca; class Gastropoda; family Lottiidae; genus Lottia; species Lottia scabra. Next base: position 2,466,930 of record JARJEI010000016.1, read on the forward strand.
GGTGATAATAAACAATTTCAGCAAGTTTCGTCAAAATCCGTTAAGAATTGTGACTTGTAGAGTGTTAACAAGCTAAAAATCAAACGTGTTTTAAAGAACAAGGGCAATAATTCATATTAAATATTTTCCGATTCTTTTGATTTTCAAGAGGATTTAGCCTTGGGTGATAATAAACAATTTCAGCAATTTTTGTCAAAATCTGTAAAGAATTGTGACTTGTAGAGTGTTAACAAGCTAAAAATCAAACACGTTTTAAAGAACAAGGGCAATAATTCATATTAAATATTTTCAGATTCTTTTGAATTTTAATAGGGTTCATCCTTGGGTGATAATAAACAATTTCAGTAAGTTTTGTCAAAATCCGTATAGAATTGTGACTTGTAGAGTGTTAACAAGCAATTGTGGACCGACGGACAAGGGTGATGGCAATATATAAACATAGCTTGCCAGGCAAGGTAATATACGCCTACTGGGCCACTGGCTTTGACTTTAAACAAATATATTTGACAGTTACAACAAAAGTGATTAAGAACATTCACATCAAGTTTCTTCAAAATCTGTCCAGTATTGTCCTATAGTGTTTATGAGCTAAAAATTGAACATGTTTTCAAGAACAAGAGCAATAATTCATTGTAAATATTTTTTTATTTTGCTGATTTTCAATAGGGTTCATCCTTGGGTGGTAATAAACATTATCAGTATGTTTCATCAAAATCCATTACGAATTGTGACCTGTATAGTGTTTACGAGCCAAAAATCAAACGCGTTTTTAAGAACAAGGGCAATAATTCATGGTAAATATTTTTCGATTTTGCTGATTTTCAATAGGGTTCATCCTTGGGTGGTAATAAACATTACCATTGAGTTTTGTTAAAATCCGTCAAGAATTGTGACCTGTAGAGTGTTTACGAGCCAAAAATCGAACGCGTATTTAAGAACAAGGGCAATAATTCATAGTAAATATTTTCCGATTTTGCTGATTTTCAATAGGGTTCATCATTGGGCGGTAATAAACATAACCATAAAGTTTCGTCAAAATCCGTCAAGAATTGTGACCTGTAGAGTGTTTACGAGCCAAAAATCCAATGCGTTTTTAAGAACAAGGGCAATAATTCATAGTAAATATTTTCCGATTTTGCTGATTTTCAATAGGGTTCATCTTTGGCTGGTAATAAACATTACCATTAAGTTTCATCAAAATCTGTCAAGAATTGTGACCTGTAGAGTGTTTACGAGCTAAAAATCGAACGCGTTTTGAAGAACAAGGGCAATAATTCATAGTACATATTTTCCGATTTTGCTGATTTTCAATAGGGCTCATCCTTTGGCGGTAATAAAGATTACCATTAAGTTTCATCAAAATCCGTCAAGAATTGTGACCTGTAGAGTGTTTACGAGCCAAAAATCGAAAGCGTTTTTAAGAACAAGGGCAATAATTCACAGTAAATATTTTCCGATTTTGCTGATTTTCAATAGGGTTCATCCTTGGGCGGAAATAAACATTACCATTAAGTTTCGTCAAAATCCGTCAAGAATTGTGACCTGTAGAGTGTTTACGAGCTAAAAATCGAACGCGTTTTGAAGAACAAGGGCAATAATTCATAGTACATATTTTCCGATTTTGCTGATTTTCAATAGGGCTCATCCTTGGGCGGTAATAAACATTACCATTAAGTTTCATCAAAATCCGTCAAGAATTGTGACCTGTAGAGTGTTTACGAGCCAAAAATCGAACGCGTTTTTAAGAACAAGGGCAATAATTCACAGTAAATATTTTCCGATTTTGCTGATTTTCAATAGGGTTCATCCTTGGGCGGAAATAAACATTACCATTAAGTTTCGTCAAAATCCGTCAAGAATTGTGACCTGTAGAGTGTTTACGAGCAATTGTGGACGGACGGACGGACGGACGGACGGACGGACGGACGTGGGTGACGACAATATACGCCCCCCATTTCATGTGGGCGTATAAAAACAGTCAGAATAAAAGAAAGTCTTTCCACATTAAGCAAAAAAAACTTATTGATATCCTATAGACGTTGTAATATTAAATTTGATGCATACTTTATCGTTCAACGAATATCGTTGGTGTCATGGCTGGTGATTAGGCATTCTGATCAACAGAGAAATTCTACCTATCGGAGATATTACTCTGACCTATTGACCAACCATGTTTTAAATAGTTCACGAGTAGACATTTCTCTCTCGGAGATCAGAAGTGAGACGAAACGACTTCATGTAAACAAACCGAAAGTTTCAAGATGGATTCCACACCACTTAAACCAATTTATACAAATTACACACTTGAAATGGATGTATTTTATTTGATCCATACGATGTGAATACAAATTTAAGCAAACTAATGTTAATGAGTTCGAAACAACTCATAATGGTGCGAAATGTCTTAAATCATCTTTCCGGTTTCTAGTCTCGTTACTCAAATACGCCTCCGCTATTAAAAAAGTTCTGTACTGCAACCTCTTCATGAAAATACATACTGTTGAAATTGGGAATATTTTTAACATTTAAAAACTTATTGATATCCTTTATACGTTGTAATATTAAATTTGATACACACTGTATCGTTCAACGAATATCGTTGGTGTCATGGCTGGAGATTAGGTTCGTGTATCAGGGGACACTGATGGCATCAATTTGCGCCATTTCAATTTCCATTCCGACGTCTGTGGTTCTTGCAATTCCACTAAAACTAACGCGTTTTATGACGTCACTGTCAATCATCTACCGGAAGCTTCTATTGATATGTATGTATTGACAGTGACGTCATATAACAGGTAAGTTTTAGTGGAATTGCAAGAACCACAGACGTGGGAATTGAAATTAAAATGGCGAAAAATGATGCTTTCAGTGTCCCCAATACGCATACAAAGTTTAGAAATACGCTTTACAGTCCCTTTAAATTCTATTAATACCAAAGCCGAAGTGACGTCACATGCGACTTTGACGTTACGTTGCGTTACAATCACTCAACGACAAAATGGACGTCAAATTTGGATTCTACGCTCTCGAAAATGTTGGGTTTCATACCAAACATGCTTATGTAAATCATACAATTAAGAAATTGGGAATGCACCTCTTTTACATATGACCCGTGACCTTTAACCCCCAATTCTGACCTTATGCACGTGCCGATTTTGGTAAACTTTTGTATATCAGCTATTGGTGGTATATGTGATTGATTCCAGCAGAGAAACAATTTCTATCAATTTGTCCCACCCCCACCATTATCAGAAAGCTAAATTTACTAGCCTATTAATCCGAACCTTTTCCTTTGATTATGATATGAAGTACATTTCTATACAAAACATTTTGTTATTTTTCTCTTTTGTTTTAGTATTACTCCATTAACAAGAGATGATGAGATAGATCAAGAAGTTCAAAAGTTCATTAACAGGTAAGCATATTTTTATTCTTACATTTCCTTCTGAAAGACTAGTTATTGGATGTACATCAAAGTTTAGAATTTGATGTTATTTTGTTAGGTCAACCTAACATAACCTACATGTATATTAAAAAACATCAGGAGGGACTACTAAATTTCTTTTAACATTCACTAGATCACCTTTTCTGATGGTTACCTGATATTGGAATTCTATCTGTAAACTAATCGAGACTATCTGTATATTTTCAGATTAAGTGATTATCTATTTACTGTAGCAAGATATGCTGCTATGAAAGAAGGAAGAGAAGAAAGAATTTATCATAGAGTTGATGAACTAACTGATAGTTGATATTGTATAAACCACTTTAAATTTAATATTATATAGACAATTTTAATGATGTGAAATACTCTTGAACTTTTCTGTATCTTGAAGATTCGACCTCAAATATATATCATAATATACATGTAGTTATCACTTCATTTATAGTAAACACAATTCTTGGTATTTCATGAATCTCTTACATGTGAACTAACAGTAAAATTTTGAGTATGGACAAATTTGAAACCAGACAACAGACAAGTATGACATCTAACTGCTTGTTTCTTATTGAGTTCAACCCCCTATTTTATGTTACACCAAATATTTACATTTCTATTATCACTTCCTTCAATGAACCAGTAAATAAAACTGGCGTTCAACTTTTCGATGAACGCTAGTTTGTCACGTGACACTATGACGTCGTCGAATCACAACAATAACGTAATCTAAGATTTGTGGCAAATTCAAGCAAATTATCATATAAAAAGGGCGAAATTTGATTAATATAAGTATTTGAATATAAATATTTCGTCATTTATTCAGTCACGTGATCTATTGCGTTTACACACCAATAATGCTAATGAGATCAACGTTTAATTCTTAATTGAACTATAGATATATTGTATTTTTGATTTACATACATTGCAAAATAATTTCATTTTGAAAATGATTTTATATATCTACATTGTGACCGACCTTGAAAGGAGTATGGTGCAGTACAATCTTCTATTTTAGCACCTTTGACCATCAGCAATCAACAACAGAATGTCAATATTGACTGGAAATCTTTTATTCATTTATTTAATAAGCACACACAGTTTAGCAAGTTTTTTATGGTAAAAACTGCGCACTATACATGCAAATATAAGATATGTGTCAGTCCAATTTGAATACCACAGCTCTATATTAAAGCATCAAAAACAACAAAATGGATATTTTAATATGTCACTGTCTGTTATGTCCACCCTCACATCCGTAAGTCTTTGATGGTAAACAAAAACTGCGCACTATACATGTAATTATACGGTATATGTTGTCCTTCCAATTTAAAACCTGTAGGTTAAACTGGTGGTAGAGTTGAGTGTTTATAATGCTTATGTACTACACCAGGCTTAGTATCTATATCACTGAAAGCAACACGACGTTCTTTTTTCGATTCCACAAATAGGCCTGGAGAAGTTATTGGAATTTCCTGAAAGGATTCCAATGCGTTAGCCTTCCTTTGGTTCGTGTCACACACGTCTTTTTCACTTTTGGTATCTGAATATTCATTGTTGATATAACTCATATTAAGACCGTAAGTAGAATCAGGTGAAGGCGGCGGTGTTTTGATGATAAACGGTAGTTTTCGTTTGTAACTTTCCAAATCATGCTTTAGATCCTTAATCTGGTTTTCTTTCCACGACATTCTTTTATATAAATGTTCAATTTCTACGCGTAAAGTTGCGATATAATTTTTAAGATAACGCGCATCTTTAAATAATTTGTCATTGGAAGAAGACTTTTGTAAAATGCCTGTTTTAGGGAGGCCTTTTATCACGTCAGATAATTTTTCAATTTCTCTCCATAACGCTAGCTTCGAATTCTGTTCTTTTTCAACATGGTCTTTCACTTGCTCCACAATTGTTAATTTTTGGTCGGATTTATTCAAAATTTTCATCACCTCTTTTTTCTGGGTTGAGTATATATCTGAAGATTTTTGCGCCTCTTTAGCTTTATATAACACTCTATTTAGATTACGATCGAGGTACGATAATTTAACATTGTCGCTATCTGGACGATACGTTTCTAGTTCATCTCCTAGAAATATCCTCACAGATTGATTCAATTTGATAATTATATCATTAAATGCGACAAATCGTTCTTTTAATCTCATGATAGCACTGTTATTGGCACTGTTAAAGTTAGTTTGTTTTTCCAGTTCTTTCTGATGTGCCTGTTTCAGGGATTCTGTTTCACGTTGTAAACCCTGTATTTCTATTGTTAATAATCTGATTTTTTCATCTCGGCTACATAATTCATTCTTCTGTACCATTAACTACAAAAAATAAATTGTTAGTGTGGAAATCCAATGGTGTCAAATCTCTTATTTTTTTTTACAGACTATGGGTGTCTAGTGCTGTTAACCCCCTTGCCAATTCTAAATAGCTTACTATCACCAGTTGGAATTTGGAAAAGGGTAGGTTAATGCTCTGCCAAAATTACTCTCATTGTGTATTAAATGGCGATTCCCACTGCAATAGGTGCAAACAAGTTAATTCATTCCAGTGCCTCGACTAACACTGTGACTAGGCGGCAGCGCTGCCGTGCAGTGGCGGTATTCTGCCGCCCAGTGAACACAAAAGTCAGTCCCAGTCGGCAGTCCTATATTGTTAAAATATCGCTAGCAATCGAAATTCTTTATTGTAAAATATAACTAACATAACATAACAGAAATAAGAATAATATGTTGTTTTCAACAACGGCATGATGTATGTCTGTTACACTGATTGCATTTCCGGCGATCTAGTTTTCAACTTCGCCTGTTCAATTAACTGCCGCCCAGTAACAATTCCTTAGACGAGGCACTGATTCATTCCCAAGCACCCATTACATTCCGCATTTGTTTTGTAAACTCTAGGGGAACTGTAAGCCAGATTTTAATTCCAATGATATAGTTGAAGATCTGATTCAATCGATAAAGCACTTTGTTCATATTCAACTCTATAGACAATAGAAATTAGGGACCTACCTGTTTATCTTGTTCTTCAATTGTTTCTCGTAAAGTTTTCTCCTGTTTGAAATTAGTAGATCTTGTAGTTAATATAGAAATTCTATCAATAGATGTAGTTCTCCATGCTATCTGTAAAGCCTTTTCTCTTACCTACAAGATGCACATAATATATAAAATATTGCATGAACTGCAACTGTAATTGCAATTACGTTTGAATTACGTTATGATGTAATCCACTAAAAGATTTACTACAAACATCACATTTACATAATGTGTACCATACCTTGGAATCAATGGCCAAAATTAGTTTTCTTTTTACGTCATCGGCAAGTTTATCGAATACACAAGGAAACTTCTGTAGAATACTTTCATCTGGTACACTGTGATCATAGTCTGTAATGTAAAGGAATGTCTTATTTATTTTTGGTCATTATTTCAGTTACAGTGCAGATTTGTAAATAAGTTTGTAAATACCCTTCTCCAAATTTTGTCATGCATGCTCTGGACGAGATTTTTTATTAACGGAATTGTTTTGCTTATTATTTTACATACCTTCCTCCCAAAGTAGATCAGCAAGAAAATGGTGTCCAGATTTTAACAACACAGATCGGAATCTTCTGAATGTCAATGATGTTCTCAGAAACAGAGCATTTAATAATCTGGAATTTCTTTCTTCTTGGTTAAACCCTCCCTATATTTTAAGGATAAATTAGAAATCAGTAATAGATGGAGTGCCTCAGGTCACAGGTTAGGACAAGTGAATATTATGCTTGAAGGCTCGAGCTGTTTGAGATTGGAATCAAGATCTCAGTAGGATTGTTGGTGCTATAGTCACAAGGCGGGAGATCCAGTGCGAAAGGTAACAAATACAGATATCCAGTGCACGAAGATTAGCCCAAACTTTAAATAGGAAAATGGAGGTACAAACCTTGACATCTTTAATCATAGCATCAGGTAAAACTTTCTCCTTGTCTAATAGATCATAGAATTCATCAGTTAAAATTATATTCTTTATCAATAATTGACGATGTCTGTTTAATATTGCTTTATATTTCTCATCCATCTTGGTAGTTTTCCTTGTCCGTTTCACAGCAGTTGCAAAATTGTCACGTTAACTAGAGATTGAGAAATTGTGAAATGCCTTGTCCTTGTTTTAATTCTTTAAGTTACCGATAAAGATGTCCACAGTCTAATTCTGAAACTTCCAATTTATCCTAAGCTTTTCATGGCAAGACCAAAGTTTACAGATCATGAAACACATTTCATTGCCTCGCTCGTTTGGTTCTCTTTTGGATCTTCAAATACAAACCGGACTAGTATATCATTGACGATATTGATATGTTGAATCTAAAGATGTTGGAGATTCTTTAGCAAAGTCCATTTGCATAATAAAAGTTCATGTTCAAACACTATATTCTCGTTGCTGTTCACGTACTGGCGCTGACGATACGTACTGTGCGCTCACGATCAGGGAAGCACTTATCCGCTATATTTCAGACCAAAATCATCTTTGAAAGTTCTGGAAATACAATCCGTTTATAAAAACACAATAAAAATCTACTTCCACGCCATAAATCACGAACCGTAGTCTCTGAATTAAATGTAAAGTCAATATTCCGTAAATTGCTGAGCAATAAATCTTCCTATACTTAATCCTCCAGATATTCTAGGTCTGTTGACTTTGATTTATGAAGCACTCTTCTTTCTCTCTATAAAACTCTCTTTACCTGATCATAATATAGATTTTGATAAACAAACAGTTCAAACATGTCATTGTACTCTATAAACTGTTATAAACTATAAAATAATACCGTCGTTAATTTACTAAGAATATGAGGGTTAATTGAAAAGTTCCTTATCTGCCGTGAACAGTGTATAACATGGTAGAATTTTTGTCATTCTTAGCAATACTTACACAATTCCAGTTTCCAGTGCAATGTCTGTATGGTTCCTGTAGTCCTATTTTAGAAAAAAGGGAGCAGATGAGCTGAAGTTGGGAAACTGCTGACATAACATGGCCAATGGTCACTGGCACTAAGCAAACGCAGACCGATTTACTAGATCTCTTTAGACAAATTTAAAAAAAATCGAAAATCATAAAAATTTAAATTAACAATACAATTTCTTTAAAGGCGTTCATGAGCTTAAAAGATAACAGCAATATCGCCTTACCTGTGGTGCTTTTGAACTTTTCAATCAACCCTCGTAATATCATGGTCAATTTACTTATAATGTGATCAACATGAAATTGTGACACTCCACCTCTTAAACAATCTAACCCTTATCCTATCACGACCCTGGGTGTGCTCAGAAAGCTCATTAATTAAACCTCATGTTTGTCTTCACACTTAAGTGAAGGTTTTCGTTTACTTTTAAAGGCTATGTCAAGTCTAAATATATCATATAGATGATCGATATTTTGTATTTTATATATAGATCAAGCATACCTCTCTTGTAGACTAAAGAACCCCGTTTCAGTCAAAGACAATAAATAAGCACGATATAAGAAATAAGGCATGCGGATGGTAAAATGAAAAGATTTTAAATTTAATCAGAAGTAAACGAAACTTTCTCAAACCTTCATCAAAGTTTCATCAAAATCGGTTGAAAACTAAGAGAGTAATAGCATATTCAAGATTTTTGGGCAAGGGTAACTCTGCTTCTAAAGGTCGAAAATAGCCTAAATTCGAACTTGATCTTCGATTTAAGAATATGTATACACGTATCAAATTTCATTTGATTCCATCAAAAACTCTAGTTTTGTTGACGGACAGATGGACAGGGGTGCCGACAATATGTATATACGTCTACAAGAGAGATGTGGGCGTATATACTAAAAATTAGTCTTGACATTCCCTTTAACACAGTGTTATTCATATTGGCCTAGTAGGCAGTCGTGATTCTTTGTGTGGGTAAAAGAAATCGATATTGATTTGTTACCTATCCTGAATTACAACCAAATATCTTGCTAACAAATTTAATTAGTGACCGGCAAACAATACAATATTATATTCATCGATAGGACAAGAAATACGAGACTCTTGTGTCGAAAACAGGGGGAGCACATTTGAATAACTGAATAACTTTAATATTAAAAGATATGTTACCAATTGACAATGGGTAAGCGTCAAACAACAGCTCTAGAGGCTCTTGTGTCTTCTCAAGGTCAACTCTTAAAACTATTATGTTGCAAAACTGCCTAATTTCATTGATATTGCCCATAATCGTGTTATATGATCAGAATCCTTCGAAACATCGAGGCAATAAAAACTCACATAGCCCATTTTGCTAATTTAACAAACGACAGGATTGTTAATCGAATTAAATTGATAAAGAATTCAAACTTGACCAAAATGTTTAGGCTTTATCACAAAAATGTGTTACATTAACTTGTAGATTGTGACAAGAAAGCAGTTTATATGCAAATAATTAAACATATTTATGACATAATCTAGTCGGCCTAAAGGAAAGTTGCTGACAGTCATTGAAATTCTATAGTTACTCTCAGCTTGGAGTAATAACCCGACAGACTCCACCCGTTTGCAAAAGACAAACTGTAAGAAACCACCAGCCTGCTACCCAATAATTGAGAATGGCATGATTATGAAACAACTGTTTCCATGTCATTAATATAATTAATGTGATTAATGACCCAGACCGACCTATCAGTTATTAAACGGTAATTATTCAGAATTAATAGCTATATGGAATATAACAGCTAAAAGGATATATTTAATACTAATCATTCATTCTAGATATTAGTTCTGATAAATACAGATCAATACCACACCAAATACATTAAATATTTCATCATTTAAATGGGCATTTGATTAAAATAAAGGACTTTTTCAGCCATTTGTTATCCTACTGTTAGGAACAGACTGACATTGTGAAATCGTACTTCTCATTAAATTGTTAAATCTCAGGCAAAGTCAAGCTTCTACTTATGAGATAACATGTCTGTGGAAAAAGACAGACAGACTATATGTACATGTATAGTTATGGGCATCAAAACAGATTATTGCTAATACAAGGGTGATAACCAAATTATAGAACAATGCAAATACAATAAAATTCCACAACAGTGTAAAAAGATTCTTTATATAACAAGGAATGATATAAAATATAAAGTTATTTTAAGTAACCATATCTTATAGCATTTTATCTTCAACATTGTAGTTCAAAATAAAGTATCAATCAGTTCTTGATGCACATAGGCCTACATTAAACATTTACATGACGTCAAATCCAGACAAGTCTACACATTCAGAGCAAACAAAATGTTCTTCTCTTTTTTACTTTAAGTGAAATTGCTGGAACCACAGGCCTCAGAATGAAAATTGGAATGGTGCAAATTGATTTTGTCAGTGTGCCCAATACAAATAAAAAGTTCACTATCCATTTAAGAATACAGTTTTCAAAAAACTGATTAAAGGAATTTGGAAATGATTTGCCCTAAAAGGTCTGTAAAAAGCAGTTATTACAGCACAAACTTTAGTCTTTCTGAAGAGATGATTTTTACAATGTATATGATTGTTAAAGAGTTTAACTGAGATTTTAGTTATTATTTACTGCTAAGAGTTGGAATTGTCACGTTTATCTTGTCTTGTTTGTTGACGATGTTTCTGACTTTCTAAATAACGTTTTAATGATTCTTCTTCTCTCCTTTCTTCAGGATCTTAAATTAGAAAAAGATAAAAAAATATAGTTCAAAATATGCATAGGGATACTTACCTAGTACATACCTTACTATTAAAAAAAATATATAGTTTCATTATTTAGTGCCTTCATGATAAAAAAAAAACACTGTTCAAGGTACACAAGGCATATCTTGACTTTGATGTTTATCAAAATGTTTAAAGAATACCTACCTTCATCTGAATCTATAGTCTGTTTGAATTCTTCATCACTATCAGACTCATAAAGCCCTGGTGTAATAGCCATACCACCTAATCTTGTATATAACAAGTCACTACCTGGAATAAAACATTATGCATATTACCCTGGTGTAATTTGAATGTTAAAAGTCACAAGGAAGACAAACAGTCTGATGAGAATAGATAACACATAATTTCCTCCTGATAAATTAACAAAAGATATGCCATATCCAACTGGCCACTCCACTTACCAGAAGCACCCAGGTCAACAGGCTGCCCTGTTCCTAAATCTTGTTTTACTTTATTCATTTCTTTTTCTGCTGCTGCCTTTCTTTTTTCTTCATGTTCTTGTTTTAACTTCTGATACATTGGTTTATATTCACTATAATCATGAAAAAATAAACATATGAGTTTGCTACAATTGTTATTTTGTATATGTTAGAACATGTTCCTTTAGCAACGGCTATCATTTCATTTCATTACATTACACAATAAGACATTCTCGTCATTAATTTTGATTGGTCGATCGAACTATTATTGTTCGACCAGTTATATTCCTTGTAACAAATTATTGCGGGAAAACTTTCGAATGACCAGACGTCAGATTTCTTGTAGCAAATTTACCTTGTGATAATCGAGATTCAACGGTCATAAATTGAAAGTGACGTAGTGTTTTCAAAACGAGGTTATTAGTTGTTAATGACGAGAAAAACCCCTTCAATCCAGCAACGGTAGATAATGCCAATGTCCAACGTTGCTGAAGGAACATGATGCTAGAATGGATATCTACAATACTGCTTCATTAACTGCCTTTTTTTGCATAAAAAAAGTTGTCAATGACCAATCATCAGCCCTTTGTTTTTATTCATCTCCATATGAAGTACAAATTTTGTTTGATCAGCCGAACAGAATTACTATGATTTACTACTCTTAAGGAGGTTCCACCGAATAACCAATTTAAATTAGAAGTTTCTGATTTTTTGCATGGTGGTAGCTAAACATATCAGTATTGAGAAAATGCAAAAATTAGCATAGGTCACCGACTTATTTTTTGAGATAGAGGACGTTATTTGTGTAGGGGTGGGGCACAATAGTTGACCTACTTTTGACTCTCAATTCACACTGTTTTTACGCTTCTACAATTTTGATTTTTGCACAAAATCAACATAAAATGATCCCAGATGGTTCAATAATACTTTAATATCAGCAATATGCTAAAATACTAATTTACAGATAAAAAAATGTTCTAATGCCAGTTAGTCAATAAGCCACCAGAGGCACTAAAACACCTATAACTTGCTTATCGAAAATTAAAATCTGTTATTTTTCTGATCATTTTGTACTCTATTATATAAGAATTCATGTAAGCCAAAAAAAAAAGGGGGTCACCGAACTCATTCTCTGAATAATTGGATCTGAAGATGGGTAGGGTCCAGTAAAATAATGGGCGAAAGGGAGATAACTCTTCAGAACATTACTTTTTATTCATGATAAATTCACAAAGTTTTTCAATGACTAGTTTTCTATTTGTAACTCTCACTTTACCATTAACTTTTTCACCCAATAATGTGGACAGGCCTAATTCACCATTACGTTCAAAAGCTAAACATTTTAAACCAGATGCTGCACACTTTTCGGCCAAGTTTTTGGATATTATCTTTCTGCTGATCATTGCATTATATGATGACAAATTACTTCTCTTATGTTTGAGGTATTCAAAGTGATCTAATGACCATTGGAATGTAAAACTAAAATCATATAATAGTGAATTATTAACCAAATCTGCTAATATTTGACAATCTCTGTCTGTAGTTTCTCGCGACACACATGCGCAACGGGATGCGCACGAACAATTCGGTGGAACGTCCTTAAGGTATATGAACACTTCTTAGGAACATTTTACCAAATCATCAACAGTTTCAGTAGGGTAAAACTAATGATAATTCGATTATATGCACAAAGAAAAAATAAACATCTTACACTTCATATTCTACAGCAGCTTCATCTACCAATTTAAAGAAATCTTTAATACCTTCACCATTCATAGCAGATACACCTACATTCTAAATAGATATACACAGATAACGTAACAGAAAATTAGATTTAGATTTTATGACATGTGAATTAAACAATAAAAGATGAATACACAATACAATATTTTTCAGGGATGTCTACTCTTGTCTCAGGTTTTGTCCAGTCTTGGAACCATATTTCCATATTGGTCAAGGATAACAAACTCCTGTTTTCCACATCGCTATATGCACCCAATGGAAGCCACTACATCCATAACAATAAGATTCTAAAACTCTAATTGAGTGAACTATAGTCCATCCTCCGGGATATTTGTTTTATTTTGATCATCATTCCCATTGCGATATATGCCAGGGGCTACCAGCTGAAACTTAATGTAATCCCTACCTTTAAATCTTTATAAAATTCATCTAAGGCTAAACTCATAGATCTGACAAGGTTAGAGGTGTAGGATGTTTCTTGTTCCATAGCTTCCTGGAACACTTCAAAATCTTTCATCCATTCCTGGGCAAATGTATGACTGACAATATCAATCTGTCGGAAGAAATAAGATACAGGTAAGGATATTGCATAAAATTAACTTTTTAATCAATATATCAACGGAATTTTTAGAATACAAAAACACAATTTATTTCAAATTATCAAACGTAAAATTAAAATTAATAAATTGCTTTAGATTTGACAGTTTATCCAACTTACTTTATTTAGAGCTACTATAAATGGTAATTTAGTTTTATACATAATACTACAAGCATAGGTCATATTGGACATGAACGTAACAGGATTGACACTTCTAGCTGTGTCTTGAACATATACAACTATAGTAGGAAATTTAGACGCCTGAAATATATAATAAAGAGAATTAAACACAATAAATTCTATTTAGAAGTTAGAAACTTCACTGTTATGATTCTAAAGAGTAAGCTTACCGTACCAGAAGAATCATAACATAACAGTTACAAGATCAAACATTATGCTTACCAGAGTTTCTGTTATAATAGCACCAGAAGCTGACCATGTAAATACTTCAATTTGTCCTGGTGTATCAATAATCACATATCTAACCATATCAAATGTACAACAATACATACTTTATATTACATAAATACTAAAAATACATTTTGTTTATTCATTGTAAGATTAGAGTAAATATCTCAGCACTAGCACAAAAATATACAGTAATGTAGTTTTAATGTTACAGAGCCATTTACCATATAACTATAGAGTGCAAATTCGATGGATATTTTGATACTAAAAAATGATGTGCTTTAAATGCATCAAGGGCAACAACTCCAAAACTATCACCACTTTCAACTTCTTTCAAGATACTGTACCATCATTCTACTAGTCCAAAATTTCTTGAAAAGCGTTGCTTCTTTTATGGTATAAAAAAAAATTCATAACTGACTGACAATATAATGCTTTAAGTGCAAACTACATATTATGATCAGTAAGAAAGATATTCCTGCTAGAACCGAGTTCTAAAATAACTTCATAAGGTGTATCCCTTACTTGTATTCTCCAGCTTTCTTTTCAACTAAATCTATAACTTGATCAAATCTGGTAGCAAATAAATTAAGAGATGTGACAATTCCACCATTAGGTCCCAATGAATATTGTTTCATTACTTCTTTATAATTTACAGTATCTCGAATATCTGAAAACAAGAAACAGTAATCAATAGTTTGACTGAAAATCGGTTAGTAAAACATTTCAACTTTATGACAATTCAATACTTTCAAATTCAGATGACCAACATCATTCTTTGGAATAGAGATGTTTTCACCAGATTGAGAGAATTCAGATTTAAATTGTTTCAAATTGATTAAAATTGTGCAAATTTTCTTTTACATATATATTTATAACTTATGCAAAATGGCAGAGAGGGGCAAAATTCTTTGAGGGTTTCAAAAACCACCAACCAATTAAGAAATTATCTAAAGATGCTAGTTAATGCTACTCAAACATACCTATATTTGCTGGATAAGGTATTTCATAAACTGCTGGATCAAGATTTATAACATAAGGTGGTGTTTTTGCTGTATGAAGGTGAGCTGTTAATCTCTAAAACATACAAAATACAATTATAAATATTGTGTTACAACTATTTGCTCATATATTGCAAATGTATTCATAAAATCAAATCAATGCAGACAACTTTTGCCGTAGCCATTTCCTTTAGCAGCCTGTGAAATAGGTAGCAGCAATTCAAAGTTAACTTTGTACTTAAACAGTCCCAAAAACCCCATTGCTACTGGGTAGTACTGCCCTAGTCAGAGATTATCACGGTAGTGACAGGGCAAGGACTAAGGACTCTCTAAGGAGTAGAAGCAGGTGCTTGAAACTTCTGCTACGGGTACCATCGACATTACCTATATCGCAGTCCTTAGACTGCAAGCAGAAAATATTCATTCAGCATAAGCCAAGGTAGAGAGGAGAAAGAAGCAATGAATATAGAATAGATTGTAGTTAACATCATGATCAATATGAATGTAAATTAAACAAACCTGGACAAGTGTTGTTTTACCAGAGCCTGCCATCCCTAAAACAATGACACAAATTGGTTGGTCAGAGCTGATTTCTGACATACTGCCACCTTCATTTATTTCCGAATTCGAAGCCATTGTTAAATTTTAAAATTTCTGACAGACTTTCGATTTCACGCTTTCATGGGGGCCGCCATTTAATAAAGCCATCACACATATTTCGGATTTTAATTTTACCTAAAGACAGGGAAATCTGTATCTATTTTAAATGGAATTGAACAATAATAAAAATTATTTTGGTAGCATATTGAGTCAAATTTCACAAATTTATTAGACTACATCAATAAAATACTCATAAATATATATTTAAAAAATTGCGGTAGACATGTTATACAAATCCCCAAACTGACCATGTTAAGGTGCAACCATAGAACAATAAGAGTAAATTGATGCAACAAAAGGTATAATTTTATATTCGGCAAACTTTTAACACATTAAAAAAATGTGAAAGAGTTCAATCTAGTTTTTTCCCACTCAAAAATTGCCATACTTTTGACTTTCTAAATTTGTATAACTTAGCCACCATATATAGACACGTGATCAAAGTCATGTGATTTTGGCAAAATGGTGGATCAACAAAATTTCTATTTTATTTTTATATTGAGTTTTTTTCCTTGATCTTGATGAGCTATGATTGATGACATTCATGCGTCTATTTGTTTTTAATTTTAGAATTATATTGTCCACCACTTACGATTAGTCTTTATCTAAAATGTCTTTTCGCAAAGCTTCAAACAGCAATGCCAATTTGCCAACTGCCGTAAAAAGGTAAATAAAATCCATTAAATCCATAAAAATGGGTCAGCCCACCTGTTGGTTTATGCTCAAGATATCAGAAAGTATGCAGATTTACCATGATAGAAATAAATATTTTACAGTTCTGTAAAGTTCAACTAGTTCAATGCAATTATAATTTAAAACAATTACAAACCGAGTGCAGTACCCAATTTGATGTAAAGATTACCTTTTTTCTTTTCTTTTTTACAGTGAATATGAAGGAAATACATTTTTTATATTTGACCATACAGTATTGAAGAAAGAAGAAGATGATTTAAAAGATGCTATTATATATTATTTTCCTACAGTAAGTAGCCTATTATTGAACATATTAGTATAAGTTATATAAGTTGGCTTCATATTGTTATAACATTTCTTGACTTTCAAGCTTTCACACAACTCTTTTCCTAGCCAGTTCCTTTTATTAGATGTACCATTGTGTTTTGTTCTCTAATGAAAATTAACATTTGATGTCGGGCCAAAACTGGATGGCATTATTTCCTTTAACACTTCAGAGAAATGGGCAGAACTGCATCATATCCTTTATCACTTCAAGGAAATGAGAATGACTAGAATCATAATTATATTCCATTACATCTGATGACGACACGTTTATCTGTGTTGAAAAGTTATGTGTCTAACTGTATTAAAGAAGTGTGTTATATTCCATAATATTGTCTTGTGTTTTGTTACATAATTATATTAATTTGACATTTTCAGATTGACCCTGATGCTCAGTGTGCTATAGTAGGTCAGATTATTGGTATGTCAGAATTCTTCTATAATACTATACCTAGATCACGACCTAACATCATGAAGTTATATCATAATAAATTTGTTTTAAGACAGAAGGGAGACTACACATTTGTAAGTATTTACATTTTCCTCATAATCTATTTCTGAGCTTATCCTTCAGCACAATGAACAGTTTATTGTATGGCCCAGAACCAGAACCTTTTTTAACCCTGACCATCCCTGTTAGGCAGTCACCAGATTGAAAAGTTGATAGATGCAGTTTCAATTTGTGTCAAAGTGATGGAATTCAAGGATTCATATTTCATAGCAAAGGGATATGTTCACTATCATTGACACATAATTAAGTGATACTATGTCTTATATAGAAAACATATATACAGAAAATGAAAGATAAATGGTTAGATAGGAGTATAATTGAAGGGATTATGCCATTTATGTACAGTTATAGCACTTCTAGACGCTATTTACTTATATTTAAGTCCCAAATCGACTTTCGAAAATGCTTAACATTCCCCTTTAACCCTCTGAATTTCAGCCATTTTCTTAGTATATATTTGACTTTTCACTTTTAACCTTAAATGTTATCACTTATGTTTATTTCCAGGGGCTGGGAGGAAAGAAATCTCAACCAGATTCTTCATTAGAACAACAAATAGATTTTATATTAGATACATTTATATTTTATCAAGGTAGTTTAGATGCTCTAAAAGAGGTAAGTCAAGTTAAAGCATTCCATTCCCATAGTAGTTTAATGGATTATAACTTTGCTTCTTACTGATAGAATGGCAGGTTATCAGATGGAAAGCAGTACAAATACCAGTAGTCAGAAAAGATCAATGTTAAGAAGTTCAGTTTGAGATTTATATATTTCACTGTTTCAGAATCTAGGTACTGAGTTTTTATCTGGTTTAAAACTATTATGGGATATATATTTACCATTCTGTGAGAATGTAGGAGATGTAGTTGGTCAGATGTTTCAGATGCTTCCCACTGTTAATATACCTAAGGTCAGTGTCTGGCATTATTTCAAACGCTTTATTCAAAATATACCGTGCATGCAGTGAATTCTTACAGCTAGAATTGAATACAGATGTGGTCAGGATTTGATTACATTAACTGGATATATATTTAATGTACTTAATAATTTATTTTATTGTATTATAGTCAAGTAACCAGTTGTTTCTACATGCTTCCCACATATTACAACGTTCAATACTGAATAGTAACGTATTAGCTGGAGCCATTTTATATCGTAATCAATGTTTATGTTCTCAACTACCACCTAGCCTTACAAAACGTCTTCTACTTCTTAAACCTAGACAACGACATGTAAGTTATCTCAAGTTTAAGTTGTGTGTGATCACAATAACAATGGAAAGGGATTGCAAAGAAGTTTTTCTCAATTACAAATCTTCTAAAACTATCGCCATAAACTCTCATAGATATTCTATACATGTTTACAATAATGGCTTATTTCATCACTCACATATGAATGAATTTCAAATAAATGTAAGACAAAAAACTTTGTTGGGGGTAAGTCTTATGTCCTTCTATTACCCTACACTGATTACTGGCTTTGTATCTTATCAGTGAGTTGTCACCATATCTGGCACTTTTACTAGCATGGAAAAACACGTAGTGGGTAGCCTATACTTGATGTCCGATTGACCCTTGACCCAGACGGACATTTGAATGGGTCAGACGGACATGTCCGGAATATAGAGCCAAATCAACAGCCCAGGGGTAAGATTTGTTACACATTAATTAATTGAAGATTTTCTCTTTTCAGATTACAAGAGCTCAAATCAAAACAAGTAAGTTTGCTTTCTTTGTCCAAATCACAGATTTATATTTTTACCAATATTACCCAATTGAACAGTACGAAATTATTGTTAAAACATAGATTTTATATTGGAAGAAAATATTAGCAAATATCTAATCTAATATTTAATTTGTCAAAGGGTTTGTGGTTGCTCCCAATGTCATTATCCCCAGTCATGTTTTTATTTCATTTCACAGGTTTTGAGCTTCCACAGGGTATTCAGTTATTGAAAGTTTTCCTCAAAAGTGAAGAGTATGAACATATCTGTCCAAGAAAACAGTCATCTTTGAGAAAGAAGCATTCGCTCACAGATCTAAATACCATTTCAAAAGAATCTGTTGGAATTGAAGGGATTTCATTCCTAGAATGTGATAGTGGTCAAAAACAAAATTTGGAGAAAGCCACTGTAGAAATAAATGAATCTCAAAACAATGAACAAACATTCAAATCTGACCAAGAACTCAAAACTGAATCAGAATTAAATAAAGAGTCAGACTCATTTCTTACTGCCAGTGATCAAGATGACTCTAAAGACACTGAAACTCCTGATCATTCTAGTTCCCTCCCTTCAGTAGAACAAACTTTATCATTTATTGAGCAAAATAGTAGTCTGGACTCTAGTCATGTGTATGATGTGAAAGCAGAAGTAAAGTCTGAGATATCTTCTGTAGCAGACACAGACTCTCCTGGCAAAGAAGATACAAAAAGTGTTTCAAATCAGGAAGCAGAAATTTGTGCTCCTTTACATAATTTAGACGATAGTCCGAACTTAGATAAGATATCTGAAAATGTGAAATTCTCCTCTCCAGTGAAGGATCAAAATTCTGGGAATGACGAAACAAAAGTTGATTGTGTGGACACCAACATGGCTTCCTCATCCCTTAAATCATCTTTCACACCAGAACAAAGTCCAATAAGGCAAGACATTTCATTGGATACAACATCCTCTGAGGATTTGTCCATGGGAGAAAGTTGTGTTGATCCTAGAGAAGTTAAGAAACATGCTAAATTGTTATTGAAGACACAACCAATAGTCAAGAATCAAAACATTGCCCAACAGAGTGATGTTAGAGAACAATCTCAAGCTGTGTCAGTTTCTAGTGATATGAATAAAAATAACCCATCAGAACTAATATCACCTTCCATAGGAGCTGAAGATACTGTTCATGTCGCTGTGGTTAGTTCTTCTAAGTCAGAAAACAAAACTGTGCAATTCGATGGTGATTTTGAAATAGTTGATTCTACTCAGTTTCAGCAACCAACAGTTGTAAATAGTTCAGTTGTTCCTACTGCCCTCGATGTTATTGCAGATGAAGAAGAAAATAAATTTGTTAAAAGTAGTGGCAGTTCTTTTACATCAGACGAAACACAGAACACAGAAGCTTTTGGCTTCTCAACGAATGAATCATTAGCATCTTTAGAATCTATGTCAATATCACCTCCTCCTTCCAGGAAAAAATCAGTCACATTTTCAAAGAATAGATCATCTTCTGTCACAAGTGATGGAGCTCAAGAAATCAAAGGCTGGGATCCATCAACAGATGACCTTTTAGATGTTGTGTTGTATGCTCAAGGTCATTCTGATATGATGATGTTACTATTTTTAGAGATTGGAACAAAATGTGAACAGAAATTTATAACAAATTTGGTGAGTAAATAGTTTCACAAGCTGCATCAAAGATTGTGCCTTCTGGAGTGTTTACGAGCAATAGCGAACTGATCAACCATGAAATTGACTGACAGAATTAAGTATTAACGTTATGAAAATGTGCATTCCATGTATTAGCATAAAAAAAAAGGATTCATGAAATGATTTTTGCAATCTTGAAATGATTTTTGTAATCTTGAAATGATTTTTGTAATCTTTTCAGTGGAAGTCATCGGTATCACATCTAGCTGATTTAGATTATGAAGTCAAAGAATGTTTATCAAAAGAAAAGAGAGACAAGAAGGTTGGTAATACTTCTGGATTAACATTTATTCAAAGCCAAATAAATTATTGATTGTTCTCCTTTAAGATGTGACTCTAGGGGAAGATCTATACCAATGTGGTGAACCTTGCTTGCATCAAAGTCCTTAACAACACAAATACAAAATTTTTTTTTTTTTAACTATCTAAGTCAATTCATTTCAGGTCTCTAAAACTGGTGAGAATTATCAGTATTTAAAATATGATTCTTTGATGCAGACTATGTCAGGTTTGTTTTAATATTTTATTTTTTAAGTTATTACTTTGTAACTGATTTATAAAATGAGATTTCACATATTGTAAAATGAATCTACATGTACATGTATATTTCTTTCACACAAATTTCATCAATTGTATATATCAATTTTTTGGTGATCAGGATGAGAGCTTCTATACCACCAGGATCCAAGCACCTCAAAACCGCTGGAAGAAGTGTGTGGACCGCAGGGGAGACAATGTTGAAAAATAAACCATGTCGTTGGTATCAGAAAATGTTGAAATTAATGCATGCTAAGTTTAATCACTGTGGCATAACTCCTTCTGAGTTAGGCTATGAACTTTTCAGCCCCCCCCCCGCCCCTCTCGTACATTGATCTGATCCACTATTATATTTGTAGGAAATACTCTTGAACCAATATCTAGTACAGAATATGAATTTATCAATACAGCTAGTAAAATACATGATAGTTTTCTTTCCTCTAAAACAACAACACAAGTTCTTCTAAGGTGAGCATACTTAAATCTGCTTCAGCTTCCAAAGAAGTTCTTTTTGAGGTTGATTGGTAGACATCTAATTAAATTCAACTTCCAGCATTGGCTGATTTCTACCTCTGAATAAAATTAATTGTTAACATTTAAATTTAGACTTGGACCAAGATGTGCTAAAATATCTTTGCTTGACAAAATCATTAGTCCCACTAGATGTCTTAAATTTTATAAGTCAAAGTCTGCTTTGAGGCTCTCATTATTAGTTATAATTTGCTGATTTTGTTCATTTACATTTCAGATCTCACACATCAGCCTGTTATGGTTGTCAGTCGGTCCACAATCAAACATTCTTTCAAACTAGTCCAGCAGCTAGAGAACATGGTGGCTGTCCTTCACCTAAAGATACAGTCTTTACTCTAGATAGTCTAGCTGCTAATAAATTAGAAAAACATAATGAAACATTATTATAGCATTGTTGAGCAATAGATATTTATACTGCGCTTTCCAGTCATCATGACCTAATAGGTCAGGCCTTCTCAAATGGCACCCAGTGGGCAGAATTCGGCCTCAGAATGACTCCTCAAAAGTGACTCTTTCCCCCTAAACACTCTGCTCCCTATGTAAACTAAACTCTATTTGGCCCCTATATTTCATACATAAATTGTATTTGGCCCTTTAAAAAAATTAATTGAGAAAGCCTGAACTAGGTTCTGGGGTAAAACAAATGGTAATGCTTTCGTCATACCTGTATTGACAGTTGCTCTAGTTTTTAAAGAGGTCAAGTCACTCATTTTTTTTAAAAAAAAGAGGCTTTTCTTCGCAATATTTCAATTACCCTTGCAGCAGTTTATCATTTATATCCAGCTTGTGATATATTCATATTATTGTGATTTTATTAAGCTTTATTGTAATCTTTTGATTTTTATTAATTTGTTACTCTATATTTATAAGCTTTTATAGGCTAAAAATAAATCATATATTGCCAATTGTTACACAAACCATTTTTACCTAACCCTCTTTCTAGATATCACCCTAGGTTCGCGAGGTCAATCATAACAAATTATAACAAAATCGATCGCGATACTATCATAATAAACATCGATTTTGTTATAATTTGTTATAATTGACCTCGCGAACCTGTGGATATCACACTTATGAAGCCATCAAGTCAAGTTTACACCATCAAATCAAGAGTACACCATAAACAGTCAGTGCAGTGATTCAATTCAATTGATGAGGCACTTTTAAACAAGTAGGTATGTCTCAGACACTGATTCAACCCTGTCCTAAAAGGTATTGTCGAGACCTTAATTTGGGCATTCCCTGTATTCTTGAGTAATCTTGAGTAGAAAATAAGATGGCTACAGAAGCATTTTCACAACTCTCTGGGATTATACAATAGCGATTAAGGGTATTGATTGGGCTAGCTGTCGAGAAAAAAAACACGAGATGGAATTTTTGCGAATTACTTATTATTTTTGGGCTCAGATTGTAGATAATTATTATTACTTTATTTGTAAACTATATAGAATGAAAGAAACCGAAAAGAAATTAGGTATTTCATTAGTTTTTGCTAAAAAATTGGGAAAAAGTAGCAAAATGTGTCCCGGTTGGTACAAGATTTCTCAGCCATTTTTTATTGGAAAATTACGATCTTGATCTTGATTGAAAGCTTATTCAATAAGGATGAAACGTACAGAGAGTTTTTTTCGAAAATTCTAATCAGTTTGGCCCCTGGAAATTTCGTAAATTTTCGTATTTCCATGGTAACCACCAAAATAATATTTTTATTTGGAAAATCGCTCTGTACGTTTCTGGGCAATGTAATTGTCTACATTTATGCCAAGTTTGATGTAGATTGATCCATTCACATTTTTTTAAACTTGTATCAAAGGTTTGAAATGTCCAATTTTTATGACATGTTTGAAAGGGCTGTCAACTCATTAAAAAAAAATCTGATTGACATGAAATCAACCTTAAATCGAGAAGGACCCCAAATCATCAACAAATGCACAACAAGTCTCAAGAAATCATTATTTCATATACTTAATCCGTTTTATCATAACGTGAAATAGCCCAATTAACACCCTTAAGGAGGTCTTCAAAGTTTTTTGCATCTCGGAATCTGCAGTTCATAATTGTATGATATGATATCTTGGGGGCTGACAATTTGGGAAAAACATTTCCTGTTGTAATGTAATCTAAGGCCTGTTTGGAGTTTTTTATAGTCAGCAAAATATTTGCTCTACCTGCCAAATTTAAACTCAAAAGGAATATCTGAAACACCTTTGTCACCAATATTTAATAATGGCCTGTTATCTAATAAGACTACCTTCTACCTTCACTTCCACTGGTAGTTCAAGAACCCAAGATGGGGCTCTATTTGCTGGCAAATAAATTATTAAAGGGATTGTAATTTGTAAAGTGGTTTTCTAAACTTTGTATGTGTATCAGAGACACTGATAAATTTAAACTGTCAATTTGCGCCATTCCAATGTCTGGTTCAGGCAATTCCACTAAAACCAACACGTTTTATAACGTCGCTGACAGTGATCTACCGGAAGCTACTATCGATATCTAGGCAGATCACTGTGAGTGATGTCATAAAACGTGTTGGTTTTAGTGGAATTGCAAGAACCACAGACGTGGGAATGAAAATTGGACTGGTGCGAATTGATGCTATCAGTGTCCCTGATACACATACAAAGTTTAGAAAACCACTTGACAATCCCTTTAAGGCAACAAATGTCTGTTTGTTTTACTGTTGCATTGTCCATGTATATAATTAGTCAATCTTGGAAATAATCCAAATGTGATTATCAAAGTATAATCCAATTTGGCTCTTAGCCATAAGTTGTACAGTAAAAAAGGTGAATATAATTCTAGCTTATTTAATATCAACAATAATACACTATGCTTTTAGTCTTTCATTGAAACATCCAATTTCACTAGTAGGCATACTAGCAAGCATTCATACAAAGGTGAATATATAAATGAAGGAATAGAAAATACTGGTTAAAAAAATTTTAATTTTGAAACGCTGAAAAAAAGGATTGTTACTAAAAAGAATTGCTCCAATTTATTATGAGCTCAGTAGACTTAATTCCATTTAGACTCTGAAGGCTTACTAAGGGCAATAACTCAGCAGCCCTGACAATATAATGGTGAAAGAATACTAAATCATGCATAATTCATAAAAAATAAATGTATGCCATATGAAGATTTCAATGATAAATACGATCTACAGTGAGAAATGTTCTGAGAAAAATGAATACGAGCTGTCTATTTTGCTTGTAGCATATATAGCAATTAATTATACAAACCAAAACCTACCATCAATTTTCAACCTTTTAAGAACTTGTACATTTAACTTGCTTGCCCAACAAATGCTTTCAGAAATGGGTACAAAATATATGCTTCATTAAGGACATAGATAGACAATGATAAAAACTTCCACAATAATATTAGAGCATAAAGTAGAACTGGTATTGTATTCTGCCACCATGAATCTATTATTAAAATGAAAATCATTTATTAGTATACCTGTTATGAATAGTTAGCTTTTCATCTGGTACTCGTTCCATCCATCAATGTCACACCACTATGTTGTCTTAAACTGCTTCCTGAACAAAAGCAATGATTAGTACAAGCCATAATTTGTCTTTGAAGCTATTTCTTTTAGAATCATATTGATTACCTATCCAATTTGATACTATCAGTTAAACTGATATCAATTATAATATCAACTTCAAATATGTAACTTTCTGAAACCGAAATTTTCAGCTTTATAACTCTACAAAAAGAGATAGCTTTCTAACATAATTTACTCTTTCAGTGTAAAACTGCTTTTCAGATAGGAATGTTCATTTATGCAAAATCATTTTGCAGCAAGCTTTAAACAATCTAATTAAAATGCACATCGAGGCATCTTTTCTACAGAAGACTACACTCAAAATTCATCTATTCAAAACACGAGATTCATTACAATTGTGTCATGGATGGCAAGTGGAGTCCCCTGCAGAAAGACAACAAGAAACATTTTAATCAGATTTCAGCAGCAGTCATACTAAAGGGGATTTCAGGCCTTGCGTTTGTTTAATGGGTTCATAGTATACCTTCAATATATTTTAATTCAAATGACGTGGAAACGATGCCTTGCTTCACAAAACAGCATTTCTAAAGGTTTTTACACCTAAAGACAGCAGCATTGACAATTTTTAACCTATAATGAAAGAATGAATCCTCTGGATAAACTTCATAACTATTCTGGATACTTAAATAGTAAAGGGTTATGAAAATGTAACTTGAGTAATTTTTGATTCAGATATTTGTAAAATGAATTTGTAAATTTAGCATCTTGACAACCCTTTAAAAAGAAATCAATTAGTAGAACTATAGCTATTTATTTACATAAAAAAGAAAAAGACAACAAGAATTTCAACAAATTGAAGACATTTCCAATCAAAATTTTTAAAATATCAAATAGTTTGGTCAAGAACAGACCAACTCTAGTCTAAATTTTGCATTAAAATATCGTAAACATTCAAAATATTATCAAACCTTGATTTTATTTCAAAGAAATTTTATTTGGCCTCCTAAAAGTCAGTGAAAAAGGCATGATATGCACTATGATTTATTTGACAAGACACACTTTAATATTACGAAAAGGAAATTCCGAAATTTTGTAATCCAAACTCTTGCAGTACATTTTTATCAGAACTCAAAAGAATATCTTTCAAGATTATCTAAATATTAGATTTTAACTTGTTTAATTGAACTGGATATATTGAAATGCATTCAAAATCTAATATGAGCTGTTAGCATCACAAAATGATAAAAATTCAACAATAGAGAATAAGCAAAAGGATGGGCCAATCTCATAATAATAATTGCTATTATCGAACTTCAATTATTAATGAAATATTACTGAAGGTTTATACCGGTACCGTAAGCTTACATTTCAAAATCTTCAAAAAATATAAAATTTGGATATCAAGCTTTAGTAATAATAAACTGATAATTTTAACCAAAACTTTGGCTAGAATCTTTGCAATTAACTGGAAACTGGTTAAATTATAACCAAGAACAGCAAATAAAAGTTTGTGAAGAATATTATATACATTGGCTTGTATCGTTATACCACTATGAACAACTAAGTGACCATAAAACCTACTTTGGTCCATAAATCAAATCTATTCACACATGAATGAATCTATCTAATTAATAATCATAGTTCATAAACTTTAGTCAGAATTGTTTATAAATTGGAAACATGGCATTAAGGTTATACCTCATAATTTTCTGTATCTTTAATATCTGTACTGTGTTCATTATCAACAGGTAACCAATAGACCACTGAACCATTCAAGATGAAATGTTATGTGTATTTCCTATCTCAAATATAGGTCTAAGTACCGGTACTGGCATTAAAACAGTCTCTTTTAATATGTTGCTCAGATTAGTTTAGTTATCTTCTTTTTTTTTCTCCTTTTCTTTATCCTCAGATTTCCTGTCTCTTTCTCTGTCTTTATCTCGATGTCTATCTTTGTGTGGCGATCTTCTACTTCGATCACTGTCATTCTTCCTATCACGATCATGATCTCGACTATGACTTCTCTTAGACGATCTATGCCTATCTCTGCTTCGTGACCTGCGATGCCTGTCTCTACTGTGAGATCTACGACGATGAGAGGAAGATCTATCTCGACTTCGTGATCTGTGAGATCGGGATCGCTCTTTTTCTTTCTTTTCCTCTCTCATCTTTCTGTTTCTCTCTTCACGCTCTTTTTCACGTTCCTTTTCCCGCTCTTCCCTTTCTTTCAGTAGCCTTGCTTCTCTGGCTTCTCTTTCATCAACATCTTTCTTCATCTGTTCTTTCATCTTTTCCACTGTTGCTCTAGCTCTTGCATACCCCATGTGTTGTTTACCAAGTAAATGTTCATCAATTCTTTGTTTCATGTCACCAACAATAAGGAATGCACCACAAACTTCACACACTTCCATTTGTTTCATTTGAGGACTGTTGGCTTCATCACTTTCCTCTAACTGTCGTCTTTCTTCTTTAAGTTGGTCACACAACTTCATCACTCCTTGAGCATCCTCCACATTCCCATCACATCCAAGTTGCTCAGCTTTTTCAACCAATTCATTGATTTTCTCAGTCAACATCTCTATTTTATCTTCTTTTCCACCAAAAACATTGCCATTCAATGACCCTTGTTGATTATTTAATGCCAATCTCTGATGTCCCCGGCGAATTCTCTTTTCAACATCATTAATCAGGGTGGTGAGAAAACGAAAAAATTCCTCTTCATAATTTAATTTTTGATATCGAGCGCTTTTCTCATACTCTTTACGAAGGGCATCATCGTGAATTTTATCACAAGGACCAAGATCAGCTCTTGTGTTGACAAAAAGTTCGTGGGGACAAAATCCACATAAATAATACTTGCAAACGTCCTTGTCGTCCCAACGTGTTTCTGTCCGCTGATCACTCGGTTGGAGATTTCTATCTCTCCCCATTAATTCGTCCAAAAGGGCTGCGGCAGCGGACGCCATTGTCTTAAAAGAGTCTATACACAAGCTGGAACACAAGGCTCTGGGAATTGAGGCTTTAACAAAATGATTAACGTGTTATTTTTAGTGGAAAAAAATAAATTATTTCTTGCAAACAATTTTCGGCTCCATTTTCTTCAAGCCATCAAGGGAGATAACTCCCAATAAGAAACATGATAATGCGCATGCTCACGCCGAAAAGCTAAAGAAGATAAAAGGTTTGATTTGCCGACAGAACCCATGCGGATAGTTTGCAATAACTTGTCATCACCATCGGCGTAGACAGGTTTTTGAAACTGGGGTCTGAGGGAGAAATGATTGAGGTGAACTGACAAAATATAATATTTACCTTTCGAATGCAGTGAACGGAGCGAATAACTAGTGGGGCCCAGGGGCAAGACCCCTTGCAGGCGTGGCCCAGGACAAAATGTATCATTGACTTTAATAATCATATTGGACAAGATGATAATACAAATATAACGATTAAATGCTTAAAAACATGAAAAAATCAATAACTTTACTATTAAAGTTAATGCTACATTTTTCCTGGGGGGGTTGGGGAAGCACTAGGGTTTTAGCACTTTGCACTTCAGGAAGGTTAATTGAAGCTATATTTTTTTACTTAACTTTCGTGATATCATGTGCGGTCATGAGAGTATCTAGTACCAGTGCCTCGACTAACACTGTGACTAGGCGGCAGCGCTGCCGCGCAGTGGCGGTATTCTGCCGCCCAGTGAACACAAAAGTCAGCCCCGGTCGGCAGTCCTATATTGTTAAAATATCGCTAGCAAACGACATTCTTTAATGTAAAATATAACTAACATAATAATAAGAATAATATGTTGTTGTCAACAACGGCATGACGTCTGTTTCACTGATAGCATTTCCGGCGATCTAGTTTTCAACTTCGCCTGTTCAATTAACTGCCGCCCAGTAACAATTCCTTAGACGAGGCACTGTCTAGTAGGCCTACCGATCTCACCCCGTGCTGTTTGGTCGAACGGATGCCCCCTCCGGCCGGCACGAACGAATGATTGTCAGTATTTTATTCAGTATCGCCACCCGGCCAAATGGCCAAACCGAAATCGGCAGGCGGCATAGCCTACGACAGTTCTGGTTAGTCTGTTAGAGGTTGGGTCCCGTGGACTTGGTTTAACCAATCCCTATGGATAGCCTCATGGAGCCACCATGTAAGTTAATCTTGGTCTGGCTGTTTAAAAATAACAAAGGATTGGGCGAAGAACTACCATAGGCGTACGAACCGGGGGGGCAGGGGGGGCAATTGCCCCCCCCCCCCCCCCAGTGATTTTCATGAAGGAAATTTAAAAAAATAAAATCGTTCGGAAATGATGTGATTAGGCAGATGGCGAGGAGTTTTTGGAATTAGGGGTTGGGTGGGGGTCGACTTGTCGGGCAATTACATTTCGTTGTCGGGCAAATTAGCATTAGTTGTCGGGCAAATTGGTTTTGCCCCCCCGCTCAACAAACGCCCCGTACGCCTATGAGAACTACAAATTACCATACTGTAAAGGGAATATTTAAAGTCGAATTTGTTCATGTTTTATTTCAACACAATGATTTATGATATGAATACATGCATGTAGACAGTTAATAATAATTCTTGTTAAAAATCAGGCAAATTCAGCTTTTTTTCAGCAAGTTTTTGTTTTTTTTGTTTTCCACCGGTAATGTTTTGTGTACAGCTTTATTCCACATTATCCCTCTACAGCAAATTACTTCTTGATGCAATCGGGCGCTTTTGCCTTCAATTCTGTAAAACCTCCCTGAAAAGCAATCACACCAGACAACTCAAAAGATGTGCTAGAATAATAACGGCAATTATAGTACAACATACTTTGCAAGATCAACATCAAATCGATTATTAACAACATGACTTAAGACCCTATGCAACAAGCTGTTCTGAAGGACATCATTGATAAGCATAAAAATAAATTATAGTTTAAAAAGTTAGACATACGTGATAGACTGCAACATCTTGGTTTCCACATAATTCAGCCACAAAGGCCAAGGTACACGACGACATTCCACTATTACAATGAGTTACCACAGGTTTGGTTAAATCCATTCCAGACTCCTTCATTTCTTTATAAAAAAAATGAAAATATCGAATACTGGATAGTTTTGTTCACAGGAAAACAGAAAAATGGAGAACTCTTCAGAGTATATTTCGTAGAGTTACTTTTTCCCCTTGTTGGTCAACTAAATGTGATGTTCAGTATGGTCTGATATCATCGGCCATGATAGTCAGATAAAACCTGCCGTTGAGCGGCTGGCCATGAATGAATCGCAAGAATGATATACAAGGGCGTATTATTGTGAGGCATCACCGCGAATTTAAAAATGTTGTCCTTTTTTATCCTACAAATGCTGAAGCTTACGCTGTCTATTGAGACACACGGCCTTGACGGTTTGGATCAAGATGAAGTCAAAGCTGATGGTGAATTACCTTGTAGAAGTTGTTCGCAGGATTTCAGCGTTAATGCTTCCTTGTTCACCAAGTTTCCAAATGGTACGTTGACTGCTCCTTGAACATGACCTGCAGAAAAATTCAAACGGACAGTGTAAAAGTTGTCAAGGCTGATATTTCACCTCATTCTCAGATAGCCTGTTAATAGCCATTTCACGATCAAAATTTGATACCCGGTTCAACTGCAATTGACCAAAGACGTATTGTTGAAATTCAGGCTATCGTCACCTTCAAGCTGATATTATTAGAATTCTCATGCCAAAATAGCATCGGTGCGTGTAATAATTTTAACGACACCTCTTATGCTATCAACATCTTTGAAACGTAACATTCTCGAGGTTCGTGCGTCTATACTTTGGGCAATCAACATTAAAAAAACTATTTTTGGGCACACCTTGTTCAAGATAGGATGTAGATGGTCGAGAATCACAAACAAGAAATTCATTAGTATTGGTGTTTTTCTTTACATCTTCTATGGTCCTGTAATACTTTGGATTCCATTTGGCTTTAAATGTACCTTTCTAAAAAGACCAAAGCAGAATACAATTCTTAAAGAAACATGTAACATTGAAATTTAAAATACTTGATCGGCAGTTTTGAAGTTATTGGAAACATTCTTACTAGAATTACCACAAACTCCAGTTTTCTTGTATAATAACTCATTACCTTTAAATTAGGAATGTCTGCCGAGGTTTGATAACCTAGCGATTTCCATTTCTGTATACCACCATCTAATATTGATACATTATCATGTCCGAAGATCTATAAAAAACGAAAGAGAAACTGGCACTTAAAAGATATAACAGTATGATCTGAAGCATGTGCGTCATCTAAGACTTCAATTGTTTGCATAATCTTGTACGTCTTCACTAAACGAAGTTGGTATGTCATAAAATTCAAAAAGCTTTGACTATCCGCACTTGCACTGACGGCGCACCAATCATGGTCTTTTGAAATATTCGTTCAAAATCTAAATACTAGTCTATGTTCAGTCATTTCTTGATAGGAAATTCAGATTTACGTCCAGTTGCTAATATCGATCGCAGAGTTCTGTCATTATACTTCTATCTGCGGTGTCACTTTTTCCGAATCAAATCTCATTCTGACCAAAGAAAACAATCATTGGTCCAAACAGTTAAGTACATGGATATGATATTTCTTATTAAAACTTAATTAAGCAATGGTATAGATAAGGTTATACAAACTTTGAAATTCCACCAAGCTCGCCCAGACATAAAATAACCAGCATTATCAGAATCACTATAGACAATAACATGGCTATCATTATCAATACCAGCTTCTTGAACCTTCCTTTCAAACACTTCAATTGATGGAATATTTCTTGGATACAGATCAGTATGTTCTGCTTCCATTACGTTCAGGAACACTGCTCCAGGAATATGTTCACTGGATAGAAAAAGAAGAAATACAAGTTGTCTTATTATTTAGCCCACAAACTGGTGAGCTCCAAAAATTCAACGAAATCGTTAATCTTGCAATAGGCGATTCAATCTCGAGTTAAAGGCTACCAGGCAATTCTTGAACGAACGAAGAACCTTTGTCTTTCTGGCAATATAAAATAAGGGCAATGGGAAGTCTATGTGACAATGAACAATGGTAGTGTTCATATTCAACAATTTTGAAGGTCACCTTTGCATTATCAATCTTATATCAGGTTTACCCACTATTTGTATTCATCATAGAAGTTCTTCTTACTGGACCAAGAGACATCTACCAGTATAATATTAGATGGTAAACCTTTGTCTATCTGATCTTTCAACCATTCACAAGACACCAGAGCTGGGATATTAGTACCACTCATTCTATAATATTTCCAATACGGTATGATAAATTCGCGTATCAAGATAATAAGCAGCTCTTGCGACGTGCTCGGGCCAATTCGTTTCTTAGGCCTACTTATAATCATTTTTCACATCAGATTTAGGATGTTATATTTTCCAATAGCTTTGAATAGTCAAACAACTTTGCAGAGAAAAAAACATTCGACCGTTCTGTTCTGGCTCTGATACAGCATTCGGTAACTTTTTCATTGGTTATTATACCTTTCTGAAACACGGTATAACAATGCGCAGATGGAATTTACATGCCATCCTACCGAACAACTAGAAGTTGGCCCAGCAAAATCAAATGAACACATAGAATATAGATTGCTGAAATTTTTTTTTTATTTTTATGTTCATTTTTTTAATTTCATGATAGCTTTAATTTCAACCTTGACTCGAAATTGCAAGTCATTCCAATATCGAGCGGTTCAGAGTTCACAATCGGATTTCTATTATCATCATCTACTGAATGTCAAGTTTTATGTAAGATAATGTCAAAATATAAGGTACATGTTATATAAATTAGGATCAGACGTATTCAGTTACCTTTTTCACAGCAGCTGCAAAGACTACAGACGTTCCGTTTTCTTGGGTTGTAAATTAAAGTGACAGTAAGGCGTAACGAAGCGTTGATAAAATTAAAGCTACACTGTTTACAAAAGGATTTGTATTTGAGGTGATAAGAAAAATGCTAAAATTACCAACACGATGCAGAAACGACATGTAACTTGACAGAAAATAGATCATTTAAATGGATTTCTTTTCCTTATAGTTTATTTTAGGTAAAGCTTTGATTATTTATGAATATTTTGTGATCTTTTTTCAGATCACAACTATCTGCATTGTTTGAAGATGTTTGCCAGCTTTAATGCCATTAGTAGTTCCTACCTAATAACAGGTGGAATTGTCATAGGATCTCTAATTATTTGGTATCTAAAACAACGAACAGCTACTAAGTTTAAAGTTGGATTGACCTATAAACCAAACAAAATCAGTAATCATGTTGTAGAAAATTGTAAATTATTGGACCAATCAAATCATTTTAAACCACCGTTCCTGTTGAGCAATACTCATGTACAAACTATACTCAGATCGTTTGTTCGACAAGCAAAAATCAAATCGCAACGTGAATATATTGATCTACCTGATGGAGGTACGATTGGACTTGATTGGGTGGAGGAAGGACACAAACTGCCACCAACTGCTCCTATAATAATAGTCCTACCCACATTGACTGGAAGTGTTACAACTTGCAGTAATTTCAGTCTCAGAGCTAGTCAAAGAGGATATCGGTGTGTAGTCTTCAATAAAAGAGGTCATGGTGGAACTACGTTAAAAACTCCAAAGCTACAAGGTTTTGGAGAGACTGCAGATTTAAGAGAAGCCGTTCTTCATATCCATAAATCATTTCCTCAAGCAAGAATTGTGATGTCTGGTGCAAGTGCAGGATCAGGATTGTTAGTGTCATATTTAGGAGATTATGAAGATCAAGCTATAGTTTGCTGTGGTGTTACCGTGGCAGCAGGATATGACATGATAGATTTATTTTCAAAATGTCTGCCATTTGTGTATGAGGTTATATTACTATATCATTTGAAGCAAATTTTAACTCAAAATCGCAAGATGTTAGAAAGCGCTATAGATTATAAAAGTGCCATGTCTGCGTGGAGTTTCACAAAATATGATGGATGTGTTTATGCTAAATTTGGAGGTCAAAGTTCAGCACTACAGTATTGGAAAGAAAATAATCCTATGCGAGCTTTAAATAAGTTAAAAGTGCCAATTTTAGGAGTAAACAGTCTGGATGATCCTGTCTGCATAAAAGAAAATATTCCCTTTGAACTAATAGCTCAGGATGATAATATGGTTTTGTTAACTATAGAAAAGGGAGGTCACTGTGGTTACTTAGATTCTGAGTTAGAATCAAAATGGTTAGACAATATTATTCTAGAATATTTTGACGTCATTTTGAAATATGTAGATGAAAATGATGCTGCAGTAAATTAGTGAAACAGTTCGAAGATATGAATTGTTCTTTTCCCACCAAATACTTAGTTCTTATTCAGGATACATTGAAACATTGTGATGTCAGTTGTATGTGCAATTATTTGTGTAGCTACAATGTCAACGAATTTTTTCTAATGGTACTTCTTGTATTCAATATTATTTATTAACATTAAATAAACAAAATTAAAAAATCCACTTTCTTAATTTGCAAAGAGTTATTAATGCTGCTGACTGAAATTTGCTAAAGCTTGTAGGGTGCACCAAAAATTACTAGTAATCCACAACAAAAAAAAATCAACTATTTTAGATTTAGTAAGTAAGTTTATTTTCAATAAAAACAGTATCAGAGATAATTATCTATTAACAAAACAAAATGGAGGGAATATTTGTCATTCTGAACCATAACATTAAAATACAATTCACAATTTTGTAAAAAAAAAAAAAATGGACGGTTTGAAAATATATTATTTTGGTGATGCTTCATAAAGATTCTTCGCCAGTTTGCAAGCAAATTGTCTCAATATCTGACATGGAAAAGATATAATATAGAAGTGGACGGAAAATAAAAATTTTATTTTAAAAATTATATAAATCTATATTCTATGGTATCTAAGCACTCAAAGTCAACCTTTAAATAGTTGATGTTATCTTATCACTCCTCTATCATACTTGAAATGCAGTTTAATTGACTGAACTATAAACTATACAAATACATCTTGAAATTTGAACCTATTGGTGCAATGTTGATCCCGATACCAGCAATTGACCCACTAAAGTCATTCATCAATTATTGACATTGGTATAACAGATAATGCCAATCCTAAATTTAGATTATAACAGAGAATATTGAGATTACTTTTATACTGGAAATGTAGAATCATCTATATTGAAGCAAAATGAATTCCACTATTCCTTGAGAATGTAATTTTCTGTGGAACAAAATAAAAATAGGCCTAGAATTGTCTTTACTGTATTGAATTTTAAGTATGTTCTTGACTTGGCATTGCAATGAACTAATATAAGGTAAAAGCGAAATGATTGCAACTTTGACTTTTTTTTTATATATATTGTCATATATTGTCTTGGACTACAAATATCTCATTATATTTTAAAACAATCTTGAAAAGACAACAAGAACATAAACTGCATAGATAAAGTCATGGCATCCTATAACATTTAATATCAAATTATACTATAAATATAACTTCAAACTTAACGAAATACGAAACCAAGAAAAAAATATTCTTTAAATATTCAATAAATATCACATTAAACTTTGAAAGAGACAGACATCTCAATAACAACTATCTGTATCATTTTTTGGAATTACAAAATGACAACAGGCTCAGAGCCTCAGTTAGCATTGATGACATCATATTATTATAGGAATGTTGTGAAAGTTTTTTTTTTTCAATTTGAAGATGAACTAACATTGATTTTTGGCCTAAAAAAGAGATACAGGTCTTAAATAGTAATTTGCTATACATTTGGCAAAGGCAATATAATGTTGGACTTCAAACCTTTAATTGCAGGTTCAATCTTTTTGGCCAAATGGTATTATGAATTCTAAAAATAGCGATGGCCATCGTAATACGCCCACTTTTATAATGGCAGCCAATTCGTCCGGGGGGGTTGACAAGAAAGGATCAGTAAATGAAAGATTCTGAGAATGACATTTTTTCTTTTTACAAGAGTAAAACCATGGGTTCAAGTTTCCTGGAAAAAACAAATATGTCACTGAAATATGCATAAAACAAATGATTAAAAGCAGTCACATAGTTGATGTTTCTGTTTTCAATAAGGTGTATCCGAAGGTCAATACAAACACCAACAGCCAGTTTCATAAAAATCCACCAAAAAACCAGCTCTCTATCGTGTCCACAACTTTGAGAGTGTAACGGCT
This sequence comes from Lottia scabra, assembly GCA_029955415.1. NCBI lineage: Eukaryota > Metazoa > Mollusca > Gastropoda > Lottiidae > Lottia > Lottia scabra. Next base: position 2,503,648 of record JARJEI010000016.1, read on the forward strand.
GAAAAATTAACGTGTTTTAAAGAATAAGGGGCAATAACTCATAAAATATTTTTTCCATGTTTCTGATATTCAATATGGTTTATCCTAATGTCAATACAAACACTCATACCAAGTTTCATCAAAATCCATCAAGAAACCAGCTCTCTATGGTGTCCACAACATATTTTCAAAAGCAAGGGCAATAACCCAGGAAATATTTTTTGATTCGTCTGATTTTCAATAGGGTTCATCCTTGGGTGATAACAAACACTCACAGCAAGTTTCATAACAATCCACCAAGAAACCAGCTCTCTATCGTCTCCACAACTTTGAGAGTGTAACGGCTGAAAAAATAACGTGTTTTAAAGAAGAAGGGCAATAACTCATAAAATATTTTTTCGATGTTTCTGATATTCATTAGGGTTTATCCTAATTTCAGTACAAACTCTCATACCAAGTTTCATCAAAATCCATCAAGAAACCAGCTCTCTATGGTGTCCACAACATATTTTCAAAAGCAAGGGCAATAACTCAGGAAATATTTTTCGATTCGTCTGATTTTCAATAGGGTTCATCCTTGGGTGATTACAAACACTCACAGAAAGTTTCATAAAAATCCACCAAGAAACCAGCTCTCTATCGTGTCCACAACTTTGAGAGTGTAACGGCTGAAAAATTAACGCGTTTTAAAGAACAAGGGCAATAACTCATAAAATATTTTTTCGATGTTTCTGATATTCAATAGGGTTTATCCTAATGTCAATACAAACACTCATACCAAGTTTCATCAAAATCCATCAAGAAACCAGCTCTCTATGGTGTCCACAACATATTTTCAAAAGCAAGGGCAATAACCCAGGAAATATTTTTCGATCCGTCTAATTTTCAATAGAGTTCATCCTTGGGTGATTGCAAACACTCACAGCAAGTTTCATAAAAATCTACCAAGAAACCAGCTCTCTATCGTGTCCACAACTTTGAGAGTGTAACGGCTGAAAATTTAACGCGTTTTAAAGAACAAGGGCAATAACTCATGATATATTTTCTCGATGTTTCTGATATTCAATAGGGTTTATCCCAATGTCAATACAAACACTCATACCAAGTTTAATCAAAATCCATCAAGAAACCAGCTCTCTATGGTGTCCACAACATATTTTTAAAAGCAAGGGCAATAACCCATGAAATATTTTTCGATTTGTCTGATTTTCAATAGGGTTCATCCTTGGGTGATAACAAACACTCACAGCAAGTTTCATCAAAATCCATCAAGAAACCAGCTCTCTATCGTGTCCACAACAATTGTGGACAGGCAGACAGACGGACAGACGGACGGACGGACGGACAGACAGACAGGGGCGACTACAATATACGCCCACATTAATGTGTGGGCGTATAAAAAATACAGCCAAGATTTTTGCTAGTGTGTACTTCGGTTAGTTGGTCATTACAAAAACAAATTGGCATGAGGAGGGAATTCTGAATACAACTTTTCTGGCATTATGTAGCTTGATAAATCACATATATCACATTTTGGATAATGGGAATTAAATAAATTTTATCTGCTTTTTAAAGTCACTTCAATAGACAAACCATGAGAACAAGTTTAACTTGACAAATTTCAGTACCGAACACAATATTCTGAAATAAATCAGATCACACAGCCTGAAACTCTCAGTAAAAACATGTTTCAGGTTCTGTTTTAATTTGTCTAATTCTATATCACTGTATAATAAATAATTAGATCACTTTTTTAATATGAATATTTTATGTTGTTGAAAAAGCTTCATATAAGCTTGTGATACCTTTTTTTTTTTCAAGTGGAAGTGGATAAATATGCCTCTAGTAATTCTAATATTCATAAGAAATAACATAGGATTAAAGTTTAACAGGACTATCTAAGATGGTGGTTTCTTTTCATTTTTAACCAGGAAGATATGACGATTGGTACCAATGGCTATTTTAGGAGGAACATTCTGTCGGTCATTATCTATACAATATACACCTTGAGGTAAATCTACTAACTGACCAGTTGTCTGTAACAGAACAATAAACAAATTTATGGAATCTTTTTCACACAGAAATTTTTTAAAGGGCTGTCATAGTAAAAATCCATCTTCTTTAAAGGGATTGTAAAGAGGATTTCTAAACTTTGTATGTGTATCGGGGACACTGATAGCATCATTTTGGGATATTCCAATTTCCATTCCGACGTCTGGTTCCTGCAATTCCACTTAAACTAACGCGTTTTGTGACATCACTAATAGGAAGCTCCTATTGATATTTATGCAGATCACTATAAGTTACGTCATAAAACGTCGGAATGGAAATGCGAATGGCGCAAATTGATGCTATCAGTGTCCCCGATACACATGCAAAGTTTAGAAAATCTCTTTACAATCCCTTTAAGATATCAGAGGATTTCAGCACACAGATAGATATTATAAATTTTTCAGAAATTTCAACAGAAAATCAATTCATTTTTAAGATAATTTGTAAAAATCTATTTACTTAAAAAATATTCTAAAGAGGAACATAGTTTGATGTTGTAATAAACTTACATTTAAAGTTCCTCTATCAATAACTCTAGCCATATTATGATCAGTTCCACCACAGATTATACTGTCTTTACCTAACCATTGAGCACAATATAACTGACTGGAATTCAGGGCATCTTGAGGTACATCTTTTATTTTAACACCCATAGCAAAATCCCATATCTATAACATAATGCTCATTTATTACCTACCAGCCTAGCACAAATTCCCTCCATTGCACACATGGCATGACTGTAGAAATGGATCAGGAATATCCAGATTTCCGATTCCAGAGCATGCTTACCCATTTTTGTTCGCGGAGTCTACTATACTTATTGCTCTTGATTTTGTCATGCTTTGGACAAGATTTTAGGCTCATAGAATTGTTTTATTTGTCTGAATTTTCTTGGCAGCTTCAACAGCAGACAGAAATGACATTGACTGTCAAATTTTGATTTTGCTAGACAATTACAGTAACTTGTAAGAGCCCAATATATCTAAGAAGTGTAAACAATATCAGAAGGAAATTCTATGCTTATTCCATCATGAAAAGACAACTCTACCTGTAGCACTCTATGTTTTCGCCAGGAACCAGTTAATATATGATTATGAACAGGATCTATATCTAATGCATCACCACAAATATGAGGACCATTTAATCGTCTAAAATATTACAAAATCTATCAATGAAATACAGATATTAGATAGACATATATATACAGATAATCAACATTTTTTTAAATTATTTTAATCAAAATGTCCAATTGAAGACCTAAATAAGAGATCCAGTTCTATCTAATAAAAAGTTCAGAATAGTATACATGTATCTATATTGTTACTTTTAATGCTTATAAGAAACAAGAGTGAACTCATACCTGATAGCATGTGCCTGTCTATCATCCCAATACTGAAAAAAATGGAAAATAAAAGATCCTTAAAAATGGTGCAACTATGTCAAAAAACACTTTAAAATTGCTAAGAATTTTTTTTTACGTTCATTTTAGTCATTGGCTAATCAAATGATTAGGTTTTAGAACCTGGTCCTCTAGGTGTGTCAAAACAACATGCAAAGAGCACATCTCATGCTATCCACTTGTTTCTGATAAAAATCTGATAAATTGATATGGGTATAGAGCTAGAGTGTATAATATATACCTGAACTGTATCATCCCAGCCACCAGAGATAAAGATATTAGGATGATTAGGATTATACTGTAGTGCAAAAACACGAAATCTGTGACCATCCATTTTATCTCGAGAATCACTGAAATAAAAATTCAAATTCTTATAACGAAAAGATGCAAATGAATAGTGTGTGGCTACTTATTTTATCAACCGGTAAATGTAATTTAAAGAAGCTCTATATAATTTGTTAAAGCCACATAAGCCCAGACTTGGACATTGAGAAAAAGTCTTCTCATCGTTTTTTTTTTAAAGTTAGCACTTAAAAATGAATATTGAACAAAAAAAAAGATTTCGATTCCCTTTCGTGGTTCCAATTCTACAGCCATTTGAAGGAAATTTTGATTGTTTACATTTCAACACCGAGTTGATTGAGGGAGACGTCAATAACTCACAAGCTCCGCCCACTACTAGCACGCGCTACTGGAGATTAGAGTGTGACGTCATTTAACTAACACGCCCCCGCTTGACCTCATTAGCATGTTATTTAATGGGAATCATTTTATTAGATCCCAATTTTAAATCCAGCTGCATCGAAGCCATCTGAGTACCCAAAGCCGTGAATTTTAGTTTTTTGACTTAATTAAACATCAGAGATTAAGCTAGAATGCATTTTGTCCCGAAATCCCGTAAATTTCATTTTGTAAACAAACGAATCCCGCAATGTGACTTTAAGTTTTTTGGAAGAATTTACTTACTTGTTGGTAAGCTTCAAATTGAGTGAATATATTTCTAAGTTAAAATTATGAAGTTCCTATTCCAACTATGAACTCAAAGCCATTATTTGTGAGGCAATACTAGATTTGTGCAATAGGGTCTACTAGAAAACTGAACTAACTATACTTAAAAATTAAAAATTGAAAACCAACCTGGGTTCTAGAGTTCTCTTACATTGTTTAGTTTCTAAATCATAAATATGCATAGCAGGGTCAGCTCCAGCAGAAACTATATGGGAACCATCAGGATTTAAAGCTAGAGCTAAAGTTTGTCGTTTCTCATTCACTGTATTTAAACATTTACCAGACGTGTAGTGCCAGAATTTGATGTTACCAGATGCATCTGAAAAGGGATGCAGCAATTAATGCAATTAAATCTTCAAGTCAATTGTTATATTTAGATTAATAGTTTCAAGTACTGTCTTCATGTTTTGACATACTACAGGTGTTATATGGGGGAACATTTGAAAATGGTTAAATAGTTTAAGTAAAAGAGTCTTTACTAATGACTTTAATGAAGGTACACTGAGAATTATGTATTTGATACTTCTCAAAAAAGCACTTCAAAATGGATAAATCCAAAAACTGTAAGGGAAATAAATCTATGCCTGTCTTTGATAATATGTGTAGAAGGTATGTGAAACACCAAGAGACTTACATGAAGCTATAAGAATGTTGCCATATTCTGGTTTATCTCCTAATTTGTGTGGACGAAACCTAATTTGTGTAACTGGTAGACGATTGGCTGTTGTATCTTCATCAGATAAACTGTACAATATGTGATAAGTATTGGCGTCATAGATCTATAAATATCAAACAATCAGATAAACTGTACAATATGTGATAAGTATTGGCATCATAGATCTATAAATATCAAACAATCAGATAAACTGTACAATATGTGATAAGTATTGGCATCATAGATCTATAAATATAAAACATCAGATAAACTGTACAATATGTGATAAGTATTGGCATCATAGATCTATAAATATAAAACATCAGATAAACTGTACAATATGTGATAAGTATTGGCATCATAGATCTATAAATATAAAACATCAGATAAACTGTACAATATGTGATAAGTATTGGCATCATAGATCTATAAATATAAAACAATCAGATAAACTGTACAATATGTGATAAGTATTGGCATCATAGATCTATAAATATAAAACATCAGATAAACTGTACAATATGTGATAAGTATTGGCATCATAGATCTATAAATATAAAACATCAGATAAACTGTACAATATGTGATAAGTATTGGCATCAAAGATCTATAAATATAAAACATCAGATAAACTGTACAATATGTGATAAGTATTGGCATTATAGATCTATAAATATAAAAACTTTTAGATAAATTGTCTAGTAGATCTAACAGAATTCCCCTTATTGCACACTTGATGGATGGCCTTTGCCCTTACCAGTATCCAAAACAGGTGCAGAAAAGGACGTAAAACTACATTTAATTTCAGTACACATTTTTTTTTTTAAAATTATCTTAATTATCTATATGGAAAAAAAATAACACAATAGCTCTTTACAAAAGAATTGCAAAAAAAGACTGTCTTGAAAATGATAGATCAAGAAGATTACAGTTTACTATTAAAGTCCCTGAGTTAAAACTGGTAAAACAGATGTTTAACATGATTATGTTTTTATGAAAGATTATATTTATAATGAGTGTGATAATGTTGACAAAGCTTTCATATCATATTGATTACACATTTTTTAATCTGATACCACTCTGTTCTTTATATTGCTGCATTAGTCAGTGTCAAGAGTGATTCAACTCTGTTGTATCTGAGTTTATATAAAAATGTCATGCCTTACAAACTACTTTCCTTCCCCCACCCACACCATACTTTCTTGTAGTAGAGCTACTAATGACTAATGTCATGAATATGATATCTCTTTTAGTACTAAGAAACTTGCTGCCAACCTAAAGATGCCACTATCTTGGCAAAATTTCCCTCATTGTACACTGCATGACTTTTGGATTTCCTCAATAGTTCAAACAGGTAAGATGTAAAACTCCATGTTCTTTTCAATATAAAGTCAAAGAGTTAAATTTCCAGAATGTTTTCGAATCGAATAATTTAGGGTGATTACAGTGAATAATTTAAAAGATATTAAGAAAAGAGAATATCGTAAAGATCAATAAGTGAAATGTAGGTGTTGATTGATGACTTGTTAATCACATCGTTAGCTCGTTAATTACCATAATTAAACAATAAATACCTAATATTATTAATCAATCGAACATATAACATAATACTTGTATTGATTATCAATCAGTAGAGATCAACTATTGATTTCTTTAATACCGGTACTTTAGATTCAGAGTTCACTTTTACACAACAAAATCAGAATTCCTAAACAAAAGAGTTAAATATTCTTAAGTTTGTATAAGTCAAGGACTTTTTCAAGAAAGTAGGATTTAAAGGACAGCCAGACATTTTTTGGCTGGAATTGACTATAACTATTGACCAAAAGCTTTAGAAATGTGTCACTAAGATGTTTTAGATTTAATGGTTAATTTTTGGATGCTGAAACAATCAAAAAGGTTTTATGTAAATGTTTCAAAATTTGCTACATGTTATGTGAAATAAATGCTGACATTTTGTATATAAAAACATTTTTGCACTGAAGAAATTATATGAAGTTAAGGCAACATAATCTAATTATTATAACTGCGTTGTATTTTTGAAAGGTCAACAAAACTACGAGGTCAAATGTCTTCTATAGTCTATTATAGTGAATAATCAGAAATAGATATTTTCTAACCCCCAAACACTACTGAACAATACACTATTGAGCATATTGAATCATTTAGGGCTACTATTGACATATTCTGTTGAAAGTCAAATAACAGAGATCAATTGTCACAATGGCCTTCTATTGACCAATTATCAGTTGAAATTGTCCATTATTAGTTATACTGTTATATCTCCACAAACAAATTAATCAGTTTGTATTCATGGATTAAGATTTCACTTGCTTGAACTGTAAATTATAAAAAAGGTGACCCTACTCTATCCCCTACCACATCAACCAAAGATATCAATTTTCTTGAGAAATGTTGTTATATAGCTCAATTACAACCTTTGAAATAAGCGAACTGATCAGTTTGTTATAGAGAAACAAAAACACTTTTTTCAGCCCCTCTGATCCGCACTAAGAGGTATCATTCGTAGATATTATCTCAAAGCATACCATGTTTGAATAAAGAACCTTCAGTTAATGATCAACTGAGTCATTTAGTTATACTCTCGAAAGTGCTGGCCATGGCATCACAAGTTTTCTTACCTTTAGAAGGATTCAAACCTACAGCACCTAATCACCTAGCAGACAGCAATCCGACTCGCTACAGACAGAGGTATTCCATTGCCACAAAATTTAGTGATATTGATTTAAACTGAACAAAAGTGACCAAATATTTAATAAATTCAAAATTATATATATATGTGCACAGGGCACAGACATAAACTCACTTTGATGGTTCCATCACATAAACCAACAGCTAGATGATGTCCTGAAGGACTGAATCGACAACACATTATGTCAGCTGGACATTCTCTAAAATAGACAATAATTAAAAACTTTATTCCTTACTGGTTTAAAATTTTTACATATACGGTGCAAGATCTGTAATCTTGATCTTTTCAAGAATGGATGGATGTTTTTAATATAATTTCATGTGCAATGCAGACACTGATAGCATTGAATTAGATCATTCTAATTTTCAGTCAGACCTCTGTGAGTCTTGCTATTCGATTACGGTAAATATAATAAAACTACCGGTAAGCATTTATGATGTTATTATCTAAGGTCCTTGCAGTACTGAGGCCATAAATTGCTCAGCTCAGTTTTAGTGGAATAACTAAAGCCACAGACAGGTGACTGAAAATTGGCATAGTGCATATCGATCCTACAGTGTCCCTTTAGACTCATAATAAACTAAGAAAACTTTTTTATATCCCTTAAATAATATCAGGCTTTGATGCCCATCAACACGAATTCAGAATAAATTTCTATTCTATTTATATTATAATGAACATCTTATATTTCGTTTTAGAAGCATTACATATTTTGTATACGGTACAACTTTCCTTAACAAATAACTGTAAACAAAATTTTAAGTAAAAAACAAATTTTAACTTTGTTTTGTTAATTAGACTGACTTATATCATTTTCAAAAATAGATTTGATTGATTTATTTTTCAACAGTAAGCCCTACTACCCTGGACATGTTTTGTTTATCATATTACCTATTGTGATGAGATACTATATAGATCTAATGTAGAAATATTACCCTTCTCTAATAATAAATTAATAAAAGAAGTAGTCAACCTGAAACATGTCAGTTAAGGTTATCTATGGCTCTGTATGTAAATCTATTGATATATTTTTAGTTATTTATGAGATTTTCATTATTGTTTTATTCAGTAAATCAAGGTTTTTGGGGGAAATAACAGCTTATAAACAAGGGAAATAGATTTCTATCATACCTTTTACATATGCTTCAAAAAAGTTTCATTCTATGCTGAAAAAATTGACTAGAAACATACGGTATGAATTGTTTCTGATCACATGATGTTAAAGGGATTATGAAGAGGTTTTCTAAACTTTGTATGTGTATATGGGACACTGATAGCATCAATTTGCGCCATTCCAATTTCCATTCCAACGTCTGTGGTTCTTGCAATTCCACTAAAACTATCGCATTTTATGACGTCATTACCAGTGATCTACTCGAAGCTGCTATTGATATCTATGCATATCACTGGTAGTGACGTCATAAAACGCATTAGTTTTAATGGAATTGCAAGGACAATTTTCAGCTAAAATTAGTGATCTTTTTGTTTTTTGTGTTTCTGGGAGAGAAATGTATTTTCATTTAATGTACGGTAAACTTACAAAAATTATATTTTTTTATCACAGCAAAGATATTTTAAGACTAACCATTAATACCATTGTTAGGCTGATAATATTCCAATTCTCATAAAAATAATGGCAAAAATTCAAATTTTTTTTTAACTTGCTTGCACACAGACAGTAGGCCTAGTAGAAGTTAGAGGATTGGATAGGACTCTAGGGACTTCGTAGGAATGCTTGAATTATCTTGAAATATTGTCCATCTTAGTTACATCTGATAAAGCAGTATGAGATGTTCTAAATCTATACTTACAGAGTTTCAAGTAATTTCAAGTTCCCCTCCAAATAAGGACCAGTTTTCTTTTGAGATCCGTAGTCATTGCTAAAGTCACTTGCAATGGTTTTCTGACTTCTCTCTGAGGCCGCACTAGCCGGTCGTGGGGTCGGAAACATTGTCAATGCGGTGGTCATATCTTCTAATGAATAATAAAGTTGAATTCTTTAGTATAAGCCCGCGGTTTACTGTCAATCGATAAAAATAACTCGTCACCTTGGCTTCATGTAAACTATCTTTAGGTCAAGGACGTATACTATAGACTCGAAGTGAATAAATAATTAATTTTTATTAGATGAAATTTTTTCTTAATTGTTACATTAATTAGGCTAGTATTCTTTATCTAATGAATCCCATGAAAAGCTAAAGCCTACGACTTGTAATGTTCTATATAAATGGTATTTTTCAAATTACTTTTTTTATTTTCATTTTCATTTTTTGCAGTCCATCAACATGGCAGGTCAATGACAAAAATAATTAGCTAAAACACTTGCTAAAACTCTTTATTGCTTGTTTAAAGCCAGGTGACACTGACACTTCTTGATTATTATTGAAACATATAAGGGTCTTTTATTTTTCCTTATTTGTTTAGTATTAGTTGTCAGTTATTCGTTAGTAGACTCTACAGACTCATTCTTCGACTTCAGTATCGAACTATCGAAACTGTCAGTGTCAGTGTCAGTGTTGGACTACTGTCAGTATATATAATGTAAATGTCAATAATGCAACAGTCAGCATTCTCTGACCAATGTCAGTTACAACTCAAAATGTAAACTACAATTTTCTGAATGGAAGTTTTTCTTTGATAGAAATTTGACTGTAGACGTAGACATCACTGACTTGGTCCTATGAAATTATCAAATAATCTATAAATTTTGCCTTATTATTGCACATTTACCCCTAATTACCCTATGTCTTATTTTATTTTTTCAGAAAGAAATCAAGTACTATAGAAGACTATAATGACAGTAGGTAGTAGACGAGTTGTTGTTACTGGGCTAGGATTAGTGACATGTTTAGGAACTGGTGTTAAACATGTCTGGAAGAATCTGGCAAATGGAGGATGTGGTATCACTAGCTTAACCTCTAATGGTTAGCTCTTTTTATTAATTCATCCAGGTTTTGAGCCTTGTTTTATTTCCAGATAAAAAGCGTAAATGAGGCAGTTTATAGCGGAAATGCAGACAAAAAAAAACCCCATAAAACTTGGTGTTTACAAATTTGTGATTTTTATTCTAAAGATATTAAATATTCTTTGTTTGGTTTTGTGAGTCATACTTATTTCACTATTTTTTCTGACGCTTTAAATTACATTATGTTCTCTTTGTAGATTTTCAAGCAATTCCAAGCAAGATTGCAGGAATTGTTCCAAAAGGTTTGGATGAAGGTCAACTTAACTTTGACAAGTTTTTAACACCAGCTGAATTGAGAGGCCTTCCACTGCCTTCAGCATATGCTTTAGTAGCAGCAGAAGAGGCATTGGACATGGCCAGATGGAAACCTGAAACAGAGGAAGAGAAATATAGATCAGGTAAAAATGGAGTTATCTTCCTTATACCATTACTGACAGTTATTGAGCATAATCGCCATTCCATTCTTAGATGTTGCATATACCCATCTGGAAGTTGATAGAGTGGCTAACATTATTGTAGCTGTAATAAATTCTCACTAACAGCCCCATAAAATACTTTCAGGTGTTATTATTGGTACAGGGATGGTACCTTTAGATGAAATATGTAAAGTAGGACAAGTATTGAGAGAGAAAGGATATAATAGAGTTACACCTTATTTTATACCTAATATATTACCCAATATGTCTGCTGGACATGTCAGTATTAAATATGGATTAAAGGTGGGTTGAGTTTAAGATTGACTGGCTTCTGCCTTTAGGACATTGACCATCTTAAAATTCAATCAATGGTAGTCTATAACTTGAATAAGACAAAACATTCTTGTGCACTATGGACTGAGCATTGAAAGATATAAATTTTGTCCTAGATATGAGTTGTTGTTATTATTGTAAGTAATGGTCACAAAAATTTGTTGAAAAATAGGTTCTAAAACGCCCCATTTCTTTTCATTTAAAGGGCCATTCTGCTTTTTTGAAAAAAGTTTCGATTGTCAAAAAAATCGCAAATGCTACCTGAGAGTACTTTTAAAGTATGTTTATTGTATCTCTATACCTTCTTGATCAAATTGAATTTGGTTTTAAAGGATTAATTACAAACAGGAAGTACTTATTGTTAATTAAGCAATTTGACCTAGTTTTGGTGTTTGCCCTTTAAGTGGCTCAATATTTCTAGCTGAAACCTTTTAAATACACAAGAGGGACATTTCTCTACAATTAGGCGTTTATTTTACTCAAATCTGTTGAGTAGTATCCTATCAGCGTCCAAAAAACATAACACACTTAAAAACCGTACGTAAGGTTTTTAAAAAATTTAGCATTTTTTTAGCGTTTTAAAAATAACGGCTGGATTTTTTGAGTTAAAACTTTCAGATACATTAAAGGGCACATAGTTACAGATTTTGGTGTAAAGTTTTCACAATTTGAGCAAAAAAAATTTTGACCTAAAAAAAATTCAGACTGTCCCTTTAAGTTGATGTTTAGATAGGTCCATACAGATAAATCTTTCTTTTATATTTCAGGGTCCTAATCATACACCATCAACTGCCTGTACAACTGGACTACATGCTGTTGGTGATGCATACAGAATGATACAACATGGTGATGCTGATATGATGGTAGCTGGTGGTACAGAGGCTTCTATCACACCACTGGCAATGGCTGGCTTTAGTAGAATGAGAGCACTATGTACAAACTTTAATGACAGACCTCAAGAATCGTCTAGACCGTTTGATAAAGATCGAAATGGTTTTGTCATGTCTGAAGGGTGTGGAATATTAGTTTTAGAATCTTTAGAACATGCTTTGGAGCGTCAGGTACCAATATATGCAGAGGTCATGGGTTATGGCTTGTCAGGTGATGCTCATCATATTTCAGCTCCTTGTCAAGATGGAGAGGGAGCATTTCGGTGTATGAAGTCTGCTTTAAAACACTCTAATATAAACCCTAGCCAGGTTGGGTATATCAACGCTCATGCCACCTCAACACATTTAGGAGATATAGCTGAATCTAAAGCAATTGAAAAACTCTTCCATTCACAAAATAAGGATATTTTTGTTTCGTCCACTAAAGGTGCTATTGGACATTTATTAGGTGCTGCTGGTAGTGTGGAAACTATCTTCACCATATTGTCTTGTAAGACTGGAATAATCCCTCCTACTGTAAATCTTCACAATGTTGATACCGGCTGTGAATTGAACTATGTAAGGACAAACAGTCAGAAATGGAAATCAAATTCTGATAAAAGAATGGCTTTGACTAATTCATTTGGTTTTGGTGGTACTAACGGTAGTTTATGTATTTCAGAATTTACTCCATAAAAATTTTGGTTTTTTATACCGCTAGATCTTTCTATGTAATCCATGTCCGCCCGTACTCCCGTACCCTGATCTCTTTTGCCACCGGTATCCTATGTCCGTCCGTGCCAGGATCTATCTACGCACGGATATATGCACGAGCCTTTACATGGTCCGACCGTGGACTTGATCTGTACCTGGCAACATATAATACCGGCACTGAACAGATGGGACGGCGGATTTGCCGTTCCCTGTGTTTTCCGTTCTTTTGCAATTGATGTTTTACTAAGCTGTGGTCAAGTCTGGAAACTGGTGACGCTTGTGTTTTGCAAAATGCTACGTGTAAAAGTAACATTGATGACTATGACATAAAAGTCAGAGACGAGAGACGGGTCTCATCTATCATGGGCCTGTGTTTCTATCATGATTTTAAACAAAATCTCTTGACCGGTCCAGTAATCATAGTAAACCAGTGATGCCGGACTGTTCCACTTTTAGGAATATCTCACAATACCTTAATAGCTGGCCTAGCCTGCATCACTAGGCCTACATATGTATATGTTCCAAAATGTACACTACATCCATTTCATATTGTTGGAAACAAATGATGGCCTCGAAACACGATCAGTCTAGTGGTTATACAGATACAGGCTTATGTTTCGGTCCTAAACAGAATAAGATAAAAGACGACGGTTTATGTAGATTTATTGCTATGTATGGTCTCTTTAGATTTCTAAAATGACCAAATCAATTGTCTACGTTGTAAAGATTGTTTGTGTCTATTGATTTCAAGTACGGTTGATAACGGTTCTTAAAATTAGTTAATAACTTCTAATTTATCAAGGGAGTCGTAATATATTCTCCACCAGACAGTGGACAAGTTTCAGAGATTAAATAATCATTTGTTCACTACATTGCCATATGTCAGTGAAGACCTATCTAAATAATCTGAGCAAGGGTGTGGTTTTGTCCAACATTTTGGGGTGGACGAACCAGAATGGTTTGTAGAATCGAAGTACGTCACGAACCGCAAGCCCAAACAGATAAACAGAAGGTCCTCGCCCTTGAGAATAAAAATGTGTCAATGGGGACTTTTTACTCTGATTTTCATTTGATCGATTGTGATTCTTTAGATTCTTGATTCTAAAAGTAACATAGGAAGGTAAAGACACTTAGCTTCCAATATACACGTAGATACACCATTTGGATAATTGTATATTACCAATAACATAAGGCTTCCATACGAATAATAAAACACACAATGTAATCATAATTTTTAATAACAATATGATAACAAGAAAGTAACAAATCAAAACATTATGCGTGTACATAAATACAATATTAATGGGCGTAGAATACATTAGGCCAATTATAAACACCCATCTTGAACGTCGATCAACATCTGAAACCAACCATCAAATGTTGAAGAACTTTTCCTACGTAAGTGGTATCTCTATTGAATCCGAGTAAGTTGATGCTAAAGGATGCTTCATTGTTCATACATATGTATATTGTATAAGGATAAAAATGCCAAAACTATATTCAACGACTGGCAAAAATATGTTAAGGGAATTAAAGCAGATCATTCTCGCAGTCGGTCTATAGGGAGTTTTGGGGATTAATTCATTTTGGGTAAATGGATTGATCTCAATAGTTACCGAATATAAGGGGTACTGCTGCAACCTAAAAAAAATAGGTTTCAAATGCTACGTCCTATAATATGCATGCTATTTAACATTATTTATGTATGAAGGCCAAGTGAAGTTATAGTGACATATCATTAACATTTTATTGTGTATAAATGCATTTTTAATCCAATAATGATTTGATAAATCGATAATATGTATTATAATTTATGGTAATTAATTATAATTTATTCAGAAATTCAATGATTTTTTCTGTAATTCCTAGTTATTTATTTAAATCTGTTGTAAAACATGAAATCAATAAGATAAGCTATTTAGTGATAATATTTATATAAAATATTTATAACGTGGGTGGGTGTCGATCTATATATATTTAAGTTGCAACAGGTTGTCTGCTGTGTTTCGTACATTAGTACATTCTAGAAGTTTAACCTGACTAAGGATTGGTTCAGTTATCTGCCCGCCATCTTAATTTATCAAGGATGGTCGAGTCGATATTCAAATCACTAATGAACTACAAAACTCCGTATAGTACTAAATACGTCATCGTTCAATTTGACTTTTTGGTATACAGAGTAGGTTTCGTGTGGGAGTAGACATATATAATATACTTGGTATATTTTGGAATATATGCAGGCCTCAGGGGCGGACTGGGGCCGTGATGTGGCCATGGTTTTTTTCCATTGACCGGCCCACTTAAGTGTGCCGAGCGTAGGGGTCTTAACAGGACAGATCCACGTTTTTGCAAAAGGGGGGGGGGGGGGGGGGGTGCGTAGAGCCAATTTTTTTTATGGGCGAGCGAAGCGAGGCGAATTTTTTTTTGACCTTTTTTTGTGGAATAGAACATAGAATAAGTATAAATTGTACTAATTTAACGGTTTTTGGCGTGGGTTAGACATTTTTGATTTCGTATTCTCCCCATTATTAAAAAAAAAGACAAAGTAAAGGGGGCATACGCCCTCTACGCCCCCTGGATCCGCCACTGCTAAAGGGGTCCTCCCCAAAATGTTTTTGAAAAAATGACTTCCATAAAGGTGATTTCCGAGTACCTCCAGCTGATTTCGGCCACTTTCTTTTGAAATTTTGAGTAGACCTATAAGTCCAATTTTTTTTTTTCTTTTCAAAATATAAATATTTTTTTGTTCATTTTTCACAAACCGGCCCCGTGCACACCGGCCCGCATGGCTTTAGCCATGTGGCCATGCGGCCCAGTCCGCCCCTGGCAGGCCTACCCTATAGTTAAAACTGAATGAATAAATTATTCAACTATTTTTCGATAAGTTATTTATTAATATTTTATGGAGTTCATATAATAAATAAATGCCATCTTTAGAAATTCGGTAGATCTGGAGATTTTCCCTTTATTGTGTCGATACATATATAGTGTAAATTTTAGAATGCACTAATCAACGAAAGGCCCTAAAACTGATGATAAATTATAAATATTACCCTGATTTGAACTCTTCAAAAAAGTAAAATTTGAATATTATTTGGGATAAGTTCAGAATGGTGTGGTGTGTAGTTAATCATTACCTAATATATCCAGCAAAAATATCAAGCTTAGCAATATCTTCTCAAATTCTATTCAAGAATAATTCGCCTAAATTTCACAGTGCAATCTTAAAATGCAGCCTTAAAAATAAGGAACTGTCAATTCCATACTTTTCACCATTTTCCGTCAAAATGTCTTGAATGATATAGTCAAAATCTGTCAGATGAACAATTATTGGCGTATATTCAATGGAGCGTACTCATACCATTCTTGTATCCCGAATACGAATGACGAATGGAGTGGTGATGCCATAATGCAATACCCTTCATAAGATATATAAATAAAATCAGAAGTAGGCCTATACCATTAATAGTTCAAAATATAACAGAACTATATCATTATACTCAGCACTACGAATGGCCATTCTGAACAGCTTTAAATTCCATTAAAGTTTTTAAATATTCGATCGTAGATTTAGCTATCCACGATTTTGAGAATGGACCATCCACGAAACCAGCGTGGCCGCCATAGTCTGTAGTAACAAGAAACATATAATGTGAGCTGGTAAAGAGATCGAAAGGAATGACGTCTTTTGAGCACATTGGGTCGTCTAAACTATTTATACACAGAACTGGTGTTGATATTTCATCTACGTCACGAAGCGGGCTGTTATTTTCCCAAAATTCTTCTGTATTAGTCACACCAGATAATTTGCAATAAAACTGTTCAGTAAATTGATTAACAGACCACGTGGTTAACACATGGCGCATGTCTAAAATTTTTGAAAACGTTTCAAAGTACCTACTTATCACACTTTTAAAATAACTTAAGAATAAAATTTCATAAAATTTGGGAATTTTTTCACTAAAGACTGTCTCGGAATCGTACGTGGACGAGATACAAACTGCGGATTGTAAATATGACGACGAACCGTATTCACCACAATAAGACATTAGTAAGTCTGCTCCCGTACCGACACCAACCGCAGATATGACCACTTTAGGGTACGTGTACTTTAAATACTGTATGACTTCACGTAGATCTGATGGATCACCATAATTTAGTAATTTGGCAGTGGTCAGTTTATTACCACCTTGTCCTCTACCTTGAAATAAAATAGGTCTATAATGTTTGGCTATCACTTCCTCAAATATTCCTTCCACTAAACTTTTACTTCCGGTAAAATCCGGAAGTACCATCACAATTGGCGTGGAATCACTGTTGGTGGACATACGCGCCATTTCACTTATTGACACTATTCCGTTGTCTTTCATTTGCAGATATTTCTTGGATAACTGGTTCTCACGACCAATACCTGGCACACAACCAAGAATTGTTTGCACGTGTGAACTCCTGATCAGAAAACATGGTCTGAATTCAGATTGCATCGTCTGGCATTTCTGAAGTATCTGTTTTGTCAAGGACGATTCTTTATAATAACATTTGGGAACACATGTTTTAGTCCTAAATAATGATTTGAGATAAACAAGAGCTGTTAGTGTCAGAGTACCGAGAAATGTGATAAATACTGTTATGGGGTATGATAGGAACATATAGGCTATCGTCGACAGGAACATCATACCTGTCCGTTTATATCGTTAAATTCTTGACGGCCATCATCTGAAATTAGAAAATTGACAGTTTTTAGAAAAAGAAGCACAGGGATTAAATCCTTCGAGATTCCAGATATGACATTGGGCCTATACAAAAATTGTAACGCTTCATTACAAAGTACAAATTGCGGTAGTCGCAAAAAAAATGTTGTTTTTTGAAAATTACATAGGCTTTATCTCTGTATTAAAGTACATGTATGTTGATAACAAATTGATAACAATCATTTGTTATGTCATATCAACATGTCTCTACAAAGTTTAAGTTTGATGTACAAGCGATAGCATACTTCCTCACAGGAGGTTATGCCTGCATGCGTGGGTTGCGTAGCGTTGCCTAATAGCAAGGTAACAGCCTTCAATCCTTTGTGTTTATTGCATCATAGTATACAGTTTTATATTTTCTAGTTTATTTTTTTATTTACCAACCATAAATGGGCCAACGAGTATATTAAAGGTCGCACTTCCGGTCATAGTTCCGGTACAGGGTCACGGCATTTTATTTGGTTCTCATTCATGCTGTATGTTATTACTCAAGCGATAGCCATTCAGTAACATACTAATAAAACGGGAAGTTCAACGATGTCTTTTTTAAAAAGATTTGTTTTTCTGTCAAGTAACTTCCTTAAACTTGTTAAGAATAACTCAGGCATACCTTTCTATCTAAAGTGAATCTCTAATGTGAGGTTCAAACGATACGTTAAGACAAGATAATAGTTTAAAATGAAATTATGTATCCTGTCGAAAATAAGCACGAAATGCATTTCCAATTAAGAATTTTAGTACAAGAGATATACTACCCCCAACAATAACCAAACAACAAATAAATGAAAGAAAAATTACGGATAAGATACCAGTAGTGTCATTTTGACAGAATCTGCAAATCAATCGCTTTACATGTGCACATAGTATACAAGTATATATATATAGTGTATATCAACGGGATATGATTAAGTGAACTGAAGAGATGTGTGGCAGCCCTGGGCCAGCGCATAGATTTCATCCAATTTCGTCTAAAAGTTTTCAGCACCTTTTGCATTTCGAATATCATCATCATCATCATCATCGTAGACATATCTTAGTTCATTTAAATCCTTTTCCTATTGTATAATTTATATTAAGATTTGCACCTTTACTTGCGTTTATGATTTTAAACCTTAATTTTAAAACGAATTTAGCATTTTACCAATGTCATGGTAATGTGAGTACAGGTACACTGATATTGATGGTATATTCAATCAATTGACCTTGACCATTATCTGAGCAATAACATCCGTCCCCAATTTACATCAAAAAAGAAAATCTCACACCATGTAGCCTGGGCATTTGCATTTCACATTCTTTAACAATAATTTATTATGAGACACCTATAATAGTGATTTCCATATGAAGCTTTTCTGTACACCTATAGATTACAGATTTTGACACGATTGTTGTGAGTCACCATTATAGTATGATACAGATTTTGAGGGTTTTTCCTAGATTATCAGAGTAGCAGGTAGCTCCGTGAGTTAATCTGAAGGTACCAGCATGGGTCGAGATGATACCTTAGGATTTTTCAACCCAGTTTCCCCCTGTCAGATTTGCAGGTCGGAGGGCTGACATGGAAAAGCGTCTATGGTTTCTATGGTCAGAATGGAATGATTTCTTGCATGCTTTCCTTCTTTCATAAAATGGGTGCACTGAACATCTTGCAGTCAATGTTTTTCATATTTCCATCATGTTCATATACAATGAATATAACCATATATTGTCTATTGATTGCATATCTTATGAAATAAATTTTAATATTGTGTAATATCATCAATCACAAAATGCATATCAACTTTGCTTTTTTAAATTTTGACAGAAATAGATACTATAGATGCGATTCAGCCCTATCAAAATGCCTATTTGTAAATGTATTGTATTTGACTTAATAGCTGGGAAACTGTCATAATAAATTTCAAAAGTCGAGTTTTCATTGATGTAAGAGCGAATGATATACGAGCGTATTACTGTATGCTCTATCAGTGCAGATTTATATTTGAATATTAATAGTTTAATACAAACCCGAGCGTTCTGGTCTATTTGTTGAACGTGCCCCCCGTAGTTGAATACATGTGGGTTACACACATTCTCTACAGACTATATTAGCCTTGATTACAAACAAAAAACACAACTAATGATCAATTAGCAAACACACTCACATTGGTTGTTCCTGAAGAGTAAGCATACTATACAAAAGCACATCCTTAATTCTTAACATAATGTATGTGACCGATAGAACATAATGTATGTGAAAATGACCAATAGAACTTAATGTATGTGAAAATGACCAATAGAACTTAATGTATGTGAAAATGACCGATAGAACATAATGTGTGAAAATGACCGATAGAACATAATGTATGTGACCGATAAAACATAATGTATGTGAAAATGACCAATAGAACTTAATGTATGTGAAAATGACCAATAGAACTTAATGTATGTGAAAATGACCGATAGAACATAATGTATGTGAAAATGACCGATAGAACATAATGTATGTGAAAATGACCGATAGAACATATTAAAGGGGAATGTTCAGCATTTTCGAGGATCGATTCTGGTCTTGAATTTATGTAAAAAGCCTTCAGATTCACTGGAATTGCCCAAAAAATCGCACAATCCCTTCATTTATACCCGTAACTTTACAGTTATCTTTCATTTTCTGTAGAGTGTGTTTTCTATATAGTATTACTAAACGATGAGTCTTATTTTTGACTTTCAAACTCTGATATTTATGGATACACGGAGATTTGAAAGCTAAAATTTTGATAGAGAGTTTTGAACATTATTACGGAATTGATAAGCCAAAAATTCAGGATCTGAAACTAAAAGTTTTTTGATCGAACAGTTAGTGAACATTTCCTTTTAATACATGTATATGTGAAAATGATGTAAAAAATGTTAATGAGCGAAAGTACATATGAATCTTAATCATAAAAATGACCTTTAGATCGCAATGTCAATGAACACCAACCCTTGAATGATGTGTTAGTACAAATGATCTTGACGAAATGTTATCTTATCTCAGAATTGTAATTTCCTTGTTAAATTATCTTTTATCTTACTTAACTTTTACTCAGTCCAGTTGAGTTTCTATACGAATCCTAAGGAGGCCACAGGCCTTTCAACAAGGGTTTGCTGCACCATTTAAGGTGCGACGCATCCCTTAAGTGTGTACATACTGTCCATAAGCAATAACTTGATGACATTTCTACTGCGTTATAAAGGCTACATGGGGCTGGTCCGACTTTGTCCCAAGCCCCTCAGGGGGTTTCCGACAACAGGAAAAAAATTCAAGGCCAAACTGATATGTAATACTTTATCACATACATGATATTTATCACAACTCTCACAATCAGGCTAATTATCATAATAATGTTATAATTAACATATCCTTAATTCTGTGATATAGATTAACGTGTCTAATTAGCTATCAGATATCTTCACAATGTCAAGATAGGCTATTACGAAATCGAGTAATACATTGACATTGTGATGATGAATTTTGTACGATAGCAAAAGGATTTTCAATCAAATTTTACAATTTGCAACTGCAATTGGTGTAAAAAAGATCTGATTGTTGCAAGTCCTGCAAGTGACTAAATGCCAAGAATTGCTTTTCCACTATTTTGTATAGTGTTACAATTTCAGAGGGTGTTTTTTCTGAAGTTCTTCTCTCATAAGTCCTAAAACTTACATGTCCATATTATAAGGTTAGGCCTTTCAAGTATTTGTTTTATAAAATAATTAATTACATTGTTCTATCGATTTAATAAGTCTCCACATGTCGTTGATCACAACTATCTAAATCTAAGTTGTTATCACAATAGCGCTGTAAATTGTAATATTATCTTGAAATTAACTTTCTTGTCACTTATCATTGAAATTTAAACTAACCAAACCTTAATTCTTGAAGTGTGATCTCTTGAATATATCAATTACATTAACTCAAAAGTGGAACCCAAACACGATTTCATTTCAGAGACACTAACATGACATGTTGACTTTCCAAAAACTGTCAGTGCCTCTCTGAAACATGTTTCAAACTTAATATACCTTTTGGATAGGCATTATATTAATCTTACGAGATCACAGCCAATTTGATACAAAACACAAAGTTTTAATTGCTATTTTTCAGAATACCCTGCAAATAATATCATTGACAATTTTGGAGTTAAAAAAAAAACGTCACGAGTGCCAGCTTAAAAAAAGTCACTACTGTACGATACAAAAGAGACAATTTCCAATGCGACTATTTAGAATAGTGAAACATAAATGTTCCTATAGAGGAATATGTTGGTGAAATTCAATTCCATATGAAATTCCACGTTTTGAAAGTCCTGATACCAACATTAATAACAGACATTAAGCCTATTATAAAATGTAACTTTTAAAAATCTTTCTTGAGGCTGATTCTAAGGTATATTTTAATCATACCCAAAAGATCTATATCTTTGAATAGTCTTTTTTAGATTGGAAAAACTCGGAAACAATATTATTATCTCGACAACAAAAGCATCTTTTTAGTATTTTGTTTCCAGCAACTGTTGGACGGCATTTGGACAACATATTGCTGAATTTTTCCGAACTATACACACTGACAACATTTTCGGGTATTTTCAATTGGTTTTAGCATCCCAAGACACTGCAGTTTTTAATGTGACAAAAAAAGTGCTTGTGTCATCAATTTTTTAGTAAGCCTATTATATTTTCTTTTCCAAACACTAATATTATAAACATCGAAATCTCGAATCAGATCTGATTTTCAGTTTTTCTAAAAAAAAATTGGCAATTTAGTTAAACGTTGTGTTCAGTTTGTTCTATATCTTTGAATTTGGAATTCTTAAAAAGCGCAAAAGATACAAACAGAAAATGTTAAAAATCACATTGGATGCTTAAGTCCGCAATTTTCAAAGAAGACTAAGTAAAAACTTACCTAAGTTTTAATGTTAAATCCTCAAAAAATATAATAAATCCCAAATCCAACATAACGAAATCCCTATTCAAATCCAATTTTAGTAAAGTTATACTACGGTCCAATAACTTTTACTAAACGTAGTATACAAAGTACTAATCGTAGTATACTACATACACATCGTCTGCTGTATAAAACAAACTTTGTAAAAGCCTCGTAATAATGTTCTATAATATCTATATGACATGGCCTATATACTCGATTAGGAAATAAATTCAAGTCTCTGCAGGATATTTCATGGTTTCAAAGATTTCATAATTCTTTGAAATCATGCATAAAACTCTTTGAAATTTATGTAACGATATTCAAATCCTCGATATGTTATGTGCATCAAAAGCATGTGAACTTTTAAAATTTCACGAGGAAAGATTGAAAAAGCACTTACCGGCTTAAAAGTATTTCCATAGTATATAGACAAGTTTATTTATTGTAGTTCGATTGACGTCATTCACTTTCTGACCTTCTGGTGTGGGTTACGTTTGGAAATATTTAATTCCATTCACATCTTTAACCAACCAGCCAAATTATTCTATAACTTCATCATTTCATTTAGAGTCTTTTATACTAAATCAACATTTGATGATAAAAATTAAAATTCAATAGGATTAAGAAAGAGATTAATATAAGGACTACTAAAGGGCACCTTACTGACATAGTAACTTTGTCTTTCAGTTGACACTTCATTTATCATGTCACAATAAAAAAAAACATTCCCGATTTTCTTTCGTCCGAGCTCGTTAGGACTTGTTCATGTAACATTAGCTAAACGATTATTCATGTTGACAAAATTGAATTAAAGAAGTGTTGACTTAAATGCCATTATGACTTTTTTATGTATGAATACATCGGTACTTAAAATTTAATTTGAATTTGAAAGACACCGTTTGAAAACTCACTTGTGAATGAAATTACAAAGTCTAGTTTGAAAAACAGGCCTATATAGAAACAATTAAATTTTAAATAGTGTAGGACAGATTAAAAATATTTAGAATTTTCGGTGTAAACTTTCATAATTCAATAATCAATCTTCGGAAATTTGAAAATAAATCAAAACTTTCATATTTAATATCATAGAATATATATATCTTGAAAACTATTTGAAAATTAATGAGGCCCCGTATAAAATTTAAGAGAGTATCAAATAATAAAAATCCGTACAAGAAAAACAATTCCGTTAACAAAAATCTCGCCCAGAGCATGACAAAATTGGGAGCAATGATAGATAGTAGTGGATTTCCGATACGAAAAGTACCATCAGGTGTTTGGAAAAGAGTAAGTATGGTCTGCTTCGTGCGACATCCACCACCACTAGCCTATATGGGTCAATCATGAGGTGCAACATTAATTAAGTCAAATTCTCGAAATCCGAAATTGAAATTAAAAGGCATGTCAAACTCTGAAAACCTTGCCAACTAGCAAAGCAGGAAGTCAAATAGAGCCTAACAAAATTCAAGAATACTAATCAGTTGGCTAAGAATGAACTTAATGAGCATATCAAAACATAAAGTTTCATCTCGTTGACATAGGATGAAATGAGAGAACGAAAAGTAGGCTAATCATGTTGGCTTAAAAATAGATTACAGAAAATGTCAAAAACTAATGAATTATATATAGCCTAGGACGAAATTGCATAACATATCAAACGTTTGAATATATATTCGACATTAAATTGTTTTTCATGTGTAATAAAAGTTATATTTATCTCAAACACAAATTTATTTTGAAATTTTTTCGTACTTGAGTTCATGTTTGATACGGAAGCACATCGAAAACTTCAAAGGGGATAAAGTAAAAATGATGTAAACACCCCTTTAAGTGAAAAGAGTACATCACCCCAGCATTCGTTTTGAAAATTATGTAAAATTGATTTTGAAAAATATAACAACATTGCGTAGGTGGTGATCACATGATGAAAGACTAAAACACACCAAAAATTTGGATAAATATATATTCCTTTTTAATAAGGCTGTATAAAAACTCATTTGGTGCATTCTGACACAAATTTTGGAGCAACAACGAAAAAATATTTATTTTGACATTTCATATAGTTTAGGTGCAATATGGGTATGTGGCCTATACCTATTTTCCTATTTTCCTGGAGGGTGGAGAATGGAAGCAGTCCACTCAGAAACAAAATGTATCAAAATCTGACCACCCACTTTGAATTTTTATGGCATTTGATGATGAAAGGTAACTTGCACGTAATTTTAACGGAGATTTTTCAATTTTAGGTGATATGCTGTGAGGTATTTTAAGTGAGTTAAAGTGATCCTTTAAATATTGTCTAATCCACGCACTATCTTCAATACTCATATCGAATATCTTTCACCTATTGCAGAACAAATAGAACACTTGGTATTTTTGTTAAGAACGTCTATAGCCATACGGTTATGGTGTAATACGAACTTTACAGATGTTCTCGTTTGACGTCACTGTGACGTCAGCTTCCCCTTATCCTTTCTCTTTGTAATATGACAGAAGCGAAAGCGATGATAGAAAATACCTTATAATTAGCATAAGAATTGAAAGGTTTTTCTCGTCGTGTCACCGAACCTTAAAGAAAATGAGTAAATAATGGGTTTCAATTTTCCATAAATCATAACTTAAATATGATATAATACAATACAATACGGTATAATAGGATACACAAGTCAATACTTTACAATAGAGAACTGGTCGGTTCAGGTAAATATCTTTACACTATAGTAGGCCTAATCCTTGAAAACACAAGAAATCTAATTCATAAGGAAACTTAATTCGAGAAACTATCTGTAATTATATTTTAGTCGCCCAAACCTTCACCAGTGCAGTTCCAAGGTGATCAAGTTTTTCACCACAATTCTAAGACATATTTATCATATCGCAGGATAGAGCTATAATATATATTTTTTTTTATCAGACTTGGTTATAATTTTGCCACAATAAATTTTACAAGTAGCCTATGTTAAATCGTTCTAGTTCATATACGTCTGTGGAATATACACAAATACAGAACTGGATCCGAAAATACAATTTCTGGACTGTCGCCCTTTAATCAGCAACTTATAGAACTTGACCACGGAACTTCTTAGGCTATAACGTAACTTCGGTGTTTCAAGTATATTCGTTGACGATTAAAAAAAAGTGCTGCTGAAGTCATTAACAGAAATGACGAAATAATCCGAGGCAAGTTGTTCATGTTATAGATTGTGACATCCTATTGTAATTGATTTTCACCAACAGAAAACGGAAAAACTCAGGTACGTCACAGTTGCCTTTGTAAACCGCAGTATTTACGTGTTTCAAAAAAAAGTAAGAAAACTTGGGATTGGAAATATATCTGATTGAACCTTTATGGCAGGAAATGAAGCTTTGTATTTAAACCACCAAATATTTCGACAGGCTTGCTTTTATTGCACTAAACTTCCCTTTCCTACAGTATCCTATGAAACAATTTCCAAGAATCTAAGATAACAGATCAATGAACAAAAATAGTTGCTACTCTTTGTCAGCTAGGAAAATTTCTCATAATAATAAAATTTACACCATTGAAGTGATACTACTTTATGGTATGAGCATAACATTTGTTTTTCAATTATTGTATAAACGTAGTTTCCTGGAGACCCATGTTCTGAGACCATACAGGTATACTATATGAACATATACTGTTATAGTCAGAAACTTGCTGACTCTATTCCCAGCCTTTGATAGATATTTGGACAGTAACCGAGGTTGTTTTCAAAATGTACTCCTTAAAGGTGTTTCAATGGCTAATAAAAAATATAGCTTGCCAGGCAAGGTAACATACGCCCACAGAAAGCTTTGATTGTAAGTGTGAGTGTTTGTTTGTTGCCCATTCACATTTAGTTGAAAGAAAGAACTGTGAATATAAACTGAATTAACACTTATTAACACATTGTCAAGACAGTTAGACATGATATGTCCGTGAAAAATTATCCGATCATCACAAAAATCAATAGGTATCATCTTCATAATGACATTGACCCATAAAATCAAAATCAAAATAATCTGTAAAGAATTGAAGCCTGTAGAGTGAGCACGAGATGCTCAATATAGCTAATAGAGTGAAACGTCAAGTCGGACACGATATTTCCGTGAAAAATTATCCGATCATCCCAAAAATCAATAGGGATCATCTTCATAATGACATTGACCCATAAAATCAAAATCAAAAGAATCTGTAAAGAATTGAAGCCTGTAGAGTGAGCACGAGATGCACAGTATAGCTAATACAGTGAAGCGTCAAGTCGGACACGATATTTCTGTGAAAAATTATCTGATCATCACGAAAATCAATAGGGATCATCTTCATAATGACATTGACCCTCAATATCAAAATCAAAAGAATCTATAAAGAATTGTAGCCTGTAGAGTGAGCACGAGATGCACAGTATAGCTAATACAGTGAAGCGTCAAGTCGGACACGATATTTCCGAGAAAAATTATCCGATCATCACGAAAATCAATAGGGATCATCTTCATAATGACATTGACCCATTAAATCAAAATCAAAAGAATCTGTAAAGAATTGAAGCCTGTAGAGTGAGCACGAGATGCACAGTATAGCTAATACAGTGAGGGGTCAAGTCGGACACAATATTTCCGTGAAAAATTATCCGATCATCACGAAAATCAATAGGGATCATCTATATCAAAATCAAAAGAATCTATAAAGAATTGTAGCCTGTAGAGTGAGCACGAGATGCACAGTATAGCTAATACAGTGAAGCGTCAAGTTGGACACGATATTTCCGTGAAAAATTATCCGATCATCACGAAAATCAATAGGGATCATCTTCATAATGACATTGACCCACAATATCAAAATCAAAAGAATCTATAAAGAATTGTAGCCTGTAGAGTGAGCACGAACTAAATGTGAACGGACCGACGGACCGACGGACCGACAGGGTGATTACAATAAATGCCCATCTTTCGAGTGGGCGTATAAAAATAATCTGGTCAAAAGTAATGTAACTCTGTCATTAAGTAAATAATAGAAAGTGATTAATTGTCGGAAACACTCCTTTAAAGTACCATAAAGGTCATTAGACATTGATTGGTTGAAGTCCAGTCTAACTTATTATTTTAAGGTAGATAAGGAAACACAGCATTAAAGATGTCATTATATAAGGATGTCAATGTCAGTGAAATGACATGATGTCAATATACATGTCATGTCACCTGTCACTAGATCGTGTTATGTTATATTGCAGTTTCCGGTCATAATATACTTGTATATATATTACACTGTCATGTCATTTTAAAAGAAATGAAGTTTTATGTTATCCCTTTCCGGTACAGTTTGAGCAAAGGAAGATGTTTATGCATTTTGTATAAAGGGATGTTTCTCCTGACAGTTCCATTAGCCTACTCCTTTTTCAAACCCAAGGACAACGTGTACATATTGTAGCACAGAGGTGGGTTTTCATAGCGTAACCACTGGGCTGAAATTCAGCTTCATCTTTTGATAAAAGAAATGTCGAGAAAACTTCATGATTGTCCACCCTGTATACGGATAAAAAATTCTTTTAGTTATATTAAAATGCTAAATGTTACCTTGATATGCGATATGCCACAACTGTCCCCAACATTCGTGCAATATAAAGGGCAATATCATGATTCTCTGGGACAATTTTAGCTGCGCAAATAAATGTTTGTGATAAACAGTCACGAATAATACCATTAATTGACAGTGAACTTAAATAGGAACTCCCAATGTCACCCACGAGAGGAATCAATTCTCCTTATCTCCAGTTCAAATTGGAAATGACCTGTCCTAAGTGTTACAATAATATCGTGATGAAACTTATAAATTTATATTTTTTATAAATTCAGATCAAACCATCAGCAATGGTAGATCTGGGACCAGACGATTAAAAGAGAACGAAAGTCCTTAAAACTTTCTTTTTCAGATAATCCTATGGGAGCCATGGCACATCAACTTTATGGGCTTCTCCAATAGCTCACATGCATCGTTGATACTTAAATACAAAGGTTCAGATAAGAAAAAGAAGTATCTAGAATATTTGAACCTGGTTTAATTTTGTTTTTCTTTCAGCTTAACATGTTTTAGCTGGTTTCCATTGTTTTGAAATAAATGTTACGGAAATTGAAAAGTGGGACGATGAGACAAGCAAGATTAATTATGTATAATGTTATGCCGTTGGAAGAATTGGTTTGCGTTTAAATGCATCGTCTTGCCTTACCGGAAGTTAACAATATAGCGGGATATGGATCAGATATTTCATCGCCGACATCAATATGTTCTTAAAGCAAGATATTTATTTGTTGATGTTATCAGTTTATCCCCAAATTTTAATGTGAAAATCCATGATCCATTTTACATAATTGAACACTACCAAAATCTGAGCAATATTCACTTCCGGTATAGTCAGTCAGCAAGAACTGCATGTGGTCGGGATTTGGTACTAAGCATATTAATACGCATTATATACGGTAATAATATTGTTTACCAAATGAAATTAACATCCTCAATTTATGGCCAATAACCTGCAACGCGGGGAGCCGTTATATCCATTTCCCTTCCAATTTGAATCATTATGAAATAATTGATATTTTGTTATTGTTTAGAATGTAGGCCAGTGTTAGAATGGAGCACGAGGTTTTCCGTCCATCAAATGTCAATATATTGTAGATTAATGTATTTCTAATCTATTATAATATCAACTTTTAATAATATTTCACATTTCCTATTTTATGGTTATTACTTTTCTATATTCAATACTTAAATATAAATTAGTTTGTTTAAAGTTACTTAAAGTCAACAAATCATTAGAATATGATTTCTTGATTTTGTAATTCTGCTAAAGTGCCATGATTTCTGCTGACAATCTGTCTAGACAGACTAAATCGGCTATGAGATTCATGAATGGTGTAGAAGTTTTTTTTTTTACCAAAACTTAAGCCTTCATCACAACCGTTTTCATAAAATTTCCATTTCGTGTGATACCTGTCTGTTACGTTGTAATCAATGTGCAGAATGTCGACTTCCGGTTTTCCAATTGCACCGGAAGTAAGTGAATCATCTACTGACATAAATCGTAATAAAATAATCGATATCACAGGAAGCTTTATTTAACTTATCAGTGTTACGTATCATGTCAAACGACCAGGTCTTCTGTTTTATGATTTTAACAAATTGCAAAAACATTGGTTTTCATGCCGGAATGACTTGTAAGGTTACTTTTAGAACATTCTCCGAATTATCCGGAAAAGATCAATGCCAAGAGGTTTGGCCAAGGACCAGTTGGCAGAAGATATCCTTACGGAACCTAAGTTGTTATCCTTGTTAAACAAAGATATTTCTTTCTTTCTTTCTCATAATGCACGTAGCATAGCGCAAATTGACGCAGCTGTAATAAAAGCTCTTGAAAAGGTACACGTATGAGGGTATCCATCTTTAATATTTTGAAATAATGAAAATGGTCTAGAAATGAAATATGTTATATAATAAACGTATTGATATGTTATTGTACTGTTTATTTTCTAAAGGCTGACAAACTTATATAATTAATTTTTCATGGTTCTATTATTGCTTGCTTGAATGAATAAAATAAAATCGAAACATATTGAATGCATATGATCACAATACACGGTCTTATCAGCTACTACAAACACATGAAACCAACGTGAAAATATCACTGATACGCCTACAGATGTTGGCAACAACGGAAATATATTGCATGTATTTTTTTCAATCAAAAAAAGTCAGAAGTTGGTGCTGAATACGATGCCGGAACGTTCAAATTGGAACGAACACAATTATAAATTCTCAAACTTGGTCAGTAAAAGTATATCGAATGTCTAAAAAAAACGTCCCCGAGTTTGACTGTCAGTATCCCAGCTGTTTCTGAACCGATCTCTTTCAAAATTCTCACAGATTTACTTCAACTTGTCCTTACCAGATCCTGGAAATATGAGAGTTAAACAAAATAGCATGTCAAAAAATTCAATATCAGAGCACATTACATATTTCAGCATGTATTCATTGTCCTTTCCCCAAAGGACCACTAAAATAAAACAATTTCCATCCTGAGAGGCTCTCGTGATCTCAACGAATCTAAAGGTATTTTCTCCCAAAAAGCGACCATCCTGCCTTTCAGTTCCCGTACAGTCAGGTTGTCGCATAGGTGCCTGTAATTGGAACTGATAGGCATTTTCACTTCTTGAGCAATGGTACCTTTATATGAGATCCGTGAGAGCTCATCAGGATGGAAAATTATCTGTTAAATCTGAAAACTCAAGAAAACTTCGTTATATATTATTATTTAAAACACTTACACATTTTTTGTAAGCGTTTTGAATATCAACTTATAATAAATCTTATTAAAATTTATTGATTTTTCATTTAAAAATGTGTCTTTACGATCGAAAAAATCGTCTTACGAAACAAAACAGTCAAAGTCAAAAACGTGACTTTAAAATCGTGTCACATCTAGCACTCTAAAATTTGAATTTTTTTCTATGGTAAGTCTATTGTTTAATGAGAGCTGTTTGACATATATATTATGTATAGTATTTTTTGACTAAGTTTTAGCCTTGACATGTAATCAATAGCACTTGGCTTTGTAATGTAAAATTTATTGCTTTACTAAGACTGAAATAGGTCATCGTCTATTTAAGTGCGCACATGTAAAAAAAAAATTCCGAAACTTATGCATGTCAAACTGACATCATAAAAATATTCCCGAAAAAAAGTGCACAAAGTGACATGTCAAACTGATATTCTAAGTAGAAAAATAAAATGCATATCCTACATAATGTTGTACAATATTAAAGGGCTTGTAAAGAGGTTTTCTAAACTCTGAATGTGTATCGGGGACACTGATAGCATTTCCCTACGTCTGTGGTTCTTGCAATTCCACTAAAATTAACGCGTTATATGACGTCACTGACAGTGATCTGCATAGACATCAATAGTAGCTTCCGGTAGATCACTGTCAGTGAAGTTTAGAAAACCTCTTTACAATCCTTTTAAAGGGGAATGTAACCATAAGTTCGACGACTAATCATAACTTGGAAACAGGAATTTTTAGCTAAGCTTATCAGTAATAATGATGACACCTTACTGTCAAAATTTAATCCTTCAAATCCATGTGTATCCATAATACAAATAAACAATACGACTCGTACTTACGGCTATACCTTATTTAGAGAACACAATATACAGAAATTGAAAGACAATTTATTTTTTTAGAAATGTATTTGAGGGATTATACGGTTTTCGTGCAGTTCTAAGACTTTCATAACCAAATCTATCTTCGAAAATACCAAATGTTCCTCACTTTAACACGTTTTGGTGTTAAATACCCAAAGGCCAACATTAATTACGTTCCCTAATGATGAATTTGATTGCACTCGTCAACTTATTGAAGAATTTCGTATATTACACGCGTTTGTCGATAAAAACAAATGATTGACGAATTCGTGATTTGAAATTAGGCTAAATATATTTAGGCCATGTTGCTTTGCATGATTTCATTCCTAAAACCTACCGCTTGAATTACATGCAAATAGACGTTGGCTTAACGAATTACGTATAACTTATTTCCGCGCTTTTTTTTTACTTCCGGTAGAATGGTGTTTGAAGAGTTGGAATTCTTAACCAACCCATATATCATAGTTTTTTAAGCCAAGGTTTTCACATTAAGTTCTATCGACTGGCGATTGACAACGCGAATAATATAGCTGTTTCTCTTTAAACTCATGCTCATTCATGATTAACAAGGGACACTTCAAACTATCTGTATACCTTTACATAAATTACTTCTACAACAATAAAAGATATGTATAATACTGTTTTCAAGTAGTATGCAAAAGTAAATGATATATGTTAATCACTTATAAGTGCACTTTTGTCAAGTGTATTTTAATATATTGTAGGTTACTTTATGGGCTTGTTTTCAATATTGAAGGCCATTCGCTACTACACCTACAACATGGATTCTTACTATCTTCGTGTCCGATTCTGGTAACTAGATCAAGGACGAAGTTTCGTATGTAACCCAACCCCATCATACGATGTTCTTCTTGCTGGATCTATATACGTATAAACTTGGTATGCATGATGAGTTCTCGGTCATGCTCGAACTTTATTGGTATCATTTTATTGCCCAGAATAGAATTATTAATAATATTTACTAAATTTAACCAAATCTCATTTGAATATTTATATTTTAAGAATGATATGTACGTACATTCTAGTATTTCGGATTCACTCAAAATATAGCTATCCAGATCTCATACACGTATAAGTGCACTATAGAAAATTTCTAACAAACTAGAAAGATCGAAAAGGGGTTGATATTACGTAGGTAATAACATTCAAATTCTTCAAGAACTAAACAGATCAAAGTACCTTTTTATTATTGAAATCTAGGCCAAGTAGATAATAGTTTATTATTGAACTATGTCAAGTGTCTATATTAGGTCAACTTATGTGATTGAATAAAAACATTAAATTTAGGTAAACATTATCTGAATAGTCGTCAATATCTAATGTCAGTACATATCATCAATTAGAAAACAGTGACCCCATTCTTGACATCTCAAGGTCCCAAAGTCATTGGTATACATGTAACATAACAAATAATTTTGCTTGTTGGCTTTCCATCGAAATTGGCCTTAGTCTCCAAAATATGGCATATAATGATATAGTTTCAGATGACATAAGGAATGATATGGAAATTGCCTAAACGTTTGAAGGCTGAATAACAGTATATATAACGCATTGCGGTGTACAATGAAAACATTTGTCAGAATAGCATGGTAGCTCTATCTTTCTTACTCTTGTTTCTTTTCCATTGTTGTACTACAACATATTTACTTAAATCTCGACGACCAATGAGATGTATCACTTACAAGGCACTCTTTTATTTATTCTCTCCAGAACAGCTTTTTCAGTGAGAGAATTATACGTCGACAATAACCTATGATAAGTTGATAGAAAAACATCAGTCAGAATATTAAATGACTTATTACCAGATTACAAAAGGATACATCTTGCTACTAAACAGATCATTGTAAGATTAGTGGAAGATATTACAGCTCGCCCTGAGACTTATAATAAGACACATAATTACAGACATTCTCAATATATTATATCTCTGATAAGTTTTACCATATTTACTTGTAAGAAACAGGACAATAAACTGTATCTATGCGCTT
The DNA here is from genome assembly GCA_029955415.1 of Lottia scabra. Classification (NCBI taxonomy): domain Eukaryota; kingdom Metazoa; phylum Mollusca; class Gastropoda; family Lottiidae; genus Lottia; species Lottia scabra. Next base: position 2,537,655 of record JARJEI010000016.1, read on the forward strand.
CAGTGATAATGGAAGCACACTCTTCGATTTGCCTTCAGATCGATGAGAGAGTTTCTTTATAAGCTTATACATTTTTTCAAGTTTCTTTATAAGCTTATCCTTTTTCATTTTCTACACCTAATCTTTTCTACGAGAAATTTTTGTTATCACAACGTATTTGCCCACCCAACGACATAGGCTTCTGGACACTCTTGTACGAATCTTGATGGAGATTGACGAAACTTGGTTAAATTGTAATCGCCTAAGGATTAACCCAGCCCACAATCAAATGTTAGTCAAATTAATCCTTGATTAATGCCATAAACAGTTAATTATTCTCACCTTAACCATAACTTACAAGACAAAAATAGTTCCTGAAGGTTATCAAAAAGATCACTAGTGTCCCGAGGTTACAATTATAATTATATTGTGTTGAAATTGCCTCCCAAGTTTGTCCTGTGCATCGTAATCGTGTACTGCAGTAGACCTAATGTGTTGTTTTTTTGTTGTGTTGTATTGTGATTTGTATATTGTGATTTGTATTGTATTGTGATTTGTATTGAATTGTGATTTAGATGGTCAAAAAATAAGAAAACAAGGAATTGAGAATCAAATTAGTAAATGCTTCGTTAGCATGGTAAATAACGGAACACAAGTTTATGGTATACTACTGTTAGCATGGTAAAGTCAAGGTAAAATAAGCATGTAGGCCTACGTTTGATAATAACAATGTTTATTACACAGTGTCATTAACTTGATTTGATTATTTCACATTTCTATAGGTCAATAACATGAACCCAATAACCTTTTCATGATTCAATGATTATTAGTATGTCAAACCGGGTTGACAAGTGAAGGCGCAGATTGCTATCAAGTTTATGGTTTCACAATAACATGTCTTGTAAATATGTGAAAAATTCCTCAAAATGGAAAAAATGTACTATTTTGGTCTAAATTTGAGTAGTATTGGCTACATAGACCAGGAGCCCAGGGGGGTCAGCCTAGCTGAAAAACTAACCAATTCTTATATGTATCACTATTCTCCATGGACATTCCCTTTAAAGGAAATGGACGTCTGCCGGGCATGCACTGGTGGGTGTGGCCAGGAGAGGTCAAAGAAGAGTACCATTAAGATAGGCTAGCTCAACTTGTCAAATAACTTATAGAAACTATTACCAAAGTGATCAGCATACAGCCATATACTATAAATGACTATTGCCAGACATTTCCAGTGGTGGACTGTGTCCGCCAGACAATGATATCCGATACAAGAAAATTGAGCTAGATCAGCTTATGAGCTAAATGCATGAAACCTTTTGTGAAATCTTCGTCTTTAACATGTGTATCAAGAATGACCACTGCCAGACATTTTCTGTGGTGGAAAGCCCCTGCCAGACGCCCTCATGTGACCCCACCCTCTAAAATGACCTAGGTTAGCTCATGAGCTAACTGGATGAAACCTTTTGTAAAATGTTCGTCATTGCCTTATGTATAGAGAATGAACACTGCCAGACATTTCCTGTGGTGGAAAGCCCTTGCCAGACGCCCCAAGTGGCCCCTTCCCATAAAATGACCTAGGTTAGCCCTTGAGCTAACTGGATGAAACCTTTTGTAAAATGTTCGTCATTGCCTTATGTATAGAGAATGAACACTGCCAGACATTTCCTGTGGTGGAAAGCCCTTGCCAGACGCCCCAAGTGACCCCTTCCCATAAAATAACCTAGGTTAGCCCATGAGCTAACTGGATGAAACCTTTTGTAAAATGTTCGTCATTGCCTTATGTATAGAGAATGAACACTGCCAGACATTTCCTGTGGTGGAAAACCCTTGCCAGACGCCCCAAGTGACCCCTTCCCATAAAATGACCTAGGTTAGCCCTTGAGCTAACTGGATGAAACCTTTTGTAAAATGTTCGTCATTGCTTCATGTATAGAGAATGAACACTGCCAGACATTTTCAGTGGTGGAAAGTCCCTGCCAGATGCCCCAAGTGACCCATACCCATAAAATGACCTAGGTTAGCCCATGAGCTAACTGGATGAAACCTTTTGTAAAATGTTCGTCATTGCCTTATGTATAGAGAATGAACACTGCCAGACATTTCCTGTGGTGGAAAACCCTTGCCAGACGCCCCAAGTGACCCCTTCCCATAAAATGACCTAGGTTAGCCCTTGAGCTAACTGGATGAAACCTTTTGTAAAATGTTCGTCATTGCTTCATGTATAGAGAATGAACACTGCCAGACATTTTCAGTGGTGGAAAGTCCCTGCCAGATGCCCCAAGTGACCCATACCCATAAAATGACCTAGGTTAGCCCATGAGCTAACTGGATGAAACCTTTTGTAAAATGTTCGTCATTGCTTCGTGTATCAAGGATGACCACTGCCAGACATTTTCTGTGGTGGAAAACCCCTGCAAGGCGCCATAAGTAACCCCAACCCCAAACACTAACAAGTTTAAATTATGTTTATGAATACTGTAAGGCTAGAAATTAATGCGTCAACAAATTAATGCGACATGGGGTATACAGACTAAAATGCGAGTACAAATTAATGCGATCCGCGATAGGTGTCGCATTTTTTAATATCATAAAAAATAAAATGTAAGTATGACGGCTAGAGCTGTACTCACCTCTAATCTTATCAATTAAGGGTTCTTTTCATTAAAAATCAAGCCATGATCAACGAGTTTGATTACTAATCAGCTTCAAGTTTAGAGATTACCTTATTACCTAATCCAGCCCGGTCTCAATTTAAATACTTGACCTATACTACCTTTCGTCCATATAATTCACTTGGAAATATGTATTTTAAAATGCGGATACAAATTAATACTGAATATATCAAAAAATTTATCACATTCCTTAGCACGGATTAACTTAACCTTTTTGATATACTAATTGGATACTCTTTGTTTTTTTTTTAATTGTGAACGTTCTGATTTAATGTCTTTCTATTCATGAACATTATGGGAAAATGTAAAGTTGTAAGTAATAATTAAAGTGCTTCTATTCTTCATCTTGGTCTGAATCTGAATCCTCTCTCCACGGTTCATCATCCGAAATCACTCAATTGAACAGTTTCGGACTCACTACCAGTGATAATCGTTGTTTCATCAGTGCCATTGTCAACCACTCTGTTTCCACCTTGATGATTTGAGAACAGACTGCCAGGAATCGCAGGCCAATGGAACCAGATTGGTTTCAGGAGTGTGTCATTGACAAACCATCCATATTCAGTTGGTGACAAGCCATCTCCTGGACAAGATTTTGTAGGAAGGGTCCACAACACTGTAACATATTGCGACTGGCTGAACTTCATCTCTAGCGTTTTACGAGTGGGTGGCAGCAATGCACAGTGGATATGTTTGACATTTGCCAGGGGATTATCCTGAAAAACAATTAAATATGTCATTAGAAATAAGCATTTCATGACTGCTATGACAATAAGTTTAAATTTAGCTGGCAGTTAATTACATGTATATCAATTTCAGTTAATAAATTTTGAACTTTGCCTGTCATTTGCATCGATTTGTTGTAACGTGCTTCATCAATGTCTCGATTCTGACTTTGGGCATACATGCAGCAGACAAATTCTGATATGACATCAAAATCAACCATGTGAGGTGCATCTCCTCATTTGTATCAGCTGAACAGACTGCTGACAATATTGTCTTAGCAATTGATCCATAGGATGTGCTTATGTTTGTTTGCATGAGGATCAAATGGAGAAGAAGGCCACCATTATAGACATGAACATTATTCCTTGTAAGCTCCGACTCTGTGACAGGTTCAGTCTGTAGTTTTAACATGGGTCCCATCACAATGTGCAAGCGATAATGGGTATGTAGTCATTGGGTAGGAGAGAACATTTTTTAGATCAAGGTTTGTCTCCTCTGCAACAACAATAATCATATGTATAAACATATCACTTAGGCTTTCAGCGTTGGTCTTTGCTTCCTGTAAGGCCGGTGACTTGGTTTGCTTACTTGACATTTTCAGCAGCACAGTTTTGTACTCGTGTACATTTGACTGGTTGAAGAAAGCGATGGTTGTTGCTGTCCCATTCAATTTTGCACTTGCATCCACACCCCTTTTCAGTGTATTCAGCAGATATGATGCAGTGTTCTTTGATGCTGCTTGACCAGTGGCAACATTGACCAAGCAACCTGAAGTTTCACTTTTGAAAGGGTTGCAAAATTCATCAATTTTTGACTGTTGTCCTTTTTTATTCTTGAAGGACGACACTGGGCAGCTGTAGTTTCCCCTAGTTCCAGCCCAGCGAATTTTCTTTACTCTGTTACACCCATAGCTCTCTGGGTCATGCTTAACGGCCACCTTCGCAGATTCTGAATGCGACAATCCTTTCATTTGAGATGCTGCATCATGGTTTACATACAGTGGTGTGTTGCCCTCAAACAATTTCCAAAACCAACAGAGATCCAGCAATTTCATTGCCAGATTTACTTTCCTCTGGGTTCTGTAGATTCAGATGTAATCATATTGGATGTTTCAGCCGTATCTGTAGATTCAGCTGTAATTGCGTTGGATGATTCAGACATATCTGCATGGATAGCTTGGATCCGGTGAGAGATGCTTAGCCAAGACCCAAACAATGTGCTTCCATGGTTTAACTGTACTAAAGAAACATTGTAAATTACATCAGAAGCCATTACAGTCAACTTGCGATCTATTGTATCCTTGAATGAGCCTTGGGGACTTTGTCAATCCACAGATGAGACTCCTGAAAAAGAGATCCAACTGCTCTGGTATTTATCAGCTAACTTGGTATTGAATTTTGATCCTAACTTGTCATTTATCTTTCTGAGAAGATTCTGAGCTGTGTATGTCACAATGTCTGCCCTTTCACCCCCAATACCGGTAAACTCAACTTTGTACACGTCTAGTAATTCGGAGACTAGAACAGATCACTTGTTGTCTATTACCTCAGTTTCAATGTAGGTGCACAAAGAGGTAAATGCCGTCTTGTGGTAATACTGAGACGTATACGGATGGCTTAAACTTTCTGTGCCTTTATTCTCCGTCTCTGTGAAGAACTGAGAACTGCAGAATTTATGATATTCCGCTTCTTTTGCAAATAGATCGACCCCTGGTACGTTCATTTTGTGAGGTCTGTGCTCTTTTGACGAGTGACTCGCAACCAGATATCGTTGCAATTTTTAGCCTTGGTTCTTCCTTTCCATTTTTCTTTTTCTTGCTTTTCCCACAATATATACAAGCCCCTTTTAGCACGCCTTGTTGGTTTTATTTATAGGAAGCACACTAAATTGTCTTGTTTCTAAATGAACCTTTTTGCTGGCGGGCGAGCGAATCATCAAGCTTTGATTTTTTGTTGGCGCTGTAAAAGACTTGTGGCAAAAAGTATGATATCTGGAGCTTTCTTGTTAATTGCTTCCCAAAATCTTTTGTGTTGTATCAAAATATTTGTCAGAATTTAGATTTTTACGTAGCTGCGCAGCATTCCTTATTGTGGTCCATGTTTTTACTGTAAACTGTTTCAGTTTGCTGTCCTCTTCTGTTGATGTTTGACAGACTAAACCTACATCATTCTGTAGGTATACACTTGAAATGAGATACTATTATCATTCAGGAATGACACAGTTGTTTAATTTTTTGGCATGTATTAGGCTTCGGCAAACTCTTAAAAAATAAAAAAGTTTAATTTCAATAATTTGTTTGGAAAAAAAACAACTACTTACCGTTTTCTTTGAGTGTAAAAGTGACAGAAAGGCCTTTCAATTCAGGCCTCCATTTTATTTCCAGGAAAGCTATTCTAATGGTATAGATAACATTTTCAAAATTTTTAAACCATCAGCTACCATTCATTTTTTTAATACTTTCTTTTCAGAATTATTATAAATGTCTAGCAGGGGTTTTCCACCACAGAAAATGTCTGGCAGTTGTCATTCTTGATACACGAAGCAATGACGAACATTTTAGAAAAGGTTTCATCCAGTTAGATCATGGGCTAACCTAGGTTATTTTATGGGTATGGGTCACTTGGGGCATCTGGCAGGGGCTTTCCACCACAGAAAATGTCTGGCAGTGTTCATTCTCTATACATAAGGCAAAGAGGCACATTTTACAAAAGATTTCATCCAGTTAGCTCATGGGCTAACCTAGGTTATTTTGTGGGTATGGGTCACTTGGGGCATCTGGCAGGGGCTTTCCACCACAGGAAATGTCTGGCAGTGTTCATTCTCTATACACGAGGCAATGACGAACATTTTACAAAAGGTCGCATCCGGTTAGCTCATGAGCTAACCTAGGTCATTTTATGGGAAGGGGTCACTTGGGGCATCTGGCAGGGGCTTTCCACCACAGGAAATGTCTGGCAGTGTTCATTCTCTATACATAAGGCAATGACGAACATTTTACAAAAGGTTTCATGCATTTAGCTCATGGGCTAACCTAGGTCATTTTAGAGGGTGGGGTCACACGGGGGCGTCTGGCAGGGGCTTTCCACCACAGAAAATGTCTGGCAGTGGTCATTCTTGATACACATGTTAAAGACGAAGATTTCACAAAAGGTTTCATGCATTTAGCTCATAAGCTGATCTAGCTCAATTTTCTTGTATCGGATATCATTGTCTGGCGGACACAGTCCACCACTGGAAATGTCTGGCAATAGTCATTTATAGTATATGGCTGTATGCTGATCACTTTGGTAATAGTTTCTATAAGTTATTTGACAAGTTGAGCTAGCCTATCTTAATGGTACTCTTCTTTGACCTCTCCTGGCCACACCCACCAGTGCATGCCCGGCAGACGTCCATTTCCTTTAAAGGGAATGTCCATGGAGAATAGTTTTACATATAAGAATTGGTTAGTTTTTCAGCTAGGCTGACCCCCCTGGGCTCCTGCTCTAACAGGGAGTAAAGATAAGATACCTAGTTTATGTTTACTTCAAAGATAAGTTGGTGAGCCTAAAGAAAAATAAATTGTTTTCTATTATCACGAACGTATCAGTTTACAAGTCAATTATTAAAGTTAGCTATTTTTCTTCTTTAACAAATTAGTTTAAGATAAACATCACCACCCATCAAATTCCATCATTGAAAACAACAACTTTTTAATGAAATGAGTAGGTTTTATATAGTATTAACTCGTTTTTCGACCCTGTTCTTTCTCTTTGATCCGCTATAAAGCCCATGTGTTTCCAGCAATCTTTTGTATGTTGAAGAATAACATCACCTGACTGAATAAAATGACTTGAAGCATATTGGTCCAAAATGTTTAAGATAGAGTACTCAACACCTTGTTACCCACCCAAAAATTTCATAACCCCCTTGGATTGAACACCCTTGGCATAACACTACACTTTAAACGTTGTCCATGTTCATTGTGAAATTCTGCATTTAAATGGGATTTGTGACGTCACCAAACGCGACGTTTCAGAAAACGGTGAAGTAAATAAGCAGTAAAAAATAGAGAAACCGAGTACATGGGGTATAGTTCCGGAATTGACGCCGACAAGATTCGCGTTTTTATTTCTTTAAAAAAAAAGACTTCAGACTTGATAATATCATTAAGGCTGCTTTTCTAGGACATACACCTTTAAGGGTTTTCCAACAACACTTCAGACAAATTATGAGAAAGATACAAAATCAGATAATGTATATATCACTTGACAATTCTATCTTTCATAACATTCTTGTCATCATGTCTCTAGGCCGAGATTTTATGTTCAAAATGGCAGACAGGGAAAACTTTTTAAGACATATTTTTATTTTAAATGCACTAAAAATAACATTAACATTTATTTACAGAAATAAAACGCTAATAAATTTTCAGTATTTTGTCGCCGCGTATTTTGTTTTAGGTAATTTTTTTTTTTGTTCGATTCCCATAGGAGACAATAAAAAATCCAGTAATGTGGAATCAATCGACAGGAATCTTTTTAAAGGACAGTTTACATCTATGTTATATTATGTTATGTTTTATGTTATTCCAATTTAGCACACTTCTTAGTCAACCTTCTTTGGTTCAGTTTCTAATCTCCAGCTCAAAATTTTTTCCGTAAAAAATTATCCATAATTTTACACTTTAATCTGTAAAATAATATTCCAAAATATGAAAATGGCATTTTTATTATAAATTTGAGAATTTAAATTTCATGCTCATTCTAAGAGGTAGTAATTCTTTAATACAGAATACAAGTTGTCGATCAGATTTTTCCATCACATCAACTGCATATACATAGGCGTACGAGCCCCAGTGATTTTCATGAAGGAAATTTTAAAAAATAAAATCGTTCGGAAATGATGTGATCAGGCAGATGGCGAGAAGTTTTTGGAATTAGGGGTTGGGTGGGGGTCGACTTGTCGGGCATATATATTTCGTTGTCGGGCAAATTAGCATTAGTTATCGGGCAAATTGGTTTTGCCCCCCGCTCAACTAACGCCCCGTACGCCTATGTGCATATATCACAGCAAGTTCTACAGAAGTTTCAAATAAGTATATTCTCGATCACAGTCGTTGTTTTCATTTTGTTAATCATTATTTGGGCTTTGTTTGCGCTTGTTTGGACTTTATATGCGCTTGTTTTGACTTTGGTTGCGCTTGTTTGGACTTTCTATGCTCCTGTTTGCTCTTGTTTGCGGTTTTTAGTCGTACCCGATATTTTAGATATAAAACATGAATTATATTAAAACACTTCAAACAAGAACAGAAAAGTAAGACGTCAAAATCAACGTCTGTTAAATTGTCAATTTATTACCTCTTTGTACTAAGAATGGCTTCTGAGATGTCTCACAGTTGGAGTCAATGTCCACTAGATCCTAATGAATAAAGCTACATGCTAAGGATATTAGCCCAACACGATGCTTTAAAAGTAATAACGCTAGACTTACTAATGTGTAGCCTGAAGGTGTAAGGTTGGGTAAGAATGTGAGGTGTCGTTATAATGTAGCTATAAAAAGCTGACATGTCTGGTCTAGGACGTCTGTCGCATGTCATATAGTGTTTTAAAACCGGTAGAGTACGAAACAACCTTATTTGACATTGTATCTAGAAGAGTCGACAGACATAATGCACTCTTAGATTGTATTAGCACTCCGTGTTCTCCAATTCTAAAAACATACTCTCCGATATCGTAAAAGAGCTTCATGTTCCATGAGAACGCACCTTACCCTGTTAACCAGAATCGGTCCTATAACTAAGAACGAAGCGATAGTTTCGGATGCTTCGTGTGACGCAATTCTATGAACATGCACTCTTAGATCGTACAGGAGCTACATGTTCCCAAATTCTATAAACATACACCCTGATACCGTAAAAGAGCTCCATGTTCCCCAATTATATAAACATACACTCTGATATCGTACAAGAGCTCCATGTTCCCCAATTATATAAACATATACTCTGAGATCATACAAGAGCTCTATGTTCCACAATTCTATAAACATATACTCTGAGATCATACAAGAGCTCCATGTTCCCCAATTCTATAAACATATACTCTGAGATCGTACAAGAGCTTCTTGTTCCCCAATTATATAAACATACACTCTAATACCGTACAAGAGCTACATGTTCCCCAATTATATAAACATACACTCTAATACCGTACATGAGCTACATGTTCCCCAATTCTATAAACATACACTCTGATATCGTACAAGAGCTCCATGTTCCCCAATTCTATAAACATACACTCTGATATCGTACAAGAGCTCCATGTTCCCCAATTCTATAAACATACACTCTGATATCGTACAAGAGCTACATGTTCCCCAATTCTATAAACATACACTCTGATATCGTACAAGAGCTCCATGTTCCCCAATTCTATAAACATACACTCTGATATCGTACAAGAGCTCCATGTTCCCCAATTCTATAAACATACACTCTGATATCGTACAAGAGCTCCATGTTCCCCAATTCTATAAACATACACTCTGATATCGTACAAGAGCTACATGTTCCCCAATTCTATAAACATACACTCTGATATCGTACAAGAGCTCCATGTTCCCCAATTCTATAAACATACACTCTGATATCGTACAAGAGCTCCATGTTCCCCAATTCTATAAACATACACTCTGATATCGTACAAGAGCTCCATGTTCCCCAATTCTATAAACATACACTCTAATACCGTACAAGAGCTACATGTTCCCCGATTCTATAAACATACACTCTGATATCGTACAAGAGCTACATGTTCCCCAATTCTATAAACATACACTCTGATATCGTACAAGAGCTCCATGTTCCCCAATTCTATAAACATACACTCTAATACCGTACAAGAGCTACATGTCGTCCCAATTCTATTAAAATACACTCTTAGATCACACAAGAGCTTCATGTTTCCCAATTCTATAAACATTCAATATGTGCACGGAAAAGGAGAAGGCAACGGATGATTTTTGGCCATCTGCTCATCTTTGCTACGAAAAAGATTAATATGGATGAAGGAAAGAAGCAGAAGTTGGTGGAACGATATTGTTTTAAAAACATTTGATGATAGCCAGTGGGTTGAAAATTTCAGAATGTCTCGAGGAGTATTTCTCATTGTCTGCCAACAGTTACAACCACATTTGCAACGTTCTTTAGAAGTAAGAGAAGCCTTGACCACTGAACATCGTGTTGCAGTAGCTATATACTTTTTGGCCACAACAGTGGAATATCGAACTATAGGCAATTTGTTCGTAATATTCCATATTCTGTTAGTGTTTTAAGTCAGTATATAAGTCTGGGTAAATATCAAAATGAGTTTACATGCACATAATGCCACCCAGGGGTAAATGTACCCCTGGGGTAAACACATTTGCTCTACCTCCAGAGGTAGTGCAAATTTACCACGTGGGGTAATAATACCCACTGGGGTAAATGCGTTTATATGTCTAAATTTACCCCTCTAGGCAAATATACCCACTAGGGTAAAAATACCCATGGGGTAAATGAATGCATGTAAACAAGCCTTTAGATCACACAAGGACTTCATGTTTCCCAAATTCTTTCAACATCCACTCTTAGATCTAACTAGAGCTACACCAATTACCAATCTACATCAACATGAACTCTTAGATTGTACATATTCCCCATTTCCTTATTTTCTAAAATGTGCTCTGTTAGCGAACTGGAACTTCAAATTTGTTTAAGCCAAGAATGAAACGAAATGGAGACTTACGCATTAAGCTATCGTAAAAAAGGACAGGGGTATAAATCTACCCTTTTTAGATTCAAGCTGCCGAGGTATCTGTGATGTACACATTCTGTAGCCCATCGTAAGGATTTCCGTACTAAATATAAGAGGATATATCGCAGGAATCAACGAGTTTCAGTTTGACCTCGTGTATAGATTTTATGTCAAATGTGAGATACAATAACAATTGCTTACAATCAAATAAGATCACGATATTTGAAAACTGTCAAATACATTATTATAACTAATAATACTAATAATGTACTTAATCCCTAGCTGTCATTTAATTCACTTCCACCTATTAAAATCAATTTAGAAGTTAATATAATACACTAATACTTTCATAGATACATACTGTAGATAGTGTTGTTGTTAGAATTAAGAATGTATAATAATGCGATACAGTGACATAGGTCACGACGGTGTTTAACCTTTGAAAGTATGAATGCGTAGAGGTGAGGTTCTGTATATTTCGTATTTAAAAGTAAAGTGTCGTTCCATACAGAAATCGTTTGAAAGTATGAACATAGTGTGTTTCCATAAAGAAATCTTTTGAATGTATGAACATAGTGTGTTTCCAATTTCCATACAGAAATCGTTTGAAAGTATGAACATAGTGTCGTTCCATACAGAAATCTTTTGAATGTATGAACATAGTGTGTTTCCAATTTCCATACAGAAATCGTTTGAAAGTATGAACATAGTGTCGTTCCATACAGAAATCTTTTGAATGTATGAACATAGTGTCTCAAATAAAGTCCCAAAATTTGACGAGGAAGCTGTTTGCTTACAGTACCTGTTTTTTTTTTTTTTTTTGTAAAATTGTCTCACATACACTTCAAGATGTCTTTGTCTAACTCTGAAAATGCGAAAGTCATCAAATACAAATATACAAAATTTGCTCTGAAGAAAATATCTTGTCAAAAAATACAAAATCAAGTCGACTTCCCTATTTCAACCTGTGTTCAATGTGTCTACCTTCCTTGACCACAACCGGTTTTTTTTTTCTTTATGTGGTGCTCTAAAGGTATCTGTTCCCAAGAAGCGACTATCCTGCATTTCAATTCCTATTCATTAGGTTTGTCCCACTGACTCTGGTACACCTTTTCTGTAAGAGAATCCAAAATGACATCCTTCAAGCTGCTGGAAGACAAGCTTTTCTCTCACTGTAGGAGGCTTTACCCAAGGCTCAATTACATCTTACAGCAAAACGAGGCTCCATCACGTATACTAGCAAGATATCCAAAGTATATCTGGTGGAAGCTAAACCAATACTATTAGGGATTCTCTTAAAGATTTGTTCACCATCCGTTCAATCAATAAAATTTTAGTCTTAGAATCTGGATTTTTTTTAGCTTAGCTAATCAGTAATAATATTCACAACTCTCCCTCGACATTTAAGCCTTCAAATCCATTTGCAACTATAATTATCATCGTTTGGAAGACAGAAATAAAAGATGAATGTTTAGGTAGGGGATATTGAAGGAATTGTGCAATTTACGTGCAGTTTTAGATTATATTCAAGGCCCAAATCGACCCTCGAAAATGTTAACATTTTCCTTGAAGTACGAAATTGTGGCATCCGTCCTTTTTTTGCACCCTAGTATTGGGAGGCTAGTGTCAGAACTGGTTGATTGACAGAATACTACTGCACAGCTAATATACATAACAAAATAATGACTTTACTGACAAATACTTTAATTTGTGTATAAACTATATTTACATCATACATATACATAATGTACATCTATATAAATACTTCATGTTTGTACACAAAACTTATACTGATTTTCTGTCATATTGGATACGAGAAATTTCATGTTGCACGGTTATATCCATGCATATCCACCTTTTTTTTAGTGAATTAGTTTGTATATAACCATCATCAAATACATTTTAAAGTTAAAACAAAGTTATTTATAACAAGACTTCATGTAGGCACAATCCAACTATGATATGTCCAAAATAAACTTCGCTTGCATTAAAATATTGTTCATGTGAAAATATTTGGTTAATTCTTCACCATGTCTATAATTTCTTAGCTCTTTTCTAATACTTTTATTGTCCCTTTTCTTATGTTGATTTCGTTGTCCAGTGATTTTTCTTAGATATAAAATCGTTTTTTTAACTGCTTCCATATTTGTTTGAAGCCTTTTTTCTCTTTTTTAATCTTCCGAGAAACATCAGTTGATCCAGTCTCACCAATTGCTGCGTCCATATTTTGCACTCCAGGTTCACTCTTAACCTTAGTGTTCTTTTGGAGTGATGGCAAAGCTGAACAAGCTAAGAAAACAGAGTAATCTGTGCACTGAACAATCTCAACAGGCATGTTGAACTGGTATTCAATCTTGAATCCTTCTATAGCATTGTTATTCTTGCTTTCATCATCGTGTTGTCTTTTCTTACTTTTTGACTTATCGGTTTGTTCTTGTTCTTGCTGATGAGCTTCCCTCGCTTCTGCATCCCTCGCTTGTGCTTCTCTCGCTTCCTTCTCTTTCTTTAAACGTTTATTCCTTGCACTCTTTATTCGGCTTCGAATTGATCTTCTCTTCTGCTTTGGTTCATCTTCCTCTTCATCACTTTCGTCTTCTTCTTCGTCATTCTTTTTAACAACGTCATCTTCATCCACCCATGAAAGGTCTAACTTTGGGATGTAAACGCCGTTAACAATTATGCATTCATCACCATTTTCATCATAACCTCGTCCGTATAATATCCCTGCATTACTGGTGTTTTCTGTGTTACCTTGTTTACGATCACGACTTCGACTTCGATCTTGACCCATGGCAATGGATTCTTTCGCTTCGGACTGTCTCTCTTTGTTAGGCGATGTATTTTTTCGCTGAATTGGTGTTTTTGATTTCAATCGTTTCTTCGTCTTTTCCGTTCCTTTTGGGAGAACGCACTGTTGACAAGCAGGTCTTTTCCAACTTTGGTTCAGCTTCACAAGGTGACAATCTTTTTTCTCTCCTGCTAGCTTTTTAACAGGTCGCATATATTGGTTACGCTGTCGCATTGGTAATAGAGGTCTTCGACTGTTTGTCTCTTTTTGTGCAATATTTGGAGCCGTGGGACTAAGAATCGGTGGAAGTGCGCGAGTAAACATAGGTTCTTTCCTGGGTATGATGTTCCTAGGTATCGGAAGTGGACGCACTTTGTTGTTTTTTCCAAGCCTGAATTCAGATTGAGCTTTTGTAGTTTCTTTCCCAATCGGATCTTTTGGTTGAATCGTTACATTGATAGAAGTATGTTCAAGCTGTGGAACTGTAGGTGAAATTCTTTCTGTTATGATTCTTTTAGATGTCCTAGCTTCTACTGGATTGGCGTCTCTAGCATCAGTTGACGTTTGAGTATCTGTTCGATCGTCGTGGCTTGTGTCGACTGTCTCCACACTCTTAGAACAGCAACACCAGCATCCTATGCCTCTAGCCATCACACTAACAGTTATTCTGCTTATTGTTTAAGTATACCTTGATCAAATAGTTTCAGTGAATGTTAAAATTCCCTGAAATTGTTGAACTCTGTGAATGTTAAACTGTTTTGCCTTGCGACGTTATACAGAATAATAAGGGTTCTTTATGACGTCATAAGAGTTTACGTTGTTTGATTATTATAATACAGAGCCCGTCTTTTTGTACGCAAATTTCCTCAAAATATTAGTTCTATATTTCTGATGTAAATTAAAGCCAAAAACAAGCTGAATTTTTAGAATTATACAAACATTGAGGCAAACAAGTTAGGCCTACAGTTTGAAAGTATGAACATAGTGTGGTTGTATATATACATACATTTTTTGAAAGTATGAACATAGTGTGGTTGTATATATACAGAAATTGTTTGCAAGTATGAACATAGTGTCGTTCCATACCTAAATCGTTTGAAAGTATGAACATCTTGTGGTTTTATACGGAATTTATTTGAATGTATGAACATAGCGTGTTTCCATACAGAAATCGTTTGAAAGTATGAACATAGTGTCGTTCCATACAGAAATCGTTTGAAAGTATGAACACAGTGTGTTTCCATACAGAAATCGTTTGAAAGTATGAACATCTTGTGGTTTTATACGGAATTTATTTGAATGTATGAACATAGCGTGTTTCCATACAGAAATCGTTTGAAAGTATGAACATAGTGTCGTTCCATACAGAAATCGTTTGAAAGTATGAACACAGTGTGTTTCCATACAGAAATCGTTTGAAAGTATGAACATAGTGTCGTTCCATACAGAAATCGTTTGAAAGTATGAACATAGTGTGGTTTTATACAGAAATCGTTTGAAAGTATGAACATAGTGTCGTTCCATACAGAAATTGTTTGAAAGAATGAACATAGCATGGTTCCAAACAGAAATCCTTTGAAAGAATGAAGTATTAATATAGTGTCCCAAATAACGTCAAAAAATTTGACGGGGAAGCTGTTTGCTGAGAGTACCTGTTTTCTTTTGTAAAATTGTCTCAGATACACTTCAAGATGTTGTTGTGTAACTCGATACGAAAGTCATCGAATACAAATATACAAAATTTGCTCTGAAGAAAATAGTTTGCCAAAAAATACAAAATCAAGTCGACTTCCCTATTTCAACCTGTGTTCAATGTGTCTACCTTCCTTGACCACAATCACCACCGTTTTTTTCCTTATGTGGTGCTCTAAAGGTATCTGTTCCCAGCGACTCTCCTGCATTTCAATTCCTATTCAGTAGGTTTGTCCCACTGACTCTGGTACACCTTTTCCGTAAGAGAATCCAAAATGACATCCTTGAAGCTGCTGGAAGACAAGCTTCTCTCTGATTGTAGGAGGCTTTAACCAAGTCGTACTATAAGCAAGATATCCAAAGTATATCTGGAGAAGGCTAAGTCAATGCTTTTGGTGATTCTCTTGAAGGGATATGTTCACCATCAAATCAAATTTTAGTCTCAGAATCTGGATTTATTTAGCTTATCTAATCAGTAATAATATTCATAACACTCCCTCGACATTTTAGCCTTCAAATCCATGTGCATCTGTAATTATAAGCATTTGACATGATTCGTATTTCATTGAGACTATGCCTTATATAGAAAACGTACATTGAAAGAATTGTGCAATTTTCGTGCAGTTTTAGTACTTCCAGGGGCTGTTTAAAAATATATTCAAGGCCAAAATCGACCCTCGAAAATACAATTTCCTTGAAATATGAAGTTGTGCCATCCGTCCTTTTTAACACCTTAGTGTCGGGAGGCTGGTGTCAGAACTGGTTGGTTGACAGAATACTACTGCACAGCTAAACTACATACATTTGTAGTTTTATATGTAGAAAGATCCCAGGGAAGATTGCCGTGTGCAACTGGGTATCTAATAAAGTTATTATTATTATTATAACAAAATAATGACATTACTGACAAATACTTTAATTTGTGTATAAACTATATTTACATCATACATATACATAATGTACATCTATATACATACTTCATTTTTGCACACAAAACTTATACTGATTTTCTGTCATATTGGATACGAGAGTGAATTAGTTTGTATATAACCACCACCAAATACATTTTTTAAGTTAAAACAAAGTTATTTGTAACAAGACTTCATGTAGGCACAATCCAACTATGATATGTCCAAAATAAACTTCGCTTGTATTAAAATATTGTTCATATGAATTTTTTTTTTATTTCTTCACCATGTCTATAATTTCTTAGCTCTTTTCTAATTCTTTTATAGTCCCTTTTCTTATGTCCAGTGATTTTTCTTAGATATTAAATCGTTTTTTTAATTGCATCCATATTTGTTTGAAGCCTTTTTTATCTTTTTTAATCTTCTGAGAAACATCGGTTGATCCAGTCTCACCAATTGCTGCGTCCATATTTTGCACTACCGGTTCACTCTTAACCTTAGTGTTCTTTTGGAGTGATGGCAAAGCTGAACAAGCTAAGAAAACAGAGTAATTTGTGCACTGAACAATCTCAACAGGCACGTTGTACTGGTATTCAATCTTGAATCCTTCTATAGCATTGTTATTCTTGCTTTCATCATCGTGTTGTCTTTTCTTACTTTTTGACTTATCGGTTTGTTCTTGTTCTTGCTGATGAGCTTCCCTCGCTTCTGCACCCCTCGCTTCTGCTTCTCTCGCTTCCCTCTCTTTCTTTAAACGTTTATTCCTTGCACTTTTTATTCGGCTTCGAATTGATCTTCTCTTCTGCTTTGGTTCATCTTCCTCTTCATCACTTTCGTCTTCGTCTTCTTCACTCTTTTTAACAACGTCATCTTCATCCACCCACGAAAGATCCAACTTTGGGATGTAAACACCATTAACTATTATGCATTCATCACCATTTTCATCATAACCTCGTCCGTATAATATCCCTGCATTACTGGTGTTTTCTGTGTTACCTTTTTTACGATCACGACTTCGACTTCGATCTTGACCCATGGCAATGGATTCTATCGCTTCGGACTGTCTCTCTTTGTTAGGTGATGTATTTTCTTGCTGAATTGGTGTTCTTGGTTTCAATCGTTTCTTCGCCTTTTCCGTTCCTTTTGGGAGAACGCGTTGTTGACAAGCAGGTCGTTTCCAACTTTGGTTCAGCCTCACAAGGTGACAATCTTTTTTCTCTGCTGCTAGCTTTTTAACAGGTCGCATATATTGGTTACGTTGTCGCATTGGTAATAGAGGTCTTCGACTGTCTGTCTCTTTTTGTGCAATATTTGGAGCCGTGGGACTAAGAATCGGTGGAAGTGTGCGAGTAAACATAGGTTCTTTTAATAAAATCTCTTTCCTGGGTATGATGTTCCTAGGTATCGGAAGTGGACGCACTTTGTTGTTTTTTCCAAGCCTGAATTCAAATTGAGAATTTGTAGTTTCTTTCCCAATCGGATCTTTTGGTTGAATCGTTACATTGATGGAAGCGTGTTTAAGCTGTGGAACTGTAGTTGAAATTATTTCTGTTATGATTCTTTTAGATGTGCTAGCTTCTACTGGATTGGCGTCTCTAGCATCAGTTGACGTTTGAGTATCTGTTGTTCGATCGTGGCTTGTGTCGACTGTCTCCACACTCTTAGAACAGCAACACCAGCATCCTATGCCTCTAGCCATCACACTATAACAGTTATTTAGCTTATTGTTTAAGTATACCTCGATCAAATAGTTTCAGTGGATGTTAAAATCCCCTGAAATTGTTGAACTCTGTGAATGTTAAACTGTTTTGCCTTGCGACGTTATACAGAATAATAAGGGTTCTTTATGACGTCACAAGAGTTTACGTTGTTTGATTATTATATACAGAGCCCGTCTTTTTGTACGCAAATTTCCTCAAAATATTAGTTCTATATTTCTGATGTAAATTAAAGCCAAAAACAAGCTGAATTTTTAGAATTTTAAGGAAAAATCATTAGCCCTCCATTTACCATAGCTAGTTTCTTACAATTTGCTCTCCACTGTTTCTCCCTATGCCTTTTTTCCATTTCTCTATCTGAAAATACCTCCCGTTATGAAACATAGCTTACCAGGCAAGGTGATATACGCCCACTGGATGCTTTGACTTAAAACAAATATATTTGACAGTTACAGGAAAATATATTAAACCTACAGTCATACACTTCTTTTGAACTTTTTGTGATAATAATACTGAACAATATTATCAAAATCCATCAAGGATTATGTTTTCTAGAGTGTTAACGCGCCAAAAATTTAATGCAATTTCAAGAACTGAACAAAAAAACATTCACAGTAAATATTTATCGATTTTGCTGATTTTCAATAGGGTTCATCCTTGAGTGGTAATAAACATTATCAGTAAGTTTCGTCAAAATCCGTTAAGAATTGTTCCATGTAGAGTGTTTACGAGCAATGTGGACGGAAGGACCGACGGACGGTCATGGGTGACGACAAAATACGCCCCCCATTTCTTGAGGGCGTATAAAAATATATTATATATTGCCACCACGTTTTAACAGGATCGAGCGATGCACTTAATACACGTTTTTTTTATAATCCACAGATTTAACTGTGTGTGGTAGACCATTAAAGGGACAAAGCTCGAGCCTCTTGCCGAATGGCAGATTTAATAGAACTATGGACAAAATACAAAATTGGGAAAAGGCTAACTAATCTCCCTTTTTTATACTATACAGAGAGTATGAAGTAGGCCTACATTTTAAAGCTATTCAAATCAAACGCTCATGCATAATCCGCTCTTTAATGTTTAGTATGTGCAGTATGTCTGCACAACCAGGTGCGCCGGAAGGAAATGTTAGCGGCGGAGGCGGAGCTGTGATATAAAGGGCACTATGTGACCGAGCGAAGCTAGGGAACCTTCCGGTCTGGGGGTTCGGTGGGCGCTGTAAGCCGCCCCCCCCCCCCCGAGAAAATTTTGTATCTTAAAGCTTCTTAGATCACTTCTTAGGTATACCAGAACGTATACGTCATGCCTATATTTTGGGGCATAGGGACACAACAAACTTTGCTGGAACAAATTTGCTTGAATCAATACATTGTATTTTTTTTTAAAAAAAGGGCGAAAATGGCACTTATTTTCACTCATCAAGAGGTGGTGGTTCCGGCGCCCCTGTGCACAACTTACATCACAAATCCCTCTGCAATTCTATAGGCTGTATCAATGTTTTAATCTGTATGTTGCCACCAAATAACAATAACAATATTTATCTGCAAAAAACACCGCAGCATTTTGGCACCAAAACTACATAAATAAAACAAAATATAGCTTCAATTAGCCTTCCAGCCCGGTGTCAAATAGCTTAAACCCCAGAGCTTCCGCAAGGTCAATATTCTGTCAGTTCATCTTTTCTATTGCACCCCCAGTTTCAAAAACCTGGCTACGTCACTGCTCTTTGAGAGTTTTTCACATCCATATTTCTCCTGTTTTGTAAAAAATATTCAAATTTTAAATAGGTCACTGTATACTTCAAGGGAGAGAACTTGTAATTTTTTTTTATGAATTAATGGTTGGGCACACAATGTCATATTTAGACACTGTACTTAAGGCACACTCCTCTTTCTTCTTCACTCTTTCTTACATCATTTTCACCCCCCCCCCCCCCCCCCATGAAAGATCTAACTTTGGGATGAAAACGTCATTAACAATTTTACATTCATAGCCATTTTCAGCGAAGCCGCGACCATATAGAATCGTCCTGCATTGATGGTGTTTTTCTGCTTTATCTTGCCTACGCTCACGACTTCTGACTTTTATCTTGACCCATGGCCGGGGATCTCTTCTCTTCGTTATTTTTTGTCTTTGTCAGGCGATGTATCTCTTGCTTTTTTCCTCTTCGTCTCCTTTTAGAAGAAGGCGTTGTGACACAGAAAGTTGATATGCAGATGTAGTCAGACTCAGACTCACAAGGTGACAATCCTTTTTTCTCCTTCAATTGCCTTACTAACAGGCCGCATAATTTGAGATACGCCGTCGCATTGGGGATAGAGATCTTCGATTTTTCTTCTTTGTCTGTTTTCCTGAAATCTTCGGACCAGTAGGTATGGTAATCTGTGAATCGGAAGAGACGGAAGTTGGCGAGTAAACGAAGGTTCTTTTGTTGAAATCCTTTTCCTCATTGGTGTGGTCTTCAGTTGTGGCACAGAACTAGGTATGAAGTTCTTCGGTAGAGGTAGAGAATCACTATTTTAGACTATTGAATAATTATGCTAATAGTTACCCAGGCAAAATCATAAACCTTACATTCACCATAGCTAGTTTACTTTCCTCTCCTCAGTTTTCCCTACGCCTTTTTCCATTTTTCTATGGGAAAATACCTCCCATTGTGATAAATAAATATTGCAACCACGTTCATACAGTCATAACAGTTTTTAACAGGGTCGACCGATGCACTTACTACACCTTTTCATAATCCACAGATTAAATACTGTATGTGGTAGACCTTAAAGGGACTCGTGTCTCTCAATATCAATCGGTAAAAGGTTAAGTAATATTCCTTTTTTGTCCTTAAAAAGAAAGAAGTGCATGTAAAAGCTGTCTAAATCAAAACAAAGAAGACACTCGTAGTTCTCTTTGCTGTGCGCAATCTTAAAGGATGTTAGACATTAGAGATTTCAGAAGAGTATATTCAAGGGAAGTAACTCATAAAAAAATATTCACGTTTAAATCTAGGTCACTGTATACTTCAAGGGAGACAATTTTATTTTTATACATTGAACATGTTGATACTAATTTAACAGTGAAAATATTTTGTTATCGTAAACTGTTTGAAACCAAATATTAAGTAGGCTCGTTATTTGAAGTTGAGAAAAAGAAACAATTTCATGGTTTTAACTCGAGAATTTGAAACTTTATGAGTGACTAGACTAGATATTTTTTTTTATATTTATATAGGCGAAGGTGTTCTATAAAACTGTAAAGTTGAAATCTAATGAAAATTGTAAGTCACGCCAATTTAAAGTCGACACGATTTCAGTCAAAAATGATGAATGAATACACGATAGGCTACAGGTAATAAATATTTCACACATTTCTCTTTCAACATAAAATGCAATTTATGAAAATTTTGCCACGTGTCTCGATGATTGGAGTGGACTAGTGTTGTTGTTAGGGAGTAGGCCTATCTTCGATGAATTGAATCTAAATCTTGAAATCGTATTAAATTAAAGCAAGAGCATGGCAAAGTTCGTTGACTGTAACTTGGTTCCCAATCAGGGGTAGCCTACTAGTACCACTTAGGGGGTACCATCGAACACCACAAGGGGTACTTGTGAAGACTCTTAAACAATTTTTAAAAGTATGGAATAGTTTAAATATCAAACTGCATCAGCCGACAATTTATCCTTTTACTTTCATGTTGGCTCTTTATGTTACTTAGTGTGGGCGAAGGGGTACCGGGGATTGCGTAAAAGAAATAGGGGTACGAAGAGTCCAAAAGGTTGGGAACCAAGGGTTTAAGACATTTTTCGGTTATGTATTATGTACCTGACTGCAATTTGGGAAGCGAGGGCTTGATATACTCAAATGTACAAGCCTGTCTCGGGTGGAACACAAAATTTCGTTTAAAAATTGGAGGCGGATTGTTTCTGCAGGGGATTTTAGATCTGAAATGACTGAAATTAGATAAAATAATAACCCACCTAATGACAGAGAGGTTAGTTTGTTATGTACAAATTGAACTCATTTGATATGATACGAAAGGGTCGTCATTTAAACTCTGGGTTTTTGAATATGCAACTATCATCTTCATGCTTATAGATCATAGGCCTGTAATTGTAGGAAGTAACACTTTCCTTACTGAATACTATCTAATAACGTATGTTTTGAAAGTTTAGACGTACCAGATATCACATAACCTAAACATCCTTGTCAAATCCATGCTAAGTCTTTTTTTTTAGAAACCCACGTTAATTATTTACCGTATGACGTCAATGATGAGGTTGCAAAGAAAATTGCCTTCAAAATAGAAAGATTGATGGTGAGAATTTAAAAATTTCTTTTTAATGGATTTTTTTTTCAAATATCGAAGGTAGTTTCCAATTATCTTAATATAAACATCTTTTCAAAAACATGTTACAGACGTTTTCTATTAGATACTAAGTGATCTTATTAAAATTGTTATTAGTTCAATCATCCTAGATTTACGTATCAAATTCCACACTTCATAACGCAGCCATTTCATACGTAATATACTATTTTTGTGCCAATTTTTCATTTAACCTTCGAGTATATCTGTTAAGATTTGTTACAGGTAAAGGTGTGAGGTCTTTTAGATGCCAAATTTTGTTTTCTGGTTAATCTTTCTATCGGTAGCTCATGTCCGCAGCATTCTTGTTCTCCGCCTTTGATACTGTAATCTTAAAAGTTTAAACAAAGTATGACTTCACTGGCGTAAATGTATTTCAAGTCATTTTTATCCGAGGTTTGTAGTAACCATTAACCTTCGGTTGAAAAATCATAATTTTACCCTTTTCGTCGCTCCCATTTTCATCATTGATAAATTGTTCGCCTCGAATGTATATATGAGTGTGCATAGGCGTACGGGGCGTTAGTTTAACGGGGGAGGGGGGGGGGGCAAAACCAATTTGCCCGACAACTAATGCTAATTTGCCCGACAACAAAATATATATGCCCGACAAGTCGACCCCCACCCAACCCCTAATTCCAAAAACTTTTCGCCATCTGCCTGATCACATCATTTCCGAACGATTTTATTTTTTAATTTCCTTCATAAAAATCATTGGGGGGGGGGGGGGGCTGCACTCCCAGCCCGTACGCCTATGTGAGTGTGCCTTTTAAAAGAATACAAGAGAAACCTCCAAAACATCATTTATTGCATAATATGTAGGATAGCTATCATTCGGCTCAACCTTCGTCATTGTTCGAGACTATATAATGACTCTGTCATGATAGACGACCATCTTGCCTGGTATTTGGGCAGGAAAAGATAACTCTTGTTTCAAGGTTGATATTGATTTCTGTTTTTACCGCGAAAGTTGATGACACTCTCTGAAGAATGATTGTGATTGGTTGAACTATAATTTATTGAATATGGCGACTTCCATATAGTATACGAGGTTATCTAGCATGTCTAGTTCCGAAGTTGATACGAGTGGGATAGCTATATGACGTCAATCGATAAAACAATTGAAATCCATTATAAACGATCTAACGAACTGTTAATTGTGAAATCACGGATGTGTTTAATTCATAATGTGCACAATATTTTTCAGATATTTTTTATTGATTAGCTTTGCTGTGTGTATGTCAGCGTCTACAGCTTAGTTTTATATCCCTTCACATCCAAACCCTACTAACCCATATTAACAGGTAGCCTACTTCATGTAGAGGTTAAATACTTATGACTACAGATTACTCGGGTATGATGGGCAATGTTCATCAAATGGAAAAAATCTTAATGTTAAGAAACGCCATTTTTTTTTTTGACACATTTAAATACATTTTTCCTAATTTTATTCAAATCACGAGTTCGAACACAATTTAACCACATATAGCTGCTTCAGTTGTGCTGCAAACTTATCACAAGCTCATATAGTTAAGAAAGCTATTCTTGTAGCTAATGTTCGCCAAGTTTTACACCTTTATTGGTCTTAACCATTGAAAAGATATCCCAAATTAAATATCAAAAAATAGTTTCCTGTGCAAATTAGTAAAACATGAAAAATGATAATATTATTCTTGTACAATTCCATCTAAACAAATATAACAGAGTGATAAAAGAGATGTAAAGAATAATGTTATCTGATTTACATACTGCAAATACTATACACAATTACCCCACTTACTTACCAACTATAACTTAGTACATGTATTAAAGGCGCATTGTCGTATACCTCATTTCAGTTGTTGGTTGGTAAATGATGAGTTATTGTTCGCTTCCAGCAGCTGTTGATATCACAAAATTTCAGTTGTTGATAGTGGTGCCTTTAAGTACGCAACATATGACAGTGGCGACAGTTCCATTGTCGTCATTTACGGATGATATCCTGTTTAGGACACCAATGGCGCTTAACATAAGTGATGACGAATCTCTAGGAGAATTTTCCCCTTTCATCAGATGATATCTATACAAAAGTGAACCTTTAAAGAGTTCATTCAATCATCACATTTAAGAAACTGTGTAGGGTCATATTAGTCGAGATATCTGACTGACATTGGGCTAGATTATACGAGAAAACACATTATATTTATGTAGACTATACTTCTTTAATTTGAATGCAATTCCATTCCTCACCTTATTTTTTAATAATTTACACCTTGGAATTCGTTCAATGAGATAATTATATGTGAAACTAGATACGAACATCTACAAAGTGCCTCTATTTACACCCTGATATTTTGGCACAGGTAATGATATATATCAATCATTGTATCTTAATTGGTTTTAAGGGTGTGATGCTACTTTTATATTCATTTTTATTGTTAGTGAATGTTAAAGGCTATGTCAGGTTGTTTTTTTTAAGCATCGTCAGGTGTCATATAGCAACGTTCGTTTTCCAAACATATTTAAGCTTCATCGATAAGCCACATGAGCTACAGGCTGTACTTGTTAACATTAAACATCTTCAAGTTAAAATAGAAAAGATAACGCAAAAGTCGCTAGGGTGGCAAAATGTTTCAAATTGCTCAATGCAAATCGATCTCCATCCTATTTAGCACATACAAGTCTAATTTCTGAAAGACAAGAATCAAGGTGTAGGGTTTTGTGGTGTCTCAGCTTTGAAATAAAGCCATAATAAAGATGGGACTTTGATGCAAAATTACAAAAGGAAAAGGATATCAAATTACATGTGTACGAGTTATTTAGCCCATAACTAACTAGGCTACCTATAATGAATTTTCTTTGATATGAACCATACTTCCTTTTATTTAACATTTAACCTATATATAAAATGTAATGCTATAATTTAAAATATCTGTTTAATTAATAATACAATGCTCAATGACCAGAAACTATCGTACTGGGAATGATAACATCATTATGTTCTATATAATAGACATTATCTTGTTCTATGTTCACACAGATCACTAATTCTTTAAACAACATCCTAGTTTCCCCTTGGACTTGTTGAATACTCAATTAAGTTTATGGCTCATTTATTTAAATACGTTAACATTGTTATTGTTTATTTTCTGTTTGCCATTTCTCTCTCAGTATTACATTCAAAATCGATAATGACAACTTTACCTATTAACTTTAGTGTATCATCAATGGTTAGTCACTTAGCATGTATGGCAGGCCTTTTCAATTAATTTTTTAAAGGGCCAAATGCATATAAGGGCCGCATAGAGTTTAGGTAGCATTGCGAGCAGAGCGTTTTAGCAGAAGCAGTCACTCTTTAGGGCCACTCTTGAAGGTGTCGCGGATCGATTTTGGCATGTGGGCCGCCATTTGAGAAAACTTTACATTTTTTTTATCATTATCCTAATGGCTATACTGTACATTTATTTATCATTATCTCAATGGTGTACACAAAGAGTTCAAAATAGAAGTAAAATTGTTGACTTCCGTGATGAACAAGAATGGTTAAAGCAGTTCATTCAAAGACAAATTAAAGTACAGTGGAACCTCGTTTATCCGCACATTTCCGTTCCCGATAAATTCGTGCGGTTTATCGATATTCCGGATAACTGAAAAAGTCTCAGGAACTTAACATTTTATTTTTATAAATAATGCTGACATTAATTAATTAAAATTTTGAAGTAATGGAAAATAACATGTCGGCAAATGTTTCCAATATTCCCTTGAAAATTTGCTTAAATTTCAAATAATCATAAGCTGATGAGGAAGTACTGGTTTGTAAACGCTTGATAATATCAAGTTCGATTTGACCAATTGACATCCCTTATTGATATAGGTCACTCTTACCATCTGTGGGAGATCGTATCAAATTACGTTGTAACCAGATGTATATCAAGGGAAATATAGGTTAATAAATAATTGTAACATTAATAATATTGATTATAATATAATTCTATCAGTCTAATAACTAATCTGACATCAGCCTCCGCTCACCTGTAAATCTAGGTAGCTTGGAACAATGGGTTCTATGTATAATTAATTCTGTTACTTAAATAAGGTCAAGACGTAAAAAAATGGACATCATTAGGGTAGTTGAGACTGAGGGGTAACAATTCAACAGAAGACATCAAACGATCGGCGTTCTATAAGATAAAATCAAAACATACAGCATATTTGAATTAAATTAATACTTAAAGTGGATTTTACTGCATTTTTGGGATTGATTATAGCCTTAAAATATTGTTAACACCTCATACAATTTCATGCCCTAAATCAATTTTAAAGTTTAACTTTCAAGGGAGTTAATTTTATAAAATTCAACATTAAGGGAGATAACTCTGTCAACATTTATTTTTGTTCATTGTGATAATTAGGTCCATACATTACAGGAGATAACTTTGTAATCCGCCAAAGAAGTTTCGAGTCAGAGCCTAACTGTAACCTTCACCAGTTTCCATAATGTAGGCATAAGCATAGTTTGAGTAAATAAAACAGAACGAAAATACGAATTTAATGTAGCCTTAACTTTTGGCAATACATTGGTAGAAGCTATAATTGAGAAAGTATTTCATTATGAACAGTGGTACAAGAAGAGTAAGTATATTGTTACATAATATAATATAAAATATGAAGGTTAAAAAAATCATAGTGCTCTGTGAAACTATATGATTATCTAGAGACAACTAGAAATTCTTAAAAATGAAATGTACCGTTAGAAAAAATCAACCAATTTGAATGTTCTGAATTGAGCATTAGTGAAAGAGCAAGATGACAACCAAAACGAAACTAAACATATGTTTGAATCAGTTTGTCTGAGGAATGTTTGATATTATACTAGATTTAAATCTTTTATCATCGGAACAGGTCTGAAAGTCGTTCGTTTACGGACAGTGATATCGAACAGATGATGGCGTCTGACCTACTGAAAAGTACAAACAGCTTCTGAATAGACACAAATCTCGATCATTAATTTAATAAGACAGAATATAATGTTATTATCATCAATATGATTAAAGCAAAGTGTATGTTTTTTATCAAGAAAAATACTGGAACGAAAAGTGGTTTATTCTATGATGTATGGTGATTTGACATTTAAACTAAACAGAGTAGCTATAATAACATTAGATCTCGGCGAAACATTGAACATCTAGATTTAATGACATGATTACATCATACGTTATTCTGATCCCAAATTTGCTCTATTATCTGGACTCTGAGGGATATTTTTCTGACAGATCTCGGTCTTTGACGTCATCGATGTACATATATTATAAGTAACTATTATTTTTAAAGATGACGTTCACCAATCACTTTTGATTAGCAATTAGGAAGCACATAATTGCAATTATTCTATAAGACGGACCCGAGACCTACTTTCTACCAATGTTTTATCAGACATCAGACTTTTCACTTAATACGAAGGTTAAAGGTATAGACTACGTTGATTTTCTCTGCCCGGATGTGTCCGCTTGTTGTGCAATTCCAATACATTATTATCCTTTAACAAGGATATATATACGAGGTTGAAGTTTCAAACATCTTTAAAAAGTAAAGTGACAATGTTCAGACATTTTTCTAGAGTAAAGTGGTGATGTGTCAAATATCTTCCTAGAGCCTAGGTTTTCAACTTGGGGGACATATGGACATTTTTCAGGGGACACAAACTGAGTTTTGGGTCTAAAATAAAGTAATTATCTGGGTGGATGTGCATATATACAGTGTCCAATGCACATAATGATCCTATGTATACCTGGGCCACAATTGGCTGGTATCAAAAAATAAAATGCTGTGACTTTCAAATTTCATGTTTTCAATGACTTCCACAGCAATTCAAGGGACGTAGTCATTTCCCTTGTCGGTAATCCGGGACACTTTAGAAAACAGTTGAAAACCCAGGTCTTAGAGTAAAGTGGCGATGTTTCAAACACCTTGATAGGGTAGAGTGACAAAGTTTCAAACATCTTCCAAGAGTAACGACGTTTACCGGCGATAAAGTAGCAATGTTTCAAACATATTACTGCAGTGAAGGTATGGTGTTTCAAACATTACTTGATGTAAAGGTATTCCATAGAGTGCTACTATACTAGGCATAGAGAAAGTGGATAGTATACAGAACATTTTAAAATCTTTTCTGACACAGAATGAAAAAAAGCAAATCAAGAAAAATATAGGTAATAACTGGTGAACAATACAATAAGGTTAATAATTGATTTCAACATTTGAAAATCGATGTTCAGTTCACATGGAATGATGTTTAACAGGTTTGGGGTGATTAGTACAGAATACATACACAATAACTGGTGACGTCATCAAGATTTAAATCTTATAATTACATTTCCGTTTTCCCGTTCAATTAATCTAAATAAAAGATTTTCCTTTGTTCGATATTATAATATTGATTGAACATTATTGATCTCCTCTTGTTTTTCTTTTATTGTTTATTCTTTATATTGACAATAGTGTAGACAACATAACATGCATTCTCAGCATTTTTCGATTACTATAAATATTTTAAAATATTTAACCCTGTCAGCTATAGATCTGTTTAGGTCTTTGTGCAAATAACAATATTTTGAGCATATTCCACTCTTAGTTCTTGATCTTTGGCACAAATTTTAACTTATCTTGTGCTTAAAGGGGACCAGTCTTCATTTTTATTGGTTGATTTGGGTCTTGAATATATTTAAGTATCCTTCAGAAGCACTAGAAATACACGAAAATTGCGTATTTCCTTCAAATATACCTTGAATTAGACATTTCTCCTTCTATTTCTATAGATGACTTTTCTATATATTGCATAGTATCGCTAATGTGTAGTAGGGCATTATAACTTTCAAATGCTAATAATTATGGATGCACATGGATTTGAAGGCTCAAATTTCAATGGTGAGTTGTGATAACCAGTACTAAATTGCTGAGCTAAAAAATCCCCGTTTCTGAGACTTATCCAAATCGACCCGCGAAAATGAAGCCTGTGCCTCTTTAATTGGAATCATCCTTGAGAAAGCAAATTTTCAACTACGGCATCTTGGAGAATCTGATCAAGAAAATACAACTGACAAATCGCAATTAATTGCTATCAGTATCCAGCTACTTAGACGGCCAGTTATGTCGATATGGGCAAAGCATTGCTGACACTACCAACATGTTTCCAACGTGGTTTGTCTATCAACTACATGTACATTAAAGCAGAAATGCTCCAACATTTAATCATGTGCAATTTATTAAGTGTACATTAAGTAACTGTGACTGCAATTTTGTCAATCACACGACCTGAAGTTGGCAAAACAATGACGATGTTCGATAAGTGAAAAGCGGTTGCTTTGTATCTGTACACAGAAATCTTTATACCATCAACAATTTTACACCAAAGTTTACCTTGACAATTCGTTTTCCAACAGTTCATCAATATCTTACCAACATTTTTCCAACATACTCTGTCTACACACGCCAACATTAATTCTCCAATACTAGTATGTTGTTTGGTGCTGTTCTGTAACCCACGAAAATGCCGAATGTTTCCCATTAAAAGACAAACGGTGTTTGCGATACCATATAGCTTTTGTCTCGTTTGAAGCTTATATTAAATCACAATTTGAACCTAAAGACTGGAAATGTAACCGACCTATAGTCTGATTATTTGAAACAGAAGTCAGTCGTGATTATTGGTGGTGATAAATGACAGATACCAGTACGCCTATGACGTAATAGAAACCATTGGAATTGACAGTATTTCCCCTACAGACTCTGTCACGACGTACTAATGATGGAATCAGAAGCCGTGTTTACAGTGAAAAGTAAATATAGATGTCAGTTTACTTCTGAATTCCACAAGTTTCTATCTGTAGGCTGTCAAACTTGATATCGTTCTGTCGTTTTTTAACCAAAATTGAATACCGAAGAACGTCTTTTTGCATTCAAATGACGCACTTGTGTTACAATTACCGACATTCTCGATTTTGATGGAGCCTACTTAGTTTAGTTTTATTTCTATAGTTGAAG
The DNA here is from genome assembly GCA_029955415.1 of Lottia scabra. Taxonomy (NCBI): domain Eukaryota; kingdom Metazoa; phylum Mollusca; class Gastropoda; family Lottiidae; genus Lottia; species Lottia scabra. The sequence goes on from JARJEI010000016.1 coordinate 2,568,295, forward strand.
TGTATTGAAGAAAATGAACACAACAGAATCTAAACCTCGTGTCCCAGATTGTCAGATGAAGTAAATGTCGTTGTAGATGACCGTACCAGAATGATAATCGTTTGAAATCGTCCAATCATTTCGATAGAATTTTTTTTTGTTGTGGTTGATTACCCTCATGTGCAACGAATATCATAGAAGGTGCCATTAACATATGACATTGGTTACAAATCATTATATACCCCCACCTCCAAAATAACTTGGTCAGTTTGGGTTCAATATCACATGTATATCTATCTATACACGTTTTTGGTTCTTCCTGTTAAAGATGTCGTTGAATTGCAAAATTCTTTTTCACCTGCAGATCTCATTTAATGTTGACCAAGGTATGCGAGTTCGGTGTGGATCAACGGCGAAAAATTGCTTTCATATAACTTCGGTAATTTATTAATCGCCACGCTTCTTCAAATCTTACTGATCTGGAAAATTATTAGTTATGATAAATGAGAAATTGATAAAGTTATCACATAGCAGGGGGTATTTGATAAGACGTCAACGTTAAAGATGGACTTTCTCATTTTTTTAGAGTCGAATAAAGCAATTAAACTATTTGACATTTCGTGTTTTTTTTACGCATTTTCGATATATTTTTAATCATATAATTACATACTTATTGAATATAATTGAGTTTAACCAATCATAAAATATCCATGTATGAACAATCTGAATAAACAATATTTCATGACCTTTTTTGATCGGACAATCTAAGAATTCTCTTCTTATTTAGATACTTATTAGTATACAGATTTGACACAAACTAGATTTTTCTACTTTACTTTCGTTTCATACAAATAAGTAACTAGTATGTTTCTTTCCATAAATGAGAAATGACTCAAATGAGTGGTAGTATGTTAGCCAACAGCTGTAGCCTACACTTGTAGTCTGTCAGCCAACATTAGCTGTACAGTGGTACTGTGTCAGCCAACATTAGATGTAAAAGCTTAAGATCTAAGGGGTTAAGACCGAAATAGAGCCTGCCGTCAATGCAGCAGAGTTTAAATTTTCCAATTGTAGTCGCAAAAAATACAGTGCAATAAAGTAGATTAATGGTCTATTTCTTATGGCAGTGAACAGATCGAAAACCAAAAAACTGATCTACTTATACCTCCTAATCAAATAATGTACAATCAGTGATTTCTGAATGGAAAATTGACGAAATAATTTCAAGCTTCAACACATTTATTAGAAATAATTGGTTCTTCTATTTCCGCTATTTCTGCTTCGTCTCAGATTCTGAATAATGTTTTGATTGAATTTCAAACTTACATTAATAGAAATTTGGAAATAAACCAGACTGGTATAAATTTCACAGATTGTATCATATCAAAAAAACTCTTTATGTGTATTTTCTGATTCACGGTGAGACTGTCGTCTGAAATCACTTAAAGCCTGGGTTTTCAACTGGTTTTCTCAAATGTCCCCAAATATGCACAAGGAAATGACTATGTCCCCTGAATTGTCCCCAGAAGTCATCGAAAATATGCAATTTCGAACCATTATATAGTCACATCATTTTTTCGTTTTAATGCACACTTAAATTAGGGTCTATGCGGGCAGTGGACACTGGTGTTTCAAGATAATACAAAATATAACATATTTTTTTGACTCATAGCTCACCATGTGTCCCCTAGTGAATGTCCAAATGTCCCCAGTCTGGGACATGTCCCCCAAGTTGAAAACCACAAACACTATTGTTCGATATCAAGTCTTCAAATCAATATGTATCCATAAAATCAACATGTATCCATATTTGAAAGTTAAACATACAACTTGTATTTTATTGAGACTACGAGACTACACCATATATAGAAATAACAATATAATAGGAACAAAAATAGTTAAATTGATAGTTTGAGGTATATTTCCAGAGATTCTGTTATTTTTGTTAGTTGTAGTACTTCTATTACATTTATGATATTCATACTCAAATAAATTCACGGAAATAGCGATTGTTCCACATTAAAGTGATAAACGTATAACATTTTAATATAATTGAAACGGCGATAAGTCAGCTTTTTCTAGTTGTTTAACTTCGAACTCATCCTTAGTATGCTAACTCTTTAAGACACCTGATACCTGATGTCGAGATGTTATTTTGGATTTCCAGTTTCGTGTATCATTATGCGTTTAGGATCGTTCGTTTTTTTTTATACCAATCCACAAACCCAGATGTAGTTCTATGATAACATGCTGATGTGTCGACATTTGACGTGATTCTACTTCAACACAAGCATACGTTTACAAGATCTATGTTGGATATTTCTTTCTCTGATTTTGATCAAATCGATAAAAGACGGCAGATTCTTTCATACTATAGCTCCATCCTTGAGTAAATCTTTTCATCAGTAGAACTAACAGAAAATAAACAAATCAGTCGGGAACTGCCAAATCTCTTTCTGGGGAATTGATTAAATAACAGTAGAACGACGACTTTATAAACATAGTTTCACTGATTTTCAATAGTACTAATTTTATCTCATAATATTCTTAATCATTCAATTCGTAGACCTAAAGAAACCTAAACTAACGTAAACAAATTACATTGGTAACTCCTAGAGCTCTGAGAAGTTTGTCTCTCAGACAACTCGTTGCATCAATTTACGAGGGTATAATGATCTTATGCTTACAGCGAAAAATAACTGCATTGCTTCAGGAATTGAATTTCATCAATCTGAAACCTTGTTCGTCTTCAACTAAAGAACATAACAGACGGACAGATAAGTGTCAAGACTTTTATGATCATTTCTTTATATTTTTCATAAGCATATCATGTTATCATCCAGTTCAGTTCAACGTTATGGTTTACTTCAGTTGTATACGCACTAGAAGTTGGATATTAATTTTGAAAATTATTATGGATATCAGATATCTACTCGCAAAGAAAAATGCACAACAAGAAAATAAATGTAATTTTTCCGCTACAAGGGTTCTAAAGCAGCTTAATTCTGTCCGAGGATATCGAAAAGGCACAGACATAATACTGTGTACGGTGCGGAATGATCATTAAAATAGGATTCAGAACTGAATGCATGAAGTAATTGTTAGGACAAGATGAGAAAGGGATTCGCTCATTCTATTTTCCACTTTACTGATAATCCTGTCAATTTGTACTACATGTACCAGTTTGAGTTTAGGCTAGTTTTGCATCTGCACATGACACATGGGTATGGTATAGGCAGTGCTATCATATTCATTGGCGCTTCCTGTTTAATATCATAATACATTGAAATAAAAGAGAAATTTTATTAACGTGATCTTAATCGTGATTTTAAATACAACAGTTCAACAAGATGAATGAAAATATTCTAATCTTCTTCAAATAACATTTTCACCATATCAGGTTTAGCACACTGGGCCTCTTCTAATTTCTGGGGCTGAAACAGAAAGTAATAATGATTGCCAATGACAAGGAATTTTAGGAAAATTAGTTGTCAATCAAGAGTGCTGTGCTTTCAGTCATGACACTTAAAGAGCAGGTTTTGATAAAGCAGCAGTACAGGGGAAGCAACTCCATACAAATCTATAAAAACCAGACAACAGTTATTGGTTACTTTTACTTACCTTCCCGACTTTCAGTAACGTTGGAACCGACTTCAATTTCAATGCAGGATCTTTTCTAAATACATTATTTTGATCTTTCCAGCTGAGAAGAAAAACAAATATGTACAGACATTATTTGAAGGCAATTTTCTAGGCATATAGGTAAACCAATAATAGGGTCTATACAGGTGTTTCGATCATTGGTTGCAAAATTGCCTGATAGATCATATTAAACACTGTTAATTTGAACCTGTTGTTACAAATGGCAGGCTTTACCAAAAACTCATGATAAAAATATGGCAATACTTACAAATCTCTACTTCCAACACTACAATGAATTAAAACTGAATCTTTGGGTGCATGCTTCAAATTATCCTTAATAACTGGCTCAGCTGAAGAAGAAAAAAGATATATCAGTAAGTTTAGAATAAATCTGTGTCAATCTAAAGACACACAAGAGACAGTAAACACAAACAGACCATATGATAGGCCTATTTGCAAGTCAGGGAAGTCAGAGACTATATTAACTTCAGAAATAAGAAGTGACCTCTTCTGTCTTCATGTCTGAAAGCAATATAAGTGGAAGTCTATCAGGGCATAGTTTTATGAGTTTCATTGTATAGGCTCTGATTCTATATAGCTACATTCCCTTGCCTTGCCCTTGGTATGAAAGATTTACCTGGCAAATAGACACTGGTGGGTGGAAGTGGTGGTAAATATCCCCTGCCACACTTCTACAATTGACCTTGTCCCAGCTCCACAGCTTTAAGATTTCTCTATCTAAATGAACATAATAAATAAATATAAAACATGAAATACCTGTTACACAATCTGGGCACCAACTTGAACCACTCTTGGGGTCAACTGAACCACAAAATAAGGCAAACACTACTTTCGATTTATGCTCCTCGACTGCATTTTTGTAGGCTTCATACCCTTCTACTTCGACCTCGACAACCATTGTTCAATTTTTACTAAGACAGTTCTCTAGCAATACTGAATCCCTAAATATTTTCCTAAAAATGACAGGTCAATTGGCCAAATATACACAGTTTTATTTACAATGTATTTAAATTGATCATAAACAAACTTCAAGTGTTTACCACGTGTTTGCCACGCCCACTTAATTTTACCAACCGATAAGTTTGAATTTTGATAATGAATTATAAAGGCGATAAGACATGAACTGATTATCTTTCATATGTTCTCTCAAATAGTTAGTCTTAGTGTTCTTTTTCCATTATCTGTTTGTGTTAGTCATATTTTTATTAGTCTGTTCATGGAGAACCAACGATGATACATCATAGATTTTTCGATTTGTTTCTAAACCGGAAGCTGCAATTTATTAAAATGAAAGTAGATGATTCTGCCTTGTCTTAAAATTAGTAAGTATTTAAGCTGTAAATGCTGATTAAATATTTATAAAGGTCAAGTTTTGTAACATAAACGAAGGATCTATCAGCAATTTCATACACAGTATTACTGTAATTTTGTAATCATGATTTGTGCTAGTCTACTATGTCTATGTATTCAAAGAAATAAATTTTTTGACTGTGCTATTCATATTGTATTGTGTTTGTTACAGTTACAGTTGAGAGTGTCTATTTGCCACGCGTGGTAAGCAAAGAAAGGTCACTATTGGCTTCATAGTAATAATACGTGGTACGTTTTCCCATACCACGTGTTTTCTAATGGCAGGTTTTTATGGTGATTTTAATCTAGTGTGCCGATATTTTCAATGTAAATAAGGCATGAAATATTAATGATGATTGTGTTTTTGGATTGCTAGGTCTTCAGTAAAATAGCAAGCGATGAAATTTGTCGGCCATTATCTAAACGGTGTATGGTTACTTTTATCTCTCTCACATCAGTCCACGTCCTAAATTTCATAGATAATGTCCAATATGAACGACGACTAACTTATACCCCCATTTCATCAAGGATATGTTTGGTCCCGATCCGTATTCGGCCGATCGGTCGCAATTATGCCAAATAGTCTGTAACAAACGGTCTCCACTCTCCGTCTCACGGTAAAATCTGTCGTCATCCATCATAGATATGGAGATGTGCAGTGTTGGACAATTTGCAGAAGAATGATTATGTAGAAAAAGTCGTCTCCATATATAGGGGCCCACGACTCAACTCAACTCATAATGCCCCCAGTCTCCTACGGCCATGGTTAGAGCATTCGATAACAGTTGGATTTGTCTTTAGGACAGTGTTGTAACCCAGTAGGTTCGGTCGTAACATTCAGTGGTCGTAAGATCAACATTTTAATCGGTTGTTGATCTGCTGTTAGTCGGCTGTAGATCGTAAGCGTTGGAAGAGGGGCACTTTCAGCCCTATTTTGCTTCCGACACTCCCGACACAGCCGACTTCTATCCTTACGAAGTTTCCAAAAGTTCGTCTATGTGAAACCGGGGCATAATGAACAGCGGCCATATTTACCGAACTAGTTCAATATTGTCACGTCATCTCGTGATTATGGTAGTTCAAACATCAGAGAGACTACAGGTATTTGTAAACAAAACAAACAGTCCGTATTTAAAATGTTCATTAATGCCCTGAAACGCCTCTTTTCGTCCCGTTTTCGTTTCGTGAATCGTCCCAAATCGCCTTGAATTATGATTTTCGGGCGACCATATTTGACTAGATCGACCACAAATTGGGGAGCCTTGAGTCAGATTGAAGCCTTTAATCTCTTTCTGACCTGTTAATGAAGGTCGAGGACCAACACGCAGTGCATAGTGCTCCGGCACTTGCGCGGCAAATGTGAATCTGTCTGCCGAAGATCTGATGAGGGTAGGATGCTTATACTTCACCAACACATGCACGACCGTCGCTCGAGAGTTCCCATAATCGTACCCCTACGGCTATGAGAGTTCCAGAGTTTAAACCGAAAGCTCAAGAGTAGGGGCCTACACGTATTCGGTACTCGATCCTCGGAGGACTGGGGCGATTGCGTCAGACATTCCCCCGAAGATATAACTCATTAGCACTCGCAGATACCAGACTTTTTATTGCAAAAATACGGCCAATCGACAACAAAAATGAAATCGAGTACGGTGGCTCCCTGCGTCATCTTCGCATATATCTTTGCAAAGATCGTCCACTTACGGTTAGAAGCGGGTCTCTACCGGGCCTTAGCCGCGTACCTACGTGAGATCGATCAGCCGATGATCGGAGACTATCTGTTTTGGATCGGGAGGATTTGACAATATCAATCCTTGGTGAAAATGAGTTAGTTCCCTGTCGATAAATGTTTAAAATACATTTTACATGTATATCATAGGCTATACATTATCAGTAACTTTTTAAAGCCTACGCCGATCACAAAAAATTTAAACTGGATACTAAATTTCATACCGGGCATTTTCGTCTAGTCCAAAACAAACATTATGCGACCTTGAGCAGTTCTTGACCATGACCTTGTAAATACTACTTTCATTTTATAATTTACTAAAATATCGATGAAGACGACGCTTTTCCAAATATATAACTACTTTTAATTGGAAAATCATCAAAAACCATGCCCGAAAATCATTGAATTCAAAAGAATTCATTTTGTGTTATTTTAATTTTTACCACGCGTGGCATATAGCCGTTTGAATGACGTTTGGCTATTTGCCACGCGTGGTAAATATCTCCTGCCGTTACAGTTGAGCCGAATGTTTTTGTAGCAAGAAGGCATATATTCAAGACCCAAATGCTAATTGTTTTCCTTTGAAAAACTTCTTGCTGTGAAGAATGTAGTCAGATAAAGGGGTATGAAGAATGATACCCAGTGCGATGGGTTCTTTTTGCTGCATTGCACAACTTGCTGCATCGTGCCAAACTGCACAAAAACCACTTGGAAAACAGAACTAAAGGTTTCTGATAAAAGTAGGAATGGCCCTGAAAAATATTGATCTGTTGTGTAAACTATAGTTTTTTGCTAAAATCTAGAAAAAGATAAATATCAAGAACCATATGATGGGAAACATAATACAAAGTAGATAAACTAACTTTGCGGCAAATAAGAAATAGTTTCAAGACTTCAGAAACCTTTAGTTTTGTTCTACAAGTCGTGCAGTTAGGCACAATGCGGCAAGTTGGGCAATGCGGCAAAATTAAATCCACCGTACCCAGTGGCAGTTATTGATATGATGAGAAAAACTTTAAAATTACTTTTTAGAATAAAACAGAAAAATGGATGAAGAGGATATCACCGATAATATTTTCTGTCCTGCTTGTTCTAGTCTACTGACAGTCCCTTACATCAGGTGTACAGAATGTTTACAATCTGATATTTACATCTGTTTAAATTGTTTTGCAAAAGGCGCTGAATTCAAGTCACATCAAAATAACCATTCTTATAGTCTTATTGTAAGTTTTTATCCTAAAATAAAACCTTTTTCAATTTAAAATGTTCATATACATAAGCATTGGTAAACAACTTTCAGTTGAAATTTCTGGGGGACACTCTGTTTCTATTAAATCTCAATGCAAACTTTAAATATATTTTTTCAATGCAATGTCATTAAAAAGTAAGACTACCAATTCAATGTTTTTCAGAGAAAAGATTTCCCATTGTTTGAAGATAAATGGACAGCTATAGAAGAATGTAATTTATTAAAAGCTATAGAAGAATTTGGTTATGGAAATTGGTAAGTAGAAAAATTGTTTATTGAAACTTCTCTTAGTCTCTTGCTCAGGAATTGGACTCCTTTTTTGATTTCCTTCTGACATCCCGCATACATTTAGAACTTTCCTTTTTGATAACATCCTTCCCGCATTATAACTTTGACAATGTCAAAGTTAAAATATTTGATTTCATAATTCAAGTTTCAAGCTCCTGTTGTCAGAAATAACATGATCAAAAGTTATTTTGGTCACAGCTGTTCAGTTAGTTATATTAGGTTTATAAGTATTTGAAGACAAGACAATGTCCTTATCATTACAATTTAAGTCAAAGGAAAGTGTCTTTCTATTAAGTGTTTACTTACATCGTTTTACTATTTTTAACAGGAAAGAGATCAGTGAACATGTGAAGAGTAAATCAACCGTAGAATGTGAAAAACATTATGTTAAATGTTATATTGAAAATCCTGCAGATGAAATGCCTGGTGAGCTTACAATCTTATTCCAATTACAGTCCAGTTAATGTCAATTCAATATCAGGATTGTCTTATGTTTGTGAAAAAGATCGTGTAAGACTTTTTAAGCTAAGCATGGTCAAATGTATTTGACCTCATATTGTTTATGTATTGTTTTATTTTTGTCAGATTTTCCTGAACCAGATATTGATGTGTATCCTTCTCCTATAGTATTCAAATGTAAGTATATAACTTATAAATAGTAAGTAATTTAGTTACTCACTAAATATCTTTCTTTTGAGTTACCAGATTTTAAATCTTTTATGCTCACTCAGTAAGTGAAGACTCACCCCGTCCACCAGAAGGATCTAGTACATGTATATATAATGATATGTGTGGATATTGTAATGATATCTTTATTTGTAGTAAGTGAAGACCCACCCCGTCCACCAGAAGGATCTAGTATATATAATGATATGGGTGGATATTGTAATAATATCTTTATTTGTAGTAAGTGAAGACCCACCCCGTCCACCAGAAGGATCTAGTATATATAATGATATGGGTGGATATTGTAATAATATCTTTATTTGTAGTAAGTGAAGACCCACCCCGTCCACCAGAAGGATCTAGTATGTATTATGATATGGGTGGATGTTGTAATAATATCTTTATTTATAGTAAGTGAAGACCCACCCCGTCCACCAGAAGGATCTAGTATGTATTATGATATGGGTGGATGTTGTAATAATATCTTTATTTATAGTAAGTGAAGACCCACCCGTCCACCAGAAGGATCTAGTATGTATTATGATATGGGTGGATGTTGTAATAATATCTTTATTTGTAGTAAGTGAAGACCCACCCCGTCCACCAGAAGGATCTAGTATATATAATGATATGTGTGGATATTGTAATGATATCTTTATTTGTAGTAAGTGAAGACCCACCCCGTCCACCAGAAGGATCTAGTATGTATTATGATATGGGTGGATGTTGTAATAATATCTTTATTCATAGTAAGTGAAGACCCCTTCCGTCCACCAGAAGGATCTAGTATATATAATGATATGGGTGGATGTTGTAATAATATCTTTATTTATAGTAAGTGAAGACCCACCTCGTCCACCAGAAGGATCTAGTATATATAATGATATGGGTGGATATTGTAATAATATCTTTATTTATAGTAAGTGAAGACCCACCCCGTCCACCAGAAGGATCTAGTATATATAATGATATGGGTGGATATTGTAATAATATCTTTATTTATAGTAAGTGAAGACCCACCCCGTCCACCAGAAGGATCTAGTATGTATTATGATATGGGTGGATATTGTAATAATATCTTTATTTATAGTAAGTGAAGACCCACCCCGTCCACCAGAAGGATCTAGTATATATAATGATATGGGTGGATATTGTGCAGCAAGAGGTGATTTTACCGTAGAATATGATAACTATTCAGAATCTACTATTTGTAATATTGATGTTGAAGAATATCTAGAAGATGATGACACACCAGTTCCTGTAGATGAAGATCTGTCTAATGGTATGTTTCTCATTATGCTTCATATTGGTCATACTCATATATTAGAAAGTTTCAGATCCTAACCTAAAGGTCCTATTTGTGCCCTTTTTTGTCCATGATTGCTTGATTGTTTTAGTATGAAAATACCCATTTCTTGGATATCAAATATATTTTTCAGAATTAATGTATGCTGCAGCCAATATTTATAATTCTAGTTTAAAAGAAAGAGATATAAGAAAAAAGTAAGTTTCGCTTTAAATTTCTAGTTTGAACAACCACTTAAATGAAAATATTCTCTGTGACACAATGATTATTGTTATCAAAATGATATTCTTTTGGATAACAATGGCCATATCAGGATAACAATGATAATTTTTGAATATCAAGTACCGGTATATATTCTGTGAGATAACAATGCATACTTCTTTTGAATATAATTCTTTTGGATAACATTGATATTCTCAAGGATAACAATGATATTCTCAAGGATAACAATGATATTTATTTTGTCTTTCCAGAATTATACGTGATTATGGTTTGATAAGTATCAGTAAAGTAAACAGTAAGTTGACATATTTTTAATTTAAGTTTATGCTTAATTTCTGTATTTTAGGTGTTAATAAAAGATACAGTAGAACTATTTATCAATGGTTAATTTCTATATTTTAGGTGTTAATAAAAGATACAGTAAAACTATTTATCAATGGTTAATTTCTATAATTTAGGTGTTAATAAAAGATACAGTAGAACTATTTATCAATGGTTAATTTCTGTATTTTAGGTGCTGTTAATAAAAGATACAGTAAAACTATTTACCAATGGTTAATTTCTATATTTTAGGTGTGAATAAAAGATACAGTAGAACTATTTATCAATGGTTAATTTCTATAATTTAGGTGTTAATAAAAGATACAGTAGAACTATTTATCAATGGTTAATTTCTGTATTTTAGGTGTTAATAAAAGATACAGTAAAACTATTTACCAATGGTTAATTTCTATATTTTAGGTGTTAATAAAAGATACAGTAAAACTATTTATCAATGGTTACTTTCTATAATTTAGGTGTTAATAAAAGATACAGTAGAACTATTTATCAATGGTTAATTTCTGTATTTTAGGTGTGAATAAAAGATAAAGTAAAACTATTTATCAATGGTTAATTTCTGTATTTTAGGTGTTAATAAAAGATACAGTAAAACTATTTATCAATGGTTAATTTCTATATTTTAGTTGTTAATAAAAGATACAGTAAAACTATTTATCAATGGTTAATTTCTATATTTTAGGTGTTAATAAAAGATACAGTAGAACTATTTATCAATGGTTAATTTCTGTATTTTAGGTGTTAATAAAAGCTACAGTAAAACTATTTATCAATGGTTAATTTCTGTATTTTAGGTGTTAATAAAAGATACAGTAGAACTATTTATCAATGGTTAATTTCTGTATTTTAGGTGTTAATAAAAGATACAGTAAAACTATTTATCAATGGTTAATTTCTATATTTTAGGTGTTAATAAAAGATACAGTAAAACTATTTATCAATGGTTAATTTCTATAATTTAGGTGTTAATAAAAGATACAGTAGAACTATTTATCAATGGTTAATTTCTATAATTTAGGTGTTAATAAAAGATACAGTAGAACTATTTATCAATGGTTAATATCTGTATTTTAGGTGCTGTTAATAAAAGATACAGTAAAACTATTTACCAATGGTTAATTTCTATATTTTAGGTGTTAATAAAAGATACAGTAAAACTATTTATCAATGGTTAATTTCTATAATTTAGGTGTTAATAAAAGATAAAGTAGAACTATTTATCAATGGTTAATTTCTGTATTTTAGGTGTGAATAAAAGATAAAGTAAAACTATTTATCAATGGTTAATTTCTATAATTTAGGTGTTAATAAAAGATACAGTAGAACTATTTATCAATGGTTAATTTCTATAATTTAGGTGTTAATAAAAGATACAGTAGAACTATTTATCAATGGTTAATTTCTATAATTTAGGTGTTAATAAAAGATACAGTAGAACTATTTATCAATGGTTAATTTCTGTATTTTAGGTGTTAATAAAAGATACAGTAAAACTATTTACCAATGGTTAATTTCTATATTTTAGGTGTTAATACCACAAACTATATTGGTTGTAAAATATGTCTTTAATCTACTTCTAAATGTCTTAAAATAACAATTTTTCTAACGGCATAATACTACAGTCACTAATTGCTGCCAATGCATAAGAACGTCTCACATCTACAACTAAAACTATCTAACTTGGATTCTGTGAGGCTCTTGATGATTGACTGAAATAATAATCATTTAAACTATTTATAAACAAAAATAAACTATTTACGATAAAACTAAAACACTTACAACTAACGTCACTATGATGGCCTATGTTTACATCTTATGCGCATGTCAAACCGGAAGTACTAATTTCTGTGCCGAAAAGGACTGATCTTCAACGTTTTGCATACAAATCCGACGTTTTCATTTACAATAAATACATCTTTAAATGGAGGAAATATGAAACTAAAATGTTACCGAATTTTTAGGCCTGTTTATACCAAAGTGGTCCTTAAATCTCTACTAATGCGCTAGGCCTATCTTGGCCTTCCTCTTCTTTGCCATAGAGTTACCTAGCAATGACGTCAACAGACTATGACGTTAGTGACCTTGAAACTAAGTCTCGATTATCACACAAGAATTCTAAAGGGAGATAACCGGGAAGTATAATAAGGCTCTAGACTACTAGAATTTGACGTAACATACCAGCCTCCTAATCGTATATTTACAAGACGATTACCAAAAACATTATTCTAAAAGTCAAATTCTGAAATAATTGATAGAAATAAACACAATAAGCATAAAATTAAAAGCTTAAAACTACCTACAACTAGCATGCATACTAACTTTATAATATGCAAGAATACAAACAAAACTATGTTTTCAAATTATTAAAATACACGAAATACCATACTATTACATGACTTAAAACTAACAAGCTTTCTAAATATGAAACCTATTTGGAAGTCTGCTAAACCAAACGGATTCTATGCATCTGCTTCTAGGACAACAGAAATCTTATGAACAGGGCGTTGCAATTTAGTGGATTTTGTTTGCACATTTACAATCCGTACAAATCCTTTTTTGTCACAAATAACACTTATAACTCTACCTAACGTATATGAACTTCGAATAGCATTATCTAATACAATTACTATATCTCCTACAGAAACATTTTTACGAGATAATGTCCATTTTTGCTTAGTCTGCAACAATGTTAAGTATTCTTTCGAAAATCTTTTCCAAAAAATATCACTGAGATATTGTACTTGTCTCCATCGTCTATTTGCATAATTGTCATTTTTGCCAAAGAGCCCTGGGGGAACATTTTCACCATTGCGAAACAAAAGCAAATGATTTGGAGTTATAGGTTCAAGATCGTTCTTATCAGATGATGATATAGTTAACGGACGATTGTTCAATACTGCCTCGACTTCGCACAGTAGAGTTGAGAGAGACTCGTCATCCAAACGTACCAATCGCTCTTTAAGCATGGAATATAAAATCTTACGTGTGCTTCGAATGAGTCTCTCCCAAACCCCACCGAAATGCGAACCCGCGGGAGGATTAAACTTCCAATCAATTCCATTCTGAAGCAGCTCATTCTTCATCTGTTCTTGATTCCATCTTCGGATGTCTTCTCTCATCTCTCTTTCAGCGCCAACCAAATTTGTACCATTATCAGATCTGATAACCTTCACCGGACCTCTTCTAGCTATAAAACGTCTAATTGCGTTGATACAGGAATCTGTTGTTAAACTCGATGCCACCTCTAAATGTACAGCTCTAACAGCTAAGCACGTAAATATAACTCCGTACCTCTTCACATACGAACGTCCTCTTTTGACTTCGATGGGACCAAAGAAATCCATTCCAATTCTTGAAAAAGGCGGTTCCTCGGTAATTACTCTATCTAAAGGTAGATCGGCCATCTTCTGATCTGCTGCTTTGGCTCTATAGGTTCTACACAAGACACATCTATTGGTGATCTCTTTCACCAACGAAGAAGCTCCAGGAATCCAGAATCTTTCTCTCAAGTACGATAACATAGTGTTCTTTCCTGAGTGTCCAGAGGTTTTGTGAATGTCCATCAACACAAGCTTTGACAAATTAGAGTTTTTAGGAAGAATCATTTGATGTTTAGAGTCAAATGGCAGATTTGACCTTGATAATCTACCACCGACTCTTAAAGTTCCTTCCACTAACACAGGATCAAGCTTTAATAAGGAGCTGTTCTTCTTTAAATTGCTACCAGATTTTAAAGTCTTTATTTCTTCTTCGAAATGCTGATTCTGGACAAATTCTACTATCTTCTTCTCTGCTTTCTGTAAAATGTCTCTGTTCATCTGAAGCTGGTCTTTGTCAACTCTTTCTTCTCTCTTCATCTGTAAATATCTAATGAAAATTATGAACAAACCAACCGCTTTCTTTAATTTGTACCAGTTAGAATAATGGTCTATAACTGCTTCTAACGTTGTGATTGGTTTGTTTGCATTACTTTCCAATTGGGTGCAAAAGACTGTCTTCTTCACTTCAGTATCTTCCTGTGGAATGTTGTATGAAGATGGTGTTTCTACTGGCCATTCTGATTCTTTTGAATACAGGAACTCTGGTCCTTTCACCCATCTGTTGACCTTCTCTGTGTCATTCATAGTGATACTTCTTGACGCGTCATCTGCCGGGTTGTTCTTGGTTCCCACATACCTCCACTGCTCTACATCTGTGCCATCTCTGATTATTTCAATACGATTAGAAACAAAGGTATGGAAGCGAGTATTAACGTTGCGAATGTATCTTAATACGGTCATGCTATCTGTCCAGTAAAATGTCTTATCAACTTTGAGTTCAAGTTCCCGAAGGATTACATGCGTTAGTTTCACTGATATCGTGGCCGCAGTGAGTTCCATTCGAGGTATTGTAATTCGCTTTAACGGCGCTACTCTGGACTTAGCTATTATTGGACTACAGTTAACGTTACCGAAAGAATCTACGAGTCTAATGTAAATAACAACGCCATATGCAATGTCACTTGCGTCACTGAAACTATGAATTTGGCACGAAATGATGTCTTTCAAATTGTCTCCTCCGTAGCACCTAGGCACAGATAAATGTTCTAATAGCGGTATATTCTTCAACCAATGGTTCCACTTAGTAGATTCAGCGTCTGAAATAGAGTCGTCCCAGCCTAATCCTCTCTGACACATACTTTGAAGGATGAGTTTAGCTGATAAGATGAATGGAGAAGCTAGACCTAAAGGATCGTATACTGATGCTACTGTGGATAGTATACCGCGTCTAGTTTCTGGTTGAGGTTTTAAGTTTATTTGAAATCTGATAGTATCGTTTTCGACCGACCAACATATTCCTAATGCCCGTTCGATTGGTAATGCGTCAGTGTCTAAGTTTAAGTCTTTTACACCTTTAGCCTTTTCAGTATCGGGTACTGTGCTTAAAACGCGACGACTACTACTGACCCATTTCGAGACGCGGAAGCCACCTTTCTGGCATAGCGTGCAAAGTTCTTTAACCAAATTTAAAAGTTCGAGTTCACTATCCATTGACTTTAAACAGTCATCTACGTAAAAGTTTTTGAACACAGTCTGAATCGTGTTACTATCAAAAAGATCTTCATTGTCAATAGCAGTCTTTCTTAACGCGGCATTTGCGCAAGAAGGAGACGACTTTGCACCAAAAAGATGAACTACCATTCTGTATGTAGAGGGTTTCTCGTTTACATTTCCGTTCGGCCACCATAAGAATCTAAGAAAGTCTCTATCTTCTTTTGGTACAAAAACTTGATAAAACATGCTATCTATATCACCCATTACTGCGTACTTCCCTTGTCTAAACCGGATCAATACGCCTACCAAGCCGTTCGTCAGATCAGGACCCTGTAATAACATGTCGTTTAGGGCAAATCCACCAAATCTTGCTGCGCAGTCAAATACGACTCTGATTTTATCCTTTCTTGCATGATAGACTCCATGGTGAGGCAAATACCATACTCTGCCATCGTTTCTCTCTAGTTCTTCGTCTGCTACTAACTCAGCATAACCATTGCTCAGGATCTTTGTCATAAAGTCGCAGTAGTCACTTTGAAATCTAGAATTTTTCTGCATCTTTCTTTTCAGTGATCTTAGTCGACTTTCAGCTTGTGTGTGGTTGTCGGGTAGGATTGCTTTATCTTTGAAGGGTAAATTGATGACATAGTGACCATTCTGGTAATCTATCGAGTCTTCAACCTTCCTTAGAAAAAGTTTGTCTTCTTGTGAGTTTTCTTTCCTATCATTGATTATACGTTCAGGAAAATCAAATTGTATCGACTGTTTAACCAAGTTCTCTAATTGGTGGTAGTCTTCTATTTTCTCTGTAAGTATCACGTCAGCTCTATTTACTGTTGGATTACTATTTGATTCCTTGACTTCTCTTACTAAATTCCAGATTAACCAGCCTAATCGAGACCTTATTGCATGGAGACTGCCACTGGGTCCAGTTCTGATGTCTAGAGGTGAGTATGCATCGGGAACATTGTTGCCTATGAGGAGTCCAATCTCGCTATCTAACTGTGGTAAGTATATTCCATTAAGGTGAGACCATCTTGAAATATCTTCTTGGGTAGGTATATGGGTCTGTGATACTGGTATATTATCTTTAGAATAAACTTTGGGCAAATCTATAAGTTCATCAGAGTCTAAGGCTGATACCTGCATCCCTTGGATCTCGTAGGTGTACATGGAGTAAGGATTTCCCATGGTATCCACAGTGATCTTTCTTCTTTTTCCTTCTCCAGCAATCTGCCTCATCAAATTTGTGGTGGAAAAACAAACGCTACTTCCAGGGTCAAGGAACGCGTATGTACGGATGCTCCGGCAGCTATTCTTCATTTGAACTCGCACTGGTATAATTGCCATGGTGCATTCCTGCTGGTAATCGTTGCCAGCCTCCATATGACTAGCCAGGGCTGTTTGTAGATGGGTGCTTCCTACTGTGCCAGTCGACGGTTTTGACTGGTGTTTACTGATGGAGTTCGCTGTCCTGTCATCTTTATGTAGAAGGGTTGGGTGTTTGTCGTTGCATTGTTTGCAGGTTTCTCTCTGTTGACAAAACCGCTTCATATGACCTTCAACTAGACATCCAAAACATAGTCTGTTATCCTTTACAAATTTGATTCTATCGTCATATGGTAGAGCTTTGAAGTTTCTGCAATTATTTAAATCATGATTATCTACTTTACAGAACGTACACGGTCTATTGGTTGCTGACTGGTTCTCGTACTTCTGATATCCAGTGTTACCATTATTCATATTCTTTCTGGGAACTTGTCTGTGTTGTTTTTTGTTTGAATCAGTTTGCTCATATGATGTTACAATATTTCTAGTTGATGCATCTTCGCTTGTTTGAATAGCGAATGAACTTTTGTTTCGGCTGAAATTCTTCTTCTGTGTATTGGCGTTTGACCTTTGATTGTCATTGGATAAGGCGGTTATTCCATAAACTGGATCATTCAGTTTTCTTGCTTCTCTTTTTACCAGATTTACTAGATGTTCAAATGCTACTTTTCCCTTTTCCTTCTCTACTATTGTTCTCCATTTGTCACGTATGCTGTATGGTAATTTCTTCAATATCTTCTGAAGGTTTTTTGAATACTCCAACACCTTAGCTGCTTGGACATCTTGAACAGCATACATACATTCTGTAAGAAACAGAGCGAATTTATCTAAAGCCTGTGGATCGGTTGACTTAATATCTGGCCATTCGAGAGCCTTATCCAGAAACTTATTTGCTATTCTTTCGTTGTCTCCATATCTGTACTCCAGTTCTTCTAATATCTTCTTGAAGGCTGTCTGTGAGTCTAGGTAGCTTAAACTTCTTACAATGTCATTAGGTTCTCCTCTTGTATATTGGTCCAAGTAATTCAAACGTTCTTCATCTGATGATGTATTGTTAATAATCAAAGAGTTGAATTGTCTTAAGAACCTTCGATAGCTTGTCAATTCACCATTAAATGTTTCAACAACACATGCTGGTTTCTTCAAATTCATTACAATGGACTCGATCAATGTTTCAGTTGCCTTAGATTGTGGCTGGCTTGGAATGGATTGGTGCGATGGGGGTTGACTAAGGATTGGCTTGCTCGACTCTGGGCTACGGTCAGCAGTCTTCAGGGCATTCTGGCTGAAGTTTTCATCGATTGTCATGTTTCTATCATTTATTATTGGAGAGTTTTGATCAGGATGGTTCTTGTTTTCTTCGTCCATGAGACAGTTTCGTTGTTTCTTCACAATTTCCAACTGAACTTGCAGATCAAGCTGCTCTTCTTGAAACCTTATTTCCATTTGTGCTTCTTCCAATTTCCTTTTTTCAGCTTCGAGCCTCTGAAATGTACTTAACGCTTTGGCCTTTGCTTCTAGTTCAATTCCTCTATGTTTAAGGAAATTTATGGAATGTTGTGATTCATTAGACATACCATGACTGTTTATTGATCCTGACTTTATACTGTATGTGTCAAGTACGTGGAAGGATTGTCTTCTATCGTGAGGTCTTTCGTTACCATGATAAGAAGATGCCTGTCTACTATTTGTTGTATGACGACTATCATGAATGGAGGGATGATTGCTATGACTTCTAGAATTGTTGTGGTTGGTTTGGGAGTGATGACTTAGACTACCATGGACGGATTTACTATTACGGATGGAATGGGTCCTAGAATTACGGCGATGGCTGCCATGGTTGGATATATGTAAACCATTATCAGCATCGTTGTTTTTATGATGACTAATACTGCCATTGTCAGAATGTTGCCTAGTTTCATTACCGGTGCTTGAAAACCAATTTTCAATATAAGTTTTAAAGTTATTGATATATACGTCTTTCTCGTCAAAGTAATCATTAAAGTACGACTGTTTATCCTTTTCGTCAAGGATTTGACAAAATTCTTCGTGTTGATTGAGAAAATCTTCATATTTTGTCATCCATTCTGCATACTTCTCTTTGATGTTACTTTCTGGATTTTCGGCTATCAACTGTTTTAACTTTTCTGACTGAGTTTTAAGTTTACCGAACGAAGCCTTTAGTCTCTTTTCACAAACTTCTCTTTTGAGTCTATCGGTAGGCATACTGGTTGCCATTATTTATCTACTAATGTCTATCAGTTTCTATTGTCTATGAATACTAAATTCGTCAATGAAATATAGCGACCACAAACTATATTGGTTGTAAAATATGTCTTTAATCTACTTCTAAATGTCTTAAAATAACAATTTTTCTAACGGCATAATACTACAGTCACTAATTGCTGCCAATGCATAAGAACGTCTCACATCTACAACTAAAACTATCTAACTTGGATTCTGTGAGGCTCTTGATGATTGACTGCAATAATAATCATTTAAACTATTTATAAACAAAAATAAACTATTTACGATAAAACTAAAACACTTACAACTAACGTCACTATGATGGCCTATGTTTACATCTTATGCGCATGTCAAACCGGAAGTACTAATTTCTGTGCCGAAAAGGACTGATCTTCAACGTTTTGCATACAAATCCGACGTTTTCATTTACAATAAATACATCTTTAAATGGAGGAAATATGAAACTAAAATGTTACCGAATTTTTAGGCCTGTTTATACCAAAGTGGTCCTTAAATCTCTACTAATGCGCTAGGCCTATCTTGGCCTTCCTCTTCTTTGCCATAGAGTTACCTAGCAATGACGTCAACAGACTATGACGTTAGTGACCTTGAAACTAAGTCTCGATTATCACACAAGAATTCTAAAGAGAGATAACCGGGAAGTATAATAAGGCTCTAGACTACTAGAATTTGACGTAACAGTGTTAATAAAAGATACAGTAAAACTATTTATCAATGGTTAATTTCTATAATTTAGGTGTTAATAAAAGATACAGTAGAACTATTTATCAATGGTTAATTTCTATAATTTAGGTGTTAAGGGTGTTAATTGGGCTATTTCACGTTATGAAAAAATGGAATAAGTATATGAAATAATGATTTCTTGAGACTTGTTGATGATTTGTTGATGATTTGGGGTCCTTCTCGATAGTTTAAGGTTGATTTCATGTCAATCAGATTTTTTTTAATGAGTTGACAGCCCTTTCAAACATGTCATAAAAATTGGACATTTCAAACCTTTGATACAAGTTTAAAAAAATGTGAATGGATCAATCTACATCAAACTTGGCATAAATGTAGACAATTACATTGCCGAGAAACGTACAGAGCGATTTTCCAAAAAAATTTATTATTTTGGTGATTACCATGGAAATACGAAAATTTACGAAAATTTACACGTAGGTACGGCAAACATTTTCCAGGGGCCAAACTGATTAGAATTTTCGAAAAAACTCTCTGTACGTTTCATCCTTATTGAATAAGCTTTCAATCAAGACCAAGATCGTAATTTTCCAATTAAAAATGGCTGAGAAATCTTGTACCAACCGGGACACATTTTGCTACTTTTTCCTAATTTTTTAGCAAAAACTAACAAAATACCTAATTTCTTTTCATTTTTTTTCATTCTATATAGTTTACAAATAAAGTAATAATAATTATCTACAATCTGAGCCCAAAAATAATAAGTAATTCGCAAAAATTCCATATCGTGTTTTTTTTCTCGAACGCTAGCCCAATCAATACCCTTAATAAAAGATACAGTAGAACTATTTATCAATGGTTAATTTCTGTATTTTAGGTGTGAATAAAAGATAAAGTAGAACTATTTATCAATGGTTAATTTCTATATTTTAGGTGTTAATAAAAGATACAGTAAAACTATTTATCAATGGTTAATTTCTATATTTTAGGTGTTAATAAAAGATACAGTAGAACTATTTATCAATGGTTAATTTCTGTATTTTAGGTGTTAATAAAAGATACAGTAAAACTATTTATCAATGGTTAATTTCTGTATTTTAGGTGTTAATAAAAGATACAGTAGAACTATTTATCAATGGTTAATTTCTGTATTTTAGGTGTTAATAAAAGATACAGTAAAACTATTTATCAATGGTTAATTTCTATAATTTAGGTGTTAATAAAAGATACAGTAGAACTATTTATCAATGGTTAATTTCTATAATTTAGGTGTTAATAAAAGATACAGTAGAACTATTTATCAATGGTTAATTTCTGTATTTTAGGTGTTAATAAAAGATACAGTAAAACTATTTATCAATGGTTAATTTCTGTATTTTAGGTGTTAATAAAAGATACAGTAGAACTATTTATCAATGGTTAATTTCTGTATTTTAGGTGTTAATAAAAGATACAGTAAAACTATTTATCAATGGTTAATTTCTATAATTTAGGTGTTAATAAAAGATACAGTAGAACTATTTATCAATGGTTAATTTCTGTATTTTAGGTGTTAATAAAAGATACAGTAAAACTATTTATCAATGGTTAATTTCTATAATTTAGGTGTTAATAAAAGATACAGTAGAACTATTTATCAATGGTTAATTTCTGTATTTTAGGTGTTAATAAAAGATACAGTAAAACTATTTATCAATGGTTAATTTCTATAATTTAGGTGTTAATAAAAGATACAGTAGAACTATTTATCAATGGTTAATTTCTATAATTTAGGTGTTAATAAAAGATACAGTAGAACTATTTATCAATGGTTAATTTCTATGATTTAGGTGTTAATAAAAGATACAGTAGAACTATTTATCAATGGTTAATTTCTGTATTTTAGGTGCTGTTAATAAAAGATACAGTAAAATTATTTACCAATGGTTAATTTCTATATTTTAGGTGCTGTTAATCAAAGATACAGTAGAACTATTTAACAATGGTTAATTTCTGTATTTTAGATGTTAATAAAAGATACAGTAAAACTATTTATCAATGGTTAATTTCTATAATTTAGGTGTTAATACATGTAAAAGATAAAGTAAAACTATTTATCAATGGTAGATTTCTGTATTTTAGATGTAAATAAAAGATACAGTAAAACTATTTATCAATGGTTAATTTCTGTATTTTAGGTGTTAATAAAAGATACAGTAAAACTATTTATCAATGGTTAGATGGACTACGTGTATATTGTACATTATTTAATCCTATCGATTATGATCAGTTTCTAGAATCTCTACATTGTAAGTAATAAGTAATATCGTTAACTGGTTTTTTTTATACGCCCTCATGAAATGGGGGCGTATATTGTCGGCACACATGTCCGTCTGTCGTTCCGTCCGTCCACAATTGCTCATAAGCACTCTACAGGGCACATTTCATGATGGATTCTCATGAAACTTGGTATAGGATAAACCCTATTGAAAATCGGCAAAAATAAAAATTTATAGCTAGTAAATGCTGTAGAAGGCACAATTCTTGACAAAAAGCTGAAATCTTAAAAGGCATTTCTTGTATTATAAAAATGCTTTTTCCATCAAATTATTTAAGTTGACGTTTTGATTCAATGAATAGAAATGAAAATGTGCCTCGCAACAACGCGTGTAAGAAGTGCTTGTGACAGGCCTTTTGGTTGTTTGTAAACACAACTTCCCATACGGATACATCACACTTCCGATTTGAATGCAGCTTCCCTGGTGGAGGTTTAGTTTTAACAAGTTTGTTTATCGAGATAATTAATAATAGAAAATGCGAATTTTGAATGACTGTAAAAGGTTTATTTTACACTAGGAAAGAACCCATTATGCTATAATAATTAGAAGAGGTCCCTTTTAAATAGTCTACATTTATATCATATATTTGGCATCTGTTTTCTTGAAGGGAATGAAATAATTAAAACAAGTAGGTTTGCCTTTATTGAAATAAACACCTGGGGTGAGGGAAAGGGTATTTTATACCCACCTTAATGTTTAACTTTGCAGAACCTAGCAAGTGTAGTTTAAGTTGATTACCACTTGGCTATGGTGTTAGTTAAAAATTTGTGATTAGGGATTAACTTTATTCAGGGTTTTGAGGGGTAAGGATGAGTTCTGATCAGGGATTAGAATCTTTGTAGAAATTAAAACAAAGATTACAGTCTTATCTTGGGGTGAGCTGAAATCAGTATAGGGTAGAGACCTCTCTACACCTGTATTGTATCATTGTGACTGCAGACATCCCAGGATT